>RXID01014226.1:0-2400000 GCA_005019695.1 Trichopus zeylanicus subsp. travancoricus
GCAATGGGCCTGTAACTGGTAGCAGTTGTCTTTAGTCCCACATCGACAAAGTGTTGGAGTTGAGACTGGGCTAAATATGATGACTGTCATAGACCCAACAACGAGGCCTTTTCCCGGGGAATTGGGAAAAATAAAATCCTGGGGTCGGGTGGGCCGCGGGCCGCAGACGCCCAGGAACAATATCGTACTGGGTCGAGGGCGTCACAGGGCCAACCTGTGATCTTGCCTAAAAGTCAAATGCTTTACAGCTAACCTGTGGTCTTGCCTAAAAGTCAAAATAGTTTAGAGCCAACTTGTGATCTCACTCATAACCAAATCAATTTAGGACTAGTCTACAGTCTCGCCTGAAAGTTAAGATGGTTTAGGATCAGCCTATGATCTCGTTTGATAATTTGTTTGAATTTATGGCCAGCTTGCACGCTCATCATAATGTCATTATGACAACCTGAGGGCTCTCAAACTAAATTAATTAACAAAAATTGATTAAATTAAAGTGACTAAAATTAAAATTCAAATTAGACTTTAATAGAAGCCCAGTTTCACACATGGAACTGAATCAATCAAATTTAACCCAAATCAAATTCTGAATATTAAATTGAACCAAATCAAATTTGATCCAATTCAAGTTTTGAACATCAAATTGAATCAAATCGGATGCAAGTCTATGTCAAATTTTGAACATTTAACTAAATTAGACTTAAACCAAGGCCAAGTCTAAATTTCAAATCAGCTCAAACTAAGTCCAAGACCGAATCAAATTTAATTGGACTTAAAGGTGAACTAGAGCACAGGTCAAGTTTGACATGGACAAGTTCAAAATAGAACTAAGGTCAAACTAAATCCCATTGGGTATGCTAAATCTTTAACAACACTCCAAGGCTATGGTAATGGGTAATATTACAATACTAACCCAAACAAGAGCTATTTGAAATAGAACTAAACTAGATCAAACTGAATCCCACTGGGTGTGCTATACCTTCGACAACACTCCATGGCTACACACAATAAGTGATATTGTCATCCTAACTTGAACTAATATTAGTTCAAATAGAACTAAATAGGATCAAATCAAGTCCCACTGGCGTTGTTGCACAAACGCATGACAAACACTAAAAGCTTATTGATAGTCTTGATCACAAATGAATGGGGTATCCTTCTTCATCAATTTAGAAAAAGGCTCTCATCTTCCAGAGAGATTTGAGATGAATCTTCTTATATATGCAAGTTGGCCTTAAAATAATCTCAACTATTTTAAGTTGTTGGATGGTGGCATATCCAAGATGGTTTTAATTTTAGATAGATCGATTTTAATCCCTCAGTATTTAAAAATGAACCCAAGAAACTTCCCTACTGATACCCCAAAGGCACATTTCATAGAATTTATCTTTAAGTTATATTTTCTAAGGCAGTCGAAAACCACTTAGGTTTTGAATGTGCTTGTCTTTAGACTTGGATTTGACTGGCAAGTCATACACATATTATTCTACCACATGGTGTATGAGGTCATTAAAAATTTGGGTCATGGCTCTTCGATAAATGGCACCTGCATTCTTGAGCCCAAAGGGCATCACCCTATAGTAGTAGATGTCAATTGGCATTCTAAAGGTTGTATGCTTCTCATCATCGGGATGCATCTTAATTTGGGTGTACCCTAAAAAATAATACATAAAGGAGAGTATTTTGAAGTCAGCCATGTTATCAACCATGATTTCCATTACTGGCAATGAAAATTCATTTTTTAGGTATGCTTTATTCAATCCCTGTAGTCCACACAGATGCGGATTGGCCATTCTTCTTCTTAACTAGCACAATACTTGCCACCTAATCTATGTACTTTTCTTTTTTGATGAAACATACTTTGATTAGTTTCTTGATTTCTTCTATCACCTTCTATTCTAGATTGAGTTTTGTCTTCCCAGGTGCTTGTATAATAGGTGGAAGCTTAGGATTGATGGTCAACTTATGGACTGCAACTTCAGGATCTAGTCTGAGTATCTCCTTATAGCTCCATGAAAAGTAGTTAATGTACTCTTGGAGCACTACTTTGAGTTGGGTTTGACTTTTCTCTGAGAGTTGGGTGCTAATAAAGGTTGGCTTGGGGTCCGCTAAACCTAGGTTGATTTCCATCAATTCATCAACTATGGCTTACCCTCCATCTTTGAGCTTTGGTAGAGCTTCTTTTGGTTTAAGGATCATTTCCTCACCAAGTGGTTCCTCATGTGGAGTGAATTTGGTGAAAGTTTGCCTAAGGGCGTTTCAACTGCATCATGCCCCCTTTCTTCTAGTCTTAATGGAATTTTGCCCAGTACGTCACCTTCTTGTAATGCCCAAAGAGTCATGGCTACCTCAGTGTTGTGTTAGAGGATGTTAATGTTGTTTAGATATCCTGAAAATTGAATAGAGGCCCAATGATGACCATGATAAATGTGTGGATGTTTGGAGTGATATACCCTAATTCTTTGGCATTCTTGTTTCTTCTTCCAAAAATGTAAGCTTGCCCCTAAGGTGGATCCTATAGATTCTTGAAGACATGACTTTTTTTTCTTTGTTTGTGGACATCCATAGCTAGATTTCTTGATTTCTTGGTAAAGCTTGTCTAAAAAATATTTAGGTATAACTAACTAATAGTCACCATCATCTACTGAATCTTCAGTCCCCAGGATTTTATATATTCTTGGAGCATGAGGGACTATCTTATAAAATAGTATTTTCTTTTCTCCTTTACATCATGAAGAAACATAGAAAGTCATTAATTCTTCCACGACAATGATGTTTAGCTTATCTAAGGGCTTAAATAAGCCTTTTGGGACTTAAGTAATAAGAAGAGTATTTTTCTATTTGGCCTCTATTATCATCTTCATCAGAAGTATAGCCACCTAGATAGATTTGTGGGGTTTCTTTATTTGAAGAGTCTGAGTTAGTATCGGTTCTCAGGTGAGGAGGGGTGAAGATCAAGCTAGCAACCTTCTACTTTACTTGATTGATAGAAGCAAACCTTCTATCAGCATAGGATCTTTAATAGTATCTTGCATCATCATAATGCATTTCATGAACATCAAAAAGATGTATATCTCCATCAATTCAATATTTTTTATCATTCTTGAAGTATTTGAGGTATTGATGTAGGATTGATGATACTACTTTATTTTCATATTGCCACGACCTCCCTAGTAGTACTTTGCATGATGCATAGGTATCAATCACATAAAACTTGGCATTTTTTATCAACTTGCCTACTTTCAAAGGAATGATTATGGCTACTAAAACTCTTTGCTTGTTCTAATTAAACCCTTGGATAGTTATAATCTCATACGACAAGTGGCATATGTCTAGATTTAAAGCTCTCCGAGTTTAGAGAGTTATCAAATTGACTGAGAAATTTGGGAAAATCAGGATGCAGTTGATCTTGACTCAATCACCATTCCCTATGACATACAATGATCTATTATGGTTTATTATTATTGGTAGCAAGTTGTCATTTGTGAAAATAATGGTAGGAGTTTGATGTGCATACAAAGACTCCTTCATCTTCTCTTTAGCAAAGTATGCTTGGTAGTTGACTAGATTCTGCAAGATGTACACTAGTGTCCCTGAGTTCTTATGACATTATTAGGGCATCAAACACACTTAGCATAGCATAGATCTTCTTGGGGTGGGCTGCTATATTGTATTTCACCTTCTTGAGTGCAAGTTTAGTTTGCAAATGCTTGATATCTTCATTTATCTTAGTTTTCTTTTCCTTATCCTTGGGGGTGTTCTTGTCCTTAGGTATTGGAGCTTGTCTTAGGGGTAGCACCTTTCCACCTCAAAGTTATGCATGGTTTATATTTCTCAGTTGAAATCTAGCATCATAAGACATATAAGGCTCATCTTTGGAGTCACTACCTAGGCTAATCATGCAGTAGGAAGTAGTAAATCGTTGCCCTCGGTTGATAGTTCAATAGATGTCTTTGGAGGATATGACTAGCTGACAATTATCCCATTCAACATTGGATTAGGCACATGAGGCTCCCTTGTAAGGAGATCCTGGAAGACTCTTTGGATGAACTCTTTTATTTCATCTACTAGTATAATTTTTTTCAAAACTTTGTACTTAGAATACTTCTTCCATGGATGTTCAGATTGGCTTGATGTAGGAGAAAAATGAGCTTTAGCATTAGCCTATTGAATTCTCTCTTAGAATGTTTGCTTCTTCCTTTAGCATTTACTAGTGTAGAGCTTCTTGAAGTAGTCATAAGGTTATCCTGACTCAAACATAGAGTCATATTCATGATTTTTGCCTTATATGCATAATTCCTCTAAAGTTGATAGAGTACATCCTTCCATAGGTTCTAGAACTAGGACCTCATCAAACCTAGCAGATTGAGCATTTGTTGTCAAATTGCCCGATGAAGGCTGGGAAAACTACTCATCAGTATTTACCATAGATATATGAGTCACCATGCGATAAGAGGCCATAAACTTGGATAATTATCTTTGATAGTGTCTAACTTTCTTGACCTATCTCTAGAGTAGGTGGCATGAGTAATCAATTTGATTCCGAAGAGGATTGGGAAGTGGTTCCCCACCACCCATGTAGGGTATTCTCTATGACTTTGCCTTTTTTGCTAGCACCTCTTCTATCTTCTCGATCTCATCATAAAGTATGGTAATCATATTTGATATGCTTTTCATATGGGCAATCATATCCTACATGTGCTTGTTCAACATTTACATTTGCCTCTTAACAAATTTCATGTTTGTTGTAGCTAGTTCTATCATAGTATTTAGTTTTAGTTTAAGCATACCATAATTATATTCATGGGTGAACCACTCTCTAAGATAGTCATCTTGGGGGCAGCCCTCGAGGAGACCCCTAAGATCTTTTATTTCATCAGTAACATCTCTAATGAATCTATTCTCTTCTTCTCACCTTACATCCTAAATTTCATTGTCATTAAAATGATGGGACAACTCTGATGACTATCTTGATTGTAAATGTCCAATAGTAAAAGTGGCAGCATATGTTGCTACTAAAAGTTCATCCTTAGGGTTCCCAGTATCAGATCCTTCAAGTAAAACTTTGAGTTTATTAGGAAGGAACTCCTTGAGAGTTATTTGGTTTCTTTTCTCGTGGACATATTCCTCCAGAGTGTCAATCTATCCCTAAATGACTGATTTCTTGATGTTGTATTTATCCAGTTGAACCAACTTCTTTTTATTACTTTTATTCTTTTTATTTTTGATGCTTCAAGAAGGTGAGGTAGTTTGCTCCGTTGGGACTATCTTTATCACCATCCTAGGCTCTTTAAGATTTCTAGTCATCTTCTTCATCAGTTTCTTTAGTCTTTTTGAAACATAGATATTCTATAAATGCTCTTTTGCAGGGGTACATTGTGTTTCTTCCTCGAAGAGAAATTCAGTAAGTGATTTATGATTCTCGAAGACAATAATATAATTAATGTGTTTGGTGGATGTTTTAAATAGGGCTACCTTTGAGAGAGTTAACTTGCCCTCTTTGTGCTACTTTTGGACCCAATCTTTGAATACAAAGTAATTTTCAATGATATGACCTAACCTTCTATGATAAGGATAGTAGTTTAGATGATCTTTCTTATTAGCCTTATTTAGCCTTTTGCATTATGGTAGTTGAAAGCCTAATTTTAAGGCATCCTAGAAGATTTTACCTACTCTCTCTTTTAAAAGAATATTTCTTTTTTAGCCTTTGTCAAAAATCATTGGATCATTTCACTTCTCCATCTCCACCAAGAGATGATGGTTTTTGAAAACTACCCTTGTTCATGATGGGCTTCAAAGGTTTCTTCTACTCATTTGTTATAAATGCTATCTTTATATTCTTGAAAGGTTCTCCATGCTTTGTTTTATTTTTTTCGAATTTAAAATTTTGTGAACTAGGTAAGACTGGTGGCCCAATTTTTTCTAGCTTCTTGAATTGTATAATGAGATATTGGAAGGTGTAGATAGAAAAAGCACTTAGGTAAGGTGCTATCCACTTTCCCTTTATATTACTAAGAACTAGATTTATCACCGCAAATTGGCTCATGGATTGTTCACACTTAATGTTGAGATTTCTCCAACATGTGATATAGTCTAGGATCAATTCATTGTCGCGTTTTGATGTTGAGATGAGGTCTCTAATAATCACTTTATCTCTGACTCCTCTAAACCTAATTCAGAAAGCCTTTTTCATTTATACCAAAGTTTGTATAGATTCTAATTATAAACTAACATATCACTCGAATGCTTCTCCTATCAAACTTGCAGAAAAATGATAAAGTAACAATAAGGGACTATTATTTAAATCTCTACACAGTTACAAAGCAAGCTATATGCTATTCAAGGTTACCCATGCTATTAAAATGTTTGAAGCTAGCACTGTATAGCCTATGAGATATCACACTCAGTCATGATAATTAGAGTATGATTTATCAGCATTATTTAGCCTACTCGTCTCACTTTTTTGTCTCAACTGTGCAACCACCATTCATTGCACCTGCTATTATATGTATGCTAACAGTTCTATGTTATCAAGGATTCTTAAAATCAGGGATTTGATATCCCTTGTTGATGGAGGGGGTACTTGTGAAGGGCTTATATTTTTATGGATTTCATCTATAGTAGATTCATCTTCCACCACCTCTACTACTTAAGATGGCTGTTGAGATTGTTTTAATTTATCGAGCTTCTGACTCATTTGTAGCATCATCTTCATCAATTTCATGGCCTTCTTTTAAGCTTTATCTTTCTCTTTGCCTTACTATCTCAAATGTTCTTATAGTGCTTTTATAGTCACTTCTTGATTGGAGGTTTCAGTTATGACCAAGGTTTCTATCAGAATATAATGGTCCATGCTTTGAGAGTCAAAGCCTTGGGGTTGAGGCTAACTTCTCCTATCACTCGGGTTGCCTCATTTAAAAGCCTATTTATGGAGCGAGTTGTCATACGTTCTCTTGATACAGTAGTAAGGATTAGTTTACAAAAGCCCTTTTCTATTGAATTTCTTCATTAGTAAGCCTTACTCACATAGCCTTCTATTGGTGTTTGGCTGGTTGGGGGTGTGGGCTCGTGGTCCTTCCTAGAGTCGTGATAAGAAATAACTATAATAGTATGGATAGTCTCCTTTGGTAAGTCCCCATGCCGAGTTGTATCCTTTGATAACTCTTGTGATTTTGCTTGACTATTCACCCCTTTGCCATAGTCTTAATATAAGATTGTACCCCTTATGATTTTATTTTATCCTTCTCTAAATTACTTAATGGAGTGAAAGAATTGGAAGTGGAAATTGTAATAATCAACTTCATTAGAGGGGTAGGCTTCCCAAGTCGGCTGAAAATTTCAGCAGCTTTTCCTTTGCTAATAATAGTCAAGACGAGTTCTTCTTCATCCATGTGTGTGTTCAAATTTGCTTTTGGTTGCCCCATATTAGGAGTTGGGTGGAGGCAATCAAAGACTAAGCTTTGTTTCGACCCTAACCTATCAAAAACTGATATCCTTGCTAGTTGAGACATAGCTTCAGACTCTTCATCCCAATGTCCTTTCTTATCAGGAATGATAATATTGGGCCTCTTTTCCCTTGATGGAAGGTGAGAAGTAGCTTATCTTCCATAATAATAACTTCAGTTGGTGCAAGAAATAGGAGGAAGAAGGGGACAAAGAAATAGGAGGATGGGGATAAAAGGAGATACACCTTGGCTTTCTTCAAGATCTCCTCCAAGGATCAAAATTCTCTCTATCCCACTCTCTGTCTCTGTTTGTGTCTAATTTGCCTGCCCTAACCCTCTTTATATAGGGTTGAGAGAATATTTGAATCAAATATTTAATTGATTTGATTCTGAGATTTAATAAATATTTTGTTATCCTAAACCTCATACTTGAATCTTAGATTAATATATTCTAAGATCACACCTTTCTTACCCTGGAGATCTCGTTAATTCTCGATGGATTCTAAGAAATCTCTTTTTATTTTTGCAAATTGCGCCTAGACTATAAGGTTCAAATGCCCAATGTTATTTAGTTCAGATGCCCAATCACGGTCTGAATTAGCTTTTGCAGACCACGCTTGAATCAGATAATCAGTTTATGAATCAATCATTCAACTCAGAGTAGATGTGCCTAGTCTGTAAGGTTTGAACATTCAAACCTCTGTGCTTGGTCACCTGAACATGGGTCCTCCTAGATCCAATTTCTCAACCTTTTTCCTCTTTTGGTGGACTTCTCTTACTATGACCTAGGTTCAAAGTCCAACCCTAATCATTGTCAAACTCAAAGTCAAAATTGGGTTACAAAATTGACTCAAACAATATATTTTGAGAAGCTAGAGGACTTGGGATGAATGAGCAGAAGTTGAACACAAAGAAGGTTCATATGTCATAGTTTTCATCTTTTGTCGTTATTTGCTTCTTCCACTCCCTTTCTCTGCCTTCGTCTTCCTTCTTTACAAGGTACTTACTATCAGAACTCAACTTAACCCTACTCCCTCACTCCATCCCTTCCACAAGCTCTATCACCACCATGGCCACCCATGTCTCCATCTCCACCTATTCACCCTCGAGTTTCTCTTGCACCCAAATCTCTCTCAATTGTCATTTGTTGCCACTCGTGGCTAGATCTAGCCCAAATTTGGAGAAGCACCACCCCTCTCCATTAGAGAGAAAAATAAAGAAGAAAGAGAAGATGGCCTAAGCTTGAAGAAGATGAAGCTCTCCCTTACTCCAGTCGAGGTGAAAGCGAAGGGGGAGAAGGAGGAATTAGGCAAGAAAGAAAGAAGAAGGAGAAAGAGAAAATAAAGAAAGAAAAAAAAAATACATTTTCTCTCCCATCCCATGTGGGAGAAAAAGAAAAGAAAAAAACAAGGAGGAAAGGAAAATTAAAAAAATAAAAAAAGGAAAGAAATCTTCTCACACGAATGTGCTCCCATTCACAAACCTAGGGCTAGCTTGTGAGTTCACCCAAAAGTCAATTAGTCTAAGACCAGCCTGCAAACTCGCTCAAAAATTAATTCTAACCTGGGCCAGCCTGTCGACTTGTCCAAAATTAATTCCACTTAGACCAGTCTACAAACTCGCCTAAAAGTCAATTCGATCAAGGACCAACCTAAGGGCTCACCCAAAAGCCAATTCGACCAAAAGATTAGTTTGCGAGCTCCCCTAAAAATTTATTCGGATCAAAGGCCAGCTGTGCGCTCACCTAAAAGTCCAAACATTTAGGACCAACATGCAAGCTCGCCCAAAAACCAAATACAAACTAAGGGCCAACCTACAGGCTCGCCTACAAGTCATTTTGATCAAGCGTCAATGTGAGAGCTGGCCCAAAAATCAATTTGGCTAAGGACTAGCCTACGAGCTCATCCAAAATGTCAATTCAAATTCAAAGCTAGCTCATGGGCTTGCCTAAAAGTCTAAATTGACTAAAGGCTAGCCTACAGGCTCTCTTGAAAGTCAAAACAACTCAGGGTTAGCCTGCAAAAGCACCCAAAATGATTATGACAGCCTAAAAGCTCTCAAAAAAAAAAAAGCCTAAATCAATCAAATGACTCAATTACATTCAAATTGGGCTAAAACAAATAAATAAAATCAAATTGACTCAAACAAACCATCAAATGGACCCAAAACTAGTCCAAACTGGTAGAAAAGGCTCTACCATTCGACCAATACCTTCAACCAATTGACGAATTCTAATAAACCAAGAATGATAGCTGCTCGATAGGTCAATTAGTACTTGAGTTGGTCGACCAATTTGGCTAAACCTGGAATGACACCTACTCGATTGGTTGACTGATACCCAAATTAATCATGCATTTCAATAAAAAAAACTAATAACCTGGATTCAGATTCAATTATAATCGGATCAAGCCTTGATTGGTCCAAACCTAAATTAATTTAGGTTTAAATTGAGTCAATCTGGAATCAAAAGTAGTTCAAATTAAACTCCAACTGAGTCAAACAATATTCAAACTATATTAAAACACATTCAAATTGAACTCCAACCAAGTCAAATAATATTCGAACTAAATCAAAACTCTAATTCAATCAAATCACAACAAATTCAAATAGAATTATAAATTGAGTCAAACAATATTCAAACTAAATCACCATAAGTTTGAATTGAACTTTGAACTATATTCAAACCAATCTACAACAAGTTTGAATAGAACTCTAAGTTGAGTCAAATAACATTCAAACTAAATCACCACAAGTTTGAATTGAACTCTGAACTACATTCAAACCAAGGCACAACAAAGTTGAATAGAACTCTCAATTGAATCAAATAACATTCAAACTAATCCACAATAAGTTTGAATAGAACTCTAAATTAAGTCAAATTATATTTGAACTAAATCACAATAAATTCAAATATAACTCTAAATTGAGTCGAATTACACTTCAAAGTTATACTCAACCTCATAAGTCGTTGGTGATGTTATCAAATCAAAAGAAGTTAATTATTGAAATGCTCAAATCTATTGGTCACACTTCAAAGTTATACCCAACCTCATAAGTCATTGGTGACGTTATTAAATAAAAAATGTTAATTACTGATATACTTAAAACTATTGATCACACTTCAAAAGTATACTTAACTCGATAAGTCATAAGTGATATTATCAAATTAAAAAAAGTTAATTGTTGGCATATTCAAAGTTGTCAATCTTTCAAAGATAAATCCAATCTTATAAGCTATTGATGATACTATCAAATCAAAAGAAGTTAATTGCCAACACACCCAAAACTGCCGGTCATACTTCAAAGCTATACCTAATTCCATAAATCATTGGTGACGCTATTAAATCAAAAGTAGTTAATTACCAAAATGCTCAAGGCTATTGGTCACACTTCAAAGCTATACCTAATTTCATAAGCCATTAGTAATGCTATCAAATCAAAAGATAGTTAATTGTCAATATGCTCAAACCTGTCGGTCATACTTTAAAACTATACCTAACCCTACAAGTCATTGATGATGCTATCAAATTAAAAAAAGTTAATTACCGATACTTCAAATCTAAATCCAACTCTATAATCCATTGATGACCCTATCAAATTAAAAGAAGTTATGCCGACATACTCAAAATTGTTGACCCCATTTCAAAATTATACCTAACCCCATAAACCATTGATGATGTTATTAAAAGAAATTAATTACCAAAATGCTTAAAGCTATCGATCATGCTTCAAAACTATACCCAACCTGTAAGTTGTTGATGACACTATCAAATCAAAAAAAGTTAATTGCCAAAATACTCAAAGTTATTGACCACACTTCAAAATTATACCTAACCTCGTAAGTTGTTAGTGATGCTATCAAAAGAAGTGAATTGCCAAAGTGCTTAAAGCTATCAACTACACTTCAAATCTAAACTCAACCCCATAAATCATTAGTAACGCTATCAAATCAAAGAAAGTTAATTACTAATATGCTCAAAGTTGTCGGCTACACTTCAAAACTAAACCTAATTCTATAAGTCATTGGTGATGCTATCAAATAAAAAAAATTAATTGCTAATATGCTCAAAGTTGTTAATCATACTTCAAAGTTAAACCCAACCTCATAAGTTGTTGGCGACACTATCAAATCAAAAGAAGTTAGTTGCCAATATACTAAAAGTTGTCAGTCACACTTCAAACCTAGTCGGCCCCAAATATCATTGGTGATGCTTCCTTTAAAGCTAACCAACCCCAAAAGATGTAGGTGACGCTTTCTTTAAAACTAATCAGTCCTAAAAATTGTTGGCGATACTTTAAAGCCAAGAGGCCATCGATTTTTAGAAGAAATCAACTAATAAGTAGAAAGTGATTAGTAACACTTCAAGCCTTTAATATGGTCAATTGACATGAGCCAAGACAATCAGCCACACCCATTGGCATGCTATCAACATCCACCAAGAATCAACCCAAGACCTACTTCCTTTTCTAATTTCATATTTTTTTATAATTATTAAATTATTTAATTTGTAAAGTAAGGATATGCCCTTATTTAATGTATTTATCTTTCTCTCAAATCAATCAAATAATATTTTTTTCTCTTTTGTGTCTCTATTTTATTAATTAAGTTTTTTATTTTAAGAGATTTCTGACAAACGTCAAGATAATTAACAATAGGGACCTATGTCTATTAGAAGTCGTATTCCCACAACATCTGATTGTGCATTTAAACCATCAAAAATTTTGATTTGTTATTTCGAAGTTATTCCATAGGGTCTTCACTACCCCAAGTGATCGATTTTGATCCCACAAAACCTAATTAAGAACATTTGAACTTTGATACCATATGCAATGCAAGTATGTGTACATCGTCAGTCCTCTTCTACTCTTAGTAGATAGTATTCTACTAGTTTTGTTCTTGTGACAGCATATGACAATTGAAGCCCTTGGCCAGGGATACATACAATAGTTTTTCATATCTTGCTTTAACTTAGCTAAACCTGTTCTCCTTACCTCCACTTTGAAGTTTTTTCATCTCCCACATTCATATTTGATTTTGTTTGTTCTACAAATTCTTTTCCAAAACCTAATATGCTTGAGAATGACATTAGTTTTAGAAATATTTTTTCCTGCATAGATAAGCACTACATGTTCAAATAAATTATTTCCAAACTAGAAGGCTTATTGAAGAAGACTGAAAACTACAAATTAACACCAAAAAAATATTGATAAAAAAGAGAGAAATTGAATCCAATAGTAAATGATTAGAGGGAGTTGGAGATTTGATAAAGAAATTTAACTTAAATCTGTACCTTGAAACCCTAATCAAGGTGGAGTCTTGGAGAAGACAAAACCTTAAAAAAGGACTCTGAGTCAATGAGGAGGGAAAATGACAATAAATAATAAAATTTTCTACTATCCCGAAAATAAATAATAGCGGATTAGTCCTGACAACGCTAAACTAGCGCTAGCAAAGCTTAGCAACTAGCTTTAAATTAGCACCAGCAATGCTGAATTAGCATAGGAAAAGCTCGACTTAGCATTGGCAATGCTAAATTAGCATCTGAAAATTAGCGTCGACAATGCTGAATTGGTGCCGACAATGCCGAGCTTTTTCGGTGCTAATAGTGACAACAATATTGAAGTAGCGCTAAATTGTTAGAGCTAAATTAGCGTTGATAATTCTAAATTAACACCAGAAAAGCTTAGCATTGTTGACATTATTGCTAAATTAGCGTCGATAAAGCTCAACATTGTCGACACTATAATTAGCACCAACAATTCTGGAAATTGTCGACGCTAAAAAATTTAGCATCGCCATTGATAATGTAATAGCGATATTTTAATTAGTACTAAATGAAAACACCATTATTGAACCAAAAATATTATAGTGAGCCAAAGATTAAAATCATGATATAGAAACATATAAATCCAAGAAATAAACAACAATTAGAAGCCAATTAGTCTAAGATAAGCAATCAAAAAATTGAAACCCTCACCGAGCCATCAAATTTGGGGAATCTAAAAAAAATAATAAGACAAAATCTTTCTCAAAATGGAAGAAAGGGCAAAATTGCACCCTGATCCATATGACCCATGCGAAATCAGCAGCTCTCAAGCACCCTAGGCTCCGATGAAGTCACCACAGATAACAGACCTGAACTCATCATCAACAGAAAGGGACACTAGGGTCGGACCATGGCTCTAATGTGGGATCAGGGGCAATTTGATAGAATCACATTTTGATTAATTTTTAATTCAAAAAAATTTCTCTTGTAGATTAATAGAAAAGATTTTATGCAATAATGACAATAAATATTAGAAATCTTTCATAATATATAAAGAAAATAGGAAGTTTTATGTAATTTGGTTATATTTGCAAAGAGGTATATGAATTAACCCTAAGAAATATTATTATTAAGAAAAATAAAAAAACGTGGTATATTATTTTGTAATTTCAAAAAACACCGGGGATTGTATAAAAAATAGACTATTAATGAGCTCCGATAGCTCAAAAGTTCAGTCCAATTGACTTAAAATTTTTGAAATTAGATTTAGGATTTTCGAATTTTGGATTGAATTCGCCCCAAAATTTTGATAAAAATAAATAATACCAATTCGAAATTCAAGGTGGGCCTAGAAAAATCTAATATATCATTTTGGCTTTAGGTGGAATTCGAATTTGATGGTTGAACTTCCGCATACGCCCGTGGGTGGATTAGCAGGGCCGACCCCGGCCCGGAACGATTACACCTCTGCACAAAAATCCCGAAAGAAATGAATAATAGAAACCCAAAGGGTAGAGAAGACACTCGAGCTTCGTCCTGGTGTGGGTTTAGGGTTTCAGGATTCCATGAGCTAGGGCTTCCTTTCTCAAGTTTTTCATCGAAAACTGAGCTTCGGATCATGAAGCGGAAGCTTATCAGATTCGCGGGAACAACGAGGTAATCCCAATCCCGACTTACTGTTCCCCGAACTTCAACCATTAGATCAAAGAAACGCTTTTTTGTTGAATTCGTGTCATTTCTTTTTATTTCCAAGCGTGCTTTTCAGTTTTGGTGTAAAGGTTTGATCTTTTTGTTTGTTGTTGAGGATTTGACTCTAGTAATTGGTCTACAATGGCTGCAAAAGATGTTATTGCTTTACTAATCTATTTGATTTTGTTGCGTTTTGGTTTGTGATGTAGTTCAGCATTATGTTTTTGAGCATACTGATTTTTAATTGTTATAAAAAGCTCTAACTGTTTGGTATGTTTTGGAGGATTTGATTCGGAGAATGTCTATATTGGTTGTCAAAGTATCATTTTCCTTGCTTTACCGGTCTATCTGAGTTCTTAGCATTTGGTTTGTGGTTTTGCTCGTTTGTTCTTTATTTAGTGCTACCTACACTGTCCAAACGCTGAAAATTCAATTGAGATTGTTGTTCATTCACATGGTCATCAGTTCTGCATGATGATCTTTTTCAATTCAGATTCCATTATAATGCAGAACTGGTGACAATGTGATG
This sequence comes from Trichopus zeylanicus subsp. travancoricus, assembly GCA_005019695.1. Classification (NCBI taxonomy): domain Eukaryota; kingdom Viridiplantae; phylum Streptophyta; class Magnoliopsida; order Dioscoreales; family Dioscoreaceae; genus Trichopus; species Trichopus zeylanicus. The sequence goes on from RXID01014226.1 coordinate 14,928, forward strand.
TTTTTATCTGCTATTGATTTTTTCATGTTTTCCTTTGATGTAAAAGCACTTCTAGTGTTTTAGTTTGAGAGTGATATTTTTCTTGATCTCTGTGCATTTTTCTGATACTTGCTATCAGAAACCAATGGTGAATAATGAAGCTGCGGTCTGTAAAAAAGCTCTGTAAATAAGTTCCTTCAGTTTTTAGCTTGAAAGTGTAATATTTTACTTGATCTATGTGCATTTTTAAACAACTGCAAAATTTTGTTTTTCGTTGATACTTGCTATCAGAAACCAGGAGTAAATTATGAAGCCGTTGTTGCTATTTATAAATTGGATGATGGATAATATCCCATTGCATTATAAACAGTGCTAATTTTAGTTATACTTTTGTGTTGCTTAGCACGTGCTGCTCGCGCATCCTTTGTAATTGTGCTTCTTGTTACAAGGTGGAAATACGGGGAATTAGAAGAGACTTGCATATAACTAGAGATGGTATCGTGCCTGAGACATCTTTGCAAGAAAGACCAAAGTTTTGCAAGTCATTTGAGGGAAATCAAAGCCTTTCTAAGCTTTCTTTCCAGCTGATAAGAACAAGTAGCAGTAGCTCTGATGCTGATTGGGTTTCTGAATTGGAAACACTGTTTAAGAATGACATTGTTGGAGAAAATGCCAACAAAGAGGATGGGAAGGGCTTGGTCTTTCACAAGGAATTCCTGGAGAATGTTGTGCATGATGATTCAGCTGAAGCAGCTGAAGCTGCTGCTCATCCGCTTTGGGTGCCTAAAACTGAAATCGATAAAAATGCTAAAAAGGGCTGTGGACTGAGGAATGTCACATCTCCTCTGTCCAAGATTTTGATGGAAGCTCCAGAAAATTCAGTTAATGGAGCCCTTAACAAATGGGTGGAAAAAGGTAATTCTTTGGGAAGAGGTGCAATCTCCATGACAATATTCAGTCTTCGAAAGCAGCAGTTGTACAGGAAGGCCTTGCAGGTGCACAATTCTTCCTGAGTTGCTTTTGCCAAACATTGACTTTAAATATTGCAATACCTTAGTTCTTTTAGAATCGTCTCTAAATGCCACCATTTGTTTTTCATTAATACCTCACAGATACTTTTATTCAAATAGACAATAGTGTCAATGCTTTTTGACATAATGCATTGTCTGGATACTTGAACAATTAAAATTTTAACAATAAGGTACCATATTTTTTGAAGTATTAATCTTGCATTACTATGCAAGTGATGTTTTGATGGAACAGTATATTCGTATGCAAGAGGATATAAGCAAATAAATGTTTGAACTAGTTGCTTCCTTAGGCATACTTTAAAAATGAAGGGCTTGTATGTATTTGAAATAAACTTTAGTGTGCATTTCTAATTGTCTTGGTTATTCTTGTGCAATTATTTTCCCAACATGACCTTATGAACCACATCTGAAATTCTCAAAAGGTTCTATCTTTCGAACTTTGTACGATAAGTGGCGTAGAAATGTTAGAGATTTTGTTCAATAGTTCCATTGTTAGCGTGATAAAGTCATAGGCAATCCTTATGTTGTTTACACATAACCTAATTCCTTATTCCTATCTTTCCTATGTTTGTGTAGAGCTTTGCAACATTGGTTATGTGCACAATCCATGAGGTCAAAAGATGTGCATAAACCTCTCCAGTCGATACTTACAGCCTTTGTTTGGTTCGTTAGATTTCTATCGGTCCTATTGCATTGAAAAGTGTAGGAAACTTCAATTTGATTAGAGATATATGCTATTATGATCATTTTTTAAGTTTTAGGCACCATTTGATTTGGGATCAGGATCAAAATCAGAATCAAGAATAGTAAATCACTTTTATAAATTAATATCTTTTCATCAAAATTAACACATTAAAGTTCAAAAAATTATTTAATTTTTTATAATAGTTTAATTTAATAACGGTATAAAATAAGTAATATTAATTTTGTAAAAAAAAAATAATTTTGAAAAATACTGATTCTAATCCTAATCGTAAACCAAATGGTATTTTAAGGTTTATGATTGGATTTAGGATTTCTTTGTGATTAAAAGAGATGAGAAATAGATGAGAGAGAGATCTCTTATTTTTTGAGAGAAAACTTACATACATAATCCTAATACTTAGCTTCTATTTATATATGAGAGAGTTCTACTCCTATTTAGGTTGCTACTCATGACCTGTTTATATTGGTATATACTCTTGTGTTTTGGTTGAACTTTTAATGGATTTTGGGCATTTTAATTGGATTATGATGGACCCTCAAAATATACCATTCTTGGAAGGTACTTGAATGTGCAATCATATTTGTCAAACTCAAATCCCATATTTGTATTCCTAAGTCTTGATTTCAGTTCTTTCAACATCCTCTCTAATGCTGGTGCATAGATGTTTAACATATTTATATTGGAGGTAATTTTTGTCATACTTTCTCCTCAATGTTTTGGTAAAGACATTTGTTAGGTTGCTCCTTTCTTGGTGTATATTTCAATTAACTTGTTTCTCTAAAACTTTTTCTCTAATGAAATAAAGATTTAAGTTCAATATGTTTTATTTTTTCATGAAATACAATATTGTTAGAAATGTATAATGCTGATTGATTATCACAATATACTCTAGTTGGTCCCTCTATTGAATATCCATATTCTTTTAGAAATGATTAAAGTCAAATAATTTCAGATACTTCTATTGTTATTTCTCTATATTCTGTCTTTGCACTTAATTTTTTAATTACTCATTGTTTTTTGCTTTTCTATGTGACTAAATTTTTCCAAACAAATATACAAAAATCAGGGGTTGATTTTTAATCAAATGCAGAATCAGCTCAATTTGCATCTGTATAACACTGTACATCCATCTTTTCTTTTTTTATAACACAGTCTTAAGCTTGGACTTCCCTTCAAATATTTTAAAATCTTATATATTACTTTCATATGTGGTTTTCTTAGATTCTACATAAATTGATTTACAATACTTACAATAAAAGAAATATCAAATCTTCTAATAGTCAAATAGATCAGGTTACTAACTATTCTTCTGTATTGTTTTGAATTTTCAAATTAGCATATAGTTTGGTGTTTGGATCTATGGGTGTATCTGTAACTTTCCTCCTTAATAAGTCTATTTTAGGAAGTAAATCTAGTGTATATTTTCTTTGTGATAATACTAGTTTTTTGGATGAATGAGTTATTTTTATATCAAAAGCTTAGTGAAGTTTGTGATGATCTTTAATTTGAAATTGAGTCTTTAGAATTTTTTAGAATTCTTTAACCCCTTATGTGTTATTTTCTGTGATAATAATATCATTTACATATGTAAAAAGTATGATCGGTAGACTAAATATGTCTTTAATGAAAATTGAATAATCTGAATGATTTCTTTGAAATCCATGGTTAGTTAGTGTTGTGTTGAATCTGTCAAATTAAGCCTTGTGTGATTGTTTTAGGTCATATAACGATTTTTTTTAGTTTATACACCAATTGTTGTCCTCCGTTGTATATACAACTTAGTATTTGGATTATATAAACTTATTCTTTCAAGTCTCTATGAAAAATATTCTTTATAATCATTTGAGTTATAGTCCAGCATATGTTTATAGTCAGAAGCAAAATAACCTCTATTGAGTTTAATTTTATTACAAGTGGGAATGTATTAAAATAGTCTGTATCATAAGTTTGAGTAAAATCTTTTGTTACAAGTCTTGTGTTATGTACATATATACTGCTATCTAGTTTCTACTTTATTCTGTATACCTATTTACACTTTACTGACTTCTTGTTATTTGGTAAAGGAATGAGCTCCTAAATTTTATTATGATATAATGCCTCCATTTCAGTCTCTATAGTTTGTTTTCAGTTTATGTCTTTTAATGCTTCTGTCATTATTTTTGGTGTAATTATGTCTGAGATGGTTAGTGCAAAATATTTAAATTTTGAAAATAATTTTTTATATGAAATAAATTGGCTTACGGGATACTTCACAAATGCTTTCCTTTCTTTTCTCAAAATTATGAATAACTCATAATTTGTTTGAGTGATAGGCATACATGAGATTTTAGCAACTCTTGAGTTGCTATCTATTTTGGACTTTTTAAGTAGTGATTGGTGGATTGACTTTTAGACTTGTATTATTATTCCGTCTTATGCTATAAATAATGTCATATATTTTTTTTTCAATAATGGATTTTGAGGTGGATAAATCATTAACAAGTATTAGCAATATTGATCCAATTTCATATAACAATTTGTTTTTAATTGAGGTTTAATTCTCATTATTTTTATTGAAATAAGATATATCTCCAGAAAATATGACATTCATGGAGATATGCTTTTTGTGTTTTATGGGATCATAAGTAGTCTTTATGAATCCTATAATATTCTAAGGAAACGCATTTTGTGATTTTAGGTTGTGACTTATCCTTGTGAATGTTGTGATTCTATACAAAACAAATACAATCAAAGATTTTTGATTGAATATGAAAAATTTTATCCTTAATGACAATATTTAAAGGGGACTTTTGTTTTGAACAAAAATTAATGGTGTTGTATTCATTAAGAAGTATGTTGTTTAAACAATATCTGTTGAAAACTTTTAGAACATATTTTGTTGGAATATGAGTGTTCTAATAACTAATAATATTTGTCTATTCTTCTTTTCATTCACATTATTTTGTTATAGTGTGATTGAGTGTGAAACTTGAAAAAGAATTTCATTATCTTGATCTTAGAATTCTTTAGATAAGTATTCTCTTTCATTATTAGCTCTAATAGTTTTAATTGTGGTATTAAATTGGTTTTAAATTTTTTTAAAAATACTTTGAAAGTTTGACTCACATTAAATTTATTATTAATCATATATAAATCCGTGTCATTTTTGAAAAATTATCAATATATTTCACAAAGTATTTGTATTTATTTAGAGATGCAAACCTAGTAGTCCAAACATTACTATGGATTAAATAAAAAATTGTAAACTTCTCTTTTTAATTCTTGAAGAAAAAGAAGTACTGTGATTGTTAGCAAGTTCACAGGTTTCACAAGAAAATTTATAAGAATTTTTACAATTTGAAAACATAACATTTAATTTGGAAGAAAGTAGATGTTCTAATTTATAATATCATAAAAAAAGGATTTTTTTCCCCTTAAGTGAGCTTGGGCTTATTGTCCACCGAGATCAAGCAAGTACAAGTTATCATTCTCAATCCCTCCATCAATTATTTTTCCTATGTGAAGGCCTTGAAACACAATGAATAAAACAAAAAAATTACACATGATTCAAGGCTTTTATTAATTGATTTATTGATAACAAGTTGTAAGAAAAATGATTAATAAGTAGAGTTGAAAGGACATGTTTGATCTCTGACATAATAAACAAAAAGGTAAAAAAATTGGAATTACCAGTTATATGACCTGTAGCTCCTAAAGTAATGATACATAAGGATGTTGACTTGGATCCTGAGGTAACTGCAGCTGATAATGCTTTCTAGTGCGCATTACTTATTTATCTTCTTTTTTGCTAAGTCCTAAACTGGCTATCTTAGAAGGATATAGTTATTCTCTATTGTTTGTCTTTTGTTGGAGTTCTTGGTGTGGTTTTATAACTTGTAAGATGTGCGTTGTCGTTGGCCTTTTATGAAACATCCAATACTTATCTATTGTGTGATTATTTCTCCTTCAGTGAATACAATAAAGATTGGATTTAACTCTTACTCTTCTTTTGTTTAGATAGTCTATTCTTGTATGGTATTGACTTTTTCCAAAATTATTGTTACTTTTAGTTGCTGTTGCTGCTATCTCAATATTGATGCTTTCGCTTGCAGTATATCAACTCTTTGTAATTTTACATATATACTACTCATTGAGGGTATTCTTTCTAACATGAATTGGTTTTTGATTTATTCACTGATAAAAATAATGCCACTTTGAACTTCTATTTGTATCGATTTGTCTCTTAATGCTGGATGTGGAGGGTCAATACATGTTTTTATTTTATAGGTTTTTTATTCTAGAAAAAATATTCTTCTAGGGTTTTTCAACTTTTTTGGTCCTAACCATTTCCTCAATTATTTTGAAAATTCTAAAGGCATTATTTTTTCATGAGTATAGTTTTGTACCTTTTTCCTAAATCTGTTTAGTTGTATTATAGTCTATCATATATACTTATTATTAGCTTTATATTGTTTTAGAATAATGTCATTATCTGCCTATCTTCTCTGAATTAGTCTTCTATTGATTTTTCATGTGGTTTTTTTTGTCAATATATAATTTTTTTGCTTTTACTCTAAAAAATACTTGGACAATTTTGGCCTACTAGATTTAGTTTTTGGATCCAACATTCTCACTAATCTTTTTTCTATAATGAGATCCTAAAAAATATAGGGAGTAGGAAAAAAGATTATACAACAATTTAATTTCTTGATTAATTGGTTGATTGACAGTAAACTAACGAAAAATTTGGGAACATATAAAATCATAATAGATGAATTGATGATGTGTGTATTCTTTCTGAATCGACAACTGGTGCTAATGTTCCAAAAACTAATGAGACATACCTGATTGTTGGCATTTGGTTCATATTTATGAAGAGTTTTACCTTACTTATCATACGATCTGATGTTTTTGAGTCTATGATCCAAGGATTCTCATATATTTGTTGATTTTCTTAATCCATTGACAATAATTTGAATATCATGAATATGTTGGCTGTGTGCTGAAACAGTTTGTTATATTCTTCTTTTGATATTATCCTCTGCTCCTTACGAAGTGAGATAGACTTTTATTCTCTACTTTGCTTTGGATATACTTGATGATCTTATTTATTATTGGCTAATATTGATTTTTCAATTACAAATCAATATATATTTATTATGTGACCAATCTTTTCATACTTTGTACACTTGAAATTAGGTTTTTTTTTCCTTTTTGCTCTTCCTATATTGTCTTTACTTTTGTCTCACATAAAATATGAATCTCATTCATAATTGTTATTATTTGTATAATTATGATTTCCTTATGAGATTATAGTAGAGGTCTTTGTCAATATTTTTTTCATGTCACCATTGTAGCTTTAATTTACAATAAACTTGATTTAAGGTGGGTATTTATTGCTGTTCATAAAATTGGACTTTAGCTGTTCATATTATAAGTCCAATCTAGTCAAGAAGAATATCACATTCACGTTTTTTTTTTATTTCTTCAGTTTGACTTAAAGATGATATTTCACTTCATCCCATAATTTACCCATGATTCTAAAATATTCACTTAGTGCTTTCCCATTTTATTTAAAAGTAATGACATTACTTCATCAGAATTATTTTTTTCCTCTGCTTGTTGTTTTTCTTTTTAACATTAAGTAAATTTCTATAACTTTTGGCCATGGTAAGTAGTTTTCTATCACTTTTAGTTTAGTGGAGGTAATATGTAGATTCTTTTTATCTTTTTGTGGCTTCTGTTCATTGTTGGCGATGATCTGTTTACTTTTTACGATCTAGAGTTTTGATATCATGTCAATGTTTAAGTTCTAGAGCTTGTTCTTGAAGAAGACTAGGGTTTTGATTTCAATGATGAGTTCTATTACTCTAAAAAAAGAAGTTACAAAATAATCTCATGATTGTTCCTACAAGTTCTTTTATACTTGCTAAAACCCTAGCAATCTAGGACTTAACCCAAAATCCTAGATTTGAACTAGACTTGGTTTCGAACTTTATTAATGACTCGATTACATCTTTAAGGAGTTGTGATGAACCCGAGGTAGTAGAGCATTTGGAAAGCACTACTCTAGTGCAACTATGCCATGTAATACTCGGTTCGATATAAGGACCGAGCCCTATCCTCATTCTTCAATTTGGTGACTCAAGAAGAGAAGCTCATCAAATGGCATCATTCCTTTAGTATTTTTAATCTTATTCTTTCCTACTATTAGGTTATCTAGTAATAATTTTTGTGAAACTTAAAAAGAGTATGAATAGCATCACAAATTTATTTTCTTATCAACGAATAATGAAATTAGTTCTTTTTCTTCTAATTTCATTTATAGTGATATTTGGACAACCAAATCACCCTGATTAAATGGCTATAAATAGGTGATTCCTTAATAATGATTTGATTTCACTTTTTGAAAAGAAAATAAGAAGTCAATACAATATTTAAAACTTTTCACAGGGAGATTAAGAACAAGTTTAACACTAATATAAAAACACTTGATCTAATAATGGAAGGTAATATGCATTATATAAGTTTTAAGAATATTTTAGAGTCAATGGAACAATGTCACAAACTTCTTGTACTTACATACCACAATAAAATTGAGTGGCAGAGAAAAAGAACCCAACGCTAGTTAGAAGTTACTTGAGCTTTACTTTTTGAGAGAAATATACTTATTGCTTATTGGAGTAATATAATTGTCATTGCATCATATTTAATTAACAGGACATCAACTCCTAACCTAGATAATGAAGGTCCATTTCATGTTCTATTTCCTAAAGAAAATCCTTTTCATCTACATCTAAGAATCATTGGTTGTTTGTGTTATGTTTATAATAATAACTCTCTTAAAAATAAGTTCCAACCAAGTGCAATCAAATGTATATTTTAGGATATATAAGGACTAAAAAGAAGATATATATGTTACAATCCTAAAACAAATAAAATCTTTATATCAATAGTTGTAAGTTTTCATGGTGATATAACATACTATTCAAAGGAAGGAGATAAGCATCTAAACTGTAACAAAGCTTTAGAACTAGATGACAGCTTAGTTTTGCCTGTGTCAGTATGAAATAAGAGCGATCTCAGTGAGTTAAGACTCCAACAAGCCCAAAAAAAAATTGGTTTATGCAAGGAGAAGAAGTCAGTATTGCCCTTGATTAAACTTCAGTTTAATAAGTTATGATAAACTTCAAGTTTAAAATGCTTATCCAATCTTATGAAAAATTGAATCTAAAAATGTAACTCGAATATGAGAAGATGATGCTAATTCAAAGAACAAACTTAAAGATCAAATTAAAAATTAAGAATACTCGAGATGTAAGATCAACTCTAAATGAGTAGATTTAATTTTCGTTTTATATGAAGTCAATGATTTAATAATTAATTTATTAGAGTTCTCTATTTAACACTTGAATTAATTTGAAAACGCTTTTATTGACGATTTATTTTACATTTATCTAAGTCAATGTATCGAGTAACATTTTAATTGTGATTTGCAAATAAATTTTCAATTAAATTTTTATTAAGTTCGGTTGTCCGAACTAATTAGTTTGGTCGCTCACACCTATCAAACAGAGATAACAATATCTTAGTTCTATAAAGTTCGGTCATCCAAATTCAGAGGCTTAGTCAAACAAAGACAAGAGGACAAATTGTAATGGCTAAATTTTTTATTATTGGAATAAGTTTAGATATGACTTTGGCCATCCAAACTTGTCAAAAAAAAGTCAGTGATGATTTTCAATGGTTAGATTTTGATTCCAACGGTTATATAAAAACTTAAGATTTCTTTATTAATTGAGGGGTTTTATATTTTTAGAATAAGATCCGGCCTCTTAAAATCTTCTAACCTTAATAAGAATCCTAATTAATTTTAACTTTTAGAATCTCATATGTTCTTGTATTCAATTTTTAGAAACTCTTGCTTAAGTAATTTGTTTTATATTTTTTTATTCTTTATTATTATAATTCTCTGAAGTTGTAAAGAAAGATTTGATCGTTTTTTTAAATTTAGAAGAAATTAGAGAGAGAGTGACTCTGATTATGGAGTAGTTCTTGCGGATTGTAAAAGAATTTTCACGAGCTTGACTTTACTTTAAAAAATCAACATTGGTGGGTTACGAGTTGTTGTAAAAGATTAATTTTATTTCGATATGCGATATTATTAGTGGAGTGATTGAAATTCTCAAAATCAAAACAAAAAACATAAAACAAGCACTATTAATTGTGAAGTATGTATATTAGTTTATACTCTATTTAATCCTATAATATATTTTATGAACCCAATTGTGATTGATTTAATATCCAATTTAGTATTAATTGAAAATTATGTTGTGTGTGCATGTGGATTGGTCACTATCATTTATACTAATTAGTTATTTTAATTTGATGAGAATTGATCATATTTTTAAATGTGAAGTATTTTTGGTTATATTAAATGAAGATTTACTATTATTATTTTAAAACATAATTCACTCTGTTTTTTAGATTGTTATTTGGGTCAACAGTTAGAGACCCTTACCTTCAACTCAATATCAATCAGAAATACATATGGAGAGAATCTAATGTCTCAAACAATTCAACTTCAGACACAGCTGTCTACTACCATAGCTTCACAGCCTGTAGAGGACAGTATATAACTTGTCACAATAAATGAAGATGATTGGCCAATAGCAATAAAGGAAAAAGAAGAAAGTGCATAATCTCCAATTAGTAGACACGTGTGATATTCATCCTCGACACCTACCTACAAGACATTTGCTTTAGCGTTAAAAGTTCATGAAGTATTGAGTAATCTAAGATGGAGGAGAGGTGTAGAAGTTGAAGTCGAAGTTCTACAAAAGAATCAAACTTGGGGAGTTGATGTTCGTACCTATGAGTAAACCTATTACTCGTAGTAAATGAGTTTTATACAATCAAATGAAAGTTAATGATACAATAGAAAAATACAAGGTCAGGTTAGTAGCCAAAGACTACCTTTAGACTTAAAAGTATTGAGTATTTTGAGACATTTTCACTAATTGCAGAATAAAATATCATAAGGATAGTGTTATCATTTGCTATTAACCAAGGATGGAATATATGAGCCGGTTGGATGTGAAGAATGCTTATATGAAAAGCTAAATGAGAGGTCTATTTGATAGATCATTTAGGGTTTTGCCTTGAAATTAGTGGACGACTGTATAAATTGAAAAAATCACTCTATGATCTCAAACAATCTCCTAGAGCTTGCATTGAGAAATTCAACTTAACGTTATTTGAGTATGGCTTCAAAAGAAACCAAATTGATTATTCTTTGTTTATTACAATGAACATGGAAAGAATTATGATATTAGTGTTATGTGTAGATAGTATTTTAATTATAAGAGAACTCTATTAGGATAAATGAGCTCAAATAGTTCTTACACACAAGATTCGAAATTAAAAACCTTAGGAGGCTATATTAGTTTTTGGAATTGAAGTAGTATATTCAAAACAGGGAATGATGTTAAAAAAGAGGAAGTATACTCTAGATTTGCTAAAAATATTGGTTTGCTTGGTACTAGGACAACAAGAACACCAATGGATCTAGATACAAAGTTGATTGATATCTAATCTAATAGTTGTGTTGGAATATCCAAAAACTTATAGAAGATTAGTTGGAAGATTAATATAATTGACTGTTGAGCTATAGTTGTTTACTACAATTCTAAAAATTTCTTATTTTATTTGTAAGGCATTTTATTTTAGAAATTTTTTTATTTTCTTTCAAGTAATTAAATTTTTAGAAAATTGTTGTAGAAAAGAATATCAAAATATTTTGTAATGGGCATTTATATATAGTCTTTTGTTGCAAAAAGTAATTTGAAGAAACGTAATCTTTTCTCTTCAATTTTAAGTTCTAAACTTTATCTTTTTTAAAAATTTTTTCAGATGTATTTACTTTACTTTTCACCTTCTTCTATAACAATTAGTATCAAAGCTTTATATAATTTTGAGGGACTTGTGTTTTTGAAGAAAAACTAGCAAGTATTTTTACACTAAAACAATTATAAAATTCACCTTATTTAATGGCATCGGATAATTTTATTGTCCCTCCACCAACCATTTTTTGGATTAAAATGAAAACTTATTTGAAAGCATTTGGGTTGTGGAAAGTAGTGGAAACCGTAAAAAATCCTCCTTTATTACCATACAATCTAATTGTTACTCATATCAAGTATCATAATGAAGTTTAAAAAGGTTTAATCCTGCATTTACTTTATAGTTTCTGATGTTATTTTCACAAGAATCATGGTTTGTGAAATAATTAAGAAAGTCTAAGATAAGCTCAAAAAAGAATTCTAACGAAGCAATAGAACAAGTCAGATGCAGGTGATTAATTTGAAGAGGAAACTTGCTATTTTGAAAATGAAAGACTGCGAAACTATAAAGGAGTTTGTAAATAGACTTATGTCTATCATAAATCAAATCAAATTACTTGATGTAGAGTTGTCTGACAATAGTACTATAAGAAAATTCTTAGTTTTTCTGAGAGGTTTGAATTTAAAATTTTTTCTCTTGAAGATTCAGAAGACTTTACTAAAATATTATTATTTGAGCTTATTTATGTCTTGCAAGTTCAAGAAAATAAAAGGAATAACAAGATAGGAGGAATTTGCTAAAAATGCTTTACTGTTAAAGCACAATGAGTAACCTCAATCAAGTGGTGGTAATACGAAAAAAATTACTGATAAAAAGTATAAAGATAGAAAGGTGGTGAAAGTAAAACTAAAAAGAAAAGAAAATCTTTTCCTCTTTGTCCTGACTATAAAAAGACATCTCATATTAAGAAAAATGTTAGTTTAGACTTAATGCTCATTGTAAGACTTGCATTAATTCGGTTATATTGAAAAAACATGCAAAAGTTGAAAAAATCAGTAAAAATAACATGCTTAATTTTCTGAAAATCATTAAGAGAATAAAAAACACTTATTTATGACAATTTGTTATGTAATTAGTGATAATAACAAGACTTGGCTTATTGATAGCGGATGCATCTATCACATGACCTCAAGTATTGATACTTGCAAAGCTTTGGATAGGTCACATATATCAAAAGTCAAAATTGGCAATGGAGAGCTTATCAATATTAACTGAAAGGGAGTCATTGCAGTTGACACATCATTAGGTACCAAATTTATTTCTAATGTGCTTTATGTTTCTAAAATTAATCAAAACCTTTTGAGCGTGGGTCAATTGTTGGAGAAAAATTAGTCTTTAGTTTTAAAAAATAATACTTATTACAATACTTGATCTTGCCAGTAGCAAATTGATTTGCATGCATATGTTTATGTTGTTGATATTTTATCTCTTTTATAATTTGCCTGCAAAGAAGTGTATTCTCAATATGCCCACTATCCAAATTTGTTCTAATATTTGTAAAATTTATCAACTTAAAAAGTAAAGCAAATTGTCATTCCCAATTAATCAAGTATGGAGAGTTATTGAAAAGCTGTTGTTGGTTCACACTAATAAATGTAGACCAATGAGAACTTTTTTTTTAAATAATAACAAATATTTTATTTTTTTTTATTGATGATCTAATTAGGATGTGTTGGATTAATTTTTTAAAATAAAAATTTGATGCTGTTTTTTACAAGCTCAAGACTTGGTTTGAAAATCAAATTTATTGTACTATTAAAATACTCAGATTCTCAGCAAAATAGAAGTAGTGAAAGAAAAAATAGAATTTTTATTAAAATGTCAAGATACTTGTTATTTGAGAAGAAACTTCATAAAGAATTTTAGACTGAAACTGTGAATGCCTCTGCTTATTTTTTGAATAGGCATTCAACAAAAAGTTTAAATAGTAAAACTCCTTGTGAAGTTTGGAATGGAGTCAAGTTATTTATTAATCATCTCAGAATTTTTGGATATATCTGTTATATTTATGTTCCAAAATATCAAAAGTGATAAGTTGGATTATATAGTTGACCTGGTATTTTCTTGGGTCATATCTAAAATATCAAAGGCTATAGGATTTATAATCTGAAAATTAAAAAGATTTTTTTAATAAAAATGTCAAGTTTAATGAATTGGTAGTATGAAATTCGGAATCCTCTGAGGCTTGAGCCACTAATCAGTAGTCTACTCAAAATAACCAACTACTTCAAGTTTCAGTTGACGAAAATTTTTATTATGATTATCTTGTTAGAGATACAAGATCGATTGTTGACATCTATAAGAAATGTAATATTGCAATTCAAAAACATACCACATATAAAGATGTAATTTCTATACTTAGTTGGAAGTAAGTTATGTAGGAGAAGTTCAATATAATTAACAAAAATCAAACTTAGATTATTGTTGATAGTTGACAGATCTCTTCAAAAGAATGTTATTGGTGTAAGATAGGTTTATGGAACTAGGGTTGTGTATTATTTGGTTCAATGGTTTGAACCAAATAAACTAACCAAATCGAAATCAAATGAGTAATTTGGTTTGATTTATTCGGTTTTTAGTTTGTTTCGATTTTTAAAACTAAAAAATTCGATGTTTAGTTTTGATTTTGATTTTTTATTTTGAGAAGTCGTAAAGCAAATATAACTGAATTACATGTATATATATAATGATAGTTTTGGTTTTGGTGTTTGATTGCAATTTGAATTTAGTTTGAATTCAAATTTAAAAAGATCCGTTGCTTATATTCACAAAAAAAATCGGTTTAAAGTTTCAGTTTTTAATTAAAACCAAACACCAGTTTTAGATCGGTTTTTGTAGCATTTTAGTTTGGTTCAATTGTTGAATTGAAAAACCAAAATTTTTAATTTGGTCTATTCGATTCGGTTCAATAACTAAATAGATTGAATGCACAGTTTTATATAGAATCAAGTTAAATGCCAATGGTTATATAAACAAGTTGAAAGTTTAACTTGTTATCAAAGATTATTCACAGCAATATGGTGTGGATTTTTTTGAAATCTTTGCATCAAGTTGCAAGACATGATATTATCAGATTGCTATTAGTCTTGCTAACTCAAAAATCTTAGAAGATTTATCAACTTGATATGAAATTAATTTTTTTTAAAGAAATCTATGTTGAGCAACCTGAAGGATTTTTAGTGTAAGGTTCTGAAGATAAAGTTTATCTGTTGAAAAAAAATCTTATATGACTTCAAACAAGCTCCAAGAGTTTGGTATACTTGAATTGACACTCATTTGTTACTACTTGACTCTCAAAAAAGCAAAAATAAAGATATACTCTATGTTAAGTAATTGATAATTAATTTACTTATTATTTTTTTATATTTTAATGATTTATTGGCAATTGGAAGCAATTTTGAACTTGTATAGCGGTTTAAAAGTAAAATACACCAAGTCTTTGATATGACAAATTTTGATGAAATGTCATATTTACTTGGCATGAAAATTTCTCAATCTCAATAAGAAATTTTTGTCAACAAAAGAAATACGCAAGTAAAGTTTTCTAGAAATTCAAAATGTCTGATTGCAAGTTTATTTATACACCTTTAGCGTTGAATGAAAACTTGAGTAGAAATGATAGCTGCGAAATGGTGCATGAGACTCTTTATAAAAGCATGATTGATTCCTTGCTTTATTTTGCAGTGATACGGCTTGGCATCATATATTCAATCATCCTTTTGTTTAAATTTATGTATAGTCAAAGTGAGATGTACTTCGGAGCAATTAATAGAGTTTTAAGATATGTCAAAGGCACGATTGACTTAGCCATTGGGTTCAAAAAGTCAGTTGAATCGAAACTTCATGAATATGTTGATAGTGATTGGATAGACTCATCAGATGATATAAAAAATACTTTAAGGTACTTATTTTTTTTTTATTCTAGAGTTTTCAGTTGGAACCCCAAGAAGTAAAAAACTATGGCACTATCCACTGCAAAAGTTAAGTATATTGCAGTGTCTGGTGTAGTGAAGTTATTTGGCTCAGAAAATTATTGATTGATCTCAGGCAAATGTAGAAACAAGCTATTGAGATAAAGTGTGATAATTAATCTGTTATTGTCATCTCTAGAAATTTTGTCTTTTATGAGAGGACGAAATATTTTAAAATCAAATTTTATTTTATTCGAGAAGTACAATAGAACAGTAAAGTCTCTCTTAGTCACTGCAATTTAGACGTGTAATTTGCAAATTTTTTGACCAAGGTCTTGTCTAAGGTAAGATTTGAGAAACTTAGGAAAACGTTTGGGATTTACAGAAAAACAACTAAGGAGAAGTCTTGAGCTATAGTTGTTTACTGTAGTTTTAGAAACCTTTTACTTATAAGATATTTTGTTTTATAAACTCTCTTACTTTTGTTATAAGTAATTTAATTTTTAGAAAAATCTTCTAAAAAAGAATGTTAAAATATTTTATAATGGGTGTATATATATATATATATATATATAGATATATATATATTATATATATATATATAATCCTTTATTGTAAAAAGTGATTTGAAGGGACTCAAGTCTTTTTCTTCAATTTTAACTCCTGCATTTTCTTTCATTTTTTAAAAAATTTTTCAGCTGTGTTTACTTTACTTTTCACCTTCTTCTCCAATATTGACCATAACAAGGTCAGTTTTGTTATTGGAGCAATAAGCCAACTCATGCAACAATCTAGAAAACCACAAATAGAGGAAGTAAACCAAAATTTGAGATATCTAAAAGGCGCACCATAATTGAGTCTTCTATACAAAAGAAATGAGAATCTAGCCATTGAGGCATTTACAAATGTATAGATTGGGCAGATTTACCAATTGACAAAAGATGAATCTCCGGATTTGCACTAAATTTGGGGCAATCTAGTAGTGTGAAAAAGTAAGAAGCAAACTGTGGTGGTTAGATCCATAAGTTAAGTATAGGACAACTGCTGTAGCTACTTGTGAAATTCTATCAATGAGAATACTACTAAATGAGTTGGGTTCAAGGTGGAAGGACCAAACTATATTGAAGTGCGATGACCAGACAGCACTACAGGTAGAAGTGGATTTAAACTTTGTCAAAAAGAAGGTTCAAAATCAAGAGGTGAAGCCTATATTTGTCAAATATAAAGACTAGCTAGTTGACATTTTCACCGAATCATTGAGCATAGACAAGCTGATCAAGATCAAGGGCAAGTTGGGAATGCATAAATCTAAATTTATATGGCCCTGCTTGTGGTGGGTGTTGAGTATATTGAAGAGTATTCAGACTCAATTTACCCTTTAGAGATTCAGTAGTTCCCAAGCCTGGTTGCATCTAGTGCCTTCTGGGACTTAGAAATCTCGGATTTCATCATAGCCTGATGTGACAGCTAGAAGAATCTAGAATTTGTAAATAAGTCAATAGTAAAGTCTGGTAAGAATCCATCTTAATTAGGCTTGACTACTATATAAGTAGATAGTTATTGGGGGTTTTTGTAACCTTTTAGAAGTTCTCAGAAAAAAAAAATGAAATTCTCTCTTTATCATTGAAACCCTAGACGTCTCATATCTTGAAAACCCTTATTCTATCAAGAACTATATCTTTTAATTGTAAAATGCGACTTGTTCCTTCCTTCATTTTACATTTTCCAATGGACTAAGCAATGTGGGATTGGAATTTTACGGAGTATAATTAGCAAAAAGCTAGGATAGCACTTTGTATAGATAATAATTATATACGACAAAGGTTACCTCAGTAATATTGTTATCCTCAAGGAAGCTAAGGGGATGAATAGCTCCATGTTAGGCTTTTTCTTTGGGGACAAGTTCCCCCAGGGAATGGTTAGGCAAAGGAACCCAACTACAAATCTAATTGTTCCCCCCATTACAGGGAGGCAAACTCAAGGCCTTTCTTTTGGAGAGTGGTGACTATTCCACTGCAATAACAATTGGTTAGACATGCTTTATCATTTTAAATTACAAAATGATTGTTGTTCCCTATGCCTGCATGATAGTTCTGTGAACTAAGCAATGTAGGATTAAATATTGCTATGAACCATGCTTTTCTTCCTGAAACATGTCATTAGAATTTATTTGAATTATTCCTTTTGTTTTCTTGTTTTACCGGTTGCATGATTTCAAATTGTCTTATGTTATGATGTCTTGTAGTTTATGGAATGGCTGAAAGTGAACAATTGTGTTGATTTTGTTGAGGGGGATTATGCCTCTTATATTGATTTGATTGCTAAAGTCCATGGACTTGAAAGAGCAGAAAAGTACATTGAGGAGATCCCAGAATCCTTCAGGGGAGAGGTTGTCTATGGAAAACTACTTGCTAACTATGTTTCTATCAGCAATGTGAAGAAAGCAGAAGAAACTTTTGACAAAATCAGAAACCTTGGATTTCAAGTCACATCCCTCTCATGTGACCAGCTTATACTGCTTTACAGAAGGACTGCTTGGGATAAAATAGCTGACGTCCTCTTGATAATGGAAAAAGAAAATGTTCAACCATCCATGTTCACATACAGGCTCTTGATAGACACAAAAGGCCGTGCACATGATATGTCTGGCATGGAACAAATCCTAGAGCAAATGAAGTCAAAAGACTTGGTGCCTGACATGATTATTCAGTCTTTGGTCGCAAAGCATTACATTTTTGCCGGTCTTACAAACAAAGCTGAAGCCACACTTAGGGAGATTGAAGGGCATGACCTTAAGGAGAATCGCAGGGCATGCAAGGTTCTTCTTCCTCTTTATGCTGCTCTAGGGAAAACCGATGATGTGCAACGGGTTTCGATGCTGTGCAAAGATAACCCTAGTTTGGAGGAATGCATAGCTGCCATTTCAGCCTGGGGCAAGCTAGGCTGTGTAGAGGATGCGGAGGAAGTCTTTGAAGACACACTGAAGTCTTGGAAGAAGCTTCCACCAGCATTTTACAATGCTCTGCTAACAGTTTATGCAAATCACAAACTTCTAGCTAAGGGTAAAAAATTGGTAAAGAGAATGTTGGATAATGGACAGAAGATTGTTCCTTCGACATGTGATGCCCTTGTCAAGCTTTATGTGGAAGCTGGTGAGTTGGAGAAAGCAAATTCCATCTTGCAAAAAGTAGAAGAGCAGAGCAAAGCAAAGCCCTTCTACAGATCTTACATGATTTTGTTTGAACAGTACTCGAAGCAGGGTGATGTTCACAATGCTGAGAAGATGTTCTACAGATTAAGGCAGATGGGATATGACGTGAAAATGAGACAGTATTACTTGTTACTAGAGGCATACATTAACGCAAAATTGCCTGTCTATGGTTTTAGAGAGAGGATGAAGGCTAGTATGGTTGTCCCAAGCAAGCAGGTGGAGGCTAGGATTAAGTCTGCAGAGGCTTTTGCAACTGAAAATACTTCAGAGTTGCACAGCCGATAAGAAATTTGTTGTGAATGCTATTTTCTTGGGTAAATCATTTTCTGAAGTGAGAAGAAAATTGGATGGAATTATAGCGAAGTTAGCCTACATAGTCGATGTTGTGCTTAAAATGTTGCAACATATTTTTGATGTTTGAAGGCTTTTTAAGCAGCAATGAGCTACAAATATTGGCAAATTTGGGAATGCTAATTTGTCATGTGATTGGAGCTTCTTGTTTGTGATGTGATCTCTTATGGAATGTAGATTGTGGTCCTTACCTGAATAAAGCACAGGGGGGCGAAGATTTTATTTTTCAAAAAAAAATAAATTCACGAGCAACTCGTGAATTTTTGAAAAAAAAACATATTTCTTGTGTATGCTACGCAACTTAATAGGAAAATTGGTAATCTATTGTCATGCAATTCTCCTTATAAGATAATGTTGTAGCAAGTATCTAAAAACTCGAGATTTGATATCGTGTTAGTCAATTCGAACGCAGGTGTACAGCACTGCATTGCATGCATAATTTGCCTTATGCATCAAGATTGTTGTGAATCGGACTAAACTTGAAGAAGATTTTTTAAAGCCAAAATCAGCAACAAAGAGAAAGGCCAAGATTTAAACCTCCACGAGCCAAATTGTGCTTTCTAAAACTCAAATGACCTTACTGTAATTTATCAGTTCATCAAAGCTAAAAAACGAAGAGTCCTTCCACTGTTTCAAAACGCGACCTGTTGAGCAGAGGCGACCATTTAACCCGCTCGATTATCTATAAAAAGGGCAAATTATACTGGTAAAATTATTTATTTAATTCAACAAACCGCTTAATTAACTAAGCAGTCCACCTAGGCAAGTTTCAAGGATTAACTAGATTGGAATCAATTAAAACTTATAAATGAAAATTGCAACAGCAATTCTAGGGTTTTTTGGCTGCCAAAGACAGCAATATTTCTTCTCCCAATGACAGGACACCTTGGCCCTTGTGCCCTCAATGGTGTTGAAGTCTCTGGCGGCCGTTTGGTTTGGGACTATGAAGCAAAACAATTTCGTTTTGAAATAATACCTCACTTCAATTTTAGCCCAAATCAAACGCTCCTATGTTGCCTTCCACCTTCAGTCCAATCAAGTTTTGTTTGATTTTTCTCTTATTCACATCTTAGAACTCCCCTCTTTTGGAGCTTGCACTTGGTCGTGTAGTTTTAGTTTACTTCTTAGAGTTATTCAATTTTTCTTTATTTTAGTTTGTTAATAAGTAGACTTATTTGAAAAAAGTAGTATCAAGAGATTCTAAGAACTAAATGCTGAGTTGAATTCAGGGATTTTTTAACATTCTGAATTTTGGGAGTAGTGAATTCCTGAATTCAGAATTTATGAATCCAGAATTCAAAACTCCATAATTCTAAATTTGAAATTTCTAAATCAGAACTTTAAATTAAAAACTTTTATTCCATCCAGTATTTAATTGTTCATACTGTATAGATTTTAAATCATTTTTATTCAAAGTCATCTAAGCACCCACAATCCTAAACTTAAAATCTTAAACGCTAGTAGTCACTAACTAATTATTTTCATTGAGTAAATAATCAAAAAATTGGTATATCGTGCCGTAATAATTGAAAACTATACCAAAAAATTGATTTTTAAAATAACTGATATATATTTGATTTTCAATTTTCGTAGAACTACAAAACTAGCTGTGGCTGCAATTCTATGTTTTACAAAAAATTGATTAATTGAAATTGCATCAATCACATATATATATATATATATATATATATATTAAAACCTAATTTCATAGTTATGACTTTTTAAAATTCTTTCTCAATCTCCATCAAAATCATGGTCTCAATGTATGCCAAAAAAAGTATATTATTTTATAGGTTATATTGAGTTTTTAAAGTATTACCATTTGAAAAATTGGTATTGTTAGCCAATAAAACAACCTTTAAAGCGGGAATAGGTTTTCAAATACTAGAATAAGTTTTCATTAAGATCATAATAAACTCAAAAGTACTTCAAACCAAATAGATTATTAAAACTTAAATAGAATTACTAAGACAATCAAAGTATAAAAAAAATGATCAATTTACAATTAAATATAAAATACTTTTCAATCAATATCAAATCAAGTACATAAGGTAAAAACAAAAGTAAAAAGAGTATGGACCAAAATACGTTATTCAAAAACCAATCACTTTTACTCCACAGTCCTTGCCTCAATACTAGGACTTAAACTATCACTAGAGTTATTGTTTCATTAGGACGAAATCACACCCTTACAAACTCCATATCGGAATATCGCTCTCCACCAGAGCCAATTAGTCACTCCTTACAACTTGAGGAGTAAACATTCTTACCATTCTCCTAAAATCTAGAAGAACACTCTTCTTCTAACAATTTAGGAGAGTTATAATAATAAAAAATAAAAAATAAATATAAAATACTCAACAAGAGTCTCAATATTCGAATATAATAGCATTTGAGAATTTGAAAGTTAATCTTTAATGGTTGGAAGATTTTGAAAGGGAGATCTTATTTTAAAAATGTGAAAATCTAAATTTCTCACTAAAAAAGGAAGTCCCAAGCCTTTTAAATACTCATTGAAGAGAGCACTAGTTGTTATGTTTCGTTGAGTTCACGAGTCCAAACTATACAAATTTAGCCGTCTAAAATATCCCAATAGTCAAATTTGAATTAACTATTATAAATAATGTCATAGGTTCAAACATTCGCTCGTTAGATTTGGGTTCTAATCTATTAGTAATTTCAGAGTTATATGCTAGATTCGAGCATCCGAACATGAAAGGTTGGGTATCCAAAGTTAACAGAAAAAATTTATTGATTTACTGTAACTTCGGTTCCTAAATAATATCAACTCATAACTAATTTTAGATATAAATAATAAGTCAATGAAAATATTCAAAGATGAGTTTGAATTAAAGAAAAGCTCAAATAAACTAACGATCAAATCTTCCACTTAACACAAAATAAAAAAAAAATTCTAAAACTATGAGGCTTGAAATTGATCTCGCATCTTGATCATACTTTAAACATTCACCTTGATCTTCAAGTTTTATTTTTAAGATATTATTCTCTTTATCTTCAAATCATAATTTTCATCATCTAATGGGCTTTATTTTGAGACCCAATACTTCTTGAGCTTAGATAATCATTAATAATCTTGAAGTTTATTATCACTTAACAAACTTATTAAATCTTAATTTAATTATTATTAAAATCCAAAGAGCAACAGATATATCAATTTTATAACCACTTTAAAATTGTTTTAAAATTGGAATAGAAAACTTAGTTCTCAATCTAAACTGGTATAGTTTTGTTTTTAAGATTTTCAAGAATTGGAATATAATTTTGGTTCTAAAAATTGTAGAAATGATACATTTTACTGAGTTTGCTCACTCCTACTTCCATCACTCCTACTTCCATCTATCGCCCCTCACATGATGTTATATGATATTCCGAAACATGGCAACGATGCAAGCAACTTATACCTAGTAAAAGATGTAGATTGAGTGGACCCCATGGTCCCTGGTCCATGAAACTTGCCTAATAAGAGGCTGCAAACTAGATTAAATAAAATCTAGTTCGTAGCTAAATAATCAGGCAATAATTAGCGCTGATTTTTCATTAGAAGTATTACAATATAATTAAAAGCTTGACATCTTCTTAGTTTATTTGATTATCTTGACAGCTTAGATACGGAAGATGTGATGATGTTAAAAAACATTTTAACATGAAAAATTCTAAAATATTTCAGGTCAACAAAGCAAAAAAAGAAAGAAAAAAAAACTTCCCCAAATGGTGCTACATAAGATCCCAAAACATAGTTACCCCAAGTAAACTATACCCAATAAAGAACACAGATATCCGGTTCATGAAATGTATCCAATAGAAGCCAAAGGCTGCTAACTAAATCAAATAAAATAAAATTGGCAGCCAAATCATCAAATAATAAATTAGCACAGTTAATCAAGATTTTTTTATTGAATGTTTTAAATTACAATTTAATATCTAAATATCTTCTGCTTCTCTTAGACTATCTTTGTAGTTATATCCCAATCATAATAATAATAATAAAGACTATCTTCCAATTTACGATTAGAAAAAAGTTGAGATGTTAAATCACATTTCAATGCTAGCTCACCAAAATTCATAGAACCCAGAATACACAACCTCTCATGTCAGCACTTGTAGCCTCCCAAAATTCACCAAGCATACAAGCTGATCCATCATCCCACACTCGAGCCAGGTTGCTCTTCCATTAAATGTAGAACTGTATAAAATGACTTGCTTTAGAAGTCCAACAAAATGCAGGTCAAGTACTATGTCTCAGTTTTCCATATAGCACCCATGAATCTAGTTACTTTATTATAGGTTAAACCAAATATAAGCTTAATTGTAAAATTTCAATCGTCTTAATTAATGGACTGATAATAGTATTACAACTTTTAAAGTTTTGCATTAACTGAAATTACCTACACTCTTTAGGCAAAACGCAAAAAAATAAAAAAGGTTTGCATCATAACCTGTCACACAGCTTGTTGAAAAAAGGAAAAACATAATTGTTTCAGGAACAATCCATATATGATTTGATGAGGGATTACCAGCTCAAGGTCCTACTTAAAATAGACAGAAAAAGAACCGCTGTGTTACATCTCGCCGCATTCGGCTATGACACATGGAAGCTTTGGCCTGTTATTTGGCCCTGTAGCAACATTCTCAATCTTTCTGACCACTAAAAGACTGTCGCCCAGAACTCTCTGCAGCAAGTTGAGTAAAATCAATTCCCAGTGGGTAATTTCCAGTAAAAGAGCAAAACTTTCCATACTGAAAACGCAATTACGAAGTCCATCGAGCTAAACATTTAAATACAAATCATTTGGAAAGAGAAAGAAAAGGATAATGAAATGATTGTCAGTAGTGAAGGAAAAATATATACAGATGGATGCTTCGTCCCAAGGAAAATGACAAACTGAAGAATTCACATTTCTGTTTTCAGCCTATTTCACATGGATAAATGGAAGTGTTCCTGTCCCCTAAATGAATATTCCTTGCATTTTCTAAACACTAACAGAAAAAAAAAAGCTTTCTATTCAGAAAAAAAAATTTCACCTATTTTCTAAGAAATCCAAGGATGCACTCCGACAATCAAATGCACAAGGTCATCAGAATAAACTCATCAGACATGGGCACACATTTTTTGTAACCTACTGTAATTTATCTCCAAGTACATAAGATAGTAAAGAGAACTGGAATATAATAAAGCACAAAAAAGCTAAATTAACAGCAGTGATTATGCAAAGTTCAGCTATGTCAGGGAAGTGCACATATGAAGCAGAATCAGGACCTGTAATGCAAGTGACTCAAACCAGGCCAAACTGAATCTATACAAAAATACGAGTCATTATGGTGAACAAGCCCTTAACATTTATGAGACTAATTATAATTAATGGAGGAAGAGTTAAAGAACTTACCCCAAAAACTACATGCTTATTGTCAAGCCAATCGCATTTGGAGCATGTTATGAAGAACTGCAGCCAAAATAAAAATCATCACGTATAAGTGAAAATATAGCTGTTTCACACAACACAAAATTATCATAATATGAGAGACGAAGGTTTACTACCTGAAATTCATCAAATAACAAATAATAAACACTGAGAAGAATGACCTACCTGGCATCCATTGGTGTCGGGACCACTGTTTGCCTGCAAGAACAAAATGAAGGATCAAATCTATAAGGGCATGGAGGAAGATAAAACGGATTAAATTTTCATGTTATGAGTGAAGGCATGGTATAGTGTAATAGAGAAAGGAAAGAAATGAGCAATAAACTGCCAAAAAGAGTGGTATACTTCATTTTTCTTTTTGATGCAACCATCTGATAGAAACACTCCTAAACAATTCACAACTCTTACATACTATCTAGAATAATAATACTGGTGTCGAATGGAAAATCATAAATAACAAATCCAAAGAGCCACAATGTAGGATCTGTGAGTCGAATGTGCAATTTTGACAAGACCATTGGGATCAATCAGCATTTTCAGCTGGCATAAATAATCATACAAAATTTTTTTATTTTTTTCTCATTTCTTTCAGACCTGGATGTTCCCATTTCTAAAAACTCTGGTTAACCCAAATGTTGTTAGAGAAAAGCATGTCTCCCATTCCTCTGAAAATACCAGCATTTGTAGAGTGCAACAAGAAATTAATTGCATTTTAGCTTTTCTGACCGATGCAACACATCAAATCATTTCTTCAATTTATCCTTGTCACACTACAACTTGTAGAGTTCAACATGGAATAGCATTTTCTGAAGAATGCAACACATAAGACCCATTTCTGGCATATTGCTCCAATCTATAGTAGGCAAATCTATTTTATTTTGTAGGGCCTGCTTTATTAGCTTCTCGAGACAAATCAGTACACAACTGATTGGTTTGAAATTTCAACCGACATACTGCAATTAATCATTCTTTTGTGTTTCCTTGACTGCACCACCATCTCAATCTCATCAGTTCCTTTCTGCAATATTTTGGAAAATTAAGAAAATCAATAACCTCAAGACAATCTCAATTTATGAAAGAGCTCACACAATTGGACTAGAAAAGGAAGAAAATGTCAGCTTGCTCCTCTACTGAGCCTAATGTCAGGGTAACTGGGCAAATATTGTAACCGAAAAAGGCTTAGTTTACATGATTGAAATTCTGGAGTTAAATTTACTTCAGACTTCTAAATGCTTGAAGTTTACATCCATTTCTGGTTTTTGAAGGAAAAAAATGGCAGGAGATGAAGAGGAAGGGTGTACTTCTTCCACAAGTTTGACTCAACAATTTAGCTGAACTAGGTTCATACTTTGTGTCATGGTTGGTGTGCTTTTTTACAAAAGAAAGTCCAAACTATAATAAAATTCCTAATTTGGAAATTCTTTCTATTTTAGGGGGTTATAAGGACCTTGTGTACTATGTCTAAGTCCAATTGACCAACAAAACATTAGTTCAAGCACTTGGGTGATCATGACATACTTTGAATTCCATCCAAATTGGCTTAATAGAAGGCACCGTGACAAACAACAGACTAAGAGAAGAAATTAGGATGACCTAAAAGAATGCCAAATTAAATCCAAATTGACTAAACTAGGATTCTAATTTGAAAAGGAAACCAACTTCAAAAACAAAACTAGGACAAGATACACAATATTATTCATATAAACAGTGTTCAGTCTACAGCTTGGACCTGCAAAAGCTGCTACTGTAGCACTGGCCTGAATGGGCCCATAATATAATTCTAAGCTTGTATCAGCGCCCGTTTCTCAGCAGCTTCTTGAGCATCAGAAGTGATTCTCCATGTCTGTCATCACTCATATCACACCATAAACATTCTTCTGCATATCGACCTTCAGCAAGTCTCCCCAGGTTAGAAGAATTCACCTTCAGTGAATAGCGGTTTTGGCATCTCTTGTACAATGCAAGTTGGGTTTTGCTTTAGCTCTTCTGCTATAATCTAAAGGTCCCTTTGGTATATAGATAAGCTTCTTAAGTGAATGGAGTACGAACATTCAATGCTTACTAGTGGCAATTATCATAGCTCTCCCATGCTTGCAAAACCACTCAAGACCAATCTACTCATGTTTGGATGGTTAACTTGAATTAAATATTGGCAACTTTTTAACCTAACTTATCCACAAAATGGGCCCCAGGTGTACTCTAAAATCAGAAGTTTATTCCATTTGACCCCAAACTTCAGATACCCTCCATGACATTATGAAGCTGTCCTCTCATTAAAAAAGAACTCAAGTTTTATTTTCTTGATAACAAAGGGTGCCAAGGAACAAAAGGAATGGTGAAGTAGAGGTAAAGGTTTAGAGAGCAAGATGGATGAACATGCACATAGAAGTGTTTATTTTGCCAAGTGTCTCATGATGGGTCATAAGGTCCTTGATATTAAAGGTAGAGCTAATATTCATCTCAGATGGAAAGAGGAAGTCTAATCCATATTTTGCAGATGGAGCTTTCTCATGGTGTCCTTGGTAGCTTCTCAGCTTTTATCCTCACCATAAATATGGTTCCTTTTTTTAGTTCCTACGACCTATGATGGACATTTGCAGTTGTATTATAGTTTTCATTGCTCAAAAGCATATACCAGCAAATCTCAACATGCAAGTCATGAATATGCGATGGAAATGACCATATGGGCTCACTACGATTAGTCTTAGGAAGGTAAAGATATCTAATCTATCTTTAGGCTTTTCAATGTCATAAAACTCTCAACCACAAGCAAACGGAGTGAACAATGGAAAACATGCTCAAAATGAGGCATTCAATGATGGGTGCATATGGGGGTAATGTCACTCTTGGAACTAAATAAAGTGCTGGATGTTTCTCCGTTGTTGCTATCTTAACTCAACATGGGTGAGATCATCATTAACCCCTAAGAACTTATCCAATCTCGAGTGAGATCTTCTTTACCTTAACCTTGTCAATAGTTCCTTCACCTCCTTGTCCCAAAGAATATATTGGAAAAATCCATAGGAAGAAAGTCACACCAAACTCAATCCATAAGGTTGCAAATTGAAGCAGGACCAAGCAACGGTGGCTAACAAGTATAGTGATGTGATCTACCTAGGAGACTTTATCCGGCCTAGGATGAAGCTCAAGTGTCAGTTTTAATCTCTCTAAAACCATTTTGGAGATGATACTCATGCAACTACCCCTAGTGCTTCTACACTTCTTATCCCTAGGTGTAACTATGACAGAAAATATAACACTAACATTGTCCACTTCATCCTTGAGATACTATGCATGATATGCATTACCATCACTAGCAGCAATGGTAACCTTGTAGGTCTTCTAATCACACTTGATGAAGATATGGAAAATACAACTGTGTTGTAAATCCTTATATGTGATTAAGACACAACACTACACAACTGATGTGTATACAGAGATTTGGCTCATGCAAACCGAGACCCTAGACTTGGACCACTCAAGCCAAGCTCCAGGGGACAGCTCCAGTCCCAAATCTCAAAGTGAATCCTCTACAGGCTTCCAAGTCATGGCACCCAATTCCAGTTTCAAGTAGGCATATGGAAAAAACTAAAGTTACTGCTCATTGCTACAAGAGCCCAACCAAGCTTCTGAAGCTTGGCCAAGTTTCCAGAACTTAGGCTTCTAAGCATGCTAGTTGCCCCATGAACTCGAGAATTCGACCGCACTTCTGGAACCGGGGCAAGTCTTTGGATCTTGATTGTAAGGTACATTAGCTCCCTACAACTTCATCATTAAGTGAGCACCACAATAACCAAGTCAAGCTCTCGGAGCCCAGCTGAGCCTCCAGAGCTCGACCAAGCCTTCACAGCTCGAATCACAGAGCACCTCAATTGCTCCCACAACCCCGAGGTCTTAGCCAAGGTCCGCCGACATGGCCCCTTGAAAGAATCAACCTGATCCTTCCTGAAGGTGATCCTCAAAGGCCTGGATAATGACCTCCTACTCTACCTCTCACTACGTGACAATAGGAGCACACACTCATGTACAAAAATAGGGGTGAAAGATCATATCTACCTATGCATCTCTTCAAAATTACCAATCAAACTCAGGTATAAAAGCTATAAGATAAGACCACCTTAGGGACTTTTCTGCTCTCCCACTCATTTTCTCTTCACAGAGCTACAACTCCCTCACTAAAGCTCATCTTCAAAGACCTACTTACTTGGGCATCAGAGAGGTCTCCACAGGAGCTCTTCTGATAGACAACTTACAGTGGTTATTTTGCATGTTCAGCTTGCTCCCAGAGCTTAGAAGAACCTCATTCAATCGGAACCAACTCCATCAAGACATCCCTAGATCTCATATTCACATCAATAACATTGACCTAGGCTAGCTCATCCCTAGATCCTATGCACACATTGCCATTAATAGGTATATCAATAGGGCCATGGAACAATGCCTTCTCATTGTTAGTTCTTCCTCATCAATAATGTCTGTGTGAAGGCTTCTGTAAGGAGAATCTATCATCAAATGATCTCCTCTGACCTGTGATATCTATAAAAATGTGAGCAATTATCTACTCTCCTAGCAAACTCAAATGCTACTATTTTCCCTTAAATTTCTGTAAGTAGTTGAAATGTTGTTGCAAGGTAAACTAGAAGCTATGGGTCAAGTGGTTGGATCACTAAAGGACTCTGTCTGACTTGGGCATTGAACCTTTAGTGACTAGAATACTCAAATAATGCTAAATGGTTTGGCCTAAATATAGCCTTATTTAATAGTGTGAACAACTCAAATCAACATCTCTTGCTGAAATATTTACCATCAACCTAGTATTCAACCTCAATAAAGTAGAGGGTCCTCCTAGACATCACACTGAACAATTAGCTCATTGAATCACAGTGATAATTTGCAACAGCCATGTTGCCTTGCTGCAAAGCAAGCAATTGATCCAACATTTGATCCTTGTAGCTAACTCAAAGATCTTTCTTTCAGTTCTGCTTTCATCATATCCTAGTAATTCATAGGTTCTTGGTCCATCTAGAGCTGCAAGTATGGTCCAATTGGGTCCCAAATAATCCATACCCAATCCATTAGAAAAAGTGGATGCTTTTAAGGCCAAACCTAGTTCATTTAGAAATGGATCAGGTTGGACTGTGTCATGCCAAACTATGTTTTGAATCATATTGCATCAATTTTCTTCAGGCCAGATATTTACCAGATCCACTCACATTGAATACACAATTTTGCGAATCTAAATCCACTCCATTAAATTTGTTGTATGAACATACTCAATTCAAGTCACAAATTCAAATCAGATGATCATTTTTGGATTTGTAACAGGTCAGGTAGCAGCAGATCAATTCACTTGCAGCCATAGGCCGATCCTCTATATTTGACATTCCACACTCATTAAGCGCAATTGGGATTATTCTGATAATTTTATCTTAGCAAACCTAAATTACATTCTGACATGATGCACCGCACAAAGTAGCGATCCATCTCATAGGACCAATCCCAAGGCATCAAGAGTTTAGTCTACCAACAAAACTAGGATCTTCCATCCTTGAAACATTTTGTCATATCATTCTCGTGTTCCCAGAGCTTTCTATTTCCTAAATCAAAATAGCCTCAACCATCCATACAAATCTCTTTTCCTTGCATGTGGAACACATAAGAACAATGAATATGTGCCTTGGACTCTAAAACCCAATGAAAGTGGCCACTCATCCCTAGCCTGCGTGCTTAAGGCTCAATATATGGTGGCTCATCTCTAGTGACACCCCTTGGTTGAATTACCATGTGGATGCTCAAACATTAGCTTCTCCTCGGATACCTTTCCAATATTTATCACACTCAACTCTAAGATACTGCCTCAAACCTACCCTGTAAGACCATTAGAACTTGATCTCATCCTACCCCTATAAGGCAACACATGACATGTAGTCATAGTGCAGCACAAACCTAGGTTTTAATACCACATATGATGAAGGAAAGGTTAAGTAAAGGGTAAATCAAGATAACATAAACGAATTTAAGATGTAAAGAAAACAAAAAAAAAAAAGAAAGTCTAAAAATTTTAAAAAAAACTGATGTAACAAATTATTAAGATCCGCAAGATATAAAATGGCATAGTAAACCATCCACTAGAAAATTCAGGAAACAAATTTAAAATGGCGGCAATTGGATTGGCATGTTAAGGCATAAATACTCAAAGTCTACTTTAAAAATCTATTTGGAAATAAAGATTTGAAAGATACTATCAAGAGAAAACAAACAATGTTCTAAAACATGGCATGCATATGCAGCCAGTTCGAGGACCGCATATCGCTGAGGTAAATCTCTGCAATGCTGGATGAGAGGCAGTTCCAAATAAGAATATTAAAGAATTAGTTATGTGCATATAACTAGTTATATATCACATAGAATCGTGTCAAATCATAGGTCATAATATATTCTTAGCTACATTTTCAAACTATGCCCATGATCATATTGATCTTATTTGAAACCCTGTATATAATGCAGTACTTGTTCTTGAAGCACTGCCTTAGCTTTAACATTGACTCAACCATATAATGCAACAAAGGTCATGTTTTACAAACCCTAGGCAGCCCATAAAGGTGGTGGCTTATGCAAGTGGCTGACCACAAAGTGGGTTCACAAAATTAACATAGCAGGCTGAATTGCATAATCAGAAAAACCTAGAGCTATTTGGTACGGTCAAGGGACCACCTATGCCTAGGCACGCCTCTAGGTAGTCTAGCTGGCCGCATTTTATAACATTGAAATCAGTAAAGACAGATAAGGAACAAAAACACCTGAAAATGATTTTGTCATATACAAAAAAAATTATATATATTGCTTATGTAAAAATTTGTAATATACCACTTGAGATTTTGGATTAGATCCTAAAAAAAAATTCAAATCAAAACAGTTTAGGACCGAAATTTATGATACAATTAGCGAATAAAAAAGGTGTTCAATCTGGTTCCTGAGGTCATGTCTCATCTTCGCTTTAGAACTTAGATTGTCATATCATGCGGCATGTCCATGGTGCACTTCAAATACTATTGGCAACACCTCTAGATGCATGTGTTGTCCACAGTTTAGTAGGGCAATCTTCATAGCGGAAAAGCCAAAATAATTGAAGATAAGAAATATAGGGAAAAACAAGCAATTAAAGGCTGCACGATCCAAGAACTAGAAACTAGAGATCTCCAAAGCAGCAACCCATATATCTCTCACCAATCTCCTATACGATCCAAAACTCTCATTAGGATAACTATTGATGTTAATGATAACTACAATTGAATATGGTTAAAAGATCACTATTGGCAATTAATAAAGCTTAATAAGTGAATTGACGATTGAGATATTTTAAATTTTGCAAAGGAAAAATGCTGAAAAGGAATATATAGGAGTAAAAAAATTCTGAATTATGTGCTCAACATCCTTTTACAAAATTAAAAATATCTAAACATTTAATAGGCTTGTTAGCTATAGTAATAGCCATTATTGACCTCCTTCACACCACCCATCGATTAGTTTTAATTATCACTATGAGATCAATTTCGGTGGTACAGAAGTGACAGAAATCCTGTGCAATGACTTCGATGTGTAAACCAAAATGCATTTTAATTTGAAAGTAACTTATCAAATGTGTGAGAATATTAATTTCGAATAAATATAAACCCTTATTATTAATTATTTCAACAATTATCAAAAACTTTGTAAAATAAAAAACCTAACTAATAAAATAAAGATATAAAAAAATATTATTTGATTGATTTAAGAGAGATGATATATAGTTTAATTAATGGCATACTCTTAATTTACAATGAGTTTCAACATCTAATTATAAAAAACATGAAAATACTAGAAGGAAAAAAATAAGAAATGAGAAAGGGGGTTTTGATGTGCATTACTTCTCTACTCCCGTGTGCTGGATCATGTAACGTCGGACTGGAATAGATCTTAACTCG
This sequence comes from Trichopus zeylanicus subsp. travancoricus, assembly GCA_005019695.1. Taxonomy (NCBI): domain Eukaryota; kingdom Viridiplantae; phylum Streptophyta; class Magnoliopsida; order Dioscoreales; family Dioscoreaceae; genus Trichopus; species Trichopus zeylanicus. Next base: position 47,404 of record RXID01014226.1, read on the forward strand.
ATCTTTAGTAGATATTGATAACATACTAACGAGTGAGATTGACTATCTTGACTTATCTTAGTTAACCTTATTAAGATTTGAATTGTTATTGACGGATTTATACTTATTATCAATTGACTCTTTTTGATATTTATTTCAAGAGAATGATTATCGACCTTAATTTTATTATAATCATTTCTAATCTAATAATTGAGTCTTTTAGGCATGTTATTAATCATATTTGAAGCATTACCAAGTCTTTGAACCTGTATTGACTTGACTTAAAAGTCTACGTCGTCAATAGTTTTTGGAATTGACTAACTTGTGTGGTATATTATCAACTGGTTTTAGTATTGACCAACTCAAAGGATGCATCGTCGACTATTTCTGGATTTGACTAAATCGAAGAATGCATTGTTAACTATTTCTAGCGTTAACTAGTTTGAGTAGTATGTCATCAACTGGTTCTATGATTGACTAGCTCGAAGGATACTTGTCAACTACTTTTAAGATTGATTAATTCGAAAAGTGCATTGTCAACTGATTATGGGGTAAACTAACTCGAGAGGTACGTTATCAACTGTTTTTGTAATTGACTAGTTCGAGATATACACTGTCAACTATTTCTAAAGTTAGTTAACTTGAGAGATACATCATCAACTACTTCTAAACTTGACTAACTTGAAGGATGTATCATCAACTATTTATGGGATTGAATATTTCGAAAGGTACATAATCAACTACTTCTGCTGTTAACTAATTCAAAAAGTGCATCGTCAACTGCTTCTAAAATTAACTATACCGAAGGATGTGTTAAATACTTTTAGGATTGATTAACTCGAAGGGTATATCATTACTTATCTCTAAGGTTGACTAATTTGAGAGGTGCGTTATCAATTATTTATGAGATTGACTAGTTTCAAAGTGTGGTTAACGACTTTAAACGCATTGCTGTTTAATTTTTTTAATTTAATAGTATAACCAATTACTTATAGAATTAGATATGATTTTAAAATATGGCCGACAGATTTGAGCATATTAACGATTAATTTTCTTGGTTTGTTAACGTCACCAACAACTCATGGGATTGCGTATAGTTTTCATGCGTGACCGACAGTTTTGAACGCGTTGACAATTAACTTTTTCGATTTGGTAGCGTTACCAACGATTTATGAAGTTGAGTATAGTTTTTAAATATGACAGATAGTTTTCAATGTCGTCGATTAATTTTGTTGGTTTGATAATCTAATCAATGACTTATGCAGTTAGGTATAATTTTAGAATGTTGCAAAAAGCTCTTGTAGTACACCCAACAAAACTCAGTTTGACCTATTTAATTTTATTTAAAATAATTTTGTTTCGAATTAAAATGATAATATCATTCATTATTCATAATTTTAAAGTGTTATTAAAGATTTAGCACATCCAATGAGATTCATTTTGATTCATTTAGTTATATTTGAACTAATTTTAGTTCGAATCTGAGTTTGATTTGAACTCAATTCAATAGTTAGAATTTAATTTTCATTCGAGTCTAAATTGGTTCAACTTGGTATTCAAAACTCAATTTGGATCAAGTTCGATTTGATTTAATTTGATATTCCGGACTTAAATTTGATTCGAATTTAATTCGATTCAATTTAATATTTAGAACTCGATTTTGACTTGAGTTTGGTTTCATTTAATTTGAATCGACTTCGATCTTGTGTTGGACTTTTAATGGATCTTAAATCCAACTCTTAATAAATTTTTGATAAATCTTTCTTAGATCCGAACTTGAATAGATTCTTAATAAATTTTTCTTAGGACTAGCCCTGAACGGGTTTTTATCGAATCCTCAGTAGATGTTAAACCCGACTTGTGATAAATTTTGTTTCGATACTATCTTAACCTGTTGATGAACTTAGGTTCGATCCATGTTAGACCTCCATTGAATTTGTATTTGCATTTTTATAGACTTTGGTCCAAATTCAATCCGATTTAATTCAACTTGCTTTCAGTTCAAACTTGATCTTGTTTTAGTTTAATTTTGAACTTGATTCGACCCGATTTAACTTTTAATTTGAACTTAATTTAACCCAATTTAGAGTTTGATTCGAGTTTATTTTGACCCAAATTGAATTTAATTTAAACTTGATTTGATTTTGAATTAATCTAATTTAAATCCGATAAGGGTTGAATTTGGATTTTAGATCCAATTCAATTTAAATTTTATTCTATTTATTTAATTAATTTAAATCTATTTGATAGTCCATTTGAATTAATTTGAATTTAATCGATTTGTGTTAATCGATTTGACTAAAGAACCTACAGGCTATCATGATAACTTTGGGTAAACTAGCGGATTGGTTTTGATTTGAATAGACGATCGGCCAGCCTACAGACTCCTTAGTTCAAATAAACATTTGGCGAATTCAAAGACTGATCTTATTTTGAATAGATTTTCGACAAGCTCGTAAGTTAAAATTAGTTTGAATAGACATTTGACGAGCTCGTACGTTAATTTTAGTCTAAATATATATTCGATAAACCCATGGGCTAATCTTATTCTGAATAAACGTCTGACAATCTCACAAATTGATTTTAATTTAAATAAACATTCGGCGAACTCATATGCTGATTTTAATCCAAATAGACATTCGGCGAGTTTATGTATTGACTTGACTCTGAATAAACGTTCAGCAAGTTCATAATCTAACTTTTGCCTAAATAAATATTCGGTGAGTTTACGGAATGACCCTAGTCCAAATAGAAGTTTAGTAAGCTCACAATCTACACTTAGTCTAAATAAACGTTTGGTGAGCCTACAAGATATCTTTAGCCTAAATAGACATTTAATAAGCTCGCAAACTAGCTTTAATGCAAATACATATTCGGCGAAGACACAAACTAATTTTACTCCAAATAGATGTTTAGTGAGTTCACAAGCTAACTTTAATCTAAATAAATGTTTGGCGAGCTCATAAACTGGTATTAATTCGAATAGACGTTTGGTGAGCTCATAAATTGGACTTAATCTAATTACATATTCGATAGGCTTGTAAGCTGGTCTAAATTCAAATAAAGATTCAATGAGTTTGTAAGTTGACCTTAATCCGGATAGACATTCGACGAGTTCGCAAATTGGCCTTTGTCCAAATAAACGTTCGGCGAACCCGCGAACTAGTTTTAATCTAAATACACGTTCGACGAGTTCACAAGTTGTCATTAGTCTAAAATTGATTTTCAATAAACCCACAGGATGACCTTATATAAGAGTTGACCTTCGGACGAACTCCCAGTTAACCCTATATCGGTAGTGAAGGTCCATCAATGCACAGAGAACTGCAGGTGTTGATGAAAATTTTCTCTTTTTTTTTTTGCAAATTTTTCTTTTTCTTTCTTTTTCTTTTTTTCTTACTTTTGTTTTCCTCCGTTTCCTTCTTCTTCCTTATGAGAAAACCCTAGCCAAGCCTTCCTCTTCTCAAATCCCTATTGGGTCGTGGCCCGTTCTTTATGATCTTATGGCCAGATCCGACCAGGTTTAGCCGGATCTGGCCTTATTCTAGTGGCGAACAACAAGGGGGGAGGCTGGGACCTCGCCTCTCCCTTTCTTCCTCGATTTTGGGACTGCCAAGCAGACAACGGTGTGTCAATGGAGCTCCGGAGGTGAGAGCTTAGCAGAGAGCTCGTGAAGGTGCAAGCCTTGCTAGCAACTTGGTTAGACGGTGCTAGAAGGCCTCGGAGGAGCCACGATCTGGTAGGGAGCCAACCAAGCCCCCGACAACAGTATGGAGTCATCAAAGCTTGGGCAGAGCTCAAGCGCAGGTGGCGACGAGCTCAAGGTAGGCCGGTAGTAAGGAAGGTGCAAACTCGATCTGGAGGCGGAGGTTAACTCCGACAAGATGAGGGGCCAAGCTTTAGGTTGGCGATTGCGATGAAGATAGTGATCAAGTGGAGCATAGCCCTTGGCTATGGAAGACAGAGCCCAGACGTGGCAACAATAGCTCAGTAGAGCTCACAAGCAAGTGGGCTACTTGATGCAGGCCAAGTGGGTGGGCGGAACAGCCAAGTCCGGCTCCAGTTGTCACGAAGAGAGTGGAGGTCAGAAATGGCCTAAGAGGAAGGGCAGCAAAGCACTGGTGCAAAGTCATCGGAGTGGCAAATGCACATGGTGGAGGCAAACGACGGTGAGGCTACAACAGTGGAGCAATGGGTATCGAGCTTTGGTAGGATGGCAATGAAGTGGCAGAAGTGTGGCTATGTGGGTAAGAACAAGAAGCAAGAGAGGAAGGGCAAAAGGATGAAAGAGAACAAAACAACAATAAGATAAGAATTCACCTTATTGTGTTTTCCTCCTCCATAATTGATTCATGGTTCCCTCCCTTTCTCCAACTTCTGATTTCCTCTTATTTTCTCTTCTTCCTCTATTTTTGTGTAAGTTTTCAATACTTTTATAAATCTTGAAGAGAATCGAAATCAAATTTTTTATTGGCTTAATCTTGAAAACATACTGAGTTACGATTGGTGATACAATTGTATTCCAAAATTATTTTTCCCTTAATTAAAATATAATTTCCTGAATTAAGATTTGTCTCCTGACGAAGAAATTTAAATCTTGTATTATTTCTAAATGTTAATTTTTAAGGAGGTTATTTGTAATTTTTTCTGAAAATTTGGATCAAACTGTAATTTTATAAGTTCTAAAGGCTTTTTTGCAAAAAAATTATTTATAAAATTTTAAAACTTTTAAAAAAAATTTCACATAAAATTTAGACTTATTTGTAAATAAAAATTTTCGAAAAAATTCTTTACAAAAATTAGAAATTTCAGAGGTTTTTTTGCCAATATAAAATCTCAAGGGGTTATTTGCAAACAATGAATTTTGTGCAAATTGATTTGAAATTTCAAAACTTTCAAAAACTTTTTTCGTAAAATTTTCATTCTAAGGACTTATTAATGAAAAAAGTCCGGTTAATGACCTATTTGTAAAATATATTTTATTCAAGTACTTATTTATAAAAATTTTATAATTTTTATTTTAACCAAGATATTTGATAAATTTAGGTCCGATTTTAATCCAAATATCTAACCTACTCAATTTGCTTTAGTTTAAACCTAAATTTTTTAATGATTTAAGTCTAAATTAAAATCAATTTTCGATCAAATTTGATCGCGATTTAGACCCAATTGATACTAATATTTAAATCATAATCCAGTGATATTCAAATCTATATTTTAACTTAATTTTAATTAAATCAAATTTTTGGCCAAAATCAACTCAAATAATCACAATATTAGAAATTTTGTAATTAGCCTAACAAATGTTTAGAAATTTCAAAGAGAGAAAGACTTATGAGAGATTTAAGGATTGTTACTGAGGTCCATTAGCAATCTCTTTTCTTAATTTCTTTGATCTCAAGGCCTTCGTCCTTATTTTCATACAATCTTAAATTGAGTTCATATTTTTGAGTTAGACAATATTGTTCATTTTTTAGGACTCTAGATGATGAAGACTTCCCCACCAAACTGTCAATGGCACATTTAGTTGGTAGACAATGCTGGTTTTACCTTGGGGTGGATACAGGTATCCTTCATGATATAGCAGCCTAAGCTTTAGGGCAGAACCAAGACTTGACTTTAGACACAAGAGTTTTCAACCTCTTATTATTGTCCATGTTTTCAATTTTAATTTCGATCTTAAATTGTTTCAACTCGAACTTGTTTCTAGAATCTAATCCATAGAGCTCTGAGCAATATGCAATAAATTTGTAATTCAACAACAATCGCTTGTTGATCAAAAATCATTTTTGGTGACTTTGTTCCCATAATCTAAGGCCAATTACCCGTGGTAATAATAAGTAAAACCTAATTAAGGGGAACAGTGAGAAGAAAAATAATAGCAATTAAAAAATTACAACTGACCAATTTATGATTTAACGTATTTCTAGTTTTGCAGAAAACCATTGGACAGGAAAATATATTTGGGACTCAGAAGCAACAGACAGTGTGGGAAAAGGAATTCAAAATGGAACAATTTGAGAGGACAATATGTTCTTACTGTTCCCTAACTCCTTGTGATATCTATATTTATACCCTAATTTGTTGAAATCCAACATCATAAATGAAAGAAGTCAAGAATGATTTTTTTTATGAGAAGTTGAGAATAATGAAGAATGATGGAGGAGATAGGATACAAATATTTGAACTTTCAAAGGTATTTGCTAAAGATAAACCCAAGAAGATGAAAATTTTTTTTTGCATATCAGTCTAACCAATAGACACATGTTTATTAAAAAAAGAATTATCTAGAAATGAGAAAATAGGATTCAAGAAAGGACTATTTTTACAAAATTTTCTTGTAGAGCTATTCTGACTAGAGACCCCGAACCTTAGATCCTAGGGTTGTTGCCAACCGGGCAGGGAATGCATCCTTGCCACGATCCACACAACCATCAAGTTCGCAGTTCAAGAGTGGGTTCAGTGCTCTTGAAGGGGCATTCCATGCTTGTGTGATTTAGGATCTTAACATATTTGATCTTTACCCAACATTCCTCCACAAAATTCCTAACTTCGTTTAAAATCAAGAAATGAAAAAATTAATATACCTAGATGTTTGTACCATGCAATATGTCAGTAGCCTTTACAGCCTAAACTTCACCAGGTGTTGATAATGTCTATTTGAAGGAAAGCTTCAGACCAGCTTCATCCTTTTACTCTACAATCATTTTTCTAGTGACCGTAGTAAGTTATATAGAAATATTGGTGTATGCTGCTCCATCCTATATAAATAACAAAAAACAAACTAGTCATCCAAGACACAGTCTAGAAGTTTGCAGATTAAACTAAACCTTGTAACAAATCATAACCTACCATCTGTTAACCAGTGGTCTCAAAAAATGAGACAAAAACAATCATGTCTGCCTTTTAAACATACAAAGCTAAGGATTGCGGTCAATAGATTATACAGCTATGGCACATTTACCTATTCAACTATTTAAACACTAAACTGCATTGCTGCAAGGACACCAGCATTTGTGGGACATAGTTATTGAGAACAATGAAAACTATAGATTCAAATTTGCAACAATACAGTACAATCTTTCCCTAATTGTGGTTCGCATCACCAAAATACATATGCAAGGGGTGTTCGAATTGGTTAACTTTGGTTAAATTAAGTTGACCATTGTTTGTACTTCGTATTGATCATTCCAATAAAATCTTCCCAAGTTTAAATCCATATAAACCAAGAGATTATCAATCTAGAGGGCTTAATAATCAACCACTTGTATGGGTGATGTGACAAACTCCCAGATACACAAAACAAAACACAAGGTTTGCGCAGAGAACAATTCATCTACAAGTAACCAATAAAAGAGGCTGATATCCATATGGCACATTTCCTGATACAACTTCCTAAAAAAGACCCAATTGTAACCATAAATGCAGGAAACTGGAACACATGTAAGTCTAGATACATCTGATCCAACTCAAAGCATACCAAACAGAACCAAAACCAAGCTGATTGCAAAGTAAAAGGGGAAAAATAATATAAATAATCAGTTAATATAGCAGACAATACATCTCAAAAGAACCATTTTTAAACCATGGCCCAAAAAAAATATGAAGTGCCAACTGCTACTTCAACAAAATTACATACCATAGACAGTAGACCAGGGCCAGTATGCTTTGCAATGAAATTCTCATCCTCAAACTTACTCCCATATATGCACACACATCCACTGCCATCACCCTATCAAACAATTACTCATTCTTTTACAAACATGCTGTAGCAAAACAAATATCCAACTGAACATATCATACACCACCATATGAAAAATAACAATTATGCAAATCCATCAACCATATCATGTGCCGAAAGTAATTAAACATACTACATTAGTTCAAGTAAAAAAACAAAAGAATAAATACTAATAATTAATAGAAAAGCTTGAAAGTTAGGCAACAAAGTTTCTTCATGTGCTGTTGTAAGCAATTGAACATACAAAATTAAACAGTAGACCAGGACCAGTATGCTTAGCAATGAAGTATTCATCCTTGAACTTATAACCATATATGCACAAATAACCACTCCAATCAACCTAACAATTACTCATTCTTTGAACGCTTATGGGGTTTTAGCTAAAAAATTGCCAATTGGACATTTCATATACCACTCAAAGAAAATAACTGCTATGCAAATACCTAACCACACATGTGACTTTAGTTCAAATCAAATCAAAACAAAAGAAAACAAAAAGATAAATTCTTGTAAAACAGCTTGAAATCAAGCAACAAGATTACTTGTAACCAATATAAGAGTAGGAAGAGACCTTTAGAAAATCACCAGCTTGAATCATGAAATCCTTAATCACACGGTGGAACTGGCATCCTTTGTAACCAATCGGCAACCCCGCCTTCCTGCAATACCATTTTTATCCATCAAAACAAGAACTCAGAAGACCTCACCAAAATCATCCCCGAAATGAAAATTTTCAGCACCTATATTCACCGGTGCAGAACTGCCTGCAAAAATGAAACAAAAAAAAGAAAGGGAATTAAGATTTATAAGCATAAGTGTTTTAAAAGGGCGACAAAAAAGGGAGTAGGGCTGACCTGAAGTTCTCGGCACTTTTGGGGGCGATGTCGGCGAAGAGCTCCATCTTGATGCGGCCGGCGGGGATGGTGCCGATGGTGACGTCGAAGAAGACGATCGGGTTCTTCGGGTTAGGAAGCCTCTGGTGCCACTCCGTCACCAGCGCCGGCATCGGCGCCGCCGCCACGGTGGCGTTGGTCGCGCCGTTGTTGCTGTTCGCGCCTGCGCCAGCGGCTGCCATGGCGACTCCCGATGGAAACGACGGTGGTCCAAGCAACCTTAATACGCTGAACAGAAGAAAGGCATGAAATAGAGTGTCTAGGACTTTTACAGCTACCCCCGTGAAACTGTCGTAATTATTAGATTGCTTCAGTGCCTAAATTGTGAGTCTGTGGTGAACGGGAATATAGATAGAGTAATTCTAAATTCGTTTAAGATTAAAAAAAAAAAACAGTGTGATGAAAAAGTTGTTGACTTTTTTTATCAGAGAAGGTTAAATTTATCATATTATGTCTACTTTTTGAAAAAAAAATTTCTATTACATGAAAGTAAAATTGCAATTCACAAAATTAAGATTTAGTTCATTTCAAATAGGATTGTGCACCCAATTTATTCGATTATTAAACTAAATTGAATAGACTGAACTAAAAATTTTAATTTTAAAAATTTAAAAATCGAACTAAACTAAAATGCTATAAAAATCAAATTAAAATTGAACAAAAATATTTTGGGTTCGATTCAATTTAAATTAAAAATTAAATTTTAAACCGATTTTTTTATAAATATAAGCAAAATATTTTTTTTCAGTTTGAATTTAAACCAAATTTAAATTGAAACTAAAAACCAAAACCAAAACTAATGTTATGTATATATATACATATAATTCAATTTGGTTCAAATTTTATGATTTTTTAAAATTAAAAATCAAAACTAAAATTGAATACCAAAATTTTTAATTTTAAAAATCAAATTGAAGTGAAAACTAAATAATCTAATCCGAATATGTTATTTAGCTTTGCTTCAATTGATTTATTTAGTTCAAACTGAGTAATGCACAATTCTAATTTTAACCTTATTACACCATTGTTTGATAAGAAAATGCGAATAATTCTAAGATATCTTATTACCAAACGCGTCTTAAGTGAAATGGGTTTTAAGCCTAAGGGCTTGTTTGTTTCGATTCCCGGAACCGGGAATCGGAGGAATGGAGGGAATTGAGAGCCCAATTCCCTCCATTCCGGTGTTTGTTTCGATTCCCAGGACCCGGAATCGGGGGAATCGGTTATTTCCCAATTCCCCCGATTCCCCGTTTTAATTCTCTCTCAAAATCGAGCGAAAACGCGGATTCCGGGTTTCAATTCCCTGATTACTGTAGCGATGTCGGGGACGAAAACCTAATTCCGGGTTAAATTCGCACGAATCCCCCCCCATCGTCTGCGTCTTCTCTCCTCCGACCAGCATCTTCTCCGTCGTCCGGCTGTCCAGCGGCTTCAGCGGCCGTCCAGCGGCTTCTTCTCCGTCCAGCGGCTTCGTCTCCGTCCAGCGGCCGTCCTGCGGCCGTCCCGCGGCTTCTTCTCCGTCCAGCGGCCGTCCAGCGGCTTCAGCGGCCGTCCAACGGCTTCTTCTCCGTCCAGCGGCCATCCAGCGGCTTCTTCTCGGACCAGCGGCATCTTCTCCGTCCAGCGGCTTCAGCGGCCGTCCAGCGGCTTCGTCTCCGTCCAGCGGCCGTCCAGCGGCTTCGTCTCCGTCCAGCAGCCGTCCAGCGGCTTCTTCTCCGTCCAGCGGCCGTCCAGCGTCGAAGCAGCGGTCTAGGCCGGTGAGCTCTTCCCCTATCTCTTCGTCCTTCGTCCCTCCTTCGTCTCCATCATCTGATTCCGGTTTTAGACTTAAAAAGATGCATTAATCACTAATTTCGTCTCCTTCGTCTCCATCATCACTAATTTCTTTTGTTTATGCATGTAATTTTGGGATTGATTACTGTCAATCTTCTTCTAATTGATCCGGGTGTTACCAGTTTTGATTAAATTTTTTACCAGCCCCTTATGATTATCACTATTTGGTAATTTCTGCTCCTAATTCTATCTTTAATTTCCTTCTACCTTCCTAGGATAGGAGCACAGAATAAGTAGCGAAAACAGACAATAAAACAGCTGCGTTAAGCTCGACAAAGAGGTATGAGGCGTTTACATGAGGACGAGGTTGATGGTATGACATTTGTTGATGGTATGAATGATGAGGACAGAGTTGAGTGGCTTCAAGAGTTTATGAATGATATAAGTATGTAGTTATATATTTTGTAATAACCTGTTAAGTTAAACTATGTATTTAACCATCTTTTGAGCGGACTTGTCTATTAACCTGTTAAGATGTCTTTTCTAATATATTAAGTTGTTTCTGTAGTAGATACAAATCATCGTAATATTTATTATGATATTTGTATATATAGTGAAACTGATGTTCCCTCATTTTTGGGTCTTTTTCTAAAATCTTATTAATTTTAAAATTATTTTAATAATTTTAAAATTAAAATTATTTTATTACTCAAATTACTTAAATATTACTTATTTTCAAAAAAATAAGTATATATTTTCTATATTTATTGAAAATTATTTAGAAGATAAAAATGAAAGTATATTAAATAAATCTGTAATTGATTATAATAAGATATTTACATAATCTTTTTTTTATTTCTTAAAATTATTTATTTTTTTTAATTGTTTTAATATATTTTTCAATTTCTTACAGTAAAAACTCATCCAAACACAAGAATTCAATAACTTATGGAATTGATCAATTCCATTTGTCTACCAAACAACGGAAAGGAATTGACCAATTACCAATTCCCTACAGTAAATACTCATCCAAACACTGTAATTATCTAATTCCCTCAATTTCTTCAATTCCCTGAAATCACTCAATTCCTACGATTCCACGATTTCTAAATCCGGAATCCAAACAAACAAGCCCTAAGGTGAACAAGATGAAGATTTAATGGTGCTTAAGGAGATAAAAGAAGAAATTTATTTTGTGCGGACTAAATTTATTCTTGTCAATGTTTCGATTGCTGGTTTGATGAACAAAGTGGAATGTCAAGTTTATGCAATGCGGTTAAACTTGATTTTGATATTAGCGACAATCCAGTCTCCAAGACAAGTTGGTTTTGCTTCTAAGACATTCCTTTGCCATAAATTATTTGAATAAAAGAAAAACTAACTCTTGCAATGTATACATTTAAAAATATTACTTTTACATACCTCCACCCCGCTATAAGAGAATAGAATTTTGGCGGTGGTATATGACCCGCGCTAAATTAATATCGGTATTTCTTAGATAATTAGTGGTACTAAGAGTTTAGCACTGTCGGTAATGAAATATTGGCGGTGTTAACTTTGTTAGCACCACCAATGTATGAGGCATTAATGTTTTAGCACCGCCTCATACAGCAATGATGCTAATTAAATTAGCACTGGCATTGATATCATAAAAGCCCCAATCCGGGAGCGATTCCAGCATTTGTCCGACGTCCACACTGATGCTAGTTTTTGGAAGTTCTTCACCGTCAGCCTGCCATCAGGCCTTAGCATGCCACCAACTCCGAGATCCATCGGGAGTTCCTCACAACCAGCCTGTCATCGGGTCTCAATGCGCCACCATCAGCCTCAGTGCACCACCAGCTCCGAGATCCGCTGGGAGTTCATCACCGCCAGCCTGCCATCAACCTCAGCGCGCCACCGTCAGGCCTCAACACGCCACCAGCTTCGAGATCTGTCGGGTGTTCTTCGCCACTAGCCTATCATCGGGCTTGAGCATGCCACCATCGGCCTTAGCGTGCCACCAGCTCCGAGACCCACCTTATCCTAGCTCGAGATCTAGTGGTCCAAAGCTAATCTTGGTCGAGATCTGCTCTATTCAGGTGATACAACTCTATATTCATGCTTTTATTTAATTCTTGTAGAACTTACCAATTTAATCAATAGAAAAACTAGATGTGGAATGGAATTTGATTTATGTGGTTATTTGCAAGCAAAGATTTTAAGATGTTATTCAATAGGATGAAGAATTTATCTTAAAGGTCATGGAAGAGTTTTTTTTAAAGAGATATATTTCACAGACAATTGACTAGATCCTTAAATATAGAGGAAAATTTTTTGCAAATAGTGAGAATTTTTTGATGTCTCGTAGAATTTTAAATTTTTATACTACTAATATGGGCGGAAATGTTGGAAGGAAAGAAGATTCAAGTGAAACTTATAAACAAGCAAAAATTAAATTTCATGAAACTGCAGGATGAAATTAGATGAGGAATATTATGGTGCAATAGTCCAACATTGTATGAGTGCAAATGACAATTTTATTTGTTTCTAGATTCCAACAAATTAGAAACAAGATTTGTTGAAGTCCTTAAGGGGCGGCTTGGATACATGAATAGGATGTCCTAGTTTTTTTTCTTTTTTTTTTTTTTGGTAATAAGATATCCAAGTGATATACTTCATAAGTTTGAATGTGAAAATTAAAAATGATTGTAACCATGCCCATGTAAAAAGTAGTTTATACTATACCTGAAAAATGGATAATGCATATTACACTTCTCTAAAATCATTTATAAAATTTCAAAGATCTTTCTGTTTTTATCTACATGATACTTTATACGACATTTACCTGAATTTGAACTTTGGAAGGAAAAATGAGTTGTGGCCACAGAATTCACTAAAGGCATATTAAGTTTTAGGCACATAATGTTTGAAATTTATGATAACACATTCATGAAACTTGTGCGTAGTATATTGATCCTTCTCTTATGTTATGGAGTTAAATTATTTTGATTGTTACAAACAATAGTTTATGAACTTTCTCTTTTTCTACTATTTGGCATAGAGCTTTTAACCTTTTAAGTTATATTTCTTTCACATTTCTTGAAATGATAAGAACTCATATGTTACGTGAAAGTGCTTATGCAATGTATAATTATGATTTCTAAAGAGCTTTTTGAACATTTGAAGTTTTTTCCTATAGTTACAGGACAATGTAAATATCTTCTATCACACGAGAAATAACATTGCTGCCATCTTAGCTAGGTAAGATGTCCTTTTCTCTACATCTTTGTAGCTCCTAGCTTAAATTTATGGTTACTAGATTTTATTATTGTACTACATTCTAAAGATCTAATATTAGTAATTCTCTGTGGTGTCATGGCAGACATATGTCATTTTTGCATTTCTAGTAGTCATCCAAGTTGAATAACTGTACTAATCAATAGCACATTGCAATGTAGGTTATATATACAAAGCATTGGCTTGAAAATTGTATAGAATTTGAATGAGTTAGATCAAGGTAAAAAATCATTTAGATGCTAGATATATTAATAGAGTAAATGCATTTTTAGACTATGCATACAAGAGCAAAAGACCAGATCAGAAAATACGGTATTCAAGTGTTAGTTATATGAACATGTACAATTGAGCAAGACAGGAGGTATTTGAACATGTAATTGTGAGAGGATAGAATGCGCATTACACTAATTGAATATTTTATGGTAAAGAGTCATAGTATTTAAATAAGCCAAAGCGACAAGAACAGTCAACTAAGCTAACAACAATTCACAATGAAGAAGATGATATCGATGGATTAATCTATGATGTCTTTAAAGATGTTGCATTTGAGCACGATATCCTTGTTCATAGGGGTAATATGGCAACTAAGGGTTGTGATCAAAATCACCAGAAATTCTACAAAATACGTGATGATTTTAAGATTGAATTGTATCTAGATTGCAAAGATTTCATATTCTTATCATTTATAAATTTGTTGGCCCTGAAATCCAAGTATCGATGGAGCAACTACTTATTCAATATATTATTGGAGATATTGAAAGAGGTATTTTCTTACCATCCTTTGTTCTCTTGTATTTATCAGAAGACTTAGAATATTGTGAAAGATATAGGATTGGGATACATGAAGATTCATGCATATTCGAATAATTGGATGCTCTACAAAAATAAAAATAAATTTGACACCTATTATAAGTATTGCCAAACACCTCAGTATCAGCATTTCACATCCCACAATAATGATGACAATCAAATGGTTCAAAAAATTCCATCTAAAGTTGCAGTATTTTCTTTTGAAGTTGGGTTGCAGCGTCTATTCATGTCAGTATTGACAACACCATATATGAGATGGCACGTCGAAGGTTGGGTACGTGATGGGACAATTAGACATCCGATAGATAGTCTTGAGTAGAAAGAGTTTGATTCACAATACCCAGATTTTATTGTTGATATCTGTAATGTCCGTTTGAGGTTAGCTTATGATGGTTTCAATTTCTTTCAAAAAATGAATTGCTTGTATAATACTTGCCTAATGATTTTGATTCTATATAACTTGCCACCATAGTTGTATATGAAATAATCATCATTCATCTTATCCATGATTATTAATGGAGCAAAGGGACCAGAGAATGACATTAATCTATACCTACAACTATTAATTGAAGAGCTGAAAGAATTATGAAAGCCGGACATTTCAATATTTGATGCAAACAATAAATAAATATTTTGTTTACATGTTGTACTACTATGGACAATTAGTGATCTTTCAGCATATGCATACCTTTTAGGATATAGCATCAAAGGGGAGCAGGCATGTCCTATTTATGGGAAGAACACACCATCCATGTGGTTAAAATTTGGTAGAAAATTTTATTACATGTGCTACCAGTAATATTTACCTATTGATCATCGATTCTGACATGATAAGGCCACATTTGATGGGACATACGAACTTCGCATCTCTCACTCTCAACTTTCTAGATTTGATGCATTACGTGAAGCAAAGACTATCTAAAGGTGTGGTTATACTCTGATGTCCAAGAGAACAAAGAGTACACAAGTGCATGTTGAAGGCTGCTCAAATATAAAATCCAATTAGAGAAAGATTAGTGTCTTCTTTGAGTTGCCATACTGGAACTCATTGTACATTTGCCACAATCTCAATATCATGCATGTTAAGAAAAAGTTTCTTGAAAATTTATTATGGACATTACTTGGCACTTCAGACGGTTCAAAGGACAATTTGAAGACATGACTAGATATGAACGCTATTGGTATACAAAGAGCACTTCACCCAGAGGATAGAGGTGTTCGAAAATTTTTGCCACTAGCTCCATTCAGCATGAGCAAATAGGAAAAAAGATTTTTCTAACTATTTTAAAAAATGTGAAAGTTCTAAATGATTATGCATCAATATTTCTAGGTGCGTGAATTTAAAAGATCAAATCATCATTGGATTGAAGTCATGATTATCACATACTGATACAATAATTACTATTTGCTGTGCGGAGATATTTGCCTAAGCATATAGCTAGACCTCTAATTGAACTAAGCAGTATCTACTGACATTTGTATGACAAATCCATCCACCCAGCTGAGCTTGAAGTTGTACAACAAAGGATCGCTCTGACTCTTTGCCACCTACAAAGGATCTTTCACTTTCATTTTTTGATATTTATGGAGTACTTGCCTATTCATTTGATAGAGGAAGCATTATATGCGAGGCCGATCTAGTACCATTGTATGTATCTAGTTAAGAGGTAAAATATTGATTATTAATTTAATTAATGAAAAATGCTTCCATTGATGACAATGAATGGTCTCATTGATATTTAAGTATATGTCCACATTGAAGCAATATGTGCAAAATCAAGCTTACTCAGAAAGTTCTACAATAGAAGGTTATTTGGCAGAGGAATGCATGACTTTCTGTGTAATGTATCTTAATGACTTTCAATCGAAATTCACTCAATTGGGCTAGAACAAAAATCACTTTTGTGGGCAGGGACATCTAATTGGAGTTGAGCAAGGACTCCATTATATAGGTGAGACTCAGTGAGCACAAGCACACTACTATATATATTTTAATCTGAACATTGTGACAACGTTTCGTGAGTACGTGTTAATACTTCAAACGGATCTAATAAATAACAATAAGACTTAAGTGCTTTCTAAAAAAATTGAAAATCTATTTCATAGGAAACACTTAAAGTCCATAAAAGTTGATAAACGATATTGAGGTGGAGAGTTTGAACGAGATAAAATTCGCAGTGACACTTTTACTAAGTGGTTCAAGGAGCATATAAATATATTTATTTTTCAATTAACACTTCTTTAATTATACATTTGACTTGTAATATATGACTTATTATTATTGTAAATTGTTAAATTAGAAAGAAATGGTAAAGTAGTAAATATTCCTAAAGAAGTAATACTCTTGGTAGCAAATCCCGACAAATGGGTGAGGAGATATTCAGGATATATTGTAAATGATTTTCAATTTCACATGAAGATGTGAGAAATGAGTCATCATATACAAAACAGTGGCGTGACTTTGAAGGCGGCTACAAAAAGTTTCGCAAGTACAAAAGATAAGAACCCCAAATTAGAAGTTGTACAATTCTATGGTGTTCTAATGAATATTATTGAGATATGTTACAATAACAAACTTAAGTTCATACTATTCAGGTGTGATTGGGTCGACAATAATACTAAAGTGGTAATTGATGAGTTTAGATACACAATAATGAACTTCAACCATCTGATGTACAAACACCATCAACATAGAGATGAGTCTTACATTCTTGTGTGTCAAGCACATCAGGTATTTTATATGGTAGATCCATTAGATCCAAATTGGCATGTGCTTGTGAAGATGACTTCGAGGGAGAATTTCACGGTCGTCAACTGCATAGCAGGTAATGATAATGGTGAAGAGTCGATTGCGGAGCCATGTACTATACAACAACTAGACAATGTTGAGTATGAAATTAAAAGAAGAAATGTTGAAGGAGTTATGATAGATATACCATACATTGATTCATATCAGTCATATGCAGAAGAATATAAAAGTGACAATATGAGATACAAAAGAAAATCCTTTCAGAAGATGACAAATCTAATAGCGACTATGACAATGATGATTTTGTACTTGAGGAATTTGATAGATAAATGATATTATCATGTTAGACCCAGATTACTTATGCATGGTCATTTATATTTAGTATTATTTATTATTCTATTAGTTTGTTGCACTAAAGTTATTTTTTATTTCATTACATTTCAAGTGATTGGATTGGTATATTGCTCTTATAATATTTTCTCCATCACTAATGCTCTTCATCCCAGTAGGTATTTTATACACATTTCACTTCTGTTTATTATATACTTATCTTGCAATTTTTTTGATTTGTTATCTCAACATATTCTCCACTTATAGATCAACATGAATCATAAAGGAAAAATGCAATTTGTAGGCCACATGGTGGAGGGGTTGCAGTATGCGGAGAATATAGAGGAGGTGTTCGAGACAAGTGGAGATTTCGATGGGGACTTTAATGGCGATAGTGCAGACTTTGCCCCTACAGATCAGGTATATCAGGAGCGGCCTCCTGATCATGATGGAGGCATCTCATTTTACATTGCAAGTCCTTCTACAGCCTTCACTAGTATGATCCATTGTACCCCCAATTCGACATGACTCTCAACCTAGTTAGGGATCTTTGCAAAAGATGAAAATAAGTTACCTATAACCTATACTGATTGGTGAGTTGTGCCCCAAGAAAACAAGGAATAGATCTAGGTAGACATAAAGGTAATATCAAATATATTATGTCTTCTTAGATAAATTTATTTAAAATATTTTTAAAATTTCTAACTTCTATAATGTTTTTTTGTGTAGGCCAATACAAATTTGGAGGACACAGTAAAAAGACGTGTCATGCGGGTCCTTGGCAATGTTGGCGAGATTGAAAGGCGGACGTGAAAAAAAATACTCTACCCCATACAAGAATGATCCAACAAGACTTGCCACTTATCCAAATCTGAGGATAGATGAAGACTAATGGAACATTTTGGTCAGACATTAGTAGATGAGAGAAACTCGGGTATTGCTTTAAGGTCTTGATTATTGAAATATAAATAGCATTTATCAATAACGCTATATATTATCCTAACAATTTTATCTTTTTCATTAACAACTTGACTCAGCAAAACTAAAAGCATTAAAAGCATTAGATGATGAGTCAATCTCTTGGTTACAAGAGGTTTGCCAATTTGAGAGCCAAAGTATATAACCTATAACTTATAATCAGAAGTTTTGTCACTTTATTGTGTATATTTTATTCGTAGTGTTACTTATAGCTTGAGGTGTCTAGCAGAACTAAACGTTTCAAGCTAGATGTCTTCCTTGCATCCCATACTAAGAAGGATAGATTACTCATCGATGTAGCATCTACAACCACCATAGTGAGTATTATAATTATTTTTTGGCACAATATACATTCAAATTATATAATGTTAATACTTTTATTGATCGTGTTATAGGAGAGGATCACTCAGTTGAGATAGTCTCAGCTAGAGAACTCTCTTTGGATGCAACTGTCCAAAATGTGATTCATGATCAGATGTTTGGACTTAACAAATATGGATGGGTGTGGACATTTGGTATGGGACCGACTCCCAAGACTATCTCTGAGTGTTTCTACATATCCTCATAAGGCAAGCAATCTCAATATACAGAAAGTCAAATGCAAGTAATGATCCACACGGAGGTTGTTGTAGCAATGATAAGGTTTAGGGAGGAGATATTTAATACACTTCCACATACCGTTTCTTGAGATACCCCACAATCCAAAGTATGAATCAATTTTTGCTAATTTATCTTATACAATAATTTTTTAATGCTAATGCATATTTCTTGTACATAATTATTAAGGATGTTCCAAGTGTAGCATCCCAGCGGCAAGGCAATGTTGGTGGTAGCTAGGTTGATTTGAGGGCAACTCCTTCCACTTCGTAGCCTACTAAGGTACAAATACATTCAAAGATTTAGTTTATTATATTGAATATTTTTGGTTTATGGGCATGGGTGGTTAGAAGGGAAGGGGAGGGTGGGTATAGGACTTTTCAACCGATATATATTATCGCTTCGACAAATTGTTAACTTGTGTTTATATTCTCATAGACCTATTCGAGAAGACCATCCATGAGCCAACATACGTAGCATGATAGGCATACAAAGACATGTAGGGATGATTTTCTTTTCTCTTTTTGGATGGATTGTAATGTAGACTTCTTTTTGAAGAAGTATGAATTATATTTTCTTTTCGGATGGATTGTCTACTACGTATACTTTAAAGATTATATTTTTATTTTCTAAGTTAGATTATCTAGAGTAATGTTTATAGAGTTTTTGGAATGTTTATAGGGTTTTAACATTGATGAGGGCATCAATAATGTATGGAAAATCTTTTGGTGGCACTAAACCTAGCACTGTCAAGCCCTATCAAATAAACTTTGACAGCGCTAAAAAATGCTACTAAAGGTCACATAGTGCCACCCAATGGCGATGCTATTTTCTAGCACCGCCATAAGGTAGTGTTAGTTAGCGTCGCCATTTGAGCGGCGCTCAATATAGCACTGTGAAATGGCAGGGCTAACTATAGATTAACGGCGGTGCTATTTTAGCGCCACCGTTGATCGTTAGTGGAACTATATGAGCACCACGAATATTTATGATTCTAATTATCGTGACATTTTTTGAGCACCATAAATTAGCACCGTTAATGATTTTTCGACATTAATTTAAACTATCGTGGCACTAAATGAGCATCAAGAATATTCCAAAATATTGTAGTGTCCTCCACAAGACGCCTCAAGGAGGTCTTTGATTGACAAAGCTTTTCTCATTAATCTGTCAGTAGATGTTATGGTTTGCCTTCAAATTCATGCATTCTTATTGTTCCAAAGCAACTATGTAGTATGAGAAAGGGCTAAAGACAAAAACATGGACTAAAGTTGATGTAGGACAATTATATCCTTTTTTACAGTAAAATTAGAGATCTAGTCCAAGTTGAATTCCAACTCCAATTAGGATCCGTTAAGATTCGTACAGCTACAGTCTGAAGGTCATATCTCCTAAGATATTAATCCAAATTTAGCAAATAACTATCTGTTGGAAAGCTGAGATCAAGTTCTATAAGTCTCTTATTTACTATTTTGGATAATTTGGACTTTATATTAATCAAAATTAGGATTTGTTTATTAGTCTGAGTCAACAATAGTCCTAGCCTAATAAGGAATAGGATTTATATATCTTTATTTAATATATGTTAAATAGAATTCTTAGTAGAGTTTAAGTCCTATTTTTAGTCTACATCAAGTAGGACTCTAAGTTTATTAGAGGGCTATATATATAGCCTAAGGTTATAACAAAAAAGAAAAATTTTCTATCAATAATATTCTCTTGTTTTGGGTTTATTTCCTTTCTATCTTTCTTGTGGATTCAAGGATCTATCATGGTGAGAAGATGGTGCTCTTCCTCCTACCCCTCGTGCCCCCTCTCCTGCTACATCAAGTGGTATCAGAGTGACGTTGTTCCTGAGCTCAACTCCAATTATTGTAGTTGGTGGCGACAACTCCTTGGACAGTGATCTAGGAGATTATCAAATTCGAGATTTGATTAAACAAAATTTTCTTGCTTCTATCACTAGGTGAAGCTTTGAAATAGATTGAAACTAAGAACTAAGTTCATCAATTGATAGTCGAAGAGGCTCGCGGTCCGATGTCTTGGAGATCAATAGACAAAGCTATTCAGGAAAACCAAAACGTTGGTGAGGTGAATATTCCATGCTTTCATGGCTATGAGAATTTATTTATTTGGATCGATAAAGTTGAGAAATTCTTAAGTTTATGGAGATTCCTAAAGAGAAGAAGGTAAAAATTGTTGAATACAAGTTTGATGCTTATGCTTCATCTTGGTAGGAGCAAATTCAAGTCCAAAGAACACGTGAAGGCAAACCAAAAATCTGCTCATGGCCGAAGATGCTTAAACTCTTCAACATAAAGTTCTCAAAAGGGGATCAAAATCAGATAAAATAGATCTCTCATCCAAAGGCTTCTGGAATTGAAATCAATAGAGACAACCATGAGGTATTAATTTCACATCTTAGTAAGTTTCCTCTAGTATTGAATTATGAAGTTAAAGAAGAGGTTGTGGATCGTGTGGAAGACAAACAAACTAGTGAAGAATTTATTGAGGGCCCCAAAGATTCTTTTTTTAATGAGTTAGAAGATCATACAAAAGTAGCTTTGGATGTTACAAAAAAATTTCAAGAGACTATCTATGAAAATTCATATGAATCAATTGACAATCTTGAAGGCTACAAGAAGAGTTTTCTACTTGTGAAAATATTGATTGTGCTACTTAAGATTATTCTTTGAAGTCATCAAAAGCCAACTCTCTTGAACAATAAGAGAAAATTTCTATAGGAGTTATCACTATGCAAGATTCAAAATTTGCAATGGCATATTCAGATTATTATCGTAATTGTCAGCAAACTTGCGAAGAATACTTTTATTGCATGACAACAAATCAAATGAGGTCGAAGGGAATCCTACAAAAGTTCAAGTGGTTGTGCCAAAGGAAAATAGGAGATCAAAGTACTAAAGACATTACTCGAAAAAATCTTATTGGTTTACATCATCAAGTTCTATGGTGGAAAGTGTTTGAGGAGAATATAACTGCAACAACAAAGAGTTCAAGTTTTGACTTGAGGACAAGTCTTTTTTACAACTGGAGGGGTCTGATATAGGACAACTACATCCTTTTTACAGTAAAATTAGAGATCCATTCCAAGTTGAATTCCAACTCCAAGTAGAATCCGTCAAGATTCGTACAAGTATAGTCCGAAGGCTATATCTCCTAAGATATTGATCCAAATCCAGCAAATAACTATCCGTTGGAAAGATGAGATTGATTCCTACAAGTCTCTTATTTATTATTTTGGATAATTTGGACTTTGTATTAGTCAAAATTAGGATTTATTTATCAATCTGAATCAATAACAGTCCTACCCCAATAAGGAATATGATTTATATATCTTTATTTAAGATATGTTAAGTAGAATTCTTAGTGGAGTCTAAGTCCTATTTTTAGTCTACACCAAGTAGGACTCTAAGTTTATTAGAGACCTATATATATAGCCCAAGGTTGTAACAAAAAGAAATTTTTTTATCAATAATATTCTCTTATTTTGGGTTTGTTCCCTTTCTATCTTCCTTGTGGATTCAAGGATCTATCATGATGAGAAGATGATGATCTTCTTCCTATCTCTCGTGCCCTCTCCCGCTGCATCAAAATAAAATGGTGATCTTCTCCCTATCTTTCATGCCCTCTCCCGTTGCATCAAGTGGTATCAAAGCGACATTGTTCCTGAGCTCAACTTCATTGATTGTAGTTGGTGGGGACAACTCCATGAACGGTGATCTAGGAGATTATCAAATTCGTGATTTGATTAAACAAAATTTTTTTACTTCTATCACTAGGAAGTATGAAGCTTCGAAACGGATTAAAACTAAGAACCAAGTTCATCAACTGATCGTCAAAGAGACTAGCAGTCTGACGTCTTGGAGATCAACATACAAAGCTACTCAGGAAAACCAAAACCTTGGTCAAGTGAATATTCCATACTTTCATGGTTATGAGAATTTGTTTATTTGGATCGATAAAGTTGAGAAATTCTATAAGCTTATGGAGATTTCTGAAGAGAAGAAGGTGAAACTTGTTAAATACAATCTTGATGGTTATGCTTCATCTTGGTGGGAGCAAACTCAACTTCAAAGAACACGTGAAGGCAAACAAAAAATCCGCTTATAGCCGAAGATGCTTAAACTATTCAACATAAAGTTCTCAAAAGGGGATCAAAATTAAGAAAGACAGATCTCTGATCCAAGGGCTTCTGGAATTGAAATTAATGGAGACAACCATGAGGTATTAATTCGACATCTTAGTAACTTTTCTCTGGTATTGAATTATCAAGTCAAAGAAGAGCCTATGGATCATGTAGAAGATAAACAAACCGGTGAAAAATTTATTGAGGGCCCCAAAAATTCTTTTTTCGATGAGTTAGAAGATCATACAAAAGTGGCTTTGGATATTACAAAAAATTTTCAAGAGACCATGTATAAGAATTCATATGAATCATTTGACAATCTTAAAGCCTGCAAGAAAAAGTTTTCTACTTGTGAAAATATTGATTGTGCTACTCAAGATTATTCTTTGAAGTCATCAAAAGCCAACTCTCTTGAACAACGAGAGAAAATTCCTATAAGAATTATCAATATGCAAGATTCAAAATTTGCAATGGTATATTTAGATTATTATCGTAATTGTCAGCAAACTTGCAAAGAATACTTTATTGCATGACAACAAATCATAAGTTGGTGTGTACAAAAAATTTATTTCAAATAAGGTTGAAGGGAACCCTGCAAAAGTTCAAGCGGTCGTGCCGAAGGAAAATAGGAGATCAAAGTACTGAAGACATTACTTGAAAAAATCTTATTGGTTTACATCATCAAGTTTTGTGTTGGAAAGAGTTCAAGAGGAGCACAACTGCACCAACGGAGACTCCAATCTTCGACTTGAGGATAAGTCTTTTACAAGTGGAGGAGTCTGATGTAGGACAACTACATTCTTTTTTACAATAAAATTAGAGATCCAGTCCAAGTTGAATTCCAACTCCAATTAGGATCCGTCAAGATTCGTATAGTTACAGTTTGAAGACCATATCTCCTAAGATATTGATCCAAATCTAGGAAATAACTATCCGTTGGAAAGTTGAGATCGATTCCTACAAGTCTCTTATTTACTATTTTGGATAATTCAGACTTTGTATTGATCAAAATTAGGATTTATTTATCAGTCTGAGTCAATAATAATCCTAACTCAATAAGGAATAAAATTTATATATCTTTATTTAAGATATGTCAAGTAGAATTCTTAGTAGAGTTTAAGTCCTATTTTTAGTTTACACCAAGTAGGACTCTAAGTTTATTAGAGGGTTATATATACAGCCCAAGGTTGTAACAAAAAAGAAAGTTTTTCTATCAATAATATTCTCTTGTTTTGGATTTATTCCCTTTCTATCTTCCTTGTGGATTCAAGGATCTATCATGGTGAGAAGACGGTGATCTCTTCCTCTCCCCCTCCTCTCGCTGCATCAAGAGAAGATGGTGATCTTCCTCTCCCCCTTTCTCCCGCTACATCAAAAGTTCAATGTGCTTCACAAATCCTCCTACATAAAATTAGAAATAATTAAGCTAAATATGATTCTCCATCTAATAGATTCTTGGAAGTTCCAAAACTAAAATAATTTTGTTTATTTAGCCTGTAAATAATTTTATAGACATCATAACTATTAGAGTTTTTTTGAAGGATTAGGACACTTTTATAAGGATAGTGTAGAGGAAAAAAAAGCCTTAGAAGTATGAGAGCCATGTTGTGCTTAAGATGTTATATACATAGCATAATAATTATTGAAATCCAACTAAGCGCCCAATCACCACCCAAAGAGATGCCTCATAAGTGCCAAGTCACCAAATGTTAACAATGTGCTGACGTTGTGTGCATGTGTGTGTGGCAAATGGTATATAATTATATGAATTTATGTGATTTTAAATTATAGAAAATATAATTTTTTTTTATGACTCTTTTATTAATAGCCAGTGTGAGATTATTCTAAATATTCAAATATTAAAATCTATTCATCAGTTTTACCAATATACATGTAGTTAATAAATTCAAAAACTATCACTATATCATTTATGGGTATTTTCAGCATTTAAGATTTTATTCTGAATAAATTTTCTTAATACTTGAAATTTGTATTTATTTATAAATTTGTGATTTACAGGGGCTATTTGCAAAATTTTTTCATAAGGGTCTCCTTGTAAATATGATTTTTAAGCCCAAATTTAGCTATAATTTAGGTCCAATTTACACTCAGCTTTAGATCAAATCAGCTGAATTTGGACCCAAATTCAGTTGGAGCTTTTATTTGAGCTTAAATTATTTTTTTCTCTCTCTCTTTTGCCTTGTGAATTTTTAGGGTCAAATAATCATCAGTAGTTATTAACGATGCTTCACAGAAATGTCATCAAAGATCTATTTTTTGTGGTATTTTTCATGAAGTGTTGGCAAGGTTACTTAATTGTTGGCATATTTGCAATGCTGCAAAAGCCTTTGGGCAAGTCTTTTGCCAATGCTTTTTAAGCATTAGTATCATATGCAACACAAACTTAAATGATATTTTAGAAGTGTTACAAAAAAACACCGAATTTGTATTGTTAGAGTTGTTTTGGATACTGAAAGCATTTTTAAAGCACCACTAATACCCTATTTTATTGTAGTGGTAGTGGCATACCCCTGATAAAACTCTTTTCATGTGATATTCCTTATTCCTATTTTTTCTATTGACTTCAAGTGTGTCAACTTATATATATGATTCGGGTCACCATTTGTGTGTACACCTACTATTTTATGCAAGAGATACTAGCCACATTATACTTGTATTGATTTGCAATTATTTGGATGATTGTTTTTCTTTTTTTTGCTTCATGGATTTATCCCATTTGTTCTTGTTAAACTTTACAAATATTATACTTGTGATACTTTTTTGAAGCTTTGAGAGGATTTGATTTTGCTTAGAATTAATTCCTGAAACTAAATATTGCATATATAAAATATTATCTAAACATAGAATTATTTGTTCTCTTGCAGATTTGATCATTATATCTATGTGTTTTTAGTATCAATTAAGTTTGTAAAGTGATGTAGAAACTCATCATATATTTGTTGGCTTTTTACTTGGGAGACATATAAGTATATCATAAGAAAACTTTAGGATGTGGAGTCATATTATCAAGGACTATTTCTTGGATTATAGGTCTATTTTTGTGAAATATTAATTATACAGGTTAAGATTATGAACTTGCATGCTTATCAGGTTCTAGTTTCATAAGTGTACAACTTGTCATGTACCCAAGTCTACATGTTTCAAGTTCAAGGCACGATAATATGTTTTAATATATATTAAGTATTCTCATGATTAGAAGTATATGTACACGGTCATGAGATATGCCAGTGTGTTTAAGTTTTATATGAAAAAATTTGAGTTGTTTTGGTTTAACTTGGAAATTTTGAATAATGTGTGGTGATTGAGCATTTAATCTTTGAATATAGAATTTATCATTAATTTCTATGTTAGGCTCTATTATGAAAGTAATAGTTATTTTTGATAATCTAATCGATTAAAATTATAGATTTGTAATTATAATATTCACTATTTAGTCCAACATGGAAAAATCTTATTTGTGAAATTTAGTTATCTTTGAGAATATAAAAGATATTTATGAATAAAATAGGAGTTACTTTTATTATAAGTTATGAGATTATCTTGTATAGAGGACATTAAAGATTTTATGAGGTAAAACCAAAGTGTGAATTAGATTTATGTCATGGTGCAAAATGCTAGAACTTTCTAATGATTCTTGAGGTTTGAAATTTTTTTATTCTTTAAATCATATAGTAAATTATAAAATTTGGGGATCAAATTCATTAACTTGGAGAGTTATGTCAATAATCACCTAAAAGTGTTGGAGTTCTAGCAGAGTAGCCATGTATTCCTTAAGGTTTTACTATCTAAGGGTGTAACATATTTTGGTGTTTGTGACAAATTCAGTCTTCATTTTCTTGGACCTTTTGAGATCCTTGAGCAGTTAGTGATTTGACATGTAGACTTGCTCTTCCTCCTACACTTTCTAAAATGCATAATATATTTTATATATCTATACTATAGAAGTACATTCTATACCATTATCATGTGATAGACTTTGCATCTCTACAACTAGAGAGGATATCGCTTATGAGGAACATCATTTTCATATATTAAATAGAAAAGAGTAAGTATTGAGGTATTACACTATACCTTATGCCAAGTTTCAATAGACCAATCATTCTAAAAGAGACACAACTTGAAAACTAGAGGAAGATATATTAGCAAAATACACCGATTATTTTAGTATTCTAGTTTGAGTTATTTTGGAGTGAAGTTTTGAGTCCTAATTTTATTTTAAGGAGGAGTAGAATGTGAAAATAAAAAAATGGACCTAATTATAAAACTTACTATTTTGAGGGAATTTTTATAAATCCCTAAAAAGAACTTAATAACCTAACTCCTTTCTCTTGTGTTATTGTTTCTACAAATGAAATAGAGACATAAGGAAGTGGAAGCTAGGGCTTAGGTGGAGCTCGACAGTAGTAATAAGAGAGGGTCTAGGGCCTTGGATTTTGTTGGGGGAGTGAGTTGGCATTGTTCTTTTTCATCACCTCTTGTTCTTGGGTAGAAGAGTCACAAAATCTAGGTTCTAATGCAGACACTTGAGCTAATTTTTTTGTACTTGACTACACCATTTATGGGTATTTTTGGCATTTAAGCAATGATAGTCACCAAAATGCCAAGAATACCCGATGTTAGTAAAATGAACATTGGGAATTTCTGGTATTTCATGACATTCAATTATAAAAACGTTGAGAATTGCCAATGCTCATTATAGAAATGTTGGGATTTTCTGCATTCTTTTGAAATTTCTATTATATGCAAGGTTTGAGCACCCGAATAGGTCAGTTCGATCACTCAAACTCTAAAAACAAAAAATAACTCCCTATTTTTGTCATGTTCAAATGCCCGAAGAGGTTAGTCTGGTCACCTGAACTCTATAAACAAAAATATCTCCTAATTTTTTTTTTTATATTTGGACACCCAAACTTGTGAAGCAGAAAATAATTTCTGACCTTCCCTTAAAAAACATTGGACTTTCTAGGTGATTTTAACTTAAAAACTCTGGGAAAACCCTATTCTAAAACTCCTGAGGGCTCCTTCCTCCTTAATCTCCAACACATGGGTTTATCTCCACCTTTTCGTTTCCTTCTTCCTTGGTGCAGTTTGTCGATGTGGTAGATGAACTTGTTGAAATTGGTTTGACTAGATTGGATGCTTAGCTTGATCGTTAGAGGATGTTGACAAGCTTGCTTGATTTCAGGGTGTCACTACCTGCTTTGGCTTATGTCAGTTGATCCCATTTAGATTTAAACTATTGTTGATGGCTTTCTACTTATTGTTGGTTGGTTTTCTTTTATTTTCATTTGCGTTTGGTGTTTGATTGATTGTTTAATTGTGTGCAAGCCTACCTTAACCCAATTTAGCTGAAAGATATGGTTAGTGGCTTTTGTTTGTGTCAACCATCCTTGTTTGGACTTAACTTGATTTGAACCTTGTTTAAGCCTTTGGTTTGGGTTTAGGCTTGACTGTGGCTTAACTTTAATTTAGTTTGAACATGATTTATTTCATACTTAATTTTGGTTCAAGTATGGTTTGGTTCGAACATAACTTAACTCAGACTTAATTTTGGTCCCAAGTCTTATTTTGGTTAGAACATGGTTTGATTTGAACTTGATTTCAACCCATTTTGAGAATAGGATTCAAAGTTTGATTTAATCCACTTGGTTGGACCCTTATTGGGTTTGAGTTTGACCCATATTGAATTTGGGTTTTGGCTCTTATTGGAACCTTAATGAATTTTGGATTTGACTCTTATTGAGTTTTGGTTTAACCCCTTATTGAATTTTGGGTTCAACCCTTTTATGGGATCCTTGATGAATTTGGGCTCAACCCTTAATGCCTTTGGATTCAACTCTTAATTGGATTTTAATTGGATTTAGATTCAACCCTTAAATAATTCGTAATGGATTCAAATTTAACACTTAATGGATCCTTAATAGATTTAGATTCAGGTTTGATCCTTAATGGATCTTGGATTTGATTCTTAAGAGGTCTTTAATAGATTTGGGTTCAATCCTTAATAAATCCTTTGTTGATTTTGGACCTAACCCTTAATGTACCCATTATGGATTTTGAATCCAACCCTTAATAGATCCTTGATAACTTTTACGTTAGATCTTTGTTAAACTCTTATTGGGTTTGGATTTGATCCATGTTGAACCATTATTAGGTTTGGATTTGACCTAATTCAGTTTTGTTACCGTCTAAATTTTGATGATAATCAAACTAGAGTTTAATAAGTTAATCTAGTCATGATAAACTTCAAGATTAGCAATGATCATCTAAGTTAAAGAAGGATCGAGTTCAAGATAAAACTTGTTGGGTCATGAAGACAATAACTCAAAGATAAAAATGATGATAATTTGAAGATGAAATTTGAAAATTAAGATAAAAGCTCAAAGATACTCAAAGTGGAAGATCAACCCCAAGTTCATAAATTTAGCTTTTCATTTTTGTTAAGTTAGGGATGTGGTTGTAAATTTATATAAGCTTTTAGGTTGACACCTCATTTGACTTGGATGTCTTCATTAACTTATCTTACCTTTATTCAAGTTAAATTTAAGTTATGTTAAATAGCCAAAGGTGCATAAAATTTTCACCAAGTTTTTTTTTTATCAATTTTGGTCTCCCAAACTTTAAGTTCGAGCATTTGAAGTCAAATTTGGATGCCCTAATTAGTACATTTGGGCACTTGAATCCAACAAATAAAAAATTAATATTTTGGTTTTGCAAATCAGTTGTTCAAACTCAATGTTCAATTATCCGAACATGTGATTTGGATGTCAAAATATGTGAGAATAAAACTTAATGGCTAGTTTTCTAACCATTAAAATGAGTTCAATTATGCATTCAGGTAATTGAACTTAACAAAAAAAGTCTAGGGTGATTTCTAATGGATATATTTTACTTCCAACAATTATATATTAGCTTGGAATTTTTTTTACTTAATAAGAAAATGAACTCTAAATATTATTCTAAAGTCAAAACAATGTTTGGAAGAGTCCCAAAGATGTTCCATGGCCTGAAATGATATTTGAAAGAACCCAAAGGTTGTTCCTCAATCAAAATAATGTTTAAAAGGGTCTAAGGGCTATTCCATAGCCTAATATAATATTTGGAAGAGCCTAAAGGTTTTTTCTTAGTTGAAATAGTATTTGAAAGAGCTCAAAGATTATTTCATGGCTAGAAATAATGTTCGAAAGAGTCTAAAGACTATTTTTTAGTCCAAATGACTTTCAGAAGAGCTCGAGATATGTTCCATGGCCTGATATGACATTCAGAAGAGCCCCTAAAGGCTGTTCCTCAGTCAAAATAGTATCTTGAAGAGCCTCAGCCTAAAATGATATTTAAAAGAGCCCAAAGGTTGTTCCTCAGTTAAAATAGTATCCTGAAGAGCCTGAAAGCTATGTCATGGTTTGAAATGTATGTTCAAAAGATCCCAAAGATCATTCCTTAATTGAAACAATATTTGAAAGAGCTTGAGGGTTGTTTCTCAGTTGAAATAGTGTCCAAAAGAGCCCAAGAGTTATTTCATAGCCTGATATGATATTCAAAAGAGCTTGAAGGTTATTTCTTAATAGAAATAACATTTGAAAGAGCTCAAGGGTCATTTTATAGCCTGATATGATATTCAAAAAGAGCCTAAAGAACTATTCATCAATCAAAATGGTGTCCAAAAGAGCCCAAGGATTGTTCTATAGCCTGATTGACATTGTTTGAGTTGATGAGTTGATTTTGTAATCCAAATTTGGTTTTGAACTCAGCAAGAAATAAAAGTGGACTTTAATTCATGATGGATGAGGATCCAATCTAAAATAAATAAAAGCCAAAATTTCGGACACTAAATCGAGCCCAAATGAGTGGTGGGCCCAATTTGAAATAGTAAAGGGGCTTAAAAAAAAAGGAGGAGGTTGAAATTACTATACCAAACGAATGTCCAATTCATAAACCAGACATCTGATATAGTCCAATTATGTGAACACTATTTGCTATCGGACATTTGGTTTGCAACCGAACGTCCAGTTCAATCGTGAATCTGCTGAAACAAAAACAAAATTTTTTTCAAAATGCATCAAAATCAATCCGATTTTTAAACAAGGAAGGTATAATCTCAAAGAATATTAATTTGAGATTCAAATATAGGGTTTATGGCAAGAAAATATGTACCAATCTCCCAATCAAATCCTAATAACCTAAATTAGAGATCCTCTCAAAGCCCTATAAATAGGATAATTAGGGCACATGAAATTCATAATAATTCATAGACAATTCCTAGACAAATTCTGCATAAATTGAAGAAAAAGTTTTGAGAAAGATCTCATCATTTAGGAGGAGAGCAAAAGGGCATCAACAGAGGATCAAAAAGATATAATATTTCATCCCTTTCTTGATCTTTTCTTTCATTATCCGCTTTTCTCTTCATCTCCTGTAAAGTCTTTATCTTCTCACATTTGTTGTTGCTGCCCCCACCCCTCAAGGCTTGCAGTCACCCATGGCCTCATTCTCCACCAACCACCGCACATTCTCCATAGCGCAAGTTTGGACATCTAAATCTGAAAGAATTGGGTGTTTGAACTCCATCTCAGGCCTTTCTTTATTTGTCAACACTACAACCACCTGCAATTTCATGCCGATGGATTTCTACCACCACCATGACTACCCTCAGCCCCTCAAAGACGGTGAATCTCAAATATTGCTGCAACCACCCATAGCCTTTTGAAGATAATGAACCCCAACTACTGTTGTAGCCATCCACAGTCCCTTGAAAACGGTGAACCTCAAACACCCTACAGCCACCTGCAGCCTCTCAAAGATAGTGAATCCCAAACACCACTGCGATCACCTGTGGTTCTCCTCAAAAATGGTGAACCCCAAACACTGATGCAGCCACTTACAGCCCCTCTAAGATGGTGAACCCCAAACAACCTTATGGTCATTCGCAACCTCTTGAACATGATGAACCCAAAATGTTGTTGCAGCCACCCGCAACCCTCTCAAAGATGATGAACCACCAACATCGCAACTATTTGTGGTCCTCTATATGATGTTAAATCTCCACCACCTCCATTACCACTCATAGCCTAGAATGCTAACAAACCTCCATCACCATCGTGGTCAATCGTGGCCTCGTTCATCACCATGGTATCATCGATGACAAGAATCTCTTGGATTGATAATGAGGAGAAGAGCAAGAATAAGAATAAAATTAGAACAACAATGATGATAATGCTGATGATGATAATAATAATAATAATCATAACAAGATGGTTTAGAGTCAACCTGCGATCTTGCCCAAAAGTCAAATAGTTTAGGGCCAACCTGCAACCTTGTCTGACAACCAATATGACTTAGAGTCAGCCTACGATTTTGCCTAAAAGTCAAATAATTTAGGGCTAGCCTGTGATCTCATCCGACAACCAATCTAACTTATGATCAGCTTGTAGTCTCGCCCAAAAGTCAAATGATTTAGAATCAGTTTGTAGTCTCACTTAACAACCAATTGACTAAGGGTTAATCTGCGATTTCACCAGATAACCAATCTAACTTAGGATCAGTCTATGATGTCGTCCAAAAGTCAAATGATTTTAGGGCTAGTTTGCAGTCACTCTCAACAACTAATTGACTTAAGATCATCCTACGACTCGTCTAAAAGTCAAACAGTTTAAGGTTAACTTATAGTCTCACTCGATAACTAATCAACTTAAGGTCGGCCTACTATCTCATCTGAAAGTCAAAGAGTTTAAGGTCAACCTGTAGTTTTGCCCAAGAACCAATCAGTTTAGGGTCAACTTGAGGTCTTATTTAAAAGTCAAATATTTTAGGGTCAGCATACAATCTCGTCCAATAACTAATCTTACTTAGGGCTAGCCTATGGTTTTGCCCAAAAGTCAAATGGTTTATGGCCAATCTATAATTTCGTCTAATAATCAATCGACTTAAGGCCTATCTACGGTCTAGCCCAAAAGTTAGTTTGAACCTATGTCTAGCTTGCAGACTTGCCACAATATCATTATGACAGTCCAAGGACTTTCAAACCAAATCAATTAATACAAATCGATCAAATTAAAGTGACTCAAATTGAATTTCGAATTAGACTTAAATTGAAGTCAAATTTTGAATATGGAACTAAACCAAATCAAACTTGACTCGAATAAAATTTTTAACATTGAATTGAATTGAATTAAACTTAATCCAAATCATGTTTTGAATATCAGATTGAATCAAATCAGAGCTAAGGCTAGTTTGAATTTTGAACAGTGAATTGAATCAGGCTTAAACTAAGACCAAATCTAAATTTTTAAATTAGCTTAAACTGAATCTAAGACCAAATCAAATTTAACCGAGCTCAAACAAGAACCAAAGCATAGGTTAAGTCTGACCTGGATAAGTTTAAATAGAATTAAAAAAGATTAAGCTAAATCCCATTGGGTATGCTAAACCTTCAGTAATACTCTAAGGCTATGAACAATGGATGAAGTTGTCATCTTGACCCGAACCAAAATTAGTTTGGATAAACTAAATAGAATTAAACTAAGTCTTGCTAGGTGTGCTACACAAGCCTTTGGTAGTACTCCAAGACTATGTCCAACTCCACTAATAGTGGGTAATGCCACTCCAAATTAAACTCATGAAGTTATCGCTTACACCTCATTAGATATAAATATACTTTAGATCAAATGAAATTATTATTTACATTTTATTGGCTATAAAAATATATCAAAATTAATGAAGTTATCGCTTATGTATTTTTGGCTATGGAAATACTTCAAGATTAATAAAGTTATTGCCTACATCTCATTAACTATGGAAACACTCAAAATTAACGAAGTTATCACCTATGTCTCATTGGCTATGGAAACACTTTAAACTCATAAAGTTATCGCTTACATTTCATTGCCTATGAAGATACTTTAAACTCATGAAGTTATCAATTATGTCTCATCAACTATAGAAATACGTCAAACCCATGAAATTATCGATTACGCCTCATTGACTATAAGAAATACTTCTAACTCATGAAGTTATCACCTATGCTTTATTGACTATGAAAATACTTAAAACTTATGAAGTTATTACCTACACCTTATCGGTTATGAAAATACTTCAGACTCATAAAGTTCTTACTTACGCCTCATTGGCTATAGAAATACTTCAAATCAAATAAAATAATTATTTAGACCTCATTAGTAATGAAAACACTTCAAATTTATGAAGTTATCACTTATATCTCATTGGTTTTAAAAATACTTTAAAATTCAAAGTTATCATCAATATCTTACTGACTAACATAAATACTTCAATCTAGAAAGTTACCACCAATGCTCAAAACTATTGAAAACACTTCAAATATTCACCATTGCCTTTGGTGTCCTGCTGGATAATGCTAGCAACATCTGTCAAAGACTGAGTCATGATCCATCCAAGTCAAGATGCCATATGATCCAACACAAAAGGGCAGAGCAACAACACACATCAGAGCTTTTCTCTACTCTTTCTTTCTCTTTATTTCATATTTTCTATAATTTCATGTTAAAATTCATTATGAAGTGAGGATATATCATCGCTTAAGCTATGTACTTTTTTTTAAAACTTAATTAAATATTTTCTTCTTTTCTTTATTTTGTGTCTTTATTTTATTTGTTAGGTTTCTTATTTTAGGATGTTCTTGACAATTATCTGAGTAGTTAACAGCAGAGACTTATATCTATTGAAAGTCAATATTCCCACAATACCTGATAGCATACTTTAAATTAAAATACACTCTGATTTATGCATCAAGATC
Organism: Trichopus zeylanicus subsp. travancoricus; assembly: GCA_005019695.1. NCBI lineage: Eukaryota > Viridiplantae > Streptophyta > Magnoliopsida > Dioscoreales > Dioscoreaceae > Trichopus > Trichopus zeylanicus. The sequence continues at coordinate 82,468 of RXID01014226.1, forward strand.
ATTTTCCAGAATCTTCATCACTCCTGCACCTCCAAAATTAATCCCACAGGCATTTAGAAAATCTTGAAGATAGTTCCTCAATAGAAATGGCATCTAAAAGAGTTTAAGGACTTTTTCTCAGTTAAAATGACATATGTAAGAGCCTTAGGGTTATTCTATAGTCTAATATGATGATTAAAAGAGCCCAAAGATTGTTTTTTGGTTGAAACAATGTTTAAAAGAGTCCAAGGGTTGTTCTATAGCTTGATATAACATTTGAAAGAATTCAAAAGTTATTTTTAAGTCAAAATAACATCTAAAAGAGCCTAGAGTCGTTCCATTTGTGGTTGTGATTGTGTGAGGATTGTTTATATTTTTTTTGTTAACTTGAATTTAACTAAAATTTGATGAAAATTCAAACCCAAATTGGTGTCCAATTTAGTTTGGAGAGTTGGATTGGCTCTGACAAAAAGTAGGCCCAAAACTTAGTCGGGCTTAGGACAAAAAGAAAAACATTTATCTATAAATAGGCCCCTTGTAAGTAACAAAATTTTCAAATGAATATAAATTATCCAAAACATTGTCCATTCAAATAAAAAAGTACAATAATCCTATCAACAATGATTCAAAAGAAAAGATGAGATCATGAATCCTTATTAGTTAGTTTTGATCATGATCATAATCAAAACTAACTAATAAGGATTGAGTGACCTTTTGTAAATAAGTATAAATTATTCAGAGAATTTCCGTTCAAGCAAAAAAATCACACCCCTATCTACATTGATTCAAAAGAAAAGATGAGATTAGAATCATGATCAAAATCAATTGACAAAAATAATATAATCCTTAATTCAAAATTTGAATGAGTTTTATTTTATTCAGAGACTATAAAAGTATGCAAAATACCTACATAACAAAAGGGGATAGATAAAAGAGATTAGAAAAAGAGAAAGCACCACAAATGAGGAGAGAATCAAAAATCAAACCCGAAAATCACACAAGAAAAATAAGCTTAAAACTTATCACATTTTTGTTTCTTTGAAGCTCTTTGCCTTTGTTTCTTTTCCTCCTGCGAGTGTTCAATTGCTGCCTATTACCGACCTTCGTGTGCTGCCGTTGCCTGCAGCCTCATGCCACACCTTCGCCTGCACAACCGCGAGTCACTGCCTGCAGCCCTACGCTGCACATTGCCACGGTACCCATCTGTACCATCCCACACACAGCACGCACAAGGCCAAACTCCACCGCCTACAGTAATCGACACACCGTGTGAGCAGGGCCATATTTCACCACCTGCAGCAGTTGGTGCACAATCAGTGTACGGCCACTTCGCACACTTCCTGTGTAGGGCCATGCACACCAGCTATGTAGGGCCACGCTCCATTGCTTACAGCAGCCCATGCACAGTCTGTGCAGGGGCCACACTCTGCCCTCCTGTAACTAGCCACACAGGGCTATGTCGCTGCCTCCTCGAGAACCTGCAGCTACCACCATGTGCAGAACCTGTAGTTGCCTCTTCAACCACTTGCTTCCCCTCTGCACGCCTCCAGACTTGCTCCCAGCTGCCCCATTGTCTGCAACTGTCTAGCTTCAGGCTGCCATAGGGTGGCTCAATATCCACCCACTACCCCTCTGTATTATGCCAGATTTGCTCCTAGCAATCCCGCCATTCATGGAGCAGCATGATGCCGGATCCTGCTAGAGCTGATAGGATCTAGTCTTGAAGTTTCCTTAGCTTGAATAAGTTACTATGGAATAGCCCTCCGACTCTTAAATATTGCCTTGGCCATGAAATAATACTTAGGCTCTTTTAGATATTGTTTCAACTAAAAAACAATCTTCTGTCTCTTTTGAATATCATTTCAGGTTGTGGGTTAGCCTTTAAACTCTTCTAAATACTTTTTCGGCTAAGGGACAACATTTGGGTCTTCCGAATATCATTTTAGGTCATGGAATATCCTAAGGGCTCTTTCAAATATTGTTTCAATTAGGAGACAGCCTTCGGACTCTTTTAAATATCATATGGGTCACGTAACATCCTTCAAAGAATGCCATTTCGACTGAGGAATAGCCTTTGAGACTTTCCAAATATCATTCAAGCTATGGATTAACCTTCGAGTTCTTCCAAATGTTGTTTTAATTAAGGAACAACCTTGGGCTCTTCTGTATGTCATCTTGACTATGGAACAGCCTTCAGACTTGTTCGCTGTTGTTTTGACTTAAGAATTGACTTTAGGCTCTTCTAAATATTATCTTGACTATGGGATAACTTTCGGACTCTTCTGGATATCATTTCAATTGAGAAATAACTTTTGGATTCTTCCAAATATCATCTTTGCAATGGAACAGCTTTTGGGCTTTGTTCGATGTCATTTCGAAAACTCTTCCAAATATCATTTTAGCCATGGGACAACTTTCAAACTCTTTCAAATGTCGTTTCAATTGAGGAATAGCCTTCATACTCTTTTTGATATGATTTCGATTGAAGAACAGCCTTCAGACTTTTTTACTTGTCACTTCAGACCATGGAAAAACCCTTGGCTCTTCTAACTATATTTCAATCATGTCTACCTATATTTTGATCATATTCCATCATATTTCGGCCATGTCCTATTGTATTCCTGTCATATTTTGCCATATTCTAACCATGTCCTGCTATATTCTAGCTATCTTTTATGATACTCTTGTTGTATTCTGTTATATTTCGGTTATATCTTGTTATGTCTTGGCCATGATGTGTAGTATTCCGGCCATGTTCTTCCATAATCTATCATATTTTAGTCTCGTGTTGTCGTGTTCTAGCTATGTTCTACTATGTTCAACTGTATGCTATTATGTTTTGGCCATACTCTACCATGTCTTATCATATCTTAGCTGTGTGCCACCATATTCAGCCATCTTCTACAACATTCCAACTATATTCCACTTTATTATTTGGCACTCCACCATATTGAGCCATTTTCTGTAGCATGTGTGTTGCAGTGTTCTGTAGGACATTAGCCATGTTGTACTGTATTTTGTTGTGTTCTAGTCATATTCTGTTATATCTTGACCATGTTCTGTAACATCGCAGCCATGTTCTCCAATGTTATGTAATACTCTAACCATGTTCGGTCATGTCTTACTGTATTTGGCCATATTCTGTAGTGTTCTAGCCATATTTTGCTATATTTTGGTCATATTTTGCCAATTTTCAACCATGTTCTACTATATTCTAGCTATATTTTAACTACATTTTGTTGTATTCTAGCCATGCTCTATCGTATTTCAACCATTTTCTGATCATCATTCAACATTCTAAACTACTATTAATTTATTAATCAATTGATTTAAATCAAATCAAGTTGACCTAGGTTAATAAAATTGGACAAAATAAGTTGAACTCAAATAAATTCCAAAATAAGTTAAGCTTTACCAAGTTTAATTAAGCTCAATTAAACTATGGACTAAAATCAAATTAAGATGGATTCAAATTAAGTTTGAACTCAACCCAAGACAAAATTAAACTAGTTTAAGACTAAACCCTTATAGGGATTAACTGGGTCAAACCTGAACTAGAACCAGGCTGAACTTAAACCATACCTAGGTCAAACCTAAATAAGAAATAGGTTGAATTTGAACTAAAACTAGGAAAAATCTAAACCAGAATCAAACTAGGTCCAAACCCAAACCAAACAAGTTCGAACCCAAACTAAAATAGGGTCTAATATGGGTCAAATCTAAACCCAATAAGGATTAAATCAAAATTAAACTTGAATCTATTAAGGGTTGAATCTAAAATCCATCAAGAATCTATTAAGATCATATCCAAAATCCATCAAGGATCCATTAAGGATTGAACCTAAATTCATTAAAGGTCCATTACGAATCAAATCTAAGATCCATTAAGGGTTGAACTTGAATCCAATTTCAAACCCAAACCCATTAAGCATTAAGCCTAAATCCATCAAGGATCTAATAAAGAATTGAACCTAAACCCAATAAGGTTCCAACATGAGTTAAATCCAAATCTAATAAAGGTGAAACCCAAATCCAATTAGGGTCAACATGGGTCAAAAAACAACCCAATAAGGGTCTAACATGGGTCAAATTTAAATTCAATATAGGTCAAACCCAAAATACATTAAAGATTTGATAAGGAACTAAATTCAATAAGATTTAATAAGTGATCTATTGAGGAACCAACCTTGAGCCCAATAGAAGTCGGCCCAAATTCTAAGTAGTTTAAATTTAAGTTTGAACCCCACCAAAGTTAATTCAGATCAGGTCTAGACCTTAATTGGGCCTAACCTAGTTTAAACCTGAATCATGATTGGATTGAATCAAGTTTGAGCCCAATCCTATAAGTGAGTCCAAATTAGATTCAGACTCAAATTTGGTCAAACTTAGTTGGAGCCCGAATGTTAATAAATTTGAATCAAGTTTAAACCCAATCGCTAAAGTGAGTTTAGAGCAAATCCAAATTCTAGTCAGGTAGAATGCAGTTTGAACAAGGATCCTAAGAGGGTTGAATCAAAGTTCAAATCTAATTTCAAATCGAACCAAGCTCTAAACAGAACCAACCTTGAACCAAAACTAACTTTGAGTTAAGTTGAGTTCATACAAAACCATACTTGAACCAAAATCAAGTATAAAATAACCCAAGTTTGAACTAAATCAAAGTTGAACCACAATCAAGACTAAATCCAAAACAAAGGCTTAAACAACATTCAAATCAAGTCAATCCCAAAATAAAGATGGTTAGCATAAATCAAAGTGACTAATCATCTCTTTCAACCAAAACCGAGCTAAGATAGGTTTACGTGTAGTTTGACAGTCAGATAAACACCAAACTCAAATTAAAGTCAAAAAAAGCCAACCGAAAATAAGTAGAAAGTTATCAACAATATTTCAATACCAAGTTGGGTTAACTAGCATAAGATAAAGTAGTTGGTAACACCTTAAAATCAAGTAAGGTTATCAACATTCTTTTATAATCAAAACCAAGCATCCAGTCCAGCAATTCATCTATTGTATCATACTCAGTCAAGTACATGAAGCAAGGTAGAGGCAATTACCAAGCCTCCCCATCATTTCATGTTATTTTCTTTATACTATAAATTTAAATTCCTTTAAATTGTAAAATTTAGGGCATGCCCTTATGTAAGCTCTGTAATTCAAAACTCATATAATAAATTATATTTTTTTTTGTGTCTTGTCTTTATTTCATATTGGTTAGGTTTTTCCTAAAAATTGTTAAAACACTTAACAATAAGAGTTTATGCTTATTGAAAATCATGAGTCTATACTATATAACCTAAAAAATCACTAAAACTAAACATTACTTAATTTGTTGTTTCTTTGAATTCTTTAGCCATTTCATATAGTTGATCACAACTCTACATGAATTAATCTTGATTATTCTTAATTGATTGTGATTTTATTATCTCGTGGATTATGGAATGACTTTTGATTTTAATTTATCAAAACTTGAGATCATTACTATCAAATTCTAATGTACCCCCATATTAACTCTTGACTTTCAAGATTCAATGGAGAATTAATGGAAAATTGAAAAGAAAACTTGGATATTTAGTTGGACATTTGGATAATAATAGGTGAAGTGATCAAAGAATTATGTGATGTTTGTTAGATATAGGTGGCTATAACTTCTATGTGATGTTAGAAGTAGCAGGTTCATCACTGTTTAATATTTTTCCCGACAACTTTGATTCGTCACTATTCAATATTTGTTTTACGTCGTTGGCTTTTGTCAGATAACACCTTCTACCTTTGACTCTCATTATGCTTAAACTTCACTTGTTGACCTATATGTGGTCTCCATGTTTGACCTTTATGGGTGCTAATAAGGTTACAAATTATATTGAACTTGCTTTGCAAAAATTGATGGTTTTAGTGGTAATGCTCATCAATTAAGTGAATGTAAAATTTTAGACATTCAAATCATGAATTTGAAATTTCACATGGCACGATTTTTAATTTCATCATGTTCATAAGCAGGTATGCAACATCAAGTGCACGGTCTAACAGTCTTCTTCTACTTTGCGGGGGAAGAGATCACTATAACAATAGGTGCCAATTTAGTGCTTATATTGAAAGTTCTTTTTGTAGGGCTAATCACAAAGTGTCGTGAATGAATAAGTTATTAGTGATATTAGTAAAAGTTAAAAATTACTAACGCTGCATCGACAATGATCACATTGCGCTAATTTATTAGCACCAATAATGTTTGTTTAAGTTGCCATGACCACTTGAAAAAATAGTTCTTGTCTGACCGTAAGCCCTAGCAGCAAGCTCCATTTCTTTTGTTCTCCTCCGGCATGACTCCAACATGACATTGTCTCTCCTTCGCGTGCACATGAAGCCCTTCATCCCACATCTTCCTTGCGTCTAACCTTAGCTCCCGACATCAAGCGACCCTCCGGCTGGCTGCATCCCATCCTCGAGCCGCCTTCTGGCTGCACCACCGCCTCTCTATCTATTTCTCAAGTTTGATTACTCAACTAATTTATATTTTTTGTTTGTCTTGGACTTGATTACTCAGTTTTGAGGTTGTTCGTCTATAGATTTTGAGGTTTGACAACTTCAAGTCATTGACTTCATTTGGAGGGCATAGAGCTGTAAGTTCATACTAAGTCCCTATTGTTAAGCATATACCTCATTACTTTTGCTTAAATTATTATTATGATTGATGGACAAGGTCAACAAACAATAGGTTCTCATCTGCTTTTTGTTTCTTATGGTTGCTAGCCACTCTGATCATCATAATGTTGTATGCATGTATTCAATTTATCAAATTATTAGATATCAATAGCCCATAAATATGAATATGTGACTGTGGTGATAGATCAATACTATTCTACCATTTGAAACTCTAGTTTTGAGGGAATTGTATCCAACAAACTGCATTGTAGAGACTACTTGACAAAAAACTCATGTAGAAGGTCCATGCATAATAACTAAAGCTAATCTGTGAAGGCATTTTTTTAGTGCTAAAAGTTAGAACTAATTAGAAAATATGTGATTTTGATAGTTTGCTTAAAATTATAAAATTTTAGAGCTTGAAGCTATTGATAAAATGCACATTTTGTAATGGTCCAAAAAGGCACATGTATGTCGAGGGTTTTGACATTTGTGTAGCACCATCACTTCTCTACTCTGATTCTTGTTCAGTTGTTTATTTGTAGTTTTTAAGATTTGAGATTATAATTGAATTGCTTTTGAAAAAGAGAAGTTGTATTGTCCATGAGGATAATTGTCCTCTTCTAGGATTGTAGGGTGTCATGCCCTTGTCCTTTCTTTACTCTCTTTTTTATTCTTGGAATGTTGTATTTTCTGAGGTGGATGCAGAAATGTCACTCATAACTAACACCTTCAAGTGACCTAAACTCAGCAAAGGATTCATCTAATAAAATATCAACCTACTCAAAAACTGGACTTTCTAAATATTATTTGAGCCATTTTAGTTAAGAGTGGCTCAAATGAGGTGCTCTTTTTGGTGTCATACCGATTTTTATGATCTGCTCTAATGAGTTTGAAAGCACAAAAAAGAAGTAGAAGGTTCAAAAACTATGTTATCATGCGGAAGATCAAAACTTGGTTGCTACTTGCCATAGTTACAGCTTAAATAACATCTTAATTCCCAATGGATTCCTTACTGAAGCTTAAATAAGATCTTTACTCTGTAATGGATTCTTCTATAGCATGTTACATCAAGTATTCAATATAGTTCCTTATTGCAAGTAATATTTTGTCATCATCCTTGTTTGAAGCAAATGGTATTTACGAAGTCTCTCTCGCTACCATGATCATGTTGGTCGCTAATTTCTATATTTTGCTGGTATGTGCAGAGCAATAGTCTAAGGACTGCACAAATTACAAAGACATGGATAAGAGTTAAATCAAGATTAAGAACCAACTAGATGTGAGATACATTAACGGTGTAAACATATTTTTGGACTATGCCTATAGAAATAAAAGACTAGAGCAAAAAATACAGTGTTCGTGTATAGATTATATGAACACACACAATCAATCATGGGATGCAGTATATGAACATGTAATTGTCAGATGTTGGCACGTGCATTACACAAATTGGATATTTCATGGTGAAAAGTCATGGTATTTAAACAGACAAAATTCGGAAGAACAGATAGTTCAGGTGATAAATTTTACAGATGATGGGGCTGATATCGAAGGATTGATTTGTAATGTTGTTGGGGATCCTACAATGTTTGATAAAACTCTTCTTCATACCAATGACATGGCAAGTGAGGGTTATGATAAAGATATTTAAAATTTTACAAAATTTTGATAAATTTAATGTTGAGTTATATCTGAGATGTAAGAACTTCACATTCTTATTGTTCATCATACATTTGTTGGTCATGAAGTCCAAGTGTCAATAGAGTAATCCTTCATTCATTATATTATTGGAGATATTGAAAGAGGTGTTTTATCATCATTCTTCCTCTCCTACTTCATATCGAGAGGCTTGGAATATTGTAAAAGATATAGGCCTTGAATACAGAAAGATTCATGCAATTCCAAATAATTGTATACTACACATAAATAATAGTAAATTAGATGCCTATTACAAGCATTGCAAAGCACCTAGATATGAGCAATTTGCAACACATAGTGATGATGACAATTAGGCAATTTGAAAAATTCCTACCAAAGTTATTTGATATTTTCCTCTAAAGTTGAGGTTGTAACATCTATTTATGTTGATAATCTCAACACCACATATGAGATAGCATGATGAAGGCTGTGTACGTGATGGGACAGTCAAACATCCAACAAATAATCTTGAGTGGAAGAAGTCTAACTCGCGATACCCTGACTTTGTTACTGATATCTATAATGTATGTTTGGGCTTAGCTTCTAATATGTTCAATCCCTTCCAGAAAATGAATTGCTCATATAATACTTGGTCGGTGGTTCTGATTCCATATAGCTTGCCTCCTTAATTGTGCATGAAATAAGCATCCTTCCTTTTGTCTATAATCATTAACGGAGCAAAAGGACTAAAGAATATATTGATATATACCTACAGTTGTTGGTGGAAGAGCTAAATGAATTATGGAAATGAAGCGTTTCAACTTTTGATGCAGGCACGAAATAGATGTTTTGTTTATGTATAACACTAATGTGGACAATTAATGATTTTTCAGTATATGCATATATTTCAGGATATAGAACTATAGGGGTGCTGGCCTATCCTGTATATGGGAGGAACACGTGGTCCAGGTGGTTAAAACATGGCCAAAAGTTTTATTACATGTGTCACAGATAATTTTTACTAGTTGATTATAGATTCGGCCAAGATAAGACTACGTTTGACGAGACATATGATTATGGTGTCCCTAGCCCCCCAACTTTCTAGATTTGAGGTGTACAGTTAAGCAAATGCCAATCTAAGTTGTATATGTGGGCATGTTTGTGGAACTGTCTCCAAAAGGATGAAGAATTCATAAATGAACATCAAAGGTAGCTCAAAAGTGAAGTCAAATTGGAAAAAAAACAAGTGTCTTCTTTGAATTGCTATATTGGAGCTCCTTGTATATTCGGCATAATCTCAATATCATACACATTGAAAAAAGAATTTAAAATTTATTGTGGATGTTGCTTGGCACTCCAAACAAGTCAAAGGACAATTTGAATGCACAGCTAAATTTGAAAAACATTAGCATATGAGGGATACTTCACCCAGTGGATTGAAATAATAGAACATTTTTGTTGCCCGCTCCATTCGCAATGAGCAAACAAGAAAAGGAGACTTTCTTAAGTGTGATTAAAAATGTGAAAGTGGCTAATGATTACGTATCCAATATTTCTAGATGTATATGAAAGATTAGACCATCACTAGATCGAAAAGTCATAATTGCCACATTTTTTTACAATAGTTGCTACCCATTGTAGGGTGGCATTATTTACCTAAGCATGTGGTGAAACTACTAATTAAAATGAGTAGTATATTCTCACATTTGTATGCCAAATCCATCCACTCATCTAAGTTTGAAGCTTTATAGACTCTTTGCCTCCTTGAAAGGATCATTCCGCATTTATTTTTTTGATATCATGGAGTACTACCTATTTTTTGAAGCAATGCATGCGGGCCTATCCAGTGTCGCTATATTTATCCGGTTAATAAGTAATCTATGATTATTGATTTGAAAGTACATATACATATTGCTTACATCCATGATAATAAAGGAATACTTTATCATTTAGATATTTTTCCAAACTAAAGAACCATGTTCGTAACCAAGCTCACCTAGAAGGTTCTATAACAAATGATATTTGGCCTAGGAATGCATGACTTTCTGTGTAATATTTCTAAATGACTTTCAATCCACTTTCACTCAACCTTCTTGGAACCAAGATCATTATTCTTATAGTGAAGAGAGGTGACCAATTGGGACTGAGCAAGGTTTTCATTATACAGGCGAGACTCAATAGGCACAAATACATCGATATATATTTAATTTGGATATTGTGACAACCTTCCAAGAGTACATACAATAATTTGATCAACTATAATGAACTCTAATATTTCCTCTTTGCCTTCTAACATAATTGACATCTATTTTGTAGGGAACACTTGACATCGATAAAAGTTAATGGACAACATCAAGGTAGAGAATTCAAACAAGAAAAAATTTATAGTAACACATTTGGTAAGTGGTTTCAGGAACATGTAAGTCTAACTAATACTTAATCTGCACATTATATAAGCATTTATGTGTCTGTTTCCTAACACGTGACTTATTGTTAATTTAGATTACTGGATTACAAAAAAACAACAATATATCTGACCTTCCTAAAGAGATATTACTCTTGGAAGCTGATCCTGATAAATAGGTGAGGAGATACTCAACATACATTATAAATAGTTTTTTATTTCACACTAAGATGCGAGAGAGGAGCCATCGTATACAAAATAGTGGTGTGACTTTGAAGATAGCTATAAAAAGTTTCACAAGCACAAAGGACATGAATCCCATATTTGGAGCTATACAATTTTATGGCGTTTTAATGGATATTATCAAAATAAAATACAACAACAAGCTTAAGTTCATAGTATTTAAGTGTGACTAGGTTGATAATAGTACCATAATGACAACTGATGAGTTTGGATACACGGTAGTAAATTTTAAGCATTTGGTGTACAAACACAACTGACACTGTGATGAGCTATATATTTTTGCACACAGGCACATCAGGTGTTTTACATGGCAGATTCTCTAGATGCCGATTGGCACGTGGTTCTGGAGATGATTCTAAGAAAGCACGTTGATGTCTTTTGCCACATAACAGGTGATGAAGACTTTGAAGAGTTGAATGTAGATCCTTGCACAAGACAAAAACTTGATGATCTAGATTGTGAATCCAAACAATCAAGAAGTGTTGAAGGAGTGATATGCCATATGTTGATTTATTCAACCACCTGGAGAAGAAGACCAAGAGGATGATATCATGGCCAATGTATTTGATTCTGAAGAGAAAAGCGCTTTAGAAGATGACAAATCTAACAATGACAACGATAATGATAACTTTATGCCTAAGAACAATGATTGATATATGTAATTAGCATTTCACTCTATTATGTTGTTTATAAATTTGCATGTTTATTAATTATTATTTTGTTAACTTGCTTATTAAACTGATGATTGATAAATTACTTATGAACTTGTAGGTCGGTACGGATCACAAATAAAAAGGGCGATTTGTAGGAGACATAGAGGAGGCATTGCAAGATGCAGACATACTGGATCCGATGGACAACTCGAGTAGAGACTCTAAGAAGGACTCCATTGGCGCTGGCATGGAGCTTGGCCCTCCAAACCTATTAGATCAATATATAGGTCCTAATGGTACTGATAGCATGCAACTCTTACCCACATTTTCCACCACCGTATTCAACATTTTTTAATAATGCCACAATTATCATCTAATATTTCATTTTGGCTGAATAACAAGTCCTACTGTATGTTCAATGAGTAGGACCTCTCGTGATTCCAACAGAAGGGATTTTGGGTACCAGCAGCTTCAAACTACAACTTAGTGTCAATCGCCACAATCAAGTCATTAGCAAGAACTCGGCACAGCTCTCTACCCAGCTAGGAATTTTTGCTAAGGATGGTAACAAATTATTGATGACTTACACTAGCTGGCTAGTGGTGCCAAAAGAAAAGAAAGAATATATCTGGATAGATATAAAGGTACTATGATGATACGTTATGTTCTATGGCATGGTTATATTCTTTGTTTTTCATATATTACTGACTTTTCTAATGATTTTCTCTATATGCCAATACCAATTTGAAAGAGGACACAAAAGGAGGAGTAATGCAGACATTAATAAAAAATATTTCACACCACACAAGAATGATCAAGATAAACTTGCTAGGATTGAAGAAGAACAATGGCATTTCTTAGTCTAACATTGGCAAATGAGAGAGATCCAAGTATTGCTCTGACTCCTCGATTTTCAAAATATAAATAGTGATTATCACTAACGAATTGGCATTGTTCATTTAGGAATTAAACTAGATCAACAGAAGACATCAACGAAGGCAAACAATGGGCCACTCTCTTGGACACAAGGGGTATGCCAACCTAAGGGCTGAGTAGGTTTTTCAACTTATTATCTTAGGTCTTACCACCTTAACTGATATGTTCTATTTTTGGTTTGTTGTATAAATTACAGCTTGAGGTGTCTGCTAGATCTGAACCCTTCAGGTTGGATGTATTCCTCACATCCTATACGAAGAAGAATGGATAGCCTGTTGACACTATGTCCGCCACCACCATTGTTAGTACTTAGTTTAATTCTTGACACCATTTGGTGTAATAAAATGATAGTAATATTTTTTTACTGTATTGCAGGAGAAGATCACTTAACTGAGGTAGACTCAGCTAGAGGATGCTCTTTTGAATACATCCATCCACGATGTCATCCATGATCAGGTGTTTGGTCTCAACAAATATGGTTGAATGTGGACATTTGGTATGGGACTAACACCTAGATCTCTATCTAGTGTATCATCCAGACTATCATAAGATGAGCCTCTTCTCTACACCCAATCTCAAATGTAGGCTATAATCCAGGTGGAAGTCAGCTCTATAATAGAAAGATTCAAGAAAGAGATGTTGAAAATCTCTCCCATACCGTGTTTTGCCCTACCCAAGGAGAGCACGAGGTATGGGTCAAATTTCATATTCGTATACTTTGTATATATTGCATATTGATATATATTATTTACTCCAAAGAGTAATACATTTCTTTCTATAGTTAATATAAGGTTCCAGGTGTTGAATCTTGACAGCACATCCCTAGTGGTGGTATTGAAGCTGAATCCATACAAACTCCTTCTACTTCCAACCAAGGTTTTAAATCTCGGTCAAAACTAAAACGTTTCGGCCGAAACGGTTCGGTTTCGGCCGGTGCGGCAACGGATCGGTCAAAATTATTTCGGTTTAGGATTTTCGTGAGCACAGCGTGCGCGGGGCGAGAGTAGCGCGTGGGGAGCTAGTGGGGCGAGCTTGCGCCGTCTCCCCGCCTGCGCCCTTGCGCCGGCTTCATGCCCGAGCCTACGCCTTCGAGCCGGCCTCTGGCGCTTGCACCTGTGTGCTTGCGTGAACGAGCTCGCCAGCCTGGCACCTGAGCCGTTACCGACCTCGCGTCCACGCCCACGCCCTTGCCAGACTGGCCCCCGCGCCTGCTCCCTCGCCAGCCTCGTGCCCTCGTCTGCCTGGCCCCCAGGTGCTCTCCAGCCTGCCGCCACTCCCTCGCCCGCCTCACGCCCTCGCTAGCCTAGCCCCAACTCTCACGAGCTAGCGTTGGCCTTGCACCCACGCAGCGCCGTCACCAGACCGACTCCGGCACCCTCACCGGCCTGACCCCCGTGCCGACACACTCGCACCCTCGTCATCTCTACCAAATACTATTCATATGCATGAGACTATTCACATGACTATTTATTATTTCAAATATTTTTAAACATATTATAATTTTTTTTAATTAGAAGTTAAAAAATAATTAAAATAAAGTTAAATTTTGGTAAAAATATAATTAATAAATAAAAAAATATTTTGGTTGAAACAGAAATGGAAATGATTTTGACTGAAACGCGTTGATTTTTCTATTCACGTGCACGCGTGCATGACCGTTCCACCGAAAGCAAAGCTAATAGAAAATTATGTCAGTCTCACCCCCATGTGAATCACTGACATGAGATCGCGCAAAACTAGTTGTTCTGCCTCATATGTTTATAAATGTTCATTTGAATCGTACAGGTACTAAATTCATAATTCCACATCCAGATGTTCCAAACTCAATGGATGGTAATTATGATGATGATGATGATTAGTTATATTATGTTATAATTAATAAATTATGTATGTATCAAGTATATTTTAATAATAAGTTAAATTTTCTTATGTTAATTTTTAACTTTAAATTATATTCATATTATTTTTTGTATATTTTTTTATATAGTGATATATAAAAAATAGACTATATCAATGACTAACTATTAAAATTAATTTTAATTAATTAAATAATATTTAATATTATGGTAAAATTAATTATAAACTCTTTCATAATTTTTAAATTTTTATGAAAAAAATTTAAAATTTTATCATATTTTTAATTTGAAGTCAAAGTACAGTCAAAATATAGTCAAACTCTAGTCAACACACAATTAATAACTAAAAAAATATTTCGGCTGAAACCGAAATGACTAAAACTAAAATCAAAATAATCGAAACATATCGATTTTGCTGGGTGCCGAAACCGAAACTAAAATTGAGATTTAAAACCTTGCTTCCAACACTCCTCGGGTATTTACTGCTCTTAATTAATATTATTACATATCAATACATATTATTTACTCCAAATAATAATACATTTCTTTCTTTGGTTAATATAAGATTCTGGGTGCCGAATTACAACAACACATCCCTGGTAGTGGTATTGAAGCTAGATCTACACAAGATTCTTCTACTTTTAATACTCCTCAAGTATTTACTACTCTTAACTAATATTTAGCTTCTATTATCAATTGTTTGATATAAATATTACTGCTTTTGGCTTGCCTTCTACATAATTTGGTTTAGAGCAATCCCAAGGTAGCATATAAAATAGTTTACCAAACTAGTCTTTTTGATGTTGTTGTTTCACAAATAAGTGAGCACTAATTTTGATTTATTTTTTTATTCTTTTTTTTGTACATATAAGATACTAGTCTTTTTTGTAATAATAAGAACTTAATTATGTTTTACTCATCTTCATCATGTCTTCATATAGATGTATACGAGAGCAAGCTAGGCAAAATCGAGGAGGGAGTGATGTTTATTTTTTTGAATAGACCCTTTGTTATGTATTATAACTTCATATTTTTTTATGCATGTAGAGATTATATTTGAAAATTGAAACTTACTTCATATTTGGATGTTATTTATTAGAGTTTGTATTTAGAAATTATCTGTTACTTGTTAAATAAAATCGTACTTTGTGTATTTTGAGTTTATAAAAAAAATAGGGTTTTGAATTTAATTAATAATAACCTTTTGCGCTTATATATGGTAATTGTCGGTGTGAATATTAGCGTCACTAATAATATAGAACACATTAGCAGTACTAACGTTAGCACCGCTAATAACTTATACATTGTCGGTGCTAATGCTAGTGTCACTAATGTAAACTTATTAGTAGTGTTAATTTATTATATTAACAGCGCTCAAATATGTGCTGCATTTGACATTATTGGTGATAAATCTTAGCATCGCTAATGTACATATATTAGCGGTGTAGAGATATTCGCGGCGTTAATTCAATACATTAGCAATACTAGAAATTAGTGCTGATATTTGACATTATCGGTACTCATGAAATTAGCGCCACCAATAATTTCATTAGCAACATTAATTTTTCACAATGCAGGTGTTTACGTAAACACCGCGAATAATTTTTAGCGGCATTAACTTAACACGGCGAAGTTTTACGACACTAATAAAAATGGCACTTATTTAATGTCACAAATTAGCACTGGAAATAATTTTTGGGCACTAATTTATTCAATACGGATGCTATAGTAATGCTGATAAAACTCTATATTATTGCAGTGGATTCAAACAGCCTGGTGAGCTGAAAGGATTCATTTTTGCATTTACTCTTGTATTGTAAGATAGGTGGTGTTTTTTCAATTAAGTTTATTATTCAACATGGAGGGATAAGTTTATTATGATATTGGTGGAATGTAAATATAGCTTGGGACTACTAGTAGTACATGTTGACATTGGAAATGGTACAGGATAGATATGACTATACAATGTTGCATTTTAATAGCAGATGATGTAATTCAAGAATGATTTACTACATAATATACTATTTGAGGAATACCAGATTAGCCATTTTTATTGGTTTTCTTTTTTCTTTTTGGTTTGTTTTTGGCAATTGCTTATGGTCTTGCAAAGCATAGGAATGGGCGTTGGGAGTGGGCTTTTGCTCCTGGTGTCTCTCTCTCCATCATCAACATGCAGCTGTAAGATTAACTATTGATATTGTTTTCATTCTTTCATTTTTTTCTATTTTCATAATATATTTTTTTTCCAGCATTTGGCACTGACAGCATTTTTGTTGTCTAGCGTTTAAGGCAGATATTGAGGAGGTGATGTACATTGTGAAAGAGTTGTGGCATGGCCTAATGCAAGAGATCAATATTTGTCTTGCAAAATGCATGCGGCACTGTATTCGTCATGGATTGCCAACCCAAGACATTGGTTTAGAGGCCCCCGCTGTCAATATTGATAGTTAAATCTTGAGAATATCCCATTGTATAATGCTTTTTTAATATTTTTTTTTATCTTGGTGGAAAATAATGTATTATCATGACAATTAATAAAAACTATGTCCCTCTTTAAAATTTGGAGTCAATTTCAATTTAATACAAATGCGATTACCGTGTATCAATGATTTTGATAGTTCTAATTATATTTGTGCTTAAATCAATTAATTTAAATTATAAAATCTTTAAAAATTAGTATTATTGGCGTACCACTAATAGTTAGGACACTGATTTTTTCGGCGTTTGATGAAATGCCATAAAAAATACGAATAATACTTTTGTTGGTATTTTTTTATAGTATTATCAGTATTTTTAATTTTCTAACATTTGAAGCACCAACAATGCCACTTTTTCTCGCATCGCGGAGCGTAGCTCTTTTTGGCGTCTTACTGTTTTTTGGTTCTATAATTGTGTTTGACCAAAATTTTTATTTCCTAGGCTTCCCCAAGGTTTGAAATGTTTTATAAATACCATTATTTAGGTAATAGTAAGTGTGAGATTGAATCAAAACCAAGCTATGAGATTGAACCGCAAGTGTTAAAGGATGGACAACTATGTTGGTCACCAACTTCAGATGTGGACAAGAATCGAGATAGTCTTTTGACAAAAATTGTGTGTACAAACTTGATATAATGCATGTGACATCAAATAATACAAGTACCTCAATCAACTAAATCAACTAACAGGAGAATGCGGCTTTTGTTAAATTTCTCTCTCATAGGCATGGCATTTGCTATGTGCGTACTTTGCATGCTACTGCTCAACAAAATATAAACAAAGATAATGCAATGTATTAACATGACCCGAACGAATTCGGAGGAAGAAAAATAGGAAATTTAAATATCAAAAACAGAAGATTGATCAAACTAATAACTCAAATTTACAATAATAATCATGTAAACCATTTTGCTGTTTCCTATAATTGTAATGCAACGAAGCGACGAGGATCATAATACTTTCAATCCCAATACATTTTCTTTTCACCATGCATAATATCAACAACAAAATTATAAAGAAAATCAAGGAAAATTGTTATCTTTTGCCGATAATTAGAAGTATGTTTTCCCAACATGAGCTTTCATCACATGTTTGTGAGTAATGCCCTTCCTCCTCTACACATGAACTTCATCAGCTTCTTGGCTTCCAACTGAATCCCTAAAGCGATCGCTTGATCATGCCACCCCACATCTCCATAATTTTCTACACAATCCACAATCCTTTTATCAGCATGTAAATAATGAGAACAACTACGGAAAATCTTCGGCTAGAGTTGTGCTTCCTCACCATCAATCCACTCAGAAAAGAAAATATCTCTCATCTACTAAATACGTGTATGGATGCAAAAAAAAAAAGGCTTTTGTACACATCTAGCACTCCATGCCAAAAGACAGATGCCATTGCAGGCCTTGATCTTAAACACACATTCCAAACCGACCACCATGCATGGTATCTATCAAATAATACCTTGCACCAAAAGAATCTTGTTCTTGCATCAAACGCCATGACCACTTTCTTAACAATGCTTTGTTGAAGGCACTAAGCTCAATTACCCCAAGGCTGCGGAACTCCTTGGACCGACATACCTTACCCAACTTCAATGGATGCATACCCTTTTTGTCCTCTCCTCTCTACAAAAATCCAACTCGAAGCCTATCAATTTCCACTGAAACCCATTTAGGCAATTGAAAGAATGACATCCAATAGAGTTGCAAGGTAGAAATGTTAGAATTCGCACGAACCAATTGAACTCCAAATCTTAGGCATGACCCCTTCCATGACGCTAAACAATTGTGAAAACGATCAAAGAGCGATCACTAACGGGACAAAGAGGAGTCCCAAATACTCATGCAACTGAAGACCACTGCAATAAAGGACCCCAACTCCTACATTGCTTCCCATATAGAAAAGATATATCGAAAAGTCTGTGAGATCTCTAAATTTATGTAGGGACCACTTGATGTACAAGAAGCATATTATTGGCATATTGAACATTCAGAAATCGCATATTTGATATCTCCCTTCTCGTAATCCCTTAGATCAGATCATTGGTGTTTGATGTCTACTTCCCCGCTTGAACCAGCTCGTGTCTAAGGGTGTTAATTTATCTTCTAACTTGCAAGCAACTCAAGCATAGGCGTCTCTTCCAAAGAAATCCTAGGCGTCTCAGCTCACTTTCTTCCTTTTGAGAAAGCACTCGGACGGACTTCCCTCACCCTGTCAAGCTCATCATCTACCTTACGAGTTAAATTTTCTTTCAACTTGAAAAATCACCAAAATGGAATTGGTTACATAGCCTCAAACAACTAGCTAAATAAGATAGTCTTTCCTTTCATCCCTCCTTCACCTCTTCCTCCTCCCACAATATCCCCACTAGCTCATCAAACCTTATTTCCCTTGTCCACATCTTCTCAAGGGAGAATATCCTCTTGACGCTGGCCTTACCATTGAAGTAAAGCCCAACTGAAACATGATCCCAGGAGAGGGTGTGTTGCGGAAAATATCGATGTCCACCACAATTCATGATATAAAGGAAAAACAGAAAAGGAAAAAAGACAACAAACAAGAGATATATGTGGGGAAGACGATTCAGAGAATATTGTATTGATGAGAAGAGGAAGAGAAGATTACAATGATAGAGACGAAACTCCAATATCACAAACTCTCACAACAGACTAAGTAGCCTAACCATCACAAGACGTATTGAGAGTATTAATCTATATATCTCTCTCACACTCTCTATTGAAACCCTTACATCAATGGTGTATTTATAGATGTGGCCTAATGATATTTGAGTCAAAGTAGAAGACTGACTCAAATAAGACTTCTACTAATTTAAGTCTTCTAGTAAAAGATAAATCTAGATAAAGATTAGGCCTACTAAATAACTTCCTAATATAATTAAGACTATCCGGAAAATCTGGATTCGAGACATCATAAAGCCAATAATCTCCACTTTGGCTCGAATCATCTTATTATCTGAATTTGAATCTTCAATAGATGTCTTTGTCATTTCCTCCTGTAATAGGATAAACGATCTTGAATATTGATTAAGTCCAAACTAAGCTTGAACTTGTCAATCAGAATCACCTTCGTCAACATATCTGCAGGATTTCTTGAAGTATGAATATTTTGTAAAGAAATCTCGCCGTCTTCAATAATGTCCCGAATAAAATGAAATCGGATATCTATATGTTTTGATCTGGCGTGATACATTTGGTTCTTCACAAGGTGTATGGCGCTCTGACTGTCGCAAAAAATAGGAAGAACATGTTGAGAAAAACCAATTTCACTTGCCAAACCTTTTAGCCATAGAGCTTCTTTGACGGCTTCTGTAGCTTTCATATACTCAGACTTTGTTGTAGATAATGCTACAGTTGACTGTAAGGTACACCTCCAACTAATAGGTCCTTCACAAAGAGTGAAAAGCTAACCAGTGAGGGATCGGCGTCGATCAAGGTCTCCAGTATAGTCTGAATTGACGTAGCCAATAATTTTGGCCTCTTGCACTGTGTTCCTATCGAAACATAAACCAATATTAATAGTACCTTTGATATATCTTAATAGTCATTTCACGGCCTGCCAATACTCTTGTCCTGTATTTGTCATGTAATGACTAACAACGCTAACTGCTTGTGTAATATCAGGTCTTTTGCATACCATAGCATACATTAGACTTCCAACAGCACTTGAAAATGGGATGTTCTCCATGTATGCATACTCTTCATCTATAGAAGGACATTGTTGAGCTGAAAGCTTGAAGTGAGATGACAAAGGAGTACTGACGGGTTTTGAATTCTGCATGTGAAAACGAGAAATAATCTTCTCGAGATACTTGCTCTGTTTGAGCCATAATTTTTCATGCTTTTGATCTCGATCAATCTCCATACTGAGAATCTTTCTTGCAGCACTTAAATCTTTCATCTCAAATTCCTTTTTCATTTTAAACTTTAAATCATTCAGTAGAGATATGTCTTGAGTAGCGACAAGTATATCATCAACATAAAAAAGTAATATAATAAACGAGTTATTGGCATGCATCTTAAAATAAACACAGCAATCATGTTTGCAGTAAATGAAATCTTGTCCCAGCATAAAACTGTCAAACCTTTTATACCATTGCCTTGGAGACTGTTTCAAACCATAAAGTGATTTGTTCAACTTGCAGACAAAATTTTCTTTGCCTTCTTGGATGAACCCTTCAGGCTGTTGCATAAAAATTTGTTCTTCTAATTCTCCATGCAGAAAGGCAGTTTTGACATCAAGCTGTTCTAACTCAAGATTATGAAAAGTAACTAAAGCAAGTAGAAAACGAATAGATGTGTGTTTAACCACAGGAGAGAAAATTTCATTAAAGTCAACACCCTCCTTTTGTGAATACCCTTTTGCAACTAAATGAGCCTTGAATTTAACACCATCTATTTCAGAGAAATTCTCTTTCTTTCAAAATACCCACTTACAACCAATTACTCTTTTACCTTCTGGTAATTTCACCAGATCCCAAGTATGGTTCTTTTGAAGGGAATTCATCTCTTCATTCATAGTAGCTTGCCACTGAGAAGAATTCTTATCATGCACTGCTTCTTTATAGGAAGAAGGATCACCATTGTCAGTAACTAAAGCAAAAGCTACCATATCTTCAAAACCATACCTCTCAGGTGGCTTTATGTTTCTTTGAGATCTTCGAAGTGGAGACTTTTCAGAAACTTGATTCTTAGAATTTTCTTGAGAGTTGGGCATATCCTAAATATCTTCTTCTGAAGGAACTACATGCTCCACCTCCACTTGTATTATATCATTGAGATCTTTCTTGAGATATTTTAGCATAACACTTTCATCAAATACTATGTCTCTTTCAATAATTACATTTGAAATAGTAGGATCCCACAAACGATAGTCTTTGACGCCTTTGGCATAACCCAGGAAAATACACTTTTTGGAATGTGCATCTAACTTATCCTTGACAACATGCACATAAGCAGGGCAACCAAAAATCTTTAAAGAAGAATAATTTACAGGTTGACCAGTCCATACCTCTTCAGGAGTCTTGCAATTAATGGCTATTTGAGGAGAGTGATTCACAATGAAGCATGCTGTATTGACTGCTTTTGCCCAAAAATCTTTATCAAGATTAGCTGTACTAAGCATACTACGTGCTTTCTCCAACAAGATTCTGTTCATCCTTTCAGCCACACCATTTTGTTGAGGTTTTCCTGGGATGGTAAAGTGGCGTTTGATGCCTTCAGCTTCACAGAATTTGAGAAATTCTGTTGATTTGTATTCTCCGCCATTATCACTTCTGAGGTATTTGATTTTTCTACCAGTCCTTTTTTCAACTAAAGTTTTCCACCGTTTGAAAACAAAAAATACTTCGGCTTTGTGATGCAAAAAAATAAATCCACACTTTTCTGGAAAAGTCATCAATAAAACTGACAAAATAACGAGCACCAGATTTTGATGAAATAGGAAAGCACCACACATCAGAATGAATATAATCAATTAAGCCTTTAGTGCAATGAATACCGGTGTTAAACTTTACCTTGGACTGTTTACGATAGAGACAATGCTCGCAAAAATGCAATTTGTATGAGTTGAGGCCTTTCAGTAATTTTCTTTTGTTGAGCTCACTTAAACTTTGCTCACTCATATAATCGAGACGCATATGCCATAAGTGGGTCATATCAGAAGAAGAGACCAGAGAAATTGCTGCTCCACCTGCAATGATTTTTCCTACTAACTCATAAAAATTTCCATGCTTTAGGCCCTTCATCACTATCAATGAGTCTTTAGCAACCTTAAGAACTCCACCTTCAGTAGAATACTTGTAACCAGCAGAATCCAAAGCACCCAAAGATATCAAATTCTTTTTCAAATCAGGAACATGTCTAACATCAATAAGAGTTCTAATAATATTATCAATTATCTTAATTTTGATTGTTCCAATTCCAATAGTTTTGAATGGATTATTATTACCCATCAAAACCAAACCACCATCATAGGACTTGTAGTCTTCAAACCAATCCTTATTAAGACACATGTGGTAAGAACAACCAGAATCAAGAATCCAAATATCATGGTAACGATCAAAATTAGAACTAATAGAGAGAACGTTACCCAAATTATCATCAGAACTCCCTTCAACAACTGACACTTGTTCTTTGGCTTGCTCTTTAAATTGAGATTCTCTTTCTTTCTTTGCTTTGAGCTTTCAACAATCTTTAATTGTATGTCCCATCTTCTTACAATACCTGTAATTTATTTCTTTAGATTTGGATCTAGAATGACTTGTCCTTGATCTTTCTTTGGTACGACCTTTGACCATCAATGCTTCTGAGTGTGACACATCCCCTCCAATCTTTTTCAAATATTTATTAGATAGAAGGGCAGCAGAAATATCGTCAAATTTCAAATCCTTCCCATATATAAGAGTAGTTTTAAGATTCTCAAGAGAAGGAGGTAAAGACGATAATAAAATAATTGTCTTGTCTTCATCTTCAATTTTAACATCAATGCTTAACAATTGAAAGATAAGTTTATTGAAAGCATTAAGATGATCAACTATATTCGTACCTTCTGTCATTCGAAAATTGAAGAGTTTCTGCTTTAAATAAACTCGATTTGAGATAGACTTACTTATATACTGTTTCTCCAGCTTTTTTCATAACTCTGAAGGTGATGTTTCATCAAGAAACGGATAGAGTACCTCATCGGTGAGACTGAGGATGATTGTGCTATGTGCACTAGCCTTCTGGTTTTTCCAGACACTTTCAGCGACATCTTTAGGCTTGACGTCCTCCAATGTATTTCTCAATCCTTGTTGAGTAAGAATTGCACGAACTCTTACTTGCCAAATAGGGAATCCTTGCTTTTCATTGAATTTCTCTATATCGAACTTCGTAGTAGACATATTGAACCAAGCTCTAATACCACTTGTTGCGGAAAATATCGATGTCCACCACAATTCATGATATAGAGGAAAACAGAAAAGGAGAAAAGACAACAAACAAGAGATATATGTGGGGAAGACGATTCAAAGAATATTGTATTGATGAGAAGAGGAAGAGAAGATTACAACGATAGAGACGAAACTCCAATATCACAAACTCTCACAACAGACTAAGTAGCCTAACCGTCACAAGATGTATTGAGAGTATTAATCTATACCTCTCTCTCTCACTCTCTATTGAAACCCTTACATCAATGGTGTATTTATAGATGTGGCCTAATGATGTTTGAGTCAAAGTAGAAGACTGACTCAAATAAGACTTCTACTAATTTAAGTCTTCTAGTAAAAGATAAA
Organism: Trichopus zeylanicus subsp. travancoricus; assembly: GCA_005019695.1. Lineage (NCBI taxonomy): Eukaryota > Viridiplantae > Streptophyta > Magnoliopsida > Dioscoreales > Dioscoreaceae > Trichopus > Trichopus zeylanicus. The sequence continues at coordinate 106,600 of RXID01014226.1, forward strand.
TCTAGATAAAGATTAAGCCCACTAAATAACTTCATAATATAATTAAGACTATCCGGAAAATCCGGATTCGAGACACCATAAAGCCAACAAGGGTGAGGAAGAGCCACGGAGTGAGCTAATGCCAACAGAGGCTCCCAATCTAATGAAAATAAAGAATCAATTAAGTTGAACAAAAGCTGGCACCTCCTTATTGTTGCCACTCCACCTAATTAAAAGTAAGGAAAAATTACCTACTACAACTCTCTATAATTAGCCTTAATTATCTATAACCTTTCGTAATTTTTGAAATTACTCACACCCCTCCATTTTTAAAATATTTACCTACACCCCCTAATTGTTATTTAATCAAAATTTTTTCAAAAAAATTCTGATTTTACCCTTGGTTATCTTTACAATTAAACCCCTAAAAACTTTTTGTATTATTATTTAACACCCCGAAATTCTGATTTTTGCAAATAACACTCCGAAATTATTTTGATTTACAGAAAAGTCCCCGAAATTCAAATTTTTGCAAATAACAACCCGAAATTATTCTGATTTACAGAAAAATCCTCGAAATTCGGTGTCCGGGCGGCGGCAAGAGTGGAGGCCTGAGGCTGGCGTGCGGGAGCGAACGGCGGAGACAGCGAGGTGGTGCGAAAGCCGAAGGCCGAGGCCGAGGCTGTCTAGGCATGGAGACCGAGGCCAGCGAGCGGCGCGGAAGTCGAAGGCCGAGACCGGCGAGCAGGTGCAGAAACTGGAGGCTGAGGCTGAGGCCGAGGCCAGCGAGCGGGCGGAAGCCAGAGGTCGAGGTCGTCTGGGGATGGAGGCCGAGGCCGACGAGCAGGCGCGGAAGCCAGAGACTAAGGTCGACGAGTGGGTGCGGACGGCCGGAAGCCGACGCCAAGGCCATTTGGGGATGAAGGGCCGGCACGCGAGCGCGGACACCGGCCAGCGAGGGTCTAGCGAGGGGTCTATTTGTAAAAATTAGTTTTAAAATAAATAAAATTTGGACTTATTTTTAAAAAATATTCAATGGATCTATTTTTAAATGTATAAATATTAAATTTATAATTTTAAATTTAAAAATCTTTAATATCTTTTTTGTAAAATTTTATTTAAAATATGATAAAAAAATATAGACTTATTTATAAATAAAAATATTGAAGGGGTCTATTTGTAAATATACAACATGAAAGTTGTAATTTTAAATTTTAAGTTTTCAAACCTTCAATGACTTATTTGTAAAATTTACTTATAAAATAAATAAAATTTGGACTTATTTAAAAATAAAATATTCAAGATGGTCTATTTTTAAATGTACAAATATTAAACTTGTAATTTAAAATTTAAAATTTTAAAACCGTCACTGTCTTTTTTGTAAAATTTAATACTAAAAATGATTAAAATTTAGACTTATTTATAAATAAAAATAATCAAGAGATCTATTTGTAAATGTACAATATTAAACTTGTAATTTTAAATTTTAAGTTTTGAAACCTTCAATGACTTATTTGTAAAATTTACTTATAAAATAAATAAAAATTGGACTTATCTATAAATAAAAATATTCAAGGTAGTGTATTTTTAAATGTACAAATATTAAACTTATAATTTTAAATTTTAAATTTTAAAACCTTCAATGTTTTTTTGTAAAATTTAATTTTAAAAATGATTAAAATTTAGACTTATTTATAAGAAAATATTCAAGGGGTCTATTTTGTAATTGTACAAATATGAAACTTGTAATTTCAAATTTTAAGTTTGAAAACCTTCAATGTCTTCTTTTTAAAATTTTATTTAAAAAATAATAAAATTTGGACTTATTTATAAATAAATATCTTTTAGGGGTCAATTTATAAATGTACAAATATTAAACTTGCAATTTTAAATTTGAAATTTTATTTGTTCAATTTAAATTTAATTATATTTAATTTGAAAAGAAATGCAATTGGGAGGAAAAATTGTAGTGACAAAATCTCAGAATTCTTTGGTATTATTGTTGTATTATAATTGCAGCAAATATGATGTGTGTTATTGTTGAGAAGGTTAAAATCGTACAAGCACTTGATCCTAAGGATTGAATAATAACATGTCCTAGGGATCTGACGAACTTCCTGCAACTTGAATTTGTTTTTCACCTTTTCCAACTAAAATTTAAAATAATTTGAAAACAAAATATTAGATTAGAATGTGTTTTTGCACACATCGTGAAGGGACTAATATACAAATTTCAGGTATGCAAGGTTCACAAACAGATCTGAACCCATCTGCCACCAAAAATAGATATACAAGACAATTATAAGCCAGACACCAAAATAGAACCTTTAAATAAATATCATTACAACATAAATATAATAATGTCTTCAAGATCATGCAATCCAGGAACATAAATTCAAGTTTTTTCAGCTAAATAATCAAACAATTGGTAAAATGATGTTCAGGTTATTCCAAGTATGAACAACTTGTTAGCACCACAAAACCTGTAGTGTTCTTACAAGCAGCTGTGTTGATACAAATTCTTCATATAGCATGAACTGTGAATATGATGCCTTCTTGCAAAATCCACAATTTGTTAGTGCAACAGGCCAGCTGCAATAGAAAGTGACGAAAAAATAACAACAATATAAGCATTATACACCACCAACATGTACCCAGAGACATCACAATGGCCCTTATCCATCTGCAGGGATGACTTCAATACAAGATCGGGTTACAGGAGGCTAAAGTGTTATAAAAAACACCTTAATAAAATTTCTTTTTGGCTGTTTCGTTAATTGCAAGGCCATCTGGGACCTGATAATTCAACTGCATGAAGATTGTCAGTAGAGTCAAGTATCCATTCAGAGGTGCGGTGCGGGGCTACCTTCAAATCAGGGTCAACCAACATTTCCAGCCTTTTCTCCTTCTAAAGCCCTTTCACTTGAAAGCATTGTAAAGATTAATGATACATGTTACAATTGAAAAATAATTATTTCCATCCAGCCTAATTACCCATCAATTCATCGGTTTTAGAGTTTCTAGAGAAACATTGGGTTCTATGTGTCAGCCTTGAATTGATCAATTAAATTCTGCAAGATGGTTTTTTAAGTCCAGAAAACCCATCTGCAACAATTCCTTAGGTAAACATGAATCATAAAGCTGAAACCCAAAGTTATGGTATAAAAGTTGGACAAAGTGAACAACAACGCTCGGTGAAATAGAATGCACCCAGAGTTATGGTAACCAAGCAACATGACATCATCATCATTTTTAAGAAGACAACTTACCCAATCAAATTTGATTCTAGGGATCTGACGAACTTCCTGCAAAAAAACACTATGACATTTATTAATGTATTATTTCAAAATCACATAAAATAAGAAAAAAAAAATTATCAATTTTTTTAAAGAAAAACTCACATGGTAAATGCATACTAAAATCTGAAGTCATCACGATAAACATTCCTCTTCCTCTTCCCCTGCCATGTCTTCTTACATATTGGTTTCCCACTGATTGTTGATTGCTGCTAGATCCAGAAGCTTCAATTTATTGTTGTAGTCCAAAAGTCTCTTTACACGCTCTCTTATTGTGTCCCACCTGACCACATCTACTACAAGTATATATCACTTTACTTGATATTTTCATTAGATCATTAATCATTTTCTTCTTAGGCCTACCAAGTTGTTTTCTTGAACGTAGAGAAAGTACTTACAGAGCATTTGGCACAGACACCCAAAGTTACTTGTTTGACAATAGAGTGACAGGATCATCATATATTCTTTTGTATGTCTCCAGAGTATAGTAGTCATCAACAAAATCAATAGGATCAAGCCGAACATCAAGGAGAGCAACAATACCATGAACGCAAGGCACTCCTGTCAGCTGCCACTATCTACAGTCACAAATCCTCTGTCTTATGTCCACAATCCATCGGCCTGCAGGATTACTGACCTCTGAAATATCATCAGAAGACCTCTAAATACAGTATCCGTCATGTGCCTGTGAAACTTTCCTAATAAAAGCTTCTATTCTTGGCACTAACTTTCCAGACCAGTGGAATCTTTCATTTTTTTCTTGTGGCAAATTTTACCATTATCTTCTGCCTGATGAAATCAAGTAATTCAAGAAAGGGAAGTTTCCTGCCATCCTGAATAAAACTGTTAAATGACTCAGAAATATTGTTAGTCACATAATGACATTTCACTGAATGATCAAAGTGACTTCTACTCCATTCAAAATTATTTATTTCTTTCATGTACTGTCAAGCTGGTATGGATAGCTGTTTAATCCTCGCCATGTACTTGGTAAATTTAGTAGGCAAAAATGTATTTAAAGTATTAAAAACTAAATTTTCTAACCTTTTCCTAGGGTAGGATCTTTTGAAGTTTGCAATCACATGCCTTATACAAGCTCTATGCTCAGCAAGTGGGAAAATATTCTTCACAGCGTCAGAAAGACCCTTCTACCTATCTGAAATAATAGCCAAACTATCCAAATTTTCAATAACCTATTGTAAGTTATGTAGAAACCATAACCAAGGTTAGTATGTTTCTGCTTCTGCAACTGCAAATGCAACTGGAACTAGGTTATTCTCCCCATCAATTCCACAAGCTCAAAGCAATGTGTCTTTATATTTTCCTTTCAAGAAGCATCCATCAACTCCCAGTATAGGTCTGCATCCAGTAAGAAAAGCTCTCCTATAAGCATGCAGTGACAGAAAATATCTTTGGAAAAACATATCTGGACATTGAGTAAAGTGCACAATATTACTAGGATGCCTCCTCTCCAACCCTGCGTCTAGCGAATGAAACAAATTAAAAGATTCTTCTTCATTGTCATGAATAACCCTGTAAGCATAGTTTTTTCCCCTCCATGCCTGCATATAAGTCAGCTTAAGACTGTATTTATCATTCATCATATTTTGTATTTGCTTGACTTTGATTTGTTTATCAACATACATCCAATGTAAAACTTGGTTGCTTACCCATTCAGCACTTGTCATTTTGTTTCCAGAATATTGACAATAATATAAGTATGAACTGTTTCTATTTTTCTTACCTGAAAATCTGAACCATCATATCTCTCTGAAGCATGAAGCCTCCATCGGTAATTCATAGAAGCACATCTAACTGTTACTCTGTTACGATCATTTTTCACAAACAAAGGCTAAAATCTGTGCACAATACAATACTGTCTAAGAGCCAATCTGAATGCATGTACATCCTCAAATATGTCTCCTATTTTCAGAATATTATCATTCAAATTATCTTCAAGTAAAGGTAGTAAATTATCTTCCACTCTGTCTTCTACTCCTTCTTCTTCGCCTTGTCTTATATCCTCTTCCTCCTACTCAGTCACTAACTCATCATTATCATCCTCCTCCTCCTCCTCATCTTCATCAACATCTAAAGAAAAATTCAAATTGTGAAAACTAGAATCAAAAGGACAAGCATCTAAATCTGAATAAATATATTCATATCTTTGCACACTGTGATACACAGAAGATTCTCTTGACATAAATTCTCTTTGACCATACTGTGATGTGCCAAATGTAGGAGTCAAAGGAGTCAGCCTTGGTGCAGACACCACTAATAAGGGATCGCCTATGTCCTCCACTGACATATAGATATTGCTATGCTTCAAGTCTTGAATCACTGTCCACATTACTTCCAGCTGAATTTCACTATTGATTGATATATAAATTGGAATACTGCTATTTGGATATAAATACTTGATCACAATTAACTCATTTGTCCTTACTTTGAATAATCTACAGGCTTCAGTCCATAACTCTGCAAATATGTATTTTTTTGTATCAACCAGTAAAACTTCTGCATACCAAATACATTTTTTTTTTTTAGTATGTTCTGCTTTCTTCCAATATCGTCCATAACGAAGCACTAATTGTATAAGGTTCTCCGAATCAGACATCTATAAATACACAATATCAAAAATTAGATAGAAAAATAGATAGAAGGATTGTGGCGGTTTTTTTTTTTTTTTTTTTGTGGGTTTGTGTGGGGGTGGGGGGGGGGGGGGGGGGGGGGTCCGAGGCAGTGAGGCAAGGGGGGTGTCGAAGGTTGTCTGGGGGCGAGGGCGAGAGCAGTGGGTGGGTCCGAGTGCCAGGTGGGGAGGGGGTCCTAGGCCGTCGGGCCTAGAGGAGGGGGTTTGAGGCCGTCGGGCAAGGAGAGGGTCCGAGGCCGTCGGGCAGGGGAGGGGGTCCGAGGTCGTCGGGCAGGGAGGGGGTCCGAGGCCGTCGAGCGGGGAGGGGGTCCAAGGCCATCGAGCAGAGAGGGGGTCCGAGGCTGTCGGGTGGGGAGGGGGTCTGAGGCCGTCAAGCGGCGGGCGCAAATGCCGGCTAGAGGGCACGCTGCGCGGACGGCCGAGACCACCCGGCCTCCAGCATCCACGCCAGGGTGCCATCGCGTTGGCTAGTGAGAGCCACTACCCTGCCTTCTTCTGTCGAGCGTCCTCACCAGCCTCGAGCGTGAAGGAAAGGGGGGGTTCGGGAGGGGGGGTTTGGAAGGGGGTGGTGGCTTACCCAGGACGAAGGAGGGCGGCAGCGACGGCAGCGACGGGACAGCGATCTTCTAGCCGACGGGGCAGTGACAGTGCAAGGGCAAAGTAGGGGGCCGAGGACGAAAGACAGAGCAGCGACGGCATGGGAGGCGCGGGGCAGCGGCTGCACGAGGGAGCGGCAGAGCGACCGGACGGCGATCTCCTCGCCGGCGATGCAGCGACGACAGCGGCTGCGCAAGGAGCGATAGAGTGGCAGCGGCGGCGCATTTGCAGACTTAGGGCTACAGTGAAGGAGAGGGCTTTATAAGAAATTTTGGGGACTTTTTTGTAATTCGAAATAATTTCGGGGTGTTATTTGTAAAAAATCGAATTTCGGAGACTTTTCTATAAATCAGAATAATTTCGGGGTGTTATTTACAAAAATACGAATTTCGAGGATTTTTTTATAAATCAGAATAATTTCAGGGTGTTATTTCCAAAAATCCAAATTTCGGGAACTTTTCTGTAAATAGAAATAATTTCGGGGTGTTATTTGCAAAAATTCGAATTTTGGGGTGTTAAATAATAAAAAATAAGTTTTTCAAGGTTTAATTGTAAAAATAATCGAGGTAAAATCGGAATTGTTTGGGAAAATTTTGATTAAATAACAATCAGGGGGTGTAGATAAATATTTTGAAAAAGGAGGGTGTGGGTAATTCTGCAAATTAGGGAGTTTGTAGGTAATTAAGGCTAATTAAAGAGGGTTGTAGGTAATTTGGCACCTCTTTATTGTCACCACTCCACCTAAAAGTAAAGGTGTCGAACAAGTCGTGCCGGGTAGCACGGCTTATTTGACCAAACCACCAATATTGTTTCGCATTGTGCAAAGCACGATCCGAAATAGTAACGGATTGTGCTTGACACAGCTCGTGAGATTTTTCATGCCCGGGTTTTTTTTAATATATAAATAAAACTACATAAATGGTAAAAAAATCATCAATGGATTATACCTTGGTTAAGTTTTCTACCTTTCATTCAAAGCACATGAGTTCAAATCTTGGTTAAGAAGATTTTTTTAAAAAAAATTTGTAAATACCCAAAAAATCTGAAATAAATAAATAAATGTAGAAAATAATATTTGTAAAAATCAAAAAATATTTGTACATACAAAAAATTTTTAAAAAATAATATTTATTCATATTTAAATTGCTTTATGAATATGATGTTTACGAATATTTGAGATATCTTCATAATAAAAATTTTTTAAAAAAATTTTGCAAATACCTTAAAAATAAAAAATAAAATAAAATAAAAATAATATTCATAAAAATCGAAAAAATATTTGAAAATAAAAAATTGAAAAAATAAAAATATCTATATTTAAATTAATTTATGAGTATTATTTTTATTTATATTTAAGATGTGAAAAATATGCATCATTTTTTAAAACCTACAAAAAAAAGTCACTGAGGTCGTACTTGGTGACCCCACTCCGACTCTCAAGTCTGTAAGATAATTCAACAAAAATATAAAAAATAATTTAAAATATGATAATACGTACTTGTATATTTCTAACTTATTATTATAATTCTTTAAAAATCACGTTCAATCTTCAGGATTAGTATATTTCATTTTTTTTCAATTTTTTGAATCTCCTCATCAGTTGTACTTTTACCAAATCCTTGGATACGTTTTTTAGCAACATACCAATCTTTCATGCATATGCATACATCTAAAACTTCAGGTGTTAATCGAGTTCTTTTATCATTTAGTACTATTTTTTTGCACTGAAATAAGATTTTGATGCAATTGTAGATACTTTAACAATTAATAAATCATGGGTCATGATAGAAAACACTAGATATCTACTTGTATGTGCTTTCCATCATGATAATATATCAAATTTCTCAGTATCTTCGTCAATAAAAAAATTCCACACTTTTGCTTCCATATAAAACCACTTCATTGTAGAAGGAAGAAGTCAAAATTAATTTTTATTTCTTTTTCTATAAAATAGAAAATATGAAAGATATCAGAATGGTTTATGGCATGTTATGATAGAATAGAATGAGATGAGCTATCATATCGTGTTTGATAAACATTATACATATCATATAATAATTTCTTAACATATTATTTGTATCCTGCTACATCTATAAAAAAACACATATTATCATAATACTCATCAACTAATATTTTAAAACTCAAAAGATTAACTCATGGATCTAATATGATAGCGAGAGAAAATACAAGATTAATAGTTTCAAAATATTTTCCAAACTTCGCTTCCATTGGAGAAACAACTCTGTAAATTCAGAAAGTGATCTATATTTTTTGAAAACAGAAGAAATAAGCATAAGTTCATTAAATATCAAACAAGTTGTAGGATAATAACTACCTGAAAGAGTTGTAATTGCAACATAAAGACGTTTTAATAATGACATAAATAATTTACATACCATCCAAATTACATTAGTCAATAGACAATCACTCATATATTATGCACAAAAAATAGTAAGTATTTCTTTATAATCATAACAAGATTTTAACAATTTACAAGTAGTATTCACTTATTTTCAATATTAAGAGAAATTTTTTAATGATTTTTAAAATTATCTACATAAAGCTTTAAAATGTTGAACACAACTAGGAGAATATCTAGTATATTTGCATAAATTTTTAAGTTTTTCAATTTTAAAACATACATTTGCAAGTTTGAGTCTATCTTGAATAACTAAATTAGATATATAACATATGCAACAAATATGAAATAATCTACTATCAATAAAATAAGCAATTTACGTTTAAACAAATCAAGAGCAGCATTATTATTACTAGCATTATCTAAAGTAATAGTAAATATTTTACCTTCAATATTATACTTAAAAATAGTTTGAACAATACATTGGTAATGTTACTTGCATTATGATGATACTCTAAAAGTTTAAAATTAATAATTCGTTTATATAATATCCGTGAATCATTAGCATAATGAGCAGTAATACAAATTAAAAAACACCATAATCAGTACTCTAGCAATCAGATGTGAGAGCAATTCTCTAATTATAATTTGCAAAAAAAAATTAATTTATTTTTTTGTAGCAAAGATCTTCATTACATCGTTTCTAGCTGTGTTCCTGAATATTTTTTGAAAGAACTTATTTAATTCTTAGAATAGGTCTTCCATTTTAAAATTCTCTGTTAGAGAAAATAGTTGTTCATCCCAAATAATATACTTAACTAATATTTCTCTTACTTTTTCTTTTGAAAATTTATGAATGTCAAGTGAACTGAAAGAAGAATCATGTGCAAAAGAAAGTTGGATTTGAGTTAAGTCATACTCTCTTTTTAAATGAGATTGGATGTGCTGTCGAAGATGACCAGTTCTATGTGTGCTTATAACATCTAATTGATTCCTGCATTTCTTACATACAGCTTTTTCCTCACATTCAACCATTATTATATCATAGTGTGTCCAAACATCACTAATTCTTCTTTTTCCAAATTTTCGATTATTTTGTCTTGAAAAAGATTGACTGACATTAATCTTAACTTCTAATTGAGAATCTAAAAATTGATATTCATCTTCAAAAGAAAAACGAGGATTGAAAAAGAAACCTACCATTATCAAGAAAATTATGAAAAAAAAAACTTGATTTCAAGTATGTCAACTTGAAAAGCCGAATAGCCAAAGAATTGAAAGCAAGACTATCAAAACTTACAGTCTAAATTAAAAATTAAAGACTTAAGTGTTGAGAAAGTATAGAAGAAGAAAAAAATTATGAGTTGTGTGGAAAAATGGATGATATTAGGGGAGGTGTATTTATATGAATTTTGAGAGAGTGAAATATCCAAGATGACTTTAAAAAAGAGTTATTAGGAAGAGTATTTTTGTAAAATCATGAAAAAAAAGCTATTTTTGACTACTTTTATAATTTTTTATAATTTTTAATTTTTATATCATTATTATTTATATATAATATATTTATTTTAAAAAAATTTTGTTTGCAGAGAGCCATTGTAATTCAAATTCAGTGTGTTTGACTGGTCAAAAGACCAGTCAAATCTTTCAAGTTTCAAAAGCTTTGATTTATAAAAAAAAAACACACATTTTCACGAGATTGGGTCGTGTTGACCCGCATGCTATGTCTGCCCCATCCAATCATATCGCAGGTCATGTCTAACTCGCAAATTTTGAGTGAGACATCAGACACGATCCAAATACTATAGATTTTGAGCTAGACCGGACTGACGGTCCATTTTTACACCTCTATGTAAAGGAGCTTCATGTCAACAGTAGCTCAATCAACTCTAACGTCTCCACTAACTCTGTGAATTACTCCATTTCTCGCACTGTATCCTCGCCCCCGAATCTGTTGGACTCCATCTTATTCCATTGAAGCCTCATCTTGTTGCATTAGGACAAACAATGATGAACAGAACTTGAGAGAGCGATTGAAGATGGGGTATAAGAAAATGGAAGAACTAGGGGGTCGTTTGGAACGAGGTCAGGGCTAGGGTGACCTCGCCCTGACCAGACTATTTTTCAAATACCAAAAATTTGACCACACTAACATTATTTAATTTATTTAAATTATAATAAGAATTTGACTAAAATACCCTCGGTTCATCTGAACCGTCAGATTTCGATCCAACGGCTCAAATCGCCTCAGCCGAAACCCTAACTATATAATCTTCTCCTCCTCCGCCAAACCCCACCCCCGGCCCCCCGACGCCGCCACCCAACACGCAACAGACGCCGCCCTCCTTCCCCACCCACGACACAGCAGACTCCGCGCGCGAGCTGGACGCCCGCCCGAGCTGCCCGCGCTCGAGCTCAACCGGCGTGCTCCGCGCTCGAGCTCGGCCGGCGAGCTCTGCGCTTGAGCTCAACGCCCGAGCTGCCCGTGCGAGCTCGGCCAACGAGCTCCACGCTCGAGCTCGGCCAGCGACGCTATGGGTCTCGTGAAGAAGATGAACAGTAGCATGTGAACAGTACTCACTGGAGGATATTTTTGTCCACAAAAAATTTTAACCATCTACTAGCCAGATCAATAACCAAACAAAATTTATTTGACCGCATTAACGTTTTACACTTTACCCCTTCCTTTGACTTTCACCTTGATCCTGTTCCAAACAGACCCTAAATGACTATGATACCCTCTCTCTCTCTCTCTCTCTCTCGCTCTCGCTCTCGCTCTCGCTCGCTCTCCCCCTCTCCCCCTCTCCCTCTCTCTCTCCCTCCCTCCCTCCCCCCCAACCTAAGCCCCCCGGGGGGTCTGATAAAATATTTGGACCACAGAATATGAAAACAGGGCCTTAATTAGGCATGCAGACCACTCAAAAAAACCATCACCAGCCTTAAGCCAGCTGAAGCCCGCTTAAGACCTAGCAGGCCACAGGCCCTAGAGCGCTACAGCTATTTTGTATAGTTCTTTCAGCATACAGAGCTGTACTAGTTCAGCACACTGTTGCATCAAACCATGACATATGAGAGACCAATTGTGCACCCAGTATTTACAAAAAAAAAAAACACAAAAAAGAAAAAAGAAAAAAAGGAAAAAGACAAATTTAAGGAGGGCACGAGCTGGCACTTCTCATTGTCATTCCTTTTTTGCATGGGAGTGACTTGTTGCCGTATCGAAAGGAGCATGCTATACTACACCCATGTCTGCTATCCTGTGCATTTCCCAAAATTAACAAAAGATACAAGTACCCCTATAAGTTGTCATAACCTCACGAAGCAGAGTCACTTATGGGTGGCGCAGGATCTGGTTGGTCTATGTTCATTTCAACTGTTTCGTACTCCGACAGAAGATCCATGAACTCGTTAAGCAAGCGTTGGACTTTCCTGTTTGACGCCATGGCTGGAAGTATATCTTCTCTGAGAAGTTTATGTTTTTTCAGTCCCTGTCATAAATGGTCAGATTAGAATTTCAATGGACAGATTTATAAGCAAAAGTTGGAAATCGTTGATGTTAGCACATTAGAAGCATGTTTAGTTAATTCCCTCTTTCCTAATTGACAAGCTAAAATTCTGCTCGTCAAAACAGGAACTCACAAGCACACAGGGATCCCATGACGAGTTCTTTGAATCAGAAGATATTGCCTGGGACACTCCTGTAGGAGGGCCAAGGAAGCTCTCACAGACCTCACGCAAGCGAGATTCATCCGCTTCCCTGCAGAACAGACAATCATATATTTGATGAGGATAACAGTATGATATTCACTTGTTTTTAGGTTCAGTTATGCCAGAAATTCAAAAATAGTCCATAGCCAATGAAAATCACTATTCCGCCATTCAAAATACTCCCAAAAGATGAAAGGAATGAGAAGTGCAACATCTTCCTGACCTAGCCAAAAACCGTATATAAGAGAGAAGGCACTGGCGATATTCATTAGGGGATTTCAATGCCAATGATGATGCAAGCTGGGTCTCCAAGTGCCCACGTGTCTGCACACCATCATCTGTCACCCTACAAAACATGGTCCACATAAAAAAGAAACCAAACTATTAGGAAATCTATGATGTATGGATTTTGATATTTTTAGCACATCTGTGGATGAGTAGAAACCTGTTCCAACTTGGTTTTCTTGCCATGAACTTTCCAACATCAACCTGCAGACTGCCCAGTTCACCATTATTAACAGAGCTCAAGCTGAAAGAACTAGCAAAATTGGAAGCTGGAAAGCAATCATCTGCTATTCTCAACCAGCACATGAGGTTCATATCGAAAAGAAATGCATGACGGGTGGCAAGAACCACCAGAGGTGAACCAGATCTTGAAAACCTGGCCGATATAACTCTAACTGTACCTGATCCGTGATAAAACACAAAGTGAAAAATGCAAATTGATCTGACAAGACACAAAGAAAATAAATGGTCAAGCATAATCTATCTATAGACTGATGATGCAACATTTTATTGTGAGTGAAGTCATCGTCAACCCTCAAACCCATTATACCAAAAAATTTATTTCAAAATGGGAAGAAGATGATCGAGAATCCATACCAAAATCCTTTGCAGACAAATCTTCCCTTAAAGTTACCAAAGAAGATAAAGAATCATGCAGAAGACATGTCCTGTTAAAAAGATCCCAAACATATAACAATCCCCTCCTTGTAACTAGCAGTAGCTTCCAGCGATCATCACAATCTACAAATACTGCAGCAGAACCCATCATCATAGCTGGCATAGCTCGTCTTCCGCACTTTGTATAAACCTTAATCAAGAAGCAGAAGATCACTTTGCAAGCCAATCATATAAGTACTTGTTCAAACAAGAGAAGAGAAACACCATAAAACAATTGCATTATATGACAGCATCTACTTGCATTAGTAAATAAATTGTTCCAAATAACAAATAAACCAATAAGCGCATCTTATGACAATGAAGAAGGATCCAAAATGCATGATAAGCAACTGTTAAAAGCAGGGAGAGTCAATGAACAGTATGCCTAGGAGAGAATGGAATAAAAATGGCATTAAACCTATGGCAAAACTGAATTTTTCCAGTAGCACACATGCTATTTGATTAATTAAGTTCAAATATTTGTCCTGCCAAATAAGTTTTTATTCAAAAGAATTACGCACCAGGTTTGATTTGTTTCCAGGACAATACCAAGCTTGAATGCTATATTTGAGATCAGATTCAGGTATGCCTTAGTCCACATGTAGTCTATTAGAACCTCAAACTTCCATTTCTCAGGATTTGCAAATAAGCAGATATTTTATCTAATACAATAGGCACCAGATCACAACAGGTTCCCCATGTCTATGCATTAGTTAGGATCTTAGGTCAAAGAAAGTATTCAAACATGCATGTCCTAAGGCAAATTGGTTCAACTAATTTAAGACCATCATCATAACAGTACTACATACTATTTAAAACAATTTGCAGTTTGAATCTGTTTCAGGCTCTATAAAGATACCTGTAGACAACCATCTTCACAGCCAACAGCCCAGAAATTGGAATTTCCAGCCAAGGCTGTTACTTTTCCAGTTATTCTGTCAGACCAAAGAGTCTTTGTTCCTTCTGTGCATCTAATTTCAGTTTCTTTTGTCAAAAATGTGTTCCTAATGCCAACCACCTCATTCCCAGAACACTCCACTGGCTTAGCTTCCAGGCAAACAGGTAAATTATCACCATTATCTTTCTTATTAAATACCCATATAGAAAGAGAATTGCAAGATGTCAAAGAACCTGGCATTCCGATATTCCCTGAATGCTCTACATTTATTCTTCCATCAGTGCCAGCTGAAGCTGGTGCCTTCTCAATAACAAGGCTTTCAATTATGTTAGCTCTGGCTGTAACCCCAGACCGCCTCTTGATTCCACAGTTATTGCACTTACCAGCAGCATTATTAGCATCCAGGTTTCCATTGAATGGTCTCTTGAAGGATGCCTCTCTACTATCTGAACGAAGCAATCCCTGATTATCCTTCTGCTGATCCAAAGCTAGGGAAGAAATATCAACTATTTGTCCTCGGGCCAAACCAGAGATATTCTCCTGGTGAGCTACAACTCCAACTGCCTCTGGAATTATTCGTTTTCGCCCATCTGCCCGCCTGTATTCTCTCTGTTTCACAGGACTAGACATACCCCCAGTTGTGTTTTTACTCAAACCATCGGTATTAGCCCCATCAATCTTATTAACATCTTCAACTTGGGATGCCGAAGACATTGGAGGTGGCTGGCTGGCAATCTGATTCACCACATCTGTAGATGACTTTTCAGGTAACTGATTCTGCTGAACTTCAGGTGCTCCTTTTTTGTTAGCTGGGTTCTTAGCAGACATAGCCTCCAGCAATAGTTGTGCAGGGCTTTCAGCTAAATTTGCCTGCCTTCCTCTAACATCTCCATAACGACTTCTCCTCAGCTCATCCAACTCTGCATCACTTAACCGATGTCCCAGCTCCTTCACTTCAAAATGAAAAGTAGCAACTGTCCCATCCAATGAGCAGGCAAAGAGAGCATATCCATCTGGACTCCTGTTTTTGTAGCAAAACTTATTCAGAATGAGTTGCTTGCAAAAAAGAAAGATGTTCAAAAAACATTTAGAGTGGAATAATCAGATCAAACTTTTACCAAGATAAATCAACTACACTTTGTGAAAAAAAGTGTTTCGCCACAAAGAGAGGACGAGCACTTGCTGTTGTCCATACAGTTATAGTGCGATCCTGACTTCCAATAGCAATGACATTATATGGTAAAGATTCCTTAGCTGTATTTTTAGAGGCACCGTTGGCCCATCCAGTTGGTGCAGCATTTGCCTCCTGACCATTGCTATAACTCTTCCGGAACATTGTGTTGTTAAATTTCACCACTACGATAGGTGCATTGTGGCCTAAAAAGTCAAAAGTAGCAGACCACTCTCCTCTTTCTAGCACAGGGGCTGAGTGTCTTGGCTTTTGAAATCCATGAGTAGTAGTAATGAAATGACCACAAGGTGACCATCCAAGCCGCCTAAAGAATGTTGAACCAATCTGAAGGAAGAACATCTCCTGATAAGCAAAAGAAGATGTCTGAACATAATTAGGAATTGCTGGGGAGCAGAAACTTACAGATTTTGACCAGTGTCCTTCTGTTCTATGAGCAAGACTCCAATCCGTGGTGCGCCAGACAATGACAGTCTTGTCGTCTGACTGACTTGCAATAAATGAACCAATAGGATCCCAAGCAACTCCTTTAACCAGGCTGGAGTGCCCTCTCAAAACAGCAGTACATATACCATTGGTCATGTTCCAAATGTGAATGGTGTTGTCCAAACTGCCACTGGCCAATGTTAAGTCATCTGGAGACCAATTGAGATCCACCTACTTCAAGCATCGAAGAGAATATCCTCAGTAAGACAAAGTTCGATTTAGGCCAAAGGAAGGTATTGGAGAACTAATAATAATGAAGTTCAATAAATTATGTGGAAAGGTAGATTCGAAAATGAGTGAAGCCATGAAATTACCACATCTGCATTATGCCCTCGTAATGTCATTATTACTTTCCAATTTTCCACATCTGGAAGCTCCCCACTACCAAATTCCGTTGTCCCCAACCCAGGTTTTCTCTCATGAACAAAAATCGCTTGATCATCTGATCCTGAAGCTAGATATCGACCATGCTTTGCCCATCGGACACAATTAACTGAGCCGAAATGATCTCGAAGAGTCGCTAGAAGTTTCTGAGTTGAATGGTCATCGTTTGTGTCACTCACCGCTTTCATGTTCCATATCCGAACCTACAACCAGGACAAGTAAATCTAAGATAAACATAGATGCAGACTTCTTTATCACTACATAGTTACTACCACATGTAAATGTACCATCAAAACCCAAAAAGACAAAAACTAATTCAAAATTTACTCACTAACTCCTTTTCCAAAACAATATGTAACAACTAAAAACAAATAATCTAGTTGATTTGAAACAATATGTAACACCAATAGCCTATCTACTTTCATGAAGAAATAATAGTCACTTCTATGCCAGTAGAAAAAGATTTAAAGCTCTATAAGCTAATATCTGAGAATTGCACAATATGAAGGACTTAGTTATACAAATTTTAAACCACAAATAATATGCAGAAAGTTTTTGATGCATTGTGGCAAAAATAACCAGCAGCATAGTTTCCAAGAAATTTCACTAATCTGCCAAGAACAAGAAAAAAAAATCAAGCAAACAGCATTGATGTACATCAAGGCAGTTTTACCCAACATTTGCCCCGTAATGAAATTTGACAAGACTAGTCCAAACCAGCGGTCAAAATCTCAAGACCAAATCCAAACAGACAGAGAAAACAACCAAATCGCAAAGAAACGCCATGATAATCACCAAGACACTGCCTTTTTCACTGCAGAAATAGCATTGTCCCGAATTCAAGCAGCTCAAGGACACTAAACAATCAAAAATCCGATTTTTAACAGAAAAAAGGAAAAAAAAAAAAAAAAAAGCTCGAGTGCACAGTAAAGACTAAGCGAAAAGAGAAAAAGCAAGGCCAAAGGTCGGACCTTGTGATCACCACCGCCGGTGGCGAACCTGAGGCCGCCGGCCTGGATGTCAACGGAGAAGATCTGCATGCCCTCATGCCTGATCCAACCGGGCTTCTCCGCAATCATTTTCGCCTAAATCCCGGGGCTAGTGCCCTAAACGAATCCAACAACAGAAATTGGGGCTCATGGTCGGGGCCTCGGAGCCCTAGATTGGGTCCCCGGACAAAAACCCTAGCACGAGCCCACGGGGTCAGACCAATTCCGAGTTAAAAAGCGGCTGATAAGGGAAAGTCGGAGGGATTATTTTCTTGCCAGATTTTTCTTTTTTCTTGGTGGCGGAGTTTGGAAGGGGAAGCATTTATGCGGCACATAAAATGTGCCCATGTTTTCAATCCAAAACTCAGAGTTGGAAACTCGAAAATATTCTATTTATTGTAGAACACAAATTCATTTTTTCACATAAGAATGAGTCGGAGTCTAAAATTGGATATATTTTCTTATTACGAACGATTGAAATTGAACTAGAGTCAGTGCTATCTAATTATTTTGTACGAATCTTGTTAAAAATTAAAAAAAATTATTTTTTTATTTTGAAGAACAAAAATTTTTAAAAACTAATTATAATCGAGGTTAATAAGTAAAATATTGTTGTAAAATTGTGGGAAAATTTGACTTCCATGTTAATTTTCTTTTTTTAATAAATACTCTTTGTAAGTTAACTTACAATAAAAGCATAATTCTTTTGGACATAAAAAAGAGCAATAAAATATATCATAATCTTTCCTTTAAAATGAAAGAGAAACACTTGCAGAGAGGACCCATTGATTGTGGTCCAATGAAATCCACAATATGCATGCACTTAGTGAGTAAATTGTAGCTAGATAAACCCATCTATTCTATAAACAAATAAGCCCCTTAATGGCCTTTGCCTTGGCCTATAAGGAAAAAAAAATGTTATCTTCAGATGTATATTAGCATATATGATTTTTTTTCCACCTATCATTAAGCAATATATCCGAAAGCAGCTAACAAGTCTCAATTAACAAACTAATTAATAATAATGAACTTTGTTGTAGAGAATAATATAGTATTTTAAATTTTTGAATATCAGAAGATTAATTGCATGATTATCATGTGATCATTACATAGTTAATTACAAATTCGGCCAAATATAGTTTAAATTTCTACTACCAAACTTACCTTCAAATACAATTATACCAATTTAAAAAATTTATGTGATTAAAATTTTATTATGATTCATCATTCACCCAACTAACTAATCATTATTTTTTTGCTATCATCACTTATTAAATTGACTTATTTATTTTGTACTACTTCACAAAATTTAATCTTAGGAGCTATATCCAACTTTGAGATGAGCAAAGCCAATGGCTTCCTTTGAGTCAACAATAATGCATGTTGCCAAAAAAAAATTTCCCTTGTTAGTTCTTTAATGCTAGCAATAATAGTCATGATCTCACCTTGAAAATTAGAAAAGGTCCATATAGGTGGTAGCCTGCTTGCACAAAAAAAAAAAACCTCAATACTCATTTACCCAAGATTCATCTACGACAATCAAGTTATTAATAAAGTTATCATCCACAAAAATAATATTCTTATAAAAATAAAACACATTTCTTTGAGGTTCCATTACTTGAAGACTTTTGTCAATTAAGGCAATTACTTTTCTCATGATCATCTCAATCATATCCTCAGAGAAGATATGATTATAATAAGCTTGATATATTAACCAATTAGTATAAATAGCATGGTTTCTATCCATTTCATGAATCATTACCCTCAAAATCTCTAGTACTTCTTAAGACAATCATATTCACCATGAAGTCATAGTTTCTATCATTATTAGTAATATTTTTATAATAATTTGAAACTCTTCTAGCAAAAAGATAATAAAAAATAATATAAATTTGATCCTCCAACAATAATAATAATAATGATAACGAATGTACATATTTAGGTTCTTATTTTGAAGAAATTGAAAAGTAGGAAGGTAATTATGGACTAGTTTCTAAAACAAAATTCTTACGATATGGGATAACGAGTTTCCAAATGGTCATTATAGACTAGGTTGTGAGATTGTTCAAATAAGCATAGTCAAAATAAAAAATCTTAGTAATCGTATTTTTGACAATGTACCTACTAGGTCGTTCACTAAAACTAAACTCCAAAATCTCCTTCGAGTTAACAATAACATGGTGAATACTACAAGCTCAACTTCTACATGTGTAATTTCAAACAAAACTCATTATGCTAGAAGTTTATTTTCATATGCACAATTAGATTCATCATCTCATTTTTGAGAAAAAGCAAAAGTTGTTCGTTCACCTTAACACTTATTTACATATCTAGGGTTGTATATTTCTTGGATCCTCTGAACTTTCATCTCTTTGTATTTTCTATACTCATTTGGGCATATCTCATACACTTTATAATGTAATGCGCCTTATGAAAACTTTTGTCTATTTTTGTTTGGCCCTTTGTATCATTTTGTTATTTCTTTGCTCTACCCTCCACAGCCGGTGCATCATGAATAGAACCGTGAACAGTATGAGCAGAACTATGAATAGCCGTGAACAGTAATATGAACATGCAGTTCTATCTACATTGGAGGAGTTTGAAGTAGTCCTATCTACACATGAACAGCACCATTTGGCAACTAGAGAAGCGAGTTGTCTCATCGGCAAGGAGGTGGTTGCCAACTTGGGTTGGCTCTCATCGATGATAAGCGCATTAATGGAGCTGCGAGATCCTGTCGCTGGACTTGATGGTGCAAACATCACTGGACTAGATCCCGTCACTGCTAGACCTCCTTCATGCTCGGGATGACGAGCATGTCAATGGAGGAGACCTAAGAGCTCTCTATGGGCGAGAATGTGACTGATGGTGCCGACTTTAGGTGGATGTGCTCGCTTTGCCTCTAGGAGGATGTAGTTGCTCCACTACCATTTGCTACTTCGCCATTGCTCAAAAATAGAGAAGCGGAGAAATTCTTCGTGCTTGTAATGAGAGCAAAAGAAAGGATGGTAGTACCGGACTAGATTAGAGGCTCACTGCTCGTTGATCGTTACTTCTGCTCTCTCATTACTTGCTACTCCGTCGTCGCTTGCTGCTTCTACTCCATCACTACTCACCGCTTTGCAGTTGCTCACTGCTCGTTGTTGCTACTTCGCTACTACTCGTTGCTCGCCACTACTTCTGCTCCATGCACTGCTCGCTGCTCCACTACTACTGCTCCATGCGCTGCTTCATTACTACTACTTTGTGCGCTACTCTCTGCTCTGTTGCTTATGCTCCGCATGCTGTTGACTACTCTGCTGCTACTACTTCGCATGTTGTTCGCTGCTCCGCATCTTCTACTCTGCGTGTTGCTTGCTACTCCATTGCTACTGCTCGGCACGCTGCTCGCTGCTCCACCACTTCTGCTCTGCGTGATCTCACTGCACTCGCTCTGCTCATTGTCGCTACGTGATCTTGTTGTGCGATCTCGATGCGCTCACTCTGCTCACCATTTTTGCTCGCTGCTCTACCACTTCTGTTCTGCACAATCTCGCTGCACTCACTCTGCTCGTCGTCGCTGCACGATCTCACTGCGCTTGCTCTGCTCGTTGTCGCTACCACTGCAAAACCCTAACCCTAGATCCGAAACAAATTTAGGCAAAACATTTTGCCACCGGCTGAAAGCGAAACATTTCAGCTGAAATTTTAAACCTTAGTCTAAACTGAAACTAAATTGAACTAAATTAACTTAAACTTGAACTAAAATCCATCAAGATGCAAACCCGGAGTCAATAAGGGTCCAATACAAAGGTTGAACTTGATTCAAGGTAAATAAAATCAAATTCAAACCTGAACTATATTAGTCCTAACGAAACTAAATAGGGTCAAACCGAGTCCCATTGGGTATGCTGAACCTTTGGCAATATTCCAAGACCACGAACAAAGGGTGATATTACCATTTTAATCTAAAATTAGTTTGAACAGAATTAAATAAGATCAAACTGAGTCTTGTTAGGGGTGCTACAAAAGCCTTTAATAATACTTCAAAGTTATACCCAACTCCATAAGTCGTTGGTGATACTATTAAACTAAAAAAAGTTAATTGCCAATACACTCAAAGTCGTTAGCCATACTTTTAAGCTAGTCAGCCCAAAAGTCGTTAATGATGCATCTTCCAAGCTAAGCCAACACAAAAGCATTGGAAATGCTTCAAATCAAAGCAAACTAAGATAAGCTTGAACTCATTTAGTCAGTCAGCTACAATGTCTTATTCAAATGAAATTAACCAATGACATGCTCAAAATTATCAGCCACACTTCAAAATTACACCTAATCCCATAAGCTGTTAATGTACTACCAAACCAAAGATGTTAATCACCAATATACTCAAAGCTATACCTAACCCCCTAAGTTATTAGTAATGCTACTAAATCAAATAAGTTAAATACCAATAATATGCTCAAAGTCGTTGATCACACTTCAAGCTAGTCAACCCCAGAAGTAGTTGACTACGTACTCCTTAAGCCAGTCAACATTAGAAGTAGTTGATGATGCATTCTTTCAAAATAGTCAACCCTAGAAGTAGCTGACGATGCGCCCTTTAAGCTGGTCAACCCTAGAAGCAGTTGATGACACACCTCTCAAGCTTGTCAACCCTAAAAATAGTCGACGACGTGACTGTCAAAGCTATACACAATCCTATAAGCTGATGGTGATGCTACTAAACTAAATAAAGTTATCACTAATACTCAAAACTATTAGAAACACTTTGAACTTCTCTCATTCTCTTTCATGTCCCATCAGACGATGTCATCAACACTTGCTAAAGACCGAATTGATTTGTGTCAAACACCAAGTGGTCTGACAAAGTGGGAGCGGGGCAACAGTACACATTAAAGCTTTTTCTCCACTCTTTCTCTTTTTATTTCTTCATTTCTTTTATGTTTTCTATACTTTCATATTGAAATTTATTGTAAAGAGAGGGCATACCCTCACTTAAGCCATGTATCATTTCTCAAAATTAATTAAATACTTTCTTCTTTCTTTTCTATGTCTCTATTTTATTTGCTAGGTTTTTGCTTTAGAAGATTCCTAACAATTGTCAAGGTAATTAACAATAGGAGTTTACTCCTATTGAAAGTCATGTTCTTATAATACCTGATATAGTGCACTTTAAATTAAAATAAATTTTAATTTGTGATTTAAGGCCACTCTTGGGATCTCTACTATCCCGAATGGTCAATTTCAATCCCACAAGTTTAAACCTTAATGGACCTGGGTTCAAATTCAAGTTGGTTTTGGTTTCAAGCTTAACCTAGTTCTGGTTCAGGTTTGACCTGATTTTGGTTTTGGTTCAACTTGGTTCTAGTTCAGATTTGACTTACTTCTAGTTCAGGTCTGACTTGGTTCTAGTTTAGTTTTGACCTAGTTTCAGTTCAGATTTAACATAGTTCTAGTTCAAGTTTGACTTGATTTGGGCTTAAGTTTGAGTTTTGTTGACCTAATTTGAGTTTGGTTTGAACTTGACTCAACCAAATTAGAGTTTAGTTTGAACTTAGTTCAACCCAATTAAGATTTAGTTTAAACTTGGTTTAACCCAATTAAAGTTTGGTTTCAATTTGGTTTGACCCAATTTAGTTTAACCTTGTTCGACTCAATTAGGGATTGATTCAAACTTGGTTCAACCTAATTAGGGTTCAATTTAAACTTGGTTTAATCCCACTAAGGTTTAGTTTGAACTTAGTTCAACTTAATTAGGGTTCGGTTCAAACTTGGTTTGACTCAATTAGATTTCAGTTTAAACTTGGTTTTGACCCAATAAGGTTTAGTTTAAACTTAGCTCAATCTAATTAGAGTTTGGTTTGAAATTGGTTTAACCCAATTAGGATTTAGTTCGAACTTGATTTAAGGTTTAATTCAAACTTGACTTAACCTAATTTGAGTTTGGTTTGAATTTGGTTTAATTTTAGGTTGACCTAATTTGAACCCAATTGGAATTAGGTTTGAACTTGATTTGATTTGGGTTGACCTAATTTGAACTCAATCGGGGTTAGATTTGCATCAACCTAATCAAGATCAAATTGGGTTTAGGTCCAATTTAATTTGAGTCCTAGTTCATTTATTTATGTATTTTGGTTGAGTTATCTTAGATTAATCAATTTAGGTAATTTGGCTGAGTCAGCTTAGCTTAAATTTAATTAGGATAATTATTTTAGTTGGTTTATTTTAATTGATTTGATTAATTGATCAGAAAGTTCTTAGGCTATTAAAATAACTTTAGATGAGCCTGTGAGCTGACCCTAAGTCAATTTAACTTTCAGATGAGCCCACAAGCTAACATTTAGTCAATTTGACTTTCAGACAAGTAGGTCTTGAGTCAATTTGACTTTCAAGCTAGCTTGTAGGCTAGTCTTCAGTCAATTAGACTTTCAAGAGAGCCTATAATTTGGCCCTTAGTCTAAATTAGCTTTTAGGAGAGTCTGTAGGTAGACTTGAAGCTGAATTGACTTTTAGGTGAGACCTTAGACTAGCTTCGTGTCAAAAGTAACTTTCAAGTAAGCCCACAAACTAGCCTATAGTCAAGATTGGCTTTTGGACGAGTTTGTGAGTTGGCTCTAAGTTGATTGACTTTCAATCGAACGCACGGGATGACCTTCACTTAGAATTGGCTTTTGGGCAAGGGCTAGTTTTACACTGAATTAACTTTTGGACAAGTTTGCAGCCTGGCCTTGAGCTAAAATTACTTTTCGGGCAAACCTACGAGGTGCATCTAGACCGATTGATTTTTGAACGAGCTCATGAGAAGGCCCTAAATCAGAATTAACTTTTGAGCAACCTCACAAGCAAACTTAAAGTCTATTAGCTTGTGCATAAAAATTGAGGCCATTTTTTAGCAACATTTTTTTACTTTCTTTTTTTGTATAATTTTTTACTGCACAGCTAGAGGAGTTTTTTTTAACTTGCTAAAAAGAAACCCTATTTTATTATTATTATTTTTTGATTCTTTTGTGAATCTCCCTTCCTTCCCTCTATCCCTCTACTTTCTTCTCCACCAAAGCAAGGGGCGAAGCCCTTGCCTTTAATTTTGTGGCCAAATTTTCCTAGATCCATCCAGCAACATCTCACTAGATCTAGCAAGATGAATTGGCAGTGAGTGGTTATGGGAGGCTTCAATTGGCAAGGACATAGATGAGGCATGAGCAGGTAGGGGTTTCCCTGGCAGAATGCTGGTGAGGCACAAGCAAGTGGGGGTTTCACCAACACAACATGAGCAGGGCACGAGCAGGTGGGGGTTTCATTGGCAAAACATGGACACAGTAAGGAGAGGATGGGGGTGGTGTAGTAGAGGAGATGGGCTTGTAGCTGAATCCTCATCTCATGTAGGAGGTAGAGCACCTCTTTAGAGTGCCAACACAATTGAAGGCCATTATGAGGGCATTGTAGTGGTACAAGCAGTGACGACAAGGTGCAACGCCAGGGTTCGACACTTGAAGAGAGCAGGGAATGAGGAAGCACTTGATGATGGAGGAGAGGTGGGAGATGACTAGAGGAGAGGGCGGAGCATAGGTGGTGAACAGCCTCATGGTGGATGGCTAAGCAACTTCGACCAAGATCTAGTTCGGGTCTGGTAGGGGCTTTGGCCAGGTTTCATCTTCATCCTAGCCGAGGCACTAGTGCAAGGAGTGAGAAGCTGAGTACTCAGTTGACCAAGCTCATTATGCAGCCATGATGGAAGGAGGAGAAGGCATCTATGTAGTGCGGAGGAGGTGCTCCGAAATGCCACAAAGGCATAACTAAGCAACCGCAAAAAGAGGGGAATTGGAGGAATAGAGAAAAGATAAAGGATAAAGTTTGAATCGTAGATATAGATAAGGATTTTTTTTTTCAAATTTGTGTGGGTGGATGTAATTTGGTGGATGAATTTGTTCTAGGATTGGATAAGATTATAGATCAGATGATTCGAAAATTAGACTCACTTTTAATATTGAATTTTTAAGGGGGTTATCTATAAATTTTTTTGAAAAATTTGGACCAATTTATAATTTTATAAATATATGTGGCCTTTTTCCAAAAAAACTTATTGATAAAGTTTTGCAACTTTCAAGGGCCTTTTTGTAAGATTTAATTTACAAAATAATAAAATTTAGACTCATTTGTAAATTAAATCTTTGAGGAACTTATTTGCAAAAAGTAAAATTTCTAGTGTTTATTTGTAAATATATAATTTTTGAGGAGTTTATTCACAAACCCTAGATTTTGTCAAGACTAATACGTAATTTGAAAAAGTTTCAAGGATTTCTCGCAAAAGTTTTTCATCCCAAGGACCTATTTGTAAGAAAAATTTTGCCACAAATTCATTTGTAAATATTTATTTAGTCCAATACACTATTTGTAAATATTTTATAGTTTCATTTTAGTCCTGATTTTTTATGAACCCTAAGCCAAATTTTTTAACAATTTGGATCCCAATCAAACTCAATTTTTTGTCAAATTCAATTATAATTTAGGTTCAATTGAGTCCTACATTTGAGTGATAATTTAGTGGTATTCATTCCTTCAATTAAATTTAATTTTAACTTAAATTAATCAAAATAAAGTGCTCTTTTCACATCCTCTTTTTGAGTTTTGACGAAAGGAGAGGGTGAGAACAATTTTTTGGTGTTTGTCCCTTTGTCAATGTTTTGAGAGTTGATTATGCTTGAAATATGAGAGTAGACTTAATTTGTCATGTGAAAGTAGACTTGATCCGTTATGTGAAAATGGACTTAATCAGCCATATAAAAGTAGATTTGGTTTGGCATGTGAATGCAAGCTTAAATTGCCACCTAGAAGTGGACTTGATTTATCATATGAAAATAGACTTAGATTTGCTATGTTGATATGGATTCGATCACCATGCAAAATTGATCTTAATTTTTCACTTGAAAGCAGACTTAGTTTAGTATATGAAAGTAGACTTAATTTGTTATATGAAAATGAATTTAAATTTATCATGTGGATGCGGGCTCAATCGCCATATAATATAAACCTTAATTTGTCTTTCAATATGGGCTTGATTGCCATGCAAGGTTGGGGTTTCATGCCCATAATTTACCTTAAGAAATATGAAGTGCATGTTTAACTAGTCATTCTTTTTTCCATCATAGATAAAACATAGACACTCTTATTTCTTATTGTTGCCCCATAGGTTCATGCATAATACCTCTTTAGGAAGCGGCGTTGATTAGTGGTATAGGTCTTTTTCTTTTATCATCAATCAACTGGTAGGACTCCCCTTCAAATACCCTTTTGATAATATAACGGTCCTTCTAATTAGGCTCAAATTTGCCTTTTTTATTTCGACTTGAGATTATGGGTCTTCTCAATACTAAGACCATTTCTTCCTTTTGGAAAGATCTAAGCTAAGTTATCTTGTTGTAAGTCCTAAACATTTGTACTTGGTACAATTTTAGGTTTTGTTGACCTGTGAATCTTGTTTCATCCAAGGAGTATCACTTATTTAAGCAAAAACAAATATTATCTTCTTTTGTAATTTTCTCTTACAAAGTAATTCTTAAAGAGAAAATTTATACCTCTAATGGCATGGCTGTCTCAGTTCTAAATACCAATACATATAATGTTCCTTGGGTAGAGGTTTGATATATGGTGTGATAAGCCCACAATGCTTCAAAAAATTTTTGGTAACAGTCTCTTTTATTTTTAGCAATGACTTTCTATAGTATTTTGGAGAGGATTTTATTGAACATCTCAGTAAGACAATTTGCCTTTGCATTATAGATATATAAATATCTCTAATCTATCTTATAATGATGTATAAATCGTCCCATCTTAAAGCATGTAAAGAATAGTCTATTATCAGAAACGATCCTTTGGGGAATACAGAATCGATATAGGATGTTCTTCTGAAAGAAACAAATGATAATATCTGCTTTTACCTCCTTCGGTGGGATTGCTTTTACTTACTGAGAGAAATAATTTGTCACTATTAATATGAAGCGGTGACTGCTAGAAGAAGATGGCTCAATTGGACCAATTATATTTGTACCCCATACTTCAAACAGACATGAGGGTATTGTTAGTTGTAGAGGATTTGGGTGTTGATAAATAAAATCATTGTGAATTTAGCATAGGTGATATTTTCTTGCATCTTTAATACAATCTCTTACCATCATGGCCAATAGTAACCTATATGCTTGATTTTCATTATCATTTTCGGGGCTAATTGATGAGCTTCACAAATCCTAAAGTGCACTTCATACATAACCTCCCTTACCTCTTCATTTGAAAGATAATATAGAAGTTGTTAATTAAAAGACCTTCTATAAGGGTATTATTGATGAGTAGAAATTGCACAACTCTCTTCCTAATTACATTCATGTTGATTTATTTTATGGGTTTTTTGTTTTTAAGGTAGTCGGTAAATGATATTCTCTAATATATTACTTTATCACTTTAGATTCAATCTTCTCATCCTTCATACTGAAAATAAAATTTATCACTTGTTTGCTATAGATTATGATTATAATTTCTCATTGATCAAGATTAGTCAATATCTTAGCTAATTTGGCTATAAAATCAACTTCTACATTGATGGACTAGGGAACTTTAATTATCGAAATATATGGGATTTACCTCATGAGTTCTTGAACTTTTTCATAATATTTTAGTAGCTCAAATTTTTGAATTTTGTATTCGCATCCTACTTGACTAATGACCAATTGCGAGTCACAAAAAACATGTAGGTGAATATTCCCATGTTAAGATCCATTTCTAGTCCTACAATTAGAGTCTCATATTCAACATCATTATTTGTATATGGTCTTAAGAGGGAATAAGAGTATTCAAAAATGCCCCCATTTGGGGTAATAAATATAAGTCCAATGTTTGCTTTAATTTGCAGAAGCTTCAACCTAATTCCTAATTTGTTAGTTGATACTCTATCAAGTATAGCTTCCAGTAGGGTTTTTCTTCCTTGATGAAAAGGATTTCTTCATTAGGGAATTCACAACTCAATGGAGACTCATCTAGCACTAGGTGAGCTACAAGAAAATCGGCAAGGACTTGTCCTTTAACCATGTTTAGAGGAGTAAATTTGATATTATGCTCTATGAGGAGTAAAACCTATTTTGCTAGTCTTCCAGTGAGTATAAGTCTAGTCATCAAGTCTGTTATGGGATCAATCCTTGATATTAAAATAATTGATAAGAAAGAAAATAATATTTAAGCTTCTTGACTGCAATTATGAGTGTTAGACAATATTTTTCAATGGGAGGGTAGTTGTTCTCTGTTGGGATTCGCAGCGGAAGATTCACGAATCACCTTATTCTCAAACAATACAAGAAACGAAAAGTAATACAAGATAAAAGAAAATAACAAGATAAGGTAGCGAGAGATATACTATCAGAAGAAAAAGGCTTTTACAAAAGTCTACAAGAAAGAATTCACTCTTTCTTATTCAACTAAACTCTTTCATCAAGTCTCGGCAACGCCTCCACTTTCAGAGAAAATTTCCAAGAGAGCACCACGAGGAATCACCATAAGAGACCACCGATAAGCACTAGAAAGACCCACACATGAGAGCCAACACTCTCTCTCTGTCTCTTCTCTCTATTCTTTCTATTCCTCTCTCTCTATTTCTCTCTAGTTCAACCTCAATATTGCGTTATACTTAAGCCCTATGTATTATAATATATTTATAGACCCTTATTGAGTCTAAGATTTACTCTAATTAAAACTCCTAATATTACAAATCAATCATAAATCTAAATCCAACTTTGGATTCCTACTTTAACTTAACTTTAATTCGAGTTCGAAACACCTAAAACTCAACAATTCTCTACCCCCACTAGTACTCTACTCAAATAATAAAGTACATTTTCTTTTTATTCTTCATTGTTTTGAGTGGGAAGTACCCCCAGAAATCCTTTTATCACAACTATATAGAGAATTAATAGTCTACCAAGCATAGGTGCTTTTAAGGCTAGTACCTTTAAGAGGTACTGCTTAATCTCTTCAAAGGCTTATTGTTATTCTTGGTCCCAAATAAATAAGTGTCCTTTTTCATCAATTTGCAAAAGGGTTTGTATTTTTCGAAGAGGTTCAAAATAAATCTCCTTATATATACAAGTCAACTTTGGAATAATATCAAATGCTTTAAGTTATTGGGTAGTGGAATATCTAAGATAGCTTTGATCTTAGATGGATCGATTTCAATCCCTTGGTGTTTGACAATGAAGCCGAGAAATTTTCTTGGTGATACCCTGGAGGCATATTTCATGGGGTTCATCTTTAGATTATACTTTTTAAGATGGTCAAAAACTACTCTTAGGTTTTGGATGCACTTATCTTTGGATTTAGTCTTAACTACAATATCATTCACATAGTATTCCACCAGCTAGTGTATAAGGTTGTCGAAATTTTGGATCATAGCCCTTTGATAAGTGACCCACATATTTTTAAACCTGAATGGCATCACCTTATAGCAATAAATGCCAATTAGCATTCAAAAGGCTATATGCTTTTTATCATTAAGATCTATCTTGATTTGATTGTATCTTGATAGACCATCCATAAAGGAGAATAGCCAAAACTAGTTGTATTATCAATCATGATTTCTATAATTGGTAATGAAAAATTATCTTTGGGACATACTTTATTCAAGTCTTTGTAATTCATACAAATATAGATTTGGTTATTTTTCTTCTTGACTAGCACAAGGCTTGCTACTCAATCAAGGTATTTCTCTTTGTTTGTGTCAATTTTGGCTAAAATTGAATCCAATTGAATTCTAGTCACAATGAAGACTTGTATGCTATTGAAATATGGCCCAAATGCACTAAACCAGTCAACCACTTGGTAAACTAATCATTTGGTTCTAATGAGTGGAAGCACTAATTCTCATGTACTAGGTTTGGCAGTGCTCTGTTGGTAGCTTGGTTCCTCAACTAGTCAACCAATTCTAATGAGTTATCACAAACATGGCAATTTTGCTAATCGACTGGTTCCTCAACCAATTATCTTATTTGAGTAGGATTAGGAGAGATAAAAACAAATCCCCATCTAATTTCATCAACAATCAATAAAATTTTTAATTAAGATCCCAAAATATATCAATCAATTCAAATATGAGATCTGATTACAAAAATAGGATCCAATCAAATTTCAAATTCAAATCAATCAAATAATCTAATTCAAAGATCTTCTTAGTCCTATAAATACTTGCAAGAAATCAAAAAAGAACACAAAGATCATAAGAGAAAGAAAGGCATCATCGAGGGAGATCAGAGGTTAGAGAAAGGAGGGAATGGAAGGAGATCAATTATAAGGAAGATAAAATCAACAAAAAGGTTAAGCTCTCATCTCGTCTCCATTTTTTTTTTTTCCATCTTCTTGCCTTCCTTCTCTTCCCTTTTTTCATTCCTGCCCAGACAAACATGCCACTCCCAAGTGCCAAGACCTGGCCTTCCTCTCTCACTGGCACTGCCCCACTTGCAAGGTCATCTCCATGCTCGCAGTCACCCATGGACTCTCTCGACTCCACCACATCCATGCCTGTGGCCACTCATGTCCTAGTCCCCTCCCATGCACTGGCCTCATCTCCACTAGATCCGATTATGAGGATGAAGACGAAGGGACCAAGCCCCCCTCTGCTACCATCTATTGCCATTTGTGGCCAAATCTAGCCAAGATCTAGCTAGATCTCGTCTAGATTTGAGGGAGCAAGGCCTAGCCCTGTTCTGGTAAAGAACCAAGCAAGGGAAGAAGTTGGCATGGCTAGGAATAAGAAAAAGAGGAGAAAAGAAAGAAGGGAAAATGTATGGGAGAAAACAAAAGGATAATAAAAAATGCTTTTGGAGGAGCTCATGTGGGGGGTTGGCACTGAATTAAAAAAAAGAGAAAAAGGGAAAACAAAAGAAAAAAGTTGCTACAAAAAAAATGAAGAAGAAGAAAGAGAAGAGAAAAGAAAAGAACAAGAGAGTTTTCTTGATTGTTGCGCCTCCATCTATTGACTTAGGGTTAGTCTA
Organism: Trichopus zeylanicus subsp. travancoricus; assembly: GCA_005019695.1. Taxonomy (NCBI): domain Eukaryota; kingdom Viridiplantae; phylum Streptophyta; class Magnoliopsida; order Dioscoreales; family Dioscoreaceae; genus Trichopus; species Trichopus zeylanicus. The sequence goes on from RXID01014226.1 coordinate 138,083, forward strand.
CATGCTCACCCAAAAGTCAAACTCTAGCCTAGGATCAGCTCGTGGTCTCTCCTAAAAGCTATTCTAACTAAGGGTCAGCTTGTGAGTTCCTCCAAAAGTTATCTAACCAAGGGCCAACTTATGAGCTCGTCTAGAAGTCAACTCTATTTAAGATCAGATTGTGGGCTAGCCTAAAAGCCATTCTAACTAAGGGCCAGCATGTGGACTCATTTGAAAAGTCATTCTGACTAAGGGTTAGCCTACAAACACTTTCAAAAGTCAATTCTATTTAGGACCAACCTGTGAGCACGTCCAAAAGCCAATATGATCTAAAGTCTAGGCTATGGGCTCACCTAAAAAGTCTGTTCGGACTAAAAGCTAGACTGCAGGCTCGCCTAAAAGTTTATTTGGACTAAAGGCCAGTCTGCAGACTTGTTTGAAAGTTAAAGATGACTCAAGATTAGCTGACGGACTAACCCAAAGTCATTAGACAGTTTGAGGACTCTTAAACCAAAATCGATTAACATAAATTAATTAACTAAATGACTTAATCATATTAAACTCAAGCCAATTGAGCTAAAAAAGTAGACAAAACCAAATTGACTCAAATAAATTACCAAATGGATCTAAATCAACAAAATAAATAGACTGAAAATAGTTTAGACAAGCAAAAAAATAAGCTATCGATTGACCAGTTCTAATTAAATGGATCTACTAGACTAGCTTTGTCAGTCGACCAGTACCTTCAATTGGCCAACCGATTTTGCTGAACCAAGACTTGAACTCACTCTATCAGACGAATGTGACCAGAACTGATCATCCAGTTCTAATGAAGTTTGAATAATACTAGATGATTGGTACCCCAAATGGTCATCCATTTCAGTCAGAAAACAAATGACGACCTTGGTTTAGACCCAACTCTAATCAGATTTAGATTAGGTCAAGCCTTGATTGGTTCAATATGGGCCAACTTGGATCAAACCATGTTTACATCGAGTTAACCCAAAATCAAAACAATTTCAAATTGAACTCTAACTGAGCCAAAACAAAACAAATTCAAATTGAAACCCTAATTAGGTTTAACCAACTTCAAACCAACCCTAATTGGGTTAAACCAAAATTGAACTAAGTCTTAATTGGGTTAAGTCAAGTTTGAATCAAAGCATAATTGGATTAAACTAACTTTGAAATAAACCCTAATTGGATTAAGCCAAGTTTCAATCAAACGATAATAGGGTAAAACCAAGTTCAAACCAAACCATAATTAGGTTAAATTGAGCTCAAATCCAAACCCTAATTGGGTCAAACTCAAATTTAAATCAAAATCAGGTTACACCTGGAGGTCAAACCAGAACAAAAACCTTGATGAAGCTCAAAAAGAATTAAATCAATTTGAGTAGAATCAAGTTTGGGAGCTTGTTTCAAGACTAAATGACTATCCAATTATTAGTATGAAATGGATCTATAGGAGCAAGCTAGATAAATATGGTATTGTGATTAGAAATAAAGCTAAATTAGTGGCAAAAAATTTCAACTAAGTTGAGAACATTGATTTTGATGAAACATTTGCACTTGTGGCTCATTGGAATCAATTTATATTTTACTTGCTTTTTCATATTTTAAAGGTTTTAAAATATTTCAAATGGATATTAAAAATATTTTTTTGAATGATTTTTTATCCAAAGAAGTTTATATTGAATAAACTCCTAAATTTGAAGATTTAAAATTTTGAAACCATATTTTAAAATTGAAGAAGGCACTATATGGTCTTAAGCAAGCTCCAAGAGCTTGGTATGAAAGACTAAGTTCCTTCTTGATTTCAAATGATTTTACAAGGGGTAGTGTAAACACCATATTATTTCTATTGAAAAAGTATAATGACTTATTAATAGTGTAAATATATGTTAATAACATTATTTTTGATGCTACTAATGCAAAACTTTGTTAGATGTTTGTAAGTACAATGCAAAAAGAATTTGAGATGAGCATGATGGGTGAACTTAACTTCTTTCTTGAACTACAAGTCAAGCAACTAAAAAATGGAATCTTCATAAACGAAGGGAAGTATGTATGAGAATTGCTTAAGAAGTTCGATATGGATCAAGCCAAGGCTATTGAAACTCTCATGAGCCCCTTCACCAAGCTAGACAAAGATGAAGATGGTGAAAAAATTGAAGAAAAATAGTATAGAGGTACGATTAATAGTCTTTTATATTTAACCATAAGTAGATTAAATATCATATTTAGTGTGTGTATGTGTGCTAGATTTCAAGCATCACCTAGAAAATCACATCTAGTGGCCATAAAATATATACTTAGATATATTAAGGGCATACTAGATTTATATTTGTGATATCTAAGAGATGATTGTTTTGATTTAATTGATTTTTGTGATGTAGGCTATGTGAGGTGTAGTGTAAATAGAAAAAATACTAGTAGCACTTGCCAATTTCTCGATAAAAATGTAGTTTCATGGAGCTTCAAAAAATAAAATTCCTTAGCTCTATCTATCATTGAGGCCAAATATATGCCTTCAAAGGTTGTTATGCTTTAGCCTTATGAATGTAGAAAACACTCCGGGATTTTGGATATGATTTTATGGGAATTCTAATTTTTTATGATAACACAAGTGCCATCAATCTTTTAAAAAAATCTAGTTTTGCATTCCCATTCCAAGCTTATTGACATTGGGCATATATCCTACATGATCATGTTTTAAAAAAGGATATGTCATTAGATTTTGTTAAAATTGATCATTAACTTATGGATATTTTCGCAAAACTTTTGGATGAATATCGATTTATTTTACTTAGAGAAAATTTGGGCATTTTATCTATTGATTGAACTCTATTTTCATTTCTCAATTTTCTTGAGGAGTGGCATTCTCTCTAAATAGGTTATCTAGTTTATGTTTCAGTTAACTGGTTGGCCTCAGGGACTATAGACCAACTTTTGTTGGTCGACTAGTTTCTATACCAATCGACCAATTTGCAAAGAGTTTGCCTACCTGAACTCTCTATTAATCAACTGATTTGCTAAGCGATTAAATGGTTTGATGAAGTGATTGATTGATTCATGGAAATCAAGTGTGATTTCAAGTTAAAAACCCTTCCGACTGACCGATTCTCCTATTTTTTCCCATGCACGGTGACTTATGGTGACTCCTCCAAGTACTATGGTGGTGTTTTCAGGCAATCCCAGTGTGATTTGCTCAATTCCTCTCCATCCTACCTAGGTTTTCTCCTACGTACAAGCCCTAATTTCCCTCTTTCACCCTCGATGGCTCTCAAATTCAAGCAGATTGCTTCCAAGAAGAGGAAATGCAATGGACCTAGCCTTATGTTGATTAGAGTTTCAGACGAGCTTGCAATTTATTGCTTAGTCTAAATTAGTTTTTGGTCAAGTTTAAGAGCAGGCCCTAAATCAAATTAAGTTTTAGGTGAGCTCTTGGACTGGTCATGAGTCAAAATTGACTTTTAGGTGAGCCCACTAGCTGGCTTTTAGTCAAGATTAACTTTCGAACCAGCTTGCAAGTTAGACTCTAAATTAATTAACTTTTAGGCAAGCTCACAGGCTAGTTTTGAGTCAGAATTGGCTTTCCAACTAGTTCATGGATTGACCCTAGACCAAATTAACTTTCAAGCTAGCATTGAGTTAGAATTAGCTTTTAGAAGAGCACGTGGGCTAAGTCGAATTGACTTTTGGGCAAATCCACGGGTTGACCCTAAGTTAGAATTGACTTTCAAGTGAGCCTACAGCAAACTCTAAGTTGGTTGACTTGAGCATAAAAATTAAGGCAATATTTTTTTAGCAATATTTTTTAATTTTATTTTTTTACATATTTTTTTTTACTTTACAGTTGGCTTTCTTTTTAGAGTTTTTACCAAATAACAATTTCCCTTATTACAAATTTATAAAAAATCACCTACTTGATCACTATTAGCAAAAAAACCACTCATCTTATACTATAGATTTGTAAAAAAAATTACCTTAATTAAAATATTTAAAAATTATTTTATTTTAGTTCAATTTTATTAATTAAAATTAATATAAAAAGTCCAAATTATTCTCTTTTAATTTTATTTTAAATAAATATTCTATTGATATAAAAATAACTTATCTTATTTCAATTTTTATGAGAGATCGATTGTCTGATTCTATGAAATTAAAAATTTACATTTAAATTTTTGTTAAATCGATTATTCGATAATTATAAACCAGTTGTTCAAAATAAAATCAAATAAAAATAATTTAGTCATTTATATTAATTTAATTGATCGTCTAATTCTATAAAATTAAAAATTACAAATTAAGTTTTATTAAACCAATTGTTCGATAATTATGAACCGGTTGTTCGAAGTAAAAGCAAATAAAAATAATTTGATTTTTATATTAATTTAATTAATAAAAATAAATTGAATTAACATATTTTTTAAATATTTTAATCGAAGTGATTTTTTTGTAAATTTATAGTATAAAACAAGTGATTTTTTGCTAATAGCGGTAAAGTAAGTGATTTTTCGTAAATTTATAATAAAATAAATGATTATTTACTAAATTTTTTTTTAACATACCATAAAGAAACACATTTGTATTTTTTTCTTCTTTTTCAAATCTTTCTTCCTTCCCCTTATCCCTCTACTTTCTTCTTTATCGAAGCAAGAGGTCGAGCCCTTACTTTCTTCTTTATCGAAGCAGATCTAGCCGAATCCGACCTGATTAGCAACGAGCAATGGTGGGAAGCTTCGATTCGTGGGGACGTAGGTGAGACGTGAGTAGCTAGGGTTTTGCCAGTGCGAGAAGGTGGGGATTTTGTCGGTGGCAAGGCACGAGCAAGTAGGATTTCGTAAGCAAAATGCAAATGAGGTGAAGGACCTTATTTGAGTTGTTGGCATAGTTGAAGGCTTTCAAGAGGGCATCGCAGTGGTATAGGCAGTGACATGGGGTGTGTTGTTGAGGTTTGGCACTTAAGGAGAGTGGGGAATGAGGTAGGGCTCGGTGATGGAGGAGAGGAGAGAGATGACTAGAGGAGAGACCGAGCACACGGTGGCGAACACCATCATGGCAAATGGCTAAGCAACTCTGGTCGAGATCTGGCTAGGGTTTGGTAGGGGCTCTGGTTGGCTTTTATCTTTTGTCTTTAAGGAGGCAATAGTGTAGGGAGTGGGTTGCCGAGTAGTTGATTGATCGAGCTCATTGTGTGGTCATGATAGAAGGATGAGAGGGCAACTATGTAGTGTGGGGGAGGTTCTTGGGAATCCCTCAAAAACATAACAAAGCAACCAAAAAAGGAGGGGAAGTTGAGGAATAGAGAAAAGTTGAAGAATAGAGCTAAGTATTCTAACCCTCTTTGTATTTGAGTTTCAGCTTGTCTTGATCCTTGTTTTTATTTTTGATCGCTTTTTTTATACTCTCCTTTTTTTCATTTTTTGTTTTACAAGTTTTCATGGGCTTTTATAGACATTGAGAAGATTGAATTGATCTTCATTTAAAAGTTCAAATCGCGGATATGAATAAAGATTTTTTTTTGTTTAAATTTGTGTGGATGGATGTCATTTGTTGGATGAATTTGTTTTAAAATTGGATAAGACTATAGATGAGAAGATTCGAAATTATACTTACCTTTGATATTGAATTAATAAGGGGGTTATTTGTAAACTTTGTCAAAAAATTAGACCAATTTATAATTTTATAAATATCATAGATCTTCTTACAAAAATAATTTATTTGTAAGATTTTATTTATAAAATAATTAAATTTGGACTCATTGAAAAATAAAAAATTTTAAAAAATTTATTTATGAAAAGTAAAAATTTATTGGCTAATAAGTACATTTTAAACTAAATAAAATTATCATTAATGTTTTATCGACTAACAAAAATTATTTCAAATTAATTGAAGTTATTATCCACACTTCATCGACTAACAAAAAATAGTTCATTGTATCATCACAATAGATTTTTTTAATCCATCATTGTTAAAATAAGATTCAAATGATTTTTTTCAACCCTAGATGCATAAAGTAATGTTGAAAAACCGAGCGGCTTAGCTCATTGCATAACGAAAAATAAAATTTTTAATGGTGTTCTCTTAAGAAGGTCAATCCTTTTGCTGAAGCATTTACAAGGGTGGGAATGCAATTTCACTTATTTACAGGGTGAAATTTGAATAAAGAGGGATCAAAATGTAAACTTTGAATTTGCCTAGGGCTTTTTTTTTACGGGTGAATGGTATTGAAGGACGAGGGACGTTGAGCGCGTCCGCGCTTTTAGAGAGAGAAATAGAGGGACGCTCTCTCTCTAAGATCTCGAGCTGGAGCTCCGGTTATCTCTCTGATCCTTCTCTCTCCTCGCATGTCTCTTGGATCCTTCTGTGAATTATGGTTTTGGGCTCAAATTTCGCCCCTTTGGAGCTCCATTTCCTCAAGGATTCGGCCGCATTCCGCGGAGAGCTGGGGCTCCGAATTCGGGGGGTTTTCGTTGTGTTTTTAGGGTTTTTGTGAATTAGGGTTTGTAGAATGGGTTGTGGCTTGACTGTTAGAGGTTTTTGCTTGGGATTTTGTCAAAAAGGTGTGGTTTTTTGAGTTCCTTTGCGGGTCATTGGCTTTGTTTCGGCGCGTTTTGTTTTTGATGAGTTTCTTGTAAATTTTGGGGCTATCAGCTTGCTTTGGGATTAATACTTGCTAAACACTCGGTTATTCGTGGCATAATGGAACTGAAGTTTTTGACAAACCTCCGATAGAATGTCGCCGGATCATGAAAGCTTCTAACTTCTGATATACTTCTGGGTTTCAGCCATTCCTTAATAGATTTTAACTTTTTTCCATCAACATGAATGCTTTCGGTACTTACCATGAATCCGAAGAACACCAAGTGGTTAATCATAAAATGATATTTTTTTGAGTTGATGTACAACTTTTCCTTCTTCATCACAATAAGTACTTCTGTTAAATGCCTTTTATGTTCTTATTTATTATGATTGTACATTAAGATATATAAAAGTAAATAATAACAAAATGACTAATGAAAGCTTTGAGTACCTGATTCATCAATCGCGTGAAAGTATTTAGTGCATTTGAGAGTCCAAAAGGTATAATAAGCCATTCATAAAGTCCTTCTTTTGTTTTGAAAACTGTTTTCCATTCACCACCGGGTTTAATTCTAATTTGATGATATCCACTTTTCAAATCTATTTTAGAGAACACTTTTCCAACATGTCCAGCATATTCTCTAAGCGAAGAATTGAGAATTTATATTTTACCGTGATTCGATTGATGACTCGACTATCTACATACATCTGCCATTTTTTATCTTTCTTAAATGTTAATAAGTTTGAAACTGCACATGGGCTTATGTTGACTCTGACCATTCCTTTTTTGATCAACTCTTCAATCTTGTCTTATAAAATTTGTGACTCTTTTGGACTCATTTTGTAATAGGGAAGATTTGGTAAATTTACTTTACGAACAAGATCAATGTGGTGTTGAATATTTCTTATTGGGGATAGTTCATCAGGAAGATCATTGGGCATAAATTTTTTGAATTCATCTAGGAACAGTTGTAAGACTTTTGGAGCTTCAATTGGTATTGTTTCCATTTCTTTCTCAATCACAATAAATATTTGAGCTATCTCTTTAACTTTGTTTATAAAATTTTATACAGTCAGAAAAGAGTGACTCATTTTGTAAAATTTTGGCTCGACGTTTTTTGCTAATGGAGATGAGAATAATTTTCTTTTTATATTTAAAGAAGATATAGCGATTGTCTCGTTTACGATGTGTAGAATTTCTATTAAATTATTGAAGATTTGCCAAAAAGGATATGACATGCATTTATTTCCACAATATCATATATTATCTCATTTTTGTAGACTTTTTTAATGGAAAAACAAATTTGACATCATTCAGTTACCTTAGTTTCACTAACCTTTTTAATCCAGCCGATTTTGTAAGGAGAGGGATGTGATTCTGTTTTAATTGAAGCTGGTCAATCATAGTTTTGGAGATGATGTTTTTATTACTTCCTCCATCAATAATTATGTTACAAATCTTGCCATTTACTGTGCATCAAATGTGAAAGATATTATGACGTTGTAGGTTTTTCTCTTATTTTGGGATGTACATCAAATTCTGAATTACTAAAGATGACCTTTCACCATCTGCTTACTCGAATATTCCATCTTCATAGTTTTCTTGATCACGAGTTAAGTTATAATTTTTTGAGTTATGTAAATTATCAACCACAAAATTATCTTCAATAACCAGGTTCACAGGCTGTCGTGCTGGACAAATATTAAAACGACGTTCAAATTTTTCACACCGATAACACTTTAGATTAGGATTTGAACTTGGGTTTTTTTACTGATATAGTGTTTCCTGATGACCTTGTAGGTTTAGCTTCAGAACTCACTTGTGTCGGAGGTTGAGGAGGTTGTGTAGCTGCACCTCTATTAGAAATAGATTGTGCTCGTTTTGAATTCTTACCAATTATTCTCCCCACCTGATTTTTGATGACAGGTCGCTCCAATTAGGATTCCACGCGAGTTACACTCCTCATAGCCTCATTAATTGTCCAAATAGATTGTAAGAAAATCCTATTTTGGATGGTTGTGCGTAGCCCACCGATGAATCTTATCACTTGATGAGATTTAGTTTCTATTAAATTATTACGTACTGATAGGCAATAGAACTCCTCAGTATATGCTTTCACACCGTAATTACCCTGTCCATAATTTTGATATTACTGGAAGAGTACATGGTCATAATTTATGAGAAGGAATTATTTTTCGAAAAGAACCATTATCTATGGTCATACTCGAATTGGAGCTTTATTTTGGTGTGCCCTTTCCAATTGGATGCGTTCTCAACATGTTGATGCACCACCCTTGAGTCGGTAAACAACAAGTTTCATTTTCTTCGAATTTAGAATCTCCATATAGTCGAAGAACCGTTCTACTTCAGTAAACCAATTGAGAAAATCTTTGATCTGAAGTTGGCCATTAAAAAATGGGAGATCAATCTTCAAGAGAAAATCATGACGTCTATCATGTTCAGAAACTGATCGATGATGGATGTCTTAAATTTCTTTATCGTTGGAGTTTTCAAAGATTTGTAAACCCTTTAGATTTACTTGCGGAGCCTTTTCTCGACCAATTGGATCGCAAGTCACTTCATTGATCCGTCGACGTGGTTGGTTAAGACCTTTAAGTTGATCTATCCTTAGCATCAAGTTTGTAAGTGAGTTTTGGATTGCCTCCATGGTCAAGTCAAAATACTCACGGCTAATGTGATTACTTACAGGAGTACCGTTCCTAAGGTTGTTGGTTGCGTCATCGTTAGACATTAAGTAAGGAGAGCCTCACTTTAATACTACTTGACGTAATAACAAATGTGGTAGACGAGAAAAACACCATTGGTTTTATTAAGAACTCTTTGAATGTAGAAGAAAGAGAGAAAATTCATTAAAGTAGAATTTTATTGAAAATAAATGTGGTTCCTCGTTCATAGGGCCAAGTCCTATTTATACAATTACCACAATTCCTATTTGAGTAGATTTCTGTCTTCCCAAGTGTTAAACTGAATATAACTCAGATTGAACACATTAATTAGATTGGTAGGAGTTCTAAATAATTTAACCTACAAAAATAAATCTTAAATAATGATTTATTCTTCTTAAGTCCTAAATTAAATAGGATTTAGCTCAAAGTCTGTTTTGGGGTTGGTGAAATATGAGAATAAGATCTAATTGACTTATAGTAGGAGAGACTCATGACATTATAATGAAGAGAATTTCAATATACGAAAGTACTAAGTAAGATAAATTATAAGTTAAATAAAAGGGTGAATCAGATCATTTGCCATGCTCTTTTGACTACTGAGTTAACTTCTTTTGATATTTCTGAACTTCCTTTGAGCGTCTTATATCATATTCTTAGTTAATTGAGCCAACATAGCTAGTGCCATAGTGCCAATTCTTTTAATAGAAACATCCTTCATATAATTTCTAGTCTTTAGATGCTATATTGTAAACATGTGCAAATAGTATTTAGCATGGTTAATCTTTTTCTGCATTAGGTTTTGATAGATTATATGCTAAAGCAGTCTTAGTTTAGCTTGACAAAGAATAATATTTGGAAGTTTCTAGGGCCTACTCCTTTTGTCACCTTGTAGTGATTGATTCTGCACAGTCTTGACCAATTCTCATTTTCTTGATTGTCTTTCCAATTTGCCTTTTCTTCTATATTTTCAAGATAGTGGTCTTACTGCCTTGCAACCATATGATCCTATAGTTTAGTCTGTATTCCCAAACTCAGAGTTTAACATTTAGTTTCATCCTTGGTTGACATAGATTTGTTAGCGTTATTGTTGTTTGGACTGGTGCACCACAAAAACTTGACAATTGGGTTTCTTTAGTAATGAATTAGCTATTGGTATATGAAGCTTCATGATACTTGGTATTGTGGGTTCATCAAGTGTTCAATCTGAAAAATTTTGAGATATTTATATATGCTCTGCTATTTCCAGAAGTTGCATCTCTCTGTGCACTGCACTTGGAATAAATGTTTGTGTCCAATATTCTTCCCACTTATTTAGTTCCAAATTCCCAACCAACAATCGCTTTCTCTCTCCCTCTCTCTCTCTGTCTCTTGCAGCTTTTGCAGTTGGAAAACATAACTTTGTTTTGTTGGGGAATTTCAAATCGGAAAAGTATATATATTTTTTTATTTTGTGAGGTGTTCATTAACTTTTGAAGTTTTATAATATTTGGTCAAGTATTGGATTCTTAAATCCTTAGTATTTTATAATATGATTACTAGGATCTTTCTTTTCGCTATTGTGGGTTGCTGTTATGACCCAGATGTAGCCCCTCCCAACATTGTTCAATTTGTGTATCCCTCTGTGACTAAACAAGGATCGACCATTTGACACCAATTCTTGTAGATCTAGTTATGTGGTCCTTATCTGCAATGGTTAGGAGATGAGTTTAACAGAAAATGTTTGCCATTGCAAAGATATTTAAATGAATATGATAACTTATGGGTTCTAATTCTAGAATTTATTTGAATATGATAACTTATGGGTTGTAATTCTAGAATTTATTATGTGCCTGAAATTTAGATGGAGGCTTCTACTTTTTATTTTTTGAGTAGGGAACTTTCTCTATTATGCATAAAGGGGAGCCTTTGCATGTTAGTACAATCTAATTTGTGTAGGATTTTTTCTCCCTAAGTTAAAGAATTTAGTTCTATTCAATGTCTTAAAATTTAATAGGTGTATGTGGGATGTTAGCAGAAACCTGGTGCATATGCAGTGTATGGGTATGCAAGGGGTGTCGTCTGTGATTTCAAATTAAAAAACATTAAACTTATGGATAAAGTTTGTAGATGTATATAATTATGTAAAACTATATAAAAATCAGAAAATTGCATAAATAGGTGGGAAAATTTTAAATGGTACTGATTAGGATAATTTTATCGACTTGTTGTAGTTAAATTTTAAATCATCAAAAGAATGCCATAACAGTATGTCTTGCAATCAACAATCCAACTCTACCAATTATTTTATCGATGTCAAAAGATATGAAATATGTGCAAGAACTAATAGTCAGTAGCGTGTATGATAAGGTAAATAAAAATGAGCCGGTTGCATATGCAGGTACTGTATGCAATTAATTCAGGTGTTTGTTTCTTCACTTGTGCCATAATGACATTTTGAAACACATTTTCTATTTTTCTTCAAGTGATTTTGCAAAATGATTTAGTTATGAGGCTTAACTTAATATTCTTTAGCTTGGCTAAACCCACATTTCTTTATAGATTTTCTGGGTATCATAAGTGCCGTTTGAAATTCATGCTAAGAAATTTGACTAGGTTCCAATGCTTGCATGAAAGGAAAATGGATATTACTTGTTGCCACTACAACTATCTTTGTCCGCTACATCCTCTTGCTCCCAAATGTCAATCAATTTAGTTGGATTCAATGTTTGGAGCATGAATTAGTAGCAAATTATTAGCTTGATAGACTGAACCAGAAAATGACTTGATGTTAGAAGAGGAACAAGGGTAAAGAGCGTAAAGGAGGAAGCTTCTAGAAAGGAATGGCATGGAGAAGAGTATGGGGGAGTGAGACTATTGCTCAAGACTTTGGTGGTGGAGTTGTCATAATGAAGAGCAGATAGAAGGGCCTGGTGGCAGAAAAAGAGGGAACAATATATAAGCTAGGATGAGGGAAACTTGACTAGGTTGAATGGCTGAGATGGGATTGGAGGAAGCATGTAGAAACTTGGTCTTTCCCGTATTATTCTTGTATTTAACCATTTAAGCATTAGCTGTAGCATGCCTAACATTCATCGTATATGTAAAAGGCTTGTGATTTGCTTATATTGCTTGTGTACCAATGAATTCTGCTCACATTTGTGGAGATCCTTTGCACTTGTTTCAGGTACTTATTATGCTTAATGCCCATTTTATAGGTACCTTTGGATCCCATATTTTTCTAATTGTAAATTGTCTCAGTTAGGTTACTTTCTGAGCATAAAATAAAAATCCATGGTAGGCTTATAGTCAATTCATGCTAGTTTTTTGAGTTCTGCAAGTCCAAACTAAAGCACTGAGACAAGGGAAAATGTTCGAACTTATGAACTGATAGATCAACTTTTCCCTATCTATTTCCATCTCTATCTTGTTTAGTCTCCTTTTCTTGTTGGGCTTGATGATGCTCCTCTGGACGTTACGTGATAAAAGACATCTGCAAAAACACAAATCTTTACCATTACAGGCTGAATTAGGCGCAGGCTTTGGGGTACACTAACTAGATATTAAAACTATCGGACCACTATTTGAGTAGGATAACAAACATGGAACAGAGTATCACTGGCAGCTCTTGAAAATGGATAAGACACCTTCATAATTGTCAGCATTAGATCCATGAGTGGGTGGAGTTTTTTTAACCATTTTCCCATTTTTTTGTAATGTTTTTATGGTTTTCATGGTCACATGAAACAAAAAACATTCTCCTGTTGATGGTCTTGGTGAGGATTGCAAGTCTATCAATATGAATCATCGAATAGAAGTAAAGGTTCAAGATTTGAAGGTAATATATGCCATGATTGGCACAATTTTGAAACTAATCAATTTTGGTGCTCTTTGTCAGAGATAGAAGGTTTGAATTCTAAATTATATTGGTCGAACATATTTGGGAGGGTCAAAGGTGAGTGTTAACTAGGGACTATACAGGCTTTTGATAGTGGGATTGCAGTGCAATAGATCTTGAAGGTGCAACCATGCCTAGTGGCTCTAGTCAAATTGAAGGATTAGGGGAATAATCTGTACAAGCAGATTATCAAGATTAGGTGAACTTGTACATGCTAGTTTTATGGTAAATTGGCTGAAGCCATGTTCAATTTGCTTTATCTTCTAAGGATCATATTAGATGGCCCTTGTGCTGTCTCAAAACAAAACAAGAGAGGATTTTGTCTTTTAATTTTCTTATTTTGCAGGAAAGAGAATTTGAGTTGTGCAATCTATGACAAAATGCAGTATTGTTATTGCTCTTAAAAAATTCTCAATTGTAGGAATGAGGTTAATGCATGTGAAATCAATAGTTAGACTTGATCCTAGTTTAAATTTTAGTCAAATTTTATAGCAAAATTTTTTTGGGGTGTATACTTGTTTTTGTTAAGTTCTTTATTAGTGACATAACAAAAATGTATTTGGGAGGGCCAAAAGTGAGTGTATTAACTTGGGGCTATACAGGCCATTGATAATGGGCTTGTAGTGCAACATATCTTGAAGGTGCAACCATGTCTTGTGGCTCTAGTCAAATTAAAGGATTAGGGAAATAATCTATACCATCAGATCGTTAAGATTAGGAAAACTAATATATTCCAGTTTTATTATGAATTGGCTGAAGCCACCTAAATTTTTTTTTATCTTCTGAGGATCATATTGGATGGCCTTTGCACATTTCCAAAACAAAACAAGAGGAGAAGATTTCGTGTTTTACCTTTCTCATTTTGCAGGAAAGAGAATTTGGGTATGAAATCTATTGGAAAAAATGCTGTATTAGTTTGCTCTTAAAAATTTCTCTTCTCAATTGTAGGAATGAGATTAGTGTATGTGAAATCAATAGTTAGACTGATCCTATGATTTAACAATGTTTTAGTAATTTTTGTAGTAAATTTTTTCTGGGGAATATTTATACATGTTTTTATTTCGTCCTTTACTAGTGGTATCCTGATTCAGTTCAAATTTTACTTCATTACCAAAGCTTGGCTTACAAAGAAATCTAGAGGCTTCTACAAATTTTCTAGAAGATATGGCCTTTGAATTGTAGATGTGCCTTTTATGGTACTTCTGAGTTAGAGTTGGAATGGGACTTTGATTTGAACTAAATTAAAACTAGACAGGGTTAACTTGTTCTCCATGATGATAGACCAGAAGTTGATGAACATAGTGGCTCTGTTGGTTGACAAGTTGATCTTATGAGGCACTTTTTTAGTTGTAGGGGAAAGGGAATTCTTTTTCTTTGTTTTTTTTGTTTTTATTCCTTCGGTTGAAAGCCAGCTTCTTTTAAGTGATTCAATCTATTAAGAAACTGAAATCTTTTTGACGAAGAGCCAATATCAAAGTTTGCTCTAGCTCAATTTCCATTTTCTCCTTGGACCATTTCCTTATTTCATTTGTGATTGTATATCTAGGTTTTAATTGACAAGAGCTACACATGGATTTTTGTTTATAGCATGTTTGTTTCCCGAGTACTGTTGAAACTCGGGAAGCCACGGGACTTCTAGCTCCAGGGAGCATATGACTAGTAGAACTCTGAGCTTGTCCTATTTTATGGCCTTATTGTATAACTTCAAAATTCCTGCTTCCAAGCATCTATAATGTTGACAATTACTATTTATTTATTTTCAAAAATTGGTGTCTGTTGCCACATTAACTAGTGGATCTCCATAAATGTGCATTTAGTTTTTATTGGTTATTTAAGATTATGTGGGCCTATATCAAGTATCACCTGGAACTAGCAACTTTGATCTCCATGGGAACAAAATGTTACCACCTTTCCACCAAATCTCATGGTGCATGCGAGACATAGATTCCCCTACCAAACCCATCAGCTAGTGCTTAGCGAAAATCGGTCGATAAGTTGTCGGTACTTGGTCATCCTACTCAAACCAAACTAGTTTTTGCTGGGCACGGGTGCCCTGTGTTGTCATTTTTGAAGTTTGGTTAGATAAATGTCAACCTGTTTTTAAAGGGTCACATGCAGGGTAATTCGTTGGCTTGCCATGGATCACAGAACTTATGAATCTGGGCTAAGGGTTTGTTTGCTTGTTTGGTTGCTTGCTCGTTAGCCTAGAACTTGTGGAATTGTTGGAACTTAGTTCCAACCTTCCGTTAGCATGAGTGGGATCAGAACTATCTCAAAACAAGAACTTTAAGTGGATAATCTAGGGTTTTAGAATTAGTGATGAAGTACTTCTTTTTATTAGAATAATTTTTGAGATTTTTTTATACATCAAACTCTAGATCTATATTGCTATTTATAAGGAGTAATTTTATAACCCTATAATTTTACTTGGACTTTTTAACTTAAGATTAATTTCAGTATAAGTTCGTTTTAATTTTATTTGGGCTTGTTGGATCTCAGATTTGTGGGTTGTGATGAATTCAAAGTCTCAAGTATTTGGATGATACAGTAGTATAACTATATTTTCAAGTTTTGAGCCAATTAGGATATCTTGAGCCATTTTTCTTTTTTTTTCAACTCTTTTTTTTTAATATTCCTCTTCAAGTTGGATTGTATATTTTATACATGCCTAGTTTAGCGTGATCTTTTCTAATTTTTTTGAATTTACAAACTTTGTAAAAATATCTACTAGCTAGTTTTATGTTCTAATATAAACCAATCTTGATTTTTGCTTCTGAATTTTCTCTTTGATAATATGGAGATCTATCTCAATCTATTTGATTTTCTCATGAAAAACTGGATTATTGGAGATGAATTTCTGCTTGACTATCATACAAAGTTGAGCTATTTTTTCTGTTGAATAACTTAGATTAAGGAGAAATGATTTCAGTTAAAGAATTTCGCATGCCATTAGGGCAATGACTCTGTATTTGCTTCTGTACTTGATTTAGCTCCTATTATTTATTTTTTACTTTTCCAATAAATCAAGTTTGCACCTAGTTATATATATATATATGCTAGATGTAGAACTTTTGTTTGCTAGTGAACCAACCCAATCTGTATCGGAATAAGTTTTTATTTTCATTCCTTCCTGCTTTCCATAAACCAAGTTCTAGAGCACTTTCAAGGTAGTTGAGTATTTGAAATACAACTTCTAAGTAGGGTTTTTTAGGTTTCTTTTGTAAACTAACTCATTACTCCAATTGCATAATTGATATCTAGTTTGGTGATGGTTACATAAATTAGTTTTTTTACTAATTTTCTGTACATCTTTGGATCTCTTAGCGGTTTTCCTTGATCTAGGTATAATTTTAAGTTTGGATTCATAGAAATTCTAGCTCTTCTTACACCAAGTAATGCTCTATTTGTTAATATGTTAAGTACATATTTTTCTCTCGGGCATAACTAGTTTTTTAGTAAATGTGCTTGTTCTATTTCAAGGAAATAATGTAGTTTTTTCAAATTTTTTTATTTCAAATTTGATTTGTAGAAATTCTTTGAATTAATCTATTCTCTCAATGTTATCTCTTAGTAGAATAATATCATTAACACAAATCAGTAACACTATGATTCCTTGTGTGTTTCTGTTGACATATACAGTATGATTTACTTGACTTTTCTTGAAGTCATACTCTACGTATGCTGTATTGAATTTTTCAAATTATACTATTAGAATTGTTTTAAACTATAAAGAGATTTTTTTATTTTGTAGACTTGCTCCTTTTTTCTCTAGTCAAAGCTTGGTGGCTTAGCCATGTATGTTTGTTTTTTAAGATCAACATGAAAAAAATGCATTTTTAATGTTTAGTTGTTGTAAATTTTACCCTTTATTCATAGTTGGAGAGAGAATTATTTTAATCAAACTCATCTTTTCCACTAGTGAGAAGATTTCAAAAAAATCTACTCTATATATTTGGGTATAATCCTTTACTACTAATCTTACTTTAAGCCTCTATACTGCCATTAGAATTATACTTTATAGTAAAGACCCATTTGCATGCCACTTTTAGTTTGTGTCACTCTTATGTGGTCTCTATGTAAAGCTTGATGGCTTCTCTCCATCTCTTATCTAAAAGAGTTTCCTCCACTATTTTAGGTATTTTGTTCTCTATTAATACTTGAGCAAATCTTATATATATGATGGAGTTAAATAGGAATATGAGATATATCTCTCAATGGGATGCCTTGTGCATTATTGTTTGTTTTGTTTTTTGTGCAATGGGCTAAACATTATCCTTTTGGCTAATTTCATTCTACTTAGATTGAGTTTTTGAAACTGTTACTATTTGAATTTCTTTAGTTTGTTGCTCATGTTTTATTCTTTCATCTTTTATCAATGAGTTCAATTTAGTTGGGGTGTAGATTTAAGTACTCGTTTTGTTTTCTTCTCCTAGTATATATTAGAATCTCTTTTGATTGGTTATTAATTGACTCAATTCTCTTCAAAATGGCATATGAAAGAATTGGTAATATTATATTTTGTTTTAAGTCTTGGTCACTCATTATATCAATAAGTTTTCTTTAATTTTCACTAGTAGTAAACAGTCTCTTTATAAATTTTACATTTGCGGATATGTAAATTTTGTCTATTTTAGGATCATAATACTTATAACTCTTTTTGATTTTATAATATCCTATAAATATGCATTTATTAATTTATGTTCTTGTTTATCTCTAAATTGATCACTATTATAAATAAAGTATATGTAACCAAATATTTTCAAGGGTTGATGAAATAGTTCATCCTCAAGATAGAGAACTTTAAATAGGTTTTTGTTATTAAGTTTTGCATTGGTACCCTGATTTTTTCGTCATCCAATCCTGTAAATGAAATGCAATGAGGATTGCATCACTCTAAAATTTTAGAAGATACATTTTTTTAAATAATAAAATCCTAGTAACCTCTAATAGATATTCATTTTTTTCTTTCAGGAATACCATTCTGTTGAGGTATATAGGAGCTTAATATTTGAGACATAATTTTATTTTCCCTTAGGTATTCTAAAAATTTTAGAAATGTTTTTTCCCCTCCATTATCTGTTCTTAATATTTTAGTATTAGTATTGAATTAATTTTTGGTTTTCTTATGGAAAACCTGAAATATCTCATATACTTTTGATTTTTTTCATTAAATACAATCAAGTTACTCTAGAATAGTCATGTATGGAGTTTATAAAATACCTATAACTAGTTCAAGATGCTATCCTAGACATTCATACATTACTAATAATGTTGAAAGAAATATGCTAGTTTTATTTATTTAGGATTAATGTATTAACCTGTGATGTTTTGCATATTCACAATCTTGACAAAAATCAATTTTAAAAGTATTAATCCTAAAAAATAACAGTCTAAATATATAAGATGATGGATGACCAAGTCTGCAGTACCATTTGAATGTTTTTTCTTATGGAGCCAATAGAATCTTTGAACTAGTTATTCCATCTTTCAGAATATGGTGTTCCTTTCTTCTCAATATTTTCACAAATCTTCCTCCCTGAATGAAGATTCTGAAAAACAACAAGTTGTATAAAAAGGTTATTGAACAATTCAAATACTTGGTCATTTGACTAGTAGACATTTAGTTGACAAAAAACTTGGAAACAGATAAGAAGAGGATAGTTTCAAAGATTATAAATAAACATCACCCTGTTTTGCTATTGGGGATATTGTGTCATCTGTTAGTGTCATTAGTCTTGAAATTGTACAATTATTTGTATGACTAAATTATGATTTGTTATTTGTCATATGATGAGAGGTTCTTGAATCAATGATCTAAGAACCTCTATGTTTGCTGTGATGACTTTTATCTTTTGAAAAGAGGGATGTTATTTTTTTTAATCATCTGATTATACTTTTCTTTTGAGATGGTTACCAAAAAGAGAGTTCAAGAGAAGTTTTTTGTGATTGGTTTTTTAATTTTGTCTCTTCAAACTGATATACTTGGATACTGTTTGTCCAAGTCGGTTTACCAACAATTAGCTAGCATTATTTATTGTGTCCTGATTTGTCATACTTTGTATACCTCAGATTGCCTTTTTCCTCTTTCGTTGCCTATGTAGCCTTCTTTTCCGCTTTCTCTGAAATTTGTTTCTTCTTTGTTATATCTTGTTTTTCCTTCTGAGATCATGGTTGAACTTTCTCATCTTTTGAATTGTAGAGGTAGCACCAGCTCTTTAGATTCTTTTATATATCTCTTCTAATGGGGTACCTTACTTCCAATTTAGAAATTGGTTTTATATTGTTCATATTGAGAGTCTAATTCATGAAGGAATTGTATAACCTTTTGTTCTGCTTAATTTTTATGGTTGTCTTCTGATTTAGCTAGTATGTAATATTCTAGTTCATTCCAAAAATCAGTTAGTGTATTAAAATATATTCTTAATTTCCTGTTTTCTTGTCGCAGGTTATAAATTTATTTTCGAATAGAGAATACACAAGATAAATTTTTTTTACTTTTATATATCTTGCAAAGTTTTTCTGAGAAGGTATTTGCACTTTTACAATAGAGTAATTCATAGTTTTTTTTAGGTTCTACATTAGTTAGAAGAACAGACATCACGTCTGAGTATCCTAGTTCCTAGTCCTCCGTCTTTATACGGTCTTTTGGTGGATCTTTTATCAAATATTTTTGTCTCCTTTGAAATTAAAGATAAATCTCTATGTATCTTACCCATGGGAAATAGTTCTGCATGTCTTTCAGCTTTATAGTTGTGATCTGTAGGCTTCCTCTTTCTTTGTATGATTTGTAGTCAACTTTGTTTGCCATTTTCTAGCTTTTGTTATTGCTTTTGTTTCCTTCCTACCTAAACTCTAATGCTATATTACAGAACTAGAATTTTAAGTGACTAATCTAGGATATCAGAATCAATGATGAAGTATTTCTTTTTATTAGAATAGCATTTTAGATTTTTCATACATCAAACCTTAGATCTATACTTTTATTTATAAGAAGTAGTCTAATAATTCTACAATTCTACTCAGACTTTTAACTTAAGTTCAGTTTCAATACAAGTTGGCTTTAACTCTATTTGGGCTTGTTGGATCTCGGGCATATGGGTTGTGATGAATCCAAAATTTCAAGTATTTGAATGATATAGTAAAGCAATCATGTTTTCAAGTATTGAGTCAATGAGGTTATTTTTTAGTCCTCTTTCTTCTTCTTTACTCTTCCTTCTCTTCTTAAACTCTTTCTTCTTCTTCTTTAACAAAAATTGTACCACAAATTGTGGAACAGTTTTTTCCTGAAAAATCTCTTATTAGATATTATGGTTATGATTGTTTTTTCTGCACCATTTTGTAGAAATTCATATTTTTAAAAGACATGGATTGAACTAGTCAACTTAGTGGGTTACTGAGCTGTTGAAATCAGCTCCAACACCCCCTCATAGCACACACTTGTACATAATTGTCAAACTTTGAGTTATCAGAAAAGCATTTTGAAGATCATAGTCGGGCCAACGTTCTATTGGATTCGGATCAAGAAGGGTCAATCGCCAGAAGGCCAAGTTAGTTATGGGTCAAAGCCTACCCAGTGTGGTCTGACTCAACACAAATCATTGACACCCCTGAGCTCTGCTGATTTCCTTGAGTTTTGGGCAATCAACACACTTTAGTTGAAACTACCATAGAAGCATTGTAGACCTATGTGAATAATGAGGGTTTTTTTTGTAAAAAATAACGGGACATATTGCAACATTTCTAAAATCTGGTCCTTATCCAAAGCTTTATCTACCTTTGAAAGCAATTTGTGAACCAGTGACTATTAGGGAGTTCGATTTGTTGGAGGAGATGGTAACCTATTATGCAGGTCTGATAAATTATGGCATACAGAATGGGAGAAAATGTGACAGTGATCTAGAATCTTTTCAGTTCCCAAGTATGGCTACTCCTAATGATTTATAAAATCGCCAAAGGTATTGACCATACATTTTTGGGTTGATGGTCTGGATGCTTCACGTTTAGTTACGCATTGGTTTTGAGTGGAAGGCACAATTGAAAGGTATGAAACCTGAAACTCTTTAGTATCAAGATAAAGCAGACCCATGATTGGATGAACTTGGTATCAGCTTATATTATGCTAGTTAGAGGAATTTGTAACCAGAATTGTCCAGATTTTGGCAGCTTATTGCATGACAGTTCTAATAGGTGCAACAACCAATTTAAGTCTAGTTTGGCACCTAGGAGCATTACTGGCTAGGGCTATGCTTAACCTGGCCTCCAGAATAGAGATTGCAGATCCAGGCTGCTTTATTTGGGTCTTAATCCAAATGATTGCGCAAACTCTAATAGTTCAATGTAGACTAGATATAGCTGGCTTATCTAAAGCTTAAGGTAGTTTTGCTCTGTCCCAGCTTCTAATTCAAAATTGCTATTAGGGCCACATTTTCGAGCTCATATCATAAATCTTGTCCCAAAACATAAATTGGCCAGATTACCTTGGCTGCTTTGATAATCTATATGTGTCAATTTTTAGAATATAGGATTTGTTCTTAAAAAAAATTAAGGTTTTGATTTCAATGATGAGTTCTATTACTCTGAGAAAAAGAGTTACTGAATATATTGTTGCTTGTTCCTGTAAATTCTTTTATACTGCTAAATCTTTAGTAAACTCGGATTTAACTTAAACTTCTATTTGGTTTTAAATTAAACTTGATTTTGAGCTTTGCTAATAATTTGATTATATTTTTAATGGGCTGTGATGAACTCGGGGTACTAGAGCATTTGGAAGGTGCTATTCTAATTCAATCATATCATGTATCGATTGACCCAATATAAGGACCAAATTTTGATTCTTAGTTTTCGACACCCCTCCTCAAGTTGGATAGTAGATGTCTCGCATGTCCAACTTACTTTTGAATTTTGTTAACTTGTCTAATTGTAATGTTTTGATGAATATGTCTGCTAGTTGATCTTATGTTTTTAAATAAGCTGTATGTTGGTTTTGAGTTTTTTTTGTAGTAAAATGCAAGTCCATCTAGATGTATTTAGTCCTTTATGAAAGATTGGATTAGTACAAATGTAGAGTGCTGTTTGATTATCACAAAACAGTATTGTAGGAGTTCTAAAAATTAATCCTATTTTTGTTAGTAGTGTTTTCAACTATAATATTTCATAAGTGGTTGCTGCTATTGCTCTGTATTCAGTCTCAGCATTGGATCTAGCAACTACGTTTTGTGTTTTGCTTTTTCATACAATCAAATTACCTCCAAGCTTGACACTTATCTTTGTAGTCAATCAATTAGGGATCTTGTCCAATCTCATTTGAAAATGTTACTAGTTCTAGCGTATCACAATTTCTGTACCATGTACCCAAATTTGAAGTTCCTTTAATATTTCTCAATATCTAATTGACAACTTCTAAATGTGGTTTTTCTGGGTTTTGCATAAATTAACTGACTCATAACATGCCTAATATCTGATCTTATAATTATTAGGCAGATAAATTTTCCTACCAATTTTTTATATATTTCAAGGTCTTCAAGTGGAGTTCCTTTACTTGAGAGTAATTTGAGTTTTGTATTTATTGGTATTTTGGATTTTTTATTGTCTAATTAACTTATATCTCTCAATCGGTCTAACACATTTTTTCTATGATAGTACTATATGTTGTTTTTCATGAGTTACTTCAATCTTAAGGAAATAATATAGTTTTACTAGCTTCTTGATCTCAAACTTAGTTATTAAATAGTCCTCTAGTTCTCTCATTCTTGTATTGTACTCTAGTAATAATTATATTATCAATATACATAGGCAATATGATTATACCTTGATTATTTTTTTTCAAAAAAATGAGTAATCAACTTGGTTTCTTTTGATTGTGACATATATATTTCTCATTGAAGGTTTCTATGTGGAAAAATATTTTTGACATCTAGTTGACATGCAAAAAAATATTGCTGACATTTAGTTGATTTATCTACTATCCTTTATTTATCGTAAGTGATAGTATTAGTCTAATGATATTCATTTTTTCTATAGGTGAAAGGGTTTTAAATGATCAATTCCTAATGTTTGAGTATATCCTTATACCACCAACTTGATCTTATACTTTTCCATAGTTTTATTTGTATTATATTTGATTGTATATACCCATTTGTACTCCACAATGAGTTTATTATTTAGTATAGAAACATGTCATAATCTTTCTCCATTTGGTGTGTGTTATTAGCTCTTGCACTATCTTTAGTATTTTAATAGATATGAGATTGAGTGTAAAAGTTCTAGAAGCAAGAGTTAAATTTTGATATGATATAAACTTAGTGATTGGGTGCTGGGTGCATTTTATTTTCTAAGAACTATTAGTCAATGAAAATCAATGTTTGTATCTGAGGCTGTAACACGAGATTGACTTTTAGGTTTTGACTAAGGTTCTTCATCTTGTTTTGATGCAATTTGTTTGTTTTGTCTAGAGTCACAAGTAATTGGTCCGTAGGCACATGTAAAAAAAATATCAATTTCAATTTTTATTCATGTTATCTTTATTTACGTATTTTTCATAATAGTATACTATATCATCAAAGAAAGTTACGTCAACTAAAATGTAGTTTTTATGTGTTTGAAGATTAGAACATTTATACTTCTTTTGTATTTTAGAGTATTCAATGAATATACATTATATAGATTTTGATTATAATTTGTGTTTGAAGGGGTTATGATTATGAATATAATAAAGGCATCCAAATACTTTAAATGGTGGATGAAATGGTTTTGTTTTTGGATAAAGAACATTAAAAGGACTATCATTGTTTAGTAATGTGGTTGGAATTCTATTTATAAGGAATGGTGTAGTGAGAACTGTATTTTTCAAAATTTGTTTGCAAAATTTTTCTCAAATATTAATGCTTGTGCAACTTCTAAAAAATACTAATTTTTTTTAACAACTGCATTTTTTTGAAGGATATATGCGTATGATATTTGAGAAATGATAATATATTCTTAGAGATAATTTTAGAATTTATTTAAGAGGTAATCACCTCCATTATCAAAATTTACTATCTTAATATTTGGATTAAACTAATTTTTAATTCTTTATTGAAAGGTTTCAAAAGCTTTAAGGGAATGATCTTTTTAGAAATTGATAGAGTTAAAGTTTAAAGCAAACAATTTACACCACTTTTGGAGAGCAAAATACCACTTATTCTCAATATTCGAATCCTGATAACTTTTGAAGACATTCTTAAATATTTCTATAGGTGGAGTGAAATCTTTAGATCGGATTAAGGTTTGAAAGGCGGTGATAAATTTTATAATATTAGGTGTAATCTAGTTAGGGATAAGATCCTAATCTTCTAGGGCATCCTGGGTGAAACTATCTATAGGATTTAAAACCACTTTTGAATATTTCTCAGAAGATATTAAACTCGAACCTATCTCCTTTTTCAATTTTTTGCTCTTCTCAAATCGCCATAGGCCCAATTCAGTTATGTCTGGAAAGTTGTACACGTTGATTAGGTTTTTGAGGTATTTTTTTCAAAGAGTGGATTTAAAAATTCAAACTCTTAATTCAGAAACACCCAAGTACCGTTTGATTCGGAATTAGAATCAGGATCAGTATCAAGACTAGTGAACCACTTTTGTAAATTAATATTTTTTTATCAAAATCAATATTATAATAATTTAAAAATTGAAAATTTATTTAATTTTTTATAATAATTTAATTTAATAACAGTATAAAATAAGTAATATTAATGTTACAAGAAAAAATTCTGAGAAATGTTGACCTTGATTTTAATCCTAAATCAAACGGTATCCTAATGAAATAGTTAGACTCTACTCTCCTAATCCAACAAGACACTCTAATACAAAAATAAAAAACCACAATGATTGAAGAGAGTACAAAATGACACTTATTTTAGGCCAATTTTTCAACGGGACTTGGAGCCACTGGCACAAGAATAATTAGCAGCTGGGAACTAATCCCCGTGGGAGAAGATGGGACAACAGGAGGAGCAAGTCTTTTGGAGGACGTAGTAGTGGTGGAAGGTGCAAGGCTTGACCTACCAACAACAGGAGCTTTGGTGGAGGACGTCATTTACTTTAAGATGACAAAGACCCGACTGCCTTAAAAGATGGGAGCTGCAAGCACAGGAATCAGCAAAGTGGTAGGTCCTTTATTAGACGATGATCTATTTTGAGAGGAGGAAGGAGCGGAAGAGGACGCTATTTCAAAAAAAATTAATAAATAAAGAAGGAAAGGAAGCAAAAGTAAAAAAAAGTTATATTACACAAAGATTATTGAAAATAGATGAAAAAAGAAAAAGGATCTCTTAAATAGTATTTTCCAAATCATCAGATCGTTGTTACGTGTAATGGAGAAGCTTATAAGGTGGGAGACAGAGGTCGCCACACCGATCGCAAGGAATACATACCCATATTAGGGACTGTCTCGATATTTGAAATGGGACTGCCATCTTGGAATCAATTGAACCCTATTATTTTCACGTGGTTAAATAGGGGGTGACTCATTTCTTGAAGGATCATATTTGTCAGCAATTCGCACTTGGCACAAATTTGCGGCTCACCTCATGATGAGTTGTGATGGCTAGCACTCCTCAAATTGGCAAACGTGGCGAATTCAAACTGTGAAAATTTAAAATGATGTGTCTGAAGACTCAGTTCGGATTAATGTACCAAAATGAAAGATAGGAGAGTAACTCTACTCACAGAGCCCTTCAAACTGATGCATCAAATTAAATTCAGCTAACTTAAAAGTGAATGAGGATCTGACATAAGGATTGATCTTAATGCTGAGATAATTGAGATGCGGACTATGAAGCCGGCATTTGAGACAATATTGCTGAGGTTAAATTGGTTAAGTGATACAAGCAATGAATGCCCTACAAGCACATAGTACGAGGCCTACAGAAAAATATAATAGGTTTGATCCATATTTTAATATAGTCGAGTATTAAAGAAAATCAAAAAATAAGACTCTTGAAAAGATTCTTAACATTGAATCCGGGAGTGATATCAAGTAGATAAGGAAAATTCAACATAATTAGGACTAAAATCATAAAACTCTTGAATTTGTTAAAAGATCTCCTTAACCAATAAAACAGAGGACAATGCATGAAGGTAAAGGATTTCAACTTTTCTTTTTGTTCTCTCTCTCTAATACTTTTTTAAAAAAAAATTGACATAATTTTTTTTAACTTAGAGCGTTGGAGGGGTCATCGCTGAAGAGCTCTTGGCGATCTTTCTTATGGTTCATATTTTCTTTTGCAAATTGGCAGAAGAGCTGTTTAATAAATCTGATCTTGAGGAGCCTCTCGAATTAGAACTGATGTCTAAATTAGACTCTATCAACACTTTTGAATGAAGATCAATCTTAAGGCTAAGTCGAAATAGAATGAAACCTTCAATTTGTTAGTCATAGTTATAATTTTTGCTATATGACTAGACAAGGTTTCACATTATGGTTTTGTTTTCATCCCCATTGGAGATGCTGGTTTTGACACATACAACTTTTCAGATCTTGACTCCTAATTCACTGATTTTAGTTGAAAATTGTAAGATGATGAAAAAATTTCAAATAATTTAGAGGAATTACTATTTTTCTAAAAAAAAATTTAAAAGAACTAGTATATACTATTTTAAAACTATGCAATTGATGTGGATGGTCTTGAGCTTCCCATTTGAAGCTGAAAACTATAAGAAAACTAGATTAAAAGTTCAATTTCGATAACCTGAGTTTTAAATTCATGATAATTATGAAAAGTCAACAAATAAAGACAAAAAATTAAATGATCAAATGCACTACTCAGGCCATTAAAAACCATGGGCAAAGAATAATTTATACTTTGAATTTGGCTAACTTCACCAATCATACCTGAAGGTGCTTATTGTTAAAGAATAAAGATCAAAGCTTAGTCTTTATATTGGACCGAGTCATATATAACATGGTTGTATTAGATTAGTGCTTTATAGATGCTCTAGTACTCTGGATTTATCACAGTCAATTAAAGATGTAATGGGGTCATTAATAAAGTTCAAAGTCAAGTCCAATTCAAAATCAAGTAGAAATCAGTCCAATTCGAGTTTGTTAGGGTTTTAGTAGTATAAAAGAATCTACAAAAATAAGCCAAAATATATTTTGTAACTCCTTTTTTCATAGTAATAGAACTCATCATTAAAATCAAAACCTTAGTCTTCCTTGAGAGCAAACTCTAGAATTTGAAAATTGATATGATATCAAAGTGTACGGAACCATAAAAATTTAACAAATTCTAGCCAACAGCAGGGAAAAGCCACAAAGATAGAGGAAACTGGCAGATTACCTCTACCAAATTAAAAAGGATAGAAATCTATTTACCATGGGTAAGAGTTATAGAGATTTAATTAATCTCAATTGGAAGACAAGATTAGCTCATCAAGGAGTTACAAGTAGAAAAGATGGCTGAAGATACGAAATAATGTCATTATTTTTGAACAGTCTTGAGCCCAATGTAGGAAGATTATTCCTTTATTATCAAACATCAAGAGTAATATAAAAGAAGTTCAAAAGGATGTATAGCAGTGAAACTAATACCTCTAGAGTTTTTATACTATATGAAGAAATATTCACAACTAAACAAGATGATAAAAAACTATGTGAATATTTTAGAATCAAGAGTGAATTATGGGATGAAGTGAAGTATTATCTTCTAGTCAAGACTAAAGAAGTAAGAAGAGAAAGAGAAGTGAAGATGATATCTTTTTTAGTCAGATTGGACTCACAATATAAATAGTTGAAGTCCAATTTTATGAATAACAATAAAAGACCCTCCTTAAATCAAATCTATTATAAACTATAACGCATTATACTGATGATCTTACAGAAAAAGACATTGATAGAGCCCTCTAGTATGATCTCAGAAGAGGATCATAGCTATACAAAAAATAACGATCATGGAAGAGGTTCAAATTTTACAAGAGCAAAAAAAAATTCTCCAAATGGATATAAATATTTTATCACTTTCGTTGATGATCACTCATGTGTAACATGACTTTATTTGTTAAAAAGAAAATCAGAAGTCCTTAGGATTTTCACCAGAGTCAATCCAAGTCTTTCTTCCGAGTGGGATAATCCTTCCTTTCACCTAACCAACCCAGAGATCCACCTCGAAATTCATTAGCTCTTGATCTCCTGGGTATGATGTTAGGTCCACTCCCACATAGTCTGACGAGTCTTGTCTGTTGGAGCACGACTTGCCCGTGGCTCGAAAAGTCAGTATGTGCTTTAGGCTTTTGTGCTTTTCATTTTTCAGTTGGTTTCTTCTCAATCTGACTGTGAGTTTGGTTTTATGCAAGGTTATCCATTTCTCATTTATGAACAAATTTCTAAAAGAGCAGGTAGGTGCTCCTCAGGCATCCTCTGTCCCATCACCTTGAAAGAGATTTGTTGAAGATAATGCTATTCCCTAAGAGTCTGTCTAGGGCTTTGAGAAGAGATAAGAGGAGAGAGAAAGTTGACCCACAAAGAGAGAGGTTAGACAAGGAAAGGACAAATAATACCTCACCTTTTTGAGTCCTTATCTTGGGTCGAAACCATGAGAGGGGGGCCACTTGAGTACTGAGCTCCTCTCCTGTGAAGTTCGCCAATCGGGGAAAAAAATCAGTTATGACTTGCATCATATCTCGCTCGAACCAAAGTTTAGGTGAAACCTTTTCCTCACCGTAAAAGCTCTTCGGATGAGGACACAAACACTGAGTGGTACTTTCTTGGGGACTTTGGGAATAGTGGGAGTCCCCATATTGAGCAGTTTCTCGTAAACCAAGTTTTCATGAAGGAGCCCGAATTTGTACCGATGTAATTTCTCTAAACTTCTTTATCAATACTATTTTTTTTCTCCTCTTTTATTAACCTGTGGTTTGATTGCAAACACTACAATTTTTTTATTATGTAGGTAGGCATTTTTATAGTGCTCAGAGGCAAAGTGCCTTTAAGAAGAATAAGGTCGATAAAGTCAAGGAGGATGTGAATTTCTTTTGTTTTCAGTTTAAGTCACTCCAGTTTGAGATTAAGAAGATGAAGGAGGTAGAGGAGAAGAGAAATGCTCTTCAAGCTGAGCAAGAGTTAGTTTTGATAGCGCTGAAAGAACTTGAGGATAAATAAAAGATTTTAGGCCAAGGAGAAGACGATGGCTACATTTCACTGGAGCTCGGAATACTCAAAGACTTTGAGGTTGGTCAAGATATAAGTCATCCTCGAGTTCAAGTTCAGTGACAAATATCTTCGAGAACGGGGCCTCCTCTCTGCGAATTCTTTCTCCGAGTGCTATCTTTGTTGGGAGAATATGTTAAAGTTAACTCATCGTGATCCTGACTTTGAGCTCGTTGATCTCCAAATAGAGTTTTATGACAACTTGAGGATCCACCACCTCAAATAAGAATATAAGGATATTATTTGGAGGGAGAAGAAAGCCTTGGAGTATGGTGAAGTCGACCCCCTAGTACTTGTTCCTTTTAAAGATTCTGGTCAGCTTTCATCGTCTTTTAAGTTATCTTGTTTCTTCTCTTTCTTTGTAAAGAGCTTTTTATTACTGAGTTTCTCCTCAAATATGACATAAATGAAAAAAACTTTTCATTTACCTGTGTTTTTTTTTAAAATTTTGGCTTGCATTTTTCCTTTCACATGACATTGTTTGTGCTTGTTTGGCGATCCTTTGACCTTTAATATGCTTTTCTGCCTGATGAAGACAATTTTTTACGTGATAAGTCATAGTTTGCTGTTGGAGCCTACTAGCTTCGAAATTGTCTCAAGTGAAGGCATTGAGTGATTCTTGTCTTTTTGTTAGGAGTTAAGAAAATTGCCTTGGGAGAAAGAAGAGATTTGTTAAGAGGGTAAAGCCCACAGACTAAAGTATGATTTGAGATAAAGTCTTTGTGCAAGGATCTTTTGTCTTGGCAGAGTTTTGAGCTTTCATGACTGGCTGATGACCGAAGTCTTCTGCTTAGTGTAAAACTGAGGTTCCTGTGCCTGTAATGCCGGGGTCTTATGGCATAGGTAGATTGAGATTTTTATTCTTGGCGTAATACCGAGGTCTTGTATCCCGGGTAAATTGAAATCTTTATGCCTTACGTAATATTGAAATCTTATCTCTGGATGGATTGAGGTCTTTATGTCTAGTGTGATATGGAGGTCTTACGTCCTGTGTGGACCGAGGTTTTTATACTTAGTATAATGTCGAGGTCGTATATTCCAGATAAATCGAGGTCTTTATGCCTGGTGCGATGCTGAAATCTTATGTCTTAGGTGAACCAGACTCTTTATACTTGATACAATGCTGATGTTTTATGCATGGGTGAATTGAGTTCTTTATGCCTGACGCAGTGCTGAAATCTTATGTTCTGAATGAATTGGGGTCTTCATGTCTAACGTGATGCTGAGGTATATGCTCTGAATGAATCAAGATTTTTATACTTGGTGTGATGCTGAGGTTTTATGTCTTGGATGAATCAGTGTTTTATGGTTAGTGCAATGCCGTAGTCTTATGTCTCAGGTGAACGAAGTTCTTTTGGTGGTTTCCTGGTCATGACTTATCAATATCTAAATAGATAATAAGATATAATTTATTCTAAAGATAAGCTAAAGATAAAATCTTTTAAGATTATTTATATGTCATGTTTTAGAAAATTCCTTATCATTGGAGTATTTTGATCTTGAACGTCCCTAGCCCTACAATTCTGAAAACTATGAATGAACTTATTTAGTTTGGAGATAGTTTGTCTGAAACTAGATAAACGAATTTAGCCTATCGAAGTATCTAGTCACTTGGTCATAGTCCTCAGTTGCGCACTTTTACATTATAATATGGGGTCATTCGTTATTGGTATTCAACAACTCTAGTGCAAGTCTTCTCTCGATTCTCTAGAATGATGTCCTTCTTAGTTTGGATATTTAACTTGTTTGTCTTAGAGTCCTAGGTCTTAATTCGAGGTGAAATAAGGCCAATTTTTACTGGAATGACAATTTTAACTCCGTAGGCGACCATAAATGGTGACTCTTTGGTGGTTGTTCGAGGTGTGGTTCGGTAAAATCATAGGACATACGATAATTTCTCGATCTAAGTGCCTTTGACATTTTCAAGATGTTTCTTTATACTTGAAAATAGAGTTTGATTAGTTACCTCGATCAAATCATTGGATTAGGGGTGTACTAGTAAGGTAAACTTTTTTTTTATGTGGAGGCTACTGTAGTACTTTTTGAATTTTGTACTATCAAATTGCTTTTCGTTATTAATAATCAAGGCACGAGATAGTCTGAACTTGCAGACTACTCTTTGTCATAATAAATTCTGAATCTTTCTTTCGGTAATCGTAGATATGGGTCAGCTTCCTTCTATTTGGTAAAGTAGTCGATAGAGTATTAAGAATTTTTTTTGTCTCAACATCATTCGAAACGAAGCTAAAATGTCCATTTCTCATTAGTCAAAAGGGCATATAAATTATGTTTGTTGGAGCTAAATTGCCAAGTTGAAGTGCAATAATGCATCTATGGTATTATTTGCATTTTGAGATAAATTCGGATGACTCAGAAGTCATATTGAGCTAATAATACCTCTATTTAAGGAACATGTGTGTAAGACCCGTTATTTACCATGATTTTTGCATATCTCATCATGGACCTTTCAAAGGGTATAATCAGTTTTCTCGGATTCTAAGTAGCGAAAAAGAGGCTGTGTAAGAGATCTTTTGTACAAGATTTCTGCTAATAAGATGAAATTCGAGGATAATTTTCTAATTCTCCAAACATTTTTTGGGTCCAAAGAAAGTTGTCCATGTTTAAGGTAGGAGATAATTAGATTTATCCAGTTGGGTTCCAAATCCACTATATTTACTTTGGTGATCTTAGAATAGATAGGCTGTTGAAAGCTCTCCATAAAGATTTTCTCAAATACTGAATTCAAACAAGCGGAAGCTAACTAAGTTAGGACATCTGCCTCTACGTTATTGTCTTAGGGTACCCGATAGACTTCCACCTCATTTATGTTTGTCATAAGCTTTCGTGCCTTTATTAGGTATTAGGCCAAGGTTGTATATTTTAGCTCGGGGGATTTTTTCTCTCGAGACTTCCTTTTTTTGTTGTTATCTTTAGATTATTTTTTCGTCTAGATTACTTTCTCAACATCTATGTGTTTATGGGTTAGTTGAATGAACTTTGTCAGGCTGCATGGGGGCCGGCGGACCATGTCATAGATAACTCGGATTTGTTTGATTCTATTGATGTCGACGACAAGAACAATGAAGTTGTATAACAAGGTAGATTCTACTCGGATTTTGTTAAATTGGGTTAGATAATCCTTGAGGTTTTCTTCTTCTTTTTCTTCAACTTAAGGAGAGTGGATGGGTCCTTTTGTTGAAGGATTAGCGAGTTAAATTGTTCGATAAATTTGCTGCTAGTGGCCAAAATAAGTTATTTTGTTCCTTGAGAGTTTGAAGTACTATATTCTGGGCAGACCTTGTAGTATCATTGGGAATGTTTTGTATATGGTTGAATCTCAGACCTTTTGCAAAATTATGACATTCTTGAAGATACTAACATAATCTATCGGATCCTTCGAGCCATCATATATCTCGTAGGACTAGCAAAACTTTAGTTGTATAGGTGAGTATGCTATGTCAAGAATTAAAAGAGTATCATACCTTAACTAATGAGGCTAACTTGGTGTCTATGACCTTCTCTGGATTGGCTAACTTGATAGGTGGCTTCGTCAGCCAGATTATAAGTTAGATCTCGTCCATCAAAATTCCTTGACACTTAGTTTTGGCTCAAAATTATCGGCAAGGAGTTATAAGGGTTTTGTTGATGGTATCTTGCATGAAGGCCAATGTGCATCTGTGAATTGTGGTGCTAATTTGGTGCACACCTTAGGTGAGTGATGGAGCTTATTCAAACACCTACTACTGCTGGGTGTTACGAGCTTGAAGGCTTTGTATGGTTTGATTTTACAGTTGTTAAGCCTATAGGCTCTACATAGCTTGAGCTTGGGTTTCAAGTAACTACGTCATCCATTTAACAGTAGTGGTTAGAGTTTGGAGTTCTTGTTATTTCACCCAAATTGGAGAGACCTGTCGGTACCTCCAGGACTATATGTAGAAGGGTTTTTTAAAGTTACAGCTGAGTCCAAGTGATTGAAGTGGCTAGTTATGCCAGTTTGCCTACTTTGTTGGA
Source organism: Trichopus zeylanicus subsp. travancoricus (assembly GCA_005019695.1). Lineage (NCBI taxonomy): Eukaryota > Viridiplantae > Streptophyta > Magnoliopsida > Dioscoreales > Dioscoreaceae > Trichopus > Trichopus zeylanicus. Next base: position 171,406 of record RXID01014226.1, read on the forward strand.
TGTATTATGCAACTCTACTGGCACTGAGGTTGTTTGCCTCCCACGTGGGTTCTTTGACGACGAAGGTTATGTTGCCCTCATAAGCATAGTTGGAAAATCGTTGGAGGTTTCTTTGATTAGCCAAAAAGAGAGGTGAAATAGATCTCAGTGAAAGTACCAAATTTATTGGTAAACCATATTCAGACACCGGTCCGAATCCGGAGGCTCTTTTAGATCAGATTCGCTTAGTTGTTTTTTCGTCAATGTACAAGAGGAAATATGAACTATATGTACTTTGATGCTAAGTTAGAAAAAATCCTATTAATTCTCTTTTGAATAGTATTAGAGGAGGGAGAGAGGCAAAGAGAAGGTGAGATCTTTTACTTTCACGGATTGTTATCTGTTTTATAGGTTAATGAGATTTTTTAAGGGATAATTACCTATAATCCCCTGTAATTAGCCTTAATTACCTACAACCCCCCGTAATTTCCGGAATTATCCACACCCCCCATTTTCGAAAATATTTACCCACACCCCCCTGATTGTTATTTAATCAAAATTTTCCTAAGAAATTTCGATTTTACCCTCAGTTATTTTTACAATTAAACCCCTAAAAACTTATTTTTTATTATTTAAAGCCCCGAAATTCGATTTTTTACAAATAACATCATGAAATTACTCCGATTTACAGAAAAGTCCCTGAAATTCGGATTTTTTGCACATAACATTATGAAATTACTCCGATTTATAAAAAAGTCCCTGAAATTCGGATTTTTTGCAAATAACACTATGAAATTACTCCGATTTACAGAAAAGTCCCCGAAATTCGGATTTTCGCAAATAACATCCTGAAATTATTTCGAATTTCAAAAAAGTCCCTGAAATTATTCTGGATATTACAAGTTTAATATTTGTACATTTAAAAATAGACCACTTTTAATTTTTTTTATTTATAAATAAGTCAAAATTTTATTTATTTTGTAAGTAAATTTTACAAATAAATCTTTAAAGGTTTCAAAATTTAAAATTTAAAAGTACAAGTTTCATATTGTACATTTACAGATAAATCCCTTAATTATTTTTATTTATAAATAAGTCAATATTTTAATCAATTTTAATATTAAATTTCACAAAAAAGACAGTGAAGGTTTTAAAATTTAAAATTTAAAATTACAAGTTTAATATTTGTATATTTAAAAATAGACCACCTTTAATATTTTTATTTATAAATAATTCCAAATTTTATTTATTTTATAAGTAAATTTTACAAATAAATCATTGAAGGTTTCAAAACTTAAAATTTAAAATTATAAGTTTCATATTGTATATTTAAAAATAGATCCCTTGATTATTTTTTAATAAATAAGTCAATATTTTAATATTTTTAATATTAAATTTCACAAAAAAGACAGTGAAGGTTTTAAAATTTAAAATTTTAAATAAAATTTAATATTTTTTCATTTAAAAATAGACCACCTTATTTTTTTATTTATAATAAGTACAAATTTATTTATTTTATAAGTAAATTTTACAAAAAAAGTCATTGAAGGTTTGAACACTTAAAATTTAAAATTAAACTTTTATGTTGTATATTTACAGATAGACTCTTTTAATATTTTTATTTATAAATAGTATATATTTTTTTATCATATTTTAAATAAACTTTTAAAAAAAAGATATTAAAGATTTTAAATTTTAAATACAAAGTTAATATTTATACATTAAAAAATAGACCCCTTGAATTTTTTTTTTAAAAAATAAGTCTAAATTTTATTTATTTTAAAACTAATTTTTAAAAATAGACCTATTGCCGGACCATCGTCAGCCGGCGTCTGTGCTCGCGCGCCGGGGACAGAGGCCGAGGCCGGATGGCTCGTAGGCACGCGGGCGTGGACGGCCTTGGCCTCGGCATGGGGGATGGAGGCCAAGGCCGGCGGGCCGGTACGTGGGCGCGGACGGCCAAGGCTGAGGACGTCCACGCCTGTGTGCCGAAGCCGAGGCCGAGGCGTCCGCGCCCGCTGCTGGCACGCCGGCCTCGGCCTCCGTTCGGCGTGCCGTGGCCAAGGCCGTTTGCACTCGCGTGCCGGTGCGTCGGCCTCGGCCTCCGCTCCCGCCGCCGGCCTTCGGCGTTGCCGCCCGTGCGCCGCCACCCTCGCCGCTGCAATAATTTCGGGGACTTTTTTGTAAATTGAAATAATTTCGGGGTGTTATTTGCAAAAATCCGAATTTTTGGGACTTTTCTATAAATCGGAGTAATTTCGGGGTGTTATTTGCAAAAAATCGAATTTCGGGACGTTAAATAATAAAAAAAATCAGTTTTTAGGTATTTTATTGTAAAAATAACCGAGGGTAAAATCAGAATTTTTTTGAAAAATTTTGATTAAATGACAATCAGGGGGTTGTGATAAATATTTTTGAAAATGGGGGGGTGTGGGTAATTCCGGAATGTACGGGGGTTGTATGTAATTAAGACTAATTACAGGAGGTTATAGGTAATTATCCCAATTTTTAATAGATATGCAAGTCTTATAATTTTTATCCTAATTATACTGGACTCTTCTTATTTGGTTGATATCAATCCCGAATTCTATGTTAAGGATTTTTCCGGGATATTGGTTTTCTGGTTTACTTGAATGCCCAATTGTATTTATGTATGGGCCGAGCCCATTATATTTTTTCTATAGATTTCGAGATATGTGCTTGCAGGGCATTCATTACTTGTGCCGTTGAGTCAATTTAATCTCAGTGGTATTGTCTCGGATGTTGGCTTCACAATCCGTACCGTGGTTACCTCAATATAAGGATTAATTTCCATGTTAGGTTCCCATTTGCTTTTGATTTGGTTGATATTAACTCAGTGTATCATAAAAAGAAATTGAATTGCTAGTAGAATTGGTCATCATTTTTGTTCAAGATAGTGTTTGTTGAATGGAATGCCGATGTTGTTTCAGGAATATTAATAGCTGGGTTCTAATTGTGTTTAGAGCTGAACAAAAGCCTTTCGCTACATTGTATTATGACTGACGTGAGCCATGGATGCTTGTGAGTTCAGATTCCACTTAACTAGCTTCACATGCTTCGTTGTGTAAAAATTTGTTTGTTCTTTCTAATTTCTATTTGATGCTGAATGCGTCTTGGATGTTAAATAAGTAAGTTAGGCAAAAATTGTTCACTTGCATGGTGCTAGCCCTCACTGTTCCTCGATAGTTGTTTCACCTTTCCATTTTCTCTATTTTGAAATTGCCACTTTTTAACTGTGTTTGAATTCTAATTTTATAATTTTCCTGACTGGTTGCATATAGGGGTGTGCACTATTCGGTTTTAACCGAACCGAACCGACCGACCGAAATCGAATAACCCATTCGGTTCGGTTTATTCGGTTCTCGGTTTGGTTTCGGTTTTGTAAAAAAAAAAATTTAAAATTTCGGTTCGGTTTCGGTTTCTGATTTTCGAAAACCGTAAAAACCGAACCGAACCGAATTATATATATATATCTATATACTGCGGTTTTGGTTTTGGTTTTGGTCTAATCGGCTCGAACAGACCGGACCGCCTATATAATCTCTGTTTTCAGCAGAGCGGTTCGGACTTCGGACGCCTGCTGTTCTGCTAACCCTAACCCTAACCCTCTCGGCGCTCTCGCTCTTGCTCTCGCCGGCGTCGCCGCTCTCGCCGCTCTGGCTCTCGCCGCTCTCGCTCTCGCCGCTCTCGCTCTGGCTCTCGCCGCTCTCGCTCTGGCTCTCGCCGCTCTGGCTCTCGCCTCTCTCGCTCTCGCTGCTGCGCGGACCTGCGGTGCTGCGCCTTCATCCCTCCAGCTTTCGTCCACCCCCGGACGCCCCTGGCCCTCCTCCTCTGAGGACTGAGGCTCTGAGTCCGGACGCGGCGACGCCTCTCTCTCTGGTCGACGCTCTGAGTTTCAATCTCTCATTTTTCTACGAGTCTACGACGGATTAAGCTGCAAGGTGAGGGTATTTAGGGTTGATTTTTTGTGAAATTAAATTAGGGTTTTTTGATTTCATACGATTTTATTGTTAATCCTTTCGTCCACGGTCCACCCCCGGACCACCCCCCTCCTCCTCTCCTCTGAGGCTCTGACTCTCAGTCCCAACCCCTCAATATCTCTCTGGTCGCGCTCTGAGCTTCAATCTCTCATTTTTCTATAACGGATTAAGCTGCAAGTTGAGAGTATTTCGGAAATTATGAAATTTAGGGTTGATTTTTTGTGAAATTAAATTAGGGTTTTGTGAAATTAGGATTCTACAACGGCATCATCGGGATCAAATTGCAAGGTTAGGGTTGAATTTTGTGAAATTAAATTAGGGTTTTTTGATTTCATACAATTTAATATGTAATTCTGTATTTTTCTATTGACAGATGTTGAACCAGGATGACAGTCAGCAGCTTTCAAGCACAAATCCAGTTATTCCAAGTCCAATGCCAATTTCTGCCTCGCAGGAAAGTTCTGCGCCTATGGCTATCGAAGTTGCAAATGAGGGCAATGTATCTACGTCTACGTGCAGTACAAAGCCTCCAATGCCGAGGAAAAGAATGGCAGCACGATCAGCTGTATGGGAGCATTACACAAAGTTCACAGACCCGGGCAAGTCAACCAAAGCCAAATGCAACTACTGTGGTAATGAATTCTTGTGTGATTCAAAGAAAAATGGTACTTCTTCTCTTAGACATCACATGAATCAGTGCAAGCGATATCCATATAATGTTGATACACATCAAACACAAATTGCTATGCAACCTATTCAGAAAGAAGTAGCAAATGAGCCTGTGCTAACAAGCTGGAAGTTTGATCAAGAAAAAATTAGAAAAGCACTGGCACACATGATTGTTGTAGATGAACTGCCTTTTAGCTTTGTGCAACATGAAGGCTTTCAATACTTTATGTCTCAAGCTTGTCCTAGATTTCGAATGCCTTCACGTTGGACTATGACTAGAGACTGTTTTCAACTCTACCATGATGAAAAGGTAAAGTTGAAACAGTATTTCAGAGAGTCCAAACAGAGAGTTTGTTTGACCACTGATACTTGGACCTCAATTCAAAACATAAACTATATGTGTATCACAGCACATTATATTGATATTGATTGGAACTTGAAGAAAAAGCTTTTGAATTTTTGCAAGATTACAAGTCATAAGGGTGAAGTTATAGGAAAACTAATTGAAAAATGCCTCTCTGAATGGGGAATTGATAGTGTTTTGACTGTTACTGTTGATAATGCCTCTTCAAATGATACTGCTATTTCCTATTTGAAGAAAAAATTTTTGAATTGGGGCACTTGTTTGGCACAAGGAAAATATATTCATATGCGTTGCATAGCACATATCATTAATCTTGTGGTGAAAGATGGTTTGAAAGAGATGGCAGATTCCATTGCTCGGGTTAGATCTGCTGTTAAATATGTGAGATATTCTCCAGCAAGATGGCAGAGGTTCAAAGAATGTGTGGAAATTGAAAAAATTGAAAGCAGGAAATGTCTTTATTTGGATGTATCCACAAGGTGGAATTCCACCTATATGATGCTTGAAGCAGCTCAAACTTTTGAGAGGGCTTTTGAAAAATTTGAAGAGGAAGATAGCAATTTCCATCATGAGCTTAATGATGAAGATGGAACTCCTCTGTCTTTTGACTGGCAGAATGTCAGGCGACTTATTACATTCTTAGAGCATTTTTATGAGTTGACTCTTAGAGTTTCTGGCTCTATGTATGTTACAAGTAATTTATTTTTTGATGAAATTTGTCAAGTTAACCTTCTTTTGAATCTGTGGAAGGTCAGCGGTGATACAAAAATCCAAGAAATGGCTGCTGTGATGAAAGACAAATATGACAAGTATTGGGGTGAGCCAGAGAAGATTAATATGCTTCTCTTTGTTCCTGTTGTCTTTGATCCAAGACGCAAGTTAGAATATGTTGAGTTTGGAGTTGAAAAAATGTATGAAGGTGAAAGAGGTGTTATGATGAGGAGAAGGTTGCGTGAAGTTGTATATGATTTGTTCAGAGAGTACAGAATGCGACTACAGCCGGGAGGAATGCCATCTGGTGAAGGATCAAATATGCGAAAGCAATCAGGTAAGTACATCTTAAGCAGTCTATTTGCTGAGCATAGGAAAAGTTTCATGGGTGATGAAATGAAGTCTGAGATAGACAAGTATTTATCAGAGGATCTTGAAAAAAATGAGCCAAACTTTGATGTTCTGGGCTTCTGGAAAGTGAATAGCTGCAGATTTCCTATTTTGTCACACATGGCTCGTGATATGTTAGCTATACCTATCTCTACAGTGGCCTCTGAATCAGCTTTTAGTACAGGAGGGCGCGTACTTGATCGTTTTCGTAGCTCTTTGACTCCTACACTAGTACAAGCTCTCATTTGCACTCAAGATTGGATTAAAAATTCAAAAACAGAAATCAATGTTGAGGAAAGTTTGGAAGAACTTGAAAAGATTCAAGAGGGTAAGATTTGCATTGCTAATATTTTTATTATTGTATTGTATATTTCTTTATTATGATCAGATAATCATTGATTGATTTTTTTATTTCAGAGTTGATAAAAATGAAATTGGATGTCGCAACCGTTGAATTTTGAAAAGTCATCTTAAGGTTTGAATATGTTTACTTATTTTTTATGCATTTCTGTTCATGTTCCTAACTTTCTATGGTCATCTCTTACAGATTCATTCTTATATATCCTTATCATTCATGTGCATCACAGCATCAGTGCATGTGTGAAGTTATAATCTTACTGTCCTTAGTTCCTTACCCAGTTACCTACTCACCTGATATTTTCTTAATTGCTTTTACTGTGATGATATTTTACTATGTTTTTTAGGTTCAACAGTATGATCCAACTATCGAGGGACAGGTATGTATCCAACTATTATTTTGCAGGAGCAGCCAAGCAGGTTGATGCCTGAGGGGAGACATCTTCGTTTTTGATGATGCATTAAAGCCATCTGAGCCTCTTGAATTTTTGCTTTTATTTGAGGTTTTTTTTGTCTTTGGTGTTTTGATGCGGAGGTGTTCCAATGGTCCCCTACTCTGGTTCGGTTCGGTTCGGTTCGGTTTTAACCGAATGCACACCCCTACTTGTAGCAATGGCATGGTTGTTTGGATGGCCTGTGAAGGCAACCACTACCTACCATTCGCTCACGGGGACAGCCAGAGAGGGAATATGACAGTATGACCCTCTTGGAATTGTTTTATGGTTTTTTTAATAATATTTGTTGAATTTTTCATAAGCTGTTTGAGGCGATAAAGATGTTGAATTATTGGCTCATTGCCATATGCTATGCTCGCATATGGGCAAGTGACTGATTGGACGATTGTCTCATTCTTTGGCTTCACCCTAGTAATGTTATGCTGCTTGGAAGTTGGAACTTCTGGTTCTGGGCCTTCTGAGTTCTGGCTTCTGTTTTGTTACTTCTGTACACAGGACTACAGAAGATTTCTCAAGCTTTTTTCTTAATGGATCATTTGGCATGATATAATCCTTCAAAGTTAAAATGCTAACTGATTACTGAATTGATCATATTTATTTTGAACCACATAATTACTGTTATTTATTCTGAACCACATAATTACAGTTGATCATATTTATTCTAAACCACATAACTGTTGAAGTGTTCTGCAGTAGTGCAGCTTGCCAGCTTCTGATACTATACAATATACATGCTCCTGCTGCTGTGCTGCTCCTGCTGCTTTGCTGACTTGAAGTCTTGAACTGTCTTGTTACATGAATTTGAGCTGTTGAAGTGTTTTGCAGCTTGCCCGCTTTTGCTAGACTGCTAGTCTGCAACTATACATTGTCCTGCTGTTACTGCTTAGCCTTCTCCTAGCCTCCTGCTGTGCTGCTCCGGGCTCCTGCTGTGTTGCTCTTGCTGCTGCTGTGTTGCTCCTACTGTGTTGCTCCTGCTGTGTTGTTGTTGCTGCTGCTGCTCCTAGCCTCCTGCTTCTCCTACTGTGTTGCTCACTTGCTCCTGCTGTGTTGCTCCTAGGGGTGCTGCTCCTAGCCTCCTGCTGCTCCTGCTATGTTGCTCCTGCTGCTGCTGCTGCTGCTGCTGCTGCTCCAGCTGCTCCTGCTGCTCCTGCTCCTAGCCTCCTGCTGTGTTGCTCCTACTGTGTTGCTCCTGCTGTGTTGTTGTTGTTGCTGCTGCTCCTGCTGTGTTGCTCACTTGCTCCTGCTGTGTTGCTCCTGCTGCTGCTGCTCCTAGCCTCCTGCTGTGTTGCTCCTGCTCCTACTGCTCCTGCTGCTCTTAGCCTCCTGCTGTGTTGCTCCTGCTGTGTTGTTGTTGTTGCTGCTGCTCCTAGCCTCCTGCTGCTCTTGCTGTGTTGCTCCTAGGGGTGCTGCTCCTAGCCTCCTGCTGCTCCTGCTGCTGCTGCTCCTAGCCTCCTGCTGTGTTGCTCCTGCTGTGTTGTTGTTATTGCTGCTGCTCCTGCTGTGTTGCTCACTTGCTCTTGCTGTATTGCTCCTGCTGGCTGCGGCTGCTGCTGCTGCTCCTAGCCTCCTGCTGTGTTGCTCCTGCTGTGTTGTTGTTGCTGCTGCTACTCCTGCTGTGTTGCTCACTTGCTCCTGCTGTATTGCTCCTGCTGGCTGCGGCTGCTGCTGTTGCTCCTAACCTCCTGTTGTGTTGCTCCTGCTGTGTTGTTGTTGTTGCTGCTACTCCTGCTGTGTTGCTCACTTGCTCCTGCTGTATTGCTCCTGCTGGCTGCTGCTGCTGCTCCTAGCCTCCTGCTGCTCTTGCTGTGTTGCTCACTTGCTCCTGCTCCTGCTGTGTTGCTGCTGCTGCTCCTAGCCTCCTGCTGTATGCCTGTGTTGCTCCTGCTGCTGCCTGCTCTTGCAAATATGACAATTATGTACATTATACTTCAAGTGCTGCTGCTGCTGTTGCTGCTCCTAGCCTGCTGCTGTGTTGCTCCTGCTGTGTTGTTGTTGTATATCTTGTACTAAATTTTTTTTTCCCCCTTAATCCCTTATGCAAATGACCAGATTCAAACCCTGTCAATTTCCGTTTTGCAATTCGGTTATAATCGAACCGAACCGAAATATTTCGGTTCGGTTCGGTTCGGTTTTGGTTTTCAAAAATTTCGGAAAATTCGGTTCGGCCGGTTCGGTTCGGTTCGGTTCGGTTTTAACCGAATGTACACCCCTAGTTGCATATCCGTCCCGTGTTTCTTGTGTTGTTTCTCTATTTCGTGTGCAAGGTTATCTCTTCTTTCCATTCCTTTGATTGAACTTTTAGCATGATTTTTGAATTTATTCTAGATAGTTCAATGCGTTTCTGCCACTAACCAACCAAATTTATGTTTCTTAGCTACCAGGCCGAACAGATAATGAGATTAAGAATTACTGGAACACTCGTGTCAAACGACGGCAGACGGCTGGCTTGCCGCCCTACCCTCCTAACTTGCAGTTTCAAGCTTCTAATGAAAATCATCAAGGCAAGATGGTGATGAATGCAATGGGTGATGGTAAACGGCACAATGGACTCTTGCTGCAGAGCAGCTTCGATTTTTCTGTTCCTATCTTTGAGAACTTCAATGCCAATCAGGATGTTTTATCCTATGCACCTCCATTTCCAGATATTTCTATGGGTAATTTGCTGAATCAGGGTCTTGAGCCACAAAACTATGGCTTCCTCAATCCAACAATAAATAGTGGTAAACGACACTAAGGCTCTGAAACATTTTTCGCTGACTTCGAAGGTAGCATCACCTGTGGAGTTCCAGGATTTCAGCCTACACCAGAACAGCCCCTTGGGAAGCGTCATCAGTCCTTGCAGTTTCCATATGGTCCTGAGCCAGAAACCAAGTATTCAGCGTCTCTTGGAGGTGAATTCTCAGGCAGCCATGCCTTCCCAAATGGCAATTTTTCTACTTCTAGGCCCCTTTTGGGGGCTGTGAAGTTGGAGCTCCCTTCACTCCAATATTCAGAAAGTGGCATTAGCAGCTGGCCTGCATGCCCTTCCACATCAATGGAGCCAGCTGATAACTATATTCAATCTCCTCCAGCAACGGTATCATTGCAATCTAATACTGAATCACCATGGAACAGTGGATTGCTTGAAGCATTTCTCTATGAGGCTCGGACACTTGGAACTGAAAAGAATCAGCAACCAGAGAAGAGCTCTAGTTCTTCTGCTGTTACACCCAGTGACTTTGTGGAATGTTCAACACCCAACATTGCTGAGACTGAATGGGTAGAATATAATGACCCAAATTCCCCACTTGGGCGTGCTGCTGCTTACATATTTGACAAGTGCCTCCCCAATAATGGCAATTCAGATGAGTTTTCTGCTTCTAGAGCTCCATCTGGTAGTTGTACTCATACTTTAGAGCCTTAAGCTTTCATGTATATTCTGATAGGACAAACAGAATAACTTATAATATTTGCAGAGTCAGGTTTAGTTGCGACAATTGGTGAGCAGGTTCCAACCCCATTGGCGGTGGACCAGGGTGAATCTTCTCAACCACTTTCCCCCATCCCAGATCACTTGAGACCGGATACTTGGCTTGGAAACTGTTGGCTTGAGAAAAGTACTGAAAATACAAAAGAACACAATTTATTGGATGCTGCCATAAAAACCATCGGGGGTCGGGAATTATCTGGAGACTACAAGCGGGTTCCTGCTGGAAAATCATCCAAATGTGCTCGGGGTCGGAGGCTTGCCTCTTATCCATGGAGCAACATGTTCCATGTGTTCCAGATCCCAAAGCTGCCTTAGGCTATTTGTGTCACATTTGTTCTTCAGGAAGACCTGTCTGGGTCTTCCTCCCTACAAATTGGGCTGGTATGTACATCTGTTAGTTGTTTCAGTGTGTTCCAGTCATGCTCGTCCGCGCTTTGCATGTGATGCTAAATGGTGGGGCTTGCATTTGATGGACTATTCATGTGTAGGACATCTCTGCAGAATAATGATGCTGAATCCAATAAGCATCTCGGCTTGTGTTGGTTGTAGCTATTTGAGGGTTTTCCTCGAAGACAGATCTAGCATTCCATGTATGCTTTGCTCTGCTATGTAACTTTTAGAATATTCAGATTTTTTCCAAATGGCTTGAAGTGTGTTGCTGGTGATGATTTTAATGGGATTACTTTGTTTTAGAATACTTTTTGTATTTCTACATGATCAATGCATCCGATGAGACCATAATCAGCCACAGAGCCAGGTATGGTGTGGATTGAAGTCCCATAGTCAGCATGGTCTTTAGGTTTTTCTCTTTTCCTCTTGTTTATTTGATCTTATAATTATTTAATATGCTTCTCTTTTTCCTTTTTCTCCTTTTTTTTTAGAGGTTTCGAAAGCTTAGTAAGGCTTGTTTTGTGTGTTGTGTGTGTTCCCCTTTTTTTTTTTTAGGGAAAGTTTGTGTTGCCGAACTATGGCTGCTGAGGAGAATCAAGAATAAATTTGCAAAGAGGAAATAACGCAAGTTTTGTGCTATTTGGACGAATATGTGATCGTTTCTATATTTATGCTATAGCATCAAAGTTTCCAAATCCATGCGGAACCGAAAAAAGGTTGTGCATAGCAGAGCAATGTGCAAATTATAGAGGATATACCATATGCTAAAAGAGTCAATTGTTTTAAGGGAGTCTTATCACCATTTAAACTACCAAACGGGCACGTCTGATGCACATTTTGTTAAAAACTAAAATTAGTATTAATAGAAGAAATTGCATTGCAAGAAAAACAATAAAATCGAAATTTGGAAAACAAAAATAGTATTAATATCTACTGACAATAGTATTCTACTATTTTTATTTTTTTGTGCTAGAAGGAGAAATAATTAATGTAGTTTATTATTATTCTTTTAGCACATTAACCTTCCCGTGCAATAGCTCGCAATCTTTTTTCTTTCGGAATAGAACTCATGTTCGTTCACGTATTTTGGATTCCATGTGTCAATATTCTGTCTAACTCTCGGGCTTTAATATTCTTTGTTGTCATTACCAACCTTCACCTTATCGTAGCATTTCAAGTCTCTCTCCCTTCTCTCTTGAGCAAGTTCTGTCACTTTTTTTCCAAACTAATTCATGTGATGTTTGAGCCTTTCAAGTAAGAAACCTAGAAAGAAAAAAATCAAGGGCACCGAGCAGTAGGTTTGATATGACCATATTGTATATAATAATATGCTTTTATGTCTTGCAAAAATCATTGAAAAAGGAAAGAACTTGTCTTTTAGGATAACTTATTCATATGAAAATATTTAATTTTATCTTCACATTCTATTTGTCGTATTATTGTAGTTACCTTAAAATGTTTGTTTATTAAATAAAAGGTTAAGTATGAAATCATTAAATCATTGTTGGTATGTTTGTTTTGACAAAATTGGAGTAATTTCTACCACATTTCTTCGTTTGGTTTGTGAAAGGGGAGTTGGTTGAAATGGAATTTTACTTCTAGCATATATAGTTTCATTACAAAAAAAAATAAAGTAAATGTGATTTTGGTATATTTTATACCCAAGTCACTTTTCAAATGTGTGAGAAAGTGAATTCTTTCTCGTTCTTGTACTTACTTCAAGACAAACACATCCTTGGGGTCAAATTGTCTTTTTTTTATTCGTTGTGTAAAAGTCATCTAATTAAAGCTATATTAATGCTAATTTCTAATATGTTTGATTTCTTTTTTTTGTGATTTGTATGTTGGTCTTAGTTGAATTTAATGATAGTGGTTCACGTGGGGTTGTGATCGATATAATTTTTTTTTTTAAGCTTTTGCTTTTGGTGGAATGGTCATGCATATATGCACATGAATAGAGAAATCAACACGTTTCGGTTAAAATCAGTTCCATTTCAGTTTTGACTAAAATATTTTTTTTATTTTTTATTTATATTTTGACCAAAATTTAATTTAATTTAAATTATTTGTTAACTTCAAACTAAAAATATTATAATATGTTCAAAAATTTTGGAAATAGTGAACATTACCATACACTAAAAATTCATACAAGTGAACAGTTCTATGCACGTGAATAGTATCTGCTAGAATCGGCAAGGGCGCGAGTGCGCCGACACGAGGGTTTGGTCTGTGAGGGCGTTGGAGCTGGGCTAGCAACGACACTGGCGTGAGTGCGAGGTTGGCTCCAGCTTGCGGGCGTGAGGGCTAGGCTGGCGAGGGCTCGACCGCTAGCGCAAGGACGACGAGGGCGTGGGTGCAATGCCGGCGAGAATTCGGGCGTTGGCTCGAGATTGATGAGGGCGTAGGCACCATGCTGGTGAGCGGGCTCTCGCTCGCGCTTGGGCACGGGCGCTAGAAGCCGGCGCGAGAGCATGAGGTTGGTGACAGCGCATGCGCTAGGTTAGCGAGCACACTCGCGGGAGCGCATGGGTACGGGTGCCAGAGGCTAGCACGAGGATGCGAGCGCGAAGCCAGCGAGGGTTCGAGCACCATGCTGGCGAGCTCGCTTGTGCGAGCACTCGGGCGGGGGCACCAGAGGCCGGTGCTATGGCGCTAGGGTGGGATGCCGGCAAGGGCTTGTGCGTGGGAGCGAGGCCGGCGAGAGCACGATGAACCTTTCAAAAAAAATTTACAATTTTATTTAATTCTAGCCCACAAGCTTGCCGAATATTTATTCGAATTAAGACTAGCTCGCGGGCTTGTCCAAAGTTACCATGATAATTTGAGGGGTCTCGAATCAAATTGATTAACATAAATCAATTAAATTAAAATGATTTAATTACATTGAACTCAAGAAAATTCAGCTAGAACAAATCAACAAAACTTACTTTGACTAAAATGGACCATCGAATGGATGTAAATCCTCCAAATTAATGGACATAAAATCAAACTGAATTGGACTTGGATTTAAATTGAGTTAATCCAAGTTAAATTAATTCAAACTCAACCCTAGTCGAGTTCAAATTCGGTCTATCTGAAATTAGACCAAAACTCAAACCAAACCCTAATTGGGTTACATAAAGTTTAAGTAAAACCCTAATTAGGTTAAGACCAACTTCAATAGGTTAAAACAAATGAACCCTAATTGAGTCAAATTGGACTCAAGTCCAAACCCTAATTGGGTCAAGTTGGGTTCAAACCAAAAACTTAGTCGGGTCAAATTCAAGCCTAAACCAAAGCACGACTAAATCGAAGTCGAGTTCTGAACATTAAATTGAATAAATCAAACTTGACCCAAATAAGATTTTGAACATCAAACTGAATCAAACTAAACTTGATCCAAATCAAATTTCTAACATCAAATTGAATTGAATTTGGCCTAAGTCTAGGTCAAGCTCTAAATATTGAACTAAATTAGACATAAAATGAAACTAAAATATGAATTTCAAATAGGGTCAAACTGAATCCAAACCAGATTAAACTTAACCAAACTCAAACCTGAACCAAAATACAGGTGAAGTCCAACCCGGATAAGTTCAAATTGAATCCTACTGGGTATACTATCCCCATCAGTAGTGGATGATGCTGCTGTCATAACCCAAGTCAAAACCTTGCTCAAATAGAGCTATGCCAGACTGAGTTGAGTTCCACTGGACATGCTAGGAAAGCCTTGGCCAATACTCCTAGGTTATGTCCAACTCCATAAGTAGTGAGCGATGCTACTAGCCCAACTTAAACCAAAGCAAGTTTGAACATAACTAAATTGAGTCAAATTAAGCCCCGTTGGGTATGCTATCAAAATCATAGGCAATACCTTAACTCTATTCAATAGCAAACCAATAAAGGTCATCGGTTATTAAATCAAAGATAATTAGCACAAGCTAAGACCACTAATAATTCCTTCAAATCAGACCAAACAAAAGGTAGACTTGAACTCACTTAGTCAGTTAGCTAGAAGACCTTATTTAAATAAAGAACCAATAACATGGTCAAAGTTGTTAACCACCTTTCAAGCTAGTCAAATCCTAGAAGCAGTGGATGACATACTAACCCCCACGAATTAGTTGATGACTGACCCACCCTCCTCTAGCTGCCCCTCCATCAATAGGGCAAAGGCTAAATTTTATTATGTCAAATCTTGATGATAAAACAAAGGATTCATTGGCATAAACTAGGGCATTAGTCTTTCAAAGACTAAGCAATAGACAAAAGTCAGTTTTAACCATCTATAACTTACCAAAGAAATAATCAACAAGGCATTCAATGAACTCCAAGATGTCAGATCAAACTTGAAGCTAGATGCTACAATCCTTATCTCCAAACCTTGACAATGCTACAAGAGTTAGGGAAGGACAAAAGAAGGATGCATATTCAATGTTCTTCAGCTAAGAAAGAAGTAATGCCATCATCTAATGCTAGAGTGATTAATGGATAAGAAAAAAAATTACTTGTGCCAAATTTGCAGCATGCAAGAGTCAAATGGCTGCATGATCTTCAAAAGTACAAAACAAAAAAAATGTGTAGTTTATGATAAAGCATCTAGTGAAATCAAAACTAATTAGTCAATTATGTATTTCATTCTTCTCAAGTCAAAAACAAACCTTTTTAAGGGACATAAAATGAAAAGTTGTGTTAGTATTCAAGTGAATCATCTTTTGTCTTAAATATAAGGTATTTGAAAGATGTAACAGTAATGCTTAAAGGCAAAGATGCTAGATGATAAAATATGGTGGAGTTAAAATTCTTGTACCTCCCCTACCCACTGATGCCCTAAGTTAATTTTAGGAATGTAAACCTAGAAATATGGCTCCAAATTGCAAGTTGTTAGAACTCTATTAGGGAGGTTACTTTAAAGATAAAAGTGCTAAGGTCAAAAAATAACCTCTCAAGGATTTCTACTAAAGGCAAAAGATCCCCATATGAACAATGAGAAATCAAGTTCTAAATGGATAAATCTCGTATTGAAAGCAAAACAAGAGAGGCAGACTCAAAGAGTAAAAACCAATTAGCATTTGCAAGCCTACAAACCTTAGATCACATGTCAGAGTTAGGAGAATGAAATTGCTAAGTCTAAAAAAATGAAAAAATGAAAAAAAAAGTGGGAAAAGAGAGAGAAAATTAGATTACATGGCAGAATTAGGACTTACTTGGTCTCATCTCGATGTATTATCAGACAAGAAAAACCATCCAAAGAATAAATACTAGATGGCATCTTTGGGTGCATAGACCTTGGAAATTAAGGTCGGGAGGCATCCGAGGTCAAAGCCAAAGTCAAAAAAGCAACTAACCAATAGGAACATGGTGAAAGTAGTGAAGTCACTTGAAAAATAAATTCCTGAAGAAAATATTGCACTAGAAAAAAGGTGTAAGAGAAGATTCATCAATGACGTACCACATCTTGATACAAACTTATCCTTAAACTTTAACAGACTGAATCATGAAGGAGGCCATAATCGAAGATAAAAGGATATATTACCTATCTACTAAAAGAAATCTCAAAAAAATAAATTTCTTTCAAATAAGTACAAACACATACTCTTTACATTATTTACTTCTTCCAACATCACAATCAAAAAGAAAAAAGAGAATAACACTCTATAAGATTACTTCTCTCAGAGCTCATGCGCTAATTTGGTATTCTAGAAGATGAACTATTAGCTTGAATTACCAGTTCAATAGCATCTACCTAAGTATCTACTTATTGATTTAGTTGATTACTACAGAGTATCCTGCTCTAATGTGCTAATGAATAATTCTAAAATCTTTTATTAATTCTATTTTGGAAACAAATAGGATTGGATTGGTGATGAAATTGTATTTCATAATCTTGTGATTGACATGTAATTGATTGAGATTTATTTCTGCGATGAGATAATTCAAATTTTATGCCATTTTCAGATGCTAAATTTTTAAGAGGTCATTTGCAAATTTTCCAAAAAAATGGATCAAAATGTGATTTTATAAACTCCAAGGGTCTTTTTGTAAAAAATATATTTGTAAAATTCTGAAACTTTTAGGGTTTTTTTGAATAAAAATTTAGACTTATTCATAAATAAAAACCTTCGAGGGTTTGTTTACAAATTTTTTTAAAAATTAGACTAAAATGTGATTTTGTAAATTTTAGAGGGTTTTGCAAAAAGGACATATTTGTAACATTTTGAAATTTTCAATCCTTTTTTGAATAAAAACTCGAACTTATCTACAAATAAAAAATCTTTGAGGTTTATTTGTAATTCTCAATTTGGTCCAAATATTATTTTAATATTTGATCCAAATTTAGGCTTAGATCCAATATCTAAATTTAACTCGTCATGAGTCCAACTCAAATTTGGACTAGGGCTTCAAAGTCTACTTAAACACACTCCATGTGCCAACTCAAGTCTATTCCTTTTGGCAATTCAAATTCACTCATTGTAGCAATCTGAGTCCACTTTTTTTGTGATAAATTAAGTCTATCATCACATGATAAGTAAAATTCACCTCCACATGACAAGTTAAGTCCAATACCATTTTTACATGGTAAATAAAGTTCATCATGCATAACAATCAAACTTGCACTAACATGGGGATCAAATACATTCTTACGCAGCAAAAATGATTCTCAAAACATTGACACAGGGGTTAAATACCTAAAAATTATTCACATTCTCTACTCTCATGCGAACTCAAGAACAAGAAGCGAAGAGGACATTTGTTTGAGTTGATTTTGACTAAAACCAAATTTAATTGAATTTCAGTCAGAACATAAATTAAATGTCATTAAATTATGATCCAAATATAGATTTTAATTAAACCTAAATCACGATAAAATTTGACAAAAAATCGAGATAAATAGAAATCTAAATTATTAAAAAATTTGAGCTTAAACTAAAATGAACTAAATAGGCGAAAATTATAAATAGTTTATAAAATTTAGGATTTACAAATAAACTTCTTAAAGATTTTGTATTTGTGAATAAATCCCTAGAATTTTTTAATTTTTGTAAATAAATCTCTGAAAAATTTTTATTTACAAGTAAGACCAAATTTTATTAAAAGAGATCCAAAAAATTCTAAATTTTATAAATTAGTTTTTTTAAAAAACCTTAAAATTAATAAAATTACTATTTAATCTAGATTTTCAAAAAAATTGCTAATAACCCCTAAATTTTGTGTTTTCGTAAATAAATACCAAATGTGAATTCTACAACATCCAATTTTGGAAACAAATCAAATTCTCATCCATTCAAAATTTAAATTTGAGAATTCAATCAAATATCTACCTTCACAATAATTTTCCACGTCAATCCACTCAGATCCACTCAAAAAAAATAAATAAACAAAAAAGGAAGGAGATTAAAATGGATTTGACCTTATTTGATCCTCCAAAAAATATAAAAAGAGAGGAAGCTGGGAGAAGGAACCAGCTCTTCCTCAAGGGATAGCTGTTCGTGGCCCTGGACTTCAACCCACATGGTTCTGTTCCGGCCTGCAACTATCTCCCATGTGTCAGTTAGTCTTACCAACCCACCGTAGCATAACTGGTCCCAGCCTCACGGTTGCTCGGCTGCCTACTGCCACTCGCCACCATCCGCTTTTGAGCTGTGTTAGCTTGCGCTATCTCCACCTCCCCTTCGTCCCACCATTTTGGCCCTGTCTCACCCTGCAAGGGGGTCCGAGAGCTACCTACCACTGCCAAGGTCAGATCCGGTCAGAGATGGCTGGCTTCATCCATAGCCATGCTCTACTCCCACCTGGGTACCTCCCCACCGTTGCCAGCACTGCCCACAGTGTGCTGCATTGCTTGTCGCCTCGCAACTTGCTAGCATTGCCCATAGCGACCCCCTTCCTTGGCTGGGCCTACACCTCGTCGTTGTGATTGCCATGGTGCCTCCCCAATGTTGCTGGCTGCTCCCATCAGGTGGATTTGACCGTGGCGAAGTTAAAAAAGGAAAGAGGAAGAAGATATTATGAAAAAACAGAAAGAAAAGAAATAAAATAAGAAGAGAAATGGCGTAGGGAAATAAAAGTATCATAGAAAATGGAGCGGTGTCTAGGTGGAGGGGGAAAAAAGGATTTATAAAAAACAAAAGTCAAAAGTTGCTAAAAATAAAGGTAAGGGGATAAGACTTCGTTTGGTTTGAGAACAGGATCAAGACCAGAATGAGCACATTTCGAAATTATTTTTTTTATAAAATTAATATTACTTATTTTATATTATTTTTAAATTAAATTATTATAAAAAATTAAATAATTTTTTGAATTTTAAATTATTGAAGTATTAATTTTAATAAAAAGATATTAGTTTACAAAAGTAGTTCACTAGTCTTGATCCTGATCCTGATCCCGAACCAAACGGTGCCTAAGAGATTACATGGGAGCTCGATTGTCAGTTTCAGGGGAAGTAAAAAAAAAAATATTTGGTCTCAATTTGTGTGTGTAAGCTAACAATTTAGGATCAGTTTGTGAGTTTATTTGAAAATTAATATTTGACTCAAAGTCAGCCTACATACTCATTTGAAAAACAAATTATCTAGAGTTAGCCTATAAGTTTATCCAAAAATTAATTTCTGACTAAAATTAGCTTACAAGCTCATTAATTGTCTATTCAAATTAAGCCTAATTTATGGGTTCATCAAACATCTATTTAGATTAAGGTCAGTTCATGAGCTTGCCAATTATCTATTTGGACTAAAACTAACTTGCAAACTCATTAAACATCTAATTGGGTTACGGCTAGCTCATAAGCTTGCCTATCATCTATTCGGATTAAGACTGGGCTCATCATACATTTAATCGGATTAAGGTTAGTCCGCAGGCTGACCAAATGTCTAATCAAATTAAGGCCAGATCATGAACTTGCCGATCATCTATTTAGACTAAAGCTATCTTATAGACTCATTGATCATCTATCCGAATTAAGGTTAGCCTATGAGTTCATCGAATGTTTAATTGGATTAAGGCCAATTTGTGGGCTCACCGAATATCTATTCAAACTAAGTCCAGTCCGTGGGCTTACCCAAAGTTACCATAATAGCTTGAGGGTTCTCAAATCAAATTAATTAACATAAATCAATTAAATTAAAATAATTCAATCACATTAAACTCAAGCAAATTCAGCTAAAAAGAAAAAGCAACAAAATTAAATTGACTCAAATGGACTATTAAATGGATCTAAATTAACCAATTTATTGGACTAAAGCTTAAATTGATCTAGAATCAAATCCAAATTGAGTTAACCTAAGTCAAATCAGTTTAGACTCAACCCAACTGAGTTCAAACAAGGTCAACCTGAAATCTGACCAAAACTCAAACCAAACCTAATCAAGTAAAATAAAGTTTGAGTTAAGCTTTAATTGGGTTAAGACCAACTTCAATGGGTTAAAATAAATGAACCCTAATTGAGTCAAATTAGACTCAAATCCAAACCTAATTTTGTAAAGTCGAGTTCAAACCAAAACTTGGATAGGTTGACTCAAGATTGCTAATCATTTTTTCAAATCACTGAACAAATCAAAGATGATTAGTATAAGCCAAGATCGCTAATCATTTTTTCAAATGACTGAACAAAAGATAGGCTTGAACTCACATAGTTAGTAAGTTAGAAGGCCTTGTTTAAATAAAGTCAACTGATAACATACTTAAAGTTGTCTATCACCTTTTAAGCTAGTCAACCTCCAGAAGTAACCCACAAAAATAGTTGATGCACCCCACAAGGTAGTTAACCCCCCAAAGTAGTTGATGATGTGCCCTTCAAGCTAGTCAATCTTTATAAGTAGTTGCTGATGTGCGCCTCTCAAGTTAGTCAAGCCCCTAAAGCAGTTGATAATATGCTCCTCAAGCTTGTCAACACCCAAAGTAGTTGATAGCTTGCCCTTTAAGCTAAGTCAACCCCCAAAAGCAATTGATGATATGCCCCTCAAGTTAGTCAACCCCCCTGAAGTAGTTGATGATATGTCTCTCGAGCGAGTTAACCCCAAAAGTAGTTAATGATGCTATCCCTCAAGCAAGTTAATCCATAGAAGCAGTTGATAATGCATCCAACCCTTAAGACACAACCTCCTACCCCCATATGTAGTTAATGACATTCTTCTTTGGATGTAATTGATGACACATCCAACTCTAGAAGTCAATGGTAATGCTCCTTTCAAGATAATCAATCTCCAAAAGATGATAATGATGCTCCTTTCAAGAGCTAAACCTGACAAGCCATTGGTTATACCATCATAAGTTAATAGCCAACACCCCAAGCTATTAGCCACACTTCAAGCTATCTAAAACAAGTTATCGATAATACTATCAAAGGAAGTTGAACGTTGACACCCAAAACTATCGACTACACTTCAGGCTACACTTGACAAGCTATCAACAATGCTATTAAAAAGAGTTAATCATTGATGCTCCAAACTATCAGCTACACTTCAATATTTTTCTATCTTCTTTCATATTCTACTTAATAATACCATCAAATCAAATCAGGATATACCTAAGTCAGACGCTATAGGTCCAGCATATGAGAATGGGCAGTATCAAACTTCAAGCTCTTTTCATCCCACTTTTCTTATCTCATGTCATTTGTGTATTCAAATTTATTAAGATATAACATGGAGTATGCCCCTACTTAAGTTGTGTACCATTTGTCAAAATCAATCAAATTGCACTCTCTTCTTTTTTTTATCTCTATTTTATTAACTAGGTTTTTTATTTTAGGAGGTTCTTGATGATTGTCAGTGTAATTAATAATAGAAGCTTGCGTTTCTTGGAAGTCAGTATTCCTGCAACACTTGATAGTACACTCAAATTAAAACAACTTTAATTTGTGTATCAACGTAACTCTCTTAGGTCTTCACCATCCGGGGCCATCGAAATTGATTCCACACCAGCCTTTATGTCAATGTAGCGACTCTTTGGTCTAATGAAAACTCTTCTTTTTAGCTTGCTTTCTTGCACAAGCATTAATTTGATAGAATATTTTTCAAAGTGAGGGCATGTCGACTATTTTAGCTCTCTGAGTCAAATATCTAGGTTCCTATGCATATTTGAGCCAAAGTGTCCTTTAGTGTGTTTGGGAATTTAGGTTTGGGCCCTTCCCTAAGATGAATTGTATTCATGGTGATATTTTTTGATGGTTAAGCCATATGGCTCGGATGACTCAGCTTAAGCAATAGAGCTGGTTCTATGAGTGTTTTAAGTCGAAGGTGAACCATGGTGATTTAGGAAATTTTCAATATAGGAACCAAACATCCCTACTCAATAAACGATGCTATAACTCAGTGTATAATCCTAAGTTTTTATGTCTTGTATAGATTGAGTTCTTGGTGCTTGGTGTAGAGGCTTGGTCTTTTGTCTCACGTGGATTGAGATTTTTATGCTTGGCATAGAATTGAGGTCTTATGCCTTGTATGGATTAAGATCTTTGTGCTTGATCCAAAGCTGAGGTCTTATACCTCATTTGGATTGAGGTTTTGGTGTCTGGTATGGAGTCGAGGTCTTATGTTTTATATGGATTAAGGTCTTTGTGCTTGACTTAGAGCCGAGACCTAATGCCTCATATGTATTGACATCTTTGTGGCTGGTATGAAGTTGAGGTCTTATGTCTCATATGGACTGAGTTCTTGGTACTTAGTGTAGTGCTGAGGTCTTATGCCTCATATGAACTGAGTTCTTAGTGCCTAACGTGGAGCTGAGGTCTTATGCCTCATAGGGACTAGGTCTTTGTGCCTATTGTGGTGTCAAGGACTTATGTCTCATATAGACTGAGGTCTTAGTGCCTGATATAAAGCTAAGGTCTTATGCCTCATATGTACTAAGGACTTGGTGTATGACATGGAGTTGAAATCTTATGTCTCATAAGAACTGAGGTCTTTGTGCTTGACATAGAACCTAGGTCTTATGCCTTATATAGACTGAGGTCTTTATGCTTGGTGTGAAAATGAGGTCTTATGCCTTATATGGACCAAGGTCTTTAAACTAGATCTTTGCAGAAAAACAAATTTTCTAGGGGGATGAAAAAGACATGATTTATTTTAGAGATAGAACTTTCTGAGCTTGTTGATATACCATGTCTTCAGAAACATTGTGCCACCTGGATGCTTGATCTTGAACATTCCTAGTTTCATTGCCTGAGAAGCCTTCAATGTCCTCCCAAGTTCTCATTAGCAATAGTTGATGAGCTACTCCCAAGGTTTAGCGTGACGAGCTACTCCAAAGGTTTGGCGTGTGCTTTCTTTGGATTAGTGGTAGGCACATTGACTTCAGCCATTGCAGACCTTTGTCCTGATAGTTGGAGTTGTTCTACCAATAAGTTGCCTCAACTTTCTAGCAAGGCTTTGATCACCCCATGCTTTACTTGTGCTAGTTTTAGTCAAAAATCTCATAATTGAATGAAAAGTTGAGATTACTGCTTGGAGTTAATTGAGTATTGGGTGACCCAATATTGCGTTGTTGGCCGAGTGTGTTTAGACCACCATAAACTTGGATATGACTATAGTGCTTTTAGGGTTATCTCCAATTGTGAGAAGCAAATTGATCACACTACTAGGAGTCATTGAGTCTCTTGTGAATCTAGTGAGCTTGCTGATATACAACTCTAGCTTGCTCAATGTTCATTTAATTATAAGCTTGGGTGAATAGAATATTGACTGAGCTTCCCGTGTCTACATGATATGCCATGCAACATAACCATCTAGGATTGCCATGATCACCAGTGCATTATTTCGTAACGTCAAAATTTCCTTTAAATCCTTCATCAAAAACACTATGTCTTAATGCTTAGGCCCAAGTGCTGTCTCTTTGTCTCCTCCTTCAACTTCTCCTAGACTTTTGCCACTACTAGATCTTTGCCCTTACAGTTAGAGTTGTTCTACCAATAAGTTGCCTTGCACTTTCTAACAAGGCTTTGATCATCTCATGCTTCACCTATGCCACTTTTAGTTAGAAATCTCATAATTGAATGAAATGTTGAGACTACCACTTGGAGATACTTGAGTGCTAGGTAACTGAATATTGCATTATAGATTGAGCATGTCTGAACCACTATAGATTTTGATCTAATCACAGTGCTTTTAGGGTTCTCTCCAATTGTGAGAAGCAGCTCGTTCATGACACTAGAAGTAATTGAGTCTCCCATGAATCTAGTGAGCATGCAGACATACGGCTCTAGCTTTTGCTCAGCCTTCATTTGATTGTAAGCTTCTGAGACCCTGACTTCAACCCAGTGGATCTCCACATAGATCTTTGCAATGAAGAGAGGATTCTTGGCCTCAAGAAGGAGTATGAGGAGCTTATCTTGAATGTTCCCATCATGGAGGGGGGTGGAGAGTCAAACGATGGCCCTAGTTTAGACTTTTCACTTGGGGTTGATGATAAAAAAGTTGAAGCTTTGGGGGTCAAAGAATTGAGCTTTTCTGTTGAACCTTTTTCTTTTATATGTAATGTTTTGCTTCAAACACAATGTTTTGTATTGGCAATATCAATGGAAATCTTTATTATTATAAATTTTGATTCAAATGTGGTTGTGTAGTTTGTTATTAACTAGTGCAACAATAATTTCACACAAGTTTCACTTTAGTGTTAACTTTTATACAATAAAACAATCATCATGATTTTATCCTAAAAGCTTTAAATTGGTATAAAACTCCTCACTCGAATCAAAATTATTTTTACCCTGAAAATTTTTCAGGAGCCCACCTTGGGGCAAATAACTTATTTCATTAAACTCTAATCTAGGATTAATTCTTCTCATTTTAGTTTTTCTTTTTTGCCCCAGATAGGTTTGCAACATGAAATTTGGTTGTTCTTTCGGTCAAGCTCATATCTTGTCATTGCGTTATCTTGCCTTAGGCATGTTTGTAACCTAGAGCAAGGTCTTTCTTTTGGCCAAGCCCATAGCTTGTCTTTAAGCTATTTTCCCTTGGGTGGATTTGTAACATGGAGTCAGGTCATTCTTTCAACCAGGCCTATAGCTTGTTGATAAGCTATTTTGTCTAGGCTAGTTTGTAACCTGGAGCCTAATCTTTCTTTTGGCCAAGTCTGTAGCTTGTCCCTGAGCTATTTTGCCTTGGGTAGGTTCATAATATGGAGTCAAGTATTTCTTTTGGTCAAGCCTATAGCTTGTCATCAATCTATTTTCCCTCATATAGATCCATAACCTAGAGCCAAATCTTTCTTTTGGCCAAGCTTGTAGCTTTTCATTGAGCCATTTTTGCCTCAGCCATGTTCATAACCTAGAGCCAAGTCTTTATCTTAGCCAAGCCTATAGCTTGTCATTGAGCTATTTTGCCTCAAGCATGTCCATTACCTAGAGCTAGGTCTTTCTTTTGTCCAAGCTTGTAGTTTTCACTGAATTGTCTCTTTGACAGTGTAAGCAACATGCTTAGGCAGCAAAGAGTATCATAACTTTATTATAGAAAGAATCTTTTTAGGTTGTCTAGATGCCTGGTGTGGGGCATCGCTTGTTCATTTGGATACTCCAAATTGAATGTCCTAAGTGCCACAACTGCAGCTACTCTGTATGATCCTTCTCAGTTTGGAGATAGCTTCCTATTGGCTTGATCCACAATGCTAGCATGATAGAGTTACCAAATCACTTGGTTGTAGCTCTCGGCTAGGTATTCGAGTGTTGTAGTAGCAAGCTACATGATGTTGATATTCTACCACCCTTGTGCGATATTTTTCCAAACTTCTAGCAAGGTTTTTTAATTAGCTCTTTGGTTTGCATCATTCACTATGGGGTCATTGGTCTTGGTTTCAAGTGAAGGAAGGCCAATCTTTACTAAAATAACAACATCAGTTTCATATGCTAGCATGAACATATCCTACTTAGTCATAGTCGAAGGGGTGGTTTTTTATGACCATAGTTTATGGGGCAGCTCTTCAATCCATCAACCCTTTGTTCTCTCCAATTGCTTCTTTAGCCCTAAAAGTAAGGTTTGGTTTGTTATAATGGCTAAGTTGTTCAATTGAGAGTATGCCTCCAAAGTAGACATTTGTTCAATGTGGAGGCTGTTGCAGTATTCTTTGAATTTTGAGCTATTAAAATACTTTTCATTGTTCACTATCAAGATCCATGGAAGCCCAAATTAATAGATGATATTTTGTTAGAAGAACTATTGAATTTTCTTCTTAGAAAAATTATTGCTAGTGGTTCAGTTTTCACCTACTTGGTAAAGTAGTCAATAGCCACTACTAAGAAATTTCTTTATCCTCATGTTAGTGAATATTATCCCAGAATATCCATCCTTATTGGTAAAAGGGCTAAACAACTTGTGTTTTCTAGAACTAAATTGTTGAACTATGGTGCATTGTGACATATCCTTGGCATTGCTTGCACATAGAGACAAACTTAGTTGCTTCAATGACCATATTTATCCAGTAATATTTTTGCCGAAGAAGCTTGTGACTAGGGCTTGTCCACCTCCATGACTTTTGCATATTTCTTCATGCACTTCCCAAGGTGTATACTCTACTTTGGATGGTGCCAAACAATGAAGGAATTGTTATGTGAGTGAACCTTGTATAAGACTCCTTCCACTAGGATAAAGCTTGATGCTATGCTTTTGATTCTCTAGGCTTCTCTTTAATTCTCATGTAGTTTTCCCTCATTAAGATAGCTCACTATAGGGTCCATCCAACATGATTCTTCAGTTACAGTATTCACTTTCGTTGTAGTCTTAGTTGTTTGAGGTTCTCGAGGAAGATCTACCATGGTTGTGATCTTGGTGAAGTTGAGGCTAGATGTGCTAGGGAATTTGCCTCTGCATTACTATCCCTTGGTTATAGTATGAGATTTGATGCCTGAGCTAGCTATTGGGCCATCACTGGGTCCTTTGTTTCATATTCTCCTATTACCTATAGATGCACAAGCTACGAATCACTAGATATCTTTAATCTTTTGGCCCTAATTGGTAATGCCACTGGAAAACTGAGTAAAAGTGCTTCACATTCTGCCACATTGTTTGATGCAAGAAACTCAAATCAAGTTGAATATTCTACTACTCTTCCATTTGGGCTAAATAGCATGGCCCTAACTTTTCTACCTGACTTGCATGATGAACCATCCACTCATACAACCTATGGTTTGATGTCAGATCCCGTCAGATACGAGATAGCTTCTACCATGAAGTCCACCAAGGCTTGGGCCTTGATTATTTTTTGAGCCTCAAAACTAATGTTGAATTAGCTTAGTTTGATGGATCATTTAAGTAGTCTTTTGGAGGTCTCTGACTTTTGCAATGTCTACGAAAGTGGAAGGTTCATCAGCATAGCGATGGGGTATGTTAGAAGTATGGCTGAAGCTTCCACATGGCCAAGACAATTGCATAGGCCAAGTTCTCTAGAAGTGGATAATGAACCTCCACTTAAGTGAGAACATGACTCACATAGTATATCAGATGCTACCTGCCACCTTGATCACTTACCAGCACCAAACTAACAGCCTAATATGAAGTTATTACATAAAGGTAAAGTGCTTCATTTTATTTAGGTTTAATTAGTAGATGGGGTTTAGAAATATACTGCTTAAGTGCCTCAAAGGCATGATGGCATTCCTTAGTCCATTGGAATCCAAACTTTTGCTTTAGTGCTCTAAAGAAGGGAAAACACTTCTCACCGGACCTGTATATGAAGTGATTTAGTGTAGCTAAATGATGCATAGGTCTCTATTAGGTTTGATGGATTCATATTTATGACTATGGAATTGTGATCGAATATTTAGGATGGCTAAAGGATCTTGAGAAATAATTTCGAAGTAATGAATTAAGTAATATTTAGTTCTAGTAGGTTTTCATGTTATTGTGGAGTTATGACTTCTAGTAGGTGCAAGCCTCTATTATCAATTACCTATACAAATATTGGGAACCTCCTAAATTGAGAAATCTAGCTAATACAAAACAGAGGTAAGAGATAGAAAGATATGATTTATGGTATAGATTTTGAATTATAAGGCTTAAGTAAGCACATACCCTTGCTCTTACAATTTAAGATATTTAAATTTATAATGTAAAGAAAATAACATGAAATAAAAAGGGATTAGAAAGGTTGGTGCTAGCCATTGCCCCACTCCCATGACCTGACCAAGTATGTATAGTAGATAAACTTATTGGAACTAGTTTAGTTAGACTAGATGCTTGGTTTGACCCTTAAAGAATATTGATAACCTTGTTTGGTTTCAATGTATTATTGACCATTTTGGCTTGTGTCAATTGACCTCACTTGGTCCTGAAGTATGGCCGATGGCTTTCTTCTTGTTATTGATTGGTTTCTTTTGGACTTTGATTCAAGCTCAATGTTTGATTGATTGTCTAATTGCGTGCAAGCCAACCTTAGCTTAGTTTGGCTCAAAGGGATGGTTAGTGGCTTCGACTTGTACCAATTGTCCTTGTCTTGACTTAGCTTGATTTGAACATTGTTTAAGCCTTCAGTTTGGGCTCATGCTCGATTGTGGTTCTATATTCAATTTTGTTCAAATTTGGTTTATTTCATACTTGGTTTTGGATCAAGGATTATTTGGTTTGTACTTAACTCAAACTTGGTTTTAGTTCAAGTTTAGTTCTTGTTAGAACTTTGTTTGATTCAAAAATTGGATTCAAACATTGATTCAACACACTTAGGATCCACATTTGAACTAGATTCAGCTTGACTAGAATTTGGACTTGATCAAAACCCAGTTTGATTGATTCAAACTTGAATAAATCAGATTAGGATTTGGATTTGAACTAGGTTAGGCCTAATTAGGGTTTGGACTTGATCCGGACCAACTTTGGTGATTGAGTTTGAGCTTAAATTTAAAACAATAAGCATTCAGGTCTAAGTCTTATTTAGTTTGGGTCTGACCCTTACTAGGTTTGGATTTGACCCTTATTGGGTTTAGATTTAACACATGTTTGACTACTACTTGGTTTTTGGTTTGACCCTTATTAGGTTTGGGTCCAACCCATGTTGGACCCTTAATGGATTTTGGATTTAAACCCTCTCAGGTTTTGGATCAACCCCTTATAATGTTTGGGTTCAAACTTGTTATAATATCCAGATTTAGACTCGACCCTTAATGGGCACTTAATGGATATGGGTTTGATTCTTAATGAATCCTTAATGGATCTTTAAATGGATTCTTGATGAATTTCAGATCTGGCCCTTATTGGGTTCAAGTTCAACCCTTAATCGATTGAGGTTCATCTTTATTGGGTTTGAGTTTAATCCATGTTAGACCCGTATTAGGTTTTGGCTTTGATCCTATTCGATTATGGTCTGTACTAGGTTTGATTTTGGTTTGGGCTCATCTTGATTTTGGTTTAGCTTTATCCTAGTTTTGGTTCAAGTTGACTTAGTTCTAGTTCAGACTTGACTTGATTCTGACTCAAGTTTGACCTAGTTCTAGTTTATGTTTGACCTAGTTGTAATTTTAGTTTGACTTGATTTTGGTTTAAGTTTGACCTAGTTCTAGTTTAGGTCTGACCTAGTTTTGGCTCAAGCTCAACTTGGTTCTAGTGTAGGCTCAATATGATCGTAGTTTAGGCTTGACCTAGTTTTGGTTCGAGTCTAACCTAGTTCATCCCAATTAGGGTTTAGTTTTGAACAAGTTTGGTTTTGATCTTGGGTTGAGTTTAGACTTAATTTGAGTTCATTTTAGTCTAATTTTAGTCCACAGTTTATTTAATTGAATTTAATTAAACTTGGTTAAAATCAACTTTTTTGGTGATTTATTTCAGTTCAACATATTTTGTTCAATTTGATTTAAGGTAGGTTGACTTGATTTGCTATAAAATAGTCAATTAATTGATTATTAGTGGTCCAGAGTCCTAAGAGATCCCCTTATGTTTAGGGCAATTGGAACATGGCGGGAACATAGGAGAGCATGACTGGGACATGGCATGGTTGGAACACTAAAATATTGTAGGAATACAACAAAACATGGTTGGGATATGATAGAATATAAAAAAATACAGTAGATGATAACTAAAATACACCAAAATGTAGTTGAAATATGATAGAACATGGTTAGAATGCTATAGGACACTTATGGGACACTATAGAACATGATTGGGATATTGTAGGACACTGCAAAACAAGACTACAATATTACTGGATACTATAGAATATGACTGGATACTATAGGATACTACAAAACATGACTGAAATTTTGCAGGATACTATACAACATGATTGAAATGTTGTGGGATACTACACAGAACATGACTAGGACACTATAGAACATGATTGAAACATTAATGAGACACTATAGAACATGGCTAAAATTCAACATGATACTACAAAATATGGTTGGAATGTTGTAGAACACTGCAGAATATAATGAAATGCAATTGAAATATGGTGAAACACGGCCAAAATATAGTGGCGCATGATAGATCATGGTCAAAACAAGAATGCACACAACCATAATACTGCATAATATGGCCAGAATAAAATAGAACATGGTCAAGACATGGTGAAACATGGCCAAGAATATATAGCCTTAGGCCGAGTGATGAGCAGGATTCCATGGATTTTTTTGGACCGAATCATGGTAGTCAGGATCCCAAAGGATTCTCTTAGACCAAATGATATTTGTGTTCTTGAAAGATTCACTTATGTTGAGTAGCAGTCGAGAATCTGAAAAATTTTCCTAAACTAAGTATGATGGTCAGGATCCTAAAAGATTTCCTTAAGTCAAGTATAAAACTTGAAACCCCAAGAATTTCCTTAATTCAAAAGACATAATCAACCCCCAATCTGCATGTAAATTGAGATAACCACATATATTTTATGTTTTTTGTTAACAAACTTTAACTTTTTTAATTTTTTGCTTTTCTTTTACTTTCTTTTCTTCTTTTTCTCTTTTTTCTTTCTTTTATGTGTATAGTATTTTTCTACTTTTCCTTTGTTCTCCGACAGTTTTCAACCATCCCCAATCTTTCATTTTTTTTTTGCTTTTTTATTATTTGTTTCCCTTGGCTCCTTCTTCTCTATTTTTCTTTC
This sequence comes from Trichopus zeylanicus subsp. travancoricus, assembly GCA_005019695.1. Classification (NCBI taxonomy): domain Eukaryota; kingdom Viridiplantae; phylum Streptophyta; class Magnoliopsida; order Dioscoreales; family Dioscoreaceae; genus Trichopus; species Trichopus zeylanicus. The sequence continues at coordinate 202,183 of RXID01014226.1, forward strand.
TCTCTTTCATAGGCAAGCTTTTCCTTCATATCTTATAGGTCGAACCCAAGCACCAACAAGTATAGGACAATGGTTGGGGCAATGTGAAGCGTCCCACAATGGCAACAATGATGATGAGGACAGAAGGTGGGGTGAGTTGCTGACCCATGGAGGTCACAGTGATGGGAAACCATGCCACGACCACTTCGGGTGAAGCAGCGGTGTTATGGGTGGTGCAGTGGCATCATGGCGTTGGGTGCACAGCTGTGTAGCCTATGCAGGTCTCTTGCAGGTGGAATGGCAGCAGGAGGCATGACTTGTGGGCAACTTGAGATTGTGTGATAGATGTTGTAGTCCATGTTGGTTGCATGCAGGTAGAGAAGTAGCATTACAGATGGTGCAGTAGCACTGTAGAGCTAGGCACATGGTGGTGCAGGAAGGTGGCACAATGGCTGCATGAGGTGGTTTCCAATGGTGAGGAAGCCGGTGGTGGATTGGTTGCAGGCTGAGGCAAAGGGGGAGGTTTGGGCTGCGGAAGTGTTGGGATTCACAGCGGAAGGTTCACGAATCATCTTCTTCTCAAACAACACAAGAAATGAGAAGTAATACAAGGTAAAAGAAAATAATAAGATAAGACAACGGGAGATCCACTATCAATAGATAAAGGCTTTTACAAGAGTTTACAAGAAGGACTTCACTCTTTTTTACTCAACTAAATTCTTTCTCCAAGTCTCGGCAACGCCTCCACCTTCAGAGAGAATCTCCAAGAGAGTACCATGAGGAACCACCACGAGGAACCACCACGAGAGACCACCGAGAAGCACTAGAAAGACCCACACATGAGAGCCAACACTCTCTCTCTTTCTCTTCTCTCTATTCTCTCTATTCCTCTTTCTTTATTTCTCTCTAGTTCAACCTCAATATTACGCCACACATAAGCCCTATGTATTATAACATATTTATAGACCCTTATTGGGTCTGAGTTTTATTCAATTACAACTAGTAATAATATAAATCTAAATCCAACTTTGGATTCCTACTTTACCTCAAACTCTAATTCGAGTTCGAGACATCTAAAACTCAACACGGAAGCTCAGGATTCTGGCAATCGAAACTTGAGGCTCAATTGTTCGAACTTGGGTAGTTGGTTGTAAGTGTTCGGGGTGGAGGAGACATGCAGGAGCTCAGCATCGGGCAGCAGCAAGGTGCGGGGATCAGACAACTTATAAGAGGGAGAGAAAAAAAACACAGAGCTTCAAAGGAAACCAAAACAAAGATAAGTTTAACCCTTACCCTTCTCATGCAATTTCTAGTTCCGATCTTTGATTTGCTCTTCTGGTTCATCACCTCTTCTGCTTTTTCTGATGTTTCCTTCTTTTCTATCTTGTTTTGTAGGTATTTCGCAGATTTTTATATGCTTTGAATGAGATAAAATTTCATTCAAATTTTGAATTGAGGATCATATTGTCCTTATGAGTTGGTTCTGATCATGATCGCAATTTATCTTTTCTCTTAAATTTTGTGGATATGGTTATTATGATTCTTATACTTTAATTGATAATATTTTGGACAATTTATATTCATTTGGAGAGGATCACCCAATTCTTATCAGTTGATTTTTATCATGATCAAGATCTCATCTTTTCTTCTGAATTGTTGTTGGTAGAATTGTTGTGATTTTCTATTAGAATCGATAATGTTTGAATCATTTATATTTATTTACAAATCTTATGATTTAGAGGGGCTTATTTGAAGATTTTTTTATTTTTTATAATGTTATATTTGGCTATGGGTTTATTTGCAATAGTTCAAATAAAAAAAAAACCAATTTTGCCTTAGAGTTCTATTTGCAATTTCAAAATTTTCTAAGGACTTATATGTGAAAACATCTTTGGTCAAAGACCAAATTGTACTAATGCTTTTTTGCCTGGGTTGTAAATATTTTTTAATCTACAGACTTATTTGTAAATCTAGTTGTTTTTTCCTTTTGGCTGGTCTTGGGCCCAATTTTGGTTTTGTTTGAGCCAACCCAACTCACATTTAACCCAAATTGAGCTAGGCACCAAATTAGCTCTAACTTCTCATCAAATTTTAGTCAAATCAGTTTAAGAAAAATTATGTAAATAATGAATGCTTTGATCTTTTCTAAATTTACTTAAATTCCTCACTCTAAGACTAGATAATTGAAGAATTTACTCGAGCCCATTCCAAACATGCACTTATCCTGGTTCAACATCATTTTGAACTTTTGTAGTAATTTGAAAGTTTCCTCTCGGTTCGCAAGGAGCTCTTCACTTCGGCCACACTTTGCCAACATGTCATCTACATATTCTTTTCATGTTTCTACCAAGCTGGGACACATAGATTCGGTTCACCATTCTCTTATATGTTGCCTCTATGTTTTCTAGTCTAAAAAGCTTTGCAATGTAAAAAAATATACCTTGATTGGTGTAAATGATGACTTCTATTAATCATTAGGATGCATCCAAATCTAGTAATAACCTAAAAACCAAGAAGCTGAGAAGCTAGTGACTTAATGTAGAATCCACTAGCTTATCTATATTCGATAGTAGGTAGTTATTCTTTAGAAAAGCTTTGTTTAAGTTAGTGAAGTTAACACACATTCTCCACTTCTCATTAGCCTTCCTTACCATCACAACATTGGCTAACCACTCCAATTATCAAACCTCTCTAATGAAGTCTACATTGATGAGCTTATTTATATCTTTTGCAATGACTTTTTATCATTTTGAGGAAAAGTACTTCTTTTGCTTGACTCCTTTGTGATCATTAGTCATTGTCAACTCATATTATGCCACTGAGGGACTATACTAGGTAAATCTTTTGGAGTACAGGCAAGGACATATTGGCTTGTTCTCAGAAACTCTCCCAACTCTATCCATAGAGGGTTAGGGAGGTTTGCACCAAGCTTCAACATTTTTCCCGAGCTTTTATCCACAACAAAGTTGATGATTTTAGATTATCTTTGTCAAGCTAAATTTGACAAAAATTCAACCAAAATTGGAGCTCAAACTATAGCTCAAATATGGTTACAGTTGGCCCTGAATAGTGGTTGAATTTGAGTAAAATTTGAGCCGAATTTGGACATAAAATAATTTGGACTCAAATTGAATTCGGCTTAAGTGGGCTTAGTGTCCAAATTTTGGACCAAAAGTTGGTCCAAAACTCATGAAAAATATAGGCCAAAATAACAAAAATAAATTTTTACGAATAGGTTCTTGGTCAAATAAAACTTTTATAAAAAGGTCCTTAGGTTGAAAATTTTTACGAAAAGATCCATGAAAGCCTTTGAACAAGATATTGGTCCTTATATAATCTAGAGTTTGTAAAAATTCAAATGTTTACATTTACAAATAAATCCTTGGGATTTTCTAATTTTTATAAATAACATCTTTGAAATTGTGATTTTCTAAAGTGGTACAAAATTTAATTTCCAAAAAATATCATCAAAAGGGGAACAAATTTTTCATCCACATATAGAATCCAAAAGACAATCAATCAATGATCACCAAATTATGATTCATATCTTGAATTGAATCATTCAAATCTTGAGTTTGATCAATTAAATCTTCAATTGAATTTCAATTAGATTTTGGACACTTTCTAGCCACCTATACAAACTTCAAGAATCCTATGTAAAAAAGAGGAGAAAGATCAGAAGTAGAGCACCTAGGAGTTGTGGGATTGGAACTCTGAAGGAATGAAGAAGAGACACAGAACTAAAATTAGTAAGATCCACAATTCTTACCTCGTTTAGCTTTAGTTTTGTTTGTTCCTTCATTTCAACTCCTCTTTCTCTCCTTTACAAGATTCCTTGTCCTATGCCATCATCATCATGCTCGCCCATTGCTTGACCCTTGCTGCACTCACATTTGGTCAATCAAACACTAGGGTTTGGTCACATGAACTAGAGGTTTGGTAGCCTAAACCTTCAAGTTAGGATGATTCAATGTCTCCTTTGTAGCTGCTTGTAGTGATTTTTGCAGCCCTTCCTCCCCTCCTCATTGCTTCTACCATCAACAAGCATTCCTTTATTACCTCCACTCATGCCCAAGAACCCCCCTATGCCTCCATCTCATAGCAACCCAAATCTCAACTATCCAAATAGTTCCTATCAAAATTGATAGATCTCAGATGCCCAAACCTCAAGGTTTGGTTGCTTGCAAAATAGGCGTGCCTCTGAAGCTGACCAAATTTGTGTTCTTGAACCCCAAGTATTGTTTTCCCCACCTCTCGTTACTATTAGGAGCCACCAAGAGGTGGTTTCCCACCTCTCCTTACAATTAGGAGGTCCTAGGAGATAGCCAAATGTCACCGCTACTATTGGAGCCACCATGGGATGCCTCCACATCACCGAGGCCAGCAAGGGGTAGCCTCTTACGCTTCCACTAGTAGGATTTGGCTAGAGATGGCCAAATTTGGCCCCTAACAAAGAGAATAAAGATAGTTGAGGAAGAGGGAGGAGAAAGAAAGGAGATGGGAAATAAAATGCAAAAAAATATGTTGTGGTGGCTACCAAGAGGAAGAACAAAGAGGAAAAAAAGAAAAAAGAAAAAAAAAAATTTTTCTTTCACCTTGTTTTACTTCCACTCACTTAGGGCCCACTTGTAGGTTCACTTAAAAGACATTTGACTCAGGGCTAGTTTGTAGGCCCACATAAAATTTATTCAACTTAGGACTAGCTTATGGACTTGCCTAAAAGTGATATAACCTAGGGAGAGCTTGCAAGGTTGGCTGAAAGTCATTTGACCTAGGGCTAGCTTAGGAGCTCACCCAAAAGTCATTCAACTTAAGGATAGCTTGTGGACTCATCCAAAAGCCATTTAAATCTGGGATTGCTTGCAGATTCACCAAAATGTTATTTAACCTAGGACTAGATTATTGGCTCATCTAAAAGTTAATTGACTTATGGTCAGCTTGTGAGCTTGCCTAAATGTTATTTCACTTGGGGCTAGCTTATAGGCTCACCAAAAAGTTATTCAACTTAGGGCCAACTTACGGGCTCACCCGAAAGTCATTCAAGTTAGGGCTAGTTTGCATGCTCGCTTAAAAGTCATTTGACTTAAGGCTAGCTTGTGAGCTCACTTGAAAATCACTTGACTCAAGGCTAGTTTGTGGGCTTGCTTGAAAATCACCCGATTTAGGGCCAACCCATGGGCTCATTTGAAAGTCATCCAACTCAGGGTTATCTTGCAGGCTTGTTGAAAGTCATTCAACTAAGGGCTAGCCGACGAGCTCACTAGAAGGTAATTGGACTTAGGGCTAGTCAACAGACTCAGTAAAATTCACTTGATCAATAAACAGTCTAAGAGTTCTCAAATTAATCAAATCAAATTAATTAAAGTAAATCAATTAAAATAATTGACTTAATAAAATTGGTATTAAGCTGACTTAGCCAAATTAATTAAACTAACTAATTAAGCTAAACTAATTTGACCAAGCTAAATAGACCCGAATTTGATCAAATTACATTGATCGACTAAATTTAAATTAAAATGGACCCAAACCAGTTTGGATCAACCCAAATCAAATTACCTCATAATAGAATCCTAATCAAGTCCAATCAATTCAAACTTGATTCTAATTAGGTTCAAAGTAGGTTGAACCTAATTCAAATTTGCTCAAACTCAAATCCTCATTGATTACAATTAGATTAAACTCAAACCAAATGAAATTGACCCAAATCCTATTTAGGTCAAACAAAGTTTGAATTGAATTCTAATTAGGTCAAACTGAGTTTGAACCAAAACCCTAATTGGGTTAAACTAGGTTTAAGCAAAGCCCCAAATTAGGTCTGAACCTAAACTAAAATCAAATTTGGTCTAAACCTAAACTAAAACAAAATATGGTCCAAACCTAAACCAAAATCAAATCGGGTCCCAAATCCAATAAGCATTCAACATGGGTCAAACCCAAACCTAATAAGGGTTCAGCATGGTTTGAACCCAAACCCAATAAGGATCTAGCATGATTCAAACCCAAACTCAATAAAGGTCCCACATGATTCAAACCCAAACCCAATATTAGTCTAGCATGAGTCAAACCTAATAAGGCCCTAGTAGTAGCCGAAAAACCTAATGAACATTGAATTCAAACTCAAACCTGTGGGATCAAAATTGACCACTCAAGATAGTGGAGACCCCAGGAGCAACCTTGAATCATAAATTAAAATTTTTTTAATTTGAAGTGCGCTATTAGGTATTATGGGAATATGACTTCCAATAGGCATAAGCCTCTTTTATCAATTACCCAAACAATTATTAAGAATCTCCTAAAGTGAGAAACCTAGCTAATAAAATAGAGACACAAAAAAAGAAGAAAGCATTTGGTTGATTTTAAGAAATGATACATGACTTAAATAAGGGTTTACCCTCACTTTACAATGAATTTCAACATGGAGTAATAGATAACATGAAAGAAATAATGAAAGAAAAAGAGAAAGAAGGAATAGAGAAGAAGCTTTGATATGTGTTGCTACCTCACTATCTTGCACTGGACCACATGGCATTTGATTTAGATTGACTCAATCTTTAGCAAATGTTGATGGCGTCGTTCAATGAAACATGAAAAGGAATGGGAGAAGTTCAAAGTATTTTGAATAGCTTTGAGCATTTGTGATAACTTCTGGGGGCATCACCAATGATTTATAGGGTTGGGTATATATAGCTTTAAAAATTGCATAATCATATGCTTTTGTGGTTGATTAGCTCGAGGGACAGCTTTGAGCATATTGATGATTAATTTCTTTGGTTTGGTAGTGTAACCAACAACTTAAGGAGCTAGGTATAGCTTGGAAGTGTGGCCAACAACTTGGAGCATATTGATAATTAACTTCTTTGCTTTGATAGTGTCACCAATGACTTATAGAGTTGGGTATACCTTGGAAGTGTTGCTAAAGGCTTTTATAGCATACCAATGAGCCTTAGTTTAACCTTATTTAGTTCTATTCAAACTAATTTTGGTTTATGTTAGTATAGTAATATCACCCTTTGTTCATGACCTTGGAGTATTACCAAGGGTTCAACATAGCCAGTGAGAGTTGGTTTGGCTATATTTAGTTCCATCGAGACTAATATAGTTTGGGTTTGAGTTTGATTTCATATAGCCTAAGTCAAGTTTGACCTTTTGTTAGACCTTTATTGAGTTTAGGTCTACTATACTTTGGTTCAAGTTCAAGTCAATTTAGTTCAGGCTTAGCCTGACTTGATCCTTGTTTGAATTTGAGTTTGCCCTTTTAACTTAGACTTGACTTAACCCAATCAAGTTTTGATTTGTGCTTAGTTCACTCGAGATTAGATTTGATTTGAACTCAGCTTGATTTCTACTTAATTCATCTCGAGTCTGATTAGGATTGAGTTTAAGTATATTTCATCTAGCTTAACTCAATATGGATTTTTTTTAGAGTTCAGCTCAATTTGAGTTTTAGTCTATTTGTTTAATAAATTTAGATTTATTTGAGTCAACTTGGCCATTGTCCATTTATTTTGGTTGATTTTAATTTTAATGTGATTGAGTTACTTCACATTAAGCAATTTGATTTGAGGGTTCATGGTTATTTATGATAATTTTAGGCAGACCCATGGTTTGGCCTTAAATATACAAACTCAAAGGAGGCTCAGCTCACGAGCTTGAAATATGGCTTAAAGGTGCAAGTCTGAGGGCTGACTGGGTACAAATCCAAAGACTAACCTAGATGCAAACCCAAAGGCTGGCTAAGTGTAAACCTGAAGGTTGGCTGAGATGCAAGCCAAAAGGATAGTTGAGGTGCAAGCTAGAAGGTTGTCTAACGCATGAGCCCAAAGGATGGCTAGGGTGCAAGTTCAAAGGTTGGCTTGGATGCAAGCTTGAAGGTTGGCTAATTGTGTGCCCAAAAGCTGATTGAGTGTGAGCTTGAAAGATGGCTAAGTACAAGCCCAAAGGAGCTAGCTAAGTGTGAGCTAGATGCAAGCCCAAAGGTTGGCTAAGTGCAAGCCTGAAGGCTAACTAAGTGTGATCCAGAAGACTAGTTGACTGCAAGCCCGAAGCCTAGCTTGGATGCACTCCTAAAGTTCAGTTGGATGCAAGCTCGAAGGCTAGCTTAGATACGAGGTTGAAGACTGGTTAGGTGTGAGCCCAAATGTTGGCCTAGATGCTAGCTCGAAGGATGGCTTGGATGGGAGCCTGAAGGCTAGCTGAATGCGAGCCTGAAGGCTGGTTGAGTATAAGTCTAAAGGCTGGCTCAAATGCGAGCCCGAAGGCTGACTGGGTGCAAGCGTGAAGGTTGACTTGGTGTGAGCCCCAAGATTGGTTGAGGTGGAGCCTCCTTTGATTCACCTCCTTTCTTCACTTCCCCATTTTTTATATTTTTATTTTGTTTGCAACTTAATTTTTATATCTCTCTTTTTTTTAAATAGCTAGTTCTTTTTTTTTTTACACAATAAACTTTTTTTATTATTTTTTCTCTATTTCTTCCCTCCTTTTCCTTACTTGTGTCCTATCTCTCTTCTTCCCCATGACCAGGCCATGGCCGCCTTGCCTTCTTCTTAGCGGGATTTGGCTATTCTTCTTAGTGGTGAGGCAAAGCAGTGTTGAAGGAGGTGGGCAGAAACTTGAGTGCAAGCTAGAGGTAGCTTAGATAGCATGGAGGGTGACATGGCTGATGAGGGAGGGTTGAGATCTTCCTCTCCAAATTTGCAGTTGATCTAATTGAATTTTAGCTAGATCTGACCATAGGAGGGGAGGAGTAGGGGTGTGGTTAACCTCCTCATGTTGGCGGTGGAGCAGGTCCGAGGAAGGTGGAGTAGAGCTTGCTAGTTGGTTGCAAAGCAAGGGGAGCCAAGGTAAGGGGCATGGGTGATTTGAAGGTGGCTATAGAGGAGATTGCCAACAGGAGCAGAGGTTGGCATTGGCATGGCCTTCCCTTCTAATGGGGAGCTTAGAGCAAGGTGGTCTAGCAATAAGGCTAGCTCCTTTGGTAGCTTGAAGATGGTGGTGCTAATGGTTTGGGTTAGACCTTGATAGGTACAAGCCATTGGGGGGTGGAGCTCGATCAATTAAAGGTAAACGGGTGAGGATGCAGTTTGACCCTCCCTTTTGTTGGATGGTAGGTTGCTTTCTTACTCTTTTTGGATGATGGTTTTCCAATTATTCTCCTCGATGATCCTTTGCCTGATCTCTTGTTTTTCTTATGGTGGTTTACTAATCCTCTATTTTATTTTTTAGGTGTTAATAGGGTTTATATAAAATTCAAGGAGATGAATTTGGGCAGGAAATGATCTCCTTTTATTTAAATTTTTGAGTGATGAATATGGATATAAATAGATATGGATATGACTTATCTTGAGTTTGGATGAGCTTGTGAAGAGATATAGATAAATTTGTTTGTTGCAGATAATGATATTTTAAAGTTATACTCATCTTGTATATTGAATTTATAGAGGGTATATTTGTATTTTTTTCAAAAAATAGACTAAATTATAATTTTATAAATTTTAGCGACTCTTCACAGAAAGGACTTGTTTATCAAGTTTCAAAAGTTCTAAGGTCTTTTTTGAACAAAATTTAGATTTATTTGCAAATAAAATTTTTTTGAGGGACTTATTTATAAAATTCTTGTATTTTATCATTTTGGCCTAGGTTTTAAATAAATTTTGGGCCTAATTTTGGTCCAAATATCCAGCACACTTAACCCACTTTGGTTTGAGCCCAAATTTCTTAAGAATTCAGGTCCAAATTAAGCTTAATATTTTTGTCCAACTTGGATGTGATTTGGGTGCGACTGAGATCCACATTAAAGCCATAATTTAGTGGCATATAAGTCTTTATTTTAATTATATTTCAATTAAATTTGATTGTGGTACAAATCATCTCAAACAAATTATTTCCTTCGCATCCTCTTCTCGAGTTTTGAGGAGAGGAGAAGGTGCGAACAATTTTCAAGTACTTGCTCTTATATTAATATTTCAGGATTTGACTATATGAGTTCAAATTGCCATATGAGAGAGGACTTGATTTATCATGAGATGATGGACCATTAGCCACATGGAGAGGGCTTGAGTTACCACAAAAAGTGGACTTGAGTTGGCATAATGAGTGGTCTTGATTTACCATGATGAATGGACTTGAGTTTTCATAATGAAGTGGATTTGATTTGGCACAAAAAGTGGACTTTAATTTACCACATGAAAGCATATTTAATCTACCATGTAAAAGTAGACTTGATTCACTATGTAGATATGGGATTAATTACTATGTAATATGGACTTGATTTATAACATGAGAGTGGACTTAGTTTGCCATGTGAAAATGGACTTGATTTATCGTGTAGAAGTTGACTTGATTATCACATGAAAGTGGACTAAGCTTCCATATGGAAGTGAACTTAAGTTGCCATGTGGGAATAGACTTAGTTTACCATATGAAGTGGATTCAATGTTATCATATGAGAGTGGCCTTAGTTCACCATGTAGATATGGGCTTAATCATCATGTAACATGGACTTGATTTGTCATGTGAAAGTGGACTTAGTTTGCTATGTGGAAGTGGGCTTAATTTGCCATATAGATGTGAACTTGATCATCATATAAGATGAACTTTTATTTGGCACATAGAAGTGGAGTTAATGTGACATGTAGATACATACTTGATCATCAAGCAAGATAGATGGAGTTTTATATCCATGTTTTACCTTGAGAAACATGCAGTGCATGTTTAATTGAGCATTCCTTTTTAAGAAAGTTAGAAGTTCTGTCATAGGCAAAACAAAGACATATTTAGCTGTTATTATTATTACCCCAAGGGTTTAGGCATAATATCTTTTGAGCAATCAGCCATTAATTGGTGGCATAGGCCTTTTCACTTTATCAACAATCAGTTGGTAGGATCCCCCTTCAAATATCCTTTCGACAATATAAGGGTCTTTCCAATTAGGCTCAAATTTGCCTTTCTTGTTTTAGTTTAAAATTATGGGCCTTCTTAGAACTAAGACATTTCTTCCTTCTAGAAGCACTTAAGCCAAGCCATCTTATTATAGGCCCTGGTCATTTGTGCTTGATACGTTTCTAGGTTTTGTTAGGCCATGAGCCTTATCTCATCCAAGGAGTCAAACTCATTGAGGAGAAGATAAATATTATCTTCTCTTATGATTTCTTCTTACAAGGCAATCATTAGAGAGGAGATTTGCACTTTCAATGGCAAGACCACCTCAATCTCAAACACTAATGCATATGGTGTTGATTTAGTAGGGGTTCGATATATGGTGCAATAGGCCCACAGTGCCTCAGTAAGATTTTGGAGCTAGTCTTTCTTATTTTTGACAATAACTTTCTTCAAGATCTTGGAGAGGATCTTGTTGAATGCTTCAGTGAGTCCATTGCTCTCGCATTATAGATGGATGAATATCTCCAATCTATCTTATGATGATGTGTGAATTGTCCTACTTTGAAGCTTTTGAAGGATGGTCCATTATCAGAAATAATTCTTTGAGAGATACTAAATTAGTACAAGATATTTTCTTGAAAGAAACAGACTAGGAAAAATAGTCAGTTGTTAGTAGTATGAAGCAATGACCTCTAGAAGAAGATGGTTCGATCAGGCTAATGATGTTTGTACCCCATACCTTGAATAGTCATGAGGATACTATTGAATATAGAGAATTTGGGCATTTATGAATGAAGTCACCATAAATTTGGCATAGGTGACATCTTCCCGCATATTCAATGCAATCTCTCACCATCATAGGCCAATCGTAGGCCAATAGTAGTCCATACACTTAATCTTCATCAATAGTTTTGGGCTCGATTGATGAGCCCCATAGACTCCTGAATGTACTTTATACATAACTTCTTTGGCCTTTTTGTGTAAATGACAACACAAAAATAGTTGGCTAAAGGATCTTCTATAAGGAGTGTCATTGATAAGTAGAAAGTGTGTGACCTTCTTTCTAAGTTGTGTTTGTGTGAATTTATCTTTTAGGAGTTCTTAACTTTTGAGGTAGTTGGTGAATGGTGTTCTCCAATATATGACTTCTATTAGTTTAGACTCAATCCTCTTGTATTTAATGTTGAAGACTAAGTTCATCATTTGTCTACTATGGACTATGATTAGAATTTCTTCTTGATTAGGATCAGCTAGTGCCTTGGCTAGTTTGGCTAATAAGTCAACTTCAACATTGATGGATGAGGAACCTTAGTTATTTAAACATGTGGGATTTGCCTTATGAGCTCTTAAGCCTTTTCATGGTATTTTAGGAGCTTAGATTTATGGATTTTATATTCGCCTTAGACTCGGGCTAATAACTAGTTGTGAATCAGCAAAAATATGTTGGCATGATATTCTCATATTAGGGGCCATTTCTAGTCTTGTAATTAGGACCTCATATTTAGCTTCATTGTTCATGCATGATTTTGAGAGGGAATAAGAGTATCATAAAATACCTCTATTTGAAATGACATAAATGAGTCCAATGCTTGCTTTGATTTACAAAAGTTTTGGTCTGATCCCTAGTTTGATGGATGATTCTCCATCAAAGTATAACTTCTAGTAAGGTTCCCCTTCTTTGACCAAAAGGATTTCTTCATCAGGGAGCTCACAACTTAGAGGAGAATCATCTAGTACTAGTCGAGCTACAAGAAAATCAGTGAGGGCTTGCCCCTTACTACTTTTTGGGGAGTGAATTTGATATTGTATTACATGAGGATTAAAGCCTATTTTTCTAGCTTCCCAATGAGTATAGGCCTAGCCATTATGTACTTTATGGGATCAATCTTTGATATTAAAATGACTTGATGAGAAAGCAAATAATGTCTTAGCTTCTTGATCATGAAAATGAGCACCAGGCAATATTTTTTCATTTAAGAGGGAGAGGGGGGGGGGGGGGGGGGGGTGGGGGGGGGGGGGGGGGGGGGCGGGTTAGTTGCTTTCTACCCCTACTAGCATTCTACTCAGGTAGTAGAGTGTATTTTCTTTATCCTCTTCGTTATTCTATGCAAGAAGTGCCTCTAGGGATCCTTCCATTGTTGTCATGTAGAAGATAAGGGGTTTATCAGGTAGACGTGTTGGTGGCTTTAGGAGATACTATTTGATCTCTTCAAAGACTTGTTGGTAGTCTTGACCCCAAATGAATGGAGTGTCCTTCATTAACTTGGAAAACGGCTTGTATTTTCTAGTGTGGTTTGAAATGAATCTTGTTATATATGCAAGCCAGCCTTGGAGTGACCTCAGTTGATTTAAGTTGTTAGGCAGTGGCATATCTAAGATAGCTCTAATCTTAGATGGATCGATTTCAATCTCTTGATGTCTGACAACAAAGTCAAGGAATTTTTTCGATGATACCCCAAAAGCACACTTTATAGGATTCATCTTTAAATTATATTTCCTAATATAGTTGAATACCACTCTTAGGTCTTGGATGTGCCTATCTTTAGACTTAGTCTTGACCATCAAGTCATCTACATAATATTCCACTAACTGGTGTATGAGGTCATAAAGATTTAAGTCATGGCCCTTTGATAAGTGGCACCTACATTCTTGAGCACAAGGGGCATCATCACCTTGTAGTAGTAAATACTAATTGGTATCGAGAAGGTTGTATGTTTTCCATCATCAAGATGCATCTTGATTTGGCTATATCCAGAAAAACCATCCATAAAAGAGAATATTTCAAAATCGGCCATATTATCAATCATGATTTTCATTATTGATAATGGAAAATCATCTTTTGAATGGGCATTATTCAAGTTTCTACAGTCCACACAAGTACAGATTTGGTTATTTATTTCTTAACTGGCATGATGCTTGCTACCCAATTTGAGTACTTCTCTCTGATGAAGCCTATTTTAATCAATTTCTTTGTTTCTTCTATGACATTTTGTTCTAGGTCAAGTTTCATCTTCCTAGATGTGTGTTTGACAAGTGGAAGCTTAGGATTGATGACTAGTTTGTGGATTGCAACTTCAAGATCTAGTCTAGGAATCTCCTTATTGCTCAATGTGAAGCAGTCAATATACTCTTGAAGTAGTGCTTTGAGTTGGGTTTGGATTTCTATTAAAAGTTGAGTGCTGATAAAAATTAGTTTAGGGTCCTCCTCTGGGCCTAGGTTAATCTCCATTAGTCCATCTATTATGGCTTGCCCCTTGTCCTCAAGTTCTGGTGGAGCTTCTTTTGGTTTAAGGATTATTTCTTCATCAAGTGATTCATCATGTTGAGTAAGGTTTGGTGAAAGTTCATTTGATGGTATTTTGGTTGCAATATGCCTTCTTTCTTTTAGTTTTGATAAAATCCCTCTGAGGATGTCACCTTCTTGTGATGTCTGCAAAGTTATGACCACCTCAACACATGTGTCAAGGGGTATTGATATCATTCAGTCATCTTGAATATTAGAGAGGTCCAATGGTGATAATAAGACACATGTGGGTGTCTGGAGTAATATAGCCTAGTTCTTTAGTGTTCTTATTTCCTCTTTTAGGAATGTAAGCATATCCTTGGGGTGGATCTCATAGATTCTTGAAGAAATAACTCTCTCTCTTTATTTGTAGATGTCCACAATGTGATTTTTTGATTATTTGAGGAAGATAGCCTAAGAAATATTTAGACATGACTATTTGTTGTGGTCACCATCATCTACTAGATCTTCAATCCATAGGATTTCATGTATGTTGGGGGCAGAAGGGATTATCTTATAAAATAGTATTTCCTTTTCTCCTTTGTGCTATGGAGGAATATAAAAAGTCATTAATTCTTTCATGATATTGATGCTCAGCTCACCTAATGGCTTAAATTAGCCTTCCGGAACTTTTTTAATAAGGAGAGTATTTTTTGTTTGACCTCTGTTATCATCTTCATCAGAAGTACCTAGGCAGACTTGTGGGGCTTCTTCATCTAAAGAGGCTAGGTCAAAATCACTTCCTAGGTGAGGAGGAGCAAAGATCAAGCTAGCAAATTTTTGCTTTACTTGATTGACAGAAGCAAACCCCCTATTAGTGTCAGATCTCTGATAGTATTTTGCATCATCATCATATACCTCATGAATATCAAAAGGGTATATATCTTTGTCAATTCAGTATTCTTTACCATCCTCAAAGTATTTGAGGCATTGATGTAGGGTTAATGACACTATTTTATTTTCATGTAGCCATGACCTCCCTGGTAGTACTTTGTATGATGCATTAGTATCCATCACATAAAATTTGGCATCTATCATCATCTTGCCTACTTTCAAAGTGATAGTTATGGCTCCTAGAGCTATTTGGCTATTCTAATTAAACCCTTATATGGTTATAATCTTGGATGATAGGTGACATATATCTAAAGTTAGAGCTCTTAGAGTTTGGAGAGTTATCAAATTGACTAAGAAACCTGGGCTAATTAGGATGCAATTAATCTTGATCCCATCACTATTCCTTGTGATATATAATGGTCTATTGTGGTCTAGTATTCTAGGTAGTAGGTTATCATTTATGAAGGTGATGGTGAGAGTTTGGCATGCATACAAAGACTCTTTTATCTTTTCTTCAGTAAAGTATACTTGGTAGTTGACTAGATTCTACAAGATATACACTAGTATATCCCTGAGTTCTTGCGACATCATCAAAGCATCAACTATACTTAGCATAGTAGGGAACTTCTTGAGGTGGGCTACTATATTGTAGTCTAACTTTTTGGGTGCAAGTTTAGCTTGCGAGGCCTCAATGTCCTCACTTATCTAAATTTCTTTTTCCTTGTCCTTGGGGATTTTCTTATCCTTAGGCATTGGAGCTTGTCTCAAAGGTAGCACCTTTCCACCTTAGAGCTATATTTGGTTTGCTCTTCTTGAAATCTAATGTCACAAGACAAACAAGGTTCATCTTCGGAATCATTCTTGAGGCTAATCATGCGATAGGAGGTAGTGGACCCTCGGCCCTAGTCAGTAGTTCTCTAAATGTCCTTGGAGGATGTGAATCGAGGATGTGACTAACCGATAATCATCCCATTCAACATCAAAATTAGACAGTGGGGTTTTCTCATAGAGAGGTCTTCAAAGACTCTTTGGATAACTCTTCTAATTCATCTACAGGCATAACCTTCTTTGTGACTTTATATTTAGGATGTTCCTTCTGTGGATATCTAGATTGGCTTGCTTGTAGGTATTTAGATTTACTTGATGCAGGGGTGAAATGAGATTTAGCATTAACTCGCTTTATCCTCTCCCAAAATGTCTACTTTTTCCTTTGGCGCTTGTTGGTGTAGGGCCTTTTGAAGCAGTCATAAAGTTTCTCTAAGTCAGAAATGGAGCCATAATCATCATCTATGCCTTGCATGCATAATTCCTCTAAAGTTGGCAAAGCACATCCTTCTATGAGTTCTAGGATTGGGACCTCATCAAACCTAACGAGTTGAGCATTTGTTGCTGGATTGCCTAATGGAGGCTAGGATAGCAACTCATCGGCATTCACCTTAGGTGTATGAGTCATGATGTGACAAGAGGTCATATACTTAAATAATTCTCTTTAATAGTATCTAGCTTTTCGACTTGTATATGAAGTAAGTGACATGAGTGATCAATCTGATCTTAAGAAGAATTAGTAAGTGGTTTATTACCACCCCTTTGAGGTCTTTTATATGGCTTTGTCTTTTTTGCTAGGACCTTCTCCATTCTCTCAACTTCCTTCTAGAGCATGATAGTTGTATTTGTCATGCTTTCCATGTGAACAGCCATAGCCTTCATATGCTCTTTTAACATTTGCATTTGCCCCTTGACAAATCCCATATTAGTTGTAGCTAGCTCTTTTATAGTATCTAGCTATAGTTTGAGTATGCTATAGTTGTAATCATAGGCGAACCACTCTCTAAGATAATTATCTTAGGAGCAGCACTAGGAGACTTGTGAGGTCTCTCATTTCATTAGTAACATCTCTAGTGAATTTGTTCACTTCTTCTTGCCTTGTACCCTAAATTTCCTTATTATTGAAGTGATAGGGTAGGGATTAGTTTGGTTGTGAATCTCCAACTATAAATATGGTAGAGCATATTGCCATCAAAAATTTACTTCATTTTTCGCATCAAGATCCTTTAGTAAAGCTTTGAGTTTGTTAGGGAAGAATTCTTCAAGCGTTGCTTGGTTTCTTTCTCCCTGAATATTTTCATTCAGAGCATCGATGTATTTTTGGATGACTGATTTCTTGACATCATATTCATCTGCCTAAATTAGCTTCTTCTTCTTGCTTCTATTCTTCCTCTTCTTGATGCTTCAAACAGGTGAGATAGTTTGCTTTGATGAGGCTTACTTCATCACCATCCTAAGCTCTTCGGCCCCGTTTGTTTTGGGATCTGGATCAGGATTAGCTCATTTTGGAATTATATTTTTTCTTATAAAATTAATATTTCTTATTTTATACTATTATTAAATTAAATTATTATAAAAAATTAAATAGTTTTTTGAGCTTTAAATTATTGAAGTCTTAATTTTGATAAAAAGATATTAGTTTACAAAAATGGTTCACTAGTCTTGACCTTGACCCCCAACCAAATGGCCCCTTCAGGGTTTCTAGTCATTTTCTTCACCAATTTCTTTAGCCTTTTTGAAATGTAGATGTTCCATAAGTGCCCTTGTTTAGGGGTACATTGTGTGTCTTCCCCAAAGAGGATTTCAGTAATTAGTTCATGGTCCTTGAACACAATATTACAATTGATGTATTTGGTGGGTGTTTTGAGTAGGGCTACCTTTGAGAGAGTTAGCTTGCCTTCCCAATATTGCTTCTCGACCCAATCATTGAACACATAGCAGTTTTCAATGGTATGCCCAAAACTCTATGGTAAGGACAATGGTTTAGGTGATTTATTTTGTTGGCCTTAGCTAGACTTTTGGATTCTAGCAATTGGAGGTGTAACTTTGGAGCATCCTGAAAGATTTTACCTACTATTTCTCTTTTGAAATAATATTTTCTTTCTGAGCCTTTATTGAAAATCATTGGATCATTTCACTTCTCCATTTCCTCCAAGAGTTGTTGGTTTCTGAGGATTATCCTTATTCATGGTGGGGTTTGTAGGTTTCTTTTGCTCAGTTGCTGTGTATGCAACCCTCACATTTTTGGAAGGCTTTCCACGCTTTACCTTAGTTTTTTTTCATCTTGAAACTTTGTGAACTAGATAAGATCCTTTCTAGCTTCTTCACTTGCATGATGAGGTCTTAGAACGTATGGATAGAAGAGGTACTCATATAAGGTGCCATCCATTCTCCTCTTATGTTGCCAAGTACTAGATTCATTACTTCAAATTGGCTCATGGGTTATTCACACTTAATATTGAGATTTCTTCACTGTGTGATATAACCTAGAATCGACTCATTGTTGCATTTTGGTGTTGAGACAAGGTTTGAAATGGTCATTTTATCATTGACTCCTTTGAACCTGATTCAGAAAGAATCTTTTATTTATGCCCAAGTTTATATGGATTCCGGTTCCAAACTAGCATATCATTTGAATGCTACTCCTATCAAGCTTGCTGAAAATTGGTAGAGTAATAATGAGGGATTGCTACTTGAATCTCCACATAAAGTCACAAAGTAAGCTATGTGCTATTTAGAATTGTCTATGCCATTAAATTATTTGGAGCTAGGCACTATACAGCCTTTGGGATATGGTACTTGATCATGATGGCTAGGGTATAGTTTGTCAACATTATTTATCCTACCCATCTCACTTTCATGTCTCAATTATGTAGCTGCCATTCATTTTACCTACTATTGTATGTATGCTGGGAGTTTTATGTTGTAAAGATCCTTGAAATTATAGATTATGTATCTCTTATAGGAGAAGATGTTTGTCAAGGGCCTACATTTTCATGGATCTTATCTACAGGAGATATGCCTTCTACTACCTTTGCTACTTGAGATGGCTATTAAGATCATTCTAATTTATCAAGCTTCTGACTCATTTCTAACATCATCTCCATCGACTTCATGACTTTCATTTGAGCTTCATCTTTCTCTTTGCTTTGTTGTCTTAGTTGTTTTTGTAGTGCTTCTATGGTTACTTCTTGATTGGATCTTTTAGTTATGACCAAGGCTTCTATTAGAACATAAAGGTATATGTCTTGAGAATCAGGTCTAGGCTTTGGGTTGAGGCTAGCTTCTCCCATCTTATTTCAGAGTCTACTAATGGAGCTGGTCGCCACACTCGGGCAGCAAGTTGTAGTAAGGATTAGTTCACAAGGGCCATCTCCTCTTGGATTTCTTCATCGGTAAGCCTCACTCAAGTGACATTTTTTTGGCATTTGGCAAGCTGAGGTGTGGGATCATGGTCCCTCCGAGAGTCATAATGAGAAATGACTCTGACAATGTGGGTGGTCTCCTTAGGCAAACCCTCATGCTGGGTTGTAGCTATACGGTGACTCTTGTGATTTTATTTAGTGATTCACCCTTTTGCCATAGTTTTAAGGCAAGACTATGACTCCTATGATTTTCTCCTACCCTTCTCCAAATTGCTTAATGAAGCAAAGGAATTAGAGGTAGGGATGGTAATGACTAACTTCATTTGAGGGGTAGGTTTCCCAAGTTAGTTTAAAATTTCAGTAGGTTTTTCTTTACTTGTGATAGCTAGGATGAGATCTTCTTCATTAATTCTTGTATCTAGATTGGCTTTTGATTGCCCCCTATGATGAGTTGGGTTAAGGTAGCCAAAAACTAAGCTTTGTTTCTGTCTTAGCCTCTAGAAGACTAATGTTTTTTTTTTGGTTGAGGTATGGCTCCTAGTTCTTCATCCGAATAGTCTTTCTCATTAGGGATGATAATATTGGGCATCCTTCCCCTTGATGAAAGGTGGGAAATTGGCTGGTCTTGCATGATGATAACCTCAATCAGTGTAGTAGTAGGCGTTCTTGAGCTGAATGATCTCAAAGATGGTCTCGAGCTTGATCTAAAATTCAGCTGCTTCTGTAGCTACCTTTGACTGAAGTAGATGCATAGTTGATCCTACCCCCCAGGATGATGGTGTATCTTAGGATGGAAATATTATTTGTCCTTGCCGTTTGACTCTTTTTTTCTACAAATGAGAACATAATTGATCAGTCTTTAATAATAATTCTACATTATCAGTGTCTATCGTATTGACTAGGTTTCTACCCTTGGAGGAGAAGTCAGGTCCTCACTGGACATGCTAAAATTTGTGGCCAACTGGTGCTATAATGTGTTTAGTTTTCACAGCACAAACATTTACCACAAATCAAAGAAAGGTTCCCAAATTGATACTAAGTTAGACTTGAGTCCCACTAGTTGTGATAGAATTTGTGGGAATAAAATTGACCACCCAAGATATAAGAGACCTCAGGAGTGACCTCAAATTACAAATCCAAATTTGTTTTAATATGAAGTGCACTATCAGGTGATGTGGGAACATGACTTCCAACAAATACAAACCCCTTTTATTTATTACCCCGATAATTATCAATAACCTCCTAAAGCGAGATACCTAGCTAATAAAAAAGAAAAGAAGAAAATATTTGATTGATTTTAAGAAATGATACATGGCTTAAACAAGGGTATGCCCTCATTTTACAATAAATTTTAACATAGAATAATAGAAAACATAAAAGAAATGACAAAAGCAAAAGAGAAAGGAGTGGAGAGGAAGCTTTGATGTGTGCTGCTACCTCACTCCCATACGGTGGACCACATGATGTCTAATTTAGATTGACTTGGTCTTCGATAGATGTTGATGGCATTGTCCGATGGGATGTGAAAAGGAAAGGGAGAAGTTCAATGTTTTCAATAGCTTTGAACATTGGTGATAACATCATTTGGTTTGGGGGAAACACCAATGACTTATAGGGTTAGGTATAGCTTTGAAAACTATATCATCAACTACTTTTGGGGTTGACTAGCTTGAGGTATGCATCATCAACTACTTCTAGGGTTGACTAGAATGAAAGGATATATTGTTAATGGCTTCTGGGATTGACTAGCTTAAGGAGCACGTCATCAATAGCTTCTAGGGTTGACTAGCTTGAGGAGCGCATCATCAACTGCTTTTGGGATTGACTAGCATTGAAGTGTAGCCAACAACTTCAAGTGTGTTAGTATTTAACTTCTTTGATTTGGTAGCATTACCAATGGTGTAGGGGGTTGGTATAACTTTGAAGTGTGGCCCATAGCTTTGATCATATTAGCGATTAACTTCTTTGGTTTGGTAGCATCACCAATGACTTATGGAGTTGGGTATAGCTCGAAAGTGTGGCCCATAGCTTGAAGCATATTGGCAATTAACTTCTTTGGTTTGGTAGTGTCACCAATGACTTATGGATTTAGGTATAGCTTGGAAGTGTTGCTAAATGTTTTTATAGCACACCCAAGGAGACTTATTTTGATCTTATTTAGTTCTATTTGAACTAATTTTGATTTAGATTTGGATGGTAACATTAGTCATTATTCATGGTCTTGGAGTATTATCGAGAGTTCAACACGCCCAGTGGGACTCGATTAGACCCTATTTAGTTCCATCGAGACTAATATAGATTAGATTTGAGTTTGATTTCATTTAGCTTAAGTTGAGTTTGACCTTGTGTTGGACCTTTATCTAGTTTAGGTTTGCTGGACTTTAGTTCAAGTTCAAGTCAATTTAGTTCAACTTGATTTTAGTTCAGGCTTAGTCCTAATTTGACTTTGAGTTTGCCCTCTTAGTTTAGACTTGGTTTAACCTAATCAAGGTTTGATTTGAGCTTTGTTTACTCTAGATTGGATTTTATTTGATCTCAATATGAGTTTAACTTAACCCATCTTGAGTCTGATTAGGGTTGATTCTAAGTTTATTTGGTCTAAGTTAACTCAATTTTAATTTTTTGGAGTCTAGCTTGATTTGAATTTTAGTCTACTTATTTGATCAGTTTAGGTCCATTTGAGTCAATTTGGCCTTTGTCCATTTATTTTTGCTAAGTTTAATTTTAATACGATTAAGTTACTTCACATTAAGCAATTTGATTTGAGAGTCCATGGCTGTTTATGATAATTTTAGGTGGACCCATGGCCTGGCCTTAAATGTGCAAACTCGAAGGAGGCTTAGGTTGCGAGCTTGAAAGCTAGCTTAGAGGTGCAAGCCAAGGGCTGATTGGGTACAAATTTGAAGATTGGCTTATATGTGAACCTGAAGGCTAGTTAACTATAAGCCTAAAGTCTAGTTGAGATGCAAGCCTGAAGGCTAGCTGGGGTGTGAGCTTGAAGGCAGGTTGAGTTGTAAGCCCAAAAGCTAGCAAAGTGAAAGCTCGAATGCTGGCTAGGGTGGAGCCCGAAGACTAGCTTAGCTATGAGTTCAAAGATTGGCTAAGTAGGAGCTTGAGGGTTGGCTAAATATGAGCCCAAACTCTGGCTAAGTGTGAACCTGAAAGCTGGCTAGATGTGAGCCTAAATGTTGGCTGAGTGTAAGCTTGAAGACTAACTGAGTGCGAGCCCAAAGGGTAGCTTGGATGTGAGCTTGAAGGCTGGCTAGATGTGAGCTTGAAGGTTGGCTAAGTGTGAGCCTGAAGACTGGCTGTGGTGTAAGCCCGAAGGATGGTTGGATGTGAGTTTGATATTAGTCGAGTGTGCACTCGAAGGCTGGCTTGGATGTAAGCCTGAAGGCTAGTTAGGTTCTTGCTTGAAGACTGGCCTGGTGTGAGCTCAAAGGTTGATTAAGGTGTGATCCCAAAGGCTGGTTGGATACAAGCTTGAAGGTGGCTAGATGCGAGCCTGAAAATTGGTTGAGAGCGAGCCCTAAGGCTGGCTTGGTGTAACAAGGATTTGCCATCTTTGGGGGCTGCGGATGGCCACAAGCATGAAGTTGACAGTTGCGCAAGCGTAGTTATGACAAAGATGAGTGAGGCTACAGGTGGCCATGAGCATGGGGCAAGCTAGTTCCTTCTCATTTTACATCTTCTCCTTTGATTCACCTCCTTTCTTCACTTCTAGATTATTTTATTTTATTTTTATTTTTTTTACAACTCAATTTTTATATCTCTCTTTTTTTTAATAGCCAAATCTTTCTTTTTTTAAAATTTTTCTTTTACAGAACAAATGTTTTTTGTATTTTTATTTTTTTCTCTATCTCTTTCCTCCTTATCCTTATTTGTGCCCTATTTGTCTTCTTCCTCATGGCTAGGCCATGGCTACCTGGCCTTCTTCTTGGTGGGATTCTATCATTTCCTTGTTAGATTTGGCCATTCTTCTTGACAGTGAGGTAGAGCAATGTTTTAGGTGATGCGCAACACCCTGCATGCAGGCTGGAGGCATCTCAAATTGTGTGGAGAGTGGCATGGCTGACGAGGGAGGGTCAAGATCCTCCTCTCCAAATCCATGATTGGATTAGGCCGAATTTTGGCCGGATCAGACCATAGCAGGGGCAACATAGGGGCATGGTCGACCTCATCATGCTGGCAATGGAGTGGGTGCGAGGAAGGTCGAGCAGAGCTTGCTAGTTGGCTACAGGGCAAGGGGAGCGAAGGCAAGAGGCACAACTGATTCGAAGGTGGCTACAGAGGAGGTTGCTTGCATAAGCAGCGATTGAGGTTGGCACGGCCTTCCCTTCTGGTAAGGAGCTTGGAGCAGGGTGGCCTAGTGGTGAGGCTAGCTTCTTTAGCAGCATGGAGATGGTAGTGTTGATGTTTTGGGTCAAACCTTCATTGGTACAAGCTGGTGGAGGGTGGAGCTCAGTCAGCTGAAGATAACTGGGCGAGGATGGAGTTTGGCTCCCCCCCCGTTCTCTTAGATGACAGGAAATTTTCTTACTCTTTTTGGATGATGGTTCTCCAATTATTCTCCTCGATAATATTCTGCCTGATCTCTTTTCTTTTTCTCATGGTGGTTTACTGATCCTCTCTTCTTTTTTCAAGTGTTAATAGGGTTTATATAGAGTTCGAAGAGATGAAGTTGGCCTGGAAATGATCTCCTTTTAATTGAATTTTTGAATGATGAATATGGTTATAAATAGATATAAATATGGCTTATATTGAGTGTGGATGAGCATGTGAAGAGATATGAATAAATTTGTTTGTTGCAAAAGATAATTTGAAAGTTGTACTCCTCCCGAATATTGAATTTATAGAGGGGATATTCATATTTTTTTTTCAAAAATTAGAATAAATTATAATTTTATGAATCTCAGAGACTTTTTTTATAGAAATGACTTGTTTATAAGGTTTCAAAACTTCTAGGGTCCTTTTTAAACAAAATTTAGACTTATTTATAAATAAAAATTTTTGAGAAATTTATTTACAAAATTATTATATTTTATTATTTTGGTCCAGATTTTGGATAAATTTTGAGCCTAAGTTTAGTCCAAATATCCAGCCCAATCAATCCACTTTGGTTTGAGTCCAAATTTCTTGAGAACTCAAGTCCAAATTGAGTTCAATTTTTTGCTAAACTCGGATATGATTTAGGTTTGATTGAGATTCATATTTGAGCCATTATTTAGTAGCATATAAGTCTCAGTTTTAACCATATTTCAATCAAATTTGATTGTGGTAAAAATTATCTTAAACAAAACCCATTAAGTATCCATTAAGGATCACTTCTAGAATTCATTGAAGATTAAGGATCCAATAAGAACCTAATAAGGATTAAACTGAGATTGATTAAGGATCCAATAAGAATGTTGAACTAAGATCCATTAAGGATCCAATACAAACCCAATAAGAGTTGAATCAAGATCCATTAAGGGTCCAATTGGACCCAATAAGGGCTGAACCAAAGATGCATTAAAGTCCGATAAGAATCCAATAAGGATTGAACCAGGATCCATTAAGGATCCATTAAGAACCTAGTAAGAGTCAAACCATAATCCATTAAGGATCCAACAAGGATCCAAAAAGGATCCAATCTTATATCTAGTAAGGATCCAACATGAATCCATTAAGGATCAATTCCAAGATCCATGAAGGATAAAAACCAAGATCCAATAAAGATCATGCTCAAGATCCATTAAGGATCAAGTCTAAAGCCCGATGAGGATTCATTAAGGATCAAACTCAAACTCATCAAGGATCCATTAAGGATCTAATAGCGGTGGAACACAAACCCATTAAGGGTCAAATCCAAAACCATTAAGGGTCAAACTCAAACCAATGAGAATCCAACATAGGGTCAAACTCAATGCAAGTTGAATCAAATGAGACTTGAACCAAAACAAAGTTTGAATCAAACCAAGATCAAATCAAGCAAAATTAGTTAGCAACAAGCATAATGCCATTGACAACACTTCAAGCCCAATTTACGACAAACCATAAAGTTTATCAATTGTCAAATTAGAAAATGGTTAGCATAAGCCAAGCTGCTAAATTTTCAAATAAAACTAAGGTAGGCCTGCACTCAATCAATCAATTAGCCAAATGTTGCATTCAAAGGATATTAACCAATAATAAATACAAAGCCATCGGCGATATGTTAAATCCAGAGATGAAGTGACAACAAGCAAAAAGTCATCAATTATCTTTAAAAGAAAATAAAACTTAGGTAAGTTTGCACTCAGTTAGTTAGTCAGTCAAATGCCAAGTTCAAATCCAAACTAAAGGGAGCTAGTTGATAATAAGCATAAAATTGCTAGGGACATTTCAAGGTCAAACAAAATTAGCTAACATAAGCCAAAGTTGTTAACAATACTCCAAAGTCACATGAAATCATCATCCAGCAGGGATCAAATTGAGCATCCATCCGAGTCAAGCTCCAAATAGGTCATCTACTGCATCACAATTGATTAAGCACACAAGAGTGGGGCAGTTGGGAGCACGAGATTTTATTTTCACGTCTCACATTTTAAATTATTTAAATTGTAGTGTGGGTATACTCTTGCTTAAATCATGTAACTCCAAATTCAGTTAATCAAATTATATACTTTCCTTTTTCATGTTTCATTTTTATTAGTTGTGTTTTCTTATTTTAGGATCTTTTTGATAATTGTCAAGGTAATTAATAATAGGAACTTGTACCTATTGGAAGTCATATTCTCATAACACCTGATAGCACATAAAATAAAACAAAATTTGATTTATTATTTCATGATTGCTTCTAAGGATCCTTAGCTATCCTAGGTGGTCAATCATAGCTCTATAAATGAGCTACTCCATTGGTTTGGCATGCAGCTACTTTGGTTTAGTGACACATTTGCTAATCTCCCTAACTGTTAGGTTCTTCTCTTTTCAACTTAGGTTATCATTCTAGTAGATCATTTCACACCTCCTACTAAGGCTTTGGTCTCCCTATGATTCTCCTATATTATTTTTAATCAAAAGCCTCATTATTAAGTGGAAAGTTGAGATTAATTCTTGAAATTGGTTGAGAGTTGGTTGACCATAGATGATATTGCAAGCTGAATGAGTCTAAACCACTATGAACTTCAACTTCATTGTGGCATTTTTTGCAATCTCTCCCACTATTGGCAGAAAATTGATTATTCCAAGTGGGTAGAATGAATCACCTATGAATTGAGTGAGTGTTTTGACATATGGCTCTAACTTCTACTCTGCCTTCATCTAGTCATCGGCTTGGGTGAGTAGAGTATTCATTGTGCTACCCATATTTATGATGGCTAAGATGACTAGCACATCGTTGTGAGGTGCCTAGACTCCTTCCAAGTCTTTGGTGGAAAAAATTATACCTCTAAAATTTGGTTTGCAATGTTGCCTTTTCACCTCCTCCTATACCCGGCGAGGATTTGGCATTTACCAGTGTACAATGAAGCTTCACTTTGACTAAGAGGTCTTGTAAGAATCACGTTGAGCTGTCCTTTCACTAAGGGTTGTGAAACTTGGGAGTGGGATTTCTTTGAGGTGATCCGACTTGCTTTCCTCTTGCTCCTGATGTTCTCTAGTTTAGGCTCCATGTTTGAGAAACTGATTGAGGTGACACTCTTTGATGAGACTATCTATTTTATCCTTTAGGTGCATGCATTCCTCAATGTCATAACTATGGTCCTTGTAGAATCTATATTACTTGGTTATATCCAATTTTTGTCTACTGAAGTAAAATGGTGGGGTCAACTCAAATAATCTGTGTGCTCTATTTGAACAAGTACCTAAGCTCTAGAGTTGTTCAGGGGTGTGTAAGCATGAAAATCCCCTCAGTGTTCTCTATGCTCAGTTTGTTGCTTTTTGGACTCAGGAGTTTCACCTCCCAAGACTCTTTCTTCGACTTGCTACTTACCTCAAATTTCATCTTGGATGATATTACTTACTCAACATTTGTATGGAGGCATGATCGACCACCTAGGATAGTTAAGGATCCCAAGATGAAATCTTGAAATAATAAACAAGATTAGGTAGATTTGAGTGTGCAATTAAGTATTGTGGGAATATGATTTCTAACATGTGCAAGCCCTTATTGTTAATTAACTTGACTATTGTTAGAAACCTTCTAAAGTAAGAAACCTAGCTAATAAAATAGAGATAAGAAGAAAATAAAAGCATAATTTTAATTAATTTAAGAAAAGATATACGGCTTAAGTAAGGACATACCCTCATTTTACAATTTAAAGAATTTGAATTCAGAATCATAAAGAGCATGACATGAGAAAGGAAAATGGAAAAGGCTTGATGCTCCCATTGCCTCACTTCTATGCACTTGATTGAGAACGATGTGATAAATAGACTTTCTATAATTTGTTTAGCCTGATTGGATACTTGGTTTGATCCTTAGTGGATGCTAGTAACTTTGCTTGAATTTAGAGTGTGGTTGACAGCCTTGATTTATGTTAATTAACCCTATTAGTGTTTGAAGTATCACTGACGACTTCCTTCTTATTGCCGGTTAACTTATTTTGATCTTTAACTTAGGAGAATAGTTAGCAGTCTTAGCTTGTAGTAATCATTCTTGATTTGATAATAAACTTTGAGCTTGTTTTCCATTAATTTTGAAGTGTTACTAATGACTTTATACTTATTATCAGTTAACTTCTTTCGAACATTGCACTTGGTTGACTGATTAAGCGAGTTTAGCCTGCCTTAGTTTAGTTTGATTTGAGAAAATAATTAGTGGCTTTGACTTATACTAATTATTCTTGATTTGATACTCATCATTCTTTCGGCTTATGTCGATTAATTTTGAAGTGTTATTGACAACTTTACATTTGTATCAGCTAAGTTTGAAGGATTACTAATGACTTTCTATTCATTGTTAGTCCTTCGAACATGGCACTTAGTTGACTGACTAAATGAGTTCAAGCCTACCTTAGTTTAGTTTTAATTTGAAAGAATATTAGTAGCCTTAACTTATACTAACTACATTTGATTTAACAATCAATAACTCTTTTTTATTTTGTCATTGATTGGACTTGAGATGTTGTCGATGACTTTGTGCTTGTTGTTAGCTAACTCTACTTGATTTGAGTTTCATTCAATTTAGACTTAGATTTGTTTCAAGTTTGGTTTGATTCAATTTGATGTTTAGACTTAGTTTCTGTTCAAGTCTAGTTTGTTTCAACTTCATGTTACGAATTAATTTTGGTTCAAGTCTGATTTGATTTAATTGAATGTTCCAACTTTGTTTTGGTTCAGGTTTGACTTGATTCACTTCAATGTTTAAACTTAACTTTGGTCAAGTCTAACTCGATTTGACTCAGATTGAGTTTGACCTATTTAATGGAACCCCATTAAACCTTATACTTGATTCTTATTGGATCTTAATTTTGATCCTTGTTGGATTTTGGAATTGATTCTTATTGGATCCTTAATGGATCTTAGATACAACCCTTTTTGGGCTCTTTATTAGATCCATAATGGATGTCAGAGAACTCTTATTGGATCCTTATTGGATTGTGGATTTGATCTTTATTAGATCCTTAATGGATCTTCGATCCAACCCTTATCAGACTCTTATTAGATCCTTAATGGATCTTAGATCTAACACTTCTTGTGTTATTATTGAATTCTTAATGGATCTTGAATGTAAGCCTGAGTGGGTTCTTATTAGTTCCTTAATGAATCTTGGATCCAACCCTTAGGTTCTATTTGGATACTTAATGGATGTTAGATCCAACCCTTATTGGATCCAACTCTTATTGGATCCTTATTGGATCTTGGATCAAATCCTTCTTAGATTCTTATTAAATTGTAAATGGATCTTAGATCTAGCCCTTATTTGATTTTTATTGGATCTTTAATAGATCTTGGATCCAACCCTTATTGGGTTTTAATTGGGTCCTTAATGGATTTTGAATCCAACCCTTATTGGATTCTTATTGGATCAGTATTTGAATTCAACCCTTACGGTTCTCATTAGATCCTTAATAAATCTTGGATCCTACCCTTGTTAGGTCCGTATCAAATTCTTAATGGATTTTGGATCAAACCATTATTGGGTTCTTATTGGATCCTATTGGATCTTGGGATTGATTATTATTTTGATCTTGGATTTAACTCTTAATGGATCCTTATTGGACCCTTAATGGATTTTTGGGTCCAACCCTTGTTGGATTATGTTTGATATGATTTTTGCCACAATTAAATTTTAATTGAAATATGATTAAAATTGAGACTTGTATGCCACTAAATTATGATTCAAACGTGAGTCTCAATTAAACTTAAATCACATTCGAGTTTGACCAAAAATTGAGCTCAATTCAAACATGAAACATTGAGAAATTTGGGCTTAACCTAGACTCAGTCCAAATGGGTTGAGCGGATTAGTTATTTGGACCAAAATTGGACTCAAAATTCATCAAAAATTTTGGTCAAAATGAAAAATACAAAAAATTTATAAATAGGTCCATGGATCAAATAAATTCTTACAAAGGGGTCCTTGGTCTGATGTTTCTTACAAATAAGCCCCTAAGATTGGAATTTTGTGAAGAGGACCAATAGAACTCTAAAATGATAAATGGGCCTTCGCAAAATTTAGTATTTATAAATAAATCCTTCAAAGGATGGATAATTATAATTTGGCCCTTATAAAATTTAGACTTTCTAAATAAACCCCTTAAAAAAAATTTTGCACTAAAATCTTGACTTTTCATGAATAAGTCCGTCAAAAATTTTTATTTACGAATAAATTCAAAATTTTATTTAGAAAAGACGTTGAAAGTTTAAAATTTTATAAATAAGTTTTTTTTTGAAAAATACCCTAAAATTCATAGAGTTACAATTTGGTCTAAATTTTTTGATAAAAAATTTATAAATAACCCCTTTATAAATTCAATATCTAAGGTTAATATAACTTTCAAATTTTTGATATCCACAATCAACGAACTCATCCAGAGAGTTATCCAATTTTAAACAATCACATCCACAACTATCCAATCTAAGCAGAACTCATCCAAATAGATAAGATTCTTGATTTAAATTTAAATGAGATTCATTCCAAACCAACTCAATCTTCTCGAACTCTAAATTTCTTCTTACTCCTCTTAAAAGAGAGAGATTAGAGAGGCAGATATCATCATGAAGAGATTGATGAGAGGCTAAGGGATCAAAGGTCAGTGAAACTAGGAATACAAGAAAAAAAAAGAATTGAACTAATCAAGTAAGGATTCGGGCTTTTATCTTTTGTTCTTCTTTGATTTCTTCTTCATATCTCTATTGTGGTTTTGGAATGACATCCACTCATTGCATGACTACTACCCACATCCCACCTCCATGGCCCAACCTTTCCATGGTTGAACTAATCGAGTTGGACCGCTCGAGGAAGAAGCCTAGCCTCTATGCCCAAAGCACCTCACCGAAGGAAAAGAAACTACGCCAACATGCCCAACTGCACTAGCCTGCTTTGAACCCCACCACATTAGTGGCAATTTACCTCTCGGCCTACCTTCCTCCCCTATGCCAACCACCTCTCAACCTGCCTCCCTCACCCCATCACCCACAGGCTTAGTTCATCTCTCAGCCTGCCTCCCTCACCTATGTTGCCTGTGGGCTCAGTCCACCTCTCGGCCTGCCTTCCCCACATATATCACCCATCAGCTCAGTCAGCCTCTTGGCCTACTTCCTCACACATGCTGCCTGCCAGCTTGGTCTATCGCCTAGCCTCCTGGCCATGTTCCCCTACTAGTTGCTTCCCCGTTGACTGGAACTAGCCCAAGCAACCTCAAATTTCATGATCTGGCCATGAGATGAGGGGTAAGAGTGCCCCTCTGCCTTGCCACTAAGAAAATAGTCCAGATCTAGCTAAGAAGAAGGCTCGGTTACCATGGCCTAGTAGGGTTTTGAGAAAGAGAAGCTACAGGTTTGAGGATGAATGAAGAAAATAAAAAAATAATAGAAAAAGAAATGAATGCTCTCTTGGCCCTAAAAGGATAAAAAAAATATATGCAATTTTTGGCCATTTAAAAAAAAGGGAGAGAGAGAAGTTGACTTGGTAAAAACAAAAATCAAGAAATGAAGAAAGAAGGCATGAGAGGAGAATCAAAGGAGAAGATTTAGAGGGAGGAACTGGCTCATCTCCCTTGCTTCTCTCATATTTGTCGTGTCTATGCTCGAAGGACCGTCTTCTTCATGCTCGCAGCCACTTGTGGTCCCCTTGTGCATCGATAGATTCCATCACCATCGTGGCTATCTGCAGCCTTGCATGCTAACAGATCATTAGATTTCAGGCTAGCCTTCAGCCCCATCAAAATTATAGGCTAGCCTTTGGGTCCATCAAAACTATGTGCTAGACTTTAGGCTTATAGAAATTATAGGCCAACCTTTGGTTCTGCCAAAATTATAGGCCAGCATTTAGGCCTACCAAAACTATAGGCCAGCCTTCAGGCCCATTGAAATTATAGGCTAACCTTTTGGCGTATCAAAATTATAGGCTAGGCTTTAAGCTCATTGAAACTATAAGTCAGCTTTTGCGCCCATCAAATTAAGTTAGCCATCGGGCTTGAACCCAAGCTAGCCCTTGGGTTCACACCTCTACGCCAGCTTTCAAACTCACTTATCTCAGCCAGCTCTCAAGCTCCCACATCTAAGGCTGACTCGTAGGCTTGCCCAAAGTTATCATGACAACCTAAGGACTCTGGAATCAAATTGATTGACATAAAGTAACTCAATCAAACTGAACTCAATGAACAAAACTAAGTTGAATCAAATGACTAACCAAATAAACCTAAATTGATCAAATAGTTGGACTAAAACTCAAACTGAATTATACCCCAAATCTAAATTGAGTTAATACAAACCAAATTAGCTCAGAGCCAACCATAATTGGGTTCAAATTGAGATTTAGGTCAAATCCTATATAGGTCGAACTAAGTTTAAATCAAACTCTAATTTAATTAAATTAAACTCTAATTTAATTAAATTAAGTTCAAATCTAAAGTTAATAGGGTCAAATCGAACTCAACTAGAATCAGGCTGATCTTGAACTAAAATCAAGTTGAACCTAAGTCCATTAAGATACAAATCCCAACCCGATAAGCGTCCAATATAAAATCAAACTTGATTCAAATTGAATGAATCATACTTAAGCCAAAATCAGGTTCTGAATATTGATTTGAATCAAATTAGACTCAAATCAAAATCAATGTTGCTTCCACTAGAGTGAATGATTAGTATTTAACAAATATTCTTCTAAAAATCAATGCCAAGCTTGGGAAATTAAATTTATTATTACAAATTAAATATTCACCGTCAATGCCTATAGTGGTCTTGGGAATGAATATTTCACATGGTTCTCCTAATTATGCTATAAAGCACTAGAGCAAACCCTAATCATCAAATGTTCTGCGAAGAGAAAATTGGAAGATATCATTATCCCTTAGGAAGGGATTAGTGAATCGCAATTCAATCAAATTCTAAACATTAAATTGAATCAAATTAGATTTAAATTAAGATCGAATTGTGAACATTGAATTGAATCAGATTAGACTTAAACCAAGCCAAATCTGAATTTCAATCAAATTAAACTAAGGTAGGCTTAAACTTGCTTAGTTAGTTAGCCATAATACCTTGTTCAAATGAAGTCAATAGATAATACGCTTAAAATTATCAACTATACTTCAAAGCTAAGCCAATTTAAAAGTATTGGTAACATTCTAAATTTAATCAACAACACACCTAATAGGCCGTTGATTATCAAATCAAAGCGAACTGAGGTGGACTTGAACTTGCTTAGTCAATCAGTCACAGTGTCTTTCTTAAATGAAGTTAACTAATAATATGAATGAAGCTATTAGCCACATTTCAAAGCTAGTTAACTCCAAACGCCGTTAGTGATGCACCTTTTAAGCTAAGCTAACCCAAAAGCATTGGCAACACTCTAAATTTAATTGATAACATACTTAAAGAGGCCATCAATTATCAAATCAGATCAAACTAATGTAGGCTTAAACTCGCTTAGTCATAAGCCAAATGTCTTGTTAAAATGCAGTTATCGCCTATGCCTTATTGGTTATCTAAATACTTAAACCTAAGAAGTTATTGCCTATACATTATTGGATATGAAAATTCTTCAAACTAAGAAATTATCTGCATTTTATTAGCTATAGAAATACTTCAAAAGGCTAATGAAGTTATCACCATAGAACTAGCTAAAGTTCAAATTGATTTTGGAATCATTCTCGAGGCCACTTAGTTCAAGAGAGCACCTACCACCATTCCAATTGAATTTGTAGTCTTTCAAGACTAGCTCACTCCTCCCCTTCCATCTAGAGGAAAAACATCCAATTTCATCATTCCAAATGAGAAGGATAAATCTGATGAAGAGTCAAAAGCTGAGCCTAAACTAGCAAAGGGGTTAGTCTTCCAAATATTAGGCTTGAAATGAAGCTCAATCTTTGATCACCTTCACCCGACTCTTGATAGGGGGCAACCAAAAGCAAGTTTGGACATGTGCATGGATGAAGAAGAATTCATGCTAACCATCACAAGCAAAGAAAAAGCTACTAAAATTTTTAGGTGACTTGAAAAGCCCACCCCTCGAATAAAGATGGTCATTACTATTCCTACCTCTAACTCTTTTGCTTTGTTAAGTGGCCTAGAGAAGGACAAAAGTAAGTTAAAGGGGACATAGTCCTATCTCAAGATTATGGCAAAAGGGTGGATAACTAAACAAAATAACAAGAGCCACTATAAAGGTATAACCTAGCATGAGACTCCTAAAAGGGATTCCACCCATACTGTCAGAGTCATTTCTCACCATGACTCTAGAAAGGACCACAAGCCCATGTCTCAATAGGCTAATGCCAAAAGAAGGCTACACAAATAAGGCTTAAAAATAAGGAGATTTAGGAGGAAAGGGTTCTTGTGAGACAATTCATGCTACCATGCTAGAGAGAAAGTGTAACTACTTTTTTCATGAGCAAACTCTTGAATAAGGTAACTCAGTTGATGGAAGAAGTCAACCTTGACCCAAAACACACCAAGCCAAGACTTGATCCCCAAGACATAGACCAACATGTTCCAACAAAATCTTTGGTCATAACTGAAAGCTCTAATGAGAAAATGGCCATAGAAGCACTGCAGGAATGACTAAGACAACAAGGGAAAGAGAAAGATGAAGTTCAGAAGAAGGTTATAGGATTGATGGAGATAATGATACAAATAAGGCAAAAGCTCAACAAGTTGGAGTGATCTAAATAGTTATCTCAGGAAGCTATAGAAGTGATAGAAGACATATTCCTTATAGGTGAAATTCCTGAAAATATAGGTCCTTCACAAGCACCTCCTCCACTAGCAAGGGATACCCAATCCCCCATCTTAGGAGTCCCTACCAATATGGAGCTACCAATGTATATTCAACAACAAGTGCAATAAATGATGGTTGCACAACCGAGATAAGGGAATGATACGGGTATGATAAATAATGAGCATAAACCATATCCTAGTCATCACAACGAAGTACCTTATCCTAAAAACTACACAATGCCTAAGTTTAAATAATTTAATGGCATTAGGAACCTTCAACAACACATAGCTCATTTTTTGACTCTATATTGGAATTCAAGTCATAACACCTCATTCTTACTCTACCAATTTTCAGCAAGCTTAAGTAAGGTGACATTTAAGCAGTATTCTAGTTTGCAACTAGAGTCCATATAAACTTGGTGGAAATGAAAGAAACTTTTTGAACTAGATTTGGGGGATTCTGTGACAAGGTGACTACTATGGACCTTGTCTCAATATTAAAATGTGACAATAAATTGGTTTTGGAATACGTCACATAGTGGAGAAATCTCAGTATTAGGTGTGAATAATCCATAAGCCAATTGAAAGCTATAAATATAGTCCTTGGTAACATAAGGAGGAACTAGATGACACCCTATCTAACTGCTTTTTCTATTCATACTTTCCAAGACCTCATTGCACATGTCATGAAGTTAGAGAGGATTGGTCCCGTAACCTTACCTAGTCCATAAAATCTCAAACTATAAAAGGATAAGGCAAAACAAGGGGAGCCCTCTAAAAATGTGAGGGTAGCATTTGCAATAAATGAACACAATAAACCTACAACCCCACCACAAGTATAGGTAACCCTCAAAAGCTACCAATTCTCAGAGAAGATAGGGAAGTAGAACCCCAGATACAAGGGTAAAGAAATTTAGATAAATGAGAATGTTGAGTCTTTACAAGTTGAACTTGCACCTAAGAAGGTAAACTACAACATAATAGCTCATCTCAGGAAGATTCCTACCATGCTAAGTGTCTTTGATGTGCTAATGATGTCACCAGAACTCAAAGATATGTTGGTACATATCTTGCAAAATCCAACTAATTATTAGGCATACTTCATTGAAGAGAAAATGAAGGAGTCTTTATATGCTCATCGAACTTCTACCATCACTTTTACAAATGACAACTTGCTACCAAGGACAACAGACCATAATAGGCCATTATATGTCACTAGGAATAGTGATGGGATCCAAATTGATCGCATCCTCATTGATCTAGGCTTTTCAGTCAATTTGATGACTCTCCACAAGTTAAGGGCCTTAGCTTTGGATATGTGCTACCTATTATCTAAAATTATAACCATCCAAGGATATAATCAAAATAGTCAAAGAGCTCTTTGAGCCATAACCATATCTCTAACAATAGGCAAATTGATGATGGACACCAAGTTCTATGTAATTGACACTGATGCATCCTACAAAGTACTATTAGGGAGACCATGGTTACATAAAAATAGGGTAGTGCCATCAACCCTACATCAATATCTCAAATACTTTAAGGATGGTGATGAATGTCGAATTGATGGAGATGTACATCCTTTTGAGGTTCATAAGGTATATTACAATGATGTGAAATACTAGTAAAGATCTCATGTTGATAAAGGATTGACTTCCATCAGTCAAGTAAAGAAGAAGATTGCTAGTCTAATCTTTGCCCCCTCCATATTTAGGGAGTGACATAGACTCCTCAGATGAAGAAATTTCACCATTCTACCTAGGTGGCTATTCTTTTGATAAAGATGACAATAAAGGTCAAACAAAGAGTTCTCTCCTTGTTATTAAAGTCCCAGAAAGCTTACTTAAGCTACTAGATAAACTAAGTATCAATATTGTGGAGGAATTAATAACCTTCTATATTTTCCCATGATAAAAGAAAGAAAAGAAGATATTACTTTATAAAGTAATCTTCTTACTCCCAAGTATGCATGAGATCCTAAAAATTATAGATCCAAAGATGATGGTAACTATTAGCTAGTGGTCATACCTAAGTATTTTTCGAACACTCTTCGTCAAATAGTTAAGAAGTCTGGCTGCAAGATTCAACAAAAAAAATTGAAGAAAGCCATTTCTTTAAAAATCTATGGGATCCACCTCAAGGGCATGCTTATATCTCCAAAAGTGGAAGTAAGAATTCTAAAGAACTGGGTTATATCGCTCCAAGTATCCATACATGTCTTATGGTCACCATTGAATCTCTGTCTGTTAATGAGGTTGATCAAGCACCCTTAATACCTCTCATCAAATAGCCACATATCTCTAGGCATCACAAGAAATGAAGTTCTCAACAAAACTTCATCAAGACAAAAAAAAAGGGGCATTATGCAGCCAAAATGCCCTTGAAACTAAAAGAGAAACTCTTGACAAATCACAATCAACATGATGAATCACTTGGTAGAGACATAACCATCAAATCAAAAGAAGCTCCACAAGAACTCAAGGATGGGGGGCAAGGCACAATCGATGAATTGATGAAGATCAACCTAGGTTCAGAGGAAGATCCCAGACTAACCTTTATTAACACACAACTCTCAAAGGAGAGCCAAACCCAACTCAAAGTAGTACTCAAGGAATATAATGACCACTTCCAATGGAGTTACAAGGAGATCCTTGGATTGGATCCTGAAGTTGTAGCCTACAAATTGGCTATCAATCCCAAATTTTCACCTATCCAATGGCACCAAAGAATATGAAACTTGATCTAGAACAAAAAGTGATATAAGAAACAAAGAAATTGATCAAAGCTATTTCATCAGTGAAGAGAAATATCTAGCTCGGATTGTAAACATTGTTTAGTAAAGAAGAAGAATGACCAAGTCAGCATTTGTGTGGGCTATAGGAATTTAAGTAAAGTATATTCAAAAGATGATTTTTCATTACCCATAATGAAAATCATGATCGACAATATAGCTAATTTTGAACTATTCTCCTTTATGGATAGTTTCTCAGGATATAATGAAATCATAATGCATCCATGAAAAACATATAGTCTTTTGAACTCCAATCGGCAGCTATTGCTACAAGGTGATGCCCTTCGGGCATAAAAATGTGTGTACCACTTATCAAAGTGCTATGACTCAAATTTTCGATGACCTTATAGACAAAATAATCGAATGCTATCTAGATAACTTGGTTGTTAAAACTAGGTCTAAAGATAAGCATATCTATAACCTAAGAGTGATTTTTGTTTGCCTTAGAAAATGCAACCAGAAGATGAACCATATGAAATGTGCATTTGGGATATGATTATGGAAGTTCCTTGAATTCATTGTTAGACACTGAGGGATTGAAATCAATCTATCTAAAATCAAAGCCACTTTGGATATGTCATTACCTAACAACCTATAGTAGTTGAGGTCACTTGAAGGTTGATTCACATACATAAGAAGATTTATCTCAAATCTCTCTAGAAAATGCAAGCCCTTCTCTAAATTGATAAAGAAGGATGTCCCATTCATTTGGGATCAAGAATGCCAACAAGCCTTTGAAGAAATAAGCAACATCTCTTAAAGCCACTAGTCCTGGTAGCACCCTTGCCCGATAAACCCTTGATCCTTTACACAATTGTAACTGAGGGGTCTCTGGGGGCACTTCTTGCCTAGAATAATAAAGAAGAAAAAGAACACACACTCTACTATTTACGTAGAATGTTAATAGGGGCAGAAAGCAACTACTCTCCCTTCAAAAATAATTTTTTGGTGCTTATATTCATATTCAAAAAGCTTAGACATTATTTGCTCTCTCATCAAGTTATTTTGATGTCCAATGTTGATTCTATAAAATACTTGATGACCAGGCATGTGTGAACTAGAAGGCTAGCAAAATAGGTCTTAATTCTCATGGAGTATGATATCATGTTCATTTTCCATAAGCCAGTTAAAGGACATGCCCTTGTTGATTTTCTTGCAGCTCACCTAGTGCCGAATGACACTCCACTAAACTATAAAGCCCCTGATGAAGAAATCCTTTTTGCCAAAGAAGGGGAATCTTACTAGAAGCCATAGATTAATATAGCATTATCCATTAAATCAGGAGTCAAGCCAAAGTTTTTACAAATTAAAGCAGACATCATACTCCTATTTGTTACTCTAAGTGGGGGCATTTTACGGTATTTCTATTCCCTCTCAAAATCATGTATAAACAATGAGCCTAAATATGAGGCCCTAATTGCAAGACTAGAAATGACCCTCAACATGGAAATATCGTGACTATATATTA
Organism: Trichopus zeylanicus subsp. travancoricus; assembly: GCA_005019695.1. Taxonomy (NCBI): domain Eukaryota; kingdom Viridiplantae; phylum Streptophyta; class Magnoliopsida; order Dioscoreales; family Dioscoreaceae; genus Trichopus; species Trichopus zeylanicus. The sequence goes on from RXID01014226.1 coordinate 240,951, forward strand.
TTGGTGACTCATAATTGGTCATTAGTTAAGTAAGAGGTGGACATAAAATCCATAAATTTGAGCTCCTAAAATACTAAAAAAATATTCAAGAACTCATAGGACAAATCCCATATCTTCAAATAACTAAGGTTTCCTGGTCCATCAATATGAAAGCTAATTTCTTAGCCAAATTAGCCAAGGCTTTGGCTGATCTTGGTCAAAGAGAAGTTCTAATCACAATCTGTAGTAGACAAGTGATACGCTTAGTCTTCAACATCAAACATGGGAAGACTAAATCTAAACTAATAGAAGAGGCCACAAATTGGAGAATGTCTTCCACTAACTAGCTCAAATTTGGAGAACTCAGAAAGAGAGTCACGTGCTTTCTGCTTATCAATGATACTTTATAGAAGATTCTTGGACCAACAACTTCTGCGTTGTCTCTTACATAAATAAGCCAAAGAATTCATGTATAAGATACATTCTTGGGTTTGTGGGGGCTCATCAATCAAGCTTGAAAATAATGATAAAAATCAAGCATATGGGCTACTATTGATCTACAACGGTAGAGAAATTACATTGAATACATAAGAAAATATCATCCATGCCAAATTCATGGTGACTTGATCCATCAACATCCAAACCCTTTATACCTAATAGTATCCTCATGGCTGTTTGAAGTATATAGTACGGACATAATTGGCCCAATTAAACCATTTTCTTCCAATGGTCACCGATTTATATTGGCAGTTACTAGTTACTTCTCTTGATGGGTAGAGACAACTCCTTTAAGGAAAATAAAAGCAAATACCATCATCCAATTCTTTCAAAAAAAATGTTATGTATTAATTTGACATCCCTCAAAGGATCATTTTTGATAATGGACCATCCTTCAAAAATTTTTAAGTAGGATGATTCGTACATCATCATAAGATAGACTGAAAATATTCATCCATCTGTAATGTGAGAGTGCATGGACTTAATGAAGCATTCAACAAGACCCATTTCAAAATATTGAAGAAAGTTATTGCCAGAAATAAATGAGATTGTCACCAAAAACTTTTCAATGTATTGTGGGCTTATTGCACCATATATCGAACTTCTACCCAATCAACACCATATTCATTGGTGTTTGGGGCTAAGGCAGTATTGCTATTAGAGCTATAAATTCCCTCCTTTAAAATTTCTTTGCAAGAGAAATTACTAATGAAGACAATGTTCATCGTCACTTAGATAAGCTAGACTCTTTGGATGAAACAAGACTTATAGCTCGGCAAAACTTAGAAATGTATCAAGCATAAATATTGAGGGCCTACAATAAGATGGCTTGACTTAGATCTTCTAGAAAGGAGAAATGGTCTTGGTCTTGAGAAGATTCATAATTCCAAACCAAAGTAAGAAAGACAAATTTGAGTCTAATTAGGAAGGGCCTTATATTATTGAAAGGATATTTAAAGGAAGATCTTACCAACTAATTAATAACAAAGTAGAAAGACCTATGCCACCAATTAACATGTGAATCTTGAAGAAGAATTATGTATGAGCCTCTGGGGATAATAACAATAAAATAAAAGCATCTATGTTTGTCTATAACGGAATGTCCGACTTCCTAGATAAGAAACCCTTGGTTAAATGTGCACTCCATGTTTCTTCAGGAAAATCATGGACACAAAACCTCATCTATTTTGTGCGATGATTGAATCCACATAACATACCAAGCCAACTTTCATATGGTAACTACTTATTGGCTTGAATAATACTACTTATTGGGATATGCCTGATTTACCCTATATGACTATGACTTATGTTGTTGATTTGGCGAGGGAGCTTGCAAAGCCTGTACCTATTGTTGTGCATACTTAGCTTTGAGATTTTGCATCATCTAAGCTTGGTATTATAACCACTAAGTTTGAATGTTTTGCATGGCTTACGTTAAGCCTCTAATAGGTAGGCCATCTACTGAACTATAGTGGCCAATGTTTGAAACTTCTATCAACTTACCATGTATAAGGGACTGGCTAGTGCCTCGAGGATGGTTGATAGCAGAGCTCCATCATGCCGAGGCAATGGTGTTGACCGAGTGACTGAGGTGGCTTTATGGTTCTACTTGCCAAGTCCTCCTAAGGAATTATGGGATTTGGTGGGTACTAGTGTCATCTATCTCCTAGGCTAATTCCTAGAGAATGATGCTCGTATACCTTCGGAAGTATGGCTAGAGAATCACTGAAAGTTCTCTAGATCGACGATGAAAAGATAGAGTGCTTCTCATTGAAAGAACCAATAGTTGATGGAGCTTGGTTCACTACCAGTTTCAGTTGAGAGACTCCTTAAGATCTTGATTTATTAGGCTGATTTGCCTGTCAATCTACAAATGGAAAGAAATTATGAAAAGGATTACTAAAAACTCTTTGATGGTGATTACTTTGATACTTACGTCACTATATAATTCAAGTGGAAGAAGAAAAAAATTAGGCGTTAGTTCTCTCTTTTGTTGCTTGTTCTTTATTTATAATGAATTTTGAGAGCTTGATGTATCCAACTTATTGATCTCAGCTAATATGTCCACCACTACAAATCTCAAATTTTTCGTTATTATCTCGTGGATCATAAAATATATGTTTCCTTTTCAGTTAATTGAACCTAACACTTATGCATCAAAGCCTTCAAGCTGGATACACTCCACCGAACTATAATCACCTTGTGGATAAAATTAATTCGAGCCTTCGGTTGACTCTAGTGATGGTTTGGCCCATGTGAGTGGATTTTGCTAATTAACTCTGTAAAATTGATTCGGTGTTTATTTGGAGTACCATCAATGAGAGTACCATCAATGACTTTGATACAATCCTACTATCAAATAAATTTGGTTAAAAAAAGATAGCACAATCATCATTACTATGCTTCATGTCCTACCTAAGGACATTCCTATAATAGAAAGTACCCTATCTATACTATGTTTTCTTAAGCAATTGTAACATCGTAACAAACATGGCTATCATAACTATAAAACCCCTGATATGAACATTTGAGAAAACCATTTTTCTCTTGTGATCCATCTAATTAACTAGCGTATTTAAGATACAAGCACACAGGTATTAAATACCTTGTGTCAGGCAAACTCGATACTAATTGGCCAAAATAGAGCCATCTCAAATAACTAATAAACAAAGTCACCTTATTTTCAATTCAAATAAAAAATGGGGGATATCAAATGATAGAGACTCTATGGATGCATAGAACTATTATTGAATATTAGTATATTATCAAAATTTTTAAATCCTCATATAATAAGGTGAAAATGGTAAATAGGATCATGGGAAAAAGAACCCATACTTCTACTAGCAACCTTACATAAAAAAACAACTCAAAACACGGATAGTTTTTATAGTATTTCATCATTGACAATATTGGCTCTTCTTGTTTTATGACAAACAAATGAACATCGATGGCCATTGTTTTTCAACTTCAAACTAATGCATAAAAATGCCCGTCATTTTGCCAACCACCTTTACTGATGATAGCCAATAGATTCATAAATATTTTGAGCAAACAAGAGAGTTTGAGAACATATACTCTCACCAAACTAGTTTTGTATTCTCCCTTATTTCTTAAAATTTTACCGCTTTAGATACCATTATCAATAGTGGACTAAAGAGTATGTTGTGGTAAATAGAGCATCCACAAAACAAAGCATGATCTCCAGCAAACTGGTACAAATCAAGATCTATAAGCAGAAGCATAGATTCAAGCAATAGGGCTAGGGCCACATGGTGCGCCATCTCAATACTTTAAGCTTGAGAAAATAGGAAAAGGTTATAGCTGGGAAGAGAAATATCACAAATTGAATCACTATATGTGAAAAAGAACATATTCAATTGTGGGGCTACCAACGGTGACAAATGTAGGTGAAATGCCGAGAAAGAGCAGTGCAAACCCTGGAGGAATAGAGATTGGTGTGGGTTAAGTTTTGCAAACCCTAAAAAATGGGCACAAAGAACCCAATCAAGGCATTTGAGAAACCCTAGTTGGATAAATGTTGCTAAGTTTTGTGGGGCCAATGGATGTTTCTAAGATCCAAGTGGTGAAGGAAACTTCAACTCTTTCTAAGCCAAAGTCATTCTAACAAAAATGAATAAGGGGTTGTTTGCATGCTGCTCCAATTCCTATTAAAAATACATTGGGATGGAGTCAATAAATGATAGGAACGAGCTTCCATAAAAGTAAGGATGTCAATGGGTCTCGGGGCCATTGGACTTATAGATATCTAGTCCACTAAGAATCTATTTAAAATTTGTCTATTCAACCCCACGGGTCTTATGGGATGGCTTGTTGGATTGTAAATTTTTTAAAAAATTTGTTAAGAGCCCATTGGGAAGTCGTTTGAATATTATTTGGTTCGGAATTAGGATCAAATCAAAATCAAGACTAATGAATTACTTTTGTAAATTAATATAGAATTTCTTTTAAATTTTGCGCAAAATTTTTTTTTTTCTCTTGATCCTCTAATCCTATGTGAGGTGACGGATGAGGTGGTGGCAAGTTAGAGCTGCGGGTTTGGCTTCATCCTCTTCTCTGACAAGGTCCATGATGAGAAGGTACTCCGGATTGAGGGCCACAATATTGATCTCCTTCTCTATTTTAACAATCTCCTTTTTCTTTAATTATTGTTTTGGTGATTTGATTAGGAGTTTAGAGAAATTGCTATCTCTGTGATGTCAATTATTAATTAAAATATTATTCACTATTTTATGCGTAGTTACAAGTCAATCTTTTAGAATAATTTTTGCTTGAATTTTTAGTCCTAATCAAAATGATAATTCATTATAAAACACAAAACTCATGAATATCTGTTAAATTAATGGATTATTTGCAGAATGTTTGTTAGATTAGTCAATTATTCAGTAAGAATTGTTTCAAAAATACTTCGGCAAAATTATTCAACTTACCAAATATTTGGAAATAATTTATGATTTTCAAAGATTTCATGTTTTTCTTTGTTGAATTCGTGGATAATGATATTTTCTTTATTGAAATTATTGATTTTAATGAAATTCAAATGTCATGAAAAATGGAAGACTGCTCGGAAGCTCAAGACATCTCATATGCAACTCTTAAAATTTTATTTATCATATTTCATATTTGTTTGTTTCTTGTTGGTTCCAATTTTCACCCTCTTTCAAAAAAATCATTATTTTCGAGATGGTACAAATCATTTTATCCAAATAGTACAAGAATACTCATCATTGTTAATGTTAATATTATTATTGCTATATTGGTTAAATTCAGTTGTTTTTAATTATCTTTTTTTTCACCTAATGGCTTACAGATAGATGTGAGAAAGGCCATTCCCAAAGACAAAATCATGGGTACTCAAATTAGAATAATGCTAATAGTATTAGCAAGAGTAACTTCAAGACCAAAAACAAAATTTGTGGGTGGATTAGCTTCTGTATTGACTAAGGGTGCCACCTTTTCCAATGTATCTTGATCTTTGTTACTGGTTCCATGGTATGTTTGCATAAACACATATACAGATTAGTTTTACACTTGGTGCTGAAAGGCCCCAAACTAGATGTATGTTTGGTCATATTGAGTTTGATTTATCTATTAAAACTTTGGAGGTACATAATGTTGAGATTAAATGACCTGCCATGTTTGTACCAAACGGCATTAATCTTTCAACAGTCCATCTGCTATATGATTCTTGTTTACCATCCAAATACTCTAATGCTCAAAACCATGTCTATGATATAATGATTATGCAGTCCATTTTTTTCCTTTCTTGAAGCATTGTCTGATTCTATTGTTAAGTAACATAAGAGGAATAAGCTTAATTTATTTCTATACCTTGAAACACTCAGCCAGAATAATATGACAAAATAGGCTTCACTTGCACATATCATTTACACAAGATTCCTAATGTTGCACTTCCTGATTGTTGTTGAGTGTTTAGATAGCTTTTACTTGTTCATGACCTATGGGAAAGTGACATCTCTTTTTTCATCTCTATTCTTTTCAGTGTTTTTTGAAGCATTTGAAATGATTCATTTGGTTGGGCATTACTTGTTAGTTTCTAGTTATCTCGAGAATTCTGTCAGCCCTGAAATTGTAAAAGAAATCTTTGCAAAGTTAGTCAAGTTCATGTGCATCAGTTTTTCTGGTACCGTTCCTCTTTGGCTGCCTTTTGTTGTATTCATTTATCTCTAGGGCTTTGAAAAGTCCTTGAAAGCATAAACAAGGCATCATTTAAACTTCCTCCATAAATTTTGACAAGATAAATTTCAAAAAACTTGGGTTGAACATCTTCCAAGACTCAAGCTTTGAGCATTGCCTTCTTTATTTTTGTATATCTTTGCTCTTGCATCAAGACTAATTACTGACAGTATGTACACATCATGTATACATGTTCTTACTTTTACATCAAGACTATCATCTATTCAAGTTTAGGTTCAAGTATAATTCAATACAAATACTTCTTCTCTTTTTACATGATGTAATAGTCATAATGACTATTTTATCTTGATTGTTGAAAAGAAGTAATTGCATTCAATTATTCTTGAATTACCCTTCTTGTGGACAATTTAGAAATACATAACTCTATTATAATAAATCATTATTATTTTGTCAGTAATCAAAAAAATTTTGGTAGGCACTACCTTTATTCTCTCAGTGTATATTTAGGTGAGATCATGCAATGTGATTGGACTATTTGAGCAATCAATATAGCTACATGGTATTGTATTAGAATCCATCTAAATTATGTACTTGGAGAACTATGGGGAGATGCTACTAAATATTTTTCTGATTACACACAAAATAGTAATGGTTTAGATTGTAAAATGCAAAAAGAATTTGACAAATATTAGGTAGAGAACAATGATGGTTCAAGTTTAGATTTGCAAATTAGCTCTAATGATAGTACTTTATTACTTGCCATGGTAATTGTTCTTAATTCAAGATATAAAATGGTATTTGTTGAGTATGCTTTCAGAATAATGTATGGTGCTAATGCCAGAAAGGGCTCAGAGAAGGTAGATGAACATAGTCAACTTCTTTATGATGAGTATGTAAAGCAATATGGGTCAGTTGCAAGTTTTATGGAAGAGAATTTAGAAAGTCAGTTGATTGTTGTTGAAGAAAATAAAATTGAAGGATTAAATCATAGTTCTTGTATATTGAATGGATTTGATAAATATGTGTAAGATCGTGTTGCCATAGAAACTAAATCTAACATTGATCAGTATTGGAAAGAGAAAATTATACAACATCAAAAAAATTTTGATATTTTGAGATGGTGGAAGATTAATGAGTTTAAATTTCCAATCCTTTCCAAGATAGCCAAAGATATGTTAGCTATTCCAACATCTACTATGACATCAGAGTCTGCATTCAGTGAAACAGGAAGAATTGTCAATGATGAATATAATTTTCTCAATCTAGAGACAATGGAAATGTTGATATGTGTAAAAGATTAGTTGAAATGTGAAGGTATTTAAACATTAGAATTTTTTAATTGTCTTTTATATGTTATTTGTATTTACTTCAGATTTGGCCAATGAAACACAATAGCTTATGGTTGGTTTATTTAGCTTTTGTGCTACATTTGGCAAGTGATTAATAGGCAAATAAACTCAGTTTATTTTTAATATGTAATGGAGTAAAGCATAGCAGAATTGCTTTAGCTAGAATTACATATTCTAATTTGGTGCATCACTGAAGAAAACTTTTACTTTATCCTTATAGGGACTTGGTTGTCGTCCATTGGTGATGAAGAATTTACAAAGGCCTAGTTTTAGCCACATCACCAATTCTATTTAGCTCGATATTTATTACTTAAAATATGTACTTAGAAAATTTTTTTTTGCCTCTAGAAGCATGCTGGTTGTTGTATTGATCATGTGCTTGGTCTTCACTTTTCAAAAGTGGTCATCTTTCAATGTTGATTTTGTGATCCATGTCTCTTGAATTATTTTTCTATATCCTTTTAGTTATCCCTGTTTCTCTCTTTTCCATTTCTAATATCTAATTACTGTATTTGCACTAACACTTACTACTTATTGGATTCTTTTTGTCCACTGTAATTTCTTTTTTTCCTTCTTCACGAGCTAAATTTTTGGACGAGTGGATTTGCATTTTTTTTATTATTAAATTCTACAAGTTGCTTTTATTATGCATGATAGCCAGACTAATAAGCCATGAAGATTTGGTTTTATATAAGTTTATACTATATTATTTAGATTGTATTATTTGGATTGTATTTTATTATTTGATATCAAATATTGATGGTGATTTTTTGAATAATTTTTATATTATGTTTTATTATAATTTTTTGAATTTTTCATTATATTTGAGAAAATTTTATTATTGATTATATAAAATTTTTAATTATAATTTACAAATTGGGATTGAAAATATATATATGAAATAAGTCTTCCATGATATTTATTAGGATTGAAAATATTAATATGAAATAAGTCTTCCATGATATTTATTGAGATTGAAAATATAATATTTTAGCTAATAATTATTATTTTTAACATATAAAAGTTAATGGATCTTAACAGTCTTAACGGATTTTAATAGGTCTAGTATAAATTTAACAAGCCAGATCTTTATGGGCTTAATATAAAAGTTAACAGGCCTTAATGAACCTTAGTCCGTCTTAAGTCCATGTGGACCGACTTTCGGCTCACCCAAACCCATGCAAGTTGGGCCCACTGATAGTCCTATATAAAAGCTCCATTTTTTAGGAAAAAAATTGTATCATTTTTAAAATTTTCCTATAATTTCATGGGAATTTAAAATTTTTAAACAATAGTGTCAAACATTTCTATAGGAATCTTTGTCTATGAAGGAAAAAAAATTATATAAAACTCCTAATTTCTATAAAATTTGAGGTATCCAAATAGTCCTAATGGATTTCTCATAAGATTTGGGGTTACATACAACTCCACTTTCTAAAAAAATATTATGATTAAAAGATAAGATTATTAATGATAAAGTTTAGTTTACATGACAGCTTTATTTCATAAAAAAATACAAAATTTCCTTATAATACCCTAGCCAATTTTTAGCCTCACTCCATATGCAATAAAATGAAGACATTTTTATTAAAACGTGAATACCTCCACTAAAAATTAAATATCCTAACATAACTAAACAAATCCTTATAATTTAAATACTAGTAAAAATACATGCATCGCACATATAATAGTAATTAAATTTAAATAAAAGAATTAGAATAAAAAATCTTCCTAAATTATAGTTGCCAAGCATTATCTCAAAATTAAGTGATATGTGACACCACATGTGTCACAGAACTCATGATCCAAGACACGGGTGAGTTATCTTCAAGGTAGTTGTGTACAGGGTGCCACACAACAAGACAGAAGATATACAGTTGGATATAGGTAGGAGGTTTAGTGCACAACTTACAATAAGTCCTAAGCTATAGGGATTGTTAGCATGTACAACACAAATTGGCATGTACACAACATGTTTGAGGCAGTTATGGACACTTGAATTATAGGGAGCAATCATAGCCCATATTCTGGATATGGTGATGTCACATGGACTGTAGGGGACAGTTATAGCATAATATGATTATAGTGATGCCACATGGATTGCACATGTTATCCTTTATAGTTTTAATGATGACTAAATTGTGTATTTAATGATTTATTAAGTTATGAGTATTTGTCACATAGCTAAACTTATAAAGAAACCAAAAGTTCATTCTAAATCTCGAAGATGATGATGGATACATTATGTTAGCATGATAGTGGAGCAATGAACATGATTCAAGGTCAAGATAATGACTTGAAGATTGCTCAAGCACACTCAAAGGTCAAAGATAATTAAAAAACTATTAGGTTTTAGTTTTTCATATCTATTTAATTGAGTAAATGGTTTGACAAAGAACATTTTATTACTCTTGTGTTTGACACCTCACTTTATTTTGGCAAATCTTCGTAGGTCTTATTTACTTTTGCCCAAGTAAATTGATAAAATGTCAAGCTCGGTATGAACTTGCAGAAACTCATAATTTGAATTTTTATCAAGCTTGAATGCCCAAACTATGAAGTTTCATCACCCCAACTTAACAAACAGAATTTAGATTTCTATCTTTATTAAGTTTGGTCACCAAAACTATCTTGTTCAATTGCCTGAACATGTCAGATAGAAGTTTTCCAACTTCTATACTAATGAATTTGGTTGAGCAAACCTTGAGTTTGTTTATCCAAACACACAAGTTTGGTTACTCAAACCGTAAGTTTAGTTACCCTAACCATAAGTTTGGTCGCTCAAATGCAAGCAGATAAAAAATAACAACTAATTTTCTGACTATTGGAACTCCTTAAGGCTGAGGCAATGGTGGCAGTTGAGCCTCTGAGATGACTTGATGGTTTTGCTTGCCAGTCCTCCAAAGAAATTATGGAATTTGGTGGGTGATGATGTCATCTACCTCCAAGCCAATTCTTGGAGAATGATACGCTTGCAGCCTTTAGAAACATGGCTGAAAGATTGCTAAAAGTCCTCTAGATCAATGATGGAAAGGAGAAGCAAATCTCAATAAAAGCACCAACTATTGATGGAGCTTAGTTCAAGACCGGCTTCAGTCAAGAGATTCCTTGAGGTCTTAATATGCTAGGACAATTTGTTTGTCGATTTGGAAGATAAAAGGATCATGAAGAAGATTGTCATTAAGAAGAAAAGAATTGGCATTAGTCTTCACCTTTTCATATGTTCTCTATTTATAATGAATTCACAAAAGCTTGATGTATCTAACTTATTAATCTCATCCGAGATGCCTTGCTGGATCTTATGCAATTGCCTCACTATAAATCTTAAATTCCTTGATTAGTTTTAAATGAGATGAAAGGGTGTGAATAATTTTTAGGTATCCATCTCCTATGTTAATGCTCTGCGATTGGACTATATTTACCATGTAAGAGTTGACTTGATTTATCATATATAAGTGGACTTAACTTGTTACGTGTAAGTGGATTGTGTTTTCCATATGGGAGTGGATTGGATTCTCCATATAAAAGTAGGTTGTCTTGCCACATGAGAGTGGGTTGAGCTTGCCATGTGAGAGTAAACTTAATTTTCCACACAAAAGGGGCTGATTTACTGTTGGAGAGTGAATTGACTTTACCATGTAGAAATAAACTTAGTTAGCCATATAAAAACAGGCTTCATTCACCACACAACTATAGATTTTAATTTATCATATGAGAGTAGATTTAGTTTTTCATTTAAATAAATGCTTGATCACCAATTAAAAATTGACTTCAATTTACCACATGGAAGTGAAATTAATTGGTCTTGTAAATGGAAGCTTGATCGGTATGCAAAATGAACTTTATATTGATACATAAAAGTGGGGTCAATTTTTAAATATGTATTTGGTCACCACACAAAATAAGATGTAATTTACTACATGAAAATGGACTTAGTTTGTTATTTAAATTCAAGCTTATTTGCCACATAAAATAAACTATAATTTGTCCTATGTAAGTGGACTTAGTTTACTATTTAAATAAGAATTTTTTACCGTACACAATGTACTTCAATTTATCACATGGAAGTAGAGTTAGTTTACTATTTAAATACGGACTTATTTGCTATATAAAATAGACTTTAGTTTATCACATAAGAGTAGACTTAGTTTGCCATTTAAGTGCAGGCTTGATCACCACACAAAATGAATTTGAATTTACCACATAAAAGTAGACTTAGTTTAACATTTAAATATAAACTTGATTGCCACATGAAATGGACTAATTTACCACATAGAAGTGAACTTAATTTGTTATTTAAATACAAACTTGATTACCATGTGAAATAAGCTTCAATTTACCACATGCAAGTGGACTTAGTTTGCCATTTAAATGTAAGCTTGATCACCATGCCAAATTGGTAGTTTACCATCTAAATGTAAGCTTGATCACTATGCCAAATGGGTTTTGATTTTTCACATGGAAGTATTCTTAGTTTCTCATTTAATTATGGACTTGATTTCCATGAAAAATTAACTTTAATTTACCATATGAGAATGGACTTAGTTTATTATTTATATGTGGACTTGATCGGTACACCAAATATATTTCAATTTATCACATGTAAGTGGGCTTGGTTTGCTACATAAAACTAGACTTGATTCATGATGCAAAATGAACTTAATTTGCCACATGAAAGTATACTTAGTTTATTATTAATATGGGCCTGATTGTCACATGAAATCACATGGGAGTGGATTTAGTTGACCAATTAAATGGGGGCTTGATCGCCATGACAAATGAATTTTAATTTGCCAATTGTAAGTGGATTTGATTCGAAGAATGCTTGATTCACTATGGAAAAGTGGGCTAGGTTTTCCACTTAAAATGGAATTAATTCTCCACATTAAAGCAAGCTAGATCACTATGTGAAAGTAAGTTGAATTTATCATATGGAAGTGGAGTTAATTTACTATTCAAATATTAGCTCAATTTCTATGTAAAATAGATTTTAATTTGCCACATAAAAATGAACTTACCCTGCCATGGAAATGCAGGTTTGATTTGCTACACAACATGGAATTTAATTTTGCTACTTTTGAAAGTTGTTACATTAGCCCTGTTAGAGATGACATACTTGATTATAATACATTACAAATAGGGTATTTGATTTTTACCATTTTGAAGATGATCTATTTGATTTAAATACTTTGTACGTAGCATGTTTTTTATTTCACCACTCATAAGGTGGAATACCTGATTCCACCATTTTAGAGGTGCCAAGATTGATTTATGCACAATGAAGGTGGTATTTTTTTTTGCTAATTTAGGATAGCATATTTGATTTCACCACTGTATAAGTGGTCTCAATTTGACTTACTAATTATTAGGCAACAAACAACAGCAAATGTCCCTTTGGATGTCATGACAGTAATTACTTTAGGTGTCCACTCATAATACTTAATCTTTTTACAGGCATTAGGGAAGAAAATTTTCTTTATTTGCCTCCAATGTCTTAAGATGAGGCAAAATTCATGAACTTTTTTTTTTTTTTTTTGCATTTTTGATGTCTTGGCTATATAGCACCATTATGAGCATTTGATGAGAAAAACTTAATATTCTTATCTATAACCTTTTGATGGTGGGAGAATAGAAATCTCACTTGATGTTAGTTTGATGGATTAGCTATTTGCCTAAAATGCTTCAACACCATGCTTTTGTTTAAGCATTCACAAAGAAGATAGTTGACTTTACTTTTCCTATCTTTTTTTATGAGAGAATAAGTTTAATGTTTGTTTTAGCATTCTCTATGGATACTTGGGCAATATGCCCTCTATCCTTGTCATGAGCTTTTAGAAGAGAGTTTTTGCATATGCTTAAATGCTTCCGCTGTCAGTATTTCTCTCTAACATCATTTTCATCTTTGCGTGAGAGAGCAAGGGGGTATGGTATTTGTTTTTGAGGGAAATACCCTATTTCAATTTCCTTTCCCACAAACTTGAGCCCTATGTCCATAATGGAGAAGATTGCCTCTTGACAATTGTTGAGGAAAGAGATTTTAGCTTGTATTGGAGGGATTTTAGAATCAAGGGCCAAAGGGAGAGGCTTGCCTCTAGTCTTCATCCCTTTATATGGTGGATGCCTTACTTGACCTATCAATTAATGTGACCTAATTTTTGTTACTTGGAGGGTTATCATAAGGAAAACCCTAAAGCTTTACCTCATTATTTGTATTATAATATGGCATTCCTAGTTGTGTAATGGGAGTAGACCAGAGAGCAAAGCATAAAATTATTACTTTCATGAGGCTTATCTTCTAGAAATCCACATTGACATGTTGGAGTAGGATAAGCTATAGCAATTAGCTAAATTAGTGAGTAGACTCCTAGATCGATGCTTGTTGAATTGTAGTAATTAAGGCTAATGGTTCATCTTTTAGTTTTCTTCATGACCTTTGAGAGATGTTATTTATGAAGATAATTTTTTTTCATACTCTCATTGTGAAGCTGGAAGAAGCTAATAATATAGAGTATATGTATTTATATTTATTTTATCATTTTTTTCTTTTATTAGCCTAGTTTTCTTTGTTTTATTTTTTTAATTGCTTTAATTTTTCTATGAATTTCTAAAGATCTTTTTAATTTTTTATAAATATTTTAGTAGAGATGTGGCATATCCTTTTTGTCTTTAATCAACACCTCTTGATTCAGTTTGTTGAAGATGATTTTACCTTAAGATGTAGTTGGTCACCCATCAACCTCCTTTTTTGACCATTTTTCTAGTACAATATTTTATTCAAGAATCTATTTTTTAGGTGATTTTGCTATTTTCATCATGTTCCAACTAGATAGTTACTTCATTTATTTTAGCTTTGATTTCTGGATACCCTCTTAACCTTAATTTCTAAGATTTACACACTTATAGATGTCATCTAGTATTTACTAATTGGGTAGTCTTTCTTGGTTGATAATACACTGAGATAAAATTAAGTTAGTCCTCCTAATTTTGGCATCTGATCCAATTTTCTTGCCCTTTTCTTTTTATTTTATTTTTACTTAGTAATCTCATTCCTTATTTAATGATCCAAGGTTTGTAGACCTGAGGATACCAACTGGTTCTTACTCTTTGAATTCATCTCTCTTAACTTAGTTTTTCATATGAGATGTGTTCATTTGGGACTTTATTTTTTATTATTTATTTGAGAGGGTGATTTTTTGTCTCTAGTAGGAGATTCCTAAGAGGTTATCATTCAATCATTACACTTTTATTTTTAAAGAAACTTTCCCAATAGGCTCTTATAGAGTTCGATCGGTCACCTGGGATAGCTAAAAGACCTTGAGAAATAATCTCAAAATAACAAATAAAATTTAGGTGGATTTGAGTGCACAATAAGTTATGGTGAGAACATGACTTCCAATAGGTATAAACCTCTATTGTTAATTATCCTACCAATTTATTAGAAATATTCTAAATTGAGAAACCTATCTAATAAAATAGAAATACAAGAAAAAACATGATTTAATTAATTTAAAGAGGGGTATATAACTTAAGTAAAGGAATACCCTCACTTTACAATTTAAAAAAATTTAAAATTATAATCAGAAATGACATGAAATAAGAAAGCGAGTGGGAAAGGCTTGATGTTTACCGCTGCCTTGCTCCCATGCACTTGATTGAGTGGAACTTGATTAGGATTGATGCTTGATTTAATCCTTCGTCAATGCTATTGACCTTGCTTAATTGTAGGGTGTGGTTAACTGCCTTGACTTGTGTCAGTTGAAATACCACTAATGGCTTTCTACTTATTATCAGTTGACCCTTGTCGAACATCAAATTTGGTCGACTGACTAAGTAAATACAAGACTACCTTTTGCTCAATTTAATTTGAGAGAATAATTAGAATCTTTAGTTTATGATAATTATTCTTGACTTTATAAATGATGACCTTTTTGGCATGTTGTCAAATAAATTTGAAGCATCACCAATGATTTTTTATACTTGTGCTGGTTGAGCTCGAAGTCTTACCAACAAATTTGTGCTTATTGTTGGTTGACTTTCTTTTAATATGGGTCTGACTAACAACTAACCAAATGGGTTCAAGCTTTCCTTATTTTTGTTTGAATTGGTTAGTAGCATTTGCTCATGTTGACTATTTCTAATTTAATAATCAATGATCCTTTTTGGTTTATTGCCAACAGAATTTGAGGGGTTATTGATGGCTTTTACACTTGTTATCGACTAACTCTCCTTGATTTGAGATTGATTCAATCTAGACTCAATTTTAGTCAGTCTGATTTGATTCAATTTGATGTTCAGACATAATTTTAGTTCAAATATAGTTTGATTTAATTTAATATTTAGACTTGGTTTTAGTTCAACTCTGATTTAATTTAATTTTATGTTTAAACTTAGTTTTGGTTCAAGTCTAATTTGATTCAATTTGATGTTTAGACTTAATTTTGAATTCAAGTCTAATTCGATTCAGTTTCGTGTTCAGACTTGATTTTAAGTTCAAGTCTAATTTGATTTGATTCAAGTTAGGTTTGACTTTATGTTGGATCCCCATTGGACCTTTGGCTTTATTCTTAATGGATCTTAGATCCAACTCTTGTTGAGTTCTTATTGGATCCTTAATGGATCTTAGATCCAACTCTTCTTGGGTTCTTAGTGGGTCCTTAATGGATCTTGGATTCAACTTTTGTTGGATTTTTATTATATTTTTATTGGATCTTCAATTCAATCTTTAATGAGTTCTTATTAGATCCTTAATTAATCTTGGATTCAATCCTAGATGGGATCCTTAATGGATCTTAGATCTAACTCTAGTTGGGTTCTTATTGGATCCCTATTGGATCTTGGATCCAACTCTTGTTTGGTTCTTATTGGATCCTTATTGGATCTTAGATTTAACATTTTTGGAGCCAACCCTTAATAGATTCTTGTTGGATCCTTGTTAGATCTTTGATCCAACCCTTAATAGGCTCTTATTAGATTCTTAATAGATTTAGGTTTGATCCATTAATGGGTTCGAGTTTGACTTATATTGGTACTGGGTTTGGGTTTGATCCCTAACTAAATTAGACTTCAAATTATATTGGACCCTTATTGGGTTTGGGTTTAAGTTCAACCTGGTTTTAGTTCTAGTTCGACCTAGATCTGGTCCAAGTTCGGCTTGGTTCTGATTTAGGTTCAACCTAGTACTAGTTTATGTTTGATTTGATTTTGGTTTTGATTCAACCTATTTCTAGTTCAGATTTAGGTTTATACCTAGTTTAGGTTTTGGTTCAGGTTTGAACCTAATCCTGATTTTAATTTGAAATCTATTTAACACAATTAAAGTTTAGTTTGAACTTGGTTACACCCAGTCTAGTTCTAACTTTATTTGACTTAATTAGGGTTTGGTTCGACCTTAATTTGACTGAATTATGATTTATTTCAAACTTGATTTGACTCAATTAAAGTTTATATTTTTACCCAATTAGGGTTTAGTTCGAACTTGATTTGACCCAATTAATATTTAGTTTAAACTTGGTTTGACCCAATGAGGGTTTGATTCAAACTTAATTTGACCAAATTAGGATTTAGTTCAAACTTTATTTGATTTCGTTTGACTCGATTGGGATTGTATCTGAACCTATTAGACTTGACTTGAGTTGGATTGATCCAATTTGGATTGGGTCCATTACAATTTGAATTTACTCTATTAATTTATTTGATCAATTTAGGTCTATTTGATGGTCTATTTGCATCAAGTTGATTTATCTTAATCAATTTATTTAATTTAGCCTAATTGGCTATTTTAAGTGAGTTGATTTAATTGGTTATAGAACCCTTAAGCTATCCATTGATTAAAATAACTTTTGGATAAGCTCATGGGCTAATTCTAAGTCAATTTAAATTTTAAACAAGTTTACAAGTTGGTCTTGAGTTGATTTGACTTTCAGATTTAAGTTATTTTAATTTTTGTCCAAGCCCATAAGTTAGACTTAAGTCAAATTGACCCTTAGACAAATCCGTGAGCTTGTTTCAAGTTTGAATGACTTCTGGATGAATTTGCAGACTGATCTTAAATATAAGTGGCTTTTGGATAAACCCATAAACTGACCCTAGATTTAAATAATTTTAGACGAGTCAATAAATTGACCCTAGATCTGAATGATTTTTTAATAAGCTTACAGATTAACCCTAGATAAAAGCTGAAAATATACAAATTAAGGTATATATATATATATACAATAATTTTCTTTTTCTCTTCTTGCAGCAACTTTATTTTTCATTTTTTTTCCTCCTATTGCTAACAGCCAACTTCAAAATTTTTTCTTGCTATTATTCTTTGCTTTTTCTTTATTCTGTTGTCTCATGCCTTATTCCTCCTCATATCTTTTTTTCTTTTTTTTTTTATCCAAGCTTCTCTCTCTACTTTATGTTCAAATCTGGTCAGATCTAGTTGAATTTGACTCTCTCTGACAGCCACTTTGGATGGGCAATGGGAAGAAGTGCATAACTGCAAGCATGGAGACGAGGGGCTACGCATTGGAGGGGGGGGATGAAGTCGGAGTTGATGTGCAGCAGGCCATCGAGAGAGAGGATGTTGATGAGCACTTTGTTTGAGAGGTTGTTGATGTAGTAGATGATTTCATGACCATACTAGATGGGGCTAAAGTTTAGATGCTGCCGCTCTGCATTGTGGGAGATGGCGTGTTAGACCCAGTTGACTGCATAGGTAGCGTCGGCATTTAGGTAGTCTAAGGTGACGGAGAGCAAGCCAATGCAATCTGCGATGTTGCGAGCTAGTGCAACAGAGAAGAAAGCAGTGAAGGGATCATGGAAGTACATGTAGTTCAGGTAGCAAAATCTGATAGCGGTGGAGCTCTGCCGTAGCTTGGAGAGTTTGTAGGTGTGTACAGCTTTATCGGTCCGAGGAGGGATGCGAAAGAACTTATCAAGGAAGGAGAAGACCCATCCTTGAACTTGACACAGGGGTTAACTGCAACCACCAGTGCTGCTATCTCAGTCTAGTCGAGGCCGCTGTCACCATTGGTATCAAAGCAGATGTAGGAGACGGGCCCTCTGGTCGGGGCTTGAGCTGGAGTGCCATGCAGCCTGGCAGGAGAAGGGTCGCAGGTTAGGCAGCGGATCAGACAAAGCTATGGGCAAAAGATGCTAGAAGCTGCCATGGGAGCAGAGCGGTGGGCGTAGGTGGAGGACACGGGCGCAACTTGCATAAAGAATGTAAAAGGGAGAAGGTGCAAAAACAAAAAGTTGAAAAACAAGTTATAAAATCTTAGTTGGTCACAAGTCACAATTTTCTTTGCCTTGTTCATGCTAGGTGAATCCCTCCCTGTTTGTGTGCATCCCCTCTGTGATATCTTTTGCTACTCTTTTACTTTTTTTTTTTTTCTATTATTCATTTCAAATCCTCGGTCTTGTTCTAATCTTCTTCTCCTCTATTTTGGCATGGCCCTACAAGATTTTATAGCACTACCAAGATAATCAAATAGAGCCAATCCACTTTCAAGTTTTAAATTTAACGATACACTAAAGTAAATTGGTCAGGCTAAATGATCAATATGAACCAAACTTTAGATAGGTCGCGAGCCAATACACTCAAGCTGAAGAACTACTTTTAGACCGAGTTACAATGAGCTCTTGACATATGGGCTACAAGAAGCTGGACTTACTCCAACACAGAGACATAGAGAGTTTGGTATCTTTGGCCGAAGCAAGTACCTTAGGTGTCTATTAATCTTGGATACCTCGAGATAAGCAAAATAGAGTCCAAATCATTTTGGACTCTTATCTTGAAGCAAGCCCTAGCAAATTTGGAATTTGTGGCGGTCTGTCATAAGTAATTCGGAAAAGATTGTGACTTTTGAATTATAGGATTGGATATTCTTTACGATCTATAAAATATGACTATCTCTGAAAAGATAAAGACTAATGATACATCAACTAATGACTATCAAATTCAAGAGTGTATTGGACCAATTACAAAGTTAAAGGCTAATTGGGTCAAATCCTTTTCATTTAAAAACAAGTGGGCCAGCCCATGTGCAGTCCTAATTTAGTCTATCAGAAATTTTTTTAAGTGGAGCATTATCCCATTTGATTAAATTTAATATTCTTTGAAATCTGAGAGCCTTTTAAAATTTCTAACAATTCTTTTAACTAGTTTTCAATATAAATATTTAGTATCCCTAAGTGCTATATTTATTATATCTTATCTAGTACCTCTAAATTTTTCTTATAAGTAAGAGAATTCTGATGTGATTAGAAGTTTTCATTAGTTCAGAGTTTGATCAAAACTTCTTTGAAATTGGCTCTTGCATTTAATTTTAAATTAGATCAATTCTTATCACCTGAATTTTTTCAAGTATGCAAATTACTCCAAGTTCTTATCTGAGGTGTGAGTGTTTACATTATTACCTTGGTGGTGAAATTGTTTATCATCTATCTCTTATCTAAGATGTAGCTATTCTACATTAAGACCTTGGTGGTGGGATACTTATTTTTTTATTTTATTCCTCAACTCTCCATTCACTATTTTCTTTGAGTTTGCTTGGCATCTTCTCTAAGCATATCCATTAAATTGGTATTAGAGCTTTGGGTTGTCTTGACTGTAGAAGAAACTATGAAAGCCTTATTTGTTTCTATGGAGGATGGACAGGTACCAAGAGACTTGAGTTTGGAACAAGCTTAGATTCTAGGTCTTTGATGTGGTTTTGAGGAATTGAAGAAACAACTTGCTCAATTGATGATAGAAATACAATATCCATGTGGGACAAGGAGAAGAACAATGCCACCTTTACAACAATTGAAGCTTTCTTCTAGTGGCAAATCATCAAGTGATTATGAACCTAAGGAAGAATAAGATTCTATATTGGAAAGACAACAGAGGTAGCAGAAAAATGATTTGAGGGTGATAATACCATGCTCTCGGTGAAAATGACAATACCTAGCCTTCTCAAGATGTTACTGAGTTGTTCGGATGCGATAAGGTCTCCATAGAAAATCTTGGTGCTTGATTTGTATTAGGACATTGGTCCTGGAATTATTCATCAGTGTATAATCCTGGAACTCTAGTTCACTATTTTTTTAGTTTGGGGAGTCTGTCTACGCAAAGCACTTTCTTCTACTTGTTATTAGCCTTAGGTTCCTTCTTTGCCGAAATAATCTCTTTGGCATTGATGTGCTCTTTGATTAGCAAGATGAACTCCGCTAGGATTTTTGGAGGTTGGCGAGCTATTTCATAGGTCATCTGAGGATACCAAATTCCATTAATTATAGTAACAAGGATGATGGACCTGTCCAACTTAGTCACTTCCAATTGAGCCTTAGCGAAATATTCACTGAGGCTCTCATCCTCCTTTTGCTCTAATGTTAGCAATGTCAAGGGGTCTTTTCACTGTGGTACCAGTGAAATAAACTATTGTATAAACTTGTTGCCAAGTCATCAAAATAGGCAATTGAATACCTCAAAAGCCTAGCATACCAAGACCATGCTTGGCCTTGTAGTGTCATAGAAAATGTCTTGCACATGGTGGAGTCCTATGCATCTTGTAAAATCATGGCATTTCAGAATGTGCTAACATGATCCATCGGGTCTTTTGAACCATCGTATGTCTTATATGGAGGCTGATGCCTTATATGGAGGCTGATGGAATCTTGGCTGAATGGGAGAATATGCAATTTTCAGGATCAGAGAAGTTTTATACCTATGTGGCTCGAATGACCTAGGGCTCTAGATCTCTCACAAGTTACATGCCACCATAATAGAATCCTTTCCCCTTTGTGTTCTTGGCAGCCCAGTACAAAGTCCATGCTCACATCAACCATGGGATTTCTGGAACAGGGTGACGAGTGCATAATCCTTGAAAACTATCTTGTGACTTAGCCTTAAGACAAGCAATACATTTGTCGATAATAGCTTGCACATTCTTTATCATTCTTGGGCAATAGAAATGCTCCTATAGCATTGTCATGTTGCTAATACCAAAGTGACCAGCAAGACCACCACTATGAGCTTCTCAAACTAAAGCTCTCTTAATGAACTTTGATGAAGGCATAATTTTCTAGTCTTGAAAGAAAGCCATCATGTATGAAATATTTGTCCACAACCTTCTTATCACAAGAAGAATAGATGGAAGAAAAACAAATGAAAATGATTGTAAGAACTCCATCCACCGAGCATGCCTCCTACAGAGTTTACCTTGCCCTTTTAAATGCTTTAGAGACTTATGATCAGTGTGGATGACAAACTCCTTTGGAAGAAGATAATACTGCCATGTCTCAAGTACATGAATAATAGCATAAAACTATTTATCATAAGTAGAATAGTTTAACATAGAAATTAATAGTTTCTTATTGAAATAGGCAATAGGGGGACCTTCTTGCAATAGCAAAACTCCAATTCTAACTCTGAAAGCATCACACTCAATTTCAAAAGACTTCGAGAAGTCTAGTAGTGCTAAAATAGGAGTAAAGCTTCTCTTTGATAGCATCAAACTCCTTTGAGAAGCTTCAGTCCATTTAAACTCTCCCTTCTTCAAACATTCAGTCAATGGAGCCATAATACTATTGAACCCTTGAACAAACCTTCAATAGAATGATGCAAGCCAATGAAAGCTTTTGACTTCATGGATGGAGGTGGGGATTGGCCATTGTTGAATAGCACGAATCTTCTCTCCATCTACTTCGATTCCTTCATGGGAGATCACATAGCCAAGAAATTTAACTTGATTTTGAAAGAAGTGGCACTTTTTAAGGTTACTGTAAAGCCTTTCCTTTCTCAACATTTTGAATACTTAGTGAAGATGTTCTAGGTTCTCAGCTTCATTCTAGCTATAAATCAGAATATCATCAAAGTACACAACTATAAATATGCCAAGGAACTTTCTCAACACATGATTCATTAGTCATAAAAGTACTAAGTGTATTAGAAAGTCCAAAAGGCATTACCATCCATTCATACAAGCCATGCTTTGTTTTGAAAGCTATCTTTCTTTCATTAGCTTCTTTCATGCAAATTTGATGATACCCACACTACAAATCTATCTTGGAAAATATTTTGGCACCATGAAGTTCATCAAGAAGATTATCAAGTCTTGGAATAGGATAGCAGTACTTCATAGTAATTTTGTTGATTGCATATGCATAGCTGCCAATACACATATGCATAGTTCCATCCTTTTTGGGAACAAGAAGTGTTGGTACAGAACATGGGCTCATGAACTCTCAAATATACCCCTTTGCAACAAGCTCTTCCACTTGCCTTTGCTGCTCCTTTGCCTCATCCGGATTGCTTCTGTACATTGGCTTATTTGGAAGGACAGCACCTGGAATAAGATCAATTTGGTATTCAATTCCTCTTAAAGGAAGGAGTCTAGGTGGCAATTCTTTAGGAAAGATGTCCTTGAATGTATCAAGAACAAATTTGGCTAGTATAGGAATGGAAAGTCCACATTCACACCTCTTCAACCATTAACACAATGAACACTGGTTCATAATTGAAAATAGCTTCCTCAATCTATGATTTTCTCAAGAAAAGACTCTCCTTACTTTCTCTTTCAAACTGAATTAGGGATTTGATGTGGGCTAAGAGGAGCCAAAATAATGCTCTTTCCATCCTTTGAGAAAGAATAAGTGTTCTTAAAGCTAAATGCACTGATTTTCTATCAAACTGCCATGGTCTTCCAAGAATGATATGACTAGCACTCCAATATCGCAAAACACTTTATCTTAGTAAGACTTGCCAATAGAGAATGTAATCAGCATTGTTTAGAGACTTTTACCTCAATCTTCTTGTTAAGTCATTACAACTTGTAAGGATGAGGGTGACTGGTTGTATATAATCCCAACTTTTTAACAAAAGTTATTGAAGCCATGATTGTGCAGCTACCACTATCAATGATCAGATCACATACCTTACCTTGAATGGTACATCTAGTTTGAAAAATATTCTGTCTTTGCTCTTCATCACAATTAGCCTACATATTTAAAAGTCTTCAAATCACGATCATTCCATCTTCATCAGCATATTCAATGTTTGGTTCATTCTCTAGTTCTTCAAGAATGGCAGTTTCATGATCAATGTTTTCATCAACAAGTTCTTGTATAGCCATCATTTTTCAGTTAGGGCATTTTGAAGCAATGTGGCCATAACTGAGACATTTGAAACACTTAATCTAGTTATTCTTCTTTTGAAGTTGAGAGGCACCTTCCTACTCCTTTTCTTTCTTTGACTTAGAGTTAGCTTCAGCCTTAGAGGATTTACCCTTTGAAGAACTTCTCTTGTTAGGAATGGAGCATTTGTCACCAATCTGAAAGTCTTTTGGACACCTTGAGTTGCTTCTCCACCTTTGTAGCTAGCTTAATGACATCTTCAAGGGAATAAAAGTACTACAATTCTACCACATTAGCAATTTCTTTATTCAGTCTCCGAAGAAATGCAATAGCATGCTCTTGTAGTTCATTCAAATTGCACCTTAGCATTAGAGTCCCAAATTCTCGAACATAATCTTCCACACTTAGATTATATTGCCTCAGCCCTTGTAGCTTCAAGTATAGATATTGCTTGTAACTATTTGGAATGAAATATTTCTACATCAAATGCTTCATTTCGGCCCAGCTCTTAATGTCATGCTTGCCATCACATTTTCTTTGAGCCTTCAAGTTTTCCTACCATAGACTAGCATACTTTGTCAGTTGCAATACAACTATCTTGCATCTTTTCTCATTTGAGTAGCCTTTGTAATAAAAAAATTTGTATACAATTTGCACCCAATCAAGAAATTCATCTGGAGATGATCTACCTTTAAATTTAGGGATAGAAACCTTAGGCAATTTGTCTGCCAAGGTGAATAAACCAAAGGAGCCAACACATGGGAATATCGACTGCAAACCTCTCCTCAAAGGAACCATTCCCTAGAGTTGCAAAATCCATCTTTGAAGGGCAACTTCAACATAATCCTAATAAGCCTACCAGCTCAGAGTGAAGCCTCAACATTTGCCTCTAAATGTCGAGCCATCATTGGGAGGTATGAGGAAGAGGTGGTAGAAACAAAATGATAGAATTGCAAGCCCAAGCACTAGGATATTATCTTTTTATTAAAGGATTTGGAGGGTATTTCAACTCCACACAATAATGCATTGGTTATCTCGGCAATCCCCGATGGACATGGACACAATATACCATGGTAGATATTGAAACCTCAGCAAAGATTTTGTTCACCCAAGCATATGACCAAATGAAAATAGAGTAGAAATTGCAGCCAAATATCGATACCCTCACTAGATTTATAGGAAAGGCGATGACTCCAATTGGCACAGTCAACTTGCTCCTCATAGTTGGAGAGGATCCTAGGAGCACCATGATCAAATCAAAGTTTATAGTGATCTAGACACACTACTTATAATGTAATTTTAGGCCAACTAGCACTCAATCAACTCCAGCTGTTAATCTCTACTTTTCATCTAGTCATAGGATTTCTGATTAAACATGGTACAATTGAAGCATGGGGGGACCAAAGCTTAGCAAAGAAATGCAAAACAACTTATTGGCATAATAACCCAACTAGAAGGGCAAAGCATTGGTGGTAGCAAAGAGCAATAAGCTGGCTATTAAGACAGAAACTGTTAAAGCTGAACCTTGGGAGTTTTTTTGATGAAATCAAAGAATCTACTATCAAACCCAAGAAGGCCTCGACTAAACCTATGGAGTAGCTTGTCAACCTTGTTGTCAACAAGATCTCTAGAAGAATCCTAACACTTGGAGCAAATTTTGTAGAACCTCTACACACCGAAATAGGTAATTTCTTGCAAAAAAGCGAAGACATCTTTGCTTGGTCCTCTAGAGACTTGCTCGGTATTAATCCCTCCTTGGCACAATATGAGCTTGTTGTACTAGAGAAGTACAAGCCAATCAAGCAAAAAAGGAGACATTTCGCCCCTAAATAACAAAAGCCATCATTTAGAAGGTAATCAAACTTCTTAATGTAGGATTCATCAAGGAAGTTTATTACCTCCATTGGCTAGAAAATGTGGTAATGGTAAAGAAGTCCAACAACAAATGGAGGATGTGCATTAACTTCACCAATATGAACAAAACTTGTCCAAATGATAGTTATCCTCTACCAAAAATAGACCAACTATGGACTCCACTTTGGGCCATTAACTTTTGAGCCTTCTAGATGGGTTCTCGAGCACTTGAAGGATGAAGAAAAAGCTACCTACATCACTGATCAAGACAACTTCTATTATGTTGCATTGCCTTTTGGGCTAAAGAAAGTCAGAGCAACATATAAAAGGATGGTGAATAAAATCTTCTAGCCTCAGCTCAAAAGGAAGATGGAGGCATATATGGATGATATGTTAGTAAAAATTCCCTATACTGAAGGACACCTGAAGGATCTAGAAGAAACTTTTAACACACTTCAGAAGTTTAAAATGAAGCTAAATCCAGAAAAGTGTGCCTTTAGGGTAGGCTTAGGAAAGTTGTTTAGGTATCTCATCTCAGAATGAGGAATTGAAGCTAACTTTGAAAATATTGAAGCAATCATGAATATGAAATCTCTGAGCACTACTAAGGAGATGCAAAGGCTCACGAGATAATTGGCAATGCTTAATTGATTCTTATCTAGGTTGAGTGAAAACTGCCTACCTTTCTTCCAAGCTCTTAAGTAAAGTTTGGGTTTTGAGTGGGCAAGGGAGTGTGACTGAGCTTTTGAAAACCCAAAGAGATACCTAGCCATGCCACCCTTGTTTGTAAGATCCAAACCAAATGAGGTGCTATTCCTCTATATAGTAGTTTTGAACTAGGCAATCAGCTCGATATTAAGTGACTAGAAAGGGAAGCAATGCCTCATCTATTATGTGAGTCATGTACTCATAGTGTCAGAGACATGGTACCCTCTATTAGAAAAATTGGCGTATGCAGTGCTACTAGAAACTTGCAAACTCTGTTTGTACTTTCAAGCACACCCGATCACAATACTTTTGGTATCTCTCACTCATGCAAATCTTGCAAAAGCCAAAAACTTTTGGAAGGTTATTCAAAACAAGTAATTTTGATCTAACTTTCAAAGCTCAAAAAGTCATAAAAGCTCAAGCTTGGGTAGACATCTGAGTGGAGCCTGTATCATATTTGACAAGGTTGGAAACTAAACCACAGGAGGTTTGAGTCAACAACTCATTATGTAAATTAGGTTTTAAAATTAGATCCATCTCCAAAGCCCAAATGAGAGAGTGGATGAATACTCAACTCGCTTTGAATTTGAGGCCTCAAATAATGCTACTGAATATGAGGTTATCCTCCTTAGATTATGTGTTGCTGTCCCAAGGTGCCCTGTAGATTTTTACCCAGTCCATTTTAGGCATGATCTTCTGTACCTTAGCCAAGTACTAAGCCATGATTGTGTCTTTTACCTCATATTCCCCATTAACCTACCAACAAACAAGTTGGGATTTGCTATATACAAACTCAACATCGAGGCAACTTTTTGTTGAAAATCTCCACTAGCTGAGCTATTCAGAAGACTTCGAGGGTAAGCATTGAACCTAGCTTCCTTGACCCCATAAGTTCTTATTTTAGGGAAAGATAACTCCCTAAAGACTCAAGGGAAGCTCGAAGGATTAGAAGACTAGATCCAAACTTTATACTAATAGATAAGAGCACTACACAAAAGGTCCCTCATATAGCCACTTCTTTGGTGTCTAAGATCTGAAGAAGCAAATTATGCCTTATGGAAAGTTCACAAGGGGATATACGAGAGCCATGGTGGAGGATGAGCTCTAGCACACAAGCACCTTAGGTAGCACTACTATTGGCTCAACATGACCCCCGAGACATTCGAGTTCATTTTTAAATGCGACCAATACCAAAGGTATGCCTCGATATACCAAGCTTGGCAATCAAGCTTCAACAAACTCAAACAGTATGGCCATTTGATCATTGAGAATGGATATTCTAGGCCCTTTTCCAATAATCTCAAGATAGAAGAAGTTTTGGGTAATAGCCATCGATTACTTTACCAAGTATGTGGAAGCCGAGCCTTTGGCAACAATCACCAAGAGGAAAGTTAAAGAGTTCTTTTGGCAAACTATGATCTACAGGTTTAGACTCCTAGGAATTCAAGTTATTGATAATGAAAAATAATTCGATAGTGCTAAATTCAAAGTGTATTATGGCAGCCTTTAAATAGAGAAGAGGTTTACCCTGGTAACACATCCTTAATGTAATGGTATAGTTGAAGTAACAAGCCAAACCATTCTTTAGATGTAAAAAAGTACGAGGAAGGAGCCAAGCATGCCTAGGTCAAAGAACTACCACATATCTTGTGGCCCTACTGAACAACCACTTAGACACCAATAGGGGAATCCCCTTTCATGTTGGCTTGTGGGGTTGAGGGAATCATTCTCGTGGAAATTGGACTTATGTCCCCATAAGTCAAAATTCATAATCCCAAAATGAATGAGGTAAATCTCTAAGTCAAAAAAGACCTCATCTTAGAAATTTAGGAGAAAGCTCACACTAGGGTAGCTAAACACCAGCGATGAGAAGGCCAATATTTCAATACCCGAGTTTGCAACCATGAACTACAATTTGGTGACTATGTGCTCCTTTGAGCTAAACTCATCAACTGGGTCTCAGGAAAGTTATCCCCAAATTGGATAGGCCCATTCAAATATCCTAGTTTGTGGGGCTAGGGACCTTCAAAATTGAACACTCAAGTGGCAAAATACTTCTTCAAACTTGGCATGTTGACAATCTCAAAGGGCTTTATCATTAATATAATCTCTCATTTATTTTAGAAGATTTTTGTTGTTTCATTGTGAAAATACTGGCTTTGTTGGCCTAAGTGTCGAACTAGGTGTTTCGGTGATCCCTTTGAGATATTACCAAAAAATCTTACTTTACTAGCCTAAGTGTCCAATTAAGTGCTTTAGCAACTCCACTGAGGTATTACCAAAAACATGCTTCTGCTAGCCTAGGTGTCCAACCAGGTCCATTGGTGACCCTAAGGAGGTATTGCTAAAAGACCTGACTCTACTGACCTAAGTTCCCAACCAAGTGTTTCGTGTTTGAGGTGATTTTTGTTATAATCAAATTTTGATTGAAAAATGATTAGGATCAAAATTTATATGTAACTAAATTATGGTTCAAATGTGGGTCTCAATCAAACTTAAATTATGTTTGAGTTTGATCAAAAATTAAGTTCAAATCATTGAAAAATCTGGGTTCTAGCTAAACCTAATCTAAATAAGTTGTGAGTTGAATTTTTGGATTAAAATAGGACTCAAAATTCATCTAAAACTTGTGCTAAAATAGCAAAATACAAAAATTTTGGAAATAAATCCTCATAAATAGATCCATTGCCATATTTTTCTTATAAATAGATCTCTAGACTAGGAATTTTATAGAAAAATCCAATAAAAATCTTTAAATTTTAAATTAATCTTGCAAAATCTAAAATTTGCAAATAAGCGCCTCAAAAGGAAGATAATTATGATTTGGTCCTTACGAAATTCAAAATTTATAAATAAGCCCTCCAAAAGTCTTCATGCCTTTATAATTTTGACTTTTTGCAGATAAGCCTCTAAAAATTTTTTATTTGTGAATAAGCCTAAATTTTATTAAAAAAGGATTCTGAAAGTTTCAAAACTTCATAAACAAATTGCTTTTACAAAAAAATTTCTAAAAGTTATAAAATTTTACTCAAAAGGAAGATAATTATGATTTGGTCTTTACGAAATTCAAAATTTATAAATAAGCCCTCCAAAAGTCTTCATGCCTTTATAATTTTGACTTTTTGTAGATAAGCCTCTAAAAATTTTTTATTTGTGAATAAGCCTAAATTTTATTAAAAAAGGATTCTGAAAGTTTCAAAAATTCATAAACAAATTGCTTTTACAAAAAAATTTCTAAAAAAGTTATAAAATTTTAATTTAGTCTAATTTTTTTAAAAAAATACAAATCGCACTCTTAAATTTCATGATTTTGCAAAAAGGTATAATTTTATCCATAACATGAAATTTGAGCAATATCTTTCATTCAATTATCTAAGTTAAAAGATTTTACCCTCGTCTCAACTAAGATAAAATTTAATTCTAAATAAACTCCATCCACATCTCCAATGAACCGATGGCAATCCACTTTTCTATGTTCAAAAATTTCATTTATCATTAGCCTAATCTATTATCTCTCAGTCACCTATAAAATCGTGCAAATAGAAAAAAGAAAAGGAGCATTAGAGTCCATAGAAAGAGCCACAGAATAGAGAAGTGATCTCAGTGAGAGCTGAACGTAGAGACCAAACTTGTGGAGATTAACAGGTGGGAGGCAGAAGATTAGAGAGAAGAACATGAACTAGGATAAAGAGGCCAGTGAATTCTTAGCTTTTTTTTCATCTTCTTTCTCTACTCTTCTACTCTCCAACTCCTCCTTTCCTTGTTCATCATGAGATCTACGGCAACCCACCTGCGCCCGCAAGCTCTCCTCGAGCCACCAGTGAAGTCCAGTTCATGCTCTTGTGCACTCGTCGACCTAGCTCGTGCTGCATGCAAGCTCCACCCAAACTCCCCACAATGGTGGATCCACACCCACTGGATATCCTCCCTATGGCGCCATCATCTCGGCCACCGTAGGGGACCTAGACCCGAACCCCACCGGACCGACCTCCATGCGCCAATGCTGCCCCTCCCTTCGTCTCAGCGACATCGGGGACCCACCTGTAGCCGAAACCCATCCTCACCACCCCAAGTACCACAGGAAGCCCTCCTCCTCCTCCTCTCCCTCAAGTCTTCTCCTTCATCCAAGTCTCACCTTCACTCTCTCCCACATGGGCTACTGCCGCTGTTGACCCTGCATCGCGTGCCTCCTTTATCTATGATGCCACTCGAACCCTTTGTCACCAAAGAAGCGACTGGATCTAGCCAAGATTTGGCCAGATCTGGCCATGGGGATGGAGAAGCAAAGGAGCTACTTGCTCTAGCTTGAAGATCATCATCCACCATCAACACAGAAAATCGGATCCAACCAAGATTTGGCTAGATTCGGCCACCAGGATGGAAGAGCAAGGAGCTCTTTGCTCTAGCTTGAAGGAAAGTCAGAGGAGTTGGGGGAACACAGAAGGAAGAAAAAGTGAAAAAGAAAAGAAATAAAATATAAATTTAAAAAAAGTTATGCTTCTTTGTCAAAAAAAAAATGAAAAGAAGAAATCCAGCCAAAAATATTGAGAAAGAATTTTAGGCTCGAAGGAAAAGAAGGAAAAAAATAAATAAGTAAAAAAATAGTTGTTAATTCAAAAAAAATCAGCAAAAAAAAAAGTTTTCTATATCATTGTTGCATGTGATCTTTGACATGATGATGGACTCTCGACAGTACAGCGGTCACTTGCGACCCACGGTGATGAAGACGATGAATTCATGACTATGTTGTGGCCACCCACGGTTTCTCAAAGATGGCGATGAAGATAGCAATGGGGATTGCGAATCTATGACCTTACTGTAGCTACCCAATGCCCCTCGAAAATGGTGATAAAGATGACAAACTTATAATACTACCCACTACCACTCGTGACCTCTCAAAGATGGCAGATTCCTATAACTTACCAATCTTTGGGCTAGCATCCAAGCCAGCCTTCAAGTTTGCACTCAGTCAATCTTCTGGCTTACATCCAAACTAGTCTTTGGGCTCGCATCAAGTCAGCCTTCGAGCTTGTATTTAAGCTAGTCTTTGGACTCACATTTAGTCAACCTTTGGGTTCGCATTTAAACCAGCCTTTGGGCTCGCATCTTAGCTAGCCTACAGACTTGCTCTTAGCTAGCTTTCGAGCTCATACCGAAGGCATGAGTTCCTATCTTAGTTAGCCTTTAGGCTTACACTCAGCCAACCTTTGGGCTCATATCTAAGCTAGTCTTTGAGTTTAAACTCAAGCTAGTTTTTGGGCTTACACCCAATCAGCCTTCGGGTTCACACCCGTCAACCTTCAGCTTGCACTTATCCAATTTTTCGGCTGACAATTAGCCAGCCTTCTAGTTCACACTCAGTGCACTTAGCTAACCTTTGGGCTTGTACTTAGCCAACCTTCAAGCTCACATTTAGCTACTTTTTGGGCTCACACCTAGAGCCTTCGGGCTCGCATTAAGCCACCTTTCGAGCTGGCACTCAACTAGCTTTTAGGCTCACATCTAGCTCAACTTTTGAGTTAGCACTTAGGCAAATTTTGGACTCGAATCGAAGCTAGTCTTCGGACTCGCGCCCAGTTTGTCCTCGGGCTTACACTAAGCTAACTTTCAAGCTCACTAACAAAGCCAACTTTTGGGTTCACACATTTGAAGTTGGGCTATCGGTCCATCTAAAATCGTTATAAATAACTAAGGACCCTCAGATCAAATTAATTAATATGAAATCATTCAAGCATATTGAAATTAAACTCAGTCAAAATAATGGGTCAGAAAGTTGGGCTAAAACCCAAATTATGTTATACTCCAAAAATCCAAATTGAGTTAACCAAATAAACTCAGACTCAGCCCTAATCAGGTTCAAGTTGAGTCAATTTAAAATCCAATTGAGTTTAAATCCAAATCAAATTCATTCACGATTAAACTGAGTTCAAATTAAATTCAAATCAAGTCTAGACTAGAAAGCAAATTCAAAGTAGCCTGATTTGAAATTAAGTTGAACTAAATTGCCTTGAACTTAAACCAAGTCCATCAAGATGCAAATTCAAACACGATAAAGGTCCAACACAAGGTTGAACTTGACTAAGCTAAGTGTCATCAAACTCGAACTGGAACTAAATAGGGTCAAACTATGTCCCATTGGGTGTGCTATGTCTTTAGCAATGCTTCAAAGCCATAAGCAAAGTGTGATGTTACCACCCTCACTTGAACAAGAATCAATCCAAATAAAAACTAAACAAGGTCAAACTGAGTCTTGTTGAATCTGCTACAAAAGCATTTACCAACAACTGAAAGCTATATCCAACTCCAAAAGCCATTGATAATGCTATCACATCAAAGAAGCTAATTTGCCAATAAACTCAAATATGTCAGCCACACATCAAAACTATACCCAACTCCATAGGTTGTTGATGATGTTGTCAAATCAAAGAAGTTAATCATCAACATACTCAAGGCTATTGGAAACACTTCAAAGCTATACCCAACCCTCTAAGACATTGGTGACGCTACCAAATCAATGAAGTTGACCAACAATATGTCCAAGGCTATTGGTCACACTTTAAGCTAGTCAATCCCACAAGTAGTTGACGATGTGCTCTTCAAGCTAGTTAGCCTCAGAAGCAGCTGGTGATGCACTTTTCAAGCTAGTTAGCCCTAAAAGCATTTGGTGACGTGCCCCTACAAACTAGTCAACCACATAAGCAATTGACAATGTGCTCTTCAAGCTAGTTAGCCTCAGAAATAGCTGATGATGCACTCTTCAAGCTAACCTACCTCAAAAATAGTTAGTGACTCACTTTTCAAGCTAGTCAGTCCTAGTAGTTGATGACATGCCTCTTCAAGCTAGTCAACCCCACAAGCAATTAATGATGTGTCCCTTCAAGCTAGTCAATCCCGCAAGTAGTTGATGATATGCCCTTCAAGCTAGCAAATCCTAGAAGTAGTTGGCGATGTATTTTCAAGCTATACCCAACTTCATAAGCCATTGGTGATGCTATCTAAATCAAAGAAGTTATTGCCTACATCTTGTCAGCTATGGAAACACTTTAATGTAAATTAAAAAAGTTATTACCTATGCCTTATCGATTATAAAAATATTTCAAAAGCTAAAACAGTTACCACCTACATCCTATCAGGTACGAAAATACTTCAAGGTTAAATGAAATTATCACCTACGCCTTATCAGCTAATGGAAACACTCCAATAGAAATAGAGTTATCACTCATGCCTTGTCAGCTAATGGAAACACTCCAACCCAAATGGAGTTATTGCCGACTCCTTATTAGCTAACAAAAATACATCAACCCAAACAGAGTTATCACCAATGCCATATAGGCTAATGAAAATACTCCAACTCAAACGAAGTTATTGCCTCAATCTTATCGGCTATGGAAACACTTCAACAAAACCAAAGAAGTTATAACCATAGCTCAAAGTTAATGGAAACACTTCAAACGTCTTCCATTCCCTTCCATAGTTCGGGTTGGATGTCACATGGTTTAGCACAGTGGGAGCGAGGCAACAGCACACATCAGTTTCTTCTCCACTCTTTCTCTTCCTTTATTTCTTTCATATTTTCTATAATTCCATTGAAATTCATTGTAAAGTGAGGGTATACCCTTACTTAAGCCATGTACCATCTTTCTTAAATTAATCAAATAATTCTTTCTTCTTTTCTTTTTTGTATCTTAATTTTATTAGCTAGGTTTCTTACTTTAGGAGGTTCCTGATAATCATCAAGGTAATTAACAATAGGGGCTTGCGCCTATTGGAAGTCATGTTCTCACAACACATAATAGCATGTGTAAAATTAAAACAAATTTTGATTTATGATTTGAGATCGCTCCTCGAGGTTTCAGCTATTCTAGATGATTAACTTCGATCCCATAAATTCTGGCACACTCGACGGGACATTACTTCTCCTCCAATTATAAAAAATAGTTAATATGATAGAGATGCTAATAAAGTAGAATTATGATTGAAGATTGATCAATTATATTCTCCTTTGTAGAAGAAAGAATTAAATGGCAACAACAAAGAGCATCTCTGCCCCAAGATTCACCATCATTTTGAGGGCTAGTTTAGTTGTGTAGTTACCTCAATTAATGATCGCTATAGAGCAGCTGAAACTTAGATCAAGTTTAAAACCATCTCTAAGTTCATACAGTTCAAGAGGACACCATCTACTACACCAGCTAAAGTGGGTGACATGCAGGACTAGTTTGTTTCTTACCTTACATCAAGGGGAAGGAGGCTAAATGTCATCATCCCCAATGAGAAAGGCTATTTGGATGAGGAGCTAGAAACCATGCCTAAACCAACAAGGACGTCAGTCTTCCAGAAGCTAGGACCAAAGCAAAACTCAGTCTTTAGTCTCCTTCACTCAGTTCCTCACAGGAGGCAATTAAAAGCAAATCTATACACCATCATCGGTGATGAAGAACTCATCTTGACTATTGCAAGTAAAGAAAAAGTTGATAGATTGACTTGGGAAGCCTACCCCTCAAACAAAGTCGATCATCACCATCCATACCTCCAACTTATTTTCTCCATTAAAAAATTTAGAGAAGAGTAAAAGCAAGTTACTGGGGGCATAGTTTTGTCTTAAAATTGTGGCAAAAAGGTGAATCTCCAAACAAAAATACAAAAATCACTGTAACACTACAATCCAGTATAAGGACTCACAAAAGGAGATCACCCACACTATCAAATTCACTTCTCACCATGACTCTTGGAGGGACCATGAATTTGTACCCTAGCCAGCTAAATGCTGAAAGAAGGCTACTCGAGTGAAATTTACTGATGAAGAAATTTAAGAGGAGAGGACCCTTGTGGACCATTCCTTGCTACCACGTCAAAGAGAGGGTGCGGCAACCAACTCCATGAATAGACTCTTGAATAAGATAACTCAACTAATGGGAGAAGTTAGCCTTAACTCAGAGTCTAGACCTAATTCTTAGGATAGGAACCATCATGTTTTGATAGAAATTTTTGTCATAACTGAAAGCTCTAGTCACAAAGTGACCATAGAAACAATACAAGAATAGCTAAGACAACAAAGCAAAGAGAAAGATGAAGCTCAAAAGAAAGTAATGGACTTAATGGAAATGATGCTACAAATGCCCCAGAAGATGAATAAGTTAGAATGATCTCAACAACCATACCAAGTAGTAGAAGGCACATCTCTTGTAGATGAGGTCCATGAACATGTAGGCCCCTCACAAGCACCTCCTCTAGTAAGGGATACCCAATCCCAATTTTAGAGATCCCTAACAATATGGAACTCTTAGCATACATACAATAGTTGCACAATTAATACAAGGGAGTGAGATAGTTAGGGTAAACGATTTGACAAACTATACCCTAGCGATCGCAATCAAGTGTCATATCCCAAAGGCTATACAGTGCCTAGTTTTAAATAATTTAATGGCGTGGGCAATCCTAAATAGCACATAGCTTACTTTGTGACTTTGTGTGGAGATTTAAGTAATAATCCCTCATTATTACTCCGCTAATCTTCAACAAGTTTAACAAGAGTAGCATTTGAGTGGCATACTGGTCTGCAACTAGAATCCATACAGACTTTGGCATAAATGAAAGAGGCTTTCCGAATTAGGTTTGGAGGAGTCAATGATAAAGTGAATATTGCAAATCTTGTCTTAATGCTAAAATGTGACAATGAGACAATTCTGGATTATATCACATGGTGGAGAAATCTTAGCTTTAAGTGTGAACAACCCATTAGCCAGTTTGAGGTAGTGAACTTAGTCCTTAGCAACATAAGGGGAGACTGGATGACATCCTATTTGAGCGACCTTTCATCCATACGTTCTAAGACCTCATAATGCAAGTCAAGAAACTAGAAAGGATTGAGCCACCAAACTTATCTAGTTCACAAAGCTTCAGACTAGAAAAGGATAAGATAAAGCATGGAGATCTTCCAAAAAATGTGAGGGCTATATTCACAGCAACTAAGCAAAAGAAACCTCCAAACCCCACCATGAATAAGAGTAATCCTTAGAATATGCAAGCACTTAGAGGAGATGGAGAAATAGAATGATCCAATAATCTCCAACAAAAACTCAAAATAAAGTACTTTTTCAAAAGAAAAAGAGTAGGTAAAATCTTTCAGGATACCTTGAAGTTAGGCCTCCAATTTCTAGAATCTAAGAGGCTTGGAGAGGCCAATAAAATAGATCACCCAAACTATTATCCTTACCATAGAGTCTTAGAGCATACCATCAAAGACTGCTATGTGTTCAAGGATTGGGTTGAGAAGTAATACCATGAAGGCAAGCAGACTCTCTCGAAGGTAGCCCTATTGGAAATGTCTACCAAACACATTAATTATATTACTGTGTTCGAGGATCATGAACCACTCATTGAGATCCACTTTGGGGAAGAAGCATAACATACCTCTAAACAAAGGCACTTATTGAATGTCTACATCTCGAAAAGGCTAAAGAGACTAATGAAGAAGATGACTAAAAATACTGGAGAGCCTGGGATGGTGATAAAGAAAGTCTCATCAAAACAAACTGCCTTACCTGCTTGAAGCATCAAGAAGAAGAAGTTGGTTCAACCAGATGAATATGATGTCAAGAAATTGGTCATCCAAAAATACATTGATGCTCTGAATAAATATGTTCAAGGAGAAAGGAGCCAAGTAACTCTTAAAGAGTTTCTCCCTAATAAACTCAAAACTTTACTAGAAAATCTTGATGCAAGAAATGAAGAAATTGAACCCCTAGTTGCAACATGCTCTGTCATTTTTACCATTGGAGGTTTACAACTAAGCCAATCTTCACCCTGTTACTTCAATGATAAAGAAATTTAGGATGCAAGACAAGAAAAAGTGAATAGATTCATTGGGGATGATATTAATGAAATGAGAGATGTCACAAGTCTCCCTAATAGTTGCTCTTGAGATGGTTGGCTTCAAGAGTGGTTCCCCCATGAGCATGACTATTGTATGCTCAAACTATTGCCAGATACTATGAAAAAACTTGCTACAACCAACATGAGGTTTGTCAAGAGGCAAATGCAAATGTTGAACAAACACATGGAGGCTATGACTGCCTACATGGAAAGTGTGACAAATACAACCATCATGCTTTATGAGGAAGTCAAGAGGATGGAAAAGGTTATAGTAGAAAAGACAAAGCCATATAAAAGACCCCATTATGGTGGTGAGAGATCACTTAACAACTCCCCTTGGGATCAAAATGACCATTCATGCCACTTACTCTAGAATCTAAAAACTGTTGAAGAGAGTAGCTAAGTCTATGCCCTCTTATCACATGGTGACTCATACATTTGAGGTGAATGTCGGTGAGCTACTATCCACATCTCCATCAGGTAATTTAGCAATAAAGCTCAACCTATTAGGTTCAATGAAGTCCTAGTCCTAGAGCTTATGGAAGAATATACTTTGTTGACTTTAGATGAATTATTCAAACAAGGTATAGATGGTGAATATGACTCTATGTTAGATTAGAGCAACTTTTTAACTGCTTCAGAAGGCCCTACACTAGCAAGTGCCAAAGGAAGAAGTAGACATATTAAGATAGGATAAAATGAGCTAATTCTAAGGCTCATTCCACCCTACATCAAATCAATCTAAGTACCCATAGTCAAGCCAGTCTAGACATCCACAAAAGAGACATCCTAAATACAAAGTCCTAAAGAAGGTGATACAAGAAGATAAAATAAAAGGGTTCATCAAGAGGGTTTTTGAAGACCTCTTTATTAGAAAACCCCATGTGCCTAATTCTAATATTGAATGTGATGATTATTGGCCAGTCACATCCTCCAACAACATTCAAGAAACTATTGACTTGGGGCAAGAGTCCCCTATTTCTCGCATGATTAGCCTAGGAAGTATTCTGAAGAAGAACCTTATTAGTCCCATGATGCCAAATTTTAATTGAGGAGAGCAAATCAGATACAACTCCTAGGTGGAAAGGTGCTATTTATGAGACAAGCTCCAATGCCTAGGGATAAGAATATTCCCAAGGATACAGAAAAAGAGATTTAGATAAATGAGAGCGTTGAGCCCTTGCAAGCTGAACCTACACCCAAAAAGGTGGAATAAAATATAGCAGCTCACCTTAAGAAAATTTCTACTATACTGAGTGTATTTGATACCTTGATGATGTCAAAAGAACTCAGGAATATACTAGTACACATCTTACATAATTTGGCCAACTACCAAGTATATTTTGTTGAAGAGAAGATGAAGGAGTCTTTGTATGCATGCCAAACTCCCGCTGTCACCTTCACAAATGATGACCTGCTATTTGGAACAACAAAGCACAATAGACCATTGTATGTCATAGGGAATAGTGATGGGATCAAGATTAATTGCATCCTAATTAACATGGGTTTCTTAGTTAATTTAATGACTTTCTGTACTCAAAGAGCTTTAACTTTGAATGTATGTCACTTATCTTTTGAGATTATAACTATACAAGGGTTTGATTAAAATAGCCAAAGAGCTCTGGGAGCTATAATTATCTCACTAAAAATAGGTGAATTGATGACAAATGCCAAATTTTATATGATCGATACTGATGCATCATACAAAGCATTACTAGGGTGGCCAAGGCAATATGAAAACAAAGTGTTGCCATTAACCCTACACCAATACTTTAAATACTTCAAGGATGGTGAAGAATACTGAATTGATGGAGATGTACATTCTTTTAATGTTCATGCGGTACATTATGATGATGTAAATTGTTATAATATTATGTGTGATGAATTAGTCCCACATCAGATATTGGATAGATAGAGTCCAATAGATATAGTGAAAAAAGACCCATATCCCATGAGCTTGAGCTTTTGGGATGGTTTGGTGTCCGTCTCACTATATGAATTTGGTTTGATACTCTTGCAGGGCTCCCCAACAAGTGGTATCAGAGCTTAAGAGCAAACAACCAAGATGGCAAAATCCTTACTCGAGATGGAGAAGTTTTGATGGTAAGATAAATTTTGCCTTATGGTAGAAGAAAATGAAAGCGGTCGAGATTCAAAGAAAATTTGAGGATTGTATCTGCAAAATGTTTATCCCTCTCGGCCAGAGCGAGGCGGCTGATGCTGGCGGTGTGGCTACATGTGACCCAGTGGCAGCTCAAGTCCAATGTGGGGCACGACGGCGGAAGCGGCCGGTGGAGCACATAACGCCACAATGCGCAGGTAGTGTGCCGCTGCATGGTGCGCCAATGCAAGGGGCAGCGTGTGAGCCGCGTGGGCTACGTTGGGTGCCAGCGCGCGGGGCAGCACGAGGCTGCATGGGCCGCTTGGGCTGCGCAAGCTACGGCGGTGCATGACCCGAGGCAATGGTCTGGTGGCGGCGACCTAGCTTAGCCATGGCCTAGCAGAGGCGGCGGCATAGGACCTCAAGGGCGATGTAGGCTGAGGTGCTGCACTGCGTGTGGAGAAGGCTGTCCTAGTAGATCAAGTTTGGAAGGGCAGAGGGACTGAAGTCGGAGACCTGGAGGTTGCCATCGTAGTCGAGGACGAGATTCTTCAGCTTGAGGTCGCAGTGGCAGACGCCGCGGGAGTGGCAGAAGTCAACGGCCGAGAGGAGCTTGGCGCCTGTGAAGCCCGCAGAGGATGAGAGTGACTCAGGGTAGCGAAGGCCAGTTACTAGCGTACAAATCGAGTGAGGTAGTACTCTGGCAATAGGAGGCAGTGCTCAGGAGGTCCGACAAGTGGAGAAGGTAGTGGCTGTTGTGTGAAGCTGTGAGGGAACAGGACCAAGAATGAGGTCAAAGAGCGAATTCGATGTTGGCTCGAGCTTGCATCTTGTGATTAGTTGAATAATCTATTAGCCTAGGGGCAGGTGCTAGATGATAGATGACACTAAAGATTCGTGATGGTGGCACGCCCAAGTTTAAGTCAAGGTGAAAATTGTTGAGTTTTGGGTGTCTCGACCTCGAATTAGAGTTTGAGTTAAAGTAGGATTTCAAAGTTGGATTTATATTTATGATTGATTTGTAATATTAGGAGTTGTAATTAGAGTAAAACTCAGACTCAATAAGGGTCTATAAATATATTATAATACATAGGGCTTATGGTGGGGCAGTATTGAGATTGAGCTAGAGAGAAATAGAGAGAGAGGAATAGAGAGAATAGAGAGAAGAGAAAGAGAGAGAGTGTCAGCTCTCATGTGTGGATTTTTCTAGTGCTTCTCGGTGGTCTCTTATGGTGGTTTCTCATGGTGCACTCTTAGAGATTCTCTCTGAAGGTGGAGGCGTTGCTGAAGCTTGGTGAAAGAGTTTAGTTGAATAAGAAAGAGTGAAGTCTTTTTTGTAAACTCTTGTAAAAGCCTTTTTCTTTTGATAGTGGATCTCTCGTTGCCTTATCTTACTATTTTCTTTTATCTTGTATTACTTCTCATTTCTTGTGTTGTTTGAAAACAAGGTGATTCGTGAACCTTCCACTGCGAATCCCAATAATGAGACAAAAATTCGTTGGTATGGATCACACAGTGGAAGTGGTCAAGTAAAAGAGTTCTTGATTAAGAGTGTTAAATTGATGTGGTCAAATCACACCTGAAGGGGGAGATTGTTATAATGTCAGGTGTGATGAATTAGTCCCACATTGAATATTGGATAGATAGAGTCCAATAGATATAGTGAAAAAGACCAATATCCCATGAGCTTGAGATTTTGGGATGGTTTGGTGTTTGGCTCACTATATGAATTTGGTTTGACACTCTTGCGGCTCCCCAACAAGTGGTATCAGAGCTTCAGGTTCGAAACTATGCAAACTCTTAAGATCAAAATTATCGTGATAATGCGACTGAATTGAGTCACATGTTAGTCTCATGGCAAAGATTGGCGAAAGGGCACGGGCGCTAGCCCAAGGGCTCGAGCGCTGGCGCGAGGCTGGCGTGAGGCCGGAGAGAGGGCGCATGCGCGGGCGCCAGAGGCTGGCATGAGAGCGCAAGTGCATGGCCGGCAAGGGCATGGTCATCAAAGGCTAATGCGAGGACATGAGTCACATGGTGGAAGTGGTCGAGTAAAAGAGTTCTTGATTAAGAGTGTTAAATTGGTGTGGTCAAATCACACCTAAAGGGGGGAGATTGTTATAATGTCAGGTGTGATGAATTAGTCCCACATTGGATATTGGATAGATAGAGTCCAATAGATATAGTGAAAAAAGACCCATATCCCATGAGCTTGAGCTTTTGAGATGGTTTGGTGTCTGGTTCACTATATGAATTTGGTTTGACACTCTTGCGGCTTCCCAACAGTAAAACACTATTAGAAATCTAACATTGAAAGGGGGTCTGCTTCTATCAATCAAGTAAAAGAAAAATTACTAGTTTGATCTTTGCTCTTCCTCACCTAGGAAGCAATTCTGATCTGACCTCTTTAGATGAAGAAGCCCCACAAGTCTGCTTGGGTGGTTATACTTCTAATAAAGATGATGATAGAGGTCAAATAGAAAATACTCTCCTTATCACTTAAGTTTCAAAAGGCTTAGTCAAGCCATTAGATGAGCTAAGCATCAATATTGTGGAAGAACTAACAACATTCTACATTCCTCCATGGTGCAAAGGAGAAAAAGGAAATATTATTCTACAAGGCAATTCCTTGTGCTCCAAGTATATATGAAATTCTAGAGACTGAAAATCTAGCGGATGATGTGACCATCAACTGGTAGTCATGCCTAAATATTTCTTAGATCAACTTCCTTTAAATAATCAACAAATCTAGTTGTGGACATCCACAAACAAAGAGAGAGAGAGAGAGAGAGTCACTTCTTGAGGAATCTATGGGATACACCCTAAGTACATGTCTACATTCTTGGAAGAGGAAACAAGAACACTAAAGGACTAGGCTATATTACTTCAAATGTCCACACGTGTCTTATGGTCATTGTTGGACCTCTCTCCGATGATCAAGATGGCCAAAGGACATCAATGCCCCTTGATACGTACACTAAGGTGGCTGCAACTTTTTAAACATAACAAGAAGGTGACATCCTCAATAGGATTTCATCAGAATTAAAAGAAAGGGGGCATGATGTAGCCAAAATACTTTCATATGATCCTTTACCAAACCTCACTCAATATGCTGACTCACTTGGTGAAGAGATAATTCTCGAACCAAAAGAAGCTCCACCAGAACTTGAGGATAGGGGGCAAGCCACAGTAGATGAACTGATTGAGATCAACCTAGGCTTAGAGGAGGACCCTAAATTGACTTTTATCAGCACTCAACCTTTAGAGAAAGCCAAACCTAGCTTAAAGTAGTGCTCCAAGTGTATATTAACTACTTTGCATTGAGTTACAAGGCAATGCTTGGACTAGATCCTAAAGTTATTGTCCACAAACTAGCCATCAATCCCAAACTTTTACCTATCAAACAAGTACCTAGGAAGATGAAACTGGACCTAGATCAGAAGGTGATAGAAGAGGTGAAGAAACTGATCAAAGTAGGTTTTATCAAAGAAGAAAAATACCTAGATTGGGTAGCAAGCATTGTGCTAGTCAAGGAGAAGAATGGTCAAATCCACATTTATGTGGACTACAGGAACTTAAAAAAAGTATGTCCAAAAGATAATTTTCCATTATCAATAATAAAAATCATGTATAACAACATGGCCGACTTTGAAATATTCTTTTTCATGAATGGAATTTTAGGATATAACTAAATCAAGATGCATCTTGGTGATGAGAAACATACAGCCTTCAGGAAACTAATTGGTGGTCAAAACTAAGTCCAAAAATAGGCACATCCAAGACCTAAGAGTGGTATTTGATTGCCTTCGAAAATATAATCTAAAGATGAATCCTATAAAGTGTGCCTTAGGGGTATCATTCCTTAGCTTTATTGTTAGACATCGAGGGATTGAGATCAATCCATCTAAGATCAAAGCTATCTTGGATATGGTATCACTAAACCATTTAAAGCAATTGAGGTCATTCCAAGGCTAACTTGTATACATAAGAAGATTCATTTCAAATCTCTCTAGAAAATGTAAGCCTTTTCCAAGTTAATGAAGAAAAATACTCCATTCATCTAGGATCAATACTGTCAACAAGCCTTTGAAGAAATCAAGTAGTATCTTCTAAAGCCACCAATCTTGGTAGTACATTTACCTGATAAATCCCTTATCGTCTATATAATAGCAATGGAAGGATCTCTTGGGGCACTTCTTGCCCAGAATAATAAAGAGGGTAAAGAAAATACACTACTATCTAAGTAGAATGCTAGTGGGGGTAGAAATAACTCTTCCCTCAAAAAGTATTGTCTAGCACTCATATTTGTGGTAAAAAAAGCTGAGATATTCTTTGCT
This sequence comes from Trichopus zeylanicus subsp. travancoricus, assembly GCA_005019695.1. NCBI lineage: Eukaryota > Viridiplantae > Streptophyta > Magnoliopsida > Dioscoreales > Dioscoreaceae > Trichopus > Trichopus zeylanicus. The sequence continues at coordinate 284,426 of RXID01014226.1, forward strand.
TTCTCATCAAGACATTTTAATATCAATGATTGATCCCATAAAGTACCTTATAACTAGGCTTGCACTTACTGGGAGGCTAGTAAAATGGAATTTAATCCTCATAGAATTTGATATCAAATTCACTCCTCAAAAGATGGTTAAGGGGCAAGCCCTCATTGATTTTCTCGCAGCTCACCAAGTACTGGATGACTCTCCTCTAAATTACAAGCTCCTTGATGAAAAATCCTTTTGGTCAAAGAGGGCGAACATTACTGGAAGCTATATTTTAATGGAGCATCATCCATCATACTAGGGAGCAAATTAAAGCTTTTGCAAATCAAAGTAGGCATTGGATTCCTTTATGTCACTCCAAATAGGGACATTTTACAATACTCCTATTCCCTCTGAAAACTATGTATAAACAATGAAGTTAAATACGAGGCCCTAATTACAGGACTCGAAATGGCCCTCAATATAGAAATATTATGCCTGTATATTTTTGGTGATTCACAACTAGTCATTAGCCAAGTCCAAGGAAAATATAAAGTCCACATATTTGAGCTCATAAAATACCATGAAAAGGCTCAAGAGCTCATATGACAAATTCCTCATATTTAAATAACTAAGGTTTCTTGGTCCATCAATGCGAAAGTTGACTCAGCCAAACTAGCCAAGACACTGGCCGATTCTAATCAAGAAAAAAATTCTAATCACAGTGTATAGTGGATAAGAGATGAACTTAGTCTTCAACATCAAATACAAGAAAAATGAATCTAAACTAGTAGAAGAGACCATGAATTAGAGAACACCGTTCATCAACTACATCAAAAATGGAGAACTCCTAGAAGATAAGTCTGCATAAGCACAACTCAGAAAGAGAGTCCTGTGCTTTCTGCTTATCAATAACACTCTTTATAGAAGATCCTTCGATCAACTATTTTTGTGCTATCTCTCAGACAAAGAGGCTAGAGAAGTTATGTATGAAGTACATTCTGGAGTCTGCAGAGCTCATCAATTAGGCCCAAAAATGATGATAAAGATTAAGCATATGGGCCACTATTGGCCCACGTGGTGGGAGATTGCATTGAATATATGAGAAGATGCCACCTATGCCAAATTCATGGTAACTTCATTCATCAACATGTAAATCCCCTACATCCAACAATGTTCTTATAGCCATTCGAGGGATGGGGTATAGACGTCATTGGCCCAATCGATCCATCTTCTTCTAGAGGCCATCACTTCATATTGGCGGCAACTGATTATTTCTCTCAGTGAGCTAAAATAATTCTATTGAAAGAGGTAAAAGTGGATGCTGTTATCCACTTCTTTCAAGAAAATATTTTGTACTAATTCTGTGTTCCTCAAAGGATCATTTCTAATAGTGGACTGTCCCTCAGAAGATTCAAGGTAGGGCGCTTTGTGCATCATCACATGATAGATTAGAGATATTTATCCATCTATAACACAAGAGCTAACAGATTGGCTGAGGCATTCAACAAGACCCTTTTCAAGATCTTAAAAATATTATTGCCAAAAATTAGAAAGATTAGAACCAAAAGCTTACTAAAGCACTATGAGCCCATTGCACCATATATCAAACTCCTACCCAATCAATGCCATATGCATTGGTGTTTGGGACAGAGGCAGCCTTGCCACTAGAAGTGCAAATCCCCTCTCTAAGAATTGTCTTGCAAGAAAAAAATCACAAGAGAAGATAATGTTTATCTTCACCTTGATGAGCTAGACTCCTTGGATGAGACAAGGCTCGTAGCACAACAAGACCTAGAAATGTATGAGCACAATAAGATGGCTCGGCTCAGGTTATTCCAGTAGGAAGAAATAGTCTTAGTTCTAAGAAACCAAATCCACTGTTATGTGATAAACCAAGTCCACTTCAATGTGGGAATCTAAGTTTACTTCCACATGGCAACCTAAGTCCACTTTTTGTGGCAAATTAAGTCCATTTTACATGGCACACTAAGTCTATCATTGCATGACAAATAAGTCCACTCCTGTGTGGCAATTGGAGCTCATATTTTCAACCAAATATTGATACAAGGGCAAGTACTTAAAAATTGTTTGCACCCTCTCCTCTTACCAAAACTCGAGAAAAGGCTGTGAAGGAGGCAATTTTTACCACAATCAAAATTTGATTGAAATATGATTAGGATTAAAATTTATATGCCACTAAATTATGGTTCAAATATGGGTCTTTGTCAGACTTAAATCGTGTCTGAGTTTGATAAAAAATCGAGCTCAAACCATTGAAAAATTTGAATTCTAGTAGCCTAATCTAAATAGGTTGAGTGGGTTGGATTTTTGGACCAGAATAGAGCCCAGAATTCATCTAAAACTTAGGCAAAAATGACAAAAAATAAAAATTTTATAAATAAACCTGGATTCTAGCAAAATCCAGGATTTACAAATAATTTCCTCAAAAGATCAATAATTATGATTTGGTCCTTATGAAATTTAAAATTTACAAATAAGCCTCTTCAAAATTCTTTATTTATAAATAAGCCCCCATAATTTTGAGTTTTGTGCCCTTGTTGACCTTGTTTGTAATGCATGCAAGCTCCACACAAATTCTCCCCAGTGGTGGATCCACACCTGCCGGATTCCTCACCCAACGACACCACCGTCTCTGCCACTTCTGGGGACCCAGACCCCAACCCCACCGGACTAACCTCCAAGTGCCAACGCTGCCCCTCCATCCATCTTGATGACATTGGGGACCCTCCTACAATCGAAACCTATCCCTGCTGCCCCAATTACCATTAGAAGCCCTCCTCCTCCTCCTCGCCCTCTAGGCTTCTCCATCCTCCAAGTCTTACCTCTACTCTCTCCCATATGGGTTGCCACCACCCAGCATTGTGTGCCTTCTTTATCTATGATGCTTCTCAAGCCCATTGTCACTGGAGAAGCAACTGGATCTGGCCAAGATTTGGCTAGATTTAGCTATGGGGTCAGAGGAGCAAAGGAGCTCCTTGCTCTAGCTTGAAGATCGTCATCCACCATCAACTCGTGAGACTATATCTAGCCAATATTTGGCCAGATCTAGCCATCAGGATGAAAGAGCATGGAGCTCTTTGCCCCAGCTTGAAGGAAAGAAAGAGGAGTTGGGGGTACATAAGAGGAAGAAGAAGTAAAAAAGGAAGAAATAAAATATATAAACAAAGTTGTGCATATTAGTAAAAAAAATAAAAATATATGGTCAAAAATATAGAGAAAGAGTTTTAGGCTTGAAGGGGAAGAAGGCAAAAAAAAAAGATAAAAATAAAAAAAATAGTGTGATTTCAAAAGAAATTCAGCAAAAATAGAAAAAGGAGCTTTCTTCATCATGGCTATATGCAATTTTTGGTGTGACAATAGACTCTCGATAGCACCCTCGCCACCTATGGCCCTAGGTGACGAAGATAGTGAATCCATAACCTCACTGCAACCATCTGTGGCCTCTCAAAGATGGTGATGGAGATGACAAATCCATGACCTTGCTATGGCCACTTGCGGCCCCTCAAAAATGGTGATAAAGATGGTGATGAAGATAAGAAATTATGACACTATTTGTGACCACCCAAGGCCCCTAGAAGACAGTGGATCCCCATAACTTAGCTAGCCTTTGGGCTTGTATCCAAGTCAGCCTTTAGGTTTGCACTCAACCACCCTTTGGGCTCACACTTGAGTTAGCCTTTAGGCTTATATCAAGTCAGCCTTCAAGCTCGCATCTAAGCTAGACTTTGGGCTCGCACTTAACCAGCCTTCAAGCTCACATCCAAGCCAACCTTCAGGCTCACACCTAAGCTAGCGTTCGGGCACTCACTCAAACTAGCTTTTGGGCTCACATCTAAGCTAGCCTTCGAGCTCGTACTTAGTTAGCCTTCAAGTTTGCATCTTAGCCAACCTTTGGGCTTGCACTTAGCAGGCCTTCAGGTTTGTACCCAAGCCAACTTTTGAGCTCACATCTTAGTTAGCCTTTAGGCTCACATCCGAGCAAGCATTCAGGCTTGCACTCAGCTAGCTTTTGGGCTCACACCCAAGCTTGCATTTGGGCTCACACTTAGCCAGCCTTCAAGCTCACATTTAGCCAACCTTTAGGCTCACACTTAACTAGCCTTCAGGCTCACATCTTAGCTAGCCTTGGGCTCACACTCAACCAACCTTCGAGCTCCCATCCAAGCCAATCTTCAGGCTCACACTAAGCCAGCCTTTGGGCTTACATCCGACCTAGCCTTCAGGCTTGTACTTAACTAATCTTTAGGCTCACACTTAACTAATTTTTAGGCTCGCACTTAGTCAACCTTCAAGCTTGTACCCAGCCAGACTTTGGGCTTACACTTAGCCAACCTTTAAGCTTACACTTAGCTAGCCTTTGGGCTCACACTTAACCAGCTTATGGGCTTGCACCTAGCTAGCCTATAGGCTGTCACAAAGCCAACATTCAAGTTTGCCTTTAGCCAACCTTTAGGCTCGTATCTAAGCTAGCTTTTGATCTCACATCTAAGCCAATCTTTAGACTTGCACCCAGTTAGCCCTCACGCTCTCACTAAGTTAGTTTTTTTAGCTCATTAACTAAGCCAACCTTCAGGTTTGTATATTTGAAGCTGGGCTATGGGTCCATCTAAAATCATCATAAATAGTGACCCTCAAATCAAATTAATTAATATAAAATTACTCAAGTATATTGAAATTGAACTTAGATAAAATAAATGGGTAAAGGCCAAGTTGGCTTAAATATACTTAAATTGGTTAAAAAGTTGAACTAAAACCTAAATTGAGCTAGACTCCGAAAATCCAAATTGAGTTAACCACATAAACTCAGACTCAACCCTAATCAGGTTTAAGTTGAGCCAATTTAAAATCAAATTGGGTTCAAATCCAAATCAAATCCAATTAGGATTAAACTAAGCTCAAATTAAATTCAAATCAAGTCCAAACTAGAAAGAAAACTCAAAGTTAAATTAGAAATAGGCTAGATTAAGCTTGAACTAAAATTAAATTAAACTAAATTGACTTGAACTTTAACCAAAGTCCATCAAGATGTAAACCCAGACTCAATAAAGGTCCAACACAAGGTCAAACTTGACTTAGGATAAGTGACATCAAACTCCAACCTGAACTAAATAGGGTCAAACCAAGTTCCATTGGGTGCGCTAAGTCTTTGGCAATACTCCAAATCCATGAACAAAGAGTGATGTAACACCCTCACCTGAACCAGAATCTGTTTGAATAAGAATTAAATAAGATCCAATTGAGTCTCGTTAAGTGCAATACAAAAGCATTTAGCAACACTTCAAAGCTATATCCAACTCCATAGGCCATTCGTGGCTCTATCAAATTAAAGAAGTTAATCATCAATAAACTAAAAACTGTCGGCCATACTTCAAAATTATACCCAACTCCATAAGCTATTAGTGACATTGTCAAATCATAGAAGTTAATCGCCAACATGCTCAAAGCTATACCCAACCCGTTATGACGTTGGTGATGCTACCAAATCAATAAAGTCAACCAATAATATGCTCAAGGCTATTGGCCACACTTCAAGTTAGTCAACCCCACAAGCAGTTGATGATGTGATCTTCAAGCTAGCCAACCTCAGAAGAAACTAGTGATGAGAGCTCTTCAAGTTAGCCTGCCCCAAAAGTAGCTGGCGACATGCTCTACAAGCTAGCTAGTCCCAGAAGCAACTAGTGATACGCCCCTACAAGCTAGTCAATCTCACAAGTAGTTGATGATATGCTTTTCAAGCTAGCCAGCCCCAGAAGTATCTAGTGATGCACTCTTCAAGTTAGCCAATGGTAGAAGCAATTGGTGACACACTTTTCAAGCTAGCTAGCCCTAGAAGTAGCTGGTGACATACCCCTACATGCTAGTCAACCCCATAAGCAGTTGACGTACTCCTCTTCAAGCTAGTCAACCCTACAAGTAGTTGGCAAGGTGCCCCTAAAGCTAGTCAACCTCCCAAATAGTTGATGATGTGCCATTCAAGCTAGCCAATCCCAGAAGTAGTTGGCAATGCATCTTCAAGTTATACCCAATCTTATAAGCCGTTGGTGATGCTACCTAAATCAAAGAAGTTATCACCTATGCTTTATTGGCTATGAAAACACATCAACCTAAATCAAATCAATTATCACCTATGCCTTATTGGCTATGGAAATACTTCAAAAATCAAAGAAGTTATTGGCTATGCCCTATCTACTACAAAAACACTTCAAGATTAAACAGAGTTATCACCCACACCTTATCAGCTAATGGAAACACTAACCCAAATGAAGATATTGTACATGCCTTATCAGCTAATGGAAACACTCCAACCCAAATGGAGTTATTGCCCATGCCTTATTAGCTAAAGGAAATACTCCAATCCAAATGGAGTTATTGCCAATGACATATCGGCTAACGAAAACACTCCAACCCAAATGAAGTTATTGCCTATGTATTATCAGCTATAGAAATACTTCAACAAAGCCAAAGAAGTTATAGCCAAAGCTCCAAGCTAATGGAAACACTTCAAACTTCTCCCATTTCCTTCCACAGTTTGGGTTGAATGTCACACGGTCCAATGCAGGGGGAGCAGGGTAGTAATACACATTAGTTTCTTCTCCACTCTTTCTCTTCCTTTATTTCCTTCATATTTTCCATAATTTCATGTTGAAATTTATTGTAAAATAAGGGTATACATTTGCTTAAGCCATGTACCATCTTTCTTAAATTAATCAAATAATGGTTTCTTTTTTTCTTGTTTTGTGTCTCTATTTTATTAGCTAGATTTCTTATTTTAGGAGGTTCCTGATAATTATCAAAGTAACTAACAATAGGAGTTTACACCTATTGAAAGTCATGTTCTTACAACACTTAATAGTGTATTTCAAATTAAAATAAATTTTGCTTGTTATTTGAGGTCGCTCCTCAAGGTCTCCACTATTCCGAGTGGTCAACTTCCATCCCACACTTCAATGACCCCACTGAGGTATTACCAAAAGCCTTGGCTTTGCTGGCCTAAGTGTCCAACCAAGTACTTTGGTGACCCCACTGAGGTATCAGATATCATGCCACTCAATAGTTCTAATCCAGCCATGTGCTTCAATATTCAACTGAAGTAGAAGGCGAGCCCATCGAACATAAACTTGGCTTCATGGTATTAGGCAAGTTCATTAGCCTAGGCAAGCATTAAAATGGGATCGATCAAGGTTGGAGGCACACTCAAAAGACCTGGCAAAGGGTTCCAAACCAATGATAATAGAGAATCAAAAAAAGATAAAAATTCTATTGCATTCCAATGACAAAACTAGTACAAAATTCTCTCTCTCTCGATAAAGAGAAAAGGTATAACCAATCAGATGTATTTGGAGGTTCAGAAGACTCTGCTAGCTCAGTTAACCATGGGATGCCCTCTTTGGCCTCTCTTTTCTTCACTGCCTTGATCTCCCTCTAATAGGATTCTTATACTCTCACATGAGGAATTAAACCCTCAAGTCATTATAGAGTTCAACTTCAAGGTTGTCAGGCTTAATTTGGGATCATGGTGAGTTTTCTTCATCATATCCTGACAAATGAGGTACCCTTCTTCAGCAAGCTTCCCATGCTCCCAGAGACATTTATTGCTAATATTGTACTCTAAAAGGGTTTACATCTTAGCCAACTTTAAAGTACTATTGTATTCCTCACTCTGAAGATATGTGGTGGTAGTATCAATTTTGGCATTACTAGGGCAATTCGATGCCGAATGTCCTGGTCTTGTAGACCAGACAAAGTCAACTTATTGCTCACCTATGAGGAGATTTTTCTCCTCCTCCATATTCTTCCTAGTCTCTTCCACACTAAGTTGGAGAGACTTGAGTTGAGAATAAAGCAAGGCCACCTCTTCCTCAGCTTGCTCTCCTTGGTAGTGCCCAGGCTTTAAGCCTTGTAAAACTAGTGCCTAGCATATTGGAAAGATTTCTAGGCCTACAGTCAAACTTAAGATCAAGCTATGATCCAAAAGAAAAAGGAATATAGGCAAAAGGAAAAAGGAACCAATCTTATGAGGGTGCAAGACCTAACTCCCTCTAAAAAGTGTTGGCCAAGAGGGAGTTGAGCCAAGGAAGGATTGGCATCCTGTCCAAAGCCTCCAAGGAAGTACTCCCTAGTCTCAATCTCCATCAAGGAAGACTATTCCCATGATCTACATAGGTAGGATGAGCAGAAGGAGCGAAAATGGCACCCTTGCTATAATTAACCTTCTTCATCATCAAGTGATGGGTGGGCAATTAAGCATTGACCTTAGCATCCTTTGGTTAGCAACAAGATAAAGGAGCATGAGGTATCACCTATACCTTCCTTGTCCTCCCTTCACTAGTATACTAGCTCTCCTCCTCCTCCCTTTTCCTCTTTCTCGAAGCTGAAGATACTGGTTGGCAACCAGTAGGAACATTCAACTCTAAGAGCCTCCTAGTAAAAGAGTCTATAGATGCTCGAGGGACACCCCTCTAATACCTCAATCTATGAGATCTAGGCAAACCTTACAAAAATTGTATTTCATAATCAAACTGGGTAAAGATAAGATACTCGAACCAAAATTATTAAAAATGAGATGAGAATTGAGAATAGAAACTTACTTGAGGCTAGGGGTAGAATGGTTATACGGGCCCTTGAAGGATAGGACACCACTAGATCAAAGAGGTCACCCTTAATAGACAGACCCTCATCAACCTCCCGGGTCCCTCTTGATGCCTAATGGCCTCTCACCCCTAGAAGATGATGCTGAGTTAGCACGGGGTGAAGAGGACCTCCTCGTGGGTGGTGACATCAACTCGGAAGCCTCGGAGTGAGTAGAACACTTTTCAACAAAGGAGGCCACCTCTTCCCTTGGAGTGGGAGATCTCCTTTTAGAATTAGAAGGGGTGGAAGAGGATGTTATTTGAAAGTGGGTCAGCCTACAGGCAAAGGCAAGGATTGTAAAAGTTTTTCTGAATGAAGGATAACAGACCTTTATATAAGGTTTCCCTAATTGTCTAATTATCTCCACATTGCTTAAGACAAGCTATTGATGTCCAAAGGATGAAAATTTCAATAGCCTCCCCTTAGATCCAAGGGATGCATGTTCTAGTTAAAAAGAAATCTTGAAAAGAGCAATTAAGAGGTATACAAAAGCTCACGTTGATAAATGAGCAAATCGTCACCTCAAAAGAAGGTGAAGCCAAAATAATTATTTGAGATTTGACAAAACAGTGCTCCATTTCTCAAAGCCAAATGATGGTTGATAAAGGTGACAAGTCAATTCTTGAAGGATTGCCAGATATCTAAAGAAGCATCGTCTCCTAGTAACCTTGAACATGGAGTCCTAAAAACTTGGCATCCTGTCAGGCTAAAATGTCAACAAGAACCCAACCCTGAACTAGTCCCTAGCCAATGTACCCAAGGTAAAAAACCACCTTGTGATAAAGCTGCAATAAGCTCTTAGCACATGGGCTAAAAGAGGCTAGACTTACTCTAATTTTGACACATAAAGAGCTCAATATCTTTGGCCAAAGCAAGTATATCAAGTATCTATTGATCTCAGATACCTCAATATAAGCATATCAAAATTTGAATCATTATGGACTCTTATCTTAAAGCAAATCTTGGGAAATCTGAGATTTGTAGTAATCCATCACAATTAAGCCAGAAAGATTGTGACTCCTAAATTGCAATATTTGGATATGCTCCATAGCCTATAAAATACATCTATCTCTGAAAAAGGTAAGGACTAATGCTTCTCTCCTCTCAACAATTGGCTCAAGATATAGACTATCATATTTTGACCGAAGCCTTGGTCATAACTAAAAGCTCCAATCAAGAGGTGACCATAGAAGAACTATAAGAATAGCTGAGATAGCAAAGCAAAGAGAAGAATGAAACTTAAAAGAAAGTCATGAAGTTGAAGAAAATGATGCTACAAATGAGCCAGAAGCTTGATAAGTTGGAATGATCCCAATAGCCATTTCAAGTAGTAGAAGCGATAGAAGGTGCATCTCCCATAGTTGAGATCTACAAAAATGTGGGCCTTTCACAAGTACCTCCTCTAGTAAGGGATACCTAATCCCTAATTTTAGGGATCGCTGACAATATGGAACTCCTAGCATATATACAAGAGCAGGTACAATGAATGGTAGTTATACAATTGAGATAAGAAAGTGAGACAGGTAGAGTAAACGGTGTTGATAAACCATACCCTTGTCATCACGACTGAGTGCCATATCTTAAAGGCTTTATAGTGCCTAGTTTAAAACAATTTCATGACTTGGGAAATTCTAAATAGCATATAGCTCACTTTATGACTCTATGTGGAGATTCAAGTAACAATCCCTCATTGTTACTCTGCCAATTTTTAGCAAGCTTGATAGGAGTAGCATTCGAGTGATATGCTAGTGTACAACCAAAATCTATACAAACTTGGGCACAAATGAAGGAGGCATTTTGAATCAGATTTGGAGGAGTCAGTAATAAGGTGACCATCACAAACCTTGTCTCAACACCAAAATATGACAATGAGTCGATTCTAGGTTATATCACATAGTGGAGGAATCTCAACATTAAGTGTGAACAACCTATGAGCCAATTTGAGGCAATGAATCTAGTCCTCGATAACATAAGGGGAGAATGGATGGGCATCCTATCTGAGTGCCTCTTCTACCCATATATTCCAAGACCTTATCATGCAAGTCAAGAAGTTGGAAAGAATTGGCCCACCAACCTTATCTAGTTTACAAAACTTTAGATCAAAAAAGGATAAGGTAAAGCGTGGAGAGTCTTCCAAAAATTTGAAGGTTGCTTTCATAGTAACTAAGCAATAAAAACCTCCAAACTCCACTATGAACAAGGGTAATCCTCAAAAGCCACCAGCAATTGGAGGAGATGGAGAAATGGAATAATCCAATGATCTCCAACAAAGGCTCAAAAAGAAATATTCTTTCAAAAGAGCAAGAGTAGGTAAAATCTTTCAAGATACTCTAAAGTTAGGCCTTCAATTGCCAGAATCCAAAAGGTTAGGTGAGGCCAACAAAACAAATCACCTGAACTATCATCCCTACCATAAAGTCTTGGGGCACACCATTGAAGATTGTTATGTGTTCAAGGATTGGGTTGAGAAGCAATATCGAGAAGGCAAACTGACACTCTCAAAGGTAGCCCTATTGGAAATACCTGCTGAACATATCAATTATATTACTATGCTTGAGGATCATGAACCACTTGCTAGAACCTTTTTTTGGAGAAGAAGCACAATGTACCCCTGAACAAAGGCACTTATGGAACATCTACATTTTAAAAAAGCTAAAGAAACTAAGAAAGACGATTACTAGAAATCTTGGGGGGCCTGGGATGGAAGCCTCATCAAAACAAACTACCTTACCTACTCAAGGCATCAAGAAGAGGAAGAACATAAGCAAGCAAAAGAAGTTGGTTCAGCCATATGAATATGATGTCAAAAAATCAGCCATCCAAGAACACATTGATGCTCTAGATGAATATGTTTAGGGGGAAAGAAGCCAAGTAACTCTAGAGGAATTCTTCCCTAACAAATTTAAAAGCTTTACTAGAAAACCCTGATGCAAGAAATGAAGAAAGTGAACTCTTGGTGGCAATGTTCTCTACCATATTTACCATTGGAGGTTTACAACCAAGCCGGTCCCCACCCCATCACTTCAAAGATGAGAAAATTTAGGGCGTAAGGCAAAAAGTAAATAGGTTTGCTGGGGATGACACCAATGAAGTAAGAGATCCCATAGGTCTCCCTGATAGCTACTCTTGAGATGACTATCTTAGAGAGTGGTTCACCCATGAGCATGACTATGGCATACTCAAACTACAACTAAATACTATAAAAGAGGTAGCTATAAGTAACATGAGGTTTGTTAGAGGGCAAGTGCAAATGCTGAATAAACACATGTAGACTATGACTGCCCATATGAAAAGTATGACAAATATGACTATCATACTCTGTGATGAAGTTGAGAGAATGGAGAGAAGGTGCTAGTAGAATAGACAAAGCCATGTAAAAGACCTTATTTGAGTGATGAAAAACCACTTATCGACTCTCCTCAGGCTTAGGACAACCAATTGTGCCACTTACTCCCGAGACAGGTCAAGAAAGTTAGACACTATCAAAGAGAGTTAACTAAGTATATGACCTCTTGTCGCATGATGACTCATATGCCTGAGGTGAACACTGATGAGTTGCTATCCCAGCCTCCATCAGGCAATCTAGCAACAAATGCTCAACCTGCTAGGTTTAGTAAAGTCCTAGTCCTAGAGCCTATAGAATGATGCAGTTTGCCAACTTTAGATGAATTATGCATATAAGGCATGGATGAAGAATATGACTCTATATCTGACTTAGAACAACTTATAACCATTTCAGAAGGCCCTACACTAGCAAGCACCAAAGGAAGAAGTAGGCATTTTGGGAAAGGATCAAGCGAACTAATGCTAAAGCTCATTTTGCCCCTATAACAAATCAATCTAAATATCCATAGTCAAACTAGTCTAGACATCCACAGATGAGACATCCTAAATATAAAGTCTAGAAGAAGGTTTTGCTAGTAGATGAAATAGAAGGGTTCATCTAGAGAGTTTCTGAAGACCTTTCTATAAGAAAGCCACACATGTCAATTCTGATGTTGAATGGGATTATTATTAGCTAGTCACATCCTCCAATAACATTTAGGGAACTATTGACTAGGGGTAAGGGTCCACTACCTCCTGTCGCATTATTAGCCTCAAAAGTGATTCTGAAGATAAACCTTATTGCTCTCGTAATGTCAGATTTCAACTAAGGCGAGCAAACCGGATACAACTCCAAGGTGGAAAGGTGCTACCTCCAAGACAAGATCCAATGCCTAGAGACAAGAATATCCCCAAGAATAAAGAAAATAAAATTCAAATAAGTGAGGGCAGTGATCCCTAGCAAGCTAAACTTGCACTCAAGAAGGTGGAATATAACATAGCAGCCCACCTCAAGAAGATCCCTTCTATGCTGAGTGTTTTTGATGCCTTGATGATGTCACAAGAACTCTAGAATACACTAGTGCATATCTTGTATAATCCGACCAACTACCAAGCATATGTTACTGAAGGGAAAATGAAAGAGTCTTTATGTACATGCCAAACTCCCATCATCATCTTCACAAATGATGACTTGCTACCTAGAATAACATACCACAATAGACTGTTGTATGTCATAGGGAATAGTGATCAGATCAAGATCAATCACATCCTAATTTACCTAGGTTCCTCAGTCAATTTGATGACTCTCTAAAGTCTAAGAGCTCTAGCCTTGGATGTATATCATCTATCATCCAAAATTATAACCATACAAGGCTTTAATAAAAATAGCCAAAAGAGCTCTGGGAGCCATAACTATCCCTGTGAAAGTAGATGAGTTGATGACAGATACCAAATTTTATGTGATCAATACCAATGCATTATAGAAAGCACTAATAGGAAGGTCATGGCTATATGAAAACAAAGTAGTGCCATCTACCCTGCACAAATACATCAAATACTTCAAGGATAGTGAAGAACACTGAATTGATCATGATGCAAACTCTTTTGATATTCATGAGGTACATTATGATGATGCAAAATGCAATCAGTGATCCGACATTGATAGCGGGTCTACTTCTATCAGTCAAGTAAAGCAAAAGATTGTTATCTTAATCTTTACCTCTCCTCACCTAGGAAGCAATTTTGACTTGACATCTTTAGATGTGGAAGCCTATAAAGTCTATCTAGGTGGTTATACTTCTGATGAATATGATAATAGAGATCAAATAGAAAATACTCTCCTTATTACTAAGGTTCTAAAAGGCTTGTTTAAGCTGTTAGATGAGCTGAGCATCAATATTATGGAAGAATTAATGACTTTCTACATTCCTCCATGGTGCAAAGAAGAAAATAAAAATACTATTTTACAAGGCAATCCATTGTGCCTCAAGCATACATAAAATCCTAGGGATTAAAGATCTAGCAAATGATGGTGACCATTAATTAGCAATCATGTCTAAATATTTCTTAGATCAGTTATGTCAGATAATTAATAAATCTAGCTGTGGGCATCCACAAACAAAGAGACAAAGTCATTTCTTCAAGAATCTATGGGATCCACCCCAAGGACATGTTTACATCCCTCGAAGAGGAAACAAAAACACTAAAGGACTACGCTATATTACTCTAAATGCACACACATGTTTATGTTCATGATTGAACCTTTGTCTGATATTCAAGATGAACAAATAATATTAATACCCCTTGACACGTGTAATGAGATGGTCGTGACTTTTTAGACATTATAAGAAGCTGACATCCTCGATGGGATTTCATCAGAACTAAAGGAAAGAGGGCATAATGCTACTAAAATATCTTTAAATGAACCTTTGCCAAACCCCATTCGACATGATGAATTACTTGGTAAAGAAATAATCCTTAAATCAAAAGAAGCTCCACTAGAACTTGAGGATAGGTGGCAAGCCATAGTAGATGAACTGATAGAAATCAACCTAGGCTTAGAAGAGGACGCCAAGCTGACTTTCATCAACACTTAGCTTTTAGAGAAAAGCCAAACTCAGCTCAAAGCAGTGGTCCAAGAGTACATTGATTGCTTCACATGGAGATATAAGGAGATGCTTGGACTAGATCTAAAGTTGTAGTCCATAAGTTGGTCATCAATCCTAAGATTCCACTTATCAAACAAGTACCTAGGAAGATGAAACTTAACCTAGAACAGAAGGTGATAGAAGAAACAAAGAAACTGATTGAAACAGGTTTCATCAGAGAGGAAAAATACTCAGATTGGGTGGCAAGCATTGTGCCAATCAAGAGAAAGGATGACTAAATCCATAATTGTATGGATTATAGGGACTTGAATAAAGCATGTCCAAAAGTTGATTTTCCATTGCCAATAATGGACATTATAATTGATAACATGACCGACTTCAAAATATTCTCTTTCATGGATGGCTTTTCAAGATATAATCAAATCAAAATGCATTCTAATGATTATACATACAACCTTCAGAATGCCAGTTGGCATTTACTACTACAAAGTGATGCCTTTTGGGCTCAAGAATGCAAGTCCCACTTATCAAAGGACCATGACTCAAATCTTTGATGACCTTATATACCAGTTAATGGGGTGTTATGTAGCTGACTTGGTGGGCGAAACTAAGTCTAAAGACATGCACATCCAAAACCTAAGAGTGGTATTTGACCACCTTAGAAAATATAACTTAAAGATAAATCCTATATAGTGCGTTTTTCAGGTATCATCAAGAAAATTTTTCAACTTTATTATCAGACGTTAAAGGATTGAAATCAATCCATCTAAAATTAAAGCTATCTTGCATATGCCACCACCCTACAATCTAAAGCAATTAAGGTCATTCCAAGGCTGACTTGCATATATACGAAGATTTATTTCAAACCTCCTTGGAAAATATAAGCCTTTTTCAAAGTTGATGAAGGATACTCCATTTATTTGTGATCAAGACTATCAACAAGCCTTTGAAGAGATCAAATAGTATCTCCTAAAGCCACCAGTCCTAAGCATCTCTACCTAATAAACCCCGTATCCTCTATATGGTAGCAATGTAAGGATCTATGGGGGCACTTCTCACCCATAATAATAAAGAGGGCAAAGAAAATGCACTCTATTATTTGAGTAGAAAATAACTACTCCCCCATCAAAAAGCATTATCTAGTGTTCATATTTGTAGTCAAGAAGTTGAGACATTATTTGCTCTCTCATCAAGTTATTTTGATATCACAGATTGATCCCATAAAGTACCTAATGACTAGGCTTGTACTTAATAGGAGGCTAGCAAAGTGGGCTTTAATTCTCATAGAATATGATATCAAATTCATTCCCCAAAAGGTAGAAGCCCTTGTCAATTTTCTCGTAGCTCATTCAATACCAGATAATTCTCCTCTAAGTTGTGAGCTCCCTAATGAAGAAATCCTTTTGGTAAAAGGAGAACCTTATTGGAAGCTATACTTTGATGGAGCATCATTCATCAAAGTAGGGATCAAACCAAAGCTTTCATAAATGAAAGTAGGTATTGGACTTGTTTATGTCACTCCAAATGGGGGTATTTTATGATACTCCTATTCTCTCTCAAAACCATGCACAAATAATAAAGTTGAATACGAGACCCTAATTGCAGGACTAGAGATGACCCTCTGTAGGGAAATATCACACCTATATGTTTTCGGTGACCTACAACTAGTTATTAGCCAAGGCCAAGGCAAATATAAAGTTCGCATATTTGAGCTCTGAAAATAACATGAAAAGGTTCAAGAGCTCATAAGGCAAATTCCTCATTTTTCAAATAAGTAAAGTTTTTTGGTCCATCAATGTAGAAGTTGATTCCTTAACCAAACTAGTCAAGGAACTTGTTGACCTTGATCAAGGAGAAATTCTAATCATAGTTCATAGTAGACAAGTGATGAGCTCAATTTTTAGCATCAAACATGAAAGGACTGAATCTAAGCTAATAAAAGAGGCTACAAATTAGAGAGTACCATTCACCAAAACACCTCAAAAGTAGAGAACTCCTAGAAGATAAATCCATACAGATACAACTCAGAAAGAGGGTCGCACACTTTCTGCTTATCAATGACACTATTTATAGAAGGTCCTTCAATCAACTACTTCTACTTTATCTCTCAAACAAAGAGGCCAAAAAAGCTATGTATGAAAAGCATTGTGGAGTTTGTGGAGCTCATCAATTAGGTCAAAAAATGATGATGAAAATTAAGCGTATGGGTAACTATTGACCCACGATGGTAGGAAATTGCATCGAATATGAGAAAAGATGTCACCTATGCCAAATTTAAGGTAACTTCATTCATCAACACCTAAATACTCTACATCCAATAATGTACTCATGGTCATTCGAGGTATGGGGCATAGACATCATTGGCCTAATCAAACCATCTTCTTCTAGAGGCCACCACTTCATACTAGTAGTAACTAACTATTTCTCTGGTAGGCTGAAGCAATTCCATTGAAAGAGGTAAAAGCGGATACTATTATCCCCTTCTTTCAAGAAAATATTTTGCATTGGTTTGATATTTCTCAAAGGATTATTTTTGATAATGGACCATCCTTTAGAAGCTTCAAGGTAGGATAATTCATATATCATCACAAGATAGATTGGATATTTTCATCCATCTACAACATTAGAGCCAATGGACTCACTAAGGCATTCAACAAGACTCTTTCCAAGATCCTGAAGAAAGTTATTGCCAAAAACAAGAAAGACTAGCATCAAAAGCTTACTGAGGCACTATGGGCCTATCACACCACATATCAAACTCCTACCCAATCAATGCCATATGTATTGGTGTTGGGGATTTAGGCAATATTGCTATTGAAAGTACAAATCTCATCTCTAAGGATTGCCTTGTAAGAAGATATCACAAGAGAAAATAATGTTTATCTTTGCCTTGATGAGCTAGACTCTTTGGATGAGATAAGGCTCATGACACAACAAAAGCTGAAAATATATCAAGCATATGGCTCGGCTTAGGTCATTCTAGAAGGGAGAAATGGTTATAGTTCTAAGAAGACCCATAATCCCAAACCCAAATAAGAAAGACAAATTCAAGCTAATTGGGAAGGCCCTTATATTGTAGAAAACATATCTGAAAGGGGATCCTACCAACTGATTGATGACAAAGGGAAAAGACTTATACCACTAATCAACAGTTGATTCCTAAAATGGTACTATGCTTAAGCCTTGGGGTCAACAACAATAATAACAAAAAACATCTATGTTTTGTCTATAATGGAATATCTGGCTTCCTCAAAAAGGAATATTTGATCAAACATGCACTATTTCTTGAGGCAAAATATGAATACAAAACTCCATTCATCTTGCACGGCTACTGAGCCAGCATTTACATGACACATTAAGTCCACTTTCACATGGTAACTTAAGTTCACTTTTACGTAGCAAAACAAGTCCACTTTCCTAAGACAAACCAAGTCCACTTTCACATAGAAACTCAAGTCCACTTGTTGTGGCAAATCAAACTTACTTTCACATGGTAAACCTAAGTCTACTTCCACATGACAATTTAAGTCTACTTTCATGTGGCAACCAAGTCCACTTTTATGTGTCAACTTAAGTCCACTTTCACATGGCAAACCAAGTCTACTTTCACGTGACAAACTAAGTCCATTTTTATGTAGCAACTCAAGTCCACTTCTTGTGATAAATTAAATTCACTTTCACGTGACAAACTTATGTTCACTTCCATATGGCAATTTAGGTCCACTTTCATGTGCTAACCAAGTTCACTTTTATGTGGCAAGTCCACTTTTAGGTGGTAACTTAAGTTTTCCATATGACAATTTAAGTTTATTCCTACATGACAAACTAAGTCCACTTCCATGTAGCAATCTAAGTCTACCCTTATGTGGCAATTCAAACCCATATGATCAACTCCTGAAATATTGATGTAGGGGCAAGTACCTAAAAATTATTCGCACCCTCTCCTCTCGCCAGAACTTGAGAAGAGGCTATAAAGGAGCAATTTATTTAAGGAGATTTTTGCCACAATCAAATTTGATTAAAATATGATTAAAATCAAGACTTGTATACTACTAAATTATGCCTCAAATGTAGGTTTTAATCAAAACTTAAATCGTATCCGAGTTTGGCTGAAACTTAAGCTCAATTTTGACTTGAATCATTGGGAAATTCGTGCTCTAGCTAAGCCTAATCTAAATGAGAAGAGTGGGTTGGATTTTTGGACAAAAATTGGGCCCTAAATTCATCTAAAACTTGGACCAAAATGACAAAATATAAAAATTTTATAAATAGGCCCTTGTATTAAATAAATCTTCATAAATGGGTCCTTAGCCAAATTTCTTTTACAAATAGGTCCCTAGAATAAGATTTTTATAGAAAAGTCCAATAAAATCCTAAGATTATAAATATGTCTCGTAAAATTTAGGATTTTCAAATAAATCCTTTAAAGGATTAATAATTATGATTTATCTCCCATGAAATCTAGGATTTGCAAATAAACCTTCCAAATTTTTTTATCTACGAAGAAGCCCCTAAATTTCTACTTTCTGTAAATAAGTCCCTCAAGAATTTTTATTTTTGAATAAGTCCAAATTTTTTTCAAAAAGGACCATAGAAGTTTCAAAACTTTATAAGCAAGTTCTTTTTATCGAAAAGTCTTCCAAAATTTATAAAATTATAATTTAGTCTACTTTTTTGAAAAAACATTTGCAACTAACCCCTCTATAACTTTAATATCTGAGACGAGTACAACTTTCAAAATATCATCATCTACAATAAACAGATTTATACATATCTCTTCACAAGCTCGTCCAAATTCTGGATAAACCATATCCAAATCAATAATTCAAAATTCAAATAAAGAAGATTTGTTCTAGCCCAACTTTATCTCTTCAAGTCCTAAATAAACCTGCTAAACCTATGAATCAGAGAAGTGAGAGTTTAGAACAAAATGGGAGAGCGATGGAAGGCCATCATCGAAGAAGTCTTAAGAGGTGAAATTTTGAACTTAACTTCATTCTCTTTGTTTTCTCTGCCTGATCTCCTCCTCTCTCGTAGGACCACCGAGCTACCCTACTCCTCCAAAACTTCCCTATAGTTGCCCTGAGTCACCGACCATCACCACCACCATTCACTCGTGAAACCCTAGCTCTGCCTAACCTTCTCTATGCAACCCCCTTTGCGTTGCTTGAGTAGCCTCCTCCCTAAGCCAATCTTACCACTAGGATCCCTCACACGCCACCATGGCAGTTGCCACACCTACATGACCCGTGCCGAGCAAGTCTGCTGCCTCCATTGGTCTATGGTAGAAGGATTCCAAGATCTTATCCCTAGGCCTCAATAATGTTGGGAAGGACCAGCTCCTTGCTGATCTCTCTCTTTTGCCTCCCCAGAAGAAGCCACCACCAAGTGCCACTACTAAGAAGGATCCAACTGAGAAGGAGACCGAGCCCTCTTGGGCCTAGTGAGACCTCACGAAGAGATATAGGGGGCAAAAATTTGGAGAAGAAGATGAGAAAAATAATATAAAAAAATTGTTAAAAAAATCCAACCAGAAAGAAATAAAAAGAGAAGGGTTTCAAGCTAGAAATAGAAGAAAAAAACAAAAAAAAAAATATGAAGAAAGGTTGTTGTGTAAAAAAAAAGGAAAAAAGAAAATTCAGCAAAAAATAAAAAAAGGGAGTTTTCAATATCATGGCCTCCCACGGCCCTCAACAATGAAGACGGTGAATACATGACCCTACTGTGGCCACCTGTGGCCCCTCAAAGATGGCAAACTCTTGACCTCACTGTTGCCACCCACGGCCCTCAAAGTCGACACATCCCCTGATCTACTAAGCCACCCACGGCCCCTCAAAGATAATGGACTCTTGACCTTACTGCGGTTACCCGTGGTCTCTTGAAGATGGTGGATCCCCATCACCACAAGTTAGACGTCAGGCTCTCAGTCAGTTTTTGAGCTCACACCCAAGCTAGCCTTCAAACTCTCATTCAACCAACCTTCGGGCCCACATTTAGCCAACCTTCAGGTTTGCATCTAAGCCAACTTCAGGCTCACACTCAATTAGCCATTGGGCTTTCATCCAAGCTAGCCCTTAGGCTCTTATTCAGCTAGCCTTTGGGCTCACACCCAGCTAGGCTTCGAGCTCACACCCAACTAGCCTTCAAGCTAGCACTTAGCCACCTTCAGGCTCACACTCAACTAACCTTCAGGCTAGCATTAAGTCAACCTTCAGTCTCACGTCAATTAGCCTTCGGGTTTGTGTCTAAGATAGTCCTTGGACTCATACCCAGCCAACTCTCGGGCTTGCACTAACCCAAATTTCAAGCTCACAAAGTGAGACAACCTTCAAGTTTTCACATTTAAAGTTAGGCTAGGGTTCATCAAAAATAATCATAAATAGCCAAGTGTCCTCAAATTAAATTAATTAATATAAAATAACTCAATTACAACAAATGGACAAAGGCCAAGCTGACTCAAATGGACTTAAATTGGTCAAACAAATAGGCTAAAACCCAAATTGAGTTGGACTCTAGAAAAAAATCCAAATTGAGTTAATCTAGAACCTCAGATTCAACCCTAATTAGACTCTCAAAATGGGTTAATTTAAAATCAAGTTGATTTCAAATCAAATCTAATATGTATTAAACTAAGCCCAAATCAAACCTTAATTGGATTAAATCAAGTTCAAACTAAAAGCACAAGCTTAAAGTTAAACTAGAATCAAGCCAAGTTGAGCCTAAATTGAAATCAAGTCAAAATAAATTGATTTGAAGTTGAACTAAAGTCCAGCATACTTGAATTTGATAAAGGTCAAACTCAACTCAAGCAAAAAAAAATCAAACTCAGACTCGAACTACATTAGTCTTTATAGAACTAAATAGTGTCAAAACAAGTCTCACTAGATGTGCTAAACCTTTAGCAATACTTCAATGCTATGAATAAAGAGTGATGTTACTACCTTGACTTGAACCAAGATTAGCTTGAATAGAGCTAAATAAGTTCAAGCTAAGTCTCACTGGATGTACTACAAAAGTCTTTAGCCATACTTCAAAGCTATATCCAACTCCATAAGCCATTGGTAATGCTATCAAACCAAAGAAGCTAATTGCCAACATGCTCAAAGTCGTTGGTCGTACTTCATAGCTAGTCAACCCTGAAAGCCATTGATGATGCATCTTTCAAGTTAAGCCAAACCAAAAGCATTGACAATGCTTCAAATAAAAACAAACTAGGATAGGCTTGGACTTGCTTAGTCAATCAGCCATAAAACCTCATTTAAAAGAAGTTAATTGCCAATATGCTCAAAGCTGTCAGCAAACTTCCAATCTATATCCAACCCCATAAGTCATTGGTGATGTTGCCAAACTGAAGAAGTTAATCACCATGTTCAAAGTTATTAGCTACACTTTGAAGCTATATCCAACCCCATAAGTTGTTGGTGACACTATCAAACTAAAGAAGTTAATCACCAACACACTCTAAGTTATTGACAATGCATCTTCCAACCTATACCCAACCCCATAAGTTATTAGTGGTATTGCCAAAGCAATGAAGTTAATCGGCAACACACTCTAAGACATCAATCACACTTCAAAGCTATACCTAACACCTAAGATGTTGGTGATGCTTCCAAATCAATAAAGTCAATCAACAATATACTCAAATCTATTGGCCACACTTCAATCTAGTCAATACTAGAAGTAGTTGATGATGTGCTCTTCAAGCTAGCCAACCCCAGAAGTAATTGATAATGCATGCTTTCAAGCTAGTCAACCCCAGAAGTAGTTGATAAAACGTTTCTCAAACTAGTCAACCCCAGAACCAGTTAACGTTATAATTTTTGAAGCTATACCCAACCCATAAGCCATTGATGATGCTACCAAAGTCAAAGAGGTTATCGTGTATGCCTTGTTAGCTATGGAAATGCATCAAAAACTAAACAAGTTATTGCCTATGCCTTATTGGCTATGGAAACACTTCAAGATCAATGGAGTTATTGCCAATGCCTTATTGGCTAATGAAACCACTCTAACCCAGTAAAATTATCGCCAATACCTAATTAGCTAATGGAAATACTTCAAATCACGAAGTTATCACCTATGCCTTATCAACTATTGGAAACAATTCAAACTTCTCCCTTCCCCTTTCACATCCCATAAGATGATGCCATCAATACCTATCAAAGACTGAGTTGATTTAAGTCAAATATCACATGGTCCAGTGTAGGAGATTGAGGTAGCAGCACACATCAAAGCTTTTTCCCCACTCTTTCTCTTTCTTTATTTCTTTCATATTTTCTATAATTCCATGTTAAAATTTATTGTAAAGTGAGAGCATACCCTTGTTTAAGCCATGTACCATCTTTTTAAATCAATCAAATAATGCTTTCTTCTTTTCTTTCTTTCTTGTGTCTCTATTTTATTAATTAGGTTTTTGGCTTTAGGAGGTTTTTGAAAATTGTTGACGTAATTAACAATAGGGGCTTGTGCCTATTGAAAGTCATATTCTTACAACACCTAATAGCATACTTTAGATCAAAATAAATTTTGATTTATGATTCAAGGTCACTCCCAAGGTTTTGGTTATCCCGGGTGGTCAATATTGATCCTATACCCTAAAATGGCAAAAGAAGTACACCACCTTCAATGCAACAAAATTAAGATTATCACCTCTAAAATGGTGAAATCAAGTACTCCATCTCAGAAGTGATGAAATTAGAACATCTCACTTACAAAAGTGGTTAAATCAAATAGATTGCCACCAAAATGTTAAAAATAAAATATCTCATCTATGAGGATTGCAAAGTTGAATATGTTATCTTTAACATGGCAAAAGTAAAGTATTGACTTCAAAAACTAGCCAAATTAAGTCCATCTTGTGTGGCAATCAAACTCGCTTCTGCATGCCAAACTAAGTCCACTTCCATGTGGCAAAGTAAAGTCTATTTTAAGTGGTAATCAAGCCTGTATTTAAATGGTAAATTAAGCTCACTTTCATATGACAAACTAAATCTACTTCCATGAGGCAAACAAAGTCCATCTTGCATGACAATCAAAGCCACATTTACATGGCAATCAAGTCCACTTTTTCATGTGACAAATTAAGTCGATTCTCATGTGGTAAAATAAGCCCACTTTCGCATGGCAAAGGCCTATTTTGCATGATAATTAAGCTCATATCTACATGGAAAACCAAAAAAACTTCCACATGGAAAATTAAGTTTATTTTATGTGGTGATCAAGCCTGTATTTAATAGTAAATTAAGCCTATCTTCATGTGGCAAAGTAAGCCCACTTACACATTGCAAACTAAGTCCATCTTGCATGGCAATAAAGCCTATCTTTAAATGGCAAATGAAGTCCACTTTTTCATGGTAAATTAAGTCCACTCTTACATGGCAAATCAAATTCACTTTCCTATAGTAAATTAAGTCCATTTTGTATAGTGATCAAGTATGAATTTATATGATGAACAAATTCTACTTTCACATGGCAAAACAATACCACTTCCATGTGGCAAACTAAGTCTACTTCTACATGGTAAACTAAATCCATTTTGCATGATGATCAATCTTGCATCTACATGGCAAACTACATCCACTCTCACATGGAAAATTAAGTCCTTTTACATGACAAATTAAATCCACTCTCATGTGGTAAACTAAGTCCATCTTATATAGCAATCATGCCTACATTTACATGGCAAACTAAATCTACTCTTACAAAATACATTAAGTCTACTATCATGTGGAAAATTAAGTCTACTTTCACATGAGAAATTTAAGCCCATTTTGTGTGGCGACCAAGGTCACATTTATATGACAAACCAAGTCTACTTTCACATGGTAAACTAAATCAATTTTATGTGGCAATCAAGTTTATATTTAAATGGTAAATTATGCCTACTTTCACATGGTAGACTAAGTCTATTTTATGTAGTGATCAAGCCTATATTTAAATTGTAAATTAAGTTCACTTCTATATGGTGAATTAAATATACTCTCACATGGCAAATTAAGCCTACTTCACATGGCAAACTAGGTCCATTTTCACATGACAAATAGTCTATTTTTGTATAGCAATCAAGCTCGAATTTGCATGGTAATCAAATCCACTTTCACATGGTGAACTAAGTCCACTTTCATGTGTCAAATTTAATCTATCTTCATGTGATGACCAATCTCACTTTTACATGGAGAGCAGAGTCTAATTTCATGTAACAAATTAAGTCAACTCTCACATGACAAATTAAGCCTATTTCCATGTGTCAAAGTAAAGTCCATTTTGCATGATGATCAATCTCACATCTAAAAGGAAAACCAAGCCCACTTTCATGCAACAAATTAAAGTCCAACTTATGTGGTGATCAAGCCATATTTAGATGCTAAATCAAATCAACTTTTTCGTGGCAAACTAAGTCTATCTTGCATGATGACAAAGTTCATATTTAAATAGTAAATTAAGTCTTTCACATAGAAAATTAAGTCCACTCTCATGTCATAAACCAAATCCAACTTCATGTGGTAAACTAAGTCCACTTCCATATGGCAAACAAGTCAATTTTTTGTGGCAATCAAGCTTGCTTTTACATGAAAATCAAATCTACTTACACATGGCAAATTAAAAATTCAATCTATGTTCACATGACAATCAAGTTCACTTTTACATGGAGATTCAAGTCCCCTTTCATATAGAAAATTAAGTCTACTCTCACATGGCAAATTAAAGCTATGTTTGTATGATGACCAAACTTGCTTTTACACGGAGAACCAAGTCCACTTTTATGTAAAAAATTTAAGTACACTCTCACATGGCAAATTAAGCCTACTTCCACATGTTAAAAGTTCTTTGTGCATGGTGATCAAGCTTGCATCTACATGAAAAACCTAGCTCACTTTCATAATGCAAATTAAAGCCTATTTTACATGGTGATCAAGTCCGTATTTAAATGGTAAATCAATCCTACTTTCACATGGTAAAATAAATCCACTTTCATGTGACAAATCAAGTCCAACTTGTGTGACAATCAAACCCTTATTTAAGTGACAAATTAAAGTCCACTTTCTTGTGGTAAATTAAATTCACTCTCATGAAACAAACCAAATCCACTTTCACTTGCCAAATTATGTACATTTTGTATGACAATCAAATTCGCATTTATATGACAAACAAAGTCTACTTCCACGTGATAAACCAAGTCCACTTTCATGTGACAAGTTAAGTCTACTTCCATGTGACAAATTAAGTCCATCTTGTATGGTAATCAAGCCTATATTTATATGGCAAACTAAGTCCACTCTCACATGAAAAAGTAAGTCTACTTTCATATGGCAAACTAATTCCACTCTCATGTGGTAAGGTAAGTTCACTTCTATATGGTAAACTAAGTCCATCTACTATAGAGATCAAGTCTGTATTTATGTGACAAACTAAGTCTACTCTCACATGACAAATTAACTCTACTTTCATGTTGTAAATTACGTCCACTTCCACCTGACAAATCTAAGTCCATTTAGGATGGTGATCCAACCAGTATTTACATTATAAACTAAGTCCACTTCCATGTGGCATACTAAGTTTATTTTATTAGGTGATCAAGTTCATATTTAAATGAAAAATTAAGCTCACTTCCACACAACAAATTACATCCACTCTCACATGATAAATTAAGTCAACTTTTATATGACAAATGGAGTCCACTTTTACATGGCAAATAAAGCATTTTTATGGCAATCAAGCTCAAATTTATATGGCAATCAAATTCACTTACACATGATGAACTAAGTTTACTTTCATGCGACAAATTCAATCTATGTTCACGTGATAACTAAGCTCACTTTTAAATGGAGAACTAAATCCACTTTTATGTGGCAAACATAGCCCATTTTGTGTGGCAATTAAACCTACAACTATGTGACAAATGAAGCCTACTTTTATGTGGTAAGTTAAAGTCCATTTTTAAAAGTAATCAAGCCAACAACTATATTTCAAGCTAAGTCTACTTTTGTGTGTCAAATTTAATCCACTCAATGTGGTGAATTAGCTTGCTTTTATCTAAAATAGGGGGAATCTAGTTCCCCTGCAATGGGTTGGTATTATGCAGCGAATTAAAGTTGTATATACATAGAAAAAGATCCATTTCTATGTGGCCAAGGGCCACTATGGAAATAAAATATAAGGAACATAGGATTGCAAATAAAATTTGGCATAAATAAAAGTAAAAAAATTCCATAAAGCTTTGTAAAGGAATAATAATAATGATGTTCCTAAATAAGGTGGATAAAGGAAAACAAGAATCTAAAATAAAGGGAATAATAATAATAATAATAATACTAAAACATATGAAGGCTAATGATACCTCTTGGAAGCTGTAGAGATTCGGTGATCATCCACTTATACTCCTCCATTATCATATCAGCAGGTAAATGTTATATTAGCAAGAAGGATAGTAAATAGAGATCTTTAAGACAAGAAGGAAGATAGTGAATCTTTACCTAATGATGGTGATGGTGTGTGAATACCCATGAATGTAAGCATCCCTTAACGGAAACATGACCCAAGGACCATATCTACAATAGAAACTTAAATTAACATATAGAATATAAAAAGTAAAACTGGTAAAGTATAGATATCCCTCACTATCCTTATCTGAAATATTGTCATCAGGTGGACCTCCGAAGTCCTCATCAGATTCACCTTAAAGGAGATGGATTCTTAGCTAAACAAAAGAAGAGAGAGAAGAATGAATATAGGCCAAGAGAATTATCAGTACCTATAGACTCTATCCTCCTATGAGCATTTGCATTTGATGATTGCCCAACTAGTGTAGATAATGGTGAAGTTAGTTCAAGCCTCCAACTTGTGTCTATATTGGAGGACTTGTGAAATGGCATTGGTGAAGGGAGGGTTGCCCTTGGCACTAGAAATGGAGGAATTAGACCTTGAGATGGTGTAGGTGATGGAGGCAGTGGCTCTGGTCCCAGTCTTATATCAGCACCTAAGAAAGAAAGAAGTCAAAAAGGTGAAGAGAGATAAAATAAAAGAAGAACAACAAAAATAAGAGAAAATCGATGTTTATGCAAATGCTACTAATTGCCTTGGAACATTAGAAGCAAGAGGGTCATGTTTGAATCAATGTTCCTCTTGCCTTAGACTCAAACTTGGGCTTGCATTACCTTGCAAATGGCCATCATTAATGCTAAAAGGAGGAATGGCCATCTCTCCATCTTGTCACAGGTGAGCAATTTTATGGGCTAAGGCCTTTTCATCTCTTGTTCGCTTTGTCACTTTGACTCTTTGTTATTGATTGCTTACTTTCCCTTACTACATGAGTCTAGCTCATTTCTAAACAAGAACTCTAGCACAATGCAAAAATATCCCCCAACACTATTAAACCATATCATGGCCATATAGTCAAAGAATATTGGCCTCCTACTCAACATCACTTATTTGTCTTGGAGATGAGCAAGATATAACCAATAGCCTTCTAATTGGCCTAGACATGATGGAGATAAAGGAGTGGGAATATTCTCAAGATAGCCTTGATCATACCTGAATTGCCAGCAAAACTGATGTGGATTATAAGATTATATGGTCAAGCATTCCCTTGAGCAAAGTAGAAGCACCCTATGTCTTCAAGACATAATATACTCACAATATTCTAGAGGTCATGGAAGATGAGCAACATCAACTAGCATGTTAGCGTCAGAAAGTGTAAGAGTCAACTCGCCACTCAAAATTTCAAGGATCTCACACTTGTATCCTAGCCTCTCTAGAAGAATAAGGGGAAGTATACTTATAAGATTCTAGAGATAATGAAAGATGAGCAACATCCACTAGCATGTTAGAGTCATAAAGTGTAAGGGTAAACTCACCACTCAAAATTTCAAGGATCCCGCACTTGCATCCTAGCCTCTCTAGAAGAATAAGGGGAAGCAACCATATTTATAATCTGAAGCATCTCAGATAAGCACACAGGGACGGAATGCGAGTGACATAACTTTTCTATTTCATCACTATGCTCCAACTCAATGCATGTTCTCTTAAAGTGGGCATTAATCTTGGCATAAAGAAAATGAATCAAAACAAAGTTGAAGAGCTTCCTAGCCCTATAGGGTTATCTACCATCACTCTGAGACTCGCATATATTGAACCCAACACCACGGGAGCTAGAGAAACCTTTTGTCTATGTGCCATCCTACATGCCATCATGAACTTCTCTGGGTGAATGTACTATCCATTGTGTGGCATAATAAAGCGATAGAGCCATAGATAAAATAGGTCTCCATGACAAATTCTAGAAAATTGTCATTCGTGTCATACATAACCTGATTGAATTTAGTTGGCTCTCTCATAAGAGTTCTCATAAAAAGTTTGATCTAGTGGTCAAGGTACACCAGCTTTTGGTTGTTTAGAAAATGTATCACCATCCAATCATAAATTTTGAGAAGATCATGCAAAGTGCAATCAAAATCAATGCTTATATGATAGTTAGTAAGGATATACTCCTTATAGAAACTCCCGAGGATAGGAATCTCAACTAGCTATTTTATATCCCACAGAGAAATACTGACCTTGCCATATGGAATGTGAAAAGTGTTTGTAGCATGGTTCCACATCTCAGTCATGTTGCATAAAATCCCCAAGTCTTGTGTGTATTGCCCTTTGGATGCTATGACTCCTAGAATGGTAGGACCCACACATTGTTCTGAAAATCTAGATATCACAACATCAACCCTCTCCGAATAATTTGGCAAAATTGGCAGTACTCGGGTGAGCGAAAATGATCATTCCCAAGCAAGTGCTTGATTGTTTAGGATATGAAATCCCAAGGTCTCTAAAGACTCTTGTTGCCTAAAATGTCCAACCGGTTCCAACCCAAAGGACTCCCTAGCCCCATTAGTACATGATATCCCCTCTATAGAGAAGTAGGCAAAGGAATGGTAGTTATCAAATCTCCCTTTTTTTGGTACTCTTGAGGTTGATATGAAATAGCTACTTCAACATTAGTTTCAAAAATGGAAAGGAAGTAAGGTAAAGCCAAACTATCTTCTTTCTCATTTCAAATTCTTTCAATCACAAAAGGCTCTATAGTACCTACAAATGAATAGAAATAAAGGAGTAAGAAAAGAAAAGGAGAGATGTTACGATAATAAAATATGACAGGAAGAGTAAGGACTTTACTTGTCGAACGCTTGTGAAGGCAGTAATGTAAGTTCAAATATTTATTAGATTGTTCGCACCCACTCCTCTTGCTAAGAAAACTTGAGAAGTGGATGCAAAGAGGGCACTTTGTTTGTATAGATTTTCTAACCAAGTTTGACACTAGGTTTGATGAGAGGTAGAGTTATAGTTTTAGTCTAATTTGTAATGGATTGACCTTAACTTGTGCTGGCTCAATTTGAGTCAGATATAGTCTAAAATTTGAGTTAAGTATGGGCTGCAATTTTGAGTTAGGTTTGGGCTTAAATTCTAGTTAGAGTTGGGCTCAAATTCTAGTGGAATTTAGGTCAAAAATAAATTTACAAATTTACAAATAAGATCCTTGATTTTAGAATTTCACAAATAACCCATGGGATGTTGAAATTTGCAACTTAATCCCTTGGAGTTCAAAATTTATAAATAACCCATTTAGAGGTCTTTTACAAAAAGAACATAAAAGTTTTAAATTTTTTCAAAAAGGTACTTACAATTAATTATGCATAAAAGTCCTCAGTATTTATTAATTTACAAAATCATCTTCAAAATCACATGAAAAATTCAAAATATCCCCTTTAATTTTGTGATATCAAAAATAATACAAATTCCAAACTCCCAAATCTTATCCAAACCATCTACATCAAATAGAAACAAAAAAAAGAAACAACTAAAGAGCAAAATCATCAACAAACTCAAATTTTAAACTAAGATTATCTTTATTTGATTATCCTAATGAGTTCTACAAAAATTGGAGATTTTGTGAATTAGGGGGAAGAGAGAAGAGGAGGAGCTTGACATGGCAGTGGAGGTAAGCTATTGCCTATGCATTTGGTCAATGATTGGGCTCTAGGCAAGGTTTCAAACTAAGGATTCTAGCCACTTTGGGTATAGATCTGGTGAGGAGGGTTGGTTCAACCTGACTACTTTCTAGATACTTTTCATGGCCAACAAGTCTTGGGCCCTCGAGGTGCTCAATTGCCTCAAGTTGCTGCACTTTCACATTGGGTCACAAATGTCGTTAACTAGCCTCCTTGTCAATGGAGTCAAGGAAGAATGCCTAGATCTCCCATGAGCTCATTTGTCTAGACACCAACATGTGCATCATTGACTTCGATGGTGACTTGGGAATTGACTATGATGGCTCCTATTTTAGTTGCTCTAATATGTTCATTAGATGTTACCTCAGTGTTAAGAGCAGCCTAGCCCTTGTGTCCCACCATTCGATTCTCAATTTCAAAGCAATCTCCGCTACTACTATAGATTTGGCATCAATCAGACCTTGCCTATTTGCTTCATGGCCTTATTGATGATACTCATGTTGGCTATCAAGACTTGATGGCAGTGATGATCCATGGAGAGTACAAGACTGGCTTGCTCAAAGCCAAGTAGAGAAAGTGCCTCATCGACCGCTCTGGAGCCAAAACTAACCACTTGAGATAGCTACAAATCTCAAGAAGTAATCTTAAAATAACAAATAAAATTTAGATAATTTGCATGTGCAATCAAGAATTGTGAGAACCTAACTTCCACATGTACAAGAAACTATTGTTAATTATCCTGACAATTATTAGAAACCTCCTAAAGTGAGAACCTATCTTATTTTTAATATTTTTTATTTTTTATAAATAAACTCTCCATGAAATGTTAAATTATAATTTTAATATTTACAAACTTATGGATAGGCTCCTTGAAGTTTTTATTTACAAACTAGTTCAAATTTCATTATTTTTGTAAAAAAGGACCCCTAAGGGTTTCAAACTTTTATATGTAGGTCCTTATGGTCCTTTTAACAAAAAGGTCTCTGAATTTCTCAAAATTATAAATTAGTTCCTAGAAATAAGAACTTTGCAATCTCATCTTATCCAGGACATCACCTAGATCACAATAAATCTTTTATTCACACCAATTAAAATAGAAAAGAATCTATACAATAAGAACAACCTAAAGATCAAATTATCGATGATTTAGAATTTGAATCAAGATCTACATGATCAAATCTTCTCAATAGCTATAAAAACCTGTAAATTGCATAAAATAAAGGGGAGAAAGGGTTACAAGTAGGGAACTGTGAGAACAAAGGGGAGAAAGTCAGAGATCAAACATAGAAGGAAGCAATAAAGCTAAAACCTTACTTGTGTATTCATCATTCCTTTCTATGTCTCTTTTTTTCTTGTCTTTGCTCTTCCTTCTTTCCAAGGTACCCTACTACCCACCCACTACAACACTCTCACTGCACCAATGCTCGTGCCTCATGCTTGAATATCAATAGGTCATCGATCTACGTTCTATTTGGTAGTCTTCATTGTGGTTATTACACACCTGAAGGAGGTGGCTCTACTACCTACAACATTGACTATCATCAAGCTCATCTCCAACAGCCTTTAGGGTAGACTTCATTGCACTTCCACCACAAAAAGGAGGTTCATTCACCCTCGATGTGCTCCCTAGCACCCTTAACCATTCCACCATGCACTGGCACCTTCCATCCATCATTCATGACTTTCAAATGTGTACATTATGCTCTAATCATGCTCTCATCAAGCCTAGCTAGGCCAACCCTAACATCCACCTCTGTGAACTCGAGGTCATGCTACCTCCTTATGCTTGTCTCATGCTAGGGCACATGCATTGGTGGCCCTCCCTAAGCTACCTTTGTATCAGCCTCTCTTCTCACCACTAGGGGGTGTGTACCCTGCATTGGACTCATTTTGGCCACACCACACTACCCTGAGTTATCCTTAGCACCTTCAATTGCTCTAACCTTGCCATGTCACACCATATCCCCACTGTTGTGGAGGGACCTCGCCATTATCCACTACTGGTTGGGATCAAATCTAGCCAAATTTGGCCATAAACTCAAAGAGGGAGAAGAAAGAGGGGAAGGCTCAACATTAATTTCAAGTGAAGGAGGAGAACCAGCCATAGTTGCCGGTGAGAAGAAGAAGAAAGGAGGAGAAGGGTTTAATAAAATAAATAACAAAGGGAAAAGTTGCTCTAATAAAAAGGAGATGAAAGAAAAGAGGGGAAAATAAGAGAAAACATTAGTTCACTTTGATTTGTAATCTTTCGGCATTTGACCTAGGGCTGGTCCACAAGATTATCCAAAAGACAATTTAACATAACACCACCCTGTGTTAATTTAACCTAGACCCAGCTTGTGGGCTTGCCCAAAAATCAAATCAACCTAGGGCAAACACATGGGCTCACCCAAAAGTTAATTTGACCTTGGGCCAGCCTATGAGTTTGTTCAAAACTCAATTTGACTTAGGGCCAACCTATGAGCTTTTTCAAAACTCAATTTGACTTAGGGCTAGCTAATGGTTGGCCTAAAGGTTAATTGACCGAAGACCAGCTTGTAAGGTCACTTGAAAATCAATCCATCCTGGGGCCAACTTACGGACCCACTCAAAAGTCATTAACTAAATACTAGCTTACGGACTCGTCTAAAAGTTAATATAACTAAAGGCCAGTCCGTGAGCTTACCTAAAAGTTAATATAACTAAAGGTCAGCTTGGGAGCCCACCTGAAAGTTAAATTAACTCAAGCCAGCTTGCAGTCTCAACCAAAAATCAAATTGACTAAAGGACATGGGCTCATTCAAAAGTCAATTTGATACAGAGCCAGCTTGTGTGCTCGCCAAAAAGTCATTTAACTAAAGGCCAGCTTGCGGGCTTGCTTGAAAATTGGTCTAATTAAAGGTTAGTCCATAGGCTTGTTTGAAAGTCAATCTAAGTAAAGGTTAACCTGCTAGCTTACCTAAAAGTCAAATCGACTCGAGGTCAATCCTGCAAGCTTATCTAAAAGACAAATTTACTAAAGATAGCTTGCAGGTTTGTTTGAAAGTCAATTTGACTCAAAAATAGCTTGTGGGCATGCCAAAAATTCAAACTAACTTAAGGCTAGCATAAAGACTTGCTCGGAATCAAATCAACTTAACATCAACTTGCTGACTAGCCAAAAAGTCAAACTGATTTAAGGACTATGCGCTTGCCTAAAAATCAAATTGACTCAAGATCATTTTATGGACTTGCTAGAAAGTCAAATCAACTCAAGCCTAGCCTTTAGGCTTTACTGAAAGTCAAATCGAGTTAAGGTTAACCTACAAGTTTGATTGAAAGTCAAATCGAGATGCGACCAACCCACAAACTTGGCTACATTCCATTCAATCAATGGACAAATCGAGAGTTCTCTAATAAATTAAATCAAATTGATTAAAATATATTAATGAAACTAGTTAACTTAACTTGATTAAAATTAAGGCGATTTGGCCAAAATAAGCAAACTAATTAAGACAAATTGACTTGATTCAAACTGACCATCAAATAGACATAAATTGATCAAATATATTAATGGAATACATTCAAATTGAATGGACCCAGATCCAAATTGAGTTAGCCTAAATTAAATTGAGTCCAATCAGTTCATACTCAAATCCAAAATAAACCCTAGTTGGGCTCAAATCAAGTCAATCTGAATCAAATTAGTTTAGACCAAATCCTAATTAGGTTAAATTGAATTCAAATTGAACCCTAACTGGGTCAAACCTAGTTCAAACCAATCCTAGGGTTAAACCAAAATTGAGCCAAACCCTAATTAAGTTAAACCAAATTCAGATCAAACTCTAATTAGGTGAAATTGAGCTCAAACCAAAACACTAATCAAGCTAAAATAAGTTTTAATCAAAACCTAGTCAGGTTAAATCAAGTTTAAACCAATCTCAATTGGGTTAAACTAAATTTAGACTAAACCCTAATTGGGTTAAACCAGGGTTGAATCAAAACCAAATCAAGTCCAAACCTGAATCAAAACCAAATCAAGCCCAAGCGTAAACCAAAATCAAATTTTAATTAGGTGCAAGCCTAAGCCCAAAGCAGGATCAAGTTAAACCCAAATCATGAATTGAAATTGGGCCTAATACAGGTTGAATCTGTACCAACATAGTTCGAACATAAACCCATGAAGGATCCAATATGGGTCAAACCCAAATCCAATAAGGAATCGAACCCAAACTCATTATGAGATCAAACTCAAACATGAGATCAAAGCCAAACCCCAATATGGTTTGGATCTAAGATCCATTAAGATCCAAGAACACAATATATTGGGGCAAGGTCCATTAAGGATCCAATAAGAACCCAATAAGGGTTGGATCGAAAAATTCAATAAGGATCCAATAAAGATCCAATAAGGATTAGATCCAAAATCCATTAATGATCCATTATGGAACAAATTAAAGATCTATTAAAGATAAAATAACAACCTAATAAGGGTTGGATCTAAAATCCATTAAGGATCTAATAAGAACCTAACAAGAGTTAGGATTAAGATCCATCAAGGATACAATAAGAACCCAACAAGGGTTAGGACCAAGATCTATTAAGGATCTAATAAGAACTCAATAAGGTTCAAACCAAGATCTAATAAGGATCAAGTCCAAGGTTCGATGGGGATCCATTAAATAGGTTGAACCCAACCTGAATCAAATCAGACTTGAACTATGCCCAAGTCTAAACATCGTATTAAATCAAATCAGACTCAAACCAAAACCAAGTCTGAACATCAAATTGAATATAATCAAACTTCAACCAAAACTAAGTCTAAACATTGAACTAAATTCAATTAGACTCAAACAAGATCCAAGTCTAAATCAAACTAAGCTCAAATCAAGTAGAGTTCGTTGATAATAAACACAAACTATTAGCAACACCTCAAATTTAATTGACAATAAACCAAAAAGGTCATTGATTTTTAAATCAAAGATGTTTAGTATAAGCCAAGCACACTAGTAATTTTAAGCTGAATTAAGGTAGGTTTGAACTTACTTAGTCAGTCAACCAAACATCACATTTAAAGGAAGATTACTTACATAAGCATTAAAAGTTGTCAGTGATGCTTCAAACTCAATCAACAGCAAGCCAGAAAAGGCTATCAATTATCAAATTGAGAATGATTAGCATAAGCCAAAGTCACTAATTATTCTCAAATCAAATTGAACTAAGGCAAACTTGAACTCACTTATTTAGTCAGCCAAACACCATATTCAAAGGAAGTTAATTGACATAAGCATAGAGTCATCGATAACACTTCAAACTTCACCTACACAATCATAAAACCATAGGTGACACTTCAAATCTGATCAACAACAAGCTAAAAGTCATCGCGAATCAAGAGTGATTTGCATAAACTAAAGCTGCTAACCATTCTTTCAAGTTAATATTAGAAGAAGTCAACTAGTAACAAGTAGAAAATAATTGATGATACTTCAAATCCTAGTGGAATTAACTGACATAAGCCAAAGCAATCAGCCACACCTTGGAATCAAGCATAGTTTTATCATCCATCAAGGATCTAACCAAACACCCATTTGAGTCAAGTTTCACTCGATTAAGTGCACAGAAGCTGAGTAACTATGGGCATCAATCCTTTCCCATTGCCTTTCTCATTTCATACCCCTTATGCTTATGAATTTA
This sequence comes from Trichopus zeylanicus subsp. travancoricus, assembly GCA_005019695.1. NCBI lineage: Eukaryota > Viridiplantae > Streptophyta > Magnoliopsida > Dioscoreales > Dioscoreaceae > Trichopus > Trichopus zeylanicus. The sequence goes on from RXID01014226.1 coordinate 320,634, forward strand.
AATTCTTAAAATTGTAAAGTGAGGGTATACCCTTGCTTAAGCTATGTACTCTTCTTTAAAATAATCAAATTAATTTTTTTCTTTGTGTCTCTATTTTATTAGCTAAGTTTCTTACATTAGGAAGTTTCTATCAATTGTTAGGATAATTAATAATAAAAATTTGCACTTACCAAAAGTCATGTTCCCACAATACATAATTGTACACCCAAATCCACCCAAATTTCATTTGTTGTTTTTATTTTGCTTCTTAGGGCCCCCTAGGCATCCCAGGTAGTCAATTGCAGCTCCACAAGGATATGTTCCTCTTCTATTTCAAATAATAGGATGTATCAAGCATCATTAGGAGGTAATTGTATGAATTCATCCTTAAATGAGATGATGTCATTCAATGCATTGTTAAAATACCTGCTAATTATCTCCACCAAGTTTGAAATATAAGCTACAAGTCTCTATTTGATGCGCTATGAGAAACAACATAAAGGAAAAATATGAGTTGCTCCTAGGCTATCACATTCTTCGTAGAGGCAATGACCTCCTTTTTGACCAACATTCTAGACAATTGTATAAAAACTTATGGTACTATTCAAATGACTAGAAATATTAGTCCTTGTTGGCAAGTAAGTCATATAGAACCTCCATTGCAATAATGGGTTGATTATTTAAGGGGCATGGTGGTCTTATTTATCATTGCACTGGTCAGTCCAAATGTTGTAATATCATGTCTTCCAACATCATCTCTAGTTCAATATTGTCTTTATCGATAAAGTCTGGCATATTTAAAGGCATATCTATGTCACACAAAGATAAAGCTTATAAATGACAACACAAAATAATAGCATTTCTACATGGTCTCCACTAATAGAAAACTTTGTCTAAATCGTATAACATAAACATAAATGCCCAAACAATTTCAAATGGTTAGATGTATTTATGTGTGCTTGCACATAATTATACATGTTTGCATACATAATTTAGGTTAAAATGTCCAAAAATGTCAAGCCACACCGAAGTTTGATGCAACTAATGTGAATATTAAGCATACAAAACAAATTGCCAAGCTTGTTGAACTTCAAGCTACATCAACTTGTATCCTAACATATCAAACAAAGAAATAAGGATTATAGAGAATATATTTGGATATTAAGATATAAGTATGAGTAATTAAACTTTAAAAACCAATGCAAGAAGATGCAGAAAAACACACTAGAGTTGTGAAAACTATAATCAGCCTTGGCTTATTTTATAGACCAAGTTGGAACTTCACTTGCTAAATAGTACATTTTCATATCAACAAGACACAATGATAAGGTTCTTCACATGCTAAACACTACATTTTGAAAATGACAGTACATAGTAAGAATCTATTCTTCACATGTTGAATAATACACTTACATATGACATGACACAATGATAAGGTTTTTCACATGCTGAATAATAATTTCATATCAACAAGACATAATCAAAATTTATTCTTCACATGCTCAACAATATACTATCATATTAACAAGACATAATCAGAATTTATTCTTCACATGCTGAACAATACCCATAAATAAATATATCCATTCTTCACATGTTGAACAGTGTTCGGTCTGCACATGCTTAACAAGGTATATCTACAATAATACATAGTATTTTCACTATTAGAAGCAATGCTCATGTCTAAAGTCAAAAAGTTATCACCTAAGCATGTATGTTGACTCAAATCGACAAAGAAAGCCTAATCTTAATTCCAGAAAAAATGAATCTAATGATGCTTTTCTAAAAGTAATTTGGTAAGGTGGCATTATTAGATAATAGATCAATCAAACAATAAAGACATGCAGAAAACAAATTCATAACTCAAACTAACAAAATAGAATGATAGAATTTTTTATGAAAAAAAGATGCAAGTACATTTTTGGCTTACCATAACGGGTGGAAACACATGATCATTTCATCCTCCATGGTGAGAACTTGAAGGCCAAATATGAAACATAAATAAGATTTACAATGTCCAAAAACAAGGAAAGAAAATTATTGCAAATCTACCATTTACCTTCTAGTTGGAGAGGACTATCATTGAGATTGACATATGTTCAACCATGATCATTGCATTGTTGGGGCCACTTAATTGGGCTTATTTGATTGGAGAATTCTTTAACTAATTTGTTTTGCTTCCCTCTAAGAAACCTCTAGCATTGCATGTACTCCTTATCCGAACCCATGTTTCTTCCCTCTTGGACTCCATGTTTTGCATCACATCAATGCACCTACTCTACCACCCAAATTTTCAATACATCTGAATCCTCTTCCAATAGAAAATATTCTTGCTCCATTGGATCTCAAAGATCTTTGGATCATTTTTATGTCTCTTGACCATTCAGAAAACTATGTTGGAACAACTTGTCCATACACTTTTTTTGTAAGTTACCACTCATAGGTTCCTCTCCGCTCTTGCTACTCCTTTTTAATTTTGTTAGCAAGAAGGCCATATTTTTTTCTTGGTAATCCACTCCTGTTTGCCATTGGCCTATTGGTATTATGGTCCTATGTCCGCTCACTTTGTTCTTTATAAAGAAATCATTGTACCTTTTTTTAGGCTTTTCCATCTAATATTTAGCTACTCTATATCTCTCATCACATTTGCTGTTTCATTGAACTTATGAATAACTTTAGTCAAAGTTTTCCTTTGAAAATTGTCACACTTGTTCCTACACTCAACATGCTCATCCATTAGTAATCTAACAAATAAAGTATCATCTTTGGGACCCCAATTTGTTGACCAATGACCATTGCCATTAGCATTTGTTTGTTCTTTTGGTTTCTCATTATCATGTGTTCTTAGACTTTGACTAATAGGTGTATCTCATCCCTCCATATCTAATATCAAATATGTAACTCAATGGAGGGATAAATCCCAGAAGAAGTACATTATAAAACAAAAAAAATGGGATAATAGCCATGATAGATCACAATCCATTAAATCAATCCTTACTCATTAATAACCTTTTAAAATTGATGGCACACCAAAGTAAATCAGCCAAGACAAAGGGTCAATAAGAACTGAACCCTAGACCACTTATAAATCCATACATCTAAGGTGAAAGATCACCTTTGACCAAGCTAAGAAAAGCTCTCGGCGTACGAATTGCGAGTAGGCCAACTTGCCTCAACATCAAGGTTTGAGAAGCTCAGTGTCTTCAACAAAGGATTATGTAAAAATACTACCTTGGTGTAAGTAGGGCGGAGTCAAAATCATTATAAACTCTTATCCAAAAGAAAATTCCAAGAGATCCAAGACCCATAGCTATCCATTACGAGTAATTTGGTGGGATTACCACCCTTAAATCAAAAGGATCCGAATACGCTTTGTGCCCTATAAGTACCCTCATCTCCAAAAAGATAAGGACTAATGCCCTTTCTCTTTTCTCAACTATACTTTGCATGTATGCCACTAACATGAGCATCATGCGGTGGTCGTTGAAGAGTTCCCGACAGTCCTTTTTGCTTTCCCTTTTATTGTAGATTAGCAAGAGAGCAGCCTAGCAGATTGATCTCAAGGAGCTACTTAAACCAAAATTGGTGGATGAACCAGGCTCTATTAGCAAATTGGTGCTTTCATTGAGATTTGTTCTACTTCTATTTTTTGCTAATCTAAGTGACCTCTAAAGGTCTCCCCACTATGCCTCCTAAAGTAATACAACCATCATTGTTGAAGAATCAACTCAGGGGATAGCCAAATCTAGCATTGGTATATTCACATAATTCATTGAGCAAGCCACCTAGGTCATCTCAATAAACCAATTCGACAAAGTAACCATATTAATAGCCAAGAGGAGCTCCCCTCCAAGCGATCCCTAAGGTCCCTCCAGGGACCACCAACTCAATGAGTTGGCATTAGTTTCAGGCCTTGGCCACCACCATATAATAGATGACACAACTACTAGAGGTTAAGCATAAACCATGCATAATTTGCAAGCTCAGCAATGGTGCAATCCATCTTAAGTGATGCAAAATCTCCAAAATTCTTGCACAGTAGCTAGCCCAACCACAAGATCAAGTTCCAATAAAAAGGTGCTACATTAAACCAAGCATACGAGCCATAGTATCATGCCATGAGCCAATTCCACTTTAGTGCACCCTTGCATCCAAGCCACCATGAACTATCAACAGCATTCTTCCTTCGGTATCAAGCCTCAAGAGATTATAGTGGGTATGACCCCACTTACAATCCAGCTGATGAAGCCACATATTACCCATACGCCAATCTAGCTTTAACTAGGGATGCACAAGATACCCAAAGAGAAGCTATGGCATACATAACTCGGGAAAGATTTGGAGTGCTAGGCTACTTGAACCACATGAGGTATAAAACTCCACTAATCCCTTAGATTGCATATTCTTCTATTCAATTGAAGCTTTGACCACCTCCCTATGAGGTATATGAAAGCTCAAAAGACTAGGTGGACCACTTCAGCACATTCAGAAATGCCATAATTTTACAAGGTGCATGGAACTCCACCACATGCAAGGCATTTCCTATGATACTATAAGGCCTGGCCCAATCTTGGTATATTATGCTGCCAAGGCTCTCAATTAATTATTTTGATAACTTGGTGATAGGTTTGTATAGTAGTTTATTTCACTAGTACTTCAGCAAACCCATCAATACTGCTAACACTGAAGCAGAAGGAAGGGGAAAGCCTAAGGGACTATCTAGCTCAGTTTAATAAAGCTTGACTAGAGGTTAGTGAATTAGACAACTCCATCATCCTCATTGATATAATCAATAAAGTCTAATAGCCTAGGGTTGCCTATGAGATGGCTTGCTGACCTCCTAAAATCCTGATAGAGTTTATCTAGCAAGTCAGAGAGCACATCAATGCCAAAGAAGTAATTTCAGCCAAAAAAAATCTGAAGGTGGCATTAGATTGAAGAAAGAGCCTCGGGAAGCTAAACCACCTGAGCCAAAAAAGTGAAGGATCGAAATAGAAGGAGTGTCAAACCAACTTTCAAGCTTATACACCATTGAACTACTCTAGGGCTGAGGTCCTTGCACAAATCAAACATCGAGGCTTCCCGCTAAGGCCTTACCCAATCCGCACCACTCAGTAATATCTCAACAAGACAAGGTATCATCATTTCCACAAAGAGCATGGCCACAAAACTAAAGAGTGTTGAATCCTCAAAGACGAGATAAAAAGACTTATTATGGAGGGGCACCTCAAGCAATTTGTATGCCAAGATGAACAAGCTAAAGAAGCACGCCCAAGGGAACATAATTTGCGAACTTCTCCCCAAAGGAACCCTACCCTTGAGTTGCATAATCCAACTCTGAGAGGCAATCTCAACATGATCTTGACAAACTCATCAACTCAAAATTAAGTCTTGGCATCAACCCCCCAACATTGAGCCATCACTAGGGGGGTTTAAGGAGGTGAAGACAGAAATGAAGACACAATATCATGAGCTCAAACTTCAAAATATTGTCTTATTAACAAAGGATTTAGAGGAAATTTTGACATTGCACAATGATGCATTGGTCTTCTTGAAAATCTTGAATGGCTTTATTACATAACTTATCATTGTATATGCTAGACGCTCGGTGAATATTTTATTCACCCAAGCCTATGATCAAATGAAACTGAGCAAAAGTTGGAACCATATGTCAAGACCCTTATCAAATTCATGGGGAATTTGATAACTCTAATTGGCACAATTGATCTACTCCTCATTGCCAGAGAGAATCCTAGGAGCACCATAGTCAAGTCAAAGTTCATGGTGGGCCGATCAATGCTCAATCAACTCTAAATGATAATCTCTACTTTTTATTTAGTTATGAGAGTTTCAACTAAACTTGGTATAGGTGAGGTGTGGGTTGACCAAAGCCTAGCTAAAAAGTGTGAGGCAACTTATTGGCACAATAACTCTAATTGAAAGGGCAAAGCCCCGATGATAGCAAACATTGATGCGCCCACTTATAGGCTAAAATCACCGATGATAAACATAAGGAGTAGCTCATTGAAATTAAAGAGTCTGCCATTGAACCAAAGAGGGCCTATGCCAAACCTTGCAAATAGCTTGTCAACCTCATCATTGACAAAGGCTGCAGAAGAACCTTAAAGCTCGGGGGGAACTTCTTGGAGCCGTTACACACCAAACTAGGAGAAGTCTTATGAAAAAGTCAAGATGTTTTCACTTGGTCCTTCAAGGACCTACCTGTCATTGATCCCTCTATGGTGCAACACAAGCTTGTGGAGGCTAAAGATTACAAGCCAGTCAAGAAGAAAAAGAAGCATTTCACCCCTGAGCAGCAAAAAGCAATCACAGAGAAGGTAAGCAAACTCCTTAATGTAGGATTTATCAGAGAGATTCATTGCCCCAAATTGCTAGTTAATGTTTTGATGGTGAAGAAGTCCAATGGCAAATGGAGAATGTGCATTGACTTCACCAACTTGAACAAAGCCAATCTAAAGGATAGCTATCCTTTATTGTAGATAGACCAACTTGTGGACTCTACTTTGGGTCACCAACCCTTGAACTTCCTAATGCCTTCTAGGGTTACCACTAGATTTGAATGCACCCTAAGGATGAGGAGAAAACTATCTTCATCACTGATCAAGGTATTTTTTGGTATGTCACCATGCCTTTCAAGTTAAATAATGTAGGAGCGACTTACCAAAGGATGGTGAATAAAGTTTTCAAGCCACAATTGGGAAGGAATGTAGAGACATATGTCGATGATATGCTAGTAAAGAGTCTCCATGCCAAAGGACACTTAAAAGATCTATAAGAAACTTTCAACACACTTTGAAAGTTCAAGATGAAACTGAATCCAAAAAAGTATGCTTTCAGGGTAAGATCGCAAAATTCCTTGGCTACCTTGTCTCAAAGCAAGGGATAAAGGCTAACCCCAAGAAAATAGAGGTTGTCATAAAAATGATGCCCCCAAGCTTTGTCAAAGAAATACAAAGAGTCATAGGACAATTGATGGTGCTCAATCGCTTCTTATCAAGGTAGGGTGAGAAATGTTTGTCTTTCTTTAAGGCACTTAAGCAAAATTTAGGATTTGAATGGATAGAGAAGTGTAAAAGAGTCTTTGAAAATCTTAAGAAATACCTAGCTGAGCCTACTCTGTTGGTAATACTTGAACTAAATAAGCTACTTTTTCTCAATATAGCAGCCTTTGATCAGGCTGTGAGCTTAGTGCTAATAAGTGATTGAGGTGGAAAATAACACCCTATATACTACATGAGTCATGTATTCACAAGGGTAGAGACTCGATATCCTCTACTAGAGAAACTAGCTTATGCTATAGTGCTTGTAACTTAGAAGCTCTACCCATACTTTTAGACACATCCAGTCACCATCCTCACCAATCTCCCACTTTAGCAAACATTGCAAAAGTTAGATAACTCTAAAAGATTTCTCAAATGGTCCATAGAATTTAGTTAATTTGACATAACTTTTGAGCCTTGGAGGACTATTAAAGCCCAAGCACTAGTATAATTTTTGATGGAAACTACATCCCACCTGATAGGATTACACACCAAATCATGGGAGGTTCAAGTCGATGGCTTGTCATGCAAGTTAGGCTATGGGATTAGAGTCATCCTCTAGAGCTTGGATGGAAGAGTAACTGAGTATTTAGCTCAATTGGGATTCGAGGCTTCGAACAATGCCACTAGATATGAAGCTTTTCTCCTCAAATTGTGCATGGCACTTGTAGTAAGAGCTAAAAAGCTCAAGTTATTCAGTCAATCCCAACTTATGTGCTTGAAGGTTATAAGGAAATATGAAACCAAAGACACACTTATGGCACATTACCTAGTTAAAGCACAAAATTTTATGGTAGGAATGGATCAAGTAGAGATCTACCATGTACCTTGAGGTAGCAACATCAAGGCAGATGCTATTGAATGACTAGCTTTAGCCTCCCTAAATTCAGTACCAAGGTAAATCTTTGTGAAAAACCTCTAGTAGCTGAGCTACTCTAAGGTACCGAAGTGAATGCCATAGACATGGAACCTAGTTGGATGGATCCTATAGTCTAGTATCTCAGAGAAGGATGACTCCTTGATGATCTGAGGGGAGTTGGAAAGATTAAGAGGCTAGAACCAAACTTCATCTTAATAGATAGAGTCCTACATGAAAAGTTACTCACATGACCACTTCTCCATTGCTTGAGGCCCGTAGAAGATGATTATTCACTTCATGAATTTCATGAAGGGATATGTGAGAGATATGCAAGGGGCAAAGCCCTTGCCCACAATCTCCTTTGACAAGGGAATTATTGGCCCAACATGGCTATGGAGGCATCCAAGTTTATTTCCAAATGAGAACAGTGCTAGAGATATGCCTTGATGTACCATAGCCTTGTCATCCAACTCCAACATACTCAAATAGTTTGGCCCTTTAACCAATTGGGAGTGGAAATCCTAGGTCCTTTTCCAATTGCCTTGAGATAAAGAAAATTTCTAATAGTCACCATCGACTACTTTATCAAGTGAGTGAAAGCTAAATCACTTGCTACAATCACCAAAAAGAAAATATAGGAGTTCTTTTGGTAGAACATAATATGCAAATTTGGACTATCACATATACTAATCACAAATAACAAAAAGCATTTTGTCAGTAATAGATTCAAGGAAAATTGTAGCAACCTCCAAATAGAACAAAGGTTTACCTTAGTGGCTCACCCCCAATCTAATGTCTTGACTAAGGTAACAAGTCAAACCCTTCTCTTAGGTATAATGCAATACCTCAAGAAGGAAAAGGGAACCTAGGTGGAAGAGTTGCCACATGTCTTGTGGTCCTACCAAACCATGCCTTGAATGGCTATGGGGGTGTCACCCTTTATGCTAGCCTATGGGATTGAGGTGGTTATACCTGTAGAAATTGAGCTCACATCCTCATGAGTCAAAACTCAAGATCTTGAGATGAATGAAGCAAATCTTCAAGTAGAGAAAGACCTTATCTTGGACATTTGGCAGAAAGCTCTCACAAGGAAAGGTGAATACTAGCAGTGAGTAGCCCAATATTACAATAATAGAGTTCATAACCAAGAACTATGTCAAGTGACTAGGTGCTTAGTCAGGTTGAATTAATCAATTGAGTCTCAGGAAAGCCATCTCTAAATTGCATAGGCCCATTTAAGATTTCCAAAGTTGTGGGACCAAGAACCTCCAAGATCGAGCAAGCAAATGGTCAAGTTCTTCCTTAAACCTAGCATATTGACAACCTTATAAGGTTTTACCTTTAATACAATCTTTATTCCTTGAAGAAATTGCCTATTATATTCCTCCAAAAACTTGGTTCTACTAGCCCTATTGTCCAACCAATTGTTTCGGTGACCCCACTAAGGTGTTCCTCCAAAAACATAGCTTTGCTATCCCCATGGTCCAACTAAGTGTTTTAGTGAACCCACCGTGGTGTTCCTCCAAAAATCTAGCTCTACTAGCCCTACAATCCAACAAGGTACTATTGTGACACCACCAAGGTATTCCTCCAAAAACCTAGCTCTGTTGGCCCTATGGTTTCACTAGGTGCTTCGGTGATCCCATCAAGATATTTCTACAAACATTTAGCTCCACTAATACTACAATCTAACCAAGTACTTTGATGACTCTATTGAGGTGCTTCTATAGAAACCTAGTTTTGCTAGTCCTATGGTCCAACTAGGTGCTTGAGTGACTCCACTAAGGTATTCCTCCAAACCCCTAGCTCTATTGGCCCAATGGTCCAATTAGGTGTTTTGGTGATCGCACTAAGATATTCCAAAGAAAACTCAGCTCTATTGGCCCTACAGTCCAACCAAGTACTTTGGTTAGTTGACAAAGGCATCAGATCTTAAGCTACTAAGTTATATTTCAGCCATGTATTCTAGTTTTTAGCCAAAGTAGAAGTCAACTACTTCACTCAAGAAGATCTCAATCATGAGATAGAAACACCCAACCCTTGGAGTTTTGGAGTGAGAGAGACATGGTCGAAAGACTTTGGTTAAAAGATCCAAGCTAATGAAAGCAAAGCTTCAGGAAAGAGGATAAATTTCTATTAAGTTCTGAGCAAGGACTAGTACAAAAATCCTTTTACAAAGGGTAAGATGTGCAACTAGTTTGAAATAGGTTATGGCTTAAAAGACTTTGCTAGTTTGACTGGCCTTGAGACACCTTCTTCAGCCTCTCTCACCTTCACTACCCATGACCTCTCTCTAGATGAGATCCTCATACTCCCTCTTGAAATGCTGAACCCTCCAGTTGTCATAAAGTTCAACCTGGAGGTCATCAAGATCGAACTCAGTATCATGGTGAGGTTGCTTCACCATGTCTCAATAGACAATGTGCCCTTCTTCAAAAGATATGATGGCAATTTTTCCACATTCATAGAGGTACTCGTCACTAGCCTTATACACTAAAATAGCTTACATCTAACTTAGCTTCAAACTATTTTCATATTCTTTACTCCGGACATACATGGAAATTGCTTCTATTTTGGTGTTGTCCAAGGCAGCCCAGTGTTAAATCTCCTAGTCTTGCAGACCAGATAAAGCCGAGTCTCGCTCAGCTATAAGGAGGTTTTTCTCCCCCTTTGTCTTCTTCTCCTTCTCTTCCATGTTATGTTGAAGAGATTCTAGTTGAGAATAAAGAAAGATCACCTCCTCCTCAACCTTTCTCTTCTTAGTTGTGCCCAACCCCCAAGCCTCATAGAATCAACACCTCACACATTGGAAGGATTGCAAGACCTATAGCCAAACCAAAGGTTAGTCCATGACACAAAAAAGAGGGAATGATTGTCCACATGAAAGCAAACATGAGTGTACTCATGATGGTGCAAGATCTACCCCACTCTAGAAAGAGTCGATTGCCTAGAAGCCAAGCCAATGATGGGTTGTAGTCTTCCTCGAAGTCCCCAAGGAAATACTAGGCCACAATCTCCGTCGAGGTCCCTTGGTGCTATGATGAAGAATGCCCTCATGTCCTGATGTGGCACCCTTGCCATGATCAACCTTCTATGCCATCATGCGATGAGAAGGTGATTGGGCACTATCCCCAATGACTTTAGGTTAGCAAGGTGGTGATATAGAATGAGGAATCATCTGGCTCTTCCTCACCCTCCCCTCAAGGGTGCCATGGCTCTCTTCCTCCTCCTCCCTCTTTCTCCTCCCCTAGACTAGAGATACTAGTTGGTTGCTGGCAGAATCCTTTAATTTGGAGAGCTTCTTACCAAGTAGAGCTTAAGACACTCAAGAACACCCCTCTGCTATCTCAAACTCTTATTCATGAATGAAATCTAAGTAGCCCCTACAAAGTCTCATTGCATGGCTAAATCAGGTTAGAAAGAGGAACATGCACTAAAATCTTCAAGAACAAGATGAGGTCAAAATCAAAACTCACCTGAAGTCAAAGACAAGATAGTTGTAGGAGCCTTTAAGGGATGAATCACTATTAGCTCAGAGCGGTCTCCCCCAGTTGAAGGGCTAGCACCAAACTCTTGGACCTTCCTCAACACAAGTGTGAAACTAGATTTGGATGGCCCCTCACCCTTAAAAGTTGATCTTGAGCTAGCACGAGATAGAGAAGATTTTCTCATGGTGGCAACACTGGCCCTGAGATCTCGGAAGTAACTAGAATTTCTTCCATAGGAAAGGCCGCTTCTCCCTCAAAGTGGGGGACCTCTTCCTAGAGTTAGAAGGAGCAAAAGGGGATGCCATCTGAAAATATATTTATCAAAGGAGGAAAAGTAAGGGCCTAAAAGTTCCTCTGAGTAAGGGGAAAGGGATGAAAGACCCTTATGTAAGTTTCCTCCTACCGTTGGATCACCTCCATATGACTTGACCTAGGCCATTGAAGTCCAAAAGGTGGAAATATTTAAACCCCCACTCAGATCTCAAATATGCATGTCTTCAATCTAGTTGGAAGCTACCTTGGGGAAAAGGAATTTAGGGGCATGTAAAAGGCCAATTCAATAAATAAGTAGATAGTGCTAAACTATCATCTCAAAAGAGGATGAAGCTCTAGTAATCACTCAAAATTAGATGAAATGATGGCTCACTTTTCTAAGCAAGGCAATAGTTAACATTTCATAGAGGATGTGGTTTGATTCTCAAATATTCACTGAGCATCTTGAGAGAATGATAACCTCTTGATGGAAACCCTGAACACTGAGTTTCGGAAGCTTGATGTCTAGGATTGGGGGCACTAATGATACACCAAAGTAAATTGAACAAGACAAAGCATCAATAAGAACCAAACCATAGACCACTTGCAAATTGATACATCTAAGGTAAAAGATCACCTCAGACCAAGCAGAGAAAAGCTCTCAGCATATGGGCTATAAATAGCCCAACTTGCCTCAACACCAAGGTCTAAGAAGCTTGATGTCTTCAATTGAGGGTTATGTAAAAAGATTACACTAAGCTATCCTTTGTGGGATCAAAGTTGACCACAAGGAATAGTGGAGACCTTGATACCTTGAATCACAAATCAATTTTTTTTAAAAAATTTTAAATATGCTATCAAGTGTTGTGGAACATGACTTTCAATAGGTGCAACCCCTTATTGTTAATTACCTCGATGATTGTCAGAAATCTCCTAAAGTAAGAAACCTAGCTAATAAAATAGAGACACAAAAAAGAAAAGAAGAAAGCATTATTTGATTAATTTAAGAAAGATGGTGCATGGCTTAAGTAAGGGTATGCCCTCACAATAAATTTCAACATGGAATTATAGAAAATATGAAAGAAATAAAGGAAGAGAAAGAGTGAAGAAGAAGTTGATGTATGTTGCTTCCCTGCTCCCCCTGCATTGGACCACATGACATCTGACCCAAACTATGGAAGGGAATGGGAGATGTTTGAGGTGTTTCCATTAGCTTTGATCTTTGGCTATAATTTCTTTGGTTTTGTTGAAGTGTTTCTATAGCCAATAAGGTGTAGACAATAACTTCATTTGGGTTGGAGTATTTTCATTAGCCAATAAGGCATTAGTGATAACTTCATTTGGGTTGGAGTATTTCTATTAGCCAATAATTTCATCAGCCGATAAGGCATTAGCAATAACACCATTTGGGTTGGAGTGTTTTCATCAGCCGATAAGGCATGGGTGATAACTCCTTTTGGGTTAGAGTGTTTTTGTTAGCTGAAAAGGCATGGGTGATAACTCTGTTTAACATTGAAGTATTTCCATAACTAATAGGTCATAGGTGATAATTTCTTCAATTTTTAAAGTGTTTCCATAGTTGATAAGACATAGTTGATAACTTCTTTGATTTAGGTTGAAGTGTTTCCATAGCCAATAAGGCGTAGGTGACAACTTCTTTGATTTAGATAGCGTAACCAATGGCTTATGAGGTTGGGTATAGCTTGAAGATGTATCGCCAACTACTTCTAGGATTGGCTAGCTTGAAGGGCACGTAATCGATTGCTTATGGGGTTGGCTAGCTTAAAGAGGCACATTGTCAACTGCTTATGCGATTGACTATCTTGAAGAGATGCATCATCAACTGCTGTGGGATTGACTAGCTTATAGGGGTGCTTGTAAGGCTGGCTAGCTTGAAGAGCACATCACCAACTACTTCTGGGGTTGGTTAGCCTGAAGAGCATGTCGTCAATTACTTGTGGTGTTAACTAGCTTGAAGAGGCATGTTGTCAATTGCTTGTAGAATTGACTAGCTTGTAGGAGCATGTCATCAGCTGCTTTTGGGGCTAGCTAGCTTGGAGAGTGCATTACCAGCTACTTTTGAGGTAAGCTAGCTTGAAGAGCACATAACCAGGTACTTTTGGGGCTAGCTAGCTTAAAGACTGCATCACTAGCTACTTATAGGGGTGGCTAGGTTGAAGAGCATGCCATCAATTGCTTGTGGGGTTGACTAGCTTGTAGGGGCACACCACCAATTACTTTTGGGGGTGGCTAGCTTGAAGAAAACATCACCAGTTACTTCTGGGGCTGGTTAGCTTGAAGAGCACATTATTAGCTACATCTGGGGCTAGCTAGCTTCAAAAGCACATCATCAATTACTTGTGGGGATGACTAGTTTGAAGTGTGCTCAACTACCTTGAGTGTATTATTGATTGACTTCATTGATTTAGTAGCATCACTAATAGCTTAGGGGTTGGGCATAGCTTTGAAGTGTGGCGGACAATTTTGAGCATATTGACAATTAATGTCTTTGATTTAGCAGTGACACCAATGACTTGTGGGTTGGGTATAGCTTTGAAGTATGGCCGATAGCTTTGAAAGTATTGGTGATTAACTTCTTTAATTTGATAGCATCACCAATGGCTTATGGAGTTGGATATAACTCTGAAGTGTTGCTAAATGCTTTTGTAGCACACTTAGTGAGACTCAATTTGACTTTATTTAGTTCTTTTCCAAACTAATTCTGCTTTAGGTGAGGGTGGTAACATTACCCTTTGTTCATGATTTTGGAGTATTGCTAAAGACTTAACGCACCCAATGGGACTAAGTTTGACCCTATTTAGTTCAGGTCCAAGTTTGGTGTCACTTAGCTTGAGTCAAGTTTGACTTTATTTGGACCTTTATCTAGTCCAGGTTTGCATCTTGATGGACTTTGGTTCAAATTCAAGTCAATTTAGTTCAACTTAATTTTAGGTCAGGCTCAACCTAGCCTAATTCTACTTTTACTTTGATTTTGCTTTCTAGTTTCAATTTGATTTGAATTTAATTTAAGCTAAGTTCAATCTTGATTAGATTTGATTTGGATTCGAACCCAATTTGATTGTAAGTTTACTCAACTTGAACTTGATTAGGGTTGAGTCTGAGTTTATTTGGTTAACTCAATTTGGATTTTAGGATTCCAGCTTAATTTGGATTTTAGTCCAACTTTTTGACCAATTTAAGCCCATTTAAGCTAGCTTGGCCTTTATCCAATTATTTTGACCTAGTTTAATTTTAATATTAATTAATTTAATTTGAGTGTCCTTGATTGTTATAATAATTTTAGACGACCCATAACCTGACTTCAAATGTGTGAACCTAAAGGTTGGCTTAGTTTGCAAGTTTAAAAGCTAGCTTAGTGAGAGCCTAAAGGCTAATTAGGTGTGAGTCTGAAGACTGACTAAGTATGAGCTCGAAAGATAGCTTAAAGCAAGCCTAAAGGCTGAATAAGTGTGAACCCGAAGGCTAGCTGGGTGCAAGCCTGAAGGCTGGCTTAGTGCAAGCTTGAAAGCTAGCTGAGTGTGAGCCCAAAGGTTGACTAAGACATGAGCTCAGAAGCTCATTGAGCACGAGCCTGAAGACTAGCTAAGATGCAAGCTCAAAAGTTGGCTGAGTGGGAGCCTGAAGGCTAGCTGAGTGTGAGCTTGAAGGTTGGCTGAGTGTGAGCTTGAAGGCTAGCTGAGTGTGAGCTTGAAGGTTGGCCGAGCGTAAGCTTGAAGGCTAGCTTAGCTGCAAGCCCAAGCTGGCTGAGTGTAAGCCCAAAGAATGGCGGAGATGCAAGTGTGAAGGCTGGTTAAGACACGAGCTTGAAAGTTGGCTAATGCAAGCCCGAAGGCTAGATGAGTGGAAGCCCAAAATCTACCTCGGATGCAAGCCTAAAGGCTGGCTTTGATGTGAGCTTGAAGGCTAGTTAGGTGATGGGGATTAGCCGTCTTCAAGTGGCTGTGAGTGGCTCCAGCAAGGTCATGGGCTCACCATATTCATCACCAATTTTGAGGGGCCACGGGTGGCCATGAATAGTGTCATAAATTTTTCATCTTCATCGCCATCTTCAATGGGCTGTGGGTGGCCATTGTAGGGTTATGGGTTTACTATCTTCATCACTTAGGGTCACTAGTGGCCGCAGTGTTGTTGTCATCATGCTGAAGATTGCGAGTAACCTTGATGTTGAAAACCTTTTTCCTAATTTTTTGTTAATTTTCCCTTTTTTATAACAATTTTTTAACTTTTTTATGATTTTTTTCCTTCTTCATCTATCTCAAGCTTAAACCCCTTCTTTTTGTCCTCTTTTTTTTGGCTAAATTTTTTCTTTTTTGTAGCATGAGCTTTATTTATTTATTTCATTTTTGAAGCTTCATCTTCATGAAACCAAGGGCTTCTTGGCTTCTCACAAACCCTCACTGGGCCCGATCGGGCCCGATCCCTTTCTTGGCTAGATCTGGTTTGGCCTGGTATGACAGGGTGGGGAGGTGGCCCTCCCCTTCCTCCAATAGCCCGATCCGATTGCCCCCAACTAGATCTGGCTGGGTGTGTGCTCTCAACCAGATTTGGCTGGGCTTATGACAGTGGGGCTAGGAGATGCCCAACCTCTGGCAGCTAGATTTGGTGGCCTCACGGTCGGATATGACCAGGCGTGTGCTATGGTGGGGCGAGGGACGCCTTGCATTCTTCCTTTGGTCAAGTCTAGTGATTTGAGGTTAGATCCAGCCTATCCTATGGTAACTTCTATCCAGTATGGGATGGCTACGATAGAGAATGGAGAAGGTCAGGTGGCACTTGGCGATGGTTGACGAGTTTAATCGAGGTGTTGATCAACATGAGTGCGGCCATGATGGAAGGGGGCAACAGGTCAACCCAAGAGCAACAAAAAGAGCTTGGGCTTGGGAGCAAGGTGAAAGCAATCAAGAAGAAGAAGAAAGAACAGGGTAAGAATTTAGCTGTGATGCTTTTCTGATCTTCTCTTCATTTATGTTCTCAAATCTCTTTCTCTCCTCTATTGTGCTGATCTCCTTCTCTTTGTCTTTGGTTTTTTTTTATTTGTAAGTTACCATAGATTTTTATAGGGGCTAAAGAAATAAAGTTGGGCTAGAATCAAATTTTTCCATTTAAATCTTGAATAATCAATGTGGATGTAGATGGATATAGATAGAGTTTATTCAGAGTTTGGATGAACTTGTGAAGAGATATGTGCATATGTGTTTGTTATAGATGATGATACCTTGAAAGTTATACTCATCCCAAACATTGAAATTACAAAGGGAATATTTGCAAATTTTTTTCAAAAATTGGGGTCAATTATATTTTTATAAAGTTTAAAATTTAAAGAGTCCTTTTTTAATAAAATTTAAAATTATTCACAAATAAAGAATTTTGAGAGACTTATTTATAAATAGTCAAAATTCCATGAGGTTATTTCTAAATAAAGAATTTTGGAGGGGCTTATTTATAAATTCTAAATTTGATAAGGACCAAATCATAGTTATCGACCTTTTGGAGGCTTATTTACAAATATTGGGTTTTACGGGACTAATTTATAAGTTTAGGATTTTATTGGATATTTTTACAAAAATTTCTCGTTCTAGAGACCTATTTGTAAGAAAAAAATCCAGCCAAGGGTCCATTTATGAATATTCATTCAATATAGATGTTTATTTTCAAAATTCTTATATTTTATCATTTTGGCCCAAGTTTTAGATGAATTTTGGGTCCTATTTTGGTCTAAAAATCTAGCCCACTTAGCTCATTTAGATTAGGCTTAGCTAGAGTTTGAATTTCACAATGATTTGAGCTCAATTTTTAGTCAAACTCGAACATGATTTAAGTCTAACCAAGGCTCATATTTGAACCATAATTTGTATCATATAAATTTTAATATTAATTATATTTCAATTAAATTTTGATTGTGGCAAAAATCGCCTTAAATAAATTGCCTCCTTTGCAGCCTCTTCTCTAGTTCTAGTAAGAGGAGAGGGTGTGAAAAATTTTCAAGTACTTGCCCCTACATCAATATTTTAGGAGTTGACAATAGGAGTTCCAATTGCCACACAAGAGTGGACTTGATTTGCCTTGCGTGATGGACTTAGTTTGCAACATAGAAATGGAATTAGTTTCCCATGTGAAAGAAGACTTGGTTTACCACACGAAAGTGAGTTTGGCTTGAAACATGAAAGTGGACTTGATTTACTACATAAAAGTGGACTTAGTTTGCTACGTGAAAGTGGACTTGGTTTACCACATGAAAGTGGATTTGGTTTGCCATGTGAGAGTGGATTTGGTATGCCATGTAAATATGGGCTCGGTAACCAAACAAGATGGAGTTTTGTATCCATGTTTTACCTCAAGAAATATGGAATGCATATTTGACCGAGCATTCCTTTTTAAGGAAGCTGGATATTCTATCATAGACAAAATATAGACACTTTTGGTTGCCCTCGAGGGCTTAGGCATAGTACCTTTTAAGGAATCGGTTGTTGATTGGTGGCATTGGCCTTTTCCTCTTATCATTGATTAGTTGGTAAGATTCCCCATTAAATATTCTCTCAACAAGATAAGGGCCTTCCCAATTAGGCTCAAACTTGCCCTTCTTGTTTCAGTTTGGGATTATGGGTCTTCTCAGAACTAAAACCATTTCTCCCTTTTGGAATGACCTAAGCTGAGCCATCTTATTTTAGGCCCTAGCCATTTGTGCTTGATACATTTCTAAGTTTTGTTGTGCCATGAACCTTATCTCGTCCCTAGCTCATCAAGGTGAAGATGAACATTGTCTTCTCTTATGATTTCTTCTTGCAAGGTAATCCTTAGAGAGGGGATTTGCACTTCCAATTTCAAGATTGTCTCAGTCCTGAACACCAATGCATATGGCATTGATTGGATAGGAGTTTGATATATGGTACGATAGACCCACAGTGCCTCAGCAATCTTTTAATGCCAGTCTTTCTTATTTCTAGCAACAACTTTCTTTAAAATCTTGGAAAGGGTCTTGTTGAATGCCTCAGTTAGTTCTTTGGCTCTGGCATTGTAGATGGATGAATATCTCCAATTTATCTTATGATGATATGCAAATTGTCCCACTTTAAAGCTTCTGAAAGATGGTCCATTATCAGAGTTCATCCTTCGAGAAACACCAAATCAGTACAAAATATTTTCTTGAAAGAAGTGGATAACAACATCAGCTTTTACTTCTTTCAATAAAATTGCTACTGCCCACCGAGAGAAATAATCGGTTGCCACCAGTGTGAAGTGATGACCTGTAGAAGAAGATGTCTCGATTAGGTCAATGACATCTATACCCTATATCTCGAATGGCCATAAGGACACTATTGGATACAAAGGATTTCAGTGTTGATGAATGAAGTCACCATGAATTTGGCACAGGTGGCATCTTCTCACATATTCAATGCAATCTCCCACCATCATAGGCTAGTAGTAGCCCATACACTTAATCTTCATCATCATTTTTTGACCTGATTGATGAGCACCATAGACTCTAGAATGTACTTCATACATAACTTCTCTAGCCTCTTTGTCTGAGAGAGAGCACAAAAATAGTTGATTGAAAGATTTTCTATAAAGAGTGTCATTAATAAGTAGAAAGTGCACGACTCTCTTTTTGAATTGTGCTTGTGTGGACTTATCTTCTGGGAGTACTTCATTTTTGAGGTAGTTGATGAATAACATTCTCTAATCTATGGCCTTTTCTACTAGTTTAGATTAAGACTTCTCGTGTTTGATACTAAAGTCTGAGTTCATCATCTATCCACTATGGATCATGATTAGAATTTCTCCTTGATTAAGATCAGCTAGTGCCTTGGTTAGTTTGGCTAAGGAGTCAGCTTCTGCATTAATAGATTGAGAGACCTTAGTTATCTAAACACGAGGAATTTGTTATATGAGCTCTTAAGCCTTTTCATGGTACTTCAGTAGCTCAAATTTGTGGATTTTATATTTACCTTGGACTTGGCTAATATTTAGGGTCATTTTTAGTTCTACAATTAGGACCTAGTATTCAACTTCATTATTTATGCATGGTTTTGAGAGGGAATAGGAGTTTACCCTCATTTAGAGTGACATAAATGAGTCCAATGCCTAATTTGATTTGTGGAAGCTTTGGTTTGATCCCTAGTTTGATGGATGATGCTCCATCAACCAAAAGGATCTCTTCATTGGGGAGCTCGCAATTTAGAGGAGAGTCATCTGGTACCAAGTAAGCTATAAGAAAATTGGTGAGGGCTTGCCCCTTAACCACCTTTTAAGGAGTGAATTTGATATTATATTCCATAAGGATTAAAGCCCATTTTTCTAGCCTCCTAGTGAGTATAAGCCTAATCATCACGTACTTTATGGGATCAATCCTTGATATTAAAATGACTTGATGATAAAGAAAATAATGTCTTAACTTCTTAACCACAAATATGAGCTCCAGACAATGCTTTTCAATGGGAGAGTAGTTATTTTCTACCTCCATTAACATTCTACTCAGATAGTAGAGTGCATTTTCTTTTCCCTTTTCATTATTTTGGGCAAGAAGTGCCTCCAAAGATCCTTCCATTGTTGTCATATAGAGGATAAGGGGTTTATCGAGTAAAGGTGCTATCAAGACTGCTGGCTTTAGAAGATACTACTTGATTTCTTCAAAGGCTTGTTGACAGTCTTGATCCCAAATGGATAAAGTGCCTTTCTTCATCAACTTAGAAAAAGGCTTGCACGGAAACAGAGAGGTTAGAAATGAATCTTCTTATGTATGGAACTCAACCTTGGAATGACCTCAATTGCTTTAAATTACTCGATGGTGGCATATCTAAGATAGCTTTGATCTTAGATGGATTAATCTCAATCCCTCAATATCTGACAACAAAATCAAGGAATTTTTCTAATGATACCCCAAAGGCACACTTCATAGGATTCATCTTTAGGTTATATTTCTTAAGGTGATCAACTTAGTTTTGATCACCGAGTCATCCACATAACACTCCACTAATTAGTGCATGAGATCATCAAAGATTCGATGGCCCTTCCATAAGCTGTGCCTACATTCTTGAGCCCAAAGGGCATCACCTTGTAGTAGTAAATGCCAATTGGCGTCCTAAAGGTCGTATGTTTCTCATCATCGGGATGCATCTTGATTTAGTTTTATCCTAAAAAACCATCCATGAAAGAGAACATTTTGAAGTTGTCCATGTTTTCAATCATGATTTCTATTATTAGCAATAGTAAATCATCTTTTAGGCATGCTTTGTTCAAATCTTTGTAGTCGACACAAATGCAAATTTGGTGGTCCTTTTTCTTAACTAGCATGATTCTTGCCATCTAATATGGATATTTTTCCTCCTTGATAAAGCATGCTTCGATCAATTTCTTCATTTCTTCTATCACCTTCTATTCTAGTCAAGTTTTATCTTCCTATGTGCTTGTTTGATAGGCAGAAGCTCAAGATTGATGGCTAATTTATGGATTGCAACTTCAACATCCAATCCAGGTATCTCCCTATAGCTCCATGTAAAGTAGTCAATGCACTCATTGAGTACTACTTTGAGCTAGGTTTGGCTTTTCTCTGAAAGTTGAGTGTTGATGAAAGTCAACTTGGGGTCCTACTCTAAGCCTAAGTTGATCTCCATCAGTTTATCTACTATAGCTTTCCCCTATCCTCAAGTTCTGGTGGAGCTTCTTTTAGTTTGAGGTTTATTTCTTCACCAAGTGATTTATTATGCTGAATGAGGTTTGGTGAAGATTTGTCTGAAGGCATTTGGCCACATCATGCCCCCTTTCTTTTGGTTCTGATGAAAGCCCACTGAGGATGTCACCTTCTTGTGATGTCTGAAAAGTCACAGCCACCTTAGTGCATTCATTAGGGGCCATTAATGTCATCTAGTCATCCTAATCATTGGAGAGGGGTCCAATGGTGATCATAAGACACATGTAGGCATTTGGAGTAATATAGCCTAGTCCTTTAGTGTTATTATTTCCCCTTCTAGGAATGTAGGTACATTCTTGGGGTGGATCCCATAGATTCCTAAAGAAGCACATTCTTGGTGTCTTCACTATCCTCAAAGTATTTGAAGCATTGGTGTAGGGTTGATAGCACTACTTTGTTTTCATGTAGCCATGACCTCCCTAGTAATACTTTGTATGATGCATCATATTGATCACCTAAAATTTGGCATCTGTCATCAATTCACGTATTTTCAAAGGGATAGTTATGGCTCTCAATGCTCTTTGGCTATTCTAATTAAACACTCATATGGTTATAATCTCGGAAGATAGGTAGCACATATCCAAAGTTAAAACACTTAGAGTTCAAAGAGTCATCAAATTGATTGAGGAACCTGGGTCAATTAGGATGCAATTAATCTTGATCTCATCATTATTCCTTATGACATATAATGGTTTGTCATGGTTTGTTATTCAAGGTAGTAGGTCATCATTTGTGAAGGTAATGGCAGGATTTTCGCTTGCATACAAAGACTCTTTCATCTTCTCTTCAGCAAAATATGTTTGGTAGTTGGCTAGATTCTATAAGATTTGTACTAGTATATCCCTGAGTTCTTGTGACATCATCAAGGCCTCAAATACGCTCAACATAGTAGGGATTTTCTTGAGGTGGGCTACTATATTGTATTCCAGCCTTTTGGGTGTAGGTTTAGCTCACAAGGGCTCAATTCTCTCATTTATTTGAATCTCCTTTTCCTTATACTTAGAGATATTCTAGTCCCTAGGCATTGGAGCTTGTCTCAGAGGTAGGACCTTTCCAACTCAGAGTTGTGCTTGGTTTTCTCTTCTTAGTCAAAACTTTGGCATCATGAGACCAATAAGGTTTATTTTCAGAATCACTCCCAAGGCTAATCATGTGAAAGAAGTAATGGACCCCTGCCCCCAATTAGTACTTCCTTGAATGTTGTGGAGGGTGTGACTGACTGATAATCATCTCATTCAACATCAAAATTAGGCATGTGGGGTTTTCTTATAAAGAGGTCTTCAAAAACTCTCTTGATGAACCCTTCTATTTATCTATTGGCATAACTTTCTTCAGGAGTTTATATTTAGGATATCTCTTCTATGGATGTCTAGACTGGCTTGACTATGAATATTCAGATTAATTTGATGTAGGGATGGAATAAGCTTTAGCATTAGCTCATTTAATCCTTTCTTGAAATGCCTGCTTCTTCCTTTGGTTCTTGCTAGTGTAGGGCCTTTTGAAATGAACATAAAGGTATTCTGACTCAAACATAGAGTCATATTCATTGTCCATACCTTATATTCATAATTTCTCTAGAGTTGGGAAAGCACATCCTTCTATAGGTTCTAGAACTGGGACATCACCGAACCTAATAAGTTGAGCATTTATTACTGAATTGCCTGGTGGAGATTGGGATAGCAACTCACCGGCATTCACCTCGGACGTATGAGTCACCATACGATAAGAGGGCATAGATTTAGCAAACTCTCTTTGATAGTGTCAGGCTTTTGTAACCTTTTCCATATGGTCTTTTATATGGCTTTGTCTTTTCTACTATAACCTTTTCCATCCTCTTGATTTCCTCATAGAGAATAGTAGTCATATTTGTCACACTTTCCATGGGGGGTCATAGCTTGCATGTATTTGTTTAGCATTTTCATTTGCACCTTGACAAACCTCATGTTAATTATAGCTAGCTCTTTCACTGTATTTAGCTATAGTTTGAGTATGCTATAGTCATGCTCATAGGTGAACTACTCTCGAAGATAGTCATCTTGAGAGCAACTATCAGGGAGACTTGTAAGATCTCTTATTTCATTATTATCTTTCTCAATGAATCTATTTGCTTCTTCTTGCCTTGCATCCTAAATTTCTTCATCATTGAAGCAATACGGTGGAGATTGGCTTGGTTGTAAACCTTCAATGATAAATATGGTAGAGCATGTTGCAACCAGGGTTCACTTTCTTCATTCCTTGCATCAAGATTTTCTAGTAAAGCTTTGAGTTCATCAAGGAGAAATTCTTCAAGAGTTGCTTGGCTCCTTTCTCCTTGAATATATTCTCTAGAGCATCGATGTATTCTTGGATCACCAATTTGTTGACATCATGTTCATCTGGCTGAGCCAACTTCTTCTTCTTACTTCTATTCTTCTTCTTCTTGATGCCTTGAGCAAGTAAGGCGGTTTGTTCTAATGAGTCTTTCTTTATCATCATCCCAGGCTCTCTAGGATTTCTAGTTATATTCTTCATCAACTTCTTAAGGCTTTTTGAAATATAGACATTCCATAAGTGCCTTTTCTTAGGGGTACATTGTGATCCTCAAACACAATAATATAATTAATGTGTTTGGTGGATTTTTCCAATAAGGTTACCTTCAAGAGAGTCAGGTTGCCTTCTTAGTATTTCTTCTCGACCCAATCCTTGAATACATAGCATTCTTCAATGGTATATCCCAAGACTCAATGGTAAGGACAATAATTTGGTGATCTATTTGGTTGACCTCAATTGGCCTCTTGGATTCTAGCAATTGGAGGCCTAACTTCAGTGCATCCTTTAAGATCTTTCCTACCCTTTCTCTTTTGAAAAAGTATTTCTTTCTGAGTCTTTGTTAGATATCATTGGATCATTCCACTTCTCTATCTCCTCCAAGTGCTAGTGGTTTCTAAGGATTACCCTTATTTATAGTGGGGTTTAGAGGTTTCTTTTACTCAGTTATTGTGAAAATAGCCCTCACATTTTTTGAAGACTCTCCACATTTTATCTTATCCTTTTTTGGTCTAAAGGTTTGTGAACTAGATAAGGTTTGTAGACTAATCTTTTCTAGCTTCTTGACTTGCATGATGAGTTCTTGAAAGGTATAGATAGAAGAAGCACTCAAGTAAGGAACCATCCACTCTCCCCTTATGTTGCCTAGGATTAGGTTCACTATCTCAATTTGACTCGTGTGTTGTTCACACTTAATGTTGAGATTTCTCTACCTTGTGGTATAATCCAAAATTGACTCATTGTTATATTTTGGTGTTGAGATAAGGTCTACAATGGTCACCTTATTACTAACTCCTCTGAACCTGATTCAAAAAGCCTCTTTTATTTGTGCCCAAGTTTGTATGGATTCTTATTGTAGACTAGCATACCACTTGAATGCTACCCCTATTAAGCTTGCTGAAAATTGGCAAAGTAACAATGAGGGGTTGTTACTTGAATCTCCACACAAAGTTACAAAGTGAATTATGTGATATTTAGGATTGCCCAAGCCATTATACTATTTGAAACTACGCATTGTATAGCCTTTGGAAAATTGCATTGGTCATGATGACTAGGGTAAGGTTTGTTAGCATTATTTAACCTACCTATCTCACTTGTCTCAATTGTGCAGCTATCATTCATTGTACTTGCTGTTATATGTATGATAGAAGTTCCATATTGTTAGGAGTTCTTGAAATCAAGGATTTGATATCCCTTACTAGAGGAGGTGCTTGCGAAGGGCCTACATTTTCGTGGATCTCATCTATGGAAGATGCACCTTCTCCTACCTCTACTACTTGAGATAGTTTTGAGATCATTCTAGCTTATCAATCTTTCGGTGCATTTGTAGCATCATTTTCATCAAGTCCATGACTTTATTTTAAGCTTCATCTTTCTCTGTACTTTGTTGTCTTAGCTATTCTTGTAGTGCTTCTATAGTCACTTCTTGACTAGAGCTATTAGTTATGACCAAGGCTTCTATTAGAACATGATGGTTCCTATCTTGAGAGTCAAGTCTAGCCTCTAAGTTAAGGCTAACTTCTCCCATCAATTGAGTTGTCTTATTCAAGAATCTGCTCATGGAGCAGATCGCCACACCCTCTCTTTGATGTAGTAGGAAGGAATAATCCACAAGGGCCCTCTCCTCTTGGATTTCTTCATCAGCAAATCTCACTCGAGTAGCCTTCTTTTGTCATTTATCCAGCTAGGGTGTGGGCTCGTAGTCTCTCCTAGAGTCATGGTGAGAAATGACTCAGACAGTGTGGGTGATCACCTTTTGTGAGCCCTTGTGCTGCGTTGTAGCTTTATAATAACTCTTGTATTTTTATTTGGAGATTCACCCATTTGCCACAGTTTTAAGACAAGAGTGTGCCCCCTGTGACTTGCTTTTACCCTTCTCTAAATTGCTTAACGAAGGAAAGAAGTTGGAGGTAGGGATAGTAATGACCAACTTTGTTTGAGAGATAGGTTTCCCAAGTCAGCTAAAGATTTCAGCAGCTTTTCCTTTATTTGTAAAAGTCAAGATAAGCTCTTCTTCATTGATGCCTATGTCTGGATTTACTTTTGATTGCCCCCTATGAGGACTAGGGTAAAGGCGAATGAAGACCGAGCTCCACTTCTGTCCTAACTTCTGGAAGACTAACATCCTTGTTGGTTGAGACATGGCTTCTGCCTCTTCATTCAAATAGCCCTTCTCATTGGGAATTATGACATTGGGTCTCTTTCTTCTTGATGGAAGCTGAGAAATAGGCTAGTTTTGCATACTAACTGCTTCAATTGGTGTAGTAGTAGGTGCCCTTTTGAACTGGATAAACTCAGAGATGGTCCCGAACTTGATCTAAATTTTAGCTGCTTCTGCAGCAACCATTGACTAAGATAGCTGCACAACTAAACCTGCTCCCAGGATGATGGTATATCTTAGGGCAGAGATGTTCTTCGTTGTTGCCATTTGATTCTTTCTTCTCCAAAGAAGAACACAATTGATTAGTCTTTAATTGTAATTCTACCTTATCAGTGTCTTTACATTATTAACTAGGTTTTCATACTTGGAGGAGAAGTTATGTCCCACTAGCTATGCTAGAATTTGTTGGATCAAAGTTGACCATCTAGAATATCAAAGACCCTGAGAAGCAACCTCAAATCACAAATCAAAATTTATTTTCATTTTAAATGCGCTATTAGGTGTTATGGGAATATGACTTCCAACTGGCGTAATCCTCTGTTGTTAATTACCTTGGCGATTGTCAAGAAACTTCTAAAGTAAGAAACCTAGATAATAAAATAGAGATACAAAAAGGAAAAGAAGAAAGAATGATTTGATTAATTTAAGAAATATGGTATGTGGCTTAACTAAGGATATACCCTCACTTTACAATATATTTCAACAAGAAATTATAGAAAACATAAAAGAAATAAAGGAAGAGAAAAAGTGGAGAAGAAGCCGATGTGTGCTATTGTCTCGCTCCCCTTGCATTGGACTATGTGACATCCAACCCAAACTGTGGAAGAGAATGGGAGAAGTTGAAATATTTCCATTATATTTGAGCTTTTGCTATAGCTTCTTTGGTTTTCTTGAAGTGTTTCTCTAGCCAATAAGGTATAGACAATAACTTCGTTTGGGTTAAAGTATTTCTATTAGCCGATATGGCATTGGCGATAACTTTGTTTGGGTTGAAGTGTTTTCATTAGCTAATAAGGCATTGGCAATAACTCCATTTGGGTTGGAGTGTTTTCGTTAGCCAATAAAGCATAGGCAATAACTCCATCTAGGTTGGAGTGTTTTTGTTAGCTGACAAAACATAGGTGATAACTCCATTTAACCTCAAAGTATTTCTATAGTCAATAAGGTATTGGTGATAACTTCTTTAATTTTTAAAGTGTTTTAATAGCTGATAAGGCATATGTGATAACCTCCTTAATTTAGGCTGAAGTATTTCTATAGCCAATAAAACATAGGCGATAACTTTTTTTATTTAGATAGTGTCATCAACAACTTATGAGATTGGGTATAGATTGAGGATGCATTACCAACTACTTCTGGAGTTGGCTAGCTTGAAGGGCGCATCGTTAACTACTTCTGGGATTGACTAGCTTGAAAGGGTATGTCATCAACTGCTTGTGGGGGTTGACTAGCTTGAAGAGGCAAGTCGTCAACTGCTTGTGGCGTTGACTAGCTTGTAGGGGCATGTTACTAGCTGATTCTGGGGTTGGCTAGCTTGAAGAGCGCATCACTAGCTGCTTCTAGGGCTGGGTAGCTTGAAGAGCTCATCTCCAGCTACTTTTGGGGCTGGCTAGTTTGAAGAGCACGTCGTCAATTGCTTTTGAGGTTTACTAGCTTGTAAGGGTGTGTCACCAGCTACTTCTGGGGTTGGCTAGCTTGAAGAGTGCATCACCAACTACTTCTAGGGCTAACTAGCTTAGAGAATGCATCACTAGCTGCTTCTTAGGCAAGCTAGCTTGAAAAGCACATTACCAACTGCTTATGGGATTGACTAGCTTGAAGTGTGGCGAATATCCTTGAGCGTATTGTTGGTTGACTCAATTGATTTGGTAGCATCACCAATGGCTTAGGGTGTAAGTATAGCTTTAAAGTATAACCGACAGCTTTGAGTATGTTGGAAATTAACTTCTTTGATTTGGCAGTGTCACCAATGGCTTGTGGAGTTGGGTTATAGCTTTGAAGTGTAACTGACAACTTTAGGTGTATTGATCATTAACTTCTTTAATTTGATAGCGTCACCAATGGCTTATGGAGTTGGATATAGTTTTGAAGTGCTACTTAAATGCTTTTGTAGTGCACTTAGTGAGACTTAGTTTGACCTTATTTAGTTCTTATTTGAACTAATTTTGCTTCAGGTGAGGGTGGTAACATCACCCTTTGTTCATGGCTTTGGAGTATTGCTAAAGACTCAACGCATCCAATGGGACTGAGTTTGATCGTATTTAGTTTAGGTCCAAGTTTGATATCACTTAGTTTGAGTCAAGTTTGACCTTGTGTTAAACCTATCGAGTCTAAATTTGCATCTTGATGCACTTTAGTTCAAGTTTAAGTCAATTTAGTTTAACTTAATTTTGGTTCAAGCTCAGCCTAGCCTAGTTCTAATTTGGCTTTAAGTTTGCTTTCTAGTTTGGACTTGATTTGAATTTAATTTGAGCTTAGTTTAATCCTGATTGGATTTGATTTGGATTTGAACCCAATTTGATTTTAAGTTGACTCAACTTGAACCTAATTAGGGTTGAGTTTGAGTTTATTTAGTTAACTCAATTTGGATTTTAGGAGTCTAGCTTAATTTGGTTTTTAGTCCAACTTTTTGACCAATTTACAGTCATCTTGGCCTTTATCTATTTATTTTGATAGGGTTCAATTTCAATATTAATTAATTTGATTTGAGGGTCCTTGGCTATTATGATAATTTTAGACGGACCTATAGTATAGCTTCAAATATACGAACTTGAAGGTTGTCTTAGTTAGTGAGCTTGAAAGCTGGCTTAGTGCGAGCTCGAAGGCTGACTAGGTGTGAGTCTGAAAACTAGCTTAGATGCAAGCCTAAATTCTAGCTAAGTGCAAGCTCGAAAGTTGTCTTAGATGCAAGCCTAAAGGCTAGCTGAGTGTGAGCTCAAAGACTAGCTTAGTGCAAGCTCGAACTGGCTGAGTGTGAGGCTGAAGGTTGGCATAGTGTGAGCCCGATGGCTGCCTAACACACAAACTCAAAAGCTAGCTAAGTGCAAGTTTGAAGGCTAGCTTAGATGTGAGATCAAAAGCTAGTTGAGTGCAAGCTTGAAGATTGAATGTGAGCTCCAAGTCTGGCTGAGTGTGAGCTTGAAGGCTAGCTAACTATGAGCCTAAAGGCTAGTTAAGTGCAAGCTTGAAGGCTGGCTAAGTGAGAGCCTGAAAGCTAGCTGAGTGAGAGCTCGAAGGCTGGCTAAGTGTGAGCCCAAAGGCTAGCTTATGTGTGAGCCCGAAGGCTGGCTGAGTGTGAGCTCCAAGGCTAGCTTATGTGTGAGCTCGAAGGCTGGCTGAGTGTGAGCCCAAAGGCTAGCTGAGATGTGAGCCCGAAGGCTTGCTAAGACATAAGCTCGAAAGCTGGCTGAATGCGAGCTTGAAGGCTAACTGAGTGTGAGCCCGAAGGGTAGCCGAATGTGAGCTCAAAAGCTAGCTTAGTGCAAGCTTGAAGGCTAGCTTGGATGCGAGCCCAAAGGCTAGCTAAGTACGAGCTAAAAGGCTGGCTTGGATATAAGCCCGAAGGCTGACTAAGTATGAGCCTAAAGGCTACCTAGGTGATGGGGATCTGCCATCTTTGAGGGGCTGCGGGTGGCCACAGCAAGTCATTAGTTCATCATCTTCATCACCATCTTTGAAGGACCATGGGTGGCCATAAGTAGTGTTATAAGTTTGTCATCTTCATTACCATCTTTGAGGGATTATGGGTGACTACAGTAGGGTCATGGATTAACCGTCTTCATTATTGAGAGTTGTGGGTAGCTACAATGTTATTGTTGTCAAGCTGAAGATTGCGAGTAGCCACGATATTGAAATTTTTTTTTCCAATTTTCCTTTTTTTATAATAATTTTTTTATTTTTTATTTCCTTCTTCCATCTCAAGCTTAAACCCCTTCTTTTTTCCTATTTTTTGGGTCAAATTCTTTTTTGCAGCATAATATTTTTTTTATTTTTTTATTTTTTTTAAAGCTTCTTCATTTTGAAGCCAAGGGCTTCTTAGCTTCTCACGAACCCTCATTGGGCTCGATCAGGCCTGGTGAGGGTTCATGAGAAGCCAAGAGTGGGCCGGGTCCCTTTCTTAGCTGAAGCCAACCGGGCCTAGTGTGGTAGGGCAAGGAGGCTCCCCGCCCCTTCCTTCAATGGCCGATGGGTTCGATCGAGGTGGTGATTGGCATAGGTGTAGCCATGGTGGAAGGGGGCAGCAGGTCAACATGGGAGTAGTAGAAAGAGCTTGGGTTGTAGAGCAAGACGAAAGCAATCAAGAAGAAGAAGAAAGAACAGGGTAAGAATATAACTGTGATGCTTTCCCAATCTTCTCTTTGTTTCTATTCTCAGATCTCTTTCTCTCCTCTGTTGTGTTGATCTCCTCTCTTCATCTCTAATCTCTTTTTTTTATTTGTAGGTTTTGTGGATTTTTATAAGGGCTGAAGAGATAGAGTTGGGTTAGAATCAAATTTTTTTGTTTGAATTTTGAATAATAGATGTGATGTAAACAGATATAGATAGAGTTTATCTAGAGTTTGGATGAACTTGTGAAGAGATATGTACATATCTATTTGTTATAGACGATGATATCTTGAAAGTTGTACTCATCCCGAACATTGAAATTATAGAGGGGATATTTGCAAATTTTTTTCAAAAATTTGACTAAATTATAAATTTATAATTTTTCAAGAGACTTTTCTATAAAAAAAATTCTTTATAAAGTTTTAAAATTTTTAGGGTCTTTTTTGAATAAAATTTAAAATTATTCATAAATAAAAAATTTTGATAGACTTCTTTGCAAATAGTCAAAATTTCAGGGACTTATTTATAAATAAAGAATTTTGGAGGGGCTTATTTGTGAATTCTGAATTTCATAAGGACCAAACATAATTATCGATATTTTGGTGGCTTATTTGTAAATCTTGGGTTTTGCGTGACTAATTTATAATTTTAGAATTTTATTGGACTTTTCTATAAAATTTCTAATTACAGGGACTTATTTGTAAGAAAAAAATCTAGCCAAGGACCCATTTATGAAGATTATTTCAATTTGATGGTCTATTTATAAAATTCTTGTATTTTTTCAATTTTGGCCTAAGTTTTGGGTGAATTTTGGGTCCAACTCTAATAAAAAAATCTAGTCCGCCCAACCCATTTAGATTAGGCTTAGCTAGAGTTTGAATTTTTCAAAAATTTGAGCTCAATTTTTAGTCAAACTCGAATAGATTTAAGTTTGATTGAGGCCCACATTTGAATTATAGTTTAGTAGCATATAAATTTTAATCTTAATCATATTATAATCAAATTTTTATTGTGGCAAAAATTGCTTTAAACATTCTAAAGCTTTGATACCTTGGTATAAGTAGGGCAGAGTCTGGATCATTATGGACTCTTATCTAGAAGAAGATCCCGAGAGATGCAAGATCTACAACTATCCATTATGAGTAATTTGGCAATATTACTTTCTCAAATCAAAGAGATATAGATATGCTTCATGCCCTATAACTACCCTCATCTCCAAAAAGATAGGGACTAATGCCTCCTCTCTTTTCTCCACTATATTTTGCATGTACGCCATTGACTTGAGCATTAGAGCAGCCACTACTAGAGAGTTCTCAATGGTCCTCACTTTTCCTTTTGTTGTAAATTAACAAGAGAGAAACCTAGTAGATCTATCTCAAGGAGCCTCTTGAAATAAAATTAGTGGATGAACTGGACTCCATCAACAAAAACCAATGGAACAAATTCATAAAAAAAAAAAACAAATCAAAGTCCATATCCTTCACCGACAAGGCTTCCAAACACTGATAGAGAGCAAGCAACTTGACAACTTGTAGCATGGTCGAGACCTACAAATCAATCTCACTAATAAAAAAAAAAAATTCAATTTTCATACTTGCAAACCTACATTTTCTCTCTTTAATTCTCTACACATGAGGGAGACCATGTGAACAGCCTACACGGGTGAAGTTCTATGGCCTACCAGTGTAGTGTGACATGCATTTCAAATATGAAAACCTTTTGCAAATATAAACTTCACTTTAGAAGTAACCTTGATATCTATTGCTTAAACAGATTATGCAACAAAGTACTCTCAAGCAACATAATCAAGAAATTTCATTTCAACTCAAAACTGCACTACATTATTGGTACAAATTATTGGTACTATATAAGGGATAAGCCTTATGCTTTCATGTTCTCAAGGGTGGCTAGTCAATCTAGTTGAAATGAGGGCAAGAAGTTGGCAATAGCCTTTCCTCAAAAGCTACCCAAGACTATGACACAAAATGAGCAAACCACCAGTGTAGCACTACTAGCTCCCACTTTAAGAGGAAAGTTTTCCTAAGACACAAAAATAGAGAAGCCATGGAAAAACTAGGCCTCAGCTATTAGCATGTAACACTAAAGCACAAGAATTGCACTTGCCATCCCAACAACAATAACATCAATAACAACAACAACAACAACAACCACCTACTAATCAATCTCATAGGTTGAATATGTATAACTTTTTTTCAACTTCATGAATTTAAAATGAAAGGCCAAACACATAACCAAGTAACCATGTTTTGAAAAATGAAGGCTTTATACACCAAGGAACCATGTTCTGGCACTCTTCCAACTTGAAGAAAAAAGGAAGCTCTCATCACTATGACCATATTTTCTTTTCAATTAGATCCAGGGAAGGCACAAAGAGCTTACCAATTGGATCTAGGGAAAGCAACTAAGAGATTTGGATCTAAAGCAAGGGTTTTGAGATTTGGTCAACTATAGGAAATTAGATTTCAAGTTCTTTGTCCATGGTAACTAGGATAGATAACTTCATGGTAGTGGAGATGGCAAATGGTGAGCTAGGTTGTAGGTGTTACCCTTCCTAGTTTTGATGATAAGCAAACCATATTTAATACCTATTTGAGTTGTGTTTTATCCAACTATATTAAAGCTCTCAAGAGTATATTCAAAAGTTATCAAAGAAAAGAAAGTGTGATGGTGGATCGGTGAGCGTGACTTGAAGAGATCAAATGACGGCTTGCAAGTGGCTTGAAGGTTTCTTCAACAACTTAAAATTTAAGACTGACATGGACATAGCCAAAGTAACTCAAGAACTCAGCATCAACTAGGTTTAGATTTTCTTTTATTTCAGTTGAGTTAAAAATTTATTTTCAAATTAATTGTTTAGAGCAAAAATGTCACATTGAGTTCTATAGAAAACTCTTAATAGAGATTTTTTGACAAAATTGAATGTCTGCTTGGGTTAGCAGGTGACCCGTTATGTCAAACAAAATATTCAAAACTTCTAACCTATGTAAAACTAGATGACCGGTTTATGAACTAGACATTTGATTAGAGATATAGGTTTTTATTTTTACTAGAACTAGATGCCCAGTTTGGAACTAGACACACAACTAGGAATTCTAGTTCTGATTTGTTATCAGAACTAAATGATCAGGTTGGAACCGGATGGCCAATTAAGAAATCTCCTAGTTCTAGTAGACCAGAACCAATTGACTAATTGTCTAAATGGTCGACTTATTTGGGTTTTTTGCATGACCAACAACTAGTTTTTTGACCATTGGAGTGAAGCTAGTTGAGGGACTTCATCCCCAATGGCTAGTTTTGATCCAAAAGGTATAAATAGGTTAGGATGGACTTCTTTAAATAGTTCTAAAACTTCTAAATCTTTGTAAAAAAAAGATATCAAAGCCTTCTAGCTCTTTATCCAACATATGCTCAAAGCTTTCTAATTTCAAATAAATTTTCATTGCCCTTTTACTCAATCTTGGGAGATCCTATAGTGAGCATAAAAGTGTATCATTATTAAATATTTTTCACTTGTAATCCACTCCAACATTGTTTATAGTGGTTAAGAGACTTAAGCTCCAGTTTGGAGGACATCTTATTGGTTAGAGCAAGATCAAGTGTAAGGGGTTGGTTTAACTAATGAACTACCACTAGTAGAGAGTTTAAGTCCTCAAAAGCAAGGCAAAGGTTGTGGAGTAGGAGCGGTTAGTCTCCAAACTATGTTATATAATGGTGCATTCATTCCTCACTTGATTTACATTATTGCACTTATAGTTGATTAAACTTAGTGTGAAATTGCTTTGTTAATTTGAATTAGGTTTTGATTTTATTGAAGATCACCATTTGTATCATAATACCTAATTTCTCCCCTCCCACCACTTGGAGGAACTCTTGGGGTCACTAATTGTTGCGGAAAATATCAATGTCCACCACAATTCACGATATAGAGGAAGAACAGAAAAGAGGAAAAGATAGCACACAAGAGATATATTTTGGGAAGACGATCCAGAGAATATTGTATTGATGAGAAGAGAAAGAGAAGATTACAATGATGGAGATGAAACTCCAATATCACCAACTCTCACAAAAGACTAAGTAGCCTGACTGTCACAAGACGTATTGAGAGTATTAATCTATATCTCTCTCTCTCTCACTCTTGAAACCCTTACATCAATGGTGTATTTATAGATGTGGCCTAATGATGTTTGAGTCAAAGTAGAAGACTGACTCAAATAAGACTTCTAGTAGAAGATAAATCTAGATAAGGATTAGGCCCATTAAATAATTTCCTAATATAACTAAGGCTAACCGAAAAATCCGGATTCGAGTCACCATAAAGCCAACAATCTCCACCTTAGCTCGAATCATCTTATTCTCTGAATTTTAATCTTCAATAGATGTCTTTGTCATTACCTCTTGGGATAGGATCAACGACCTTGGATATTGATCAAGTCCAAACAGAGCTTGAACTTATCAATTTGAATCACCTTCGTCAACATATCTGCAGGATTTCTTGAAGTATGAATCTTTTGTAAAGAAATCTCGCCGTCTTCAATAATGTCCCGAATAAAATGAAATCAGACATCTATATGCTTTGATCTGGCATGGTACATTTGGTTCTTCGCAAGGTGTATGACGCTCTGACTATCGCAAAAAATAGAAAGAACATATTGAGAAAAACCAATTTCACTTGCCAAACCTTTTAGCCATAGAACTTCTTTGACGGCTTCTGTAGCTGCCATATACTCAGACTCTGTTGTAGATAATGCTACAGTTGACTGTAAGGTACACCTCCAACTAATAGGTCCTCCACAAAGAGTGAAAAGATAACCAGTGAGGGATCGGCGTCGATCAAGGTCTCCAGCATAGTTTGAATCGACGTAGCCAATAATTTTGGCCTCTTGCACTGTGTTCCTGTCGAAACATAAACCAATATTAAGAGTACCTTTGATATATCTCAATAGCCATTTCACGGCCAGCCAATGCTCTTTTCCTAGATTTGTCATGTAACGACTAACAACGCTGACTGCTTGTGCAATATCAGGTCTTGTGCATACCATAGCATACATTAGACTTCTAACAACACTTGAAAATGGGATGTTCTCCATGTATGCATGCTCTTCATCTGTAGAAGGACATTGTTGAGCTGAAAGCTTGAAGTGAGATGCCAAAGGAGTACTAACGGGTTTTGAATTCTGCATGTGAAAACGAGAAATAATCTTCTCGAGATACTTACTCTGTTTGAGCCATAATTTTCTATGCTTTCGATCTCGATCAATCTCCATACCGAGAATCTTCCTTGCAGCACCTAAATCTTTCATCTCAAATTCCTTTTTCATTTTAAACTTTAAATCTTTCAGTAGAGATATGTCTTGAGTAGCGATAAGCATATCATCAACATAAAGAAGTAATATAATAAACGAGTTATTGGCATGTATCTTAAAATAAACACAGCAATCATGTTTGTAGTGAATGAAATCTTGTCCGAGCATAAAACTGTCAAATCTTTTATACCATTGCCTTAGAGACTGTTTCAAACCATAAAGTGATTTGTTCAACTTGCAAACAAAATTTTCCTTGCCTTCTTGGATGAACCCTTCAGGCTGTTGCATAAAAATTTATTCTTCTAATTCTCCATGCAGAAAGGCAGTTTTGACATCAAGCTATTCTAACTCAAGATTATGAAAAGCAACTAAAGCAAGTAGAAAACGAATAGATGTGTGTTTAACCACAGGAGAGAAAATTTCATTAAAGTCAACACCCTCCTTTTGTGAATACCCTTTTGCAACTAAACGAGCCTTGAATTTAACACCATCTATCTCAGAGAAATCCTCTTTCTTTTGAAATACCCACTTGCAACCAATTGCTCTTTTACCTTCTGGTAATTTCACCAGATCCCAAGTATGGTTCTTTTGAAGGGAATCCATCTCTTCATTCATAGCAGCTTGCCACTGAGAAGAATTCTTATCCTGCACTGCTTCTTTATAGGAAGAAGGATCACCATTGTCAGTAACTAAAGCAAAAGCTACCATATCTTCAAAACCATACCTCTCAGGTGGCTTTATTTTTCTTTGAGATCTTCGAAGTGGAGACTTTTCAGAAACTTGATTCTTAGAATTTTCTTGAGAGTTGGGCATATCCTGAATATCTTCTTCTGAAGGAACTACATGCTCCACCTCCACTTGCATTATATCATTAGGATCTTTCTTGAGAGATTTTAGCATAACACTTTCATTAAATACTATGTCTCTCTCAATAATTACATTTGAAATAGTAGGATCCCACAAACGATAGCCTTTGACGCCTTTGGCATAACCCAGGAAAATACACTTTTTGGAACGTGCATCTAACTTATCCTTGACAACATGCACATAAGCAGGGCAACCAAAAATCTTTAAAGAAGAATAATTTGCAGGATGACCAGTCCATACCTCTTCAGGAGTCTTGCAATTAATGGCTATTTGAGGAGAGCGATTCACAATGAAGCATGCTGTATTGATTGCTTCTGCCCAAAAATCTTTATCAAGATTAGCTGTACTGAGCATACTACGTGCTTTCTCCAACAAGGTTCTGTTCATCCTTTCAGCCACACCATTTTGTTGAGATTTTTCTGGGATGGTAAAGTGGCGTTTGATGCCTTCAGCTTCACAGAATTTGAGAAATTCTGTTGATTTGTACTCTCCGCCATTATCACTTCTGAGGTATTTGATTTTTCTACCAGTCCTTTTTTCAACTGAAGTTTTCCACGTTTGAAAACAGAAAACACTTCGGCTTTGTGATGCAAAAAATAAATCCACACTTTTCTGGAAAAGTCATCAATAAAACTGACAAAATAACGAGCACCAGATTTTGATGGAATAGGAGAGCACCACACATCAAAATGAATATAATCAATTAAGCCTTTAGTGCATGAATACCGGTGTTAAACTTTACCTTGGACTGTTTACCATAGAGGCAATGCTCGCAGAAATCCAATTTGCATGAGTTGAGGCCTTTCAGTAATTTTCTTTTGTTGAGCTCACTTAAACCTTGCTCACTCATATGACCGAGACGCATATGCCATAAGTGGGTCATATCAGAAGAAGAGGCTTGAGAAATTGCTGCTCCACCTGCAATGGTTTTTCCTACTAACTCATACAAATTTCCATGCTTTAGGCCCTTCATCACTATCAATGAGCCTTTAGCAACCTTAAAAACTCCACCTTCAGCAGAATACTTATAACCAGCAGAATCTAAAGCACCCAAAGATATCAAATTCTTTTTCAAATCAGGAACATGTCTAACATCAGTAAGAGTTCTAATAATATTATCAAACATCTTAATTTTGATTGTTCCAATTCCAACAATTTTGCATGGATTGTTATTACCCATCAAAACCAAACCACCATCATAGGACTTGTAGTCTTCAAACCAATCCTTATTAGGACACATGTGGTAAGAACAACCAGAATCAAGAATCCAAATATCATGGTAACGATCAAAATTAGAACTAATAGAGAAAACGTTACCCAAATTATCATCAGAACTTCCTTCAACAACTGACACTTGTTCTTTGGCTTGCTCTTTAAATTGAGATTCTCTTTCTTTCTTTGCTTTGAGCTTCCAACAATCTTTAATTGCATGTCCCATCTTCTTACAATACCTGCAATTTATTTCTTTGGATTTGGATCTAGAACGACCTGTCCTTAATCTTTCTTTGGTACGACCTCTAACAATTAATGCTTCTGAGTGTGACACATCCCCTCCAATCTTTTTCAAATATTCATTAGATAGAAGGGCAGAAGAAATATCATCAAATTTCAAATCCTTCCCATACATGAGAGTAGTTTTAAGATTCTCAAGAGAAGGAGATAAGGACGATAATAAAATAATTATCTTGTCTTCATCTTTAATTTTAATATCAATGCTTAACAATTGAGAGACAAGTTTATTGAAAGCATTAAGATGATCAACTATATTCATACCTTCTGTCATTCGAAAATTGAAGAGCTTCTGCTTTAAATAAACTCGATTTGAGATAGACTTACTCATATACTATTTCTCCAGCTTTTTCCATAACTTTGAAGGTGATGTTTCATCAAGAAACAGATAGAGTACCTCATCGGTAAGACTGAGGATGATTGTGCTATGTGCGCTAGCCTTCTGGTTTTCCCAGACACTTTCGATGACATCTTCAGGCTTGACGTCCTCCAATGTGTGTCTCAACCCTTATTGAGTAAGAATTGCACGAACTCTTGCTTGCCAAATAGGAAATCCTTGCTTTTCATTGAATTTCTCTATATCGAACTTCGTAGTAGACATGTTGAACCAAGCTCTGATGCCACTTATTGCGGAAAATATCGATGTTGACCACAATTCACGATATAGAGGAAGAATAGAAAAGAGGAAAAGGTAGCACAAAAGAGATATATTTTGGGAAGACGATCCAGAGAATATTGTATTGATGAGAAGAGAAAGAGAAGATTATAACGATGGAGACGAAACTCCAATATCACCAACTCTCACAAAAGACTAAGTAGCCTGACCATCACAAGACGTATTGAGAGTATTGATCTATATATCTCTCTCTCTCACTCTTGAAACCCTTACATCAATGGTGTATTTATAGATGTGGCCTAATGATGTTTGAGTCAAAGTACAAGACTGACTCAAATAAGACTTCTACTAATTTAAGACTTCTAGTAGAAGATAAATCTAGATAAGGATTAGGCCCATTAAATAATTTTCTAATATAATTAAGGCTAACCGAAAAATCCGGATTCGAGACACCATAAAGCCAACAACTAATCACTTATGATGATGATGAAGACAAGAAGAAGAAAAGGATAGCTCCCAAGCCCAAGGAGCCTAGTGATAATCATGAAGAAGATAGTGATGAAAAAAAGCATATGCCAAGAAGATCTATAAGGAATAAGAAGAGCTACAACAACAAGGAAGACGAGGATGTGCCCATGTGTTTCAAGCCCAGACATATGAAAGCCAATTTCCCTTTCAACCTCAATCAAAGAAATTCAAAAGAAAAAAGAAGGCAATGGTGGCTACATCAGAAAACTCAAAGGAAGATAGTGAAGATGCTTCATCCGATGAAGAAATTGCAAACTTGTGTCTCATGGCCATCGAGAATAAAATATGTGATTTATCATTTGAAGAATTACAAGATGCATTGGAAGATCTATATGCTAGACATAAAAGATTACTTCTCAAGTAGACTTCTTTGAAAAATATGTTGAATTTACTTGAGAGTGATTTTGATTCATTAAGATGTTTTATAGGTTTTGGTGATTACAAAAAGGATTGAGCTTCTTCGAAAAGAAAATATTGGTTTAAAATCCTCCAAAAAGTCTTGTGATTACAAAAAGAGTCTTGACAAGATTCAAAAGAAAAATGCAGATTTGAAGAAGATTCTAGAAAACTTCTTTTATGGAAATACTACTTTGAATATGATTTTTAAAAACCAAAAAAATGTTTGAAGTAGATTCACACTTGATTTTATATCTTCTTCAAAATCTAAAGGTACCAAGTCTACTTTCGTAAAGGCTTTAAATTCTCCATTCTCAAAATTAAAATGTAATTATTGTTGCCAAAATGGACATGTCTCCACAAGTTATCCAATAAAGAGAAATTCTCCTCTTAAGAAAATTTGAGTACCTAAGGGGATGATCTCAAAAGCCAAGAAATTCAAACTAGTTTGGGTCCCTAAAGTATCTTCCACTTGAGAAGTGTAAGTTAGCTAGAAATGGCCCATGAGCTCTATATTTGCTACATTTTTATGGTCATTTTCTAGCTAATCCAAAAGGTAGGATTTACTTTAATTATTAGTTTTTCCTTTCATTGAATTTTTAATTTATTATTGTGATTATTTTACTCTCTAAGATTATAGGTCCATACTTAAAGTGGGTTCCATCCTAATGTTCTTGATTATTTTTAGCTATGCTTCCACTTCAAGGATCAAAGGGATAAATGGTTTCTAGAGAGTGGTTGCTCAAGACACATGATGGGGAATCCATCCATGTTTATAGAGCTAAAAGAAAAGGATGGAGGACATGCCACATTTGGAGATAATGGTAGAGGAAAAATTATAGGTATTGGTAATGTTTCAATTGGCTCATCTTTGATTAACAACATTCTCTTGGTAGAATAACTTAAGCATAACTTACTCTATGTTAGTCAACTATGTGATAAAAGTTTTCATGTTCTATATGAATCAAAACTTTGCATAGTTAGACATAATGATGATGATGTTATAGCCTTTGTTGGTCATCAAGATGGAAACATATACACTATTGATCAAGATTACTTGAAAAAGGGAAGTGTTTTGTAGCTCAAGATAGCAATGTATGGCCTTGGCATAGAAATTTGGGGCATACAAGCATGAATACTATTGTTAACATTAACCAAAAGAAGCTAGTGAAAGGTCTACCTAAAGGCAAATTCATCAAGGATTGAGTATGTGATGTGTGCCAATGGGAAAGCAAGTGAAGACCTTCCACAAATCCAAAACATTGGTGACATCAATGAGGCCATCACAACTTCTTCATCTAGACTTGTTTGGACCAATTGGGACTATAAGCCTAAGAGATAAAAATTTTGCTTTTGTGATAGTTGATAATTACTCTAAATTTACATGGGTCTTGCTCCTTGTGCATAAAAATGATTCTTTTAGTATATTTGTTGAACTTTGCAAACAAATTCAAAATGAAAAGAGATGCATGATTTCTAAAATTCATAGTGACCATGGTGGAGAATTTGAGAATCACTTATTTGAAAATTGTTGCATTGAAGATGGCATTGAACATAATTTTTTGACTCCATGTACACCACAACAAAATGTTGTTGTTTAGAGAAAGAATATGTCTCTTCAAGAAATGGCTAGGGTCATGCTTAAAGAGTACTCTGTACCTAAATAATTTTGAGTAGAGGCCATTAACACAACATGCGATATCTTGAATTGAATTTGCCAATTCTTGACAAGACTTCATTTGAGTTGTGGAATGGAAAGAAGGCAAATATTGCATATTTTTATATTTTTAGTTGCAAATATTTTATTCTTAATACAAAAGATTATTTATCTAAATTTGATTCAAAAACTTTTGAAGGCATTTTTCTTGGCTACTCTACTACCTCCAAGGCATATAGAGTCTTCAACAAATCTTCCATGGTTGTTGAAGAATTTATAAATATTGTATTGATGAAGCTAACCCTCTTTTGGAGAAAAAGTCTATCGATGAGGATGTAGATATCTCCAAGAAATTATATGAGATGCAACTCAAGGAAAAAGAGGAGGGTCAGTCATGCAA
Source organism: Trichopus zeylanicus subsp. travancoricus (assembly GCA_005019695.1). Taxonomy (NCBI): domain Eukaryota; kingdom Viridiplantae; phylum Streptophyta; class Magnoliopsida; order Dioscoreales; family Dioscoreaceae; genus Trichopus; species Trichopus zeylanicus. Next base: position 362,292 of record RXID01014226.1, read on the forward strand.
AGGTTCAAAAGATAAGGATGATGGAGATAAAGGAAATCAATAAGAAGAGCAAAATAGAGATAAAAAAAACTTCCCAAGGCATGGTAATTCATGAAAAATCATCCAAAAAATCAAATCATTGTTAATGTTGGTCAAGGGGTAAAAACTAAACATGCTATTAAATATAATCTTTATCGTATTAATTTTCTTTCTCAAGTTGAACCCAAAAACCTTGATGAAACTCAAAAAGATGAAAGTTGGATTCTTGCTAGTTCAGGTTCAAGTTAAATCTGAACTAGAACTAGGTTAAACCTAAACTAGAACCAAGTCAAATCTGAACCAAAACTAGATTGAACCTAAACCAAAACCAAGTCATACCTAAACCAAAATCAAAGTGAACCTAAACCAAATTAGGTTAAAACTAATCTAGAACCAAGTTGAACTAAACCAACTTAAATATGAATGTAAGTCCATTAAGATTCAAACTCAAACCCAATAAGAATCTAATGTAGGTTGAACCCAAACTCATTTATGGATTGAACCTAAATCCATCAAGAACCTAATTAAGGTTGGATGTAAGATCAATTAGAGTTAGCCAACAATAAGCTCAAAGTCATTGGCAATACATCAAATCTTAATCAACAACACACCAAAGAGGCCATCAGTTATCAAATCATAGATGATTAGCATAAGCTCAAGCTGCTAATCATTCCTTCAAATCAAACTAAACTAAGGTAGGCCTAAACTCACTTAGTCAGTTAGTTAGACGCCTTGTCCAAATGAAGTCCATCAAAAAAATGCTTAAAGTTGTCAGTCATACTTTAAGGCTAAGCCAACTCAAAAGCCATTGGTAATGCTTAGCTAAGCCAACCCCAAAAGCCATTTGCAATTTCTCAAATCTAATCAACAACAAGCCAAGAAAGGGCATCAATTTTCAAATCAAAGATGACTATCATAAGCTTAGGTCGCTAATAATTCCTTCAAATCAAACTAAATTAAGATAGGGTTGAACTCAATTAGTCAATCAATCAACCAGACGCCTTGTTCAAATGAAGTCAACCAACAAGATGCTCAAAGTTGTTGGCCACACTTCAAAGCTAAGCCAACTTAGAGAAGCCATTTTGACGTTTAGCGATGCCAACACCAAAAGTCATTGGTAACATTCAAAACTACTTGAAAATAAGCCAAGAGACCATTGATTATAAAGTTTGAAATGATTAGCATAAGCCCAAAGTAGCTAATCATTCTCTCAAATCAAAAATTGAAAGAAGTCAAATGACAATAAGTAGGAAGCCATCAATGACACTTTAGATCTTATTAAGGGTCAATCCAAGATAGTCAACCATACCCTTGAATCAAGCCAAGTTATCAACATCTGTAAAGGATCAAATCAAGACCCACAGAGTCAAATTTCACTCAATCTAGCACATAGGAGTGGGGCAATAGCAAGCATCAAATATTTTCCCATTCCCTTTTATTATTCTATACCATTCATGATTATAAATTTAAATTCATTAAATTGTAAAGTGAGGGTATGCCCTTGATGTACCTCTCTCTCAAATCAATCAAATGATCTTTTCTTTTGTGTCTCTATTTTATTTGCTATGTTTCTTATATTAGGAGGTTCTTGATAATTATCAGGATAATTAATAATAGGGGTTTGCACTTGTTGGAAGTCATGTTCCCATAACACCTGATTGTATACTCAAAAACACTATCAATTTTGAATTGTTGTTTTGAGATTACTCCCTAGGGTCTTTGCTATCCCGAGCAGTTGATTTTGGCTCCACACTCTTCCCTGATGAAGCTTTCTTTGATTAGTTTCATCATCTCTTTTGTTTTTCTTGTTCTAAGTCAAGTTTCATCTTCCTAGTTGTTTGTTTCATAGATGAAAATTTAGGATTGATAGCTAACTTATGGACTATGACTTTAGGGTTTAATCCAGGCATCTCCCTGTAACTCCATGCAAAGCAGTCAATATATTCCTTGAGAACTACTTTGAGTTGGGCTTGGCTCTCCTCTGAGAGTTATGTTCTGATAAAGGTTGCCCTAGGGTCCTCTTCCAAACCTAGGGTTATTTTTATCAGTTCATTGATTGTGGTTTGCCCCCGATCTTTGAGTTCTAGTGGAGCTTCTTCTAGTTTAAGGATCATCTCTTCACCGAGCGGTTCATTTTGTTAAATGGGATTTGGTAAAGGTTCCTCTTTTGATTTTAAAGGCGTTTTGGCTACATCATGCCTCTTGTATTTAGGTCTTGATGAAGCTTTGCCAAGGATTTTACCTTTTTATGGTGTTTGGAGAGCCTTGGTTGGCTTGAGACACACAATTTGTGTGTCAGAAGGCATTGAGGATATTTGATCATCTTCACTATTAGATAGAGATCTAATGGTGATTATAAGTCTATGGCATCAAAATTCATCACTCGAGATAGCGAAGACCCTGAGGAGTAACCTCAAAATAACAAATAAAAAATGTGACAGTTTGAATGTGCAATAAGGTATTATGGAAACATAACTTTCAATAGGCACAAACTCCTATTGTTAATTGCCCAAACAATTGTCACAAACCTCCTAAAGCTAGAAACCTAAATAATAAAGATAGAGACACAAAAGAAGAGAAGAAAGCATTATTTGATTGATTTTGAAAAGGAAAGATACATGGCTTAAGCAAGGGCATCTCTTTGCTTTACATTTTAAAGAATTTGAATGCATAAATGACATGAAATAAGAAAGCAAATGGGAAGAGCTTGATGTTTGTTGCTGGTCCATTCCCCATGCTGAACTGTGTAGAGCATGGCCCAGGTATATCCTAAATTGATCATTAATGGATGTTGATGATTTGGTTTAATGGTGTTGTCTGGCAAGACATGGAAGGCAATGAGAGGATTTTGAAGTGTTTTCATTAACTTTTAGCTTTGGCAATAAATTCATTTGGATGGCATTGCCAGTAGTTTTTCAGGATTATCCTGAAGTGTTTTTGATAGGTTTGAGTTTTGGCAATAACTTTGTGATTTGAAGTATTTCCATTAGCCAATAAAATATCCACATAATGTCATGGTTTGAAGTGTTTCCATAGCAGATGAGGTGTAGGCGATAACTTTGATGGTTGAAATGTTTCCATAGTTGATAAGGTATAGAAGATAACTTTGAGGTTTGGAGTGTTTCGATAGTTAATAAAGTGTAGGCAATAACTTTGAGGGTTGAAGTATTTCCATAGCTAATAAGATTTAGGCGATAACTTCATTTGAAAAAGGCATCATGGCTGACTAACTAAGTGAGTTCAAGACTACCTTAGTTTGATTTGATTTGTGGAGTGTTTCCATAGCCAATAAGATGTAGGTGATAACTTTGTTGTTTGAAGTGTTTCCATAATCGCTAAGGTATATACGATAACTTTGATTGAACAAGTTGTTGTGGCTAACTAACTAAGTGAGTTCAAGCCTAGTTCATTTCAGTTTGATTTTTGAAGTGTTTCCATAGCCAATAAGGCTTAAGCGATAACTTCACTGTTTAAAGTTTTTCCATAAATGATAAGATGTATGCAATAACTTTATTTGAACAAGGCATTGTAGCTGACTATATAAGCAAGTTTAAGCCTACCTTAGTTCAATTTGATTGTTTGAAGAGTTTCCATAACCAATAAGGCATAGGCAATAATTTCATGGTTCGAAGTGTTTTCATAATAGATAAGATATAGGTGATAACTTCATGGTTTGGAATGATTCCATAGCCAATAAGGTTTAATCGATAACTTCATTTGAACAAGGCATTATAGTTGACTGACTAAGCGAGTTCAAGCCTACCTTAGTTCCATTTGATTGTTTGAAATGTTTCCATAGCTGATAAGGTATAGGCAATAACTTCAAGGTTTGAAGTGTTTCTATAGTTAATAAACCATAGGTGATAACTTCATTTGATCATGGCATTATAGCTAACTGACTAAGAGAGTTCAAGCCTACTTGGTTCAGTTTCTTTTAAAATTTAGACTTTGTTTGGTTTTAAATTGAATTTGATTCAGTTTAATATTCAGAACTTGATTTTGATTTAAGTCTAATTTGATTCAATTCAGATTTGGTTTGACCTCATGTTGGGTCCTCATTGGGTTCTTATTAGATCCTTAATGGATATTGGATCCAAACATTGACAGATTCTCATTGGATCCTTAATGAATCTTGGATCTGACCCTCAATAGGTTCTTAATGGATTTTTAATGGATCTTGGGTTGACCCTTAATAGGTTCTTAATAGATCTTTAATGGATTTTGGATTTGACCCCTAATGAGTTCTCAATAGGTCCTTAATGTATTTTGGATATGACCTTAGATGGGTTCTTAATAGATCCTTAATGGATCTTGGATTTGACCTTTAATTGGTTCTTAATGGATCCTTACTGGATTTGGCTTTAAATCTATATTCAAGATCAAGTTGATTTAAGTTCAACTTGGTTTTGATTCATGCTCAACCTGGTCCTAGTTCCAGTTCAGCAAGGTTTTGGTTTGAATTTGAGTTCAACTTGACTCAATTAGGATTCAATTTAAAATTGATTTAACCAATTAGGGTTTGTCTTGGACTTAATTCAATTAAATTAGAGTTTGGTTTTGAATTTTGATTTAACCCACTCAAGGATTGATTCCAGCTGGTTCGACCCAACTAGGGTTTCCTTTGAATTTGGTTTGACCCAATTTGAGTTTAAACATGAGTTAACCCAACTAGGGTTTGATTTGAATTTGATTTGACCCGATTAGGGTTTATTTCAAATTTAATTTGATCTCAAATTGATCCAATTTGGACTTAATTAGGGTTGGGTCTTAACCAATTTGGTTTGCATTATCTCAATTTGGACTTGAGTCCAATTTAATATGAGTTTTGGTCCATATATTTGATTGGCTTAAGTCCATTTAGTGAATTGTTCAAGTCAATATGGCTTCATTTGTTCAACATGATTGAATCACTTTAATTTAACTAATTTAGCTCAAAAAATTTAGTTTGAGAGTCCTTGGACTATCACAATGAATTTGTGTGAGCTTGCGGGCTAACCTTGAGTTCAAATAGATGTCCAGTGAATTTGCAAGTTGTCCTTATTCTGAATAGATATTTGGTGAGCCCGCAGGCTGACCTTAGTCCAAATAAACATTTAACAAGCTCGCAAGTTGGTCTTAGTCTAAATAAATGTTTGATAAGCCCACAGGCTACCCTTAGTCCAAATAGATACTCAGCAAAACTCACAAGCTAGCTTTAATTCAAATAAATATTTGGTAAGTTCACAAGCTGGCCTTAGTCTAAATAAACATTTGGATAGCTCACAAGCTGGCCTTAGTTCAAAATTGATTTTGAGTGAGCCTGCAGGCTAGCCCTAAACTAGAATTAACTTTTAGGCAAGCTTGTGGATTGGCCCTAGGTCAATAGTGAAGGTTCGTTAGTGTGCAAGGGAGCCACAAGTGGCCGTGAGAATGAAAATGATGGTTGTGCAGGTGTGGATGTGGTGGAGATGAACAAGGTCATAGGTGGCCATGAGCATGGGGTGCAACCAGTTCCTCCTCTCTCTAGATCTTCTCCAATTTGCCTCTAATGTCTCCTTTGTAAATTTTTTTTTTTTTGCCAAATATTTTTCTCCTGAACCTTTTTTGCTACATAATTTTATCTTTTTCAACTTGGAGAAGAGGGGGGGGGGGGGCAACAAACTTTTCTCTTTTTATATTTTTTTGCTTTCTTTTCACTCATCTTCCTCCCCAATCTTGGCTTCTCCTTTGTCCCCAAAACCCTAATGGATGGAGCTTCTTCATCCTCTTTAAATTCATTGTCATACTCGGCCAATTCTAGCTAAGCTGGCTCAAGTCTATGGTGAATAATAATGAGGCGAGGTTGGGGCCATTGGTTTTTTTTTGGGAAGGGGGGGATCAACAAACTTTTCTCTTTTTATATTTTCTTTCTTTCTTTTCACTCATCTTCCTCCCCAAGCTTGGCTTCTCCTTTATCCCCAAAACCCTAATGGATGGAGCTTCTTCATCCTCTTTAAATTCATTGTCATACTCGGCCAATTCTAGCTAAGTCTGGCTCAAGTCTATGGTGAATAATAGTGAGGCGAGGTTGGGGTCATGGGATTTTTAGGGGAGAGAGGGGGGGGGGGGGGGGGGTGGGGGGGGGCGGTGGCGGTCAACAAACTTTTCTCTTTTTTATATATATTTTTTTCTTTCTTTTCACTCATCTTCCTCCCAAAGCTTGGCTTCTCCTTTGTCCCCAAAACCCTAATGGATGAAGCTTCTTCATCCTCTTTAAATTCATTATCATACTCGGCCAATTCTAGCTAAGTCTGGCTCAAGTCTACGATGAATAATAGTGATGCGAGGTTGGGGCCATGGGATGAGGTTGAAAGGCCTAGAATTGGCACGAATGATCCAAGTCGGTGCAGCATGGTCAAAACAAGCCATGGCAAGGTGGGTGGCTATTCACCCAAGCATGGTGAAGTCGGTGCAAGCCACAACAAAACAAGAGAAGAGCGCACAGGCCATAACATGAGTTGGCCAAGCGGAGCTAGAGTAGGCTAAGAGGATTGCTAGTCGGCCACTCCATCATAGTAGGAGGTTGAGCCAAGGAACCTCTAGTTAGCCAAGCATAGGACTTCAAGGCTTGAAGCTTGGAGAAGGGCTTGGGCGCAAGGTCGTTGGTCAGTGCAAGAATTGGGCCAGCGTAGCTCCTTCTTTGATGAGGAACTTTTGGCGAGGTTGGTATGCTTGCTGTGCACTGTGGAGAGATCGAATGGGAACCAAAGGCTAGGGCAATACAAGCAGACCTGGGCTTCAGACCTGCTGGCTGGAGTGCTACGTCTGGTGAGTCAAGCATCACATGCAGGTGAGGCCACCAAAGCTCTAGCCAACTATGTCTAGGTGAGCGAAGGAGTAGCTGGTGCCTACTATTGATGTCCTTGATGTCATCGGAGGGCCATGCACACCACTACGAATGCATCTATGCTCGCTCCATCTAGAGGTGTCAACATGGTAGAGGTCTCAATTGCACACCATCAAGATGCCTCTCTATCATGAGCTAGGCAACAACACGAGTCATCATCGGGTGGTAAGACTGAGTGAGGCAGCAGGCATAGCTATTCCTTCTAAGGAGGAAGAGGAGAAACAGGCAAAAGATTAGTAGGAAAGAAAGGTTATAAAATTACCTTGTTTTTTCTTTTTTTTTTGCTTCAAGTTTCTAATTCCTGATCACCTCCTAACTTCCTAATTTCCTCTAATGGCTCCTTGATCTCTCATGTTCTTCTTCTTCTCTGTGTTTTGACTTTTCTTTGTCATGTTAATAGGGCTCATATAGAGTTTGAAGAGATGAAGTAGGACTAGAAATGATCTCCTTTTATTTGAATTTTTGAATAATGGATATGGATGTAGATAGATATGGATATGGCATATCTTGAGTTTGGATAAGTTTGTAAGAAGATATGGATAAATTTGTTTGTTATAAATGATAATAATTTGAGAGTTGTACTCATCTGAGATATTGAATTTATAGAGAGATTTTTTTGCATATTTTTTCAAAGTATTGGATAAAATTGTAATTTTATGATTTTCATGGGACCTTTTATAAAAGGGACTTGTTAATAAAGTTTTAAAACTTCGAGGGTCCTTTTTAACAAAAGTTGGACTTATCTACAAATAAAAATTTTGGAGGGACATTCTTGTAAAAAGTTAAAATCCTAAGAATTTATTTGCAAATAAGATATTTTGGAGGTGTTTATTCACAAATATTTATTTTAGAAGGATCAAATTATAATTATCAATCTTTTGAGGGGTTTATTTATAAACTCTAAATTTTACGAGACTAATTTCTAATTTTAGGATTTTATTAGACTTTTTTGTAAAATTCTTATTCCAAGGACCTATTTGTAAGAAACTCTAACCAAGGACCAGTTTATGAAGATTTATTTAGTCCAAGGACTTATCTGCAAAATTTTTATGTTTTGTCATTTTGATCTGAATTTTAGATGAATTTTGGACCCATTTTTGGTCCAAGTATCTAACCCACTCAGCCCACTTTAGTTTGAGCCCAAATTTCCTAAAAATTCAGACTGAAATTGAAGGTGAATTTTTAGTGAAACTTGGACACAATTTAAGTCTAATTGAGACCAACACTTGAGCCATTATTTAGGGTTATATAAGTCCCATTTTTAATCATATTTCAATCAATTTTTTTTTGACAAAAATCACCTCAAACAAGTTGCTCCCTTTGTAGCTTCTTCTCGAGTTCTAATGAGAGAAGAGGGTGCAAATAAACTTCGAGTGCCTATCCCCAGGGATTGGCTATATGGGTTTGAATTGTCACACAAAAGTGGATTTAGATTGACACATGTAAGTAAGATTAAGTTGCCATATAGAAGTGGACTTGGTTGCCATGTGAAAGTGAACTTGGTATGCAACATAAAAGTTGTCTTAAATTACCGCATGGAAGTGGATTTGGTTTATCATATGAAAGTAGATCTAATATTGCCAAATGGGAGTGTACTTAGTTTACCACATGAAAGTGGATTTAATGTTGCCACATGTGAGTAGACTTAGCTTACCATGTGGAAGTGCATTTAATGTTACCATATGGAAGTGTGTCGTGGAATGTGAATCTGATTATCACACAAAATGGATGGAGTTTTGTGTTCATATTTTACCTCAGAAAACATGGAGTGCATGTTTGATTGAGTATTTCCTTTTGAGGAAGTCAGACATTCCGTCATAGACAAACATAGACATTTTTATTTTATTATTGTTGGCTCCAAAGGCTCATACATAATACCTCTTTAGGAATTGGGCATTGATTGGTGGTATGGCCCTTTCTCCTTTGTCATTAATCAGCTGGTAGGATTCTTCTTCAAATATCTTTTCAACGATATAAGGCCCTTCCCAATTAGGCTCAAATTTGCCTTCTTACTTCGGTTCGGAATTATGGGTCTTCTTAAGATCAAGCCCATTTCTCCTTTCTAAAAAGATCTGAGCCAAGCTATCTTATTGTAAGCCCTGGACATCTATGTTCGATACATTTCTAGGTTTTGCTAAGCTATAAGTCTTGTTTCATCCAAAGAGTCTAGCTCATCTAGGCAAAGATGAACATTATCTTTTTTAGCAATTTCCTCTTGCAAAGCAATCCTGAGGGACACAATTTATACCTCCAATGGGAAGACTACCTCAATCCCAAACACCAATACATACAATGTTGATTAGGTAGGAGTTCAATATGTCGTGTGGTAAGCCCACAATGCTTTGGAAAGTTTATGGTATTAATCTCATTTGTTTCTAGCAAAGACTTTCTTCAATATTTTAGAAAAAGGTCTTGTTGAGTGCCTTAGTGAGGCCATTTGCTTATACATTGTAGGTGGATGAATTTCTCCAATCTATCATATGATGATGTGTGATACCTTAAAGCTTTTGAAGGATGGTCCATTATCATAAATGATTCTTCAAGAGATGCTGAATCAATATAGGATATTTTCTCAAAAGAAGTGGATAATGCTATCTACTTTGACTTTCCTTAATGGAATTGCTTCTACCAATGAGAGAAGTAATCAATCATTGCTAATATAACGCGATGACCTTTGGAAGAGGATGGCTTAATTGGGCCGATTATGTCCATATCTTATATCTTGAGCAGTCATGAGTATACAATTAGGTGCAAAGGGTTTGGATGTTAATAGATAAAGCCACCATGAACTTTGCACAAATGACATTTTTCTTGCATGTTCACTGCAATCCCTTACCATCACGGGCCAATAGTAGCCCATACACTTAATCTTCATTATCATTTTTGGGTCTAATTGATGACCCCACAAACCCAAGAATGCACTTCATACATAACTTCCTTGGCTTCTTTGTCTAAAAAATAGTGCAAAAGTAGTTGGTCGAAGGACCTTCTATAAAGAATGTCATTAATAAGCAGAAATGCGTGGATCTCTTTCTGAGTTATATATGTATATATTTATCTTCTAGGAGTTCTCCACCCTTGAGGTAGTTGATGAATGGTATTCTCCAATTTACAGCGTCTTCTATTAGTTTAGATTCAGTCTTCTTGTGTTTAATGTTGAAGACTGAGCTTATCACTTGTTAGCTACATACTATGATTAGAATTTCTTCTTGATCAAGATCGGCGAGTGTCTTGGCTAATTTGGTTAAGGGATCAACTTCTACATTGATGGACTTGGGGACCTTAGCTATTTGAACGTGTGGGATTTGTCTCATAGTTCTTAAGCCTTTTCATGGTATTTCAGGTGCTTAAATTTATGAATTTTGTATCCACCTCCTACTTGGCTGATGACCAATTGCAAGTCACCAAAGATATGTAAGCATGATATTCCCATGTTAAGAGCCATTTTCAGTCTTGCATTTAAGGCCTCATATTCAACCTCATTGTTTGTACATGGTTTTGAGAGAGAATAGGAATATTGTAAAATGCCCCCACTTGGAGTAACAAATACAAGTCTGATGTCTGCATTAATTTGCAGAAGCTTCGGCCGAATTCTCAGTTTAATAAATAATGCTCTATCAAAATATAGCTTCTAGAATGGTTTCCCTTCTTTAGTGAAAACAATTTCTTCATCAGGGGTTTGCAATTCAGTGGAGAGTCATCTTACACTAGGTGAGGTAGGAGAAAATCGGCAAAGGCTTACCCCTTAACTGCCCTTTGGGGAGTGAAATTGATATCATACTCCATGAGAATTAATGCCCATTTTGCTAGCCATCTAGTGAGTATAGGCTTAGTCATCAAGTACTTTGTAGGATCAACTTTGGATATTAAAATAACCTGATGAGAGATCAAATAATGCTTGAGCTTTTATATTGCAAATATAAGTGCCAAATAATGCTTTTTGATGGGAGAGTAGTTATTTTCTACCCCCACTAGAATTATACTTAAATAGTAGAGTGTGTTTTCTTTTTCTCCTTCATTATTTTAGATAAGAAGTGTCCCCAAAGATCCTTCTATTGCAGTCATGTAGAGGATCAAGGGTTCATCAAGCAAGGTGCTGCTAAGACTAGCAACTTCAAGAGGCAGTTTTTAATTTCTTCAAAGCCTTGTTGGCACTCTTGATCCTAAATAAATGGCGCATCCTTCTCCATCAGTTTAGAGAAAGGCTTGCATTTTCTAGAAGGATTTGCAATGAACATTTTTATGTATGTGAGTCAACCTTGGAGACCTTAACTACTTTAGATTGCTGGGTGGTGGCATACCCAAGATGGCTTTGATTTTAGATGAATCAATTCAATCCCTCAGTGCCTGACAAAGAATCTAAGGAACTTCCCTAATAATACCCCAAAGGCACATTTCCTAGGTTTCACTTTTAGGTTGTATTTTCTAAGGCTATCAAAAACCACTCTTAGGTCTTGGATATGCTCATGTTTAGACCTAGTTTTGATGACCAAGTCATCTACATAGCATTTGACAAGTTACCGTATAAGGTCATTGGAAACTCGGGTCATGGACCTTTGATAAATGGCACCAACATTTTTAAGCCCAAAGGGCATCACCTTGTCATAATAGATGCCAATTGAAGTTCAAAAGGCCATGTGCTTTTTATTATCAGGATACATTTTGATTTGATTATATCCCAAGAAACCATCCATAAAGGAAAATAGTTCAAAATCGACCATATTGTTAATCATGATTTGCATCATGAGTAATGAAAGATTATCTTTTAGGCATGCTTTATTTAAGTTCTTGTAGTCCACACAAATGCGAATTTGGCCATTCTTCTTCTTGACTAGCACAATGCTTGCAACCCAAGCTAAATATTTCTCTTCCCCAATGAAGCTAGCTTCAACCAATTTCTTTGTTTCTTCGATTACTTTTTGTTTTAAGTCAAGTTTCATCTTCCTAGGTGCTTGTTTAACAGGTGGAAGCTCAGGATTGGTAGCCATCCTATGTATTGTGACTTCAGGATCTAGTCCAAGCTTCTCCTTGTAACTCCATGTGAGTCAATATATTTCTTGAGCACTACTTTGAGTTGCGTTGGGCTCTCCTCGAAGAGTTGTGTGCTAATAATTGTTGGCCTGGGATCATTTTCTGAACCTAGGTTGATTTTCATCAATTCATCGATTGTGGCTTGCCCCCCATCCTCAAGTTCTAGTGGAGCTTCTTTTGGTTTGAGAATCATGTCTCTAGCAAGTGATTCATCATTGGAATTTTGCAAGAGTTATTCTCTTGATTTCAAGCGCATTTTGGCTACATTATGCCCCTTTCTTTTGGTCTTAATGATGTTTTGTTGAGAACTTCATTTTCTTATGATGCCTAGAGAGCCATGGCTGGCTCAATGCATGTAGCTTCTATATTAGAAGGTATTAAAGGTGTTTGATCAGCCTCATTATTAGACAAAGGTTCAATGGTGACCATAAGACATATATGGATACTTGGAGCGATGTAGCCCAATCCTTTGGAATTCTTGTTTCCTCTTTCCAAGATATAAGCACACCTTTGATGCAAATCTTATAGAGTTTTAAAGAAACAGCTTCTTCCTTTATTTGTTGAAGTTTGTAGCTGGACTTCTTAACTATTTATTAATGAAGTGTTTGAAAAATGATTAGGTATGACCACTAGCTGATAATCACCATTATCTTTTGTAACCTCAATTTTTCAGGATTTCATATATGCTTGGGATATAGGGGATTGTCTTGTAAAACAATATCTCCTTTTCTCTCTTATGTCATTGGAAAATATAGAAGGTTATTAATTCCTCCACAATATTGATGCTTAGTTCATCTAGTGGCTTAAGTAAGCCTTCTGGGACTTTAACGACAAGGAGAGAACTCTCTATTCAACCTCTGTTGTTATCTTTATCAAAAGAATAGCCACCTAGGTAGAATGATGAGATTTCTTCATCTAAGGAGTTTGTGTTGCTTCCTAGATGAGGAGGGGCGAAGATTGGATTAACAATCCTCTTCTTCACTTGACTGATGGAAGCAGACCCTTTATCAACATGAGATCTTTAGTAGTATTTTGCATCATCATAATATATCTCATTAACATTAAAAGGATATACATCTCCATCAATTCAGCATTCATCACCATTCTCAAGGTATTTGAGACATTGATGTTGGGTTGATGGCACCATCTTATTTTCATGTAATCTTGATCTCCCTAATAATGCTTTGTATGATGCATCAACATCAATAGCATAGAACCTAGCATCAGTCATTAATTTGCCTATTTTTAGAGGTACAGTAATGGCAGCAAGAGCTCTTTGACTATTTTGATTAAACACTTGGATGGTTATAATTTCAGATGATAAGTGGAGCTAAGGCCCTTAATGTGTGGAGAGTTACCAAATTGATTAAAGAGTCTAGATTAATGAGGATGTAATTGATTTTGATTCCATCACTTTCCCAGTGACATATAATGGTCTATTATGGTCCACTGTCCTTGGTAGCAGGTCGTCATTTGTGAAAGTACTGGTAAAAGTCCGATGAGCGTATAAAAATTCCTTCATTTTCCCTTCAATGAAGTATGCCTAGTAATTAGTTGGGTTTTGCAAGATATGCACCACTATATCCTTGAGTTCTTATAACATTATTAGAGTATCAAAGAAACTTAGCATGGCAGGAATCTTCTTGAGATCAGCTGCTATATTATATTCTACCTTCTTGGGCGCAGGCTCATCTTGCGAAGGCTCGATATCTCATTTATCTAAATTTTTTATCCTTATCTATGGGGATCTTATTATTTCTAGGCACTGGAGCTTGCTTGGGGGTAGCACTTTACCACCTTTGATTTGTACTTGATTTGTATTCCATGGTTGAATTCTAGTATCATGAGACCAATAAGGCTCTTTCTCAGAATCACTACCAAGGTTAATCATGTAACAAGAGGTAGTGGATTCTTGCCCCTGATTGGTAATTTTTGGGATATCTTTAGAAGATGTGACTGGATGATAACCATCCCATTCAATATTGGGACTAGGCGCATGGGGTTTCCTTATAGAAAGATCTTCAAAGACTCTTTGGATAAATCATTCTATTTTATCAGATGGAATGACCTTCTTTAGGACTTTGTATTTAGGGCACTTCTTTCATGGATGTTTGGATTGGTTCAACATAGGAGTTGAGTGTGCTCTAACATTAGCTTGCTTAATCCTGTCTCAAAATGCCTACTTCTTTTTTTGGCACTTGCTAATCTATGGCCGCCTAAAGTAGTTATAGAATTATTCTAATTTAGACATAGAGTCATATTTAACATCCATATCTTGTGTATATAATTCCTTTAAAGTTGGCAGGGGGCATCCTTCCACAAGTTTTAGGACTGGGACTTCACCAAATCTAACAAGTTGACCATCTACTGCTAGATTGCTTGACGATAATTGAGATGGCTGCTCATTAGTGTTTACTTCAGATATGTGGGTTATCATGTGACAAGAAGCAATGAGCTCAGATAATTGTCTTCAATAATGTCTGGCTTTCTTGACTTGTCTTTGGAGTAGTTGGCATGAATGATCATTTTGATGCAGGGGAGGGTTGATAGGTGATTTTCCACCACTTTTGCAAGGTCTTTTGAGTGACTTTACTTTCTTTGCTAGTACTGTTTCCATCTTCTCGACTTCCTTACAAGGCATGGTAGTCATATTTGATATGCTTTCCATATGAGCAGCAATAACATGCATATGCTTGTTCAGTATTTGCGTTTCCCCCTTGACAAACCTAATGTTAGTCGTAGCTAGTTTTTTCACAGTATCTAGTTGTAGCTTGAGCATGCCATAGTTACATTCATGGGCAAACCACTTTCTAAGATAGTCATTTTGGGCGCACCCTCGAGGAGACCCATGAGATCTTTCATTTCATTGGTAACATTACCAATGAATCTATTCACTTCTATCATCTTGCATCCTAAATTTCATTATGATTAAAATAATGGGGTGGAGATCAGCTTGGTTGTGAACCTCTAACAATAAATATGGTAGATTTCCACTGGAAGTTCACTTTTTTCATCTCTCATAGCAAGGTCCTCTAGTAGAGCTCTAAGTTTGTTAGGGAAGAATTCCTCAAGAGTTACTTGGCTTCTTTCTCCTTGGACATATTCTTCCAGACAATTGATATATTCTTGGATGACTAATTTCTTAACATTGTATTCATCTGATTAAACCAACTTCTTCTTCATCTTGCTTCTATTCTTTTTCTTTTTGATGTTTTGGGTAGGTAGAGGAGTTTGTTTTGACAAAGCCTTCCTTATCACCATCCCAAAATTTTCAGGATTTTTAATCATCTTCTTTGTCATCTTCCTTAGCCTTTTAGAGATGTAGATATCCCATAAGTGGTCTTGCTCAGATATACATTTTGCTTCTTCCCCAAAGAGGAATTTGGCAAGTGGTTCATGTGTCTCGAACATAGTAATATGATTAATGCATTCAGTGGGTATTTTAAATAAGGATGACTTCGAAAAAGTTAGCTTGCCCTCTTAGTATTGCCTTTTAGACCAATCTTTGAGTAAAAAGTAGTCTTCAATAGTATGACCCAATATTTTGTGGTAAGAATAGTAGTTTAGATGATCCTTTTCATTGGCTTCATATGGTCTTTTGCATTCCAAAAGTTGAAGACTTAATTTTAGGGCATCTTGGAAGATTTGGTCCACTCTCCTTTTTAAAAGACTATTATTTTCCTAAATATTTGTTCAAAATCATTCGATGGTTCCATTTTTCTATCTTCTCCAAGAGTTGGCAGTTTCTAAGGGTAACCTATATTTGTGGTGGGGTTTGTAGGTTTATTGTGTTCATTTATTGCAAATATTGCCCTCACATTTTTAGAGGACTCCCCTCACTTCACCTTATCCTTTTCTATTTTGGGATTTTGTGAACTAGGTAAGGCTGGGGGACCAATCCTCTCCAACTTCTTAATCTATGCAATGAGGTCTTGAAAATTATGAATAGAAGGGCACTTAGATAGAGTACCATCTAGTTCCTCCTTATGTTACCAAGGACTAGATTTACAGCTTCGAATTGGCTTATAGATTGTTCACACCTAATGCTAAGGTTTCTCCACTGTGTGATGTATTCCAAAATTGATCCATTGTCACATTTTGGTATCGAAACAAGGTCCGTAATGGTAATCTTGTCACTGACTCTTGTAAATTTGATTCAAAAAAATTCTTTCATTTATGACCAAGTTGGTATGGATTATAGTTGCAAACTAGCATACCACTCAAATGCCACTCCATTTAAGCTTGTTCAAAATTGACAGAGTAACAATGAGGGATTATTACTCGAGTCCTCACATAGAGTCACAAAATTAGTTATGTGGTATTTAGGGATACCAATACCATTAAATTGTTTGAATATAGGCATTATATAGCTTTTAGGATATGGTACTTGATCGTGGTGATTAGGGTATGGTTTATCTACATCATTCATCATAGCTATGTCATTCCCTTGTCTCAATTGTGTAGCCACCATTAGTAGCACTTGTTGTTGAATGTACACTGGTAGCTCTATGTTGGTCGGAATTCTTGAGATGGGGGATTAGGTATCTATTGTTGATGGAGGAGGTGCTTTTGTGAAAGACCTAAACTTTTAGGGATTTCACTGACAAGGGGTGTATCTTCTACCACTTTTGCAGCTTCCTAAGATGACTGTTGAGATTGCTCTAACTTGTTAAGCTTTTGTATCATTTGTATCATCATCTCCATCAATTCCATAATCTTCTTTTGTACTTCATCTTTCTCTTTCTCTTGTCTCAATTGTTCCTACAGTGCTTTTATAGTGATTTCCTCATTAGAGCTTTCTTTTATAACCAAAGCTTCTATCAAAACATGATGGTCTACATCTTGAGGATCAAGTCTTGGCTTGGTGTGTTTTGGGTTGAGGTTAACTTCTCCTATCAGTTGAGTTACCTCATTCAAGAGTTTGCTTATAGAGCGAGTACTTACACCCTCTCTCTAGTGTGGTAGCAAGGATTGCCTCACAAAGGTCCTTTCCTCCTGAATCTCCTTATCTATAAGCCTTGTTCATGCATCCTTCTTTTGGCATTTGACCTGTTGAGGCATGGGCTCATATTTCTTTCTAGAGTCATAGTGAGAGATGACTCTAATAATATGTATAGTCTCCCTTTTAGGAGTCTTATGTAGCTTTATAGTGGCTCTTACTATTTTTCTTAGTTATCCACTCTTTTGCTACAATCTTGATGTAGGACTATGGTCCCTTCAATTTACTTTTATCCTTCTCTAGGCTGCTTAATGGAGTGAAAGGGTTAAAGGCGGGAATGGTAATGACTATCTTCATTCGAGGGGTGGGCTTCCCAAGTCGGTTGAAAATTCTAGTAGCTTTTCCTTTGCTTGTGATTGTTAGGATGAATTCTTCTTCATCCATGCACATGTTCATACTTACTTTTGGTTGCCTCCTGTAAGGAGTCAGGTGAAAGCAATCAAAGACTAAGCTTTGTTTTGGGCCTAGTCTTTGGAACACTAATGCCTTTGCTAGTTCAAGCTTAGCTTCTGACTCTTCATTAGATTGACCCTTCTGATTTGGAATGATAACATTAGGTCTTTTTTCCCTAGATCTTGCATAATTGCAACCTTAATTGGCATGGTGGCAGGTGCTCTCTTAAACTGAATGGCCTCAAGAATGGTTTCGAATATGATTTGAACTCTAGCTACTTCTGTGATAACCATCAACTAAGGTAGATGCACAACCATTCCTACCCCTAGGATGATGGTGTACTTTAGGGAGGAGAAGTTCTTCATCGATGCCATTGGATGCTTTCTTCTGTAAGAAGGAACATAATTAGTTAGTTTTCAATTGTAATTCTATCTTATTAATGTCTTTACCGTATTAGCTAGGTTTCCATGCATGGAGGAGAAGTTATATCCCATTGAGTGTACTGGAATTTATGGAATTCAACATAGCATAGACTCCGAGGAGTAACCTCGAAACAACAAATCAAAAGTGTGGTAGTTTAAGTGTGCAATCAAGTATTATGGGAACATGACTTCCAATAGGTGCAAGCCCCTATTATTAATTACCCTAACAAACATCAAGAACCTCCTAAAATGAGAAACCTAGCTAATAAAATAGAGACACAAAAGAAAAAAAAGAAGGTATAATTTGATTAATTTAAGAAAGGGATTGCATGGCTTAAGTAAGGACATACCCTCACTTTACATTTTAATAAATTTGAATATGAAATAAGAAAGGGATAGGAATAGCTCAATATTTGCTACTACCCCACTCCCACATGTTGGACCAAGTAGAATTGACTTGATTGTTGGCAGATATTGATGATTTTGTTTAATGGTGTCTTGTAGGACATGGAAGGTAATGAGATGAGTTTAAAATATTTCCAATAACTTTGAGCTTCAGTTATAACTTTATTGAATAGCATTATCGGTGGCCTCTCAAATGGGTCTGAAGTGTTTTTGATAGATTTGAGCTTTTGGTGATAACTTCATGATCTGAACTGTTTCTATTAGCCAGGAAGGCATTGGTGATAACTTCATGGTTTGAACTATTTCCGTATCCAATGAGGTGTAGGTGATAACTTTATTTGGTTTGAAGTGTTTCCATAGCCAATTAGGCATAGATGATAACTTTGAGGTTTGAAGTGTTTCCATAGCTAATAAGGCATAAGGGATAACTTTGAGGTTGAAGTGTTTCCATAGCTGATAAGGCATGGCTAATAACTTTGAGGTTTAAAGTGTTTCCATAGCTGATAAGGCATAGCTAATAACTTTGAGTTTTAAAGTATTTCCATAGCCGATAAAACATAGGCAATAACTTCAAGATTTAAAGTGTTTTCATAGTTAATAAGACGTAGGTGATAACCTTGAGGTTTGAAGTATTTCCATAGAGACTAAGACATAGGTAATAACTTCATTTGAATAAGGCATTGTGGCTAACTAAGTAAGTAAGTTCAAGCCTACCTTAGTTCATTTGATTTGTAAAGTGTTTACATAGTCAATAAAGCATAGGTGATAACTTTATCGTTTGAAGTATTTTCATAGCTGATAAAGTGAAGTGGTAACTTTATTATTTTTGAAGTGGTTTCATAGCCAATAAGGTGTAAATAATAACTTTATTGAACAAGGTATTGTAGCTAACTGACTAAATGAGTTCAGGCCTACCTTAGTTTGATTTAATTATTTGAAGTACTTCCATAGTCAGTAAGGTGTAGGTGATAACTTTATTTGAACAATGTATTATAGCTGGCTGACTAAGTGAGACCTACCTTAGTTCCATTTGATTGTTTGAAGTCTTTCCATAACCAAAAAGGTATAGGTAATAACTTTATTATTTTAAGTATTTCCATAACCAATAAGGTGTAGGCAATAATTTTGAGGGTTGCAGTATTTTCATAGCTAATAAGGCATAGGTAATCACTTCGTTTGAGCAAGATATTATAGCTGACTAACTAAGCAAGTTCAAGCCTATCTTAATTTGGTTTGGTCAAAATCAAACTTAGTTTGGTTATAAATCTAATTTTATTCAGTTTAATATTCAAAACTGGATTTTGTATGATCAAAGTTAACCACTTAGGATAGTAGAGACCTCAAGAGTGAACTCGAATCACAAATCAAAATTTGTTTTGATTTAAAATGTGCTATCAGGAATTGTAGGAACATGACTTCTAACAGGCACAAGCCCCTATTGCTAATGACCCCAACAATTGTTAAGGACCTCCTAAAGCAAGAAATCTAGTCAATAAAATAGAGACATAAAAAAAATAAGAAAGCATTTAATTGATTGATTTAAGAAAAATGGCACATGGCTTAAGTAAGGGCATCCTCACTTCACAATAAATTTTAACACAAAATTATAGAAAATATAAAAGGAATAAAGAAATAGAAAGAGAAATGAGGAATGGAGAAGAAGCTTTGATGTATGCTGCTATCTCACTCCCCTGTTCTGGACCATATGGTGTTTGATTCAGATCGGCTTGGTCTTGGTCAATGTTGATAGCATTATCCGATAGGATGTGGAAGAAAATAGGAGAAGTTTGAAGTGTTTCCAATAGCTTTGAGCATTTGCGATAACATCATAATTTGAAGTGTTTCCATTAGCCAATAAGGCATCGGCGTAAACTTCATTTACTTCCAAGTGTTTCTATTATCCAATGAGGCATTGGTGATAACTTCATTGACCTTGAAGTATTTTAATAGCCAATAACGCGTAGGTGATAACTTCTTTCATTTGTGAAATATTTTCATAGCCGATAAAACAAAGGTGATAACTTCATTTGGTTTGGGTAGCATTGCCAATGGCTTATGTGGTTGGGTATAGCTTTGAGAATTGCATTATTAACTACTTTTTTAGTTGACTAGTTTGAAAGGGCACATTGTCAACTACTTATAAGGTTGACTAGCTTGAAAGATGTGTCATCAACTGCTTTTTTGGGTTGATTAGTTTGAGGAGCACATCATCAACTACTTCTATAGTTAACTAGTTTGAAGTGTGGCTAACAACTTTGAGCTTATTGTTGGTTGACTTCAATAATTTAGTAGTATCACCAATGGTTTAGGGAGTTGGGTATAGTTTTGAAGTATGACCGATAGCTTGCAGCATATTTGAGATTAACTTATTTGATTTGACAGTATCACCAATGGCTTATGGGGTTGGGTATAGCTTTGAAGTATGGCTGATAGCCTTAAGTGTGTTGGCGATTAACTTCTTTGATTTGGCAACATCACCAATGGCTTATAGGGTTAGGTATCACTTTGAAGTGTGGCCAATAGATTTGAGCATGTTGATGATTAACTTCTTTGGTTTGGCAGCATCACCAACAGCTTATGAGGTTGGGTATAGCTTTGAAGTATTGCTAAGGGCTTTTGTAGCACATCCAGCAAGACTCAATTTGATCTTATTTAGTTCTATTCAAACTAATTTTGGTTCAGGTTGGGGTGGTAACATCACCCTTTATTCATAGCCTTGGAGTATTGCGGAAGGTTTAGTACATCTAATGGGACTCAGTTTGACCTTATCTAGTTCCATCAAGACTAATATAATTCCGGTCCAACTTTGATTTTATTTGTCTTGAGTCAAGTTTGACCTCATGTTAGACCTTTATCGAGTTAGGGTTTGCATCTTGATGGACTTCAATTCAAGTTCATGCCAATTTAGTTTTACTCGATTTCAATTCAAATTTAGCCAGGCCTAGTTCTAATTTGACTGAGTTTATCCTTTTAATATTAACTTGGCTTAACCCAATTAGGATTTGATTTGAGCTTAGTTCAATCCTGATTGAATTTGATTTGAACTCAATTTGATTTTAAATTAACCAATCTTGAGTCTGATTAAGGCTGAATCTGAGTTTATTTGGTTAACTCAATTTGGATTTTACTCCATTTATTTAACCAATTAAGTCCATTTGAGCCAACTTGCCCTTTATCTATTTGTTGTGATTGAGTTTGACCTCAATATGATAGAGTGACTTCATATTAATTGATTTGAATTATGGGTCCTTAGCTATTTATTATGATTTTAGGCAGACTCGCAACCTAGCTTCAAATATGTGAATATGAAGGTTGGCTTAGTTAATGAGCTCAAAGGTAGCTTAGTGCTAGCCCGAGGGCTGACTGGATGTGAGTCAGAAGACTAGTGTGAGCCCGAAGGTTGGTTGAGGTGTGAGCCTGAAAGTTAGCTGAGTGTGAGCTTGAAGGCTAGCTTAGTGCAAGCCTGAAGGTTGGTTGGCTACGAGTCTAAAGATTGATTGAGTGCGAGCCTGAAGGCTGGCTTGGATGCAAGTCTGAAGACTAGCTGAGTGTAATCCCAAAGGCTAGTTTGGATGCAACCCAAAGGCTAGCTGGGTGCATGTCCGACAGCTAGAGAGTGCAAGCTCAAAGGCTAGCTTGGATATGAGCTCAAAGTTAGCTTGGATGTGAGCACAAAGGCTAGCAGAGTGTGAGCCTGAAGGCTAGCTTGGTGTAAGCCTAAAGGCTGACTGAGTGCGAACCCCAAGGCTAGCTTGGATGTGAGCTCGAAGGCTGACTAAGTGTGAGCCTGAAGGCTAGCTTGGATGCAACCCCCAAGACTAGCTAAGTGCTAGCCCAAAGGCTTGCTAGATTCAAGTTCAAAGGCTAGCTTGGATGTCAACCCAAAGGCTAGCTTGGAGTGATGGGGATCCAAAGCCTTTAAGAGGCTGCAGTGATATCATGGGTTTTCCATCTTCATCACCACCTTCGAGAGGCCACATATGACCACAATGAGGTCAACAGTTCACCATCTTCATTGCCATCTTTGTAACCATCTTTGAGGGGCCGCGTGTGGCCATGGTGTTGATCAAGAGTTCACCATCTTTGAGGGGACATGGGTGGCCGCAAGGAGATCATGGATTTATCATCTTTATCGCCGAGAGCAATGGGTGGTCACAGTATTATTGAGAGTCCTCTATCACACCAAATATTGTAGATAATCACGTTGTTGAAAGCTCTTCCTTTTTTATTATTTTTACCAAATTTTCCCTTTTTTTTACATAACATTTTTTTATTTTTTTTCCTTCTTCTTCTTCTATTTCAAGCTTAAAACCCTTCACCTTCTTTTTTTTATCAAATTTTTTTTTCTTTTTTTCCTTTTTTTTGCTGCTCAATAAGTTTTTAAATTTTTTTTTAAAAAAACTCCTTACCTTCGTTAACCTCTACTCCCCTTTTGTTCTTTCTATAAGCACAACCAAGCCTAGGAGAGCCTAATCTCCCTTTTGGTTGGATCCGTCCTCTCTCCTCTAGCGGCGAGGCGGAGTCCCACGTCTAATGGCCGGATCTAGCCAAATTTGGTGGGATTCAATCCCCGATCAACCTCAATTCATGGTAAGTGCTAAGAAATCAATGGTGAGGGTATTCGGTAGAGTTGAGGCCAACAAAGAGCTTAGTGTGACTGTGGGATGGGTGAAGGACAGCTGCTGGTGCGAGCAACAAGATTAGTTTATTGGTTTGGGCGCCAAAGGCAGCTAGGGCTGGAGGCACTAGCATAGGTGTTATAGGCATCGACGATGGTGGATGTGCAACTATGGTAGAGCACCATCTCTAGGAGTTTGTGAGCTTGGATCTAGCACAGGAGTTCTTGGTAGTAGGGCTCAAGAGTATGGAAATGAAGAAGAGGAAGTCAAGAAGAAGAAATAAACAGAGGTGAAAGATTACTTGTTGTTTTCAATTCCTAATTTCTTCTCCTCCCTTCTATGATGGCCTTTGACCCTCTCTCTATTCTAAACTAATCTCTATTTGTTCTCTGATATGCAGGTTCTGTGAGTTTTTATATGACTCGAAGAGATGAGGTTAGGCTAGAACGAATCTTTTTTGTTTGAATTTTTGAATAATGGATGAGGATGTAAACAGATATGGATAAGGTTTATCCAGAGTTTGGATGAACTTATGAAAAGATATGCATAAATTTGTCTATTGTAGACGATGATATCATGAAAGTTATATTCATCTCAGATACTAAAATTATAAGGGGTTATCTATAATTTTTTTCAAAAAATTGTATTAAATTATAATTTTATATTTTTGAGGGACTTTTTTGCAAAAAGAACTTATTGATAAAGTTTTAAAATGTTTAGGGTCCTTTTTGAATAAAATTTGGACTTATTCGTAAATAAAAATAATTCTTGAGAGACATATTTATAAAAAGTCAAAAATTCAGGGACTTATATATAAATAAAAATTTTGGAGGGATTTATTTGCAAATAAAAAAATTTGAAGGAGTTTATTTGCAAACCCTGGATTTCATAATTATCGAGCCTTTAAGGGGTTTATTTACAAATTC
The DNA here is from genome assembly GCA_005019695.1 of Trichopus zeylanicus subsp. travancoricus. NCBI lineage: Eukaryota > Viridiplantae > Streptophyta > Magnoliopsida > Dioscoreales > Dioscoreaceae > Trichopus > Trichopus zeylanicus. The sequence goes on from RXID01014226.1 coordinate 385,970, forward strand.
TAAATTTTGTAGAATTGATTTGTAATTTTAGGATTTTATTAAATTTTTTTATAAAATTTTTATTCTAAGGATCTATTTGTGCGAAAAATCTAGCCAAGAACCTATTTATGAGGATTTATACAATCCTGAGGTCTATTTGTAAAATTGTTATATTTTGTGATTTTAGCCCAAGTTTTAGATGAATTTTGGGCCCAATTTTGGTCCAAAAATTCAAGTCCAAATTGAGCTCAATTTTCGGTCAAACTTGGATGCAATTTAAGCTTGACTGAAACCCACATTTGAGAGATAATTTAGTGGCATATAAGTATCAATTTTAATTATATTTTAATTAAATTTAATCATGGCAAAAATTACTTCAAATAAATTGCCCCCTTCTCAGCCTCTTCTTGAGTTCTGATGAGAGGAGAGGGTGTGAATAATTTTCAAGTACTTGCCCCTGTATCCACGTTTTAGGGATTGACTATATGGGTTCAAATTGCTATATGAGAGTGGACTTGATTTGCAATGTGATGATAGACTTAGTTTATATAGAACTAGACTTAATTTGTCACATAAAAGTGGGTTTGGTTTGTCATGTGAAAGTAGACTTAGATTACCACGTAAGAAGTAGACTTAAATTATCACATAGGAAGTGGACTTAGACTTTCCATGTGAAAGTGGATTTGGTTTGTCACGTGAAAATGAACTTGGTTGCCATGTGCAAATGGACTTGGTTTGCCACGTGAAAGTAGAGTTGATTTGCCACATAGAAGTGGACTTAATTTATCATATAAAAGTAAATTTGATTTACCACGTGAAAATGGACTTGATTCACCATGTGGATACGTATTTAATCACCATGTAACATGGACTTGATTTACCACATAAAAGTGGACTTAGTTTACTGCATGAAAGTGGACTTAATTTGCGATATAAATGTAGGCTCAATAACTACGCAAGATGAATGGAATTTTGTGTGCATATTTTACCTCAAGAAATATGGAATACATATTTGACCAAACATTCCTTTTTAAGGAAGTTGGATGTTTCGTCATAGACAAAACATAAATACTCTTGGTTATTATGTTATTGCCCTAAGGGCTTAGGCATAGTATCTTTTGAGGAACCGGCCATTGATTGGTGGTATAGGCTTTTTTTTCCTTGTCATCAATAGTTGGTAAGATCTCCCTTCAAATATCCTTTAAACAAGATAAGGGTCTTCCCAATTAGGCTTAAACTTTCCTTTCTAGCTTTGATTTGAGATTATGGATCTTCTCAGAACTAAGACCATTTTTTCCTCCTAAAATTACCTAAGCGAAGCCATGTTGTTGCAGACCCTAGCCATTTGTGCTTGATACATTTCTGGATTTTGTTGTGTCACGAGCCTTGTCTTGTCCCAAGAGTCTAGCTCATCAAGGCGAAGATGAGCATTATCTTATCTTATGATTTCTTCTTGCAAAGCAATCATTAGAGAGGGGATTTACACTTCTAATGGCAAGACTGCCTCCGTTCAAATACCAATGCATGGCGTTGATGAGGTAGGGGTTCAATATATGGTGTAATAGGCCCATAATACCTCAACAGGCTTTTAGTGCTAGTCTTTCTTATTTCTGGCAATAACTTTCTTCAAGATCTGGGAGAGGGTCTTGTTGAATGCCTCAGTGAGCTTGTTGGCTCTTGCATTGCAAATGAATGAATATCTCTACTCTATCTTATGATGATGCATGATTGTCCTACTTTGAAGCTTCTGAAGGATGGTCTGTTATCAGAGATGACTCTTCGTGGAACACCAAATTGGTATAAAATATTTTCTTGAAAAAAGTAGATAATAGCATCTACTTTTACCTCTTTCAATTGCATCACTTTAGCCTACCGAGAGAAATAGTCAGTTGCTACTAGTATAAAGTGATGGCCTCTAGAAGAAGATTGTTCAATTAGGTCAATGATGCCTGTGCCCCATACCTCAAATAGCCATGAGGACATTGTTAGATATATAGAATTTGGGTGTTGATGGATGAAATCACCTTAAATTTAGTATAGATGACATTTTCTCGCATATTTGACGTAATCTCCCACCATCGTGGGCCAATAATAGCCCATACACTTAATCTTCATCATCATTTTTAGGCTTAATTGATGAGTTCCATAGACTCTAGAATGCACCTCGTACATAACTTCTTTGGCCCTTTTGTTTGAGAGACAATGCAGGAATAGCTGATTGAAGGACCTTCTATAAAGAGTGTCATTGATAAGCAGAAAGCATGTGACTCTCTTTTTGAGTTGTGTCCATGCAAATTTATCTTCTAGGAGTTCTCCACTTTTGGGGTCGTTGGTGAGTGATGTTCTCCAATATGTGGTCTCTTCTACTAGTTTAGATTTAGCCCTCTTGTGCTTGATGTTGAAGACTGAGTTCATCACCTGTCTACTATGGACTGTGATTAAAATTTTTCTTTGATTAGGATCAACTAGTGCCTTAGCTAATTTAGCTAAGGAGTCAATTCTGTAATAATGAACCGAGAAACCTTAGTTATTTGAACATGATAAATTTATCTTATAAGTTCTTGAGCCTTTTCATGGTATTTCAAGGGCCACAATCCATGGACTTTATATTTTCCTTCGACATGGCTTATAACCAGTTGTGAATCACCGAAAATATGTAGGTGTGATATTTTCATATTGCGGGCTATTTTCAATCCTATAATTAGGGTCTCATATTCAATTTCATTATTTGTGCATGGTTTTGAGAGAGAATAGGAATATCTTAAAATGCCCCCATTCAAAGTAACATAAATGAGTTGAATGCTTGCTTTGATTTGCAGAAGCTTTGGTCTAATCCTTGGCTTGATAGATGATACTCCATCAAAGTATAGCTCTAGTAAGGTTCTCCTTCTTCAACCAAAAGAATTTCTCCATCAAGGAGCTTGCAATTCAAAGGAGAATCATTCAGTGCCAAATGAGTTATGAGAAAATTGACAAGGGCTTGCCCCTTAACCCCCTCTTGAGAAGTGAATTTTATATCATATTTCATAAGAATCAAAGTCCATTTTGCTAGCCTCCTAGTAAGTATAGGCCTATTTATTAGGTCCTTTGTGGGATCAATATTGATATTAAATTGACTTAATGAGAAAGAAAATAATATCTCAACTTCTTGACCTCAAATATGAGTGTCAAATAATGCTTTTTGATAGGGGAGTAGTTACTTTTTGCCCCTACTAGCATACTACTCAAATAGTGGAGTGTATTTTCTTTACCCTCTTCATTATTCTGGGTGAGAAGTGACCCCAAGGATCCTTCTATTACTGTTGTGTAGTAAGGGGTTCATCGAGTAGAGGCACAGCGAGGATTGGTGGCTTTAGGAGAACTACTTAATTTCTTCAAAGGCCTATTAGTATTGATTCTAGATGAATGGAGTGTCCTTCTTCATCAACTTAGAAAAAGGCTTGCATTTTTCAGAGAGTTTTGAAATGAATCTTCTTATGTATGCAAGTCAGCCTTGGAATGACCTCAATTGCATTAAGTTGTTGGATGGTGGTAGATCCAAGATAGCTTTGATCTTAGATGGATTGATTTTAATTCCTCAATGCCTAGCAATAAAGTTGAGGAATTTTCCTGATGATACATCGAAAGCACACTTCATAGGATTCATCTTTAAATTATAGTTTCTAATGTGGTCGAATAGCACTCTTAGGTCTTGGGTGTGCTTGTCTTTGGAGTTTGTTTTGACCATCAAGTCATCCACATAAGATTCTACTAATTAGTGTATGAGGTCATCAAATATTTGAGTCATGGCCCTTTAATAAGTGGTGCCTGCATTCTTGAGCCCAAAGGGCATCACTTTGTAGTAGTAAATACCAATTGACATCCTTAAGGCCATATTTTTCTCATCATCAAGATGCATTTTGATTTGGTTTTATCCTAGAAAATCATCCATGAAAGAGAATATTTCAAAATTAGCCATTTTTCTAATCATAATTTCTATTATTGGCAACAGAAAATCATCTTTTGGACATGCTGTATTTAAGTCTCTGAAATCCATAAATGTGAATTTGTCCATTCTTTTTCTGGACTGGAACAATTCTTGTCAACCAACTTGGGTATTTTTCTCTCTGATGAAGCTTGCTTCAATCAGTTTCTTCATTTCTTCTATTACCTTCTATTCTAGGTTGAGTTTCATCTTCCTATGTGCTTGTTTGATAAGCGAAAGCTTGGGATTAATGGCCAATTTATGGACTACAACTTTAGGATCTAGTCCATGTATCTCCTTATAACTCCATGCGAAGTAGTTAATGTACTCTTGGAGTACTATTTTGAGCTAGGTTTGGCTTTCCTCTAAAAGCTTAGTATTGATGAAAGTAGGCTTGGGGTCTTTCTTTAACCTAGGTTAATTAATCTCCATTATTTTATTAACTGTGGCTTGCACCTCATCCTCAAGTTCTGGTGGAATTTTTTTTTGTTTGAGGATTATTTCTTCACCAAATGATTCATCATGTCGAGTGAGGTTTAGTGAAGGTTCATCTAAAGGCATTTTGGCTACATCATGCCCCCTTTCTTTTGGTTCTAATGAAATCCTACCGAGGATGTCACTTTTTTGTGATGTCTAAAAAGTCATAGCCACCTCAGTGCATGTGTCAGGAGATATTGATGTCATTTAGTCATCCTTAATATCAGAAAGAGGTCCAATGGTGACCATAAGACACATGTGGCCATTTGGAGTAATATAGGCTAGTCCTTTGGTATTTTTTGTTTTCCCTTCCAGGGATGTAAGCATATCCCTAGGGTGGATCCCACGGATTCTTGAAGAAATGACTCTCTCTCTTTGTTTGTGGATATCTACAACCAAATTTGTTAATTATCTAATCAAGTTGGTCTGAGAAATATTTAGGCATAAACACTTATTCATAGTCACCATCATCCAAAGGATTTTCAATCTCTAGGATTTCATGTATGCTTGGGGCACAAGGGATTACCTTGTAAAATAGTATATTCTTTTCTCCTTTATGTTGTGGAGGAATATAGAAAGTTATTAGTTCTTCCATGACATTGATCCTCAGCTCAGCTAATAGCTTAAATAATCCTTTTAGAACTTTAGTAATAAGGAGGGGATTTTCCATTTGACCTTTATCATCATCTTCATCTAAAGTATAACCACCCAAAAAAACTTGCAGGGCTTCTTCATCTGAAGATAGGTCAGAATCACTTCATAGGTGAGGAGGAGCAAAGATCAGGCTAGCAATCTTTTGCTTTACTTGACTGATGGAAGTAAACCCTCTATCATCGTCAAATCTCTGATAGTATTTTACATCATTATAATGCACTTCATGAATATCAAAAGGGTGTACATCCCTGTCAATTTAGTGTTCTTCACCATCCTCAAATTGTTTGAAGCGTTGGTGTAGGGTAGATGGTGCTACTTTATTTTCATGTAACCACAGTCTCCATAGTAGTGCTTTATATAATACATCAGTATCTATCACATAAAATTTGGCATCTGTCATCAATTTGCCCACTTTCAGAGGGATAGTTAGGGCTCCCAAATCTCATTGGCTATTTTAATTAAACCCTTGTATGGTTATAATCTTGAAAGATAGATGATACACATCCAAAGTTAGAGCTCTTAGAGTTAGGCGAGTCATCAAATTAACTAAAAAATTTGGGTCAATCAGGATGCAGTTGATCTTGATCCTATCACTATTCCCTATAGCATATAATGGTCTATTGTGGTCTGTTGTTCCAAGTAGCAAGTCATGATTTGTGAAGGTGATAGTGGGAGTTTGGTGTGCTCCTTCATCTTCTCTTTAGAAAGGTATACTTAGTAGTTGGCCAGATTTTGCAAGATATGCACTAGTGTATCCCTTAGTTCTTGTGACATCATCAAGGCATCAAACACACTCAGTATTGTAGGGATCTTCTTGAGGTGAGCTGCTATATTATATTCTACCTTTTTGGGTGCAGGTTTAGCTTGCAAAGGCTGAATGCCCTCATTTATTTGAATTTTCTTTTTCTTGTCCTTGGATCAATATTCTTATCTCTAGGCATTAGAGCTATCTCAGAGGTAGCACCTTTTCATGCGATAGGAGATAGTGGACCCTTGCCCCTAGTCAATACTTCCTTGAATGTACTTGGAGGATGTGACTAGCTAATGATCATTCCATTCAATATCAGAATTAAGCACATTGGGTTTTCTTGTAGAAAGGTTTTCAAAAACTCTCTAGATGAGCTTTTCTATTTCATTTGTTGGCCTAACCTTCATTAAGACTTTGTATTTAGGATGTCTTTTTGGTGAATGTCTAGATTGGCTTGATTGTAGATATTTAGATTGACTTGACATAGGGGCAGAATGAGCTTTAGCATTAGCTAGTTTGATCCACTTGTGAAATACCTACTTCTTCCTTTGGCGCTTCCTAGTGTAAGGCCTTCTGAAGTAGTCATAAAGTTATTCTACATCAAACATGGAGTCATATTCATAGTCCATGCTTTTTATGCATAATTCCTCTAAAGTTGGCAAAGCACACCCTTCCACAAGTTCTAGGATGGGGATCTCACCAAACCTAATGGGTTGAGCACTTATTGTTGGATTGCTTGATGGAGGCTGGGATAGCAACCCATCATTGTTCATGTCAGATGTATGAGTCACCAGGCAACAAGAGGTCACAGACATAGCAAACTCTCTTCGATTGTCTCTCGCTTTCTTGACCCATCTCTAGAGTAAGTAGCACGAATGGTCATCCTAATACTGAGGAGGGTCAGTAAGCAGTTTCTCACCAACACTATAAGGTCTTTTATATAGCCTTTTCTTTTCTGTTAGGATCTTCTCCATCCTCTCGACTTCCTCATAGAGCATAATGGTTGTATTTGTCACACTTGCCATGTGGGCAGTCATAGCTTGCATGTGTTTGTTTAACATTTACATTTTCTCCCTAAAAAATCTCATATTAGTTATTGCTAGCTCTTTCACAGTATCTAGCTATAGTTTGAGCATGCCATAGTCATATTCACAGGCAAACTACTCTCTAAGATAGTTATCTCGAGAGCAGTTGTTAGAGAGATTTGTAGGATCTCTCATTTCATCAGTATCATTCCCAATGAATCTATTCACCTCTTCTTACCTTGCATCCTGAATTTCCTTATTATTGAAGTAATGAGCTTGGTTGTAAACCTCCGATAGTAAATATGGTAGAGCATGTTGCCACCAGGGGGTTTACTTTCTTTATTTCCTACATCAAGATTCTCTAGTAATGCCTTAAGTTTGTCAGGGAAAAATTCTTCAAGAGTTACTTGGTTTCTTTCTTCTTGAACATATTCAACCAGAGTATCGATGTATTCTTGGATGGTTAATTTCTTGACATTGTATTCATCTAGCTAAACCAACTTCTTCTCCTTGCTTCTGCTCTTTCACTTCTTAATGCCTTGAGCAAATAAGGCAGTTTGTTTTGATGAGGCCTTTTTATCATGATCCCAAGCTCCCCAAGTTTCTAGTTATTTTCTTCATTAGTTTCTTTAGCCTTTTTGAAATATAGACATTCCATAAGTGCCTTTGTTCAAGAGTACATTGTGCTTCTTTCCTAAAGAGGATTTTAGCAAGTAGTTCATGATTCTCGAATACAGTGATATGATTGGTGTGTTCAATGGACATTTCCAATAAGGCTACCTTCAAGAGGGTCAGCTTGTCTTCTCGGTATTGCTTCTCAACCCAATCCTTGAATACATAGCAATCTATAATGATATATCCCAAGATTTTATAGTATGGATAATAGTTAGGTGATCTATTTTGTTGGCCTCACCTAGCCTCTTGGATTCTGATAATGAAGGCCTAACTTTAGGGCATCTTGAAAGATTTTACCTACTCTTTCTCTTTTAAAAATTTTTTTTTTCTGAGCCTTTGTTGGAGATTATTGGATTATTTCGCTTCTCCATCTTGTCTAAGTGTTGATGGCTTATGAGGATTACTCTTATTCATAATAGAGTTTAGAGATTTCTTTTACTCGGTTGCTATGAATGCAGCCCTCATATTTTTGGAAGATTCTCCATGTTTTACCTTATCTTTTTCTGACCTAAAAATTTATGAACTAGATAAGGTTGGTGGACCAATTCTTTCTACCTTCTTGACTTGCATGATGAGGTCTTAGAATGTATGGATAGAAGAGGCACTCAGATAGAGTGTCATGCATTCTCCCCTTATGTTGTTGAGAATTAAGTTTATTGTCTTAAATTGGCTTATAGGTTGTTCACACTTAATACTGAGATTTCTCCATCATGTGATATAATCCAAAACTGACTCATTGTCATATTTTAGTATTGAGACAAGTCTGCAATGGTCACTTTATCCCTGACTCCTTTGAACTTGATTTGAAAAGCTTCCTTCATTTATACCCAAGTCTATATGGATTATGGTTGCAGACTAGCATACCACTTGGATGCTACTCTTATTAGGCTTGCTGAAAATTAATAGAGTAACAATAAGGGGTTGTTACTTGAATCTCCACACAAAGTCACAAAGTGAGCCATGTGCTGTTTAGGATTGCCCAAGCCATTAAACTATTTGAAACTTTTTTCTACACTCCCTAGAGTGGAGGAGTGGGGGAAATATTGTAGCAACGGTTTACATTTCTTGTTAGATTCAAGAAGTGCGTGCGGTCGATGTAATGGTTGAACTGAACCGGGCATCAAATAGCATAGTAGGTAGGGTAAAAGACATAAGCATTGAAGATAGTAAGGACGAACAATAGGGGTCTTGCAAGTTCACTATGCGGCTAGGCTCAATCATGCCTTTGCTTGAAGGCCTTGTTCTGTACTATAGGGATATGGCACTTAGTTGTGATGGCTAGGATATGGTTTGTCAGCATCATTTACCCTACCCTTTTCACTTTCGTATCTCAACTGTGTAGTTACCATTCATTGTACCTACTATTATATGTATATTGGGAGTTTCATATTGTCAAGGATCCATAAAATCTAGGATTAAATATCCCTTACTAGAGGAGGTGCTTGTGAAGGGCCTATATTTTCATGGACCTTATCTACAGGAGATGCACCTTCTGCTGCCTCTATTACTTAAGATGGTTGTTGAGATTGTTGTAACTTATCGATCTTCTGGCTCATTTGTAGCACCATTTTCATCAATTTCATGGCCTTCTTTTGAGCTTTATCTTTTTCTTTACCTTATTGTCTTTGCTGTTCTTGCAGTGCTTTTATGGCCACTTCTTGATTAGAGCTTTCAGTTATGACTAAGGCTTCTATCAAAACATAACGGTTCCTATCCTGAGAATCAGATCTATCCTTTGGGTTGAGGCTAACTTCTCCCATCAGTTGAGTTATCTCATTCAAGAGTCTTCTCATGGAGGGGGTCACAAATGCCCTCTTCTCTTAGATTTCTTCATCAGTAAACCTCACTCAAGTAGTCTTCTTTTAGCATTTGGTCAACTAGAGTGCAAGCCTATGGTCTCTTCCATAGTCATGGTGAGAAATGACTCTAACAATGTTGGTGATCTCCTTTTATGAGTCCTTATGTTGTGTTACAGCTTTTACTGACTCTTGTATTTTTATTTGGAGAATCACCCTTTAGCCACAATTTTAAGACAAGACTGTGCCCCTTGTGATTTTCTCCTATCCTTCTCTAAATTACTTAATGGAGTAAAGAAGTTGGAAGTAGAGATGGTAATGACTGACTTTGTTTGAGGGGTAGGCTTTCCAAGTTGACTAACGATTCTAGCAGCTTTTTCTTTACTTATGATAGTCAAGATGCGGTCTTATTCATCGCTACCTATATCTAAATTTGCTTTTGATTGCCCCTTGTGAGGAGCTAGGTGAAGGAAGTCAAAGACTAAGCTTTGCTTCAGTCCTAACCTCTCGAAGGCTAACATCCTTGTTGGTGGAGGCATGGTTTCCAACTTTTCATCTGAATAGCCTTCTTATTAGGGATGATGACATTGAGTCTCTTCTCCCTTGATGGAAGGTGAGAAATAGGCTGGCTTTACATGTCTACTACTTCAAGTTATGCAGAAGTAGGTGTCCTCTTAAATTAGATGACCTCAGAAATGGTCCCAAACTTGATCTAAACTTCAGTTGCTTCTGTAGCAATCATTGATTGAGGTAACTACATGACTAAACCTACCCCCAAGATGATAGTGCATCTTGGGACAAAGATATTCTTCATTGTTGCCATTTGATTCTTTCTTTGTAAAGGAGAACATAATTGATCAATCTTCATTCATAATTCTACCTTATCAGTGTCTATCATATTAACTAAGTTTCTAGGCTTAGAGGAGAAGTTATATCCTACAGGGCATACCAGAATTTATGACCGATCAGTACTATAATGTGGTTAGTTTTCATAGCACATAAGTCTACCACAAATCAAAGAAAAGTTTCTAAATTAAGACTAAGTCAGACTCAGTCTCATTGGGTGTGCTAGAATTTGTGGCATCAAAATCGACAATCTGAGATAGATGAGACCTCGGAAGCGACCTCAAATCACAAATCAAAATTTGTTTTGATTTAAAGTGCTATTAGGTATTTTGAGAATATGACTTCCGATAGGCGTAAGCCACTATTGTTAATTATCCCAACAATTATCAAAAATCTCCTAAAGTAAGAAACCTTGTTAATAAAATAGACACAAAAAAGAGAAAGAAGAAAGCATTTGATTGATTGATTTAAGAAAAATGGTACATGACTTAAGTAAGGACATGCCTTCACTTTGCAACAAATTTCAATATAAAATTATAGAAAATATGAAAAGAATAAAGAAAGAGAAAGAGAAATGAGTGGAGAAGAAGCTTTGATGTGCGCTGCTATCCCACTCCCCTATCTTGGATCATATGGTGTCTGATTCAGATTAACTTGGTCTTTAATAGATGTTTATGGCATCATCTGATAGGACATGGAAGGAAATAGGAGAAGTTTGAAGTATATCCAATAGCTTTGAGCATCGATGATAACTTCATGATTTGGAGAGTTTCCATTAGCCAATAAGGCATGGCATTAACTTTATTTGTGTTGGAGTATTTTTCATTATCAAATAAGGCATTAGTAATAACTCTATTGATCTTGAAGTATTTCTATAGCCAAGATGCTGTAGGTGATAACTTCTTTAGTTTTTGAAGTATTTCTATAGTTGATAAGGCATAGGCAAGAACTTCATTTGGTTTAGGTAGCATCACCAATGGCTTATGTGGTTGGGTATAGATTTGAGAATCACATAGTCAACTACTTTTGGAATTGACTAGCTTGAATGGATACATCATCAACTACTTATGGGGTTGACTAACTTAAAGGGTGCATCATCAACTACTTCTAGGGCTGACTAGCTTGAGGAGCCATCATCAATTGCTTTTGGGATTAACTAGCTTAAGGATCTCATCATCAACTGCTTATGGGGCTAACTAGCTTAAAGTGTGGCCAATAGCTTTGAGCATATTGTTGGTTATCTTCATTAATTTAGTAGCATCACCAATAGCTTAGGGAGATGGATATAGCTTTCAAGGATGGCTAATAGCTTGGAGCGTATTGACGATTAACATCTTTAATTTGAGAGCATCACCAACGGCTTATGGGATTAGGGATAGTATTGAAGTATGGCTGCTAGCTTTGAGTGCGTTGGCAATTAACTTCTTTGGTTTGGCAGCAACACCAATGGCTTATGCGGTTAGGTACAGCTTTAAAGTGTGGCTGACAATTTTAAGTGTGTTGGCAATTAACTTCTTTGGTTTGGTAGTGTCACCAATGGCTAATGGGATTGGGCCACAAATGGCCATAGTGAGGTCATGGTTTTGGCATCTTCATCATCATCTTCATTGTCACCTTCATCGCAATATTCGAGGGGCCGTAGGTGGCCGCAGCGAGGTCAAGAGTTTTCTACCTTCATCATCGTCTTCGAGGGGCCACATATCACCGTGGTGTTGATCAAGAGTTCACCATCTTCATTGCCGTTTTTGAGGGATTGTGTGCAGCAAGATCATGGATTCATCGTCTTCATCATTGAGAATGGTGGGTGGCCGCAGTACTATTGAGAGTTTGCCATCACACCAAAGATCATAGGTAGCCATGATGTCAAAGGCTCTTCTCTTTTTTTATTATTTTTTTCAAATTTTGTTTTGTTACATAATAATTTTTTATTATTTTTTCCTTCTTCTTCACCTATTTTAAACTTAAAACCCTTTCCCTTTTTTTTTGCTAGTTTTTTTCTCTTTTTCTTTTTTGTTGCTACTCAATAAGTTTTGTTCTAATTTTTTTTATACACTTCTTACCTTCTTCAACCTCCAAGCCCCCCTTTTTGTTCTCTTCGCAAGCACAACCAAGCCCAAGCTGGCCCAATCTCCCTTTCTGCCAAATCCTATTGCTTCTGGCCGAATCCAACCTTTGTCCTCTGGCTATAAAGTGGAGTCCCATGTATAATGGTTGGAACCAGCTAGATTTGGCCAGATTTGATCCCTGATAGGCCTTAATTCATAGTGAGTTCCAAGCAATCGATAGTAGGGGCATTTGGCAGAGCTAAGGTCGGCATGGAGGTTGGTGTGGCTGTGGGACGAGTGGAGGATGGCTGCTGGTGCAAGCGACGAGATAGGTTCATTGGTTCGGGAGCTAAATGTAGCTAGGGCTGGAGGTGCGGGTGTAGGAATCATGGGTGTCAGTGGTGGCGGATGGCATAGCGAGGAGGTCAATGTAGCTATGGCAGAGTGCCACCATCGAGAGTTCATCGAGCTTGGATCTGGCACAAGAGTTCTCGACAATAGGGCTTAGGAGCAAGGAAATGAAGTAGAGTGTGTCAAGAGGAAGAAGTAAATAGAGGTAAAAGATTACCTATTATTTTTAGTTCTTGATTTCTTCTCCTCCTTTCTATGATGACCTCTAACCCTCTCCCCATTCTGACTTGATCTCTGTCTGTTCTTTGATTTGCAGGTTCTGTAGGTTTTTATAGGACTCGAAAAGATGAAACTGGACTAGAATGAATCTACTTTGTTTGAAGTTTTGAACGATAGATGAGGATGTAAACAGACATGGATATGGTTTATCTAGAGTTTGGATGAGCTTGTGAAGAGATATGTATAGATTTGTTTGTTGTAGATAATGATATTTTGAAAGTTGTACTCATCCCAAATACTAAAATTATAGGAGGTTATTTATAAATTCTTTCAAAAAATTAGATTTAATTATAATTTGATGATTTCAAGGGACTTATCTATAAAAATGACTTGTTAATAAAGTTTTGAAACTTCCAAGGTTCTTTTTGAATAAAATTTTAGAGAAATTCTTGAGGGACTTATTTGTGAAAAGACAAAAACTTAGGGGCTTATTTATAAATAGAAAATTTTAGAGAAATTTATTCATAAATAAAAAATTTTTCTGGGGTTTATTTGCAAATCCAGATTTCAATGGGACAAAATCATAATTTTCGATCCTTTGAGGGGTTTATTTGTAAACTCTAAATTTTGCATGACTAATTATAATTTCAAAATTTTATTAAATTTTTCTATAAAATTCTTATTTCAAGGACATATTTTTAAGAAAAATCTGACCAAGGACCTATTATGAGGATTTATTTAATTTAAGGGCCTATTTACAAAATTTTTATATTTTATCATTTTGGCCCAAGTTTTAGATGAATTTTGAGCCTAATTCTGAACTAAAAATCTAACCCAATTAGCTCATTTGGGTTAGGCCTAACTTGAACCCAAATTTTTCAGTGATTCAAGTCCAAATTGAGCTCAATTTTCAATCAAACTCGTATGTGCTTTAAGTCTGACTGAAACCCACATTTGAGACATTATTTAGTGGTACAAATCTCAATTTTAATTATATTTTAATCAAATTTAATCATGACAAAAATCACTTCAAATAAATTTCTATTTGAGTATGATTTGATTCAATTTGGATTGGGTTTGACCTTGTGTTGGGTCCTTATCGAGTTCTTACTAGATACTTAATGGATATGTTCTTAATAGATCTTAGATTTAACCCTTGATGAGATGTTAATGGATCTTTAATAGATCTTGGATCTGACCCTTAATGGGTTCTTAATGGATCTTTAATGAAATTTGGATCTGACTATTGATGGGTTCCTAATGGATACTTAATGAATTTTGGACCCAACCTCAGATGGGTTCTCATTAGATCCTTAATGTATTTTGGATCTAACCCTTAATAGGTTCTTAATGGATCCTTACTTTTGAGTTCAAACCTAAGTTCAAGTTCAAGTTGATTTAGGTTCAATTTAATTTTGGTTTATGCTCAACCTAGTCCTAGTTCGGGTTCAACTTGGTTTTAGTTTGAATTTGAGTTTGACTTGACCCAATTAGGATTTAGTTTGAACTTGATTAACCCATTTGGCTTGGACTTAATTTAACTAAACTAGAGTTTGGTTTTGAATTTGATTTAACCCACTCAAGGTTTAATTCCAGCTGGTTCGACCCAACTAGGGTTTAGTTCAAATTTGGTTTGACCCAATTTTAGTTTAAACTTAATTTAACCCAACTAAGATTTAATTTAAATCTGATTTAACCCGATTAGGGTTTACTTTTAATTTAATTTGATCTCAAATTGATCCAATTTGGACCTAATTAGGGTTAGGTCTGAACCAATTTGGTTTAAATTAACTCAATTTGGGTTTGAGTCTAGTTTAGTATGAATTTTAGTCTATGTATTTGATTGAGTTAAGTCCATTTAGTGATTCATTCAAGTTGATATGACTTTATTTGTTCAATGTGATTGGATCACTTTAATTTAACTGATTTAATTTAATCAATTTAGTTTAAAAGCCCTTAGAATGTCATGATGGATTTGGGTGAGCTCGTGGTCTTAGTCTGAGTAGACATTTGTCAAGTTCACAAGTTCATCTCAGTCTAAATAGATGTTCAGTGAGCCCACAGACTGGCCTATGTCTAAATAGACATTTGCCAACTTGCAAGCTAGCCTTAGTCCAAATAAACTTTGCAAGCCACCAGGCTAGATTTAGTCCAAATAGATGTTCGGCAAACTCATAAATTGGCCTTAGTCCAAATAAATATTCGACAAGTCCACAAGTTGACCTTAGTCCAAATAGATGTTTGGCGAGTTCGTAAGTTGGCCTTAGTCTAAATAGACATTCAGTGAGCTCGTAAGCTGGCTTTAGTCCGAAATTGATTTTGACCAAGCCCGCAGACTAGTTCTAGTCTAGAATTAACTTTTGGACAAGCCTACGAGCAGGCCCTAGGTCGGTAGTAGAGGTTCATCAATGCACAAGGGAGTTGTGGGTGGCTGCGAGTATGAAAATAACAGTCATGCAGGTGTGGATGTGGTGGAGATGGAGAAGTCATAGGTGGCCATGAGCATTCAGTGAACTAGTTCCTCCTCCCTTTGAATCTTCTCCAAATCTCCTTTGATGCCTCCTTTCTGAATTTATTTTTTTTATTAAATTTTTTGCTGCAAAACCTTTTTTGTTATAGAACTTTCTTTTTGTTTAGGTCAACAAACTTTTCTCTTTTTTCTAAATATTTTTTCTTTCTTTTCACTCATCTTCCTCCTCGAGCTTTACATCTCCTTTGTCCCCAAAACCCTAATAGTTGGAGCTTCTTCATCCTCTTCAAATTTATGGCTAGACTCAACCAATTTTGGCTGAGTTTGGCTCCAATCTTTGGTGGCTAGTGGCAAGTAGAGGTTGGGGCTATGGGATGAGGTCAAGGGGGCTAGAATTGGCATGAACGATCAAGGTCAGTGTGTTGTTGTTGAAGCATGGTGAGGTCAATGCGAGCCATGATAAGATAAGACCAGAGCACACAAGCCATAGCATGGTCTAGCCAAATGGAGCAGGAGCAAGCCCTGATGATCGCTGGTTGGCCGCTTCATGGCCACGATAGATTGAGCCAAGGAACCTTCAATTGGCCGAGCATGTAACTTCAAAGCCCGAGGCTTGGCAGAAGGGCTCAGGCGAAGGGTGGTTGGTTAGAGCAAGAATTGGGCCAATGTAGCTCCTTCTCTAATGAGGAACTTCTAGCAAGGTTGGGATGCTTGCCATGCACTATGGAGAGACTTAGTGGCAGCCAGAGGCTAGGCTAGTACAAGGGGGCCTGAGCTTTAGGCTTGGCGGTTGGAGCTCCACACCTGGTGTGATCAGGCATTGCACATGGGTGAGACCACTAGAGCTCAAGCTAGCCATGTCTAAGCAAGTGGAGGAGTGGCTGGTGCCTGCTATTGATGAACTTGATCTCATCGGAGGGCCATGCATGCCACTGCAGACTCGTCCACACTCTCTCCATCTGGAGGTATCATCATGGTGGAGGTCTGAACTACACACCATCAGGATGTCTCTCTATCGTGAGGTGGGTAGCAGCACAAGTCATCATTGAGTGGTAGGGCTGAGCGAGGTGGCGGGCATAACTATTCCTTCAGAGGAGGAAGAGGAGAGACAGGAAGAAGATTAGTAGGAAAGAAAGATTAAATAATTACCCTTTTTTGGTTCAAGTTTCTAATTCCTGATCACTTCTCGACTTCTTGATCTCCTCTGATGGCTCATTGACTCTTCTCTAACCAAATCAAAAGTATTTTTATCTTTTTTCTTCAATCTAAATGAACTCAAATAATATATATTTTTAAATATTATTAATTTTAATGGTAAATTTATGGATGAGTAGATTTTTGTAATATACTTAGAAACTCAAGAAAAATATGTTATTCTTTTAAAAAATTTTAAATTAAAAAATATATAATTTAATATGATTTTAAAAATTATACATAATTTTTTAAATTTTAAAAATGTAATTTGACACAACTCTAAGAATATAGCTATAATTTTTAAATTTAATGACAAAATATGTAATTTGGCGAAAATCTAAAGAACTAATGTGCGTGACTCGTATCTAGGGTTGTCAACGGGACTAACCCATATAGATTTGGGCTTAAGGTAGGTTAAGGCCTATTAAGATCTGCTAACTTTTATATTAAATCTATTTAAAATTCGGTCCATTAAATTTATATTGGGCTCATTAAAGTTGTTAAGACCGTTAAGACCCGTTAAATTATTTATATATATATATATATAATAATTATTAGCTAAAATATTATATTTTTGATCTCAATAAATATCATGGAAGACTTATTTCATATCTATATTTTCAATCCCAATTTGTAAATTATAATTAAAAATTTTATATAATCAATAATAAAATTCTCTCAAATATAATAAAAATTCAAAAAATTATAATGAAATATAATATAAAACTTATTTGAAAAATCATCATCAATATTTTATATCTATGAATAAAATACAATTCAAATAATACAATCCAAACTTATATAAAACAAAATTCTCGTGGCTTATTAGTTTGGCTATTATGCATAATGAAAAGTAACCTGCAAAATCTAACACTAAAGAAAATAAATACAAATCTACTAGTCCAAAATTTAGCTCATCAAGAAGGCAAAAAGAAAATTATACCAAACAAAAATAACCCAATAAGTAACAAGTATTAATACAAATACAGTCATTAGATATTAGAAATGGACAAGAAAGAAACAGGGACAACTCGAAAGATATAGAAAAATAATTCAAGATATATGGATCACAGAATTAACATTGGAGGATGACCACTCTTGAAAAATGAAGACCAAGCAAACGATCAATACAACAGCCAGCATGCTTCTAGAGGCAATATATATATATATATATATATAAGTACATATTTTAAGTAATAAATATAGAGCTAAATAGAAGTGGTTGATATGGTTGGAACGAGGACTCCATAAATTCTGCACCATCAACGAAAGACAACCAAGTCCCTACAAGGATAAAGTAAAAGTTTCTCTTAGTAATACACCAAATTAGAATATGCAATTCTAACTAAAGTAATTCTACTATGCTTTACTCCATTACATATTAAAAATAAATTGAGTTTACCTGCATGATAAACACTTGTCCAGTGTAGCACAAAAGCTAAATAAATTGACCATAAGTTATTGTATTTCATTGGCCAAATCTGAAATAAAATAAAATAAATTAGTTTTACAAATAACATATAAGAGAGGATTAAAATTTCTAATATTTAAATACATTCGCATTTCAACCAATCTTGTGCATATATCAACACTTCTATTATCTTTGAATTGAAAGCATTATGTTCATCATTGATAATTCTTCCTGTTGCACTGAATGCAAACTCTGATGTCATAGTAGATTCTGTAATGGCTAACATATCTTTAGCCATTTTGAAAAATATTAAAAATTTAAACTCATTTGTCTTCCATTAATTAAAAATATCAATTTTTTTTTGACATTGTATAATCTTCTCTTCCAAGTACTAATCAATTTCAGATTTAGTTTCTACAGTAACACGATTTTGCACATATTTATCAAAGCCATCCAATATGCAAGAACTATGATTTAATTCTTCATTTTCATTTTCTTCAACAACAATCAATTTTCTAAATTCTTTTTCATAAAATTTGTAATTGGTCCATATTACTTTTCATAAAATATTCATCTACTTTCTTTGAACTTCATCGAGCATTGACACCATACATTATTCTGAAAACATATTCAACAAATACTATTTTATATCTTGAATCAAGAATAATAGCCATGAAAAATAATAAAGTGCTATTATTAGAGCTAATTTATGAATCTGAACTTGACCATTATTGTTCTCATCCCAATATTTGTCAAATTTTATTTACATCTTTTGTGCTGTGGTTCTAAGAGGGTATTTGTACTAGCACATTCATCTCTTAGTGTTATTTGAACATTCCGAATTTTATGCAAATATAAATAAATTATAGGGTTTTTGGTATCTGAAAATATATTTGTTACACTATAAAATACCTTTAAGAATTTACATATAAGTTCAACTATCTCCCAACCTTCGGTTGTTGGTTCACTTTGAAAATCCTTGTTCTATATTTTTAATGTATTAAATACTTGTTTGAAATACAATATATTTTCTAACATGACATGTGAAATTCCAATGTGTCATAATAATTCTTTTATCCTGAATAAACCAACTTGTGCAACCACTTCATAAATTTTTATTTTCGGGATTGTGTGATCTCAACCTATTTAATACTTTCACAAATATTGTGAATGAAAGACTTGATATTTTGTAGTACGTCTTGTACCACCAAATTTAAAATATACCCACAACATTTCATATGAAAATTTTTTCCTTTAAACAACAAAGATCTCCTCTTTACTATAGAATACATAGTCATTGGATGATGCATTATCTAAAGTAATGGATGATAATTTTCGATCAATTTTATATGCAAAAATACATCAAAGAAGAATTTGTGCAATAACAATACCAGAACGAGGTGATTCAACCATAGAAAACTTAATGATTCATTTTTGAAGTTTCCATTATTATCCAAAAAATATGTTGTAACACATATATAACCTAGTGTTCAAATAGAGGTTCACATGTCCATTGTAAGTACTATCCTACCACATATATTGAAAACACTCTTCAATTGAACTTTTAGTTGTTCGTATAATGCTTCACAATCTCTTTTAAAAGTATTCCATGCGATCATTGAGAATTCATGATTAAGACTAGATAGAACCCTCTTAAATTTTTTACTATCAGCAAAAGTAAAGGGTAATTCATTGTTAATTATCTTTGCAGCAATTTCTCTACGAGTGAATTCAAGATCAAATTTAAAATTCATTGATGATCTTCTATCGGTAGATTTGCTAATCGAACTGAACAACAAGTCTAATGCCTTCTTATATGAAATGTCCCACTTTTGTTTGAATAGATAAATTATATAGAACAATGTCTACAAATAGTTTTCTCAGACCCATCAATTACTTTTTCCAATCTAAAGTCATTCCAAACTTCATAAATTTTTACACATTCATGAGTTAAGGAAGATTCTGATATATAAACTTGAGTAGCTTCATTGTTTAATGGATTTGACATAGAATTTTTAGAAACACTGGAATTTGCCATATCTGGAAAAATCCAAACCTAAAGCCACTAAAAATTATTTTATTTCAATTAAAATAAATTTAATCTATTATGCTCCTTATAATTCATTTCTAAAAGGTAAGGCTCCTACCCGCTCAAAAATGCATCATTTACTATAATCAATATTACTATTTGGTGTATAATTAGAAAAAATTTTGATAGCATCTCCCTATAGTTCTCCAAGTACATAATTTAAATGGACTCTAATACAATACTAATTTGCTATATTGATTACTCAAATAGCCAAATAACATTGCATGATCTCACTTAAATATGTGCCTAAAGAAAATGTGCCCAAACTTTTTTCTTATTACGAATAAAATAAGAATTGATTATAATAAAATTATGTATTTTTAACTGTCCATAGGAAAGATAATTCAAGAATAATTGAACACAATTACTTCTTCTCAATAATCAGGATAAAATATTTATTACAATTATTACATCATGTAAAAAGAGAAAAAGCATTTGTATTTAATTATATTTAAATGAAAACTAATGTTGAATGAATGCTAGTCTTAATGTAAAAGTAAAGAATATGTATATAATTAAAATCACCTACAATAAAGTTTAACCATTGAGAGGAAAAATATTTATTGCTTGAGACATATAGAAGTTTGTCATGATCTGACCCAAGCTAAATTATAATACATTATTATTCAAAAATAACCATAAATTTAAATCTAATTCGACAGTCTAATGTCATGTCACAAATAAATTAATTCAAGATGAACACCTTCATACAATACTAGCTATTTGACATGACTTGTTTACTGTTATAATGTCGGGTGTGATAAATTAGTACCACATCGGATATTAGATAAATAGAGTCTAATAAATATAATAAAAAAGACCCATATCCCATGAGTTTGAGCTTTTGGGACGGTTTGATGTCCGGCTCATTATATAGATTTGGTTTGACATTCTTGCGGCTCCCCAACAAGTGGTATCAGAGCTTCATGTTCGAAACTGTGCAAACTCTTAAGATCAAAAATTACCGCGATGATGCGACTGAATTGAGTCACATATTAGACTCATGGCAAAGACCAGCGAGAGGACGCGGGCGAGAGGCCAGCAAGGGTGTGAGTGTAGGCCCAAGGGCTTGGGCACTCACGTGAGGCCGGCTTGAGGCTGGAGAGAGGGCGCATGCGCTAGCGCCAGGATGGCGAGATCATAAGTGTGGGCGCCAGAAGCTGACGCAAGGGCGCGGGCACTAGAGGCCGATGCGAGGACATGGGTCACATAGTAAAAGTGATCGAATAAAAGAGTTTTTGATTAAGAATATTAAATTGATGTGGTCAAATCACACCTGAAGGGTTAGATTGTTATAATATCAGGTGTGATGAATTAGTCCTATATCGAATATTGGATAGATAAAGTCTAATAGATATAGTGAAAAAGACCCATATTCCTTGAGCTTGAGCTTTTGGGATGGTTTGGTGTCTGACTCACTATATGGATCTGGTTTGACACTCTTGTGGCTCCCCAACAGTTTAACACTAAACTAAGGAAGAGACAAAAGGGTACATATAGTAAGACAGTAAAATTTTGCAAACTTGAAACAAGAAAATTATAGCCAAGTTGCTGAATATTTTGAGCTGATGGCAGACAAGATACTAAACATTCGATATCAATCACAAGAATTTGAAACAAAATTGAGAGAAATTTATAAGATGGTAGGGGAGGATGGAGAAGAGATGGTATTGATCGGAGAATACGGTAAATAAATATCAGAAGATAAAGAGCTACACATGCAGGATCACACTGTAAATGAAAGAAAGATTAAATACCGCATAAGTCTATCAATCAAGCTTTGAGAAGTTCTCCATACATGCAAAGCAAAAAAGTTCCAACACTTAGCTATAGATAAAAAAAAAATCAAGCAGACATTTATCATTCAACTTATTTGAGATCTCCTCCTTACACTTGCTTTAGGTATGGAAGTATTCGAGCATTAGCATCAAAAAGTTGCAGAACTCACTTGTAAATTCATGAATGAAGCTTTTAGGAACAAAGCATTAACTAACCCGGAGATTTCTCAAATCAAAGCATTAGATTCCCATGCATGGTTCAGCTATAATCTCCCAATAGGATAAATGACTTGCGGGATCCAAGCAAATAAAAGAAACCAAAAAACAGCAATTGAGTATGTTTGCACTAAACAATGAGATGTCAAACAATACAAAAAGCTAAGTGTCAAGATGAAGAACTACACCAAAAAATAAATGAATAAATAATATCAACTGCAATAATTCTCAGAAATAGCAATTTAGTTCTTCTAAATTTTCAGGACAATAATTCTGTTCACCAAAATTACAAAAAACATAACTTAAAGCTTCTTCCTAAAAGATGTAACACTGCAATAAAAGAAGATAGCTTGCTGTCATTGACTATGCATCCAAATTTCATCAGATATGAAATTTAGAACCAAAATAAACACTTGGTGTAAATAGAAATCCAAAAAAATTATCCCCTTCTCTCGTTTTCCATCGTTGTGCCTCAATCAACACAAGGGAATGACAGGAATGTAAAAGGGGTTGAGTTGCTGCTCACCACGGACGAAGAAGCAAGGGATCAGGTTGTTGCTTGTTGCTGCTTGCTACAGAGGAAGAAGCAAGGGGTCGGGTTGCTGCTCGTTACTGCTCGTTGTTGCTCGCCATAGACGAAGAAGCAAGGGGTCGGATTTTTGCTCGTTGTTGCTCGCCCCAGAGGAAGACGGGCGGGCTTTACAACACAACAGCCTGTTTCATTAAAGCCCATTAGATTTAATGGGCGGGCTTTAAATGGACACTAACATATTAAGTTTGCAAGTCCGACGGCTCGACTAGTATCGTCACCTTTTGTCTTCCTGCGCACAGAGTCTTCAGCCGCCGGCGCAGCCCTCCACCTCGCCGGGATCTTCGAATTCGCCACAGCTATGCTTCGCCAATGAGGTCCTTCTTCCCGATCACGTTTCCTGGGAGGCGATGATGCCGACGACCCATGAATTCCAACCAAGATCCCTCGCCGTCCTCGGCGCCTGAGGGAGAGGCCGAGCTTGTCACGGTGGCGATAGCGGAGGAGGAGATCCATGGCCTGGATAAGCCCAAGATCGTTGAGTGGGAGGACCTCCAGCAGGAGCTCGCACGCTTCTGCAGCCTCTCTGGCGCGATCAGGGAGGCTAAGGAGAAGAAGGGCGCGCTCGCCAGGAGAGTCGATGAATTCATCGAGGTAAGGGCTTTGGTTGGGGATCGCGATTAAAGTTTTGGCTTTTGATCGGAAAGTTCTCGAGATGTATTTATGTATTTGTACTCAAGGTTTTTGATCTATTCTTGTGAATTGGGTTTAAAATCATGAGACAGCAAGAAAAAATTATCCCTATTCTTGAGGTTTTTACTTGAAAATTAAGTGATTTTTTTTCTGATTATGATTTGTTGCTGAGCAATTTGAGGCCTTTTTTTACCTAGAGGAAACGGGCTTGTGATCTGCGGATTTGCTTTATTTGATTTGTGATGTTTCTCTGTGTCTAGGGAAGCTTGTAGTTGAAGTAATTTTTGTGTGTTTTACCTCTTTATTTTCCTTGAATAGGGTGTGTTGGCAGTGTTGATTTTAGAGCTTCAGCTTTTATTTGTGTTTTATTGATCCGGATTATACTTGAATTTTACATCTTCAACTGTAATTGAATTTCGTCTCTGGTAATTCCTGGGATATTTCATCCAGTTCGATGCGCTATTATTGCAATATAAGGAAGCAAGGGCTTTTCTTTTTTTATTTGTGTCGTTTTGGCACCATTTATTGATGCCACAAGCAGTAACTATGATTTGTAGTTGCTATCCATCTTGCTTCTCTGTAGTTCCGAATTTGGTTATTTTGGGCTTGAATTGATTAGTTCACTGGTTAGCGTGTGGACAGGTTAGGGGAGCATCATTATATCAGTCTAATCAGCTGGAGGAGATGAAGCAAAAACTGGACGCTCAAAATCTTGCACTTAGTGATCTGTCAAGGCGTGCAACAAGAGAATCTGAGGATGTGAAGAAAAAAAAGGAGCAGCTTTGCATCAAAACCAGATCGCTGTTGGTCGCAAGCAAGACCCTCTCGGCATCATATCAGCAATTGCAGGTATTTCAAATCAGTAAAAATGTATCCATTGTAAGGATCCTCTCGTTATTGTTCTTTTTACTTTATGACAGCTCTTTTGTTTTGGTCTTCATGGAATGTTGCTTCTAACAACAAGACACTTTTAACCCTCTCTTCATGTGCATAATGATTGTTTGGATGAATAGGTGACTGAACTGGTACTGTGTTAGACACTGGACAAAAGATGTTCCTTGTAGAGTCAATCATCAAGTATATTTACTCTACTTTTGAGACTGAAATTGGGTCTACTTATATAGTTGATGTTTCGAATTGGGCTTCATTATGAGCGAGGGGAACATTAGAACTTCACAATTTCAGTTCTTGATGAGTAGCCAATTTCGTGGTTGCATAAGATGTGGTTAACTATGAGTCCTTGAGTGATAATTAGTGTAACAAAACCTCACACCGTATATCTTTTGAGCCTTGGAGTTGGTGCCTCAGCATTAATTATTAGCCCACTAAATGATCATTCTGTTGGGTTATTTGATCTTTAACAATTTAATCTTGTAAGTTTATCTAGACCTTTATCTGCACATGCTTGTTGTTATAAAAAACATGAGATTATTTAAGAAACTTGGCAAAATTGTGGGTAAAAAGGTGGATAAAATATGTAGTGAGACAAACATTTGTTCACGTGAATGCAATTGTTTCTGAAGCACAATTTTTCTGATAATTCCTTTGAAGAGAGCATATGCTTCAAATTATTCTAGTTGGATGCCTATTTGTATTAATTAGACAGTGGAGGTTAGCAAATTTGGTGAACCAAATAATTTTACCTATTTCTAGAACTGAAACAATTTTTTGCGTCTGGTAGAAAACAGTATTTGTGCTTTTGGTTCTAAACTGGTAAACCAGTTTGCCTGTATGGTGGTGATCAGAGAGGACAGAGATCATATGTTATGCTGGTCATATATCTACACATGAACTGGAGTCGGGTATTTTTGTTAGATAAAACTGGTATGGTTCTGTTCACTGATCTTTCCCAAATCCATAATAAAAATTGGAACTGGATTTCCAGTTTGTGAAAAATCAGAATCGGAACCATATTGAATCAAGTAAAAAAATTGTATTTCCAATTCAGTCCTCACCCAGTATGGTTCTGGACCTGGTTCTTTCAGTTCTTCTTTTGCTCGGCTCTGGTAACTGGCACTCTGGGTACAGGATAATGTCCAAAGGATTGTCTTGGAAACTTTTCTATGATGGGTAATCAAGAGTGGGATTATATGAGAGAGATGATAATTCCAAGGACTAATTCTATGAGAATGAAGGTCAATAATTCCATGTGAGGAAGAGTTAACATGGTGGATGGAAGGCATGCATTTTCAAGTAAATAAAGTCTTTCCACACAAACAAATGGAAGTATGATTCGAATGCAACAATTTGTGACATACGATATATGGAATACAACAGGCTATTGGAGCTTCATTGTACATATCTTGACAGGCCCATTAAAAGCACAAAGTCTGGACCAAGCAATGGTATAAGAGGACAAGACAAAAAAAATCTTGATAACAATATTAAAGTTTGTATTCTTCAAGGTGACATTTCCTTCAATATTTTTGACAATTTGATAACTGACATGAAAATTTCTTAACAGTAGAACAAAAATTAATAGTGTGCCAAAATGATTAGTAACTTTTCTGGAATTTGGAATACTTGGTTAATAACCAATGATATATATTATAAAACAAATAAGAATTGATCATATGTTGACTTCAAATAATTAGTGGTTACAAGATTTGTAGAAACTGGTTCCATAAATATATAAAGCAAAACAATAGGATGATATGACAGACTAGTAGGTTGTGCCCCAGATTGTGGAAAATTGGTCTTCTTTTCCCTTTTCTGCATGATTTGACCCTTTTTTAGGTTGTTGGAGTTGTGGCCGCACTTTAACTCCACAGCAACAAAACAGGAAACAGAAAACTTGCACTGGTTTGTTTGCTGTTTCCTGTTGTTTTTGGTCCTGATTAGCTATGGAATTTATAGATTGCCCTCCTGTACTGGGCACTTAGCCAAATTGTGAATGACTACACCATATGACCAACTTTTAGTACATTGGATAATACTGTCTAGTAGCATTCTTGTAGTTGAGTAATGATCTACCGAAGAAACAAATTTGGCACAGCATATTTCTTTAATCTTATTCACATGGTAGAAATAGCAGTACTTGTATGGACATCCATTTTTTCTTTGTGTCTTTTTATCATGAGCACATAATTAGTTAATTGCTGAGTTGACAATGGGCCGTCCTCAGGCTTAGGCAAACCCAAGCCCAACCATAATTGTGTATAACTAGATCTGGACCCAAATCCTAAAGTTATACATCAAAATTTTCTGGCCTGGCTTATTTAATATCTCTGGATGTTCAGGAACCCCATCCAGAGCTGAAACGACTGCATCCGAGCACATAATTCATGTACTAGTTCCATCTGGGGCTTCTGAACCTGCCTGGCCGTCTGATACTCCTGTTAACTCATAACTCATAAGGTATCAGGAGTCATCTACTGATAGAGCTGGCTAGATAATGTTGACAAATAAATCTATATTTTCTGCTCAAGTATTAGGCTATTATTGTGCTGAATTATTTAATTTACACAGGATTAGTATGTTTTGTTCTTATATTGCAGTTATTTTTTTTTCTTTTATACTACCTTGTGAGTTCTTTTGATCAATTATAGAGCTTTTAAATTTATACAATTTTTATTGTAGTTTGGTGAACATGTTGGCTAAAACTTGTTGATCGTTTTCAAAAATGTCCTCATTATAGATAGTCTGAGATGAATGATTCTAACAAATTCAATAAAAAAATATCTAATTCTATCAATCCCATGGCCATTAAGCTGCCATAATTTAGTAACCTGATATTATTACCTGGACTACCATATAAGTCCATTCCTTTGTGGGCCATCAAAAATTCATTTATATACTTACTTGTATGCTTGCTCTACTCTACCATTAGTACTTAATAATATCAGCCAGGTAGTGCTTCATGTTTTTTTTTTAATAGTTAATGGCAAGATTTGGACTAGGGACTAAATGTTAATGAGATGCAAAAGATTTAACTTTTCAACTATTGATTTGTGCAATCACAAAAGTGTGCTTGTAATTAATGCTTGTGATGTCACCTTTTGACCATTGCAGCAATCTTAAAGTGTTAAACCTTTTGAATCTCATTAAATGTTTAACCCCTGGTCCAATTCTAATGACAATGTTTTCATATTTATCCTAATTTTTGCTATTTTAGCTATCATATAACACACCTTATGATATCATAAAAAGTCTATATCCAAACTTATACTATGTTTCCATAGGATTCTGTTTTTCTATATCCAGTCCGAATCAGGTAGAGTAGTTGATTTAAGCTATCTTATTTATTTATTTCTGCAGGAAGCAAATAAATCACTAGCCAGAAAATGGGGTCATGGCCATCATAAAAATCTCCAGAAGAAGTTGAGAAAGAGGCAGCAATATATGATAACCCAAGTCAATCTGCTATATCCTGTGAAGGCACTAAATGATCAAATATCTGACGAGAAGCCAGATTTACAATCTCATAGCAACAAATCAAGTATGCCCTCTCCACTTTCTCTTGTACTCTGTTGCACGTTAATGAAAGTATTCAGGTAGAAACAAAATGAAAAACACCAAATGCACTCGTGTATCTCTAGGCCCCTGAAGTCGGATTTGGATAGCTAAACTTTGAAATGTGCCTGGTGAATTTTTCCTATGTAACGTATTTGAATATAATATTTACATAGTTTTGAAATGTATGAGGGTCTTCTAAAGTCATATTGCTGAAGATTTATATTTCAGATACTTTCTGTACTAGAACACTAGTCATCTGTGTCCTCTTATTTGGTAATATTGTTGAATGCTTTTAACAGACCAGTAATTTAAGTGGTTATTGTTTTGTGGCCTATTGCTTTGTTTACCCCCTGACCACAATATTCACTTTGTCTATGCCCTGTCTTTGTTCTTTGACCACTTCTCTAGTCCATGCTAGGATGCCAAATTGCAATTAGAGGTTCCACCTGTCTCAGTTGCTCATGATTTCCTTTATCTTTTATGACAATAAACATGAGTTGGTTAAATTATTATAGAGTTCAATAAAAAATTTGAGTGACTTGGGGTCAAGGAGGGAAATCACTATCTACCAGGTTCCAGGGTTGTTAAAGGAGAGATGGTAGGGTGGCTTTGGGACACGAAACAGCACTAAACAACACTTTAGCAGCATTTGATGGGAATATCAATAATCTCACTTCTTTCGCAGCTTGTTCTAAGGATGAGGAAGTGGTGGTGGTAATGATGGTCATGTGCATGTAAGTGTTGGACCTGAGTGGTGTTGCCATGTTGGTGCTTGAAATAGTTGTGGTGGTGGTTATTTCCTGAAAAAGAAAAAGGAAAAAATAGAAAAGGCAGTGGTTATTCTTAGGGTGTCACTGTTACGTGTTTCATCACTAATAGACAGATGTCTGTTTGTTGACCATGTTCCTACAAGATTCTCACATGCATTTGCACATGACATGGCCATTTTGTGGGAGCACATAAAGATTTAGCTATTTTTCATCTTGATATTTTGTCTGCATGATGCAAAAGAAAATGATGGAAGGTTGCAAGAAAAACTGCAGGAAAAAGAGGGAAGGAGCTTGCATATAAGAATACAGATGCAAGGATCATGGCAAAAAAAATGGAAGTGGCATAAAATTTCTCTGTTTTAATCCTGATTGAACTCTAGTCAGCTTCTGCTGTCTTAACAGTACTCATTCGGTGAACTACTGTAGCTAATATGAGTCAAACTCTATATATGGCACTTTTTGTTTTATTTTTTTGCATAAAGTAAGGGCAACATTTATGTGCATGCTATTTATGTTTTCATTTGCCTGCTTCTTGCAAAGATCATTTGTGCTTCGTCCATAATGCTCTGTATGTTGACTAGAAATCTTATGAGTTATATAGATGGCATGAATGTCTTTTTCTAGTATGACGAAAATCATCCTTCTCTTTTCCTTGTTGATTTGAAAAAGCTTCTGCTATTTCCTTTCCTAGTCTCTATCATTGAATTTAAGACCTCAATATTTCAGGAGATCCTGTAATGTCGTCAAGACAAAAGTCATCTCTTTCTATTTTAGGTCAGCAACTTACTGTTCTTCCTACAAAAATGTTGGGCATTTTTGTGGACAAGAAGGAAATGCAGAGATCTGCAACTGTTTTGGGTTATGTTGCACATGTAAGCTTTTTATTTAACTTTACAAGTTACAGTGCCAAAACAGAATCAATTAAATAGCTTTTGCTTCATTCTTGTGTATTCTACTTCGTAATTTCATCTGCTTCTAGAGTATAGATGTGAACTGTATATAGTTTGTTGACACGTGTGCATATCTGCTTGGGCTTGTAGGCAGTATTACTTGCATCTTTATATTTGGATGTTCCTCTTCGCTATCCTTTGCGGTTTGGAGGGTCCCGTTCATATATTCTTGATCGTGCTCCTCCTGAGGTGGCACCATCCGAGATGTTATCAAGTTCAGTTATGGGCATAAATGTAAAGCCTACAGAATTTCCTCTCTTTCTAGAAGGACAAGACACTACAAGAGCAGCTTATGCTGTATTTCTCTTGAACAAGGTTTGTTTTTCTTGTCTTGCATACAGTAAGATGGCAATTGCTCTCTGACCATGCACACACATCTACAAATGGAAAAAATAACTTAAGGTGATTATAGAATTCTAGCTTCACTATGCAAGCTTGTCTGGTGATGCATGAACTCTTGTTGACATAAAGGTTTATATCATGTCTTGCCTTGAGATTCTAAAGGCACTAAATTGGACTGGGTCCAGATCCAGTGTCAGTGGTTCTCATGTAGCTCTAAAGCTTAATCATCTTGAGAAATCTCATATCATTTGAACTATTAGATTCTTGTAGAGTTTTGGAGTAGAGGTGTGTTCACTTTACGGCATCATTCAGCCAACTAGATCCTTGACTGGGATATCATTAACCATTGTCTAGCTATGTTGATTTTTCCTGGATCTCTCGTCATATGGCTTGATACAGTTCAACCACTTGATCCAAGCCAGCATTATTTGATGAGACCCTAGAGCTTGTGGCCGATATACTGCATAAAAATACATTCTGTTGGCCCACTGGACAGATCCATCAATTCTCCGTGAACACCTAATAAAAGTTTTTTTTTCGAGTAAGGGATGATAAAAGCTATAGGCAGAATTTCAACACACTTATTACGTAAAATTCTACATTCTACATGATGGATGATGATTATGCTGACAGTTTCCTTGTCAATACCAACTGATTCAGTTCTTAATCTAACATGTGTCTGGTGTTGAATTTTATGTTGTACAGGTTGTATTCAAACTATTAACTTGCCAATTTTGTTACATGGCAGGATTTAGAGCAGCTTTTAAATTATATTGGTGCAGAAAGTCTGGGACCTCGACATGTATTAGCTAATCTTAAGGAACTTTATAGGATCATTGAGTCTAATGCATTCATTGACTGAGTGAAGTGATGCTATTGCCTTGTATCATAGCTTTGAAGCAAGGACATCTAATAAAACCTAGCATGTAGAAATTGGCAGCTATTACCACATTGGTGCTTGTTTATGTGTAGCACCTTAGCGGTAGGACCTTTGCTTATGTGCTATAGAAATGTTTGCTTTCCATCAATCATAGAGACAGTGGATTTTTATGGTGCATATCATTTGTTTCCTGTTCTTTTGGTATTAATGGTGTTAGATCCCCATGGGTGCATTCTGAGAGGGTCTTAGACATAATGAGACAATCCCTCATCTCCTTGTCGAGGAAACATTCTGTCATTTTGCATGCATCCATTCATAGAAGAAGAGTGGGACCTTGTAATCCTTATGGTGCCAGATTGTCCTATTTTATGTCATTGATTGCTTAATTATGCACGGGACTAATTATAGCTTTATCCCTAAAATTAGTGAGAATAGGGAAACATATTGCAAGATGACATGCTGCTTCTCATTATGTTTGTTCTTTAATGGTTGAGTAGCAATTAACATGCTCTGTATGAAAAATTCTATCCACCTTATGGAAATATGTAGGGGTTTCTTTTAGAAAACCTTGACCTTTGATCATTTAAAATATTTTGGAAGTTCTTATGATTGGGTAAGATTTTTGTAGTTTATATAACTATCATCAAATGTTGAAAATTATGATCGAAAGCACTTGGGAAGTTATAACATTGTAAAATATAGAACAAAATTGTAAAATTGTTTGCAGGATTTTGATTTAAAATTTTTAACAAAAAATTACATACCTTATTGCAAATTTGCAAAAAATCTTTTATCTTATCACTTAAAAATTTACTCACCTCATACTAAAAATTTATAAACAAATCACTTCGATTCAAATAATTTATTTTGATTAAATTTTATCAATTAAAATTAATATTAAAAAATTAAATTATTTTCATTTAAATTTAGTTTAAATAACAATTAAATTGATATAAAAAATAATTTATCTTATTTAAATTTTTATGAAAAATTAGTATTTTATGAAATTGAGAATTTAAAATTTAGTTTTGTCAAAATAGTTGTCTATAATTGTGATTGGTTGTCTGATATAAAATTAGATGAGAATAATTTGGTGATTGATAAAATTGAATTAAAATAAAATGTTTTTAAATATTTTAATTGATGTGATTTTTTGTAAATATATAATATAAGATGAGCGGTTTTTTATTAATAACAATAAAATAGGTGGTTTTGATAAATTCACAATAAAACAACTATTACTAAAAAAATCTTTGATTTATTTGGTCTCCTTCATCAGAACTGTTGCTTATTATATTGACTTAAATTTATGTGCATTTAACCCATTCATGGAGTTGAATTTCAAAAGCATTTCAATTTGAATTGATTGGTTATAAACCTTTGCTTCATATTTTATTATTTTGGGGACCAAAAAAAATTGAAGAGTTATATGGTGAAGCTAACAACCATTCAAGATATTCAAGATATTCTTGTCTTTCCAGGTCCCTCGAAATCACGAGCAGAATCACAAACTTGATCAAAATCAAGTTCTAAACAAGGAAAAGCAACTTCTTAGGCAATCAGGATGGAATTCAAAAGAAACTATTTTGAACCAGAAATATTGCTGAAACGGTAAACAAAGCCTAAATTTGAAAAGCCAAGGAAAATCCTAAAAAAGAAAGAATTCCTTAAAAGACTGGTTTTCAACTTTGCACAATCTTAAAAGGATGGGGATGGATAGTGAGTGGACTCACCGATAGGTCTATCTTCCGATGATTGACATCAAAAGTGTGCAAGGTGGGGCTCCGGGAGAGGTTGGGAAGATGGAACATGATCGAGATGAAAGGCCCCTAGACTTCGCATGGAACTGGACCAGCAAAAAATTATAGCCGGCAAGGCACCACCACCACCTCGCTTGTACTCATACAAGGTGCTGCTTAACAAACAACAGCGTGATGCAAAATCCATAGAGATGTTACAAAAAACAATGCTGGACCCCAAACGATACATGTTTCCGTTGTCTTGAGCGCAGTCATCGCAAGGAGTGTTAGAATAGTCTTTCCGTTGTCTTGGTTGAGCTGGCAAACTCGCATTGGCAGTGGAACGCGAAGCCAATTGGCAATGGCGACTTTCTTGCGCAATTCCCCAATAGGCAGTTGCTCTCCACCCTTGCTCACCAAGGCACGTATCATTTCATTGACTTCAAGCTCCAATTGAAGTATTGAACCCCAAGCTACATGGCATCCCACCATCACTCCGATTGGTTATAAGGAAGTGTAGCGCATCGAGATCATACCAAACTCCCTTGCTTGTGTTGATGAGGAATCCTCCAGCGTCTACCCATAGGTGATAGCCTTCCGTCAACCTCTGTCGGAACTCCGATCATTTCAGCAACCAACTAAACATTCTTATTAAGGCAGTTTGGGAGAGGAAGAAACTTCATCCTCATTTTGAAATTCTAACACATTGCCGGACCTGACCTGCCCCTTAACTCGTCCAGTTCAGGTGGAAGATTCTAATATTCAGAATGGGCCCATGACGAAGCAACGTAGCCCGACCCACTAGCTTAGGCCCATGATCAAGCTCTAGCTGTACTCCACCTTATGTACCGCTGATCATTTTAGAAAGGGAAATTTTTTTTAATCCACTTTACATTTTTTTTTTTGTTTTCAAATTCAAGTCATAATTTTGTTTTCTAAAATTCTTTTGTAGTTACATAAATTTCTCAAACTCATCAAAAATAAACGAAGCAAAAAGAATTTTTTTGAATCGCTGAACTCTATAATGGGCTTTCACTTTTCAATTTATTCATCTTTTCCTCCTCCTATGTGATATCGAATCTGGTGAGCTCTCTTGTGCGATATCAAATCTCGCGAGCTTCTTTTTTGGCTTGACAAGATCTCCTCCTTTGTGCAATATAGTCACTGGTGAAGAAGAAAAGGAAGAAGGAGAAGGAGACAGAGAAGGAGAATGGAGATGGAGAAGGATAAAGAGAAGGAGAAGGAGAACGAGATGGAGAACAAGGGGAAGGTGTAGAGGAAAGGAGAGAAGGAGAAGGAGAAGAAAAGGAATAAGGAGAAGCAGATAGAGAACAAGGATAAGGAGACGAAGAAGAAGAAGCATAAGGAGTTGAAGAGGGTGCAGAAGAAGAATAAGGAGAAAAAGAAGATAGAGAAGGAGGAGGAGAAGGAGAAGCTAGAGGTGAAGGATAGAAGAAGCAGAAGAAGAACAACAGGAAGAAGAAAAGAAGAAGAATGCTTAGAATAATAATAAGAAGAAGAACAGGAAGAGGAAAAAGAAGAAGAATGCTTAGAATAAGAAGAAGAAGAAGAAGAAGTAGAATGCTTAGAATAAGAAGAAGAAAAAGAAGATAGAGAAGGAGAAGGAGAAAAGGATGCAGAAGGAGAAGAAGCATAACGAGATGAAGAAGAAGAAGAAGGAGAAGGAGAAGGAAAAGGAGAAGCTGAAGAAGGAGAAGGAGAAGTTAATGGAGAGGTTGATGTGTTAAATAATTCTCCTTAAAGAAGAAGGAGGAGGAGGAGGAGAAGGAGAAGAACAAGAAGTCGAAGAACAAGAACAAGAAGGAGAAGGAGAAGGAGAAGCTGAAGAAGGAGAAGGAGAAGTTAATGGAGAGGTTGATGTGTTAAATAATTAAAGTTGATTTTGTTGTCTTATTTGCATTAATTCTAGTTTGGTTTTTTTCAGAGTGTTATTTCCATAAGAAGTTTTTGTAAAAAATAACTTCCCTTACTTTTCTCCAGCTTCTCATAACTTTTTTCTACTATCTATTTTGAATATGAACTTTCTTGTAATAGAAGCATCCCAGATTATGTATACATGTTTGATTTATCATTATCAATTATAAATTAAGTTTGGTATATTGCCCTTTGTTTTTTTCTTCTCTTTAGTTTATGGTTTTTCGATTTTTGGTCTAGTGTGTATTGAGGAATCAAATATACTTTTCCTTTACATGGTATCAAAGCTTAATGATGAAGTTCAGCATTCTTCATAGGTTTTCCTTGGAGAAGAAGTTCATTCGGTGCATTGACGATGGAGTTTAACAATCAAGTTGGTGGACTCAATATAGAGTTACTAAACTTCTCTAGTTATAAAATTTGGAGGACATGCATGGTGTCTTTTCTTATTAGAGAAGACTTGTTGGAGATTGTTTGTGGCAATGATCAGATGTCTCTAGGAAACACACCTAAGAATGCTCAACCTTACAAGAGATGGAGGATGGCTAATGCCATGGCTGAGTTTGTGTTGAAGAATCCATTTCACGTGATGTCTACAAACACATTATGGAGTGCAAATCAGCAAATGAGATTTGGAGAACTTTTGATAGGCTGATGAACAAAAATAATAATGCTCACCTTCAGTTGCTAGAGAATGAGTTGACTAATACAAAGCAAGGTGATCTCTCTATTTCTCATTATTTTTTGAAGGTCAAAAACTTGTGCTCAAAAATTTCAGTCTTGGACCCAGAGGAGCCAATCTTAAAGGCATCAAAGAATGGAGGAGGCCATGAATAAAGAAATGAAAGCACTGATAAAAAAATGAGAGTTGGGTTCTTGTTCCAAAACAAAGGATGTGCAGCCCATTTCTTGCAAATGGGTATACAAGTTGAAGCAAAAGGCAGATGGGAGTATTGAAAGACATAAAGCAAGACTTGTTGCTTGAGAGTTCTCTCAAAAATATGGAGAAGACTATGAAGAAACATTCAGCCCTGTGGCAAAGATGACTTCTGTTAGAGTAGTGATCTCTTTGACAGCTAGCCGAGGATGGAGGTTATGGCAACTCGATGTCAAGAATGCCTTCCGATATGGAGAGATTGATAAAAATATTTTCATGGAGCAACCAGCAGGCTATGTTTCAAGTTCCCATCCTGAACATGTTTGCATGCTTAAGAAGGCCCTTTATGGGTTAATGCAAGCCCCAAGTGCATGGTATGGTAAAATAGCCCAATATTTACAATTTTATGATTATTTTGCTTCTAGTTCAGATTCTAGTCTATTCATCAAGAAGCAAGAAAGAATGCATATTCTTGTGCTCTTGTGTGTTGATGATATGATCATCACAAGCAATGATGATGAAGAAATTACAAAACTTTGAGCCTAGCTCTCCATTCGATTCGAGATGAAGGACGTGGGTCAACTGAATCACTTCATTGGTTTGGAAGTGGAGAAAGTAAAGGATGGAATTCTAGTATCCCAAAGAGGCTATGCAAAGAAGATGGCCAAACAAGTTTGCAAAAAGCAAGGCAAATAGTGTTCCATCCACTTGATATAAATGTCAAATTGAAAAGGGAGGAAGGTAAACTTCTCCTTGATCCTTGACCTTATCGTGCTCTTATTGGTAGTCTTATCTACTTAACCATCACAAGGCCCGATATTTCTTTTCTGTTGGGCTTATTAGCCATTTTATGCAACTGCCATGAAAGCTACATCATGATGCAGCAAAGGGAATTTTGAAGTATGTCAACTCTACACATGATTTTGGCTTGTTATACACAAAGATACTCCATTTATTTTGCATGGTTATATGGATGCTGATTTGGGTGGAGAATTGGATGGTCGACGCTGTACATCAGGCTATGTATTTATATGTGGTTCAGCATGTGTTTCTTGATGCAGCAAGAAGCAAGATTTTGTTTCTCTTTCCACAATAGAAACTGAGTATAAGGCTTATTCTTTAGCAGCCCCAGAGTGTCTTTGGTTAAGAAGATTGATAGAGGATATTAATTCATCTAGTCACAAACCTACTATCATTCAAGGTGACAATCAAAGTGCCCTCAAGCTAGCAACTAATCTAGTATGCCATGGTAGAACCAAACATATTGAAATTGAGCATCACTTGAGAGAACCATTGAAGTCTTGGAGATACAAAGCAAGGACAACATTGTTGAGATCTTCACCTAATCACTCTCTAAAAGCCCATTGGAGTACTTTCAAGCTAAGCTTAGATTGGTTTCCAAAAGTTCACTTTAATGGGAGTGTTAAATAATTAAAGTGAACTTTGTGGACTTATTTGCATTAATTCTAGTTAGATTTTTTTAGAGGAAGTTATTTCCATAAGTTATTATGGAAATAACTTCCCTTACTTTTCTCCAACTTCTCATGACTTTCTCCTATGATCTATTATAAATATCAACATTATTGTACTAGCAAAAGCATCGCAAATTATGTATTCATGTATGGTTTATCATTATCAATAATAAATTAAGTTTAGTATATTGCCCTCCATTTTGTTCTTCTTCTTATTATATGGTCATGCAATTCTTGGGCTAGTGTGTATTACTGTAACACTATCTTGAGGAATCAAATCTACCTTTCCTTTACAAGGAGAAGGAGAAGGAGAAGGAGAAGAATAAGAAGAATAAGAAGTAGAAGGAGAAGAAGAAGAAGAGAATGAAGAAGAAGAATAAGAAGGAGGAGGAAAAGGAGAAAGGAGAATGTGAAAGAGAGAAGAAGAAGAAGAAGAAGGAGAAGGATATGGAAAAGGAGTAGCGAAATAGGAAGGGGAAGGAGAAGGAGAAGCAGAAGTAGAAGGTGAAGGAGAAGAACCAGAAGAAGGAGGAGGAGAAGGAGAAGAAGGGGAAGGGGAAGGAAAAGGAGAAGGGCAAGGAGAAGAATAAGGAGAAGGGGAAAGAGAAGAAGAATAAGGAGAAGGAGAAGGAGAAGGAGAAGAAGGAGAAGAAGAAGAAGCAAAAGCTAGAGAAAAAGCAGATGGCGTGAAAGGCAAAAATTGACCTAAGAGGGGTGTATTAGTTCTAATGGGAATGATGACCACTTTTGAGATTAAAAACCCAATTCACAAATAAATATTCAAAATCACAAGTCCACAAGCAAGAAATCAAATCACAAATTCTTACAAAGGAAATTAGGAGAGTAAGGAAGACACCATGATTTTTTACATGGTTCGATGACCAACTATGCTTACTCCACTGTCCTTACCTCAATCTCAAGGACTTGGACTCTCCACTAGAGTCATCACTTCATAGTGAAGCTATCCGCTTGTAACTTTTCTTATAACCTAGCAAATATTCACTCCAATCTAAAGCCAAGTCACTTCTTGAGGTAAATCCAAACCTTTACACCAACGCTCAAGTTGTAAGTGTTGCTTCCTTTAGATGAAACCAAGCCCTTACAAGTCATGTTGCAATTGAGCAAGAACCAACTCCAACACACTCCTAACACCCTAAGAGTGCTTTGTCCCTCACACACTCTTAACACCTTAGAAGTGCTTACAAGTAAAACAGAGAAGAAAGTTTACAAATTTGTCTCTCTACAAGAATCTATTAAGTTTGAGCACAAGGAAATGAAGATTGAATAGACACTAGCCATTACAAAGTGATGTCATAGATTCAGATATCTAGAATACAAGTTTAGGGATTTGCACCCTCCACTTCTGGCTGTCAAAGTGAAGAATGGATAACTGAAGTTTCCAATAGTAGAGAGTGAAAATCTCTATCTAAGAATTTTTGGCATCCAACTCATAAGGTTTAGACATTCTAAGCTATCAATAAAACCTAGTGGTTTTCTAAAAAGTTCAGGTTTCAAAATTGATAGAAAATGTGCACTAGAATATTTACAACTTTAGCCTCTTTGATATCAACTCAAAACTTATCTTGGATAAAAGGTAATCCGGTGAAGGTATTCCAAGTTAAGTTAGAGTTTCAATCAAGAGTTCTAAGGCATAGAATCAATAATTAAAATCTTAGACTGGACTAAGGACAAATAAAAGTCTAAAGAATCAATTTGATTTCTTAAGTGATCTTCAAGCCATCTACATGTCTTCAAGCCACACTTGTTGAATTATGATCATGCCTTAATCTTCATGATCATTTTCATATCCATCTTCTCTTTAAAGATTCCAAGTAGTCTTGAACTTCATTTCAACCTTGGTTAAGCTATAGACAATAGAACTCAAAAAAATATTAAATCCATGGTTAGGTCATCATCAAAACTACAAAGGATAATAATCTCACCCTTTTTGATGATGACAAATCCTTCATAAGAATAAACAAATATTGTAGTTGAATAATAAAATTTATACAATTCAACAAATATAGCAACTAGAGCATATATACGAAAAATAGCACTTTCAATATGAATTTTAACAATGTATAACCAATTTTAGCAAACAATTGTACCAAGAAATATAACTTCTCACTCTAGTATGAAACTCCCCCTTTACTCTAGCATTTCCCCCCTTTTTAAAATAATATAACTGTGTCTTAGTTATTCCCTTCCCCACAAAAAGGGTATAGTCAAATCGAATACATGGACAAGAACAAAATGGTCAACACACACAATAATAAGTCCATAGAGAATATGAATACATTAATTTTAAATTTTAAAACATAACAAGATAGTAGTTACATTCATATCCAAGTCAAGTACAAAATGCCCATAAAACATCATCAAAATATCAATGCATATTTACTAAGACATATCATATGGAGATCATTGAATAGAAGAAAAGTTATAAGAATTAGAAGAGATTGGATTACGTCATGTGATCAAGTATCCTTTGAAGCTTATTAAGATATCACCCATGTACATTTTCTCTTTAGAATCTATAAATCAAAAATATCTACCTATCCAAGGGAGATTAGTAATATCAAATAATATCAAAAATAAGGATAATGAAATGTTTTTAAAAAATTACCAAAAATTCCAAATGAAACCAAAAAATTCTACTTAAGATAACTAAGCTAGATGATGACTAAAGAATAAAACTTTTGAAAAACTAATGTCATCCCTAACTAACAATAATAGCTTAAGTGGTGGAGGATTTTGGAACCTAAACTTATTTGAATTCCGAAAGTCTAGAAATCATGCTCTTTAGTACCCAAATTTATTTAAACGTATTTTTTAAATTGGGCAACAAGTGGAGACATGTGCATGAAGGCTGGCAATAATGATGTCATTTAATTTTGAAAATTTTGCACTTGAAGACTTTACAAAAGTAGATTTTATTCTCTTGTATTTTGAAGATGAAACATAACCAAGTCTGGATTTTTCAAACCATTCCTTTAATTTTTTAAAATCGTATTCTAAGTATCATTTATACGAAAAAAAATTTCCAAGGTCTTTTCAAATCACAATTCTCTTTGTAAGTCTATAAAAATCCTTTTCATAATCGCAAGAGGTTTTGAAAGATTTCAAAGAAATATTTTTCTTTTGAAGAATCTCAATATCCTTTTTGCAATTACAAGAACTTTCAGAAAACTTCAAGAAATCAAAATTATTCTCAAGTGAAATCATTTTCTTTTTCAATGTAGCATGCTTGTGAAATAAATTTTTTTGTTTTATTCTTAGAATCCAGTTGCTTCTAAGCACTATAATAGTGCCAACTTGCATAATGAAAAAACTACAATGCCCCTAATAAAACCAAAGGCTCAACAAAAAGAAGTAGCATTGACAAGAGAAGTTCAAAAGACTAACATTGGCACAAGTCCGTGCCCCCCCTTCATGAAGACCTAGTCCATAGGGAGCTACTCAATATAGGGGTTTCCACTATTCACAAAATCTCTAAGGAAATACTCCTCAACATTCTTCTCCTCATCTGAGGAGCTCTCATGATGAGAAGGAGCACCTGCACTTTGGCCCTAGGAGGCGAAGATGCAATTGCGGAAGCCACTA
Organism: Trichopus zeylanicus subsp. travancoricus; assembly: GCA_005019695.1. NCBI lineage: Eukaryota > Viridiplantae > Streptophyta > Magnoliopsida > Dioscoreales > Dioscoreaceae > Trichopus > Trichopus zeylanicus. The sequence goes on from RXID01014226.1 coordinate 426,152, forward strand.
CCAATTTTCTTCCCTTAGTTGGCAAATTTTGCAATGGAAGAACCTTGGGGATAGGCGGTCCCTCCCATGGATTCAACTAGAGAGAAGTCGACCCATAAGAGGGACTAGGAAGGGTGAGGTATCTCCTACCCCTTCCTTTTTTGACCTCCCTCCATGGGTTGGCTTCCTCCCTCCTCTCACATCCTCTTCTCTGGACCCTAGATAGACGAACTCTTGAGAAGAAGCATTTCCTTTTATTTTAGCAGGCCTCTTCTGAGAAGATAAGATAGGAGACACCTGAGGCAAAAACTAATTCATGAATGAAAGCTAGGTCATTCTCACACAAAATCAAACTCATAGTCAAAATAAAGATGGAACAACTAAAGAAGCAAGAGCACAAAAGTCTAAAGTGCATATCTACCTTTTGAGCCATGGATAAGTCATGCTCCAACAGACAAGCCTAGTCAAATCATGCTAGGGCAAACCTAATATCCTCAACCTCATCTACCCAAGAGATCAAGAGCTAGTAAACCTCAGGGTAGATCTTTGGATCGGCTCAATGGGAGGAAGGATTACGCCACCTACAAGAAAGGCCTTGATCTATTTTGGTAAAAATTCTAATAGGATGGTTTTTCTAGGAATAGATGGAGCTAGGGTTTGAGGTAGACCCTTTACTAGATGAAGACCCCTTTCTAGAGGTAGAAAAAGTGGAAGAGTATGCCATTTAGAAAAAAACTTAGCAAATGTAGAAGAAAAGAAAGCAAGAGAGAAAAAGGCTACATGACACCAAGGTTGTTGAAAATGGTGGAAAGGGATAAAGGATCCCTTAAGTAGTCTTCCACAAATCATCTAATCATTGCCATGTGTAACAAGAAAACCCAAAAAGTGGGAGCCAGAGATCACCACATCAATCACAATGGACACATGTTCATATCGGGGAGCATCTCAATATCTAAAGGCATGCCTCTGGACTATCACCTTGTAACAAGGTGAATCCTAATAACTTTGCATGATTAAGTAGGGTGGCAGCTCATCTCCCAAAGGGTCATGTCTGTTGGCAACTTACACCTGGCTCAAAGTTGCGAGGTAGTGGCTCACCTTATGAGGAGTCATGACTATTGGCACCTCTTATGATTTGATAAGAGTGACAAACTTGAATCATGAAGACTCTAGAATGATGCACTTGAAGACTCAATTTGGATCAATGCACCAAAGAGAAGTGCGGGGAAGTAACTCTACTCACCAAACCCTCTAAACTCAATGCTTGGAGATGGGAGCACCGATGATACACTGAGTTAAAACTAGCCGAGCTGAAAGCAACAGGGAGCCAAAACCCTGGACTGAGGTAACCAAGGAACAAACCTCGAAGCAAGGTAATTAAGACAATGCTACTAAGGTCAAATGGGGCCCAGTAGCACAAGTGATGAAATGCTTTGTGAGCACATATCCCAAGGCATGTGAAAAAGTATAATTGGCTCGGCTCATATCTGGATATAGCTAGGTATTCAAGGAAACCTAGGAGCAAGGGCCCCAAAAAGATCCTTAATATAAAATCTAGAAGTGACATCAATTAAATAAGGAGAGTCTAACAAAATCAAGACTGAAATCATAGAGTCTCAAATCTGAAGGACTCTCTTAGTCTATAAAATAAGGAAAAACCCATGAAGGTAAGGGGCTCAGCTTCTTTGTATCTCTCTCCCTCTCTTTAATACTCTCTAGAAGAGAATTAGCGGGATCCCTCCTGACTGGAGCCGCAAAGTGACTGCCATCGGAGAGTTCCCAATGGTTCTACTCACAATTCTTATTTCTCCTTATAGATTAGAGGAAGAACGGCCTAACAGATCTGATCTCAAGGAGCCTCCAGGACCAGAACTAGTATTTGAACAAGGCTCCTTCAATAGTCTTAATAGTAAGTACTCAATGATAAAATGTTGCTTGAGCTCAAAGAGATTTTTTCCTTGTGATGTACGTATAAGCACTTATATTGAAGTTCTAAGTATACAAACTTAGTTGTCATAACACTTATTTTGTGGTCCTTAGATATGCTTTCAGAGCTTATCATAGTGTAATTTGTAAGTCCAAATGAGGGGGACTTTAAGAATGCATACCCTAAGGATATTCTAGCACATGTTCTTAATATTTGTTTCCATTATGTGTTTACTCAAGCAGAAAGGTTTTGAATAGAAGCTCAGTAAAATAGCAATATTGGACTTCAGAACATGTTAGATACTCTTCTTTTGTTTTAGTTATCGACATTTTGCAATGAATTCATCTCTCTTAAGCATTGATTGGTGAGGCCAAAGTCAAACTCAAGTGAAATAGGAAATTGTTGGTGGTATAGTCTTGACTCTAAGCTCTCAAAGAGCAATTAAGTGCAGGATGGTAGGATTATATGTTGGTTTCCCTACTATTTAACATTTTCATATGTCAATTGACCTTTTGTTTTTTGGTTCATATTTTGATAACCTATTATTATGGGCAAAATAGATATTGTTCCCCTTGGTACTATGAATCAACATAGTTCATCTAATTTCAAGTGCTTATTGATGTTACTACTGTTATTAAAATAGGTTTTTATTGGTAAGGTATACATTATAGTTCACCACCTATTATTTTCATTTAATATCTACATAAACATAATTTTTTTTTAAAATTAGTTTAGGTATCACAGCTGGTATAGAATCTATGCCAACAAATTCAGTAGTATCTCTAGTAATTTTTTTTATCATTTGTTATATGTTGATGAAGTTCTTCCTCCTTGTGCTTTCCATGACCTACCATGTGAAATCGGTTCTCATCTCAGGCACATAAGTTGAAGATTGTCTTCTTCCCATAGGCATCAATCCTAAAATTATTATTGAATTTTACAATGTGACATGACAGGAGCAAGGTGTAGCTTGTTTAATTTTTCTAGTTTTTTTTTTTACTCATATTCTAGTTTTCACCAAAATTCATGAAATTTCTCGTGGTTCTTTTTATATGTGTGTAGGTTGAATCCTATAAGAAAGTAGTTACTATTGCTACTGCTAGTAAATTCAAAAATGAAATGGTTCCTTTGACTACAAACGTATAATATATACATATATCATTACTAGTTTGGTCTTGTCTTTTCGAAATGGAGCTTGGATATTTTATCATTGTAAATCAATCATAAATTCTTCTAATTGATAATATATGGATATGGAACCACAATATAAATATAAATTAATTAGTTTAGTTACACTTCATGCACCAAATAATTGACACTTTAATCAATATTTTTTGAGCAAAGCAGAGGATATCTCAATCGAGGAAGACATTGAGTAAATCCCATATGACCCAATATGCCTGACAAGCCACGCTCTTTAATTTTTATAATTAATTTTATTATAGTTATCCCATATATTTTTTCTACTTTTAGTTTTATTATATGGGCTGTTGTGCCAATGGAATAGGAACATAGAATATAACATGTTTTGCCTGAATGGTCATTCTGAAAATTTTTTCTTCAATTTACTTTTCAAAATATTTCATTTGGTACATGCAACAAATAGGCCAATTCAACAGCTTACTCAAATTCCTATAGAGTAGAATTCTCATCAGTACAAGTCAAGGGAATGACTCCTTGACATCAGATTTTCATGGAAAGGACACAACAAGGATAAAGACCTTCTTTAACCTCCATTCTAATTGATGGGATATCTCTTATGAGGAAGTAGAAGCAAATGCATCAATTTAGTCTAGGAAATTACCAATGAAAAATACACACTATTTTTTCTTTTCTATCAAATCGGTCGTAACCATTACCAACATCCCATGAAATTGTGCACCACAAATAGGAGCTTATGAATAGTTGTGTGATCCTGTAGAAAGACATCACAATCCCTTGTGCAAAAGACAAATGATTTGCTAGGATGGAAATACAGATATCATATTTCTACCCAAAATAACTGGAAGTTCCAACCATTAAGAGTCTTAGTAAACCTAAAAAAAGGCTACATGCCCAAAAAAAAGTTACTTGTCCTTTGAGACTCAATTATAAGTTCTATCAATATATGATATGATCACCAATTCATATTTACTCCAATTCATACTTACTATATTAAATATAGTTGCATTCAATTGGAATTGAGAGAATAACCCAAAATTAATTTTACTTTTCTTGATGCTAAAGTAACTCTCATCAACTAGCACTATTCATATATGAAATGAAGGATTAAAGCATTAGTAATAATTAGTCAGATACATTAACTTTTATGTAGGTATTATCTATCTATGTGCATAACAATATTTACGTTTAGAAAAAGCCATATATTCTACCATATTACGCTAAATAAATATTTCTATTACAATTCAACCAATGTTAAACTAAATTATGAGATTTGTTCTATCAGATCTAGATAATTTTATTTCTTTGGATATGAAAGTCATCGCAATTGACACCTATTAGAGGCACTAAAAAAGTGGGTAAGTTAAGATCTATCATAGAATGAGTACCTTAATTACTATTTGTACCTCTTATAAATATAAAGAGGTTTTATGATAACTATATCTATTATAACAAATAATAACTAGTTAATAAGTGCAAGAGGTCCAATATAAAACTAAATTAAGTTACTATTCTTTTTTTCTTATTTTGATTCAAGGGAAGGGAACAATGAAGTTGAACTAACCCACTCAGAACATCTTTTAAATGAGCACATGGTACAATTAGATTAAATAAGCCTTTATGGAATAACTATTCAGCAGCTTGCAAACCATTGAATATTGTCTTATTCAATATTTGTTCAATTACTCTTTTACCAGCAAATGCAATGAGGGCATTAGGTTCAGCAATAATGACATTTCCCAATATATCAAAACTTTTCGTCACTCCACTAGTTGTAGGAGATATAAGAATTGATACATAGAATAACTTTTTATTTGATTGATAATTATATGAGGCATTGATGGATCCACATATTATTTGGGTTTTAAAATTTGTCCCATGATAAAATTTTTCGACAGTCATTACCAAAAATGGAATACAAAGTAAAATTTTTAGGGCCATAATTAAGTTGTGATTTGTAGTATACCACTAATTTGTCAAGCATACTATCTCCAACAATGGTGTTATTGTTGTGATGCTGCCTTTTTAATTAACAATTGTCATTTTTCTTATGGATTAATTCCTTTTATTTACCATTTCTCACTTGATCTATTGCATGATGATGGAATTTGACAAGAGACCTCAAACTCTATTCTTGTAAAGCTCAAACCAGCATTTAAGGAGCATGGCAACACTACTGCTAATATTGAAAAACTTATCAGCATTGATACAATGGGTGGTCTATTTGATCACTTGCATGTGTGTTTGGTGTTATATGTAGGCAATGCTAGTCAAGTCAGTGACAATGCTAGATTTGTTCCTCTCATGAGACATATAGCAATGGGAAAAGGGCTTCCCATTATCAGAGTATTCAGGTTTTATTTCATCACAAGTATTCATGGAGTTGTACACGTGGTAGTTAGAACTAATTTTCTAGCTAGGATTCATTTATGTAAGCACAACTACCATACTTAAATCATAATTTGACTACTTAAGATGATTGACTATGGAAGTTTTGAGACTACTTTTTATCTCTATCTTTGCCTTATTTTATGGTAAAATCATATTTTTGAAATTATGATAGTTCATAATTTTGACCTTCCTTTTCTTCACATAAGGTCCACAGCAGTATGTTTTTATCTTGCATTATTCATATTGAAATTTCTCAAGCACCTATTCTATATGTCTAGTATTATATTATTCACATATGTTTATGTTGGACCTCAATACTTCTTGACTAAAGTTGTAATAGCTCTGAGCCACCACTGGATAAAAGCTCAACATTCCTAGTTAACTTAACAAAGTAATTCTACATAGTAACTCCACTTGGAAGTATTCTTTAATCATAGTGGCGGCCTACATGTAGTCCCTAAAAATATAATTTGGAAAGTCTATAGAAAAATAATAATCTAATACAAAAAATATCATCTTAATTAATTCAAAAACCATGTTCATCTAGAGGATCTGTACATTGTAATGAAATGGGCAAATTATATCCTATTGTGGATTCAACATAGGTTTATTCTTTTTTGACCTTGCAAAATATGCAGTCTATTAGTTATGGTTCTCTCTACATCTTTTTGCACATCTTTTGATTTTCAAAGATGAAAAGCTTCTCATGTATTTTCCACATTCTGTTTCTAAGAACCTCATTTATTTCTTTCATTATGCGGAGTATATTTGCTGAACTTTTTTTATACCTCATATTAGCCAGTATGACTTACACTTCTGTGCAATAAAAAAAAATGTTGTTTTGAGCACTGTATCTTGAAATATTTGTTGCATGAATGAACTATTATTTTTTGATCAAAAAAATCAACCATAAATTCCCTATTAGCACATTAGTTTTTGAAATATTTGATATATTCTATAATTGTGTATTTGAAAATTTGAAGTTCATATCCAACAATTGTGCAAAAATCATCCTTATTATAGCTCAGTCTATATTAGAGCTTGTAACATTTATTGCTAGTCCTTTTGGCACTTTAGTATTCTTTTAGTTAGGGCTTGCCATTTTTTAGTTTCAACTACAAAGTTTTTGTTGGTTAGCTTACCATTATGGATGAAAAATCTTTTTCTAATAATTGCTTAGCTTTCCATTAGCCTTTAGGGGTGAGAATGTTTTGTGTATCTTGTCATCTATAATTACAATCTGTCAGTTGCACAATTTTTGCTATGTTAACTATGCATTATGGATGGAATATCTTTTGTTGCTATTTTTCATCATTGATAAGTTTTGTTACTAGATAGAGATGTTCAGCTAGGTTGGATAGAGGTGGAGGGGAATAAGGAATAAAGATGGATAGAAGTAGATTGGAGTGAGGGAAGGGATTAATAGTGATTAAGATGGATAGGTGTGTATGAGTCTAAGGGATGAGAGATATAAGGGGAGAGTACAGGGGATACAGGTGGAGCAGAGTGTGGAATGGTAGAGAAGAAAAGGAGAATATGAAAAGGATCTAACAAATTATTTGCACAAATAAGTTGCAACCCTTATTTATGAATACATTATCACATTTTTTGTATTAAATGAGAAGGATTTCTAATCAAGATATATAAAAGAAAATTTAAGAAAAAAATATCATATGATTTACTATAGAAATAGATCTACCATACAAAAAAATTCTACCAAAGAATATATTTTTATCACTTGACTAAATATTATGGCTAAAAAAATGAAAAACCAAAGCCAAATTTGCATCCAAGGAAAGTGTTGTGCTCTATTCGGATTCGAGTTGGAGTGTGTTGCGGAAAATATCGATGTCCACCTCAATTCACAATATAGAGGAAAAATAGAAAAGAGGAAAAGATAGCACACAAGAGATATATTTTGGGAAGACGATCCAGAGAATATTATATTGATTAGAAGAGAAAGAGAAGATTACAACGATGGAGAAGATTACAACAATGGAGACAAAACTCCAATATCACTAATTCTCACAAAAGACTAAGTAGCCTGACCGTCACAAGACGTATTGAGAGTATTGATCTATATCTCTCTCTCTCTCACTCTCTTGAAACCCTTACATCAATGGTGTATTTATAGATGTGGTCTAATGATGTTTGAGTCAAAGTAGAAGACTGACTCAAATAAGACTTCTAGTAGAAGATAAATCTAGATAAGGATTAGGCCCATTAAATAATTTCCTAATATAATTAAGACTATCCGGAAAATCTGAATTCGAGACACCATAAAGCCAACAATCTCCACCTTGGCTCGAATCATCTTATTCTCTGAATTTGAATCTTCAATAGATGTCTTTGCCATTACCTCTTGGGATAGGATCAACGACCTTGGATATTGATCAAGTCCAAATAGAGCTTGAACTTATCAATTGGAATCACCTTCGTCAGCATATCTGCAGGATTTCTTGAAGTATGAATCTTTTGTAAAGAAATCTTGCCGTCTTCAATAATATCCTGAATAAAATGAAATCGGACATCTATATGCTTTGATCTGGCATGGTACATTTGGTTCTTCGCAAGGTGTATGGCGCTCTGACTGTTGTAAAAAATAGGAAGAACATGTTGAGAAAAATCAATTTCACTTGCCAAACCTTTTAGCCAAAGAGCTTCGTTGACGGCTTCTGTAGCTGCCATATACTCAGACTCTATTGTAGATAATGCTACAGTTGACTGTAAGGTACACCTCCAACTAATAGGTCCTCCACAAAGAGTGAAAAGATAACCAGTGAGGGATCGACATCGATCAAGGTCTCCAGCATAGTCTGAATCGATGTAGCCAATAATTTTGACTTCTTGCACTGTGTTCCTGTCGAAACATAAACCAATATTAAGAGTACATTTGATATATCTTAAAATAAACACAGCAATCATGTTTGCAGTGAATGAAATCTTGTCCCAGCATAAAACTGTCAAACCTTTTATACCATTACCTTGGAGACTGTTTCAAACCATAAAGTGATTTATTCAACTTGCAGACAAAATTTTCCTTACCTTCTTGGATGAACCCTTCAGGCTGTTGCATAAAAATTTGTTCTTCTAATTCTCCATGCAGAAAGGCAGTTTTGACATCAAGCTGTTCTAACTCAAGATTATGAAAAGCAACTAAAGCAAGTAGAAAATGAATAGATATGTGTTTAACCACAGGAGAGAAAATTTCATTAAAGTCAACACCCTCCTTTTGTGAATACCCTTTTGCAACTAAACGAGCCTTGAATTTAACACCATCTATCTCAGAGAAATCCTCTTTCTTTTGAAATACCCACTTGCAACCAATTGCTCTTTTACCTTCTGGTAATTTCACCAGATCCCAAGTATGGTTCTTTTGAAGGGAATCCATCTCTTCATTCATAGCAGCTTGCCACTGAGAAGAATTCTTATCCTGCACTGCTTTTTTATAGGAAGAAGGATCACCATTGTCAATAACTAAAGCAAAAGCTACCATATCTTCAAAACCATACCTCTCAGATGGCTTTATTTTTCTTTGAGATCTTCGACGTGGAGACTTTTCAGAAACTTGATTCTTAGAATTTCTTGAGAGTTGGGTATATCCTGAATATATTCTTCTGAAGAAACTACATGCTCCACCTCCACTTGCATTATATCATTAGAATTTTTCTTGAGAGATTTTAGCATAACACTTTTATTAAATACTATGTCTCTCTCAATAATTACATTTGAAATAGTAGGATCCCACAAACGATAGCCTTTGACGCCTTTGGCATAACCCAGGAAAATACACTTTTTGGAACGTGCATCTAACTTATCCTTGACAACATGCACATAAGCAGGGCAACCAAAAATCTTTAAAGAAGAATAATTTACAGGATGATCAGTCCATACCTCTTCAGGAGTATAGCAATTAATGGCTATTTGAGGAGAGCGATTCAAAATGAAGCATGCTGTATTGATTGCTTCTGCCCAAAAAACTTTATCAAGATTTGCTGTACTGAGCATACTACGTGCTTTCTCCAATAAGATTCTGTTCATCCTTTCAGCCACACCATTTTGTTGAGGTTTTCCTGGGATGGTAAAGTGGCGTTTGATGCCTTCAGCTTCACAGAATTTGAGAAATTCTGTTGATTTGTACTCTCCGCCATTATCACTTCTGAGGTATTTGATTTTTCTACCAGTCCTTTTTTCAACTGAAATTTTCCACCGTTTGAAAACAGAAAACACTTCGGCTTTGTGATGCAAAAAATAAATCCACACTTTTCTGGAAAAGTCATCAATAAAACTGACAAAATAATGAGCACCAGATTTTGATGGAATAGGAGAGCACCACACATCAGAATAAATATAATCAATTAAGCCTTTAGTGCAATGAATACCGATGTTAAACTTTACCTTGGACTATTTACAATAGAGACAATGCTCGCAGAAATCCAATTTGCATGAGTTGAGGCCTTTCAGTAATTTTCTTTTTTGAGCTCACTTAAACCTTGCTCACTCATATGACCGAGACGCATATATCATAAGTGGGTCATATCAGAAGAAGAGGCCTGAGAAATTACTGCTCCACCTGCAACGGGTTTTCCTACTAACTCATACAAATTTCCATGCTTTAGGCCCTTCATCACTATCAATGAGCCTTTAGCAACCTTAAGAACTTCATCTTCAGCAGAATACTTATAACCAGCAGAATCCAAAGCACCCAAAGAGATCAAATTCTTTTTCAAATCAGGAACATGTCTAACATCAGTAAGAGTTCTAATAATATTATCAAACATCTTAATTTTGATTGTTCCAATTCCAACAGTTTTGCATGGATTGTTATTACCCATCAAAACCAAACCACCATCATAGGACTTGTAGTCTTCAAACCAATTCTTATTAGGACACATGTGGTAAGAACAACCAGAATCAAGAATCCAAATATCATGGTAACGATCAAAATTAGAACTAATAGAGAGAACGTTACCCAAATTATCATCAGAACTTCCTTCAACAACAGACACTTGTTCTTTGGCTTGCTCTTTAAATTGAGATTCTCTTTCTTTCTTTGCTTTGAGCTTCCAACAATTTTTAATTGCATGTCCCATCTTCTTACAATACCTGCAATTTATTTCTTTGGATTTGGATCTAGAACGACCTGTCCTTGATCTTTCTTTGGTACGACCCTGACAATTAATGCTTCTGAGTGTGACACATCCCCTCCAATCTTTTTCAAATATTCATTAGATAGAAAGGCAGCAGAAATATCGTCAAATTTCAAATCCTTCCCATACATGAGAGTAGTTTTAAGATTCTCAAGAGAAGGAGATAAGGACGATAATAAAATAATTGTCTTATCTTCATCTTCAATTTTAACATCAATGCTTAACAATTGAGTGACAAGTTTATTGAAAGCATTAAGATGATCAACTATATTCGTACCTTCTGTCATTCGAAAATTGAAGAGCTTCTGCTTTAAATAAACTCGATTTGAGATAAACTTACTCATATACTATTTCTCCAGCTTTTTCCATAACTCTGAAGGTGATTTTTCATCAAGAAACGGATATAGTACCTCATCGGTAAGACTAAGGATGATTGTGTTATGTGTGCTAGCCTTCTGATTTTCCCAGACACTTTCGATGACATCTTCAGGCTTGACGTTCTCCAATGTGTGTCTCAACCCTTGTTGAGTAAGAATTGCACGAACTTTTACTTGCCAAATAGGAAATCCTTGTTTTCCATTGAATTTCTCTATATCGAACTTCGTAGTAGACATGTTGAACCAAGCTCTGATACCACTTGTTGCGGAAAATATCGATGTCCACCTCAATTCACGATATAGAGGAAAAATAGAAAAGAGGAAAAGATAGCACACAAGAGATATATTTTGGGAAGACAATCCAGAGAATATTGTATTGATTAGAAGAGAAAGAGAAGATTACAACGATAGAGATGAAACTCCAATATCACTAATTCTCACAAAAGACTAAGTAGCCTGACCGTCACAAGACGTATTGAGAGTATTGATCTATATATCTCTCTCTCTCACTCTCTTGAAACCCTTACATCAATGGTGTATTTATAGATGTGGCCTAATGATGTTTGAGTCAAAGTAGAAGACTGACTCAAATAAAACTTCTACTAATTTAATACTTTTAGTAGAAGATAAATCTAGATAAGGATTAGGCCCATTAAATAATTTCCTAATATAATTAAGACTATCCGGAAAATCCGGATTCGAGACACCATAAAGCCAACAGGAGTGTGTGAGCTCTTCCTAATCCTGTCCAGCTAATTCCAACTTGCACAAAAAGAAAATTGTTGTCCCTTTGATTATGACCAAAGGAGGACACTTTGACACTCAAGTCAGTGCATCATCCTTTGGTGGACCCTTTTGCTTTCAAGAGATGTAGGATTTTTTTTTCTTAAAATGAATTAAACTTGTGGAGGAAGGAGAAGAGACCTCAAACTCCCCTACCTAGATTCCCCTTGCCTTATTATATTGGGCACACTAGGTAGCTTAACTCAGCTTTCTCAAATAACTCTACCATGGTTATTGTATGAGTTAGTCAGGGGTAATTTTTCTACTTGTCCTTCCTCATATAGCAGGAAATTGGTGGCATATGTAGTGCAAGTATTTGTCTCCTAGGGGCACAATTAAGGTTAACCCCATAGGGACAGAAGGAATGTACATAGTCTACTGATGGTCTATTGTATGTGCCATGAGTTATAGAGTGATTTAGGATAACTACATCCTATAAAATTAGAGATCTAGTCTAAGTTGAATTCTAACTCTAATTAGGATCCATTATAATTCATATAGTTATAGTCCAAAGGTTATATCTCCTAAGATATTCATCCAAGTCTAGCAAATAACCATCTGTTGAAAAGCTAAGATCAATTTCTATAATTTTTCTTATTTACTATTTGGCTAATTAGGTATCTATATTAGTCAAAATTAGGGTTTATTTATAAGTCCAAGTCAATAACAGTCCTAGTCCAATAAGGAATAGGATTTAGATCTTTTTATTTAAGCTATGTTAAGTAGAATTAATAGTGGAGTCCAAATCCTATTTTAGTCTACACCAAGTAGGACTCTAAATTTATTAGAGGGCTATATATACAACTCAAGGTTATAATAGAAAAAAAAATCTATTAATAATATTCTCTCATTTTTGGGTTTATTCCCTTTCCATCATCCTTGTGGATTCAAGGATCTATGATGGTGAGAAGATAATGATAGTCTCCCTATCCCTTGTGCCTTCTCCCACTGTATCAAGTGGTATTAGAGCAAGGTTATTCCCTAGCTCAACTCCATTGATTATAGTTGGTGGTGACAACTCCATGGATGGTGATATAGGAGATTATCAAATTTGAGATTTGATCAAATAAAATTTTCTTGCTTCTATTATTAGGAAGTATGAAACTTTGAAGTAGATTAAAACCAAGAACTAAGTTTATCAATTGATCATCAAAGAGGGTCGTGGTCCAATGTCTTGGAGATTATCACATGAGACAACTTATTGATTGGGCAGAACAACTTGAAGGCTTCTTCAAATGTCTAAAAGTTCTTGAGATAATGAAAATTAAGATTATTAAATTAAAACTCAAGGGACAAGCTTCATTATGGTGGGAACAACTTCAACCACAATATGCAAAAGAAGGTCATCAAAAACTCTAAACATGGTTGGAGATCGACACCTTTTAAAAAGAAAATTCTTATAAGAGCATTACTTTATTCATTATGAGAAGGTACACATCAAATTGAAGCATGAGATTTAAGAAAGAGTAAAATTCAATCTAGCTTCTCAAAAATTTCAAAAAAAATCACAAATTTTGAGATAAATACTTTAGAACTTAAGTGTTATTATGGATTCTACTATAATTTTTTTCTATATTAAACCTTGTTCCTCTATAATGATGAACACCAAAAGAAGGAAATGATAGTGAAAAATAATTTTGAATACCTTTTCTGTGGATGAAGCAAGTCCAAAGGAGGGTTTGTACATGCCTACTAATAGTTCTCAAGAAAATTTTAGTTTATAAGAGAAGTCATCTACACATATTGAAAATTTCAATCAAAATTGTAAAGTTGCTAGTGATACAAATCACAATATTGCTTTTGGAGAGGACCAATTACCTTATCAAAAATTTATTAGTGAAGATGTGAAAATATCAAAAAAAATTTGCCACTTAAGAATGATAAAATAATACCTTATTTCAGTTGTTATTCATCACACCCAAAAGTTTATTATGATTACTCGAGGTGCAAAATTGAATATAAAAGCCTACAAGTCATAAATACTACTTTAGGGGTTGAGAAAAAGTGGAAGTACTGACCACTAGCAGAGGCAAATAGGTTGAGACATCAGAAGAACAAGGATCAAACAATTGACATGTTTCGGCAGAGTTTAGTTGGTCTTCATCATCAAGTTTTATACTAGAAAGAGTTCAGAAAGAGTACAAACACAACAATGGAGATTTCAATCTTTAACTAGAGGATAAGTCTTTTACAAGTGGAGAGGTCTGATGTAAGACAACTACCTCCTTTTTATGATAAAATTAGAGATTCAGTACAAGTTAAATTCCAACTCTAGTTTGGATCCATGAAAATTGATACAGTTATAGTTTGAAGGCCATATCTCCTATGATATTCATCCAAATCTAGTAAATAACTATATGTTAGAAAGATGAGATCAATTTCTATAATTTTCCTATTTACTATTTTAGCTAATTTTGTATCTATATTAGTCAAAATTATGGTTTATTTATGAATCCTAGTTAATAATAGTCCTAGCCCAATGAGGAATGGGATTTAGATCTTTTTATTTAAGATATATTAAGTAGAATTAATAGTGGAGTCTAAGTCCTATTTTAGTTTACACCAAATAAGACTCTAAGTTTATTAGAGGGCACATATACAGCTCAAAGTTGTAACAAAAAATTTTTTTTATCAATAATATTCTCTTATTTTAGGTTTGTTCCCTTTTCATCATCCTTATGGATTCAAGGATCTATGGTGGTGAGAAGATGGTGATTTCTCCCTCTCCCTTATGCCTTCTCCTACTGTATCAAGTAATATTAGAGAAAGGTTGTTCCCTAGCTCAACTCCATTGATTGTAGTTGGTGGCGATAACTTTATGGATGGTGATCTAGGATATTATCAATTTTGAGATTTGATCAAATAAAGTTTTCTTGCTTCTATCACTAGAAAGTTTGAATCTTTGAAGAAGATTGAAACTAAGAATCAAGTTTGTCAATTAATCATCCAAGAGGTTTGCTATCCGACATCTTGGAGATTACCGAATGAGACAGCTTCTTCAAATTAGTTTTCTGAATTTCATGGATATAAAAATTTTTCTTAATTGGACAGAATAACTTGAAGGCTTTTTCAAGCATCTAAAGGTTCTTGAGTAATAAAAAATAATATTGTTGAATTAAAACTCAAGGGATATGGTTTATAATGGTGGGAGCAACTTCAACAACAATATGAAAAAGAAGGTCGTCAAAAACTCCAACATAATTAGAGATGCGACACCTTTTAGAAAGAAAATTCTTACAAGAGGAGTACTTTATTCATTATGAGGAGGTACGCACCAAATTGAAGCATGAGATTCAAGAAAGGGTAAATTTTAATCTATCTTTTTAAAAATTTTAAAAGAAAATCGCAAATTTTTAGATCAATCATTCAGAGGTTAGTGTTGTTATGGATTCTACTATAATTTCTTCCTTTATTAAACCTTGTTCCTCTATAATGATAAATGCCAAAGAAGATGACAGTGAAAAAGTAATTTTGAATACCTTTCCTATGGTTGAAGCAAGTTCAAATGAGGATTTGTACATACCTATTAATAGTTCTTAAGAAAATTTCAGTTTATATGAGAAGTCATTTACACATATTGAGAATTTTAATCAAAGTTGTAAAGTCTCTATTAATACAAATCACAATATTACTTTTGGAGAGGGCCAATTATCTTATCCAAATTTTACCAGTAAAGATATGAAAATACCACAAAAATTTTCACTACTTAAGAATGATGAAATAATACCTGATTTTAGTTGTTATTCATCATATTCAAAAGTTTATTTTGATTACTTGAGGTGCAAAATTAAATATAAAAGCCTACAGGTCAGAAAGACTATTTTAGGGTTTGAGCAAAAGTGCAAGTACCGACTAATAACAGAGGCAAATAAGTTGAGACATTGGAAGAACAAGGTTCAAATAATTGACATATTTTGGCAATGCCTAGTTAGTCTTCATTATCAAGTTTTATAATAGAAAGAGTTCAAGAAGAGTACAATTGCAATAATGGAGACTTCAATCTTTGACTTGAGAGCAAGTCTTTTATAAGTGGAGGAATTTGATGTAGGACAACTACATCCTTTTTATAATAAAATTAGAAATCCTGTCCAAGTTAAATTCCAACTCCAATTGGGATTTGTCAAAATTGGTACAACTACAGTCCAAAGGCTATACCTCCTATGATACTCATCCAAATTTAGCAAATAACTATTTGTTGGATAGCTAAAATTGATTCTTATAATTTTTTAATTTATTATTTTGGCTAATTCAATTTTTATATTGGTCAAAATTAGGATTTATTTATAAGTCCAAGTCAATAATAGTCCTAGCCTAATAAGGAATATGAATTAAATCTTTTTATTTAAGATATGTTAAATAGATTTAATAGTGGAGTCTAAGTATCTACCCCAAGTAGGACTCTAAGTTTATTAGAGTACTATAATACAACCCAAGATTGTAACAAAAAAAAATTTTCTATCAATAGTGTTCTCTTGTTTTGGGTTTGCTCTCTTTCCATCATCCTTGTGGATTCAAGGATTTATGGTGATGAGAAGATAGTGATCTTGTCCATGTCCCTTATGCCTTCTCCTGCTACATTATAGAGCTTGCCTTCTAGTAGGCCAGCTATGTAGCTCGTCCACTAATGGCTAAGCTATGGAGCCCATCCTTTGGTGGTTAAGCTATGGAATATGTCTTTTGATAGACAAACTATGGAGCCTGCCTCTTGTGGCTGAACTTTGGAACTCATCTCTTAATGGATGAGTTATGGAGTTTGTCCTCTAGTGACCAAGTTGGAGCTCATCTTCTGATAGACTGATTGTAGGGCCATTAAGCTATAGGACTTAGCCTGCGAAGTGTTATTGGATTCATGTGTAGTGGTGATAACAGTAGTTTTGGTTTCGACACGACTTGCCTTTTGGTTTGTACTAGGACTCAGCTTTGGTTCACCATTGCTCCTTGATACATCATGGCCTCCTAAACCCTTCATTTGATTATCTAATGATCAAACACAAAGTCTTGTTTTGAAAATTGTCCTTGATGGCTACCTTGCTCACTGCCCTCAGGAACTAGAAATGTTGCATCCGTAATGGCCTCCCATTTAATATTTTGGCAGTCCTTTTGGCACCTCAAAATTTGGGGACATCTCTTTGAGTGTTGTTCCTATCCATTGATTTCTTAGAATGTGGCATTTCACTAGCAAGTGGTTCCAACCTCTCAGGTCGCTTATTTGTGAGTATTTAAGGAGAGTAAGGCACCTTTTGCCCATTGCTGGAGATCTTGCTCCTTTTTCTTTATTTTGTTCCAGTTGTGCCTTTTTTGCTTGTCTTAAAAGATTGCACTTCCCTCGCCACTGATATTGATAACTAAGTTGACAATCATAGTTCGATTATCTCTAGGGTGGTGTGAACTTATAGAGTTTCATCTAGAAATTCATCATCCTATTTCGCCTCACAATTGGGGTTCCCATTTTTCAAGGCTACCATCACATGCTCTAAGTGAGAAGGAGCTTTCAGATAGTACTTTGGGATCACTTTATGCTAAAATTCAAGGGAAGGTAGGTGTTGCTTTTCCATCTCCTATTCTTTGAGCCTTGCTACCAAGCTGATCTTCTTCCTAGCTGATTCTAGTTTGGTGATGTTATCTAGAGTATGTTCGGATGTCTCCTAGCTTGTGACATGGTGAGTTCATGGGCTAAGTCAAGCCCCCTACTATGGGAGTAGGACCATGCCGACAAGAGGTGTTGAAACTATAGAGAACACTCCAGGCCATCTATATCGAGCTCTCTAAGAGTGGGGAATAGGTAGACTCTTTTCAGGTTTGTGCCTAGCAATAAGAGTAGCAGGCCCGTGAGTTGAACATGGACTAAGATTGGGGCAAGGTGGAGTGAGCCAAGGCCGCGGAGCAATTCCACTCTGGCAACTAGTTTTGGGCTTTGTTGGACCTAGCCCAGGCAGATGGAGTTACTAAGGGGTGGCAACTTTTGGCTGAGACCAAGTCAAGCTCGTTCTTGCAAGGGTATGCTTACTATAGGAGGGAGATGATTCACCTCTAGAACATCTAGCTGTTTGACACCCAGTGACTCTTTATTTGGAGTATGGAGGAGAGCATGGACCAGCACCAATTTGAGGATTATCTCACCACAACTTGGAGAGCAAAGTGTCTTTGGGACCCTTTCAATCGGGCCTGGTTGCTCTGCCTTTGCCTCCACATGAAGCTTTTGGCTTTGCTTTTGCCTCTAGTGTTGCCCTATCTCACTTTGTCTCCTACTTTCTCGATGGTTATGTGCCTTCTAGCTTTCCTATTTTGGTCTTCCATTTGGTGGGAAGCTCCCACACTATCGAGGACCAAGCTATGGAGGATGAACCTCCATGGCCCTAAGGGCCCCGAATGTACTTATCGAGTTGTGGGAGCTTGGCTCTTGTCTTCTTCTTCTCTCTCTCTTTCTCTCTTTTGTATGTCTCTAAATGAATGAATCATTTTATTGGCCTCTTGGGTTTCTTATTGAATTTATGCCTATGATTTCCTCTCCTTGTTTAATGTACCTTGAATGCACTACTCCTTCTAAATTTTGTGCCTTGATGATTATAAGGTATCGGTAGCTCTTAGTCTCTAAGGATAGGGTGAAATCATCGTCACCATCTCTCCCTTTTCTAACCTACCCTAACTATGCTCCCATCAGGTCACACCATGTTCTTCTTGCATTAATTGCCCTATCAGGAGCACATGCCTTTAACACTGATCACGAAACGAGCATGGTTTGATCCCCACCATCAATCAATAACTATTGCAATAAGGATGCACGATTTCAACCCTAATCTCAAGGTGGGCTAGTTTAGAAGCACTCAACTTCACTTTATAAGTGGGAAATATTTCATCTTCCCCATGCCTTATTGCTATCGGAATCAAATTAATCTCAATTTTCCATTTCTTTTTCCATCTCCCTTGTTGGTGGTTTGTTGTTCTCTGCTTGTCCTTCTAGCCTTCAAGATGTTAAGTGAGTTTTCCCTTCCTACTTTATGCTTTGCTTCTAATGTTTCTACGAAGGCTTTGCATTTATTACTAGGGTTTTCTGCAACTAGGGCTTCATACAATGTATTATTTCTCTTATTTCCCCTTTTCTATCTAGGATCATATCCTAACTTCCCCCAATAGGTATAAGGTCATAATTTCCCCTATTTTGATGGCTACTTCCTCCTTGCTAGGTTTATTAGATTCTACCTTGGGTAGGAGCACAGGCTCATTCCCTTTGGGCTTTAAAAAGGGAAGTCCCTCAGTCTCCTCAGTTGAGGTTTAGGGTAGAGATTGGAGCACAACCAAGATGAATCATGTTTTAACCATGGTGGGAGTTCAAACCTCCTTGAAAGAGGTCTAAGATGTAGATTGGCCACCTTATCTCAAAGTTTGGCTTTCCAAATTATTGTTATTTATAGCTTTGATGATAAACAAACTTTATATTTGATCATATGCTGAGCATGTATAGCTAGAGTTAGTAGCCAAGCTAAGCTCGAAATAAAGAACAAGCCCATTTGGAAGCCTCAAGTGTAGATAGACATCAAGATAATGTTGAAGATGAGGCATGATGGTGGATGAACGGATGAAACTTGGAGAATTAGAAATGGCTTGAAGAAAGCTCAAGAGATCAAGTCGGCTCACTAGGTTAAGAATTTTTATTTTCATTTTTTTTGAATCAAAGATTTGCTTTTTGAATTTTTAGTTTAGATCTTTGTCTAACATTCAAACTCATTGGAATACCTTCATCAGCCTATCATTTTTTGTCCAAGATTAGCTATGAGCTGATGTCAAACGAGGACTAAAGTTGTGGAAACCAGTTAAGATTTTTCTATCAACATTCGAATGCTAGAACATAGTAGAAATAACTCTAGGATTACTAACAACTTCAAACGCTTGAACCTTAGGTTTGGACACTTAAAGTTTAGAAGCTATAACTTCAAGATTATTTTCTAGCTTCAATAATCTAGTACAGGATTCAATTACCTGAACCTTACCTATTGAGCTATTTGAACTTGATGATTAGACATCCAAACCCTTGATACCAGTTATAATAGTTAGTTGAATTTGACTATTAAAATGGTTCAGATGCCCATACCTTATGGTCAGAACACCTAGACACGGTAGAGAACAACTAGTAATGGTTAGGTCTCTCCCCAATTGTTATTTAAGGGCTTGGAGCTTGTTTAATAGAAAACTTTTGCACATCTTGAGAATCTTTGTCTGAGAACACAAGCTCCCACTATCACACTAGCCTCCAAGTGCTCTAAGCTTTTCTCTTCAAATTTCAAATCTTAAAAAACCCTTGTACTCCTTTGAAAGGTCTTGTAGTGAAGCTTGAGTGAAATTTTTCATCTTTTCTATAATTGTAAATAATCCTAGGTTGTTAAGAGTGTAAGAGGGTTAAGGCTTTGGATTGGAGTGCATATTCACTTGGTTGGAAGTGAAGTTCTAAGGGGGTGGCTTTCCTCTATGAAGTGATGACTCTAGTGTAGTGTCCAAGTTCTCAAGATTAAGGTAAGGGCCATGGAGTAGGTACGGTTGGTCATTGACTATGTAAAAATCACGATGCCTTTTTCACTCTTTTAATTTCCTTTATAAGCATTCATTTGGTTTGAGAGCCCTCAGGCTGTTATAATGATTTTGGATAAGTCTGCGAGCTAACCTTGAATTATATTAGACTTTCAACATACCCATAGGCTAGGTTTAGTCCGAATAAATATTCATCCAAATAAACATTTGGCAAGTCTACTTGCTAGTTTTAGTTTGAATAAACATTCGGCAGGCCCATGGTTTGGCCTTAGACTAAATAGACCTTTGACTAGCCTTGGTCCAAAATTAGTTTTCAAGCGAGTCTACAGACTGACCCTAAACCATTGGCTTCAAGCACGCAAATTGAGGGCAAATTTTCTCTCTCTCTTTTTTTTACAAAATTTTTTCTTCTTTTTGCAATGGTTGAATTTCTTTCACTTCTTTTTTGGCCAACAACTCTTTTCTTTATTTTTTTTAGTATTCTCTTATTCTTCTTCTTCTCCCTCAAGCTCAAAACCTCTATTTTTCTTCTTCTCTCCAATCGGAGCAAGGGCCTGGCCCTTGCTTCCCTCCTCTTCAAGTCCATGATTCGATCTAGTTGGATCTTGGCCAGATCTAGCCACAAACGGTAGTAGGCGCACAGTGGAAGTGATTGGTGTTTCAATTGGTGAGAAGGAAGCATGGCCAGGTGAGGGAACAGGAAGGGGAGATCTGATGGTTGGCAGAGTGGTGTGCACTCTGGCATAGGGCAATTAGATGGAGCAAGCCATTGTGAAACAAGTGTTACTCTGTGCAGGCATGACAGGGGAGAACTAGGCTGTGGCAAGGTCAGAGCAGGCTATGAGGCTAACAACAACCAATGTGGACATAGTGAGGGAGGTTTGACATGGGAGTTCTCAGTGGGTCCTTGTTGGTGCAATACAAGCATGGTGGCCAGCAAGGATTGGTTCAGGTTGGACAACGCTAGACCAAGGAGCTTGGGGAGCACTCATTGGCAACTCAAGCAAGAAGGTCGGGTCAAGATCGGACCAATGGTGAGCATCGATGAGGAGATTCAAGCATTTGATGTCCCAATGCATGATCTACTGGCGGTGGAGGTAAGCAAGGTTGAGGCACAAGAGGACCAGGAGTAAGCACACCGAGGAGGGAGAAGGGCTACTAGTGGATTGTGGCAATGACTAGTTGGGATCAAGGCTGCAAGGATAGATCCAAGTAGTATGGTGAGGGCGGTGAATGCATATAGAAGTCTAGCTGAGATTGAAAACTGGCTCTGTCCTAGCTGAGATGGCATGGCTATGGGTGAAGGATGTTGCGGTCGATAGACCTGTAGCATAGGAGAGAAGAGAAGTAGAAAGACATAATAGAGAAAGAGGACAAGCACCTAAGATAAATTTCGATAACCTCTTTTATTACCTTTTGGTTATCTTCAAGCTTTCCTCTTTGCCTTGCTTCAACTTCTTAGGAGTCTCGGCAATTCTTATATGTGTCGAAGAGATTAAGTCGAACTGTGCTTGATGCATTTAAATTTTGAATGTGGCATTGTTATCATTCTATTCTGATTAGGATAGAATGTTATAGAAGAAGATTTGAATGAGATTCCAAATTTTGTATTTATTTGTCGAATCACCAAATAAAGGGGGGTATTTCATAATTTTCTTTATAATTTAGACTAAATTATAATTTCGTAAATTTTTGTGGGTCTTGTTGTAAAAAAATTTATTTATAAAATTTTAAAATTTTCAAGGTTTTTTTAATAAAATTTAAACTTATTTATAAATAATAATTTTTGAGGGACTTATTAGTGAAAAATTAAAATTCTAGGGGTTTAATCACAAAGATGAAATTCTTGAAGGATTTATTTGTGAACCCTAGTTTTTATGCATACCAATTAAGGCTTTCTTGAAGGACTTTTTTGTCAAAATTTTCCTCTCGGGACCGATTTGTAAGAAAAATCAGGCCAATGACCTATTTGTAAGAATTTATTCAATCAGGGACCTATTTATAAAACTCTTACATATTTTTATCCCATATTTTGGATGAATTCTAGGCCCAATTTTTGTCCAACTATCTGACCCACTCAACCTAGCTACTTAGGTTGAATTTAGTTTAAGCCCAAATTTCTCAATGATTCGGGTCCGAATCAAACTTAATTTTTAATCAAATTTGACCACAATTTAGGTCCAACTAGGACCCACACTTAAGCCATAATTTGGTGGTATATAATTTTCAATCCTAATCATATTTCAATCAATATTTGATTGTGCCAAACATTACCTCAAATAGTCTTGAGTCTATAAATGTTATTTTTGATGAAGCTAACCCTCTGTTAAAGATAAAGTTGATTGATAATAATGAAAATATCTCCAAAAAAACTGAGATGCAACTCAAAGAGAAAGAAGAGCATGAGTCAAGTAAAGATCCAAAAGGAAAGGATGATAAAGAAGAAGAGAATGAATAAGAAGAACAAAATGGAGATATAGACCTCCCCAAGGCTTAAAAATTCAAGAAAAATCACTTGGAGGATCAAATTCATTGGTAATGTTGACCGAGGGGTAAAGACTAGACATACTATTAAATATAATCTCATTATACTACTTTTTTTCCCAAGATGAACCCAAGAACCTTGATGAAGTAAAAAAAGGTACTAGTTGGATTCTTGCTATGAAAGAAAAAATAAATCAATTTAAGCATAATCGAGTTTGGGAGATTGTTCCAAGAAAAAATGACTACCCAATAATTGGTACCAAATGGGTCTATAGGAAAAAGCTAGATGAAAAAGATATTATGATTCAAAACAAGGCTAGATCAGTGGCCCAAGATTTTTAACCAAATAGAAGGACTTGATTTTGATAAAACTTTTGCACTCATAGCTCATTTGGAAATTATTTATATTTTGCTTGCATCTACATGCTTTAAAAGATTTA
Source organism: Trichopus zeylanicus subsp. travancoricus (assembly GCA_005019695.1). Lineage (NCBI taxonomy): Eukaryota > Viridiplantae > Streptophyta > Magnoliopsida > Dioscoreales > Dioscoreaceae > Trichopus > Trichopus zeylanicus. The sequence goes on from RXID01014226.1 coordinate 449,367, forward strand.
AACTCTTTTAAATGGATATTAAAAGTGTTTTTTTAAATGGTTTTTTATTGAAGAAAGTTTATTTTAAACAACCTCTCAAATTTGAAGACTCAAATTTTTCTAATCATATTTTTAGATTGCAAAAGGTTTTGTATGGTTTAAAGCAAGCTCCAGGAGCTTGGTATAAAAAAACAAAGTTCTTTCTTGATTTCAAAGGGTTTTCAAAAAGGTTGTATAGACACCACATTATTTTTATTAAAAATAGAAAATCATTTGTTGGTACTACTAATGAATATTTGTGCAAGACATTGGCAAACAATATGCAAGAGGAGTTTGAGATGAGCATGGTGGGAGAACTCAATTTCTTCCTTGGACTTCGAGTACAATAATTAAAAGATAAGATCTTCATCAACCAAGCTAAATACATCAAAGAATAACTCAAGAGGTTCAACATGGATAGCTAAGTCAATAGGAACTCCAACGAGCTGTAACCAAGTTGGACAAAGATAAAGATGGTGAAAAAGTTAATGAACAATGATATACATGTATGATTAGTAGTTTATTATATCTTTCTACAAGTAGAAATATTTAGTGTTTATTTGTATGCTATATTCCAAGCTTCATCTAGGAAGTTTCATCTAGTTGCCATCTAGTTTCAAGATCATATTATTCTTAAATGACCCAATATAATCTAAAGGATCTTTGGTCCTATCATATGACTCCCAGGGGGTTTGCTGAAATTTGGGATGTGGAGGGTCGGCTAAGAACTATAAATTTAGTGCATTCATTGCACCATTCAGCTCTAGCTTAAGCTCTACTGAGTTTTGAAGCTTTTGTCCACCATTTGCATGACATTGCAATAAAATCAATTTTGCTGATGCTAAATATTTGGTGCTAATAGGAACACTGGAAAAGGGTCACATTACTGATGTTATCTCCTTGTTTGGATCAATTCCGTAAAGTTAGAATTGAGGAAATTGGGGAATTGAAAAGCCAATTCCTTTAATTTCGGTGTTTGGTTCAATTCCAAAGCTCGAAATTAAAGGAATTGGACAATTTCAACCCCTTCTCAATTTCAGTTTTCAATTTCAAATATTTTTGAGAGAAATTCACCCAATTTCTAGGAATTTGGGTGGGGCCCACAAAGATAAAATTTTATAACTGGAAAGGTCATTTTTGTAAGTTTAAATTTGTAAATTAATTTACTCTTTTAATTTAAATAAATTAAAATAATTTAATAAAATATAAGTTTATTAAAATTTATTAAATTAGCTAAAATAAAAAAATAAACCTAAACTAATATATAAACTTTTAAAGAAGAATAGCATAGGAGAAAATAATGAAATAATATATAGGAAAATAAAAAATAATAAAAGATTAAAAAAAAAAATGAATTATTATAATAATGGGTAACCGAATGAAATGAATAAAAAAAATATTCTAAAAAATATGTAGGGATCAAAAATTTAAAAAAAAAAATATATTAAATCCAAAAGGGAATATTATATTGTATAGAATTCGGCCAGGGGGATTTTTAAATTTAAAATTTATTCTGAATTTAAAGGAACTTACCATTTTTACATAAATATTATATTATTCTATTTATTTATAAATAAAGTATCATTTTTCAAAAATAAAATATATTTTATATTTATAAATTATTTTTTTATTTTTTAATTATAAATTATAAATTATATTCTGCATCCACTAATTCACAGTGTTGGCATGCAATATCATTATCGTGAGGCGTATTTTGCTTTGGAGCCATATGCAATACAACAGTAGCAGTAACAGAACAAATATTGGCGAAAGAAAATTTATCTATGATTAAAGAAAAAATCTATTTTCATATAAATTAATTAATAAATAATTAAATACTAACTAATGTACACAGGAATAAATCACTTTATATTTAGCATATAAGCTTTAGGGTTTAAGATTTACTAACCTATTTCTTGATTTATTAGCTAATTTTCACGTTAATTTAACACATAATTTAATACATAATACATAAATTAATACATAATACGTAATTTAATACATAATTTAAAATTTAATACATAATTAAATACATAATACATAATTTAATACATAATACATAATGTAATACATAATTTAATACATAAATTAATACATAATATGTATTTTAATACACAATTTAATATTTAATACATAATTTAATACATAATACATACTACATAATTTAATACATAAATTAATACATAATACGTAATTTAATACAAAATTTAATATTCAATACATAATTTAATACATAATACATAATTTAATACATAATAGATATGACATAATTTAATATATAGATTAATTTTTAATACATAATTTAATACGTAATACAGAATTTAATACATAATACATAATTTAATACATAATACATACTATATAATTTAATACAAAATACATAATTTAATACATAATACGTAATTTAATACATAACTTAATACATAATACATAAGTTAATACATATTTAAATACAAAATATGCAATTTAATACGTAATTTAATATGTAATACATATTTTTATACATAATTTAATGCATAATTTAATAATTTAATACATAATTTAATCCATAATCAATATTTTAATACATATTTTAATACAAAATATATAATTAATACATATTTTAATACAAAATATATAATTAATGCAGGCTCACCAAAGTTGACTTCATTCTTTAAAATCTGAATATTCTGATGTCTGTCTTTTTGTTGCTACTTGTAGTTGCTCTTGAGAGGAAAAATAACTCTCTATGTCACCTTCCTTTTTGCTTAATTATTTATTATTTGGATTCACAGTGATTGTTTATTACATTAAGAGAAGCAGATATGGTTGAATAAATCAACCAATTACATGTTTCATATTTGTGATGTCGCTTTGATGTTTTCATTAATCTATAATTTAACAAAGTCATTTCTTATGTTAATCATTGATTAGGATAATTGACATTGTGCTCTTATAATTTCTAGTTGACATAACATGATTACTAATTTCAGATAACAAAAGCATGGAGGAATATGTGTTCAATTATCTTAATATGACTTGGCATGCTCTAAAAAATATTTCCCTTGGTACAACCCGTTAGCTTTATATGAAAAGTCTAATCCACTTCCTGAGGTTGCAGGAATGCACTTTAACAATGTTCTGTTCTTGCCAAACCATATCTTGCATTCTTGGAAGACCCAGAGCTCATGGATATTGCAATTCATGATACAAATATGCTTCAAACATGATTGAGCAATTTGCTACTCTACAAGCGATAACTCAAAATCCTGGCCAAGTTCGAGATAATGTTCCATATGTTTTGTACAATAAGTGACAACATGACTTTTTGGTGAGCAACATTTAATAAACTTCTTAACTGTCTTGAAAACATTACATAGTATTTAATTGTTAGCATGTTCAGTGTTATAAAATTATTCTGATTATTCATTGTGTTTCATGATTAGGTTGTGAATAAATGGTTTGCCCTGCAAGCCGCATCAGATATTCCTGAAAATGTCCTAAATGTTCAGAACTTGTTAAATCATCCTGCTTTTGATCTGCAAAATTCAAATAAGGTTAGCGGACTTTGCCTTGTGTAGTACTACAAAAAGTTTGTTCTTACTGCTTTCTTTTTTTCATATATATTTTAGGGCATGTGTTATCTAGGTTGGGGTTTTGGTTATTCTGCAGATTTACTCACTGATAGGAGGGTTTTGTGGGTCACCTGTGAATTTCCATGCAAAAGATGGGATCTGGCTACAAATTTGTAGGTGACATTGTGCTGCAATTGGACAAAATAAATCCTCAGGTTTATTCCATTTTCCATACCTTTAGACTTAGTTCATAATCATTTGATATCATTTTAATGTCATTGGCTATTCATGATATCAAGTTGCATTACGGATAATGTCTGCTTTCTCGAGGTGGAGGGGCTACGATGAGACAAGACAGGCTCTTGCCAAGGCAGTTAACATTTATTACTTGTTGTCTCTTAATTTTTGTGAAGTTTAGTCATATGTTCTTGTAAAGTTCAAACTGACATCTAAGAAGCATGGCAACATTGTTGCTGATATTGAAAAGCTTATTACTATTGATATAATGAATGATCTACTTAGTCACTTATTGCATGTGCTTTTGGTGTGATATGTAGGCAATGCTAGTCAAGCAAGTGAGGATACCAGATTTGTTCTTCTCATGCAACATATGGCAATGGGAAGAGAGTTTCCCATTTTTGGAGTACTCAAAGTTTAATTTCATCACAAGTATTCATGGAGTTGTACATGTGAAATTACAATTAATTTTCATGCTAGGTTCATTTCTATTGGCACAACTACCATGCTTAAATCACTATGTGACTATTTAAGATGCTTGACTATAGAAGTTTTGGGACTTATTTTTATCTCTATCTGTGCCTTATTTTGTGGTAAAATCATATTTTGGGTATTATAGTAGTATTATAATTTTGATCTTTTCTTCATAGAAGGTCCACAACAGTATGTTTTCGTCTTGCATTATTCATATTGAAATTTCTCAAACACCTATTCTTTATGTCTAGTATTATGTTATTCGCATCTATTTATGCCAGACCTCGATACTTCTTGACTAAAGTTGTCATTGCTCTTAGCCATCACTAGATAAAACCTCAACATTCCTAGTTAACAAAATCATGCTACACAGTAAAACCACTTGGAAGTATTTTTTAGTTATAGTGGTAGCCTACATATAGTCCCTAAAAACACAATTTGAAAAGTTTAGGAAAAAAATAATATAATACAAAAAGAATACTATCTTAATTAATACAAAAACTATGTTCATTTAGAGAATCTGTACATTGTAATGAAATGGGTAAATTATTTGATGCTGTGGATTTAATATTGGCTTTTTCCTTTTTGATCTTGCATAATTTTTAGTTTATCAGTTATGGTGCTTCTTGCATCTTTTTGCACAACTTTTGATTTTTGAAAATGAAAAGCTTCTCACATATTTTTCACATTTTGTTTTCAAGAACCTCATTTATCTCATTCATTATAAGGAATATATCTGCTGAAGTTTTTTCATACCTCATATCTGTTAGTATGAGTTACACTTTTATATAATAAAAAGTTATCATTTTGAGCACTATCTTGAAATGTTTGTTGAATGAATGAACTATTATTTTTTTATCAAAAAAATCAATCGTAAATTTTCTATTAGCACATTATTTTCCGAAATATTTGATAATATTTTGTATTTATGTATCCATATTTTCAAAGTTCATATCCATAAATGTTGCAAAAACCATCTTTATTATATAACTTAGTCCATATTAGAGCTTGTAACATTTATTGCTAGTCCCTTTTGATTCTTTGGTGTTTTTAGTGCTCACAATTTTTTAGTTTTCACTGTAAAGTTTTTATATTTTTGATATACCATGCTCTTATTCTCAATGTTTTGTTAAACTTTTCAAGTAAGGTTCCCTTACCATGATTGTTCTCTTTTCAAGCAATGTTTGAATTGCATGTTTATATATTTTCTAGTTCTATAAAATATTTGAAACTCTTAGCATGCTTATAGTTTTGAGATTTTTTAGTAGATTAAAAAAAGCCTTGGAAATATTAAAGTCAATTTTCTCCATCAAGTTTGTAAAATCTCTCTTTTCTCTTTAAAATTGTTTGAACTCTTGGAGCTCATGCTGCAAAAATACTTTTGAATTTGAAATTCTTGTTATTAGCATTTTTAATTAAATTCTTGGCTATTTTTATTGGGTTCCATTTGAGTTCTCTTAAATTGAAAAATATTTTTTCCCAGATTTTGCATGTGAAGGGTAACTTTAGGTTTTGGATGATAAAGAGTGTTTAGCAAATCTTTCCCAAACTGAGGTAGATAAAAAAAATCTAAATTTAACAATATTTTTCAAAGGTTGATAGGACATTTTAATGAGCATCATAGCGAGTAGAGGAAGTTGGCATATGTAACTGCTGGTATGTTTATTCTTTCTCTGCATTAGCAATCATGTTTTGGGCATTTTTCAAGCATTCCCCCATTTGGCATGATGTACTGACTCTTCATATGGAATAAACCAAAACCGTCTCCACTTCAAATTACCTTGTATCCTAGGTCCTAATTTGATAATAGACAAAATATTTGTAGAAAGATTTGTCTTGAAGGCAATTAATATTTATGTATACATTCATGTAGTTATACATATTTTCTAGTACTATCCAGAAGCTATAATAAATAGAGAGCAATTCTGGGATTTATAAGGAATTGAATTAATTCACAGAAAAGTAGAGCAACAAGTTTTTTCATCATTGAAGTGAAAATCTAGCTGTCAACAAACATGAACCCTAGATTTAAGAAAAACAGCAATAGCTTAATGGCATAATTGACACACTCTCCAACTAGAACACTTGTCCTCTGCAATTTACATTTTTATGCCTATCTTTTGATTTAATCTTGAACTTTAAGAGTTTATAAATTTAAGTGTTTAGTGCAAAAGAGTTAAAAATCCAATTATATATTGAAAAATATAAAATTCTAGATATGAAGTGTGAATTGTTAAAGAAGAAAAGTTTAGCGTTAAATGTAAAGTTTTGCATGTTCAAAATAGTTAAGTATTAAGAGTTCAGAATTATTATCTTAAGTATTAAATATTCAGAAAATTTTTAAAATAGAAAAATTAATAGAACAAGAAGTAAGAAGAAAAACAAAATGTAAATGCAAAGAGATTATAAAAATATAAAACAACAAGTAGATGCAAAAAAGAATGAAATAGAAAATTAAGAGAAGATAAAATATAAAATATATAACTAAATACAAAACAGAATCAAGAAGTAAAACAGGTATAAAATAGAAAAAGTTAAAATTAAGATAAGTAAAAAGGAAAAAGCAAAATTAAAGAAGGATACAAAATAGGAAATAGAGAAGCAAAAGAAAATATAGAACATAAAATTGAATATAAAATAGAAAATATAAAAAAACATGAGGTCATTAAACAAAAAAAAATAAAACTGAAAATTAGTAAAAAAATAATTAAATATAATGCAAAAAATAGAGAAGAAGAAAACAAAAATATAAATAAAAATTAAACATAAAATAAAAAATAAATAAAAAAATATATGTAGTAGTAGGAGAAGAAGATATATACAACAAAAAACAAAAATGAAGAGAAGAAACATATTTAAGATAAAAAAATTAATCAAAAACGAAATTATAAACAAAATATAGAGTAGAAGAATAAAAAATTTAAAAAAAAGATACAAAACATAAAATTAGAAAAATTTAAGATAAAGAAAAGGAGGATAATAAAAAAATAGTAAAGCTTAATATAAAATTGAATATGCAAAATAGAAGACAAAGAACATATACAATAAATATTAGAAGAATAAAGGAAGTGTACAATAGAAAAAAAATAAAACAAAAAGCTAAGAAAAGAACACATAAAAAATATTATTAAATATAAACTAGAAAACCAAAATTTTGAAATTTTAAAATAAGAATAAGAAGAATAGAGAAAAGGATAATAAAAACTAAACAAATAAAAAAAAAGACAAGAAAAGATTAAATAAAAATTAAAATATAAGAGAATAAAATAGAAGATATAAATAAAAATATAAAATAAAAATTAATACGAAAAAACATAATATAAAATTAAATATGGAACAAAAAGTTGGGACAAGACATACGTAAAATAAAGAATTAACTACAAATCGAAAAAAATAAAATAGAATAAAAAATATAGAAAACAAAAAATACGGAAGAAGATGAAAAAAACAAAAAGAAGACAAGAAGAAGAATATAAAATAAACAAATTTAAAATTAAGAGAAGTTATGAAACAAAAAGTTAATCATAAAATAAAAACATGAAAAAAAAGGTCACAAAATAGAACAGAAGAAACGTATAAAATGAGTGGATATAAAATTCCATCAATAGGATTTTAACCTTAATCATATCAGGTTTTAAACCGGTGGATTTATCTAGGGATTAGTATAATTGATAATTAAAAAATCGGTCTATAATGGTGTAATAAAATTGACTAACAATCTAGTTTGGTTTAGGGTTTAGGGTTTAGAATTTATATTTTATCGTTTGAAATTAGGGTTTAAGATTTAGGGCCCGTTTGGTTCAATTCCGGGGAAAGGAATCATGGAATTGAGGGAATTGAGTGATTCCGGGGAATTGAGGGAATTGAAGGAATTGGATAATTCCTGTGTTTGGATGAGTATTTACTGTAGGGAATTGGGAATTGGTCAATTCCTTTTCGTTGTTTGATTGACAAATGGAATTGATCAATTCCATAATGTTAAATAATGTTAAATAATGTTAAATAAACATAAAAAATATATAATTATTTTTTTTGAAAATAATTAATATTTAAGTAATTTGATTAAGAAAATATTTTAATTTTTAAAATTATTGAAATAATTTTAAAAATTAATAAGGTTTTACAAAAAGACCGAAAAATGAAGGGATTTCAGTTTCACTATATGTACAAATAGCACAATAAATATTATGATGATTTGTATGTACTACAGAGACAACTTAATATATTACAAAAGACATCTTAGCAAGGTAATACAAAAGTCCGCTCAAAAGATAGTTAACTACATAGTTTAACTTAACAGATCATTACAAAATATATAACTATATACTTATATCATCCATAAACTCCTGAAGCCACTCAATTTTGTCCTCGTCAGTCATACCATCAACAAATGCCATGCCATCAATCTCGTCATCATGTAAACGCCTACATGCAAGTTTCAGAAAAGGCTTACTAAATCGTTTCCCCTTGAACTTCATCAAAGTTGGATGATCAAAGAATCAAAAACATCAACCTACTATGATTAAAACATACTGGATGATCAAAGTTAACATCAAATCTAAATCATGTCGGCAAGGTACAAACATTATGATATAAAGAGAACAGGATTTTGGCTCATTAACAAACAAAAACAACATGTCTTCTTTCCATGGACCCATGATTTCATACAATTCTCTGTGTTTTCCTTATCTACGGCAATAATGAAGAACCAATATAAGTGTTTTCTGCAACTAAAGCACTCTGTTTCTCGCTCTCCCAACCTGATCATCTGTAATTCAACCAAAAAAAAAATCATCAAAACAGATAAAAAATTGAGTAAAAATAATACCTTTATCAAATTTGGAACCCAATTGGTTGAATTTTCCGGATTTCAGCTTCTCTGAAAATTACGGCAGAACCGTAAAGCTTAGTAATCCAACCAAAATAGCTTCACGATGATAGTGAAGAACTCGTGAAGAACAGGGGCAGCGGTCGGGCCGTGGTCAGGGCAGCGGTCGGGCCATGGTCAGGGCAGCGGTCGGGGCAGTGGTCGGGAGGGCCGTCGGGCCGCAATTGGGGCAGCGGTCGGGATGGCCGTCGGGAAGACGAGATCGGGAAGCTCGTGAAGACGAGATCGGGGAAGATCGGGAACACAATCCGGAGCAGCGGTCGAGAAGACGAGATCGGAGAACGATCCGGAGCAGCGGTCGTGAAGACGAGATCGGGGAAGATCGGGAAGACGATCCGGAGCAGCGGTCGAGAAGACGAGATCGGGGAACGATCCGGAGCAGCGGTCGTGAAGACGAGCTCGAGGAAGATCGGGAAGACGAGAGACGGAAGACGACCTCGATCTGAAATTTTCGTGAAGATGAGATCGGGGAAGAGGAGATCGGGGAAGAGGAGATCGGGGAAGACGACCTCGATCTGAAATTTTCGTTCGAAATCGGGGACGAAAGGCCAGAGAGACGAGATCGGGAAAACACGGGAAATCACGGTTTCCCGTCGTTTTCGAGAGGAAATGAAAGGAGGAATCGAGGGAATTGGGAATCGGCTGATTCCCTCGATTCCGGGCTTCTGGAATTGAAACAAACAAGGGAATTGAGGGAATTGGGCTCCCAATTCCCTCAATTCCCCCGTTTCCGGGGAAAGGGAATTGAAACAAACAGGCCCTTAGGGGTTTGGATCGATTCAGGTTTCAGGAATCGTGGAATCAAGAGAATTGAGTGATTCCGAGAAATTGAAGGAATTGAAAGGATTAGATAATTTCAGTATTTGGATGAGTATTTACTGTATGGAATTGAGAATTAGTTAATTCATAAATTTTAAAATTCCATTATTTAGTTGACAAATGAAATTGATCAATTTCATTAATTTGTTAAATTCTTGTATTTGATTGACGTGCCAATTGGCGTTCCACCTTCGCCTTCATTAGCAACCTTGGGCTTTTGCCGGATCCCTTCCTCGACTGTCCACCGGCGGCATACGGCTGGCTCAGTTCTCGCATCTCTTTCAGCCGCGATGTCTCCGACGACACCAACCCTCTCGACAACCTCACCGCGAAGCTTGACAACCCCGATCCCCTTGATTCCGAATTCCACCTCAACGACCCCATCGCAATGCTTCCCGCTAACTAGCTTTTCTCCAATGGCAAGCTCGTCTCGCTCCACGCAACGGCCGTCCATTCCTCGCCTTCTTTGCCTGAGGAGCCCAGAGCTGAGATCGCAGTGGGCGAGGCCAATGCGTTGTCTCCAAAAGCCCCCAGGTGTTCAAGCTAATGGAGCGAGTTTCTCGGCCTAAGAAAGCTCCAAAGCTCCAAGTCGGAACAACAGAAACCGTCGTCTTCGTCGTCGAAGAACCCTAACCCTAGATCGAGATCGCTGAAGCAACTCCTTCACCGTAGCACTAGATCTCCAGCGAACGACTTCTCGCTCAACCTTCTGCTCCTCGACTCGGATCCTGAATCCGTCTCACTGTTGTCGTTCCGCCTTTCCTTCTCTTCCTTATCATCCTTCGGTGCAGATCACGAGGAGATTTCTTACCTCTCCCTCGATTTTGAGAAGCTCGGCCCGCCATCGATCCTGCTTGTTGGGAACCCACCAAAGGTTAAAGTTTCGCGACCAGTGCGTCGGGCGTCGGCTTGCCGCAGAAGGCACAAATCAAGCTCCTCTGTGTTGACGTGCTCGATCACTGACGGAAGACGAGGACGGGCGCAATCGAGCACGGGTGCAGTCGAACACGAAGACGAGGGAGGGGAAAATGGTTGGGAATCACTAGAAAAACCTGGGAATTCACTGTAAAGTCACGGGAAAGCATTTGAAAATCAATGGTGGGACCCACGCCCCGGAATTGGAGTCTTCCCGACCCAAACCCACAGAATCCAAAATCGGAATGGGGGCCATTGGGAATTAGCTGATTTTTTTGATTCCGAGATATAAAATCGAACCAAACATAAAAATGGAGGGAATTGACTCTCATTTCTTTTCATTCCCTCGATTCCGAGTTCAGAAATCGAATCAAACGAGACCTTAGAGTTTGTGTTTTTGAATCAGACCGTAGTAAATCGAACCATTAGTAAATTTTATTACAACATTGCAGATTGATTTTTTAATTATCAATTATATTAATCTCTAAATAAATCTAACAATTTAAAACTTAATATGATTAAGTTAAAAATCCTATCAATAGAATTTTATACCCACTCTATATAAAATAAATATTAAGAAAATAAAGTGTATAATAAAAAAAATAAAATTAAAACCTAGGACAAAAATATATAAAAAATGAAACTAAAATTTCAGAAAAAAATGAGAAAAAAAGGAGGAAAGGATAATACAAAATAAAAAATAAAACAAAAAATAAAATTTAAAAATTAAAAAGCTAAAGAAAATAATTTTAAAATAGAGACAAAAAATATATAACAAAAATTAATAGAAAAAAGAGGAGAATATAAAATAGAAAATGAGACAAATATATAAAATTTAGAATTAACTACAAATAATAAACTAGAGAAAAAGAGAATAATAAAAATATAGAAGAAAAAGAAGAACATGAAGAAAATAATATAAAATTGACAATTACAAATCAAGAGAAATTATAAAATAAAAAGTTAATCATAAAACAAAAATAAAAAAAGAAACCACAAAATTGTGTATTAAAAAAATTAAGTAGAATTTAAAGGTATAAAACAAAAAAACAGAAAATTAAGAGAAGAAAAACAAGATATATGACAGAAAAGTAAATAAAATATATACAAATAAAAATTAATCATAAAATATAAAATAAAATATTATATATAAAAGGTAAACTTAAGAAGAAGAGAAAGAAGAAAATTAAAATGAGAATTTGAAAATATAAAACAAAAAAATAAAAATTAAGAGAAAAAACAAAATACAGAGTAGAAAACTAAATAAAAAAATATAAAACAAAAACTATGGTACAAATCCTAAATGTAAAAGAAAAGAAGAATATAAAAAAAATAGAGAGAAAAATGAAAAATCAAAAAAAGAAAAGATGAAAATTAAAAAGTAAAATAAAAAAAGAAACATAAACACAAAATTGTATATTAAAAAAAATTAAGGAGAATTTAAAAGTATAAAACAAAAAAAATTAAGAGAAGAGATACAAGATATAAGATAGAAAAATAAATGTGAGTTATTGCGGCTTAAGATAATTTTGTATGATTTAAAAATTAAAAGAGAAGCTATGAAGTTCTATTGTGACAACAAGTCAACTATAAAAATTGTCCGCAATTTAATTCAACATGTCAGGATAAAGCATATTGAGGAGGATCGATATTTCATTAAAGAAAAGTTAGATAGTGGTCTTATCACTATTCCAAATATGTCTTTCATGAATCTATAGGCTGATATTTCAACAAAGAGACTTCCTATTGTGAGATTTCATGAAGTTACAAATAAGCTACAAATGGAAAATATCTATTTTATAACTTGAGAGGGAGAGTTGAAAAAACTCTATTTTTTCTACATTTGGCTCATATATATTTAGATTATTTGAATTTTATTTGGTTACACACTATCCCTATTCTTTGGAAATATAATCTATTTTTTATCATTGCTTTCTTGTATTATTATTGTAATTGTTTAATTGAATAAATACAATTTGGACTTTTTTTGTTCACAACTCATAAGTTAGGAAAAATCAACTTCAATTTGCATATAGATCAAAAAAGCATACTTTAATATTCAAGTTTCTCCAAGTATCACATAAATCAGAATAAGTATACCAATAGTATGAAGTGATAAAACTAAATCAATATAAATCATGTATGATTTTAGGATTGAATAGAGACTAAAAAATAATGCATTTAAACTTCCAAAAAGATCAGAACAATATACCTTGGATTTTTAGATTTTTCCACTTGTCCTAAACCTTGGTCCACATTAAGTCCTTCCACTTTAAGTAGGCGATCAACATCTTCATGATCTTCTCATCTTCCATTTTTGCAAACCAAAGTCCCATGAAGAAGAATCAGAAACTTAATCAGCAATTGATTTTTAAGTTATGTATATAATTTTCCAAAAAAAAACTCAAATACTATTGGTAAATTGTGAATTGAAACCTTGATAAGAATTTCACATCATCTTTTGCTATTAGTGTGATGTAATTAAAAGTTTATGTGATCAAATAACAGGAAAGAGAGACTTTTAAATATAACGATGCCCCTATTAAGATCCACATATTCAATGACAAATCACAACAACAAAGAAGATGAATATCAATGCCTATAAGCAATAGAAATGTTATTCGAAAATAACTTGAGGCCTCTTGAACCCCAATTAGTTTGAGTAAATAGATGAGATAGGCAGAAAAAGACTGCCTAACAAAAAATCCTGACCACTACCTACTGATAACTAAATTAAGGCTACATCATTTGACAATAATCTTGGATAATAATCTCCATATTCAGAAAAAGACTATAAAATAAAAAACCTTAACCATTATTTATTGAAAACTAAACAAAGAATGCAACCTTTGCCAATAATCATGTGGCATCAAATAGTATATATATAAGCAAAACCTAGAAATCAAAAGTGCACAGAGTAGAACAAATACTTAATCAAAAGAATCATTAAAAGAACAAAAAACAAGATGATATCTCAAAGATTTTAGAAATCATATTATACTATAATCAGTAAATACATAATGTATATCTAGAAGGTTTGGACCTGTTGGTTTTTTCAGTTGCTTTTGCTTCTGGCTCTTCTTTGTCTGAGCATTTCCTTACTTTAATGCAGCTTGCAATACAGCTTTTGCCTCAAAGTGTATGATGTGCTATTGATAAAAGAAACTGATAACACTAGCATCAAACCTACATTTTGAATGACTCAAGTGTACATGAAATAAAGAAAAATATCTGCAAGGTTTGTCGCACTATCTTCAGGAGAGGCAGTTGGTGTTTTCTCTTGAATTCTAAATCTGGACTTTGGACTGTGAGGATTGACAGATTCATCACGCTCTGATCGGAGGACAACCATACCATTGATAGATACATCTTCAACAGAAGTGAATATACTTGTAGGCTACACAATCAAAATTATAAAGTGAATCAATCAAAACAAGCAGTGCCATTGCTTGATAAAGTGCTTCAATCAATTTAAATGGTTTAACATGGGGCTCAGATTATGAAATGGTGTATGTTCAAAATCCTTTGAACATCATAAAACAATAGTCCCTAACCTACTCACAAATGGGTAATCCTGGAAATTGACTGTTCAAAAAAAAAAGAATAGAATGGATAGCGAAAAAGAATTAAGAAGAAAAGTTTTACATTATCTGAAGAATTTTCAAGGCTCTTATCATTATCTTCCATTTTAGCTTCTTTCTGCATAGAAACTTCAAGGGTCTGTTTGGAACGGGGTCATGGTCAAGGTCAAGATCAAGATTAGTGCACCACTTTTATAAATTAATATTTTTTTATTAAAATTAAGACTTCAATAATTTAAAGCTCAAAAAACTATTTAATTTTTTATAATAATTTAATTTAATAATAATATAAAATAATAAATATTAATTTCACAAGATAAAAAAAAAAATTCTAAAAAATACTGACCCGGTCCCTGACCCCAAACCAAACAGGCCACAAAGGGTTGATCATCAAGAAAACTTCTAGATCCTAATATCTGAAAATTTACAAAATCATCAGTCTTTCTAGGGGAACTAAGATTGGATGAGACATCATATTTTTTTTCTCTTGTTGCAATGGCAGGTGACTTTGCAGCCCCGTGACTTATATAGTATAGGAACTGTTCGAATAAGAGAGTTATAGGGTATAGAAACTATTTGCAGTATCCTGTCACTCACTTGTTTGAATAGTTTGCAAACAGTTTCTGTATCCTGTAACTCATTTGTTTGAACAGTTCCTATACTATATAAGTCATGGGTGTGAACAATTCTTGTACCCAGTGATTCACCTCCACGAACTGTTCCAGTACCTTGTGCTTCACCAATGCCCAAGCCCTAGCCACTACTCTGGAGATCCTTTCCTTGACTAACTCAATAACAAAATAAATAAGAAGCAAGATAAAAAAATTCAGTAGAAAATAGGCTTATATATGGCAAGGAAGGAGACACAACATATGGCAACAGATTAGAGATGTCTAACTATGAAAATATGCAACAAAGAGCATATCTCCCTACTTTTGGATATGGTTATTCTTCTCAAGTACACACGTATAATCTAGTGAAATCAATTAGGTTTAAATATCCATTTGAGTATGATCTATTTGTCATGCATCACATTGCCCATATGAATTAAGGTACAACATAGATATGCGTTCACTGATGATGCGTTGAAAATGGATCACATAATTGAATGTAAAACAACTAAAAGCACATAGCATACCTTAACCTTGGGGTTTTGTCACTTAATTCTTTGGCCGCTCTCACAGTGCAATCCATTCTCAAAAGCCTTCTGCCCATTTCCTTGAGTTTTTTCACCTTATTATTAATGAAGTTAGATATTGATGAGTAAGATGATTCCCTTTGATTCTTTTCATTTCTTGTCTAGATTCTCAACATTCCTTATAATTCAATTGTGTAATGGTTAGTCCACATGTTTGCTTGTCTTATTTATTTATTTGTATGTTGTAATGAGGTGTTTAAGAATTTTTGGTTTTGCTTCCTAGATATACAAGGTTATTTAGTATCATAAGCATTGACTTGATTTGGTTACAGAGAACCTTTGGACAATGTGATAAGATATCATCTTCTCACAATTGTTTTAGCTTCTTGACTATGTTCTACAATTGTAAGACTGGTGGCTTGGTTTTGGCTTTTAGGCTAGGGGCTTAATGAAACAGGACTTTGGAGCTCTAATGACAAGTGATTTTCATTCTTATATAGTTTGGAAGTTGATTGTTTTTATGTGAATGATCATAGTTTTAGATTAATGTTTGTGAAGGATTTGTTAGTCGACTTTTTATCCTATTGTTTTTTTCCTAATTTCATTTATGACTTATTTTATTTTGATATTCATAGGTCTTGCATATGAAGATTGAATAGAGCTTGCATATACTTGGCTTATCCTCTTTTAACACTCATGGTCCCAATTTAGTTATTTTGTAGGTTTATTGCTTGGGAGTGAGTTCAGGATAAAGACATGTTTGCTATCCTAATTGATACTCATGATCTCTATTTGGTTGTTTTGTAGGGCTATTACCAGGCAACATGAATTTGGATGAAGATAAGTGCTTTAGTGGTTCTTATTGCTGTGCTCAACAGAAGAAGGAACCATGTTTGATGCTTGAAGATGGATAAACAAGATTCTTGTCCAACAAATGAAGAGGAAATCAAGAGAGCAAAGGGCTACACCTAAAGAAGGATTGCTATTACCAAAAAAAAGATAGAACAGATGAGAGAGCTATTCACAAGGCTGAAATCCTTCGGGAGGCCTAGGTTATGCTTGCCACCTCATTGGGCCATACAAGTTCTATAAAAATATAAATATGAGAAGGTATAATTCTTTGACAGCATTCCTATGGATACACAGGCAAGTGATGCTTCAGCTTGATTGTGAATGCATGGAAACAGAGCTTGACAGAAATAATGAACATTTTTTTAAAGATGCATTGAAGTGATCTAATTATTTGCAGGTAGGCAAATGTTCCATGTTTGAAGGCTAGTTGTTGCATTCTGATGTATTGAACAAGTATTATTATCTCCTATGAGCATGTGTTGCTTTTGAAACATTCCTAGCACATTCTGTGGTTGAAATTTTTATGAGCAGGCCAAATGGAAGGATTTGTGAACTGATTTAATGTTGTCCCTTCTTGCTTGGCAATAGTTGTGAATTTGAATGATGTCTAATTTTTATCCATGCATTTCATTCGCTATCTTTGGTTAAAACACATTAGTCAAGGAGTGAGGCATTTGTCATTCCTTATAGCATGTGAATGTTTACGAAGCACTACAGCCCAACACAAATTAAAAATGGTATGGAAATATTGATAAAAGGAACTTATAGTACTGTTCTGAAGTTGAGCTTCAGCTTGGAGAAAATGTATTCCTATTAACTAATATTTTAGTTGGTACTTGTCCAACTCAATGGCCGTATGCCATGTAGATTAAATTGACACGATTTTTACAGCCCAAAAGTTGGAGTTTTGCATAAGAATAAGATCAGAAATATACATATATCCACTAAAACATTCTTACAACTAGTAATACACAAACCTTAGTGAGTTGGTGTTTGACCAACATAGTACTAAACGATGGATATATATGAGGTGATGTTTTTCATATTTATAGGTCAGTATATTTTTTGACTATAAGGCATTTAAATTTGATTCACTGGCCTTTCTAATAGCTGAAAAGAACTTTGGCACCTGCGGAGACAATTACTTGTGTGGGTTTTATGTATCAATGGCTAATATATGTGCAGTTTAAATCCTGAGAGTTTAGGTAGGGATTTCAAACAAGAAGTTCAGGTGAGTCCAGCATCTTGGTCTTCCATTGTATAACTTTTTTTACTTACTTCCTTGTACAACTGTTTTACTTAGCAATTGCCACCTAATTTCAAATATTTCACGTATATTTGCACTATGTTTCCTCTGTATTTTTTAGGTCAATTGTGAATTCTCAAGTGGTCAGCAACAGAATCTTGCCTTTTATTAGAACTTTAATTTGTGATTTTTTATAAGTCATGTTTCTTAAAATTGTGAAGTTGCATTATTCCTTGCTTAAATGCTTTTAGTACTTTAACATTTATCAAAAAATAATTTTGTAGAATCAGTATGCCTTGTCATGTGACCATTTTTGTGTATGTAAAGATGCCAACAAATTTCTTTAAGATCTATTTATATTTTCAAGTTAGTGATGAACTAGTTGGGTGATTAGTATTCAGTGAGTTTTTGTATATTGAGAGTTTAGTCCATGTGTTTTAAGAATTAAACTTCGGTATTTTGCTCCTAAGATGATTTGGAATTTTTTCAAAAAATAAAGTCTACACTTGCACATGATGTTCTTCACAAGAAGAGTAAGAGATCTAACTGATCTCAATGAGCCAAAAAATAATGGATATGATTACATGATGACATTTTCTTGTATATTTCTTATTTTTTACAAATAAAAAGGCAAGTCTATCGATTTCACTATCCTACTACTTTAACTATCAAAATGATTGTATATATTTTCATTTCTCTCCTCAGAAGCTCATGGCATCAGTTTGTTTCTTTGTAGATCTATTGAGACATAATATATGTCTCGATGAAGGTAAGGGTTCTATCTTGAACTCCGATTATTTTTTTCCTTGAGTTGTTGATTTTAGATGTTCCTTTCGTTTTGTCTTCTTACAAGTTATGATTAGTGTTTTTTCTATGATTTTTTGCTAGGGTTCAGAGCCATTGGATGAAGTTGGAGTTCTGAGAGTAACCAATTTGAACTTTATGTGGCTTTGCTGAAATAAACTCTTTCTATTGCAAATCGTCTTGTTATGGACTGCTTGGAGTTTATGTAGGGCTCAACTTTAGTTTCTATATTTTTGTTTCTCTGACCACATTGTTTAGGTTTAGATATTGGTTTCATTCATTGTGATTCTTTCATACAAGAATAGTATGCTTATTTGGTTATAGAGCGGCATTTGAAAGATCTAGATCCTTGGATTTTGTCTTTTTAAAATTAATTTCATATTTGTTTCTTGAGCTAATGAGTTTGGGTATCTGTTTTATTCTTAACTTGAAAGAGTTAGTTTTAGATTTTAAATTAATTTATGTTGTTGTGTTTGGTTGGTATTTTTTTTTACTGGGAGCGATTGAAGGAATTTGGAGCTCTGATGGTAAACCATTTTTATTGGTTTAAATTTAATTTTTGTGATTCAAATTGTCTTTTGTCTGGGATTGATTGAAAAGTTCGTTGGTCTGGTTTTTCTTAAGATATTACTTTACTTGTTTTGTACGTTCATTGCCATAGAGCATGATATTGTCTTTTAATTGTGAGTGATTGTAGTTCTTTTGTAAGTTTTCTTCAAGGGTTGGAGCAATTGAAGGAATTTGGAGCTCTGAAAGTACCCATTTTTTGGACCTCCTGTTTGATCTCCTCCAATAGACAATTGCTACGGATCACCAGGTATGTGGCATGAGTTTCTTTCACTTTTTTGTGAATTCCGTTTTTTTCAAGATATTGCTTTCTTTTGTAGGTCCATTGCTAAAGAATCTAACTGTGTGTAATTGTTGTTCTTGTGTATTTTTTTACTAAGATTGGAGTAATTGAAGGAATTTGGAGCTATTAAATTTCCAGTTTTTGGTCTCTTGTTTGATCCACTTCAATGGATACTCAAGAAATTGGTCTGGATCACTGGGGTATTAGGTGTGCTGCTTCTTTCTCTTTCTTGCAAATTCTTTGATTTCTATCTCTTCTTTTTCCTCAATTGGGATAGTTCTTAAAAGTTCACATTGATTATATTTTGGCTGTAAGACATGATCTCTGTTCTTGATTTTGAATGTTGTGGAATCGGTTGGAGATTTCAAATGATTAAGTATGGTGTGAGTTCTTTTCTTTTCTTTTCTTTTTGTCCCTTTCTAAGCATTCTGAGGGTGATAAGTATGGATTCCTTTTGGTGTTTTGAAATGGCTGTAGATTGCTTTGGCTGCTAAGATTGCATATGATAAATATGAAATTTTTTCCTTTCTTTTCTTTTTTTTTTTTTAGCAATCTAGGCATGATGATTATGGATTCTTCATGTTGTTTTCAAAGGCTACAAATTATTTTGACTGCTAAGGTTGTTTTCTTTTTTGTTGAAATTATAAATATGAAATTATTTTTTTTTCTGTTGTCTCTTTTTCTTAACAAGTAATATGGGCATGATGATGAGTATGAATTCTCCATAATATTTTGAAATGGCTATAGATTGCTTTAGTTGATCTGTATGAACTTTATCCTTAATTTTGAATGATATGGAGTAGGAAAATGGAAGCTATAAGTACGGGTTTCTATGTGGTGCTCTATTTTGAAATAAAAGTTTTGTGCAAGAAGGATGAAAATGCTCAGTTATCACAGCAAAAAATTTTCTGCAACCAGAAATGGTAAGATCCAGATGGGGCAACATAGCAATAGATCAGCTTTATTTTTCCTAGATCTAGTGTCATTAGGTGGACATCATGGTTTTATTTATATCCATAAATAGGCTTTTTCAATCAGTGTTGACTAGTAAGCTTGTTATAGAAATATTTATTTCCTGATGAGAGTTCTACTTGTGGTTCTTACTTATCCTCAATTTATTTTACTTGATTATTTTGTTCATCCCACTTGTAGGATATGCAACTTGAGTTTCACTATCAGTTACACACAAATGCTTGTTTTGCTTGACTATTGGAATACTATGAATGCTTCAGATTTATGCTGCCTTTGCATTTCTTTCAAGATATTGTGCAGTTCTTAGGCAATCATGATTGCAGTCAAGATATTCCTCATGACACATCTTAGTTGCTATTTTATGCGTTTAATTCATCAATATTGCAAAATAGGTCTATCTGTTGATATGAAGTACTAGTATTTTGTTTCTGATCTTTTTGTATTATTCTATTTCTCTTCTTTATAAAGCAATATGTTTCTTTATTGATTGCTCAGAACATAGCGGAAGTGATTTGTATAACTAAATTATTCATCATTTTTAATTTTGTCATATTATTTATACTTTATTCGTATTGATTTAGCATATTTGTTGTGGTTCACTACATCACCTCCTTGAGTACAAATTTCATGTGAAATTTTGTCATCAAGTAGGAGGTTAGGCACATTGTGTTTTTTCTGATCTTTTTTATATTTGATTTTGGTACTTTGCTTAATATGAATAATTTATTGGATTGTTTAACTCCATTAAGTGGTTGAATTGTTATTTTGTAGTAGTAATTCTATACTAAAATTAATTTCTACAATTTTGTGAAATCCAATAAATTATTGATGTCATCTAACAATAAGAACATATAAATACAGTCTCTTTTCTCTATGGAGATAGTTCTTGAAAACTCCCATTGATTACATTTGGCAACCACGCATGATCTATGATCTTGATTCTAAATGTTAGGGGTTTCTTTTCCTTTCAATTTTTCAATTCTTTCTGTTTTTCTTATTTTTTTGGAGCAACCTGGGAATGGTAATTATGGGTTTCTTTTCACTTTCTTGTGAAATTCTTTGCTTTTTCCTCTCAATTCTTTTTTTATTTGCCATTGAGATAGTTCTTGAAATTTTCCATTGGTTTGATTTGGATGTTACAGGTGATCTTTGTTCTTGATTCTGAATATATGTAATGGGTGTGAAATTGCATATGAAAGTATGGGTTTCTCTGTGGTGCTTTGAATTTTTTATAGATTTCTTTGACTTCTATGAATGATCTCTGTATTTTGAATAATATGGTGTAATCTTCTGAATTATGTTAAAGTTTCTTGTCCAAGAATGTTGAAAAAGCTCTGTCTAGGCATTGGAAAACTTAATACAACTGAAAATGATAAGGTCCACGGGGGTATTTTAATGCTGGCATGCCTTCTTTTCCTGGAGAAACACTTTAGTAGCAGTTTTAGCCTCCAATTAGGTTGAACCTCGTGGAATTTCAGAAGGGATGCACCTACCACATATAATTCCCTCTTTAGACTTTAGTGTAGGAAGAAGGTACTTTTTCTATTCTTCTACTAGTAAACATTTGTTGCACCTATTTGATACACCATGCACCCCCCTCATGCTCCTGATGGTGTACCAGAGTATACTGCATTCTATTTGTAGTCATCCTCTGAAAGTTTAGATTGTGGATAGGTCAACTATTTCCAATTGTAGAATAAAGAAATTATGTAATTCCTTTGAGCAAAATGGTGTAGAATAAAATGGTTTAAGGGTGACTGTTGGATCTTGAAATGCTGCCTTGCTATTTCATAGGCTCTTTATATTTTATCTCTATTCTTTTCCCTTGTTGCAAGAGATATACCAAATTCTATGGCACTTCTGAAAGTTCAGCAATTAATTTGGTACATGACACATTGATGAGTATGTATACCTAGCCCATTGTTCCTACAACAATCCTGCATCAGCCACAATGACCATTCACATCCAGATCATTCACTTAGTTTTTGCTTCATGTTTCAAACAAATAATTTATTGCAATTATGCCATGAGTATTCACAGGATGGTGATGAAAACATTGGGAGGTTCTTGTATTTGGAAGGAGTGGAGTATATCATGTGGTGCACATATGAAGTGCACTTCTATGCAATTCTGTTTTTCTAGATCTGTTTCCCAAAATTGAATTAAACATCCAGCGTGATTTTGCTATTTTTGTCTTGTATGAGGATAGAAGAAAAGTTAAGTTAATAGCTGAAGGTAACTAGGGTATCGGAAAGGTTAGAGGTTCAGTTCCTCAAGACCTAGGAACACATGATCCCTAGCATGAAATGTATCCCTACAATATACATGATATTCAAGTGTACAGGGATTTTGCTGCAACTCATGACATGTCGGAAAGTCTGGCCTTCAGCATGTGCAGCTATTGATTACATGCTACAGTTTGATCATGGTGGAGATGGTCTCATTGAGAATGACAGTTTTCCAGATCAAACTTATGATACTTGGACGGTTCATGGCATCAATGCCTATTATGATGCCTATAGCTTTCTGAACTGCAAGCTGTAGCTGCTGTAGTTCGATGGCTTGGGGATCATGCTTTTGCCAAATGGGGGCAATCAACAAAATGCATCCAAATGGTCAGAAGGGTTTGGGGTGAGTATTTTGTATTCTTTGACAATCTAATAATGTCATTATTTTGCTTTGCTGAATGGTGACAATTTTTGTTTGTTGTTTTCTTTTCCTTTCACACAACAATTGGACTTGGTAATTAGTCATCAAACTTGCAAATAGTGCTATTAATTATTGAAATGTCTTATTTTTTATGTCAGTCAGAAAATGTATTATATGTAAACAAGGAGATAATAGTGTTTTGGATGTTCAAAGGGTTTTCGTCATCCATGTTCTTTCCATGTAAAGAGGTTTGTGTAATGTTAATTTAATATTCTATTATTTTACTATTAATTTATTGGTGGTAGTAGCTAATTTCATTCAAGTAAATTGCAAATTAATTTGAAATATCACTAAATCACAATATGCCAATGTTTTTTTGTTGAAGTTTTGTTGGGGTTGAGAATGGATTGCAAGGGAATTTCTTGGTGAATTAGTTTTACAATCATGAAGTGAAATATTGGCTTATTATTACTATTCATGTAATTTATTGTCCGGGTTTGGATGATTTGTAGGAGATGAGAAGGGGCTTTACTCTGTCCCACACAATGTATTACTATTTGCCCTAGCAGGCAAATTTTTGGTGGTAGCAAAGATCTTCTAATTATCAATAAGAGAGCACTATGCGGGGAATGAATTTAGTAGTAATTCTTTTTTTGGAGTAGGAAAAAAAACATGGCTATAGATTATAGATTATAAGATCTTCTAATTATGATTAGTCTTGAAAATTTAAATTCTTAAAAAATTCTCGGGTATTTTTGTAGGATTTTTGTAGTAGATTATAAGACACTAAATTAGTATGTATATTCCTCTAATTTTTTAATTATATTTATTGGAGTCAAACACATCAACAGTTTCAAATTGAGAGATTCCTTCAGATAAGATCCATTGGGTTGGTCTACACCACTAACTTTCAAGATGGAGACATCATGAGGTGGACTATCGAAGTGTGACGGCCCTTTTGAAGTTTAAATTAGTATCGCTCTTTGAAAGAAAAATAATAATGAAATTCAAATGTTGAAAGCGGTATATCTATAAAAGAGAAAGAGGTACACTTTTTTTACTTTAATGGATTGTATTTTATAGGAATAATATCCCTAATTTTTAGGAGATTTGTTATGATTATCTCCTGAAATATAGTTACTCTCTTATAATGGATTTCTTCTAAATCTAATTTTGAACTAGCTTATCGGACCCTAATTGAGCTAGTTCAAGGGTTCACTATATCATTAGTACCCTTAACTCCGAAAATCAAGTTTTTATGCTCGGTAAGGGGAATTAACTCTATATTCTTCTTAGATTATATTTTCAGCTAAGTTGATAGTTTGAGCCAGTATTCTATTCGATCAAGATTTCTTTTACCCCTAGTGAGGTTGGACGACGCCACTTATTCTAAAGGTCAAACTACAGGTGGTCATGCTAAGGGTGACATCACTTGTTTTAGAGGCCAAAATTTAAAGACTGTGCTTAGGATTGTGTCACTTGTCCTGGAGCTCAAATTATGAGGTCATGCCTAGGATTGCTTTGTTTATCCTGGAGGTTGAACTATAGGAGATCGTGCCTAAGATTGTATTATTTGTCCTACAAACTAAATTGTAGAAGATCATTCCTAAGATTGCATTGCTCATCTCGGGCGTGTTGGTGATCTCTTAGATTGACGGTGAGACAACAAAGTGGATCTCAATGAAAGTATCACTGTTGATGGAGTCAAACTCACCATTAGTTTCAAATCAAGAGACTCCTTGAAATTAGATACATTGACTTGCTCCACGCCGCGCAATCTATAGGACGAAGACACCATGAGGGGGAGCAACAAAATACGGCGATTCCTCCAAAACTTAAGTTAGTATTATTCTTTATAAGAAAAATAATAATAAAATTCAGAGGCTGAGAGCTTGTATATCTGTAAAAGAGATAGAGGTATATTTTTCATACCTTAATGGACTGTGTTTTATAAGAATAGTATCTTTGATTTTTAGAAAATTTGGCATGATTATTTGCTGATATATATTTATTCCATTATAATGGATTTTTTCTGTATTTCATTTCGAGCCGACTTATCCAATCCTAATTGAATCTGTTCAAGAGTTCACTATATCATCAGTATAGAAGTATCTATACTCTAAAACCTTTTCTTGCATCTATGTCCTTCAAATTAAAATAATACTGATTTTTATGATAGAGCATTGCATATGTATTCTTCAATGGGTCGAACTTAACTATATAAAGATTTTCTTTGATAATTTTACATTATATTTATCAAAAAACAAGTCATTGATTTGGTCTCAAAGATATAGACATAAAAAAATTTATTTAGACAAATAGGAATGTAATTAAAAATTTTAGAGGGATATATATACTAATTTGGTATCTTTTTTAAAGGTATATACATGCCAAATTTCCAAAAGTCTTTTGCAGTTATTCAGATTTGATTGAATTTGTGCCTGAGTCCTAGTCAGAGTTTGAGTCTGGCCATAGTTCATCTAAATCCAACTATTATGCCAAAGCCCTAGTCAGAGTTTGAGTCTGGTCGTTATTCGTCTGAATCCAACTATTATGCCCAAAGTCCTAGTCAGAGTCAGAGTTAGACTAGTTCGCAATTTTCCCTACAATACTATATAAGGAAGTAGCCTCCAACCCATGACCTTCTCTCTCTCCTCTCATTTCAAATGGGAGGAACCCTAGGAGAGCTAGCCTAGATCTCAGCAGGAAATATGGGTTTCTTTTCACTTTATTGTGAATGCTATGGCTTCTTTTATTAAGATAGTTCTTGAATTTTTTTCGTTATTCAGGTTATGCTATAGGTTTTCTTTATTCCTGATTATGAATATATGTTGGTGTGAAATTGATCAATATGGGTTTCTGATGCAGTGGAGGAAGGCACGAGTAATAGAGAGAAGATCACAGTCTTCTCATCATGATAGATTCTTGAATCCACAAGGAAAATGAAAGGGAACAAACCCAAAATAAGAGAATATTATTGATAGAAAATTTTTCCTCTATCATAACTTTGGGTTGTATATATAGCCCTCTAATAAACTGAGTCCTACTTGATGTAGAATAAAAATAAGACTTAAAATCCACTAAAAATTCTATTTATCATATCTTGAATAAAAAGATTTAAATCCTATTTCTTATTGAACTAGGATTGTTATTGACTCAGACTCCTAAATAAATCCTAATTTTGACCAACACAAATATTGAATTATCTAAAATAGTAAATAATAAGATTATAGTAACCGACCTCAGCTTTCCAATGGATAGTTATTTACTGAATTTGGATAAATATCTTAGGAAATATGGCCTTCGTATTATAACTGTACCAATTTCTGGCAGATCATGATTGGAGTTGAAATTGAACTTGAACCGGATCTCTAATTTACTCTAAAAAGGATATAGTTGTCCTACATTAGAGCCCTCTACTTGTAAAAGACTTATCCTTAAGTCAAAGATTGGAGTCTCCATTATTGCACTCTTTCAGTACAAATTTTGATGATGAAGACTAACTAGACTTTACTGAAATATGTCAATTGTTTGATCCTTGTTCTTCCAATGCCTCAATTTATTTGCCTCTGCTATTTGTTGGTATATGCACTTTTATATTCAATTTTGCACCTCGAGTAATTATAATAAACTTTTTGGGTATGACGAATAATAACTAAAATCATGTATCATTTCATCATCCTTATTTGGTGAAAAATTTTATGGCATTTTTGCATCTTCACTAGTAAATTTTGGATAGGATAATTGGTCCTCTCCAAAGATAATATTATGATTTGTATCATTAGTAATTTTACAACTTTGATTGAAATTCTCAATATGTGCAGATGACTTCTCTCATAAATTGAAATTTTCTTGAGAACTATTAGTAGGCATGTACAAATCCTCATTTGGACTTGCTTCATCCACAGGAAAGGTATTTAGAATTATTTTTCTGCTGTCATCTTCTTTTTTGGCATTCATCATTATAAAGGAAAAATGTTTAATATAGAAAGAAATTATAGTAGAATTCATGACAACACTAACATTTGAATAATTTATCTCAAAATTTGTGATTTGTTTTGGAATTTTGGAGAAGTTAGAATGATTTTTTACCCTTTTTTGAATCGCATGCTTCAATTTGGTGCATACCTCCTCATAATGAATAAAGTAGTCTTCTTGTAGAAATTTTTTTTCTAAAAGGTGTCGCATTTCTAACCATGTTTGGAGTTTTTGATGACCTTCTTTTACACATTATTGTTGAAGTTGCTCTCACTATGATGAAGCTTGCCACTTGAGTTTTAATTCAACAATATTAATTTTTATTATCTTAGGAACCTTTAGACATCTGAAGAAGTCTTTAAATTGTTCTATCCAATCGAGAAAATTTTCATATCCAAGAAAGTCAGAAAGGTGATTTGAATAAACTATCCCATGTGATAATCTCTAAGACGTTGAATTGCGAGTCTCTTCGATGATCAATTGACAAACTTGGTTCTTATTTCCAATTTGCTTCAAAAATTTATACTTTCTAGTGATAAAAGTAAGAAAACTTTGTTTGATCAAATTTTAATTTGATAATTTTCTAAATCACTATTCACGAAGTTGTCACCACCAACTACAATTAGTGGAGTTGAGCTTAGGAACAACGTCACTCTGATACCACTTGATACAGCAAGGGAAGAGACGAGGAATAGAGAGAAGATCACCGTCTTTTCACCATGATAGATCCTTGAATCCACAAGAAAGATGAAAGTGAACAAAACCAAAATAAGAGAATATTATTGATTAAAAAAAATTTTCCTGTTACAACCTTGGGTTGTATATATAATGCTCTAATAAACTTAGAGTCCTACTTGATGTAAAATAAAAATAAAACTTAGACTCCATTAAGAATTCTACTTAACATATATTAAATAAAAAGATCTAAATCCTATTCTTTATTGGACTAGAATTGTTATTAACTCAGACTATTAGACTTCATTAAGAATTCTACTTAACATATCTTAAATAAAAAGATCTAAATCCTATTCCTTATTGAACTAGGATTGTTATTGACTCATACTCCTAAATGAACCCTAATTTTGACCAATACAAATACTAAATTAGCCAAAATAGTACAAGAAAATTATAGGAATTGACCTCAGCTTTTCAACGGATGATTATTTGCTAAATTTGGATGAATATCTTAGGAGATATGGCCTTTGGATTATAACTATTTCAATTCTGGTGGATCATAGTTGGAGTTGGAATTGAACTGGGACTGAATATCTAATTTTACTATAAAAGGATGTAGTGGTCCTACATCAGTTTTTTATTTCTATGATGTTTTGAAATTTCTATAGATTTCTTTGGCTGCTATAAATGATCTTTGTTCTTGATTTTGAATGATTTGGTGTTTTTTCTGAATTATGTTAATTTTTTCATGTGCAAGAATGATGTGGTGCTTTCTTCTTTGAAATTAGAAAACTTACTACAGCTGCAGCTGAAAGCATAGTGGTAGATTGGTAGACTCATTGTTTTATTCGTGTTCCTAGCTCTAGTTTCATTAGGTAGAATCATTGTCTTCTTCCACTATAATAGTGTTCAATCACCATTGTCTGGTAGACTTGAAATAGAAATAATTATCTCTAGGTCATAGTCCTACTTTTGATTTTGGCTATAATGATTTGATTCTTTTTTTGGGTTTTGGTATTTTCAAATTGTGATAGCCAGATAGAAAAAAAGACACCTTTGTGAGGTCATTTTGATTCCAATATGCTGAGTTATTTGTTAAGAATTTGATGCTCCAAAATGAAATATTTAAGATGGTATAATATGTTCTTTTTTATACTGGAAGACTCTTTTCCTAGAGACCCTCCAAAGTGTGTCTTTAGGGATTAATGGAAAGCATGCAGTAGGCTATATCCTCCCTTAATGCCATTTAGTGGTTGTTCTCTATGGCCCTATACTTTTATTTTCTATTTTGGTTTAGGTTTCTTTGATACTAGATGGTTGATTCTCTATAATTCAATTCAATTTTCTATGACTGAGATTTGGATGCTGTTGGTTTTTTTCTGTTGCGAATCATTTGATACATGGATAGAGTTTAGAAAAAAAATCAGTTTTGATAAGGATTGATCCTTTTCATTTATCAATAGCCAGAGTTCAATCACCTCCAACATATGCAACCAACACTTCTTTTCACTATTAAATGCTTATTAGCCTCTTCTGGTATTCTAAGTTCAACTTTCACTAGAAAGATAGACATGGTTGAATGGTTAATAGTAATATCTTTGTACTTATTGCAATCAGTTCATTTTTTAGTTTCTAGTCATTTATTTTTATGTTTTTGAAACCACATGCCAAAAATCAAAATAGGCAATTTTGAATCATGAAATGAATCATCTCAATTACTCTCATACTTGCAACAATTTTGCCTTTGTATTGCTTTTCGACATGCTGAAATCTAAGATGCATCAAAACATACAAATTTACAACACATTATTTTCTTGCACAATCATTGGACACCCTACAATTCTAGAAATTCTACTTGCCTTCAAAAATAAATTTTTGTTTGATTTGAAGTGTTTATAAATGATAAGTTTGCAAGCATGTTAAACAAATGTTCACTCTCTGTTTTATCATGATCATAGTTGTTATCCTTTTTTATTTTAGAGGATTAAGTTAACTGATAGAAGTTAACTTGTTCTATGGTAATAAACTAGGTTAAAGAGTCAAAGCTGGTGTACTGAAGAGATTTTTCTGAAAGATTACAAGAAGCGAGATTATTTCGTTCATAAGGTATTTATACAGTTGAACTTTATTTTTTCAATTTTCAGATGGTTGTGATTATAATAGAAATACTTTGGTGAAATATTTAGCTTTCACCATTTCTTTCTATCTGCATGTCAGGCAAGTTATTGTATTTAAGACTCAAGTTAGAAGAAATTCTACTTTAGGTGTTGACCCCTCACATATATTCAAATTTTAACTACAAATCTGGACCATCCTAAGGTGTTCGCAACATTTAGTTTTGCTTAATTCTATTTAAGTTCTTCTTTCATGGTGGATTTCCTTGAAGGTTTGTAGTTTGTTGAATTTGATTATCATGGTTGATATTCTTTTACCACTTGACTATAAGTGAAATCTTTTTTGCTTGCATGAAAAATTTCACAAACAATGGATTTATATTTATTTGTTGCTAGTACTAAGGAGTCCTATTTTTCCATAATTTCCATTTGAAAATAGCTAGGTTCATCTAAATTTTATGCTTGGAGAGAGGACATGACCATTGTCTAATTAAAAAAATTTTACATTCCTTATGTTTAAGGTATATCATATTTTAGTTTTGGCATTTGGTAATATATCTTCTGTGATATCTTATTCATGTTAGGTGTTATTTGTCCATTGGTAATCCATGGCAAGATTCTTTAGGTAGTCTCTTTGGCAGTAGTATTGTTCTACTTGATATTTTGTTATTTGTTTCTTGTTTTACTAAATTCTTTTGTGGTACAAAGCCAATTCATGTGTGCAATAATCCAATGCTTTAGTAAGGTAGATGTAAAAAATCTATCCTAACACTCTAGGAAAACTACCCTTCATACTTGTGCCAATGTTGCATGCTTGGCTTGCTTGTTGGTCACCAGATTTTGGATAATTTCATTTGATACCATTCAGAATGTAATAATAATCCAGTTTTGGTATATGTTTCTAATCCATTTGGTTTTTCAGTATCTAGCCATTAATTCTACTACTGATTTTTAAAAATACCTAGGCAAATTATCACTTTTGATAGTGATTGAGGATAAAAGTTTGAAACGAGTTGGATATATATGGGATAAAAGTAGGATATGGGTTAGATATGGGAGGATATGTATCATATATAGGATAATAAGGGAGGATATGGGTAGGATACTTTTTTGATACAGGCAGATTACATTATTTAGTATGTATCCCACTAGTATCTAATATCCACCATATCCCACTCTGGTATGGGTAACCCATGAAGGCTATTGTGATACCCATCGTTGACTGTGAAGTCCCTCCCAAGCTCACTATGATGGATCTCATGATGCCCTTCATCGTCCATAAAGTCCTCCACGAAGCTCTAGTGACCAACATTGTTATGGCTTGGAGGATATGGGTTAGATGGTGGCTACAGGTAAGATACTTGAGGATTTAGGGTAGATATGAGTGTATTCAGATTAGATATAGGGTGAATACTGGAGAATATGGGACAATACTTTGGAAAATGCTAGATATGGTAGGATACTTGTAGGATAGGTGCACATTATCATATTTGGCCTGTATTCTACCATTATTCGATATCACCTTGACCCACTTGGAGGTTGGGAAGCTCCTCCTAGAGCACCTTTGAACCCATTGGGTCCAAAAGATGAGATTGCCCTAAAACTATAGTAGGGCAAAGTGGGCTGGACAACCATATTCAGGGATATTTTTGTGATGCGCTATACATCCATGGTGAAATTACTAGAATATTTATAAAAATACCCTCAATTTATCAAAATGCCCTCAGATGTTCTAAAATGACCTTCAGAAGTCCAAAAACATCCTAAAGTACCTGCAGATGTCTAAAAATATGTTGAAATAACTAATGGATGTCCAAACACTTTGTGAAATGCCATACAAATGTTAGAAAATAATCCAAAATGCCTTACAAATGTCTGAAAATTTCTTGAAATACCCCACGGATATCTGTAAATATCGCAAAATATCCCTTGGATATTCGAAAATATCTTAGATGTTAAAAATATCTCAAAATGCCTTTGATATATACATCTGATCTTGAATGCTCATCAATGACTTGAAAATATTCACAATTTTAAGCAATCGTGATGCATTGAAGAACAACCCCTCAATAAAATTCAAATGGTTCCTCCCCTCTCCCCAACCTACATAACTTGAAATTACTCCAAAACACTCCTAGACGGTTTGAAATTCTTCCCGGAGTGCCTCAGACATCTTGAAATTGCTTTTGAATATCCCTTGTTGGCTTGAAATTATCTTGAATATCTCCATTTGGCTTGAAATTGCTCTTTAATGTTGCCGATTGACTAGAAATTGCCCCTAAATGCTACCAATTGGCTTGAAATTTGTCCCAAGCACCCTTGGTTTGCATGACAATATCATCTAAATGCATGTGGTTCGCTTGAGATTGCTCCCTCCCAAGAGCCCCCGATTGTCTTGAAATTACCCCATTAATGTCCAAAAATGTGCTAGTTTGCAATATAAATATCCAAAAAAAATCGCAAAATGCCCCATGAATGTCTAAAAATTCCCCAAAATACTCACATTTTGTTTAAAAATATCTCAAAATAGCCCTCAATTGACCTTAAATTGCTCTTGAATTCCCCTGATTTCCTTGAAATCAAAGCAAAATTGAAGCCATTTGGGAGCATTCAAAAGCAATTTCAAGCATCCAAAGGTGTTATAAATTTCAAGCAAAATGTTATCAATTTGGATGCTTGAAATTGCTTTTGAATGCTTCCAAATGGCTTCAAATTGTTTCTGAACATCCCCAATTAGCTTGAAAATTCCTCCTAAATGCCTCCTATTGATTTGAAGTTGCTCCTAAATTCTCCTAATTAGATTAAAGTTGCTATTGAACACTCCCAATTGTGTTTTAAAATACTGTTGTTAAGCTTGAGATTGCTTTTGAATGCCCCTAGTTTGCTTGAAATATCCATTGGATGTCAATTGGTTTTAGATTGCTCCAGAATGCCCCTAGTTGGCTTATTATTGCTCTTGAATGCCCTCAATTAGCTTGAAATTGCACTTGACCACCTCTGGTTTGTTTGATATTATCCCCGAACACCCCCGGATAGCATGAAATTATTCCCGAACACCAAAAATAATCCAAAATTTTTTCTAAACATACTCAAATGCCTTAAATACTTTGAAATTATTCCCTATCAACCCCCAATAGCTTGACTTGACATTATTCCCAAGCTTCCCTCGATGGCTAGAAATTGTCCACGACCAATTTCTGTTGGCTTCAAATTGTTCACAAATGTGCCTCAGTGACTCAAAAATATTCCCGAACACCCCCAATGGCTTGAAATTTTCTTGAATGCTCTGATAGCTTGAAATTGCTTCCAAACCCTCAAATGGCTTGAAGTCATTTTTGAACTCCACATGTTTACATTAAATTACTCCTAAATACCCTCGGTTAGTTTGAAATTACTCCAAAACACTTCCAACTGACTTGAAATTGCTCCTGAATGCTCTCTGTTGGCTTAAAATTTCTCTCAAATGTTATTGATTACTCAAAATTGCTAGCAAACTGACTCGATTGGCTTGAAATTGCTTTTAAATGTCCTTGATTGGATTGAAATTTCTCCCAAATGCTCCTGATTAGCTAGAAATATCTCCCAAATGGCCTCAATTGCTTGAAATGGCTCCCGAACATCATTAGTTGGCTTTAAATTGCTCCTACGGCCTTGGTTAAGTTGATATTGCTATCAAACACCCCTAGATGGCTTGATATTGCCTTGAATGCCTTTGATTGGCTTGAGATGGTTCCCAAACACCCCTCAAATGTCCAAAAATGTCCTTAACTTGCCCACAAATGTCTCAAGATAGTCCAAAATGCATAGTGGATATCAAAAAATATCTTGAAATTCCTTCCAAATATCCAAAAATATCCCAAAGAATGTTCAATAACTTCTAGAATTGCCACCAGAAATTTGAAAATATCCCAAAATGCCCTTGATAGGGCATGAAATTGCACTCAAATACCTCCGAATGGCTTAAAATTATCCTCAAATGTTTCAAATGGTCTGAAATAGAATGGCTTGCGGATACCCCTGATGGTTCCAAATTATTTTTGACCATCTCCTATTGGCTTAACATTGTTCTC
The DNA here is from genome assembly GCA_005019695.1 of Trichopus zeylanicus subsp. travancoricus. Taxonomy (NCBI): domain Eukaryota; kingdom Viridiplantae; phylum Streptophyta; class Magnoliopsida; order Dioscoreales; family Dioscoreaceae; genus Trichopus; species Trichopus zeylanicus. Next base: position 483,201 of record RXID01014226.1, read on the forward strand.
AAACACCTTTTATGGGTAGAAAATATTCTGAAATGCTTAATGATGGTTTGAAATTATTTCCAAATGCTCCCTCATGCCTTTAAAATATTCTCAAATATCCCTCAATTCTTTAAAATTATTCTCAAATGCTCCCCAATATCCTGAAATTGCTTCCCTATGCCCTCAAATTGCTTGAAATCGAGCGATCACCCCGAATTGCTTAAAATTTCTTCCAAACTCCCCAAGTTCATTTGTGATTGCTCCTTAACTTTCCCAGTTGGCTTGAAATTGCTCTTAAATGCTCCCAATTGATATGAATTATGCCTAAATGCTTTCTTTTGGTATAAAATTGCTCTCTAAGTTAGCTTGAAATTTCTCCCTAATACCCATAGTTGGCCTAAATATCTCCTTAGCACCCTCAATTAGCAAAAATAGCTCTTGAACACCCAAGGTTTGCCCCAAATATCTCCTAAATGCTTCTGATTGGACTAAAATTGCTCTTGATCATGATGTTGCTCCTGAACACCCATGGTTGGCTTGTAATGGATTCCAAACTCCTCAGATTGGCATGGAATTGCTCCTAAATGTAGTCGAGTGCATTAGTATTGCTGCAAAACAACCCTGCTTGGCTTGAAATTGGTCACGAGCACCCTGGGATGATTTACAATTGTTCCTAAACACTCTCAAATATCATGGATTGTCAAAAATTATTCCCGAATGCCCCTTGACTTCTTGACATTGTTCCTAAACATGTTTCGATGACTTGAAATTATTCCCAAAGGCTTTCGAATGGCTTAAAATTATTCTCAATTGTTCTTGATGACTTCAAATTATTCTCGAATACACCCAATAGCTTGAAATTGCTCTCAGATGCCATAAATGACTTGAAATTACTTTTGAATACCTTTGGATTGCTCGAAATAGCTCCCAAATGTCCCTAATTAGCTTGAAATTATTCTCAAATGTCGCTAGATGGAAATTTATTCCTGAACATTATCAATTGGATGGAAATTATTCTTGAATGCCACTTGTTGCCCTAAAATTATTTCTAAACATACCCAAATAGCTTGAAATCATTCTCAATGAGCTTGAATTAGTTGAAATTATTCTTGAATTCCCCTAGTTGTGTGAAAATTTTTTCTAAATTCCCTAAAAGGTCCAAAATTTTTTCTGAATGCCTCGAATGACTAATAGAGTGCACCAAAACATGTACATAGCATGGGTGCACTCTATTCGCTCGCTATATCTGAACATATCTACTTGCCTAACACTTTATATGACCATTCTTACAACATTGTTGCATAAGACAAAATTGCATGAGTGCACCAACATCTTGTGTATTTGATCCCAAGTGTTGTGCATGAAGCTATGTAAGAGACCCCTTAACCATCCCAATGGTAAATCACCAAAAAAAGAAAAATTCAAACCCTACAACTCTAGGCCCAATTTTTTGAGGTACTCAAATGCAAGAAGCGTGACCACTCATCTTGCTTTTGCTCCTAATTGCCATGTTCACAAGTCAAAGTGGACTTGAGTGCACAAGTAGGATACGAGTGGATATGGGTAACATACGAGAGGACAAGGGGTAAATACAAGTGTATTTGAATCAGATACAAGGTAGATATGGTAGGATATTTTGGATAATATTGGATATGGATAGGATACTTATGGATCACCATATCCGACATGTATCCCCCCATTATCTAGTATTCACCATATCCCACTCTGATACGAGTACCACGTGATGGCTATCATGGGACCCATTGTCCACTATGAAGTCCTCCCTGAGACCTCGTGATGAACTTCATAATGACCATAGAGGATATGTATTAGATAGAAATAATATATTAGTGGATATATGTCAGATATAGGAGGATAATAGGCAAACACAGGTGTATTCAAGTAGAATATATGGTAGGTACAGGAGGTTAAGTTGGAGAATGTTGGATATAGGTAGGTTATGCATAGGATACTCATAGATCACCGTATCCAACATGTATCCTGCTAATATCCAGTATCCACTATAGCCCACTCTGATATAGGTACCCTATGACAACTATCATGACTCAAGTCGTTGATCGCGGACTTCCTCCTTGGGTTATTTTTATGGACATCATGATGCTTGTAGTTGAGCATGAAGTCCCTCCTGAGGCCACTATGGTGGATGTCATAATGGTCATTAAGGATATGAGTTGGATACAGATTAGATTTGCATTGAATAGAGGTAAGATATGAGTGGATACGTATTGAATATGGGAGGATACAAGTAGGATTCTTTTAGGATATAGGTAGAGCACAGTATCCGATATCCACCATATCCTACATGGTACAAGTCCATGAAGTCCTCCATAAAGCTCCTATGATAGACATCATCATGGCCTTTAGGATATGCATTGGATAGATACTTGATACAAGTACAAAATAGGTGGATACTAGTCAAATATATGGGATTTAGGGTAGATATGAGTGTATTCAAGTCAGACATGGGGTAGATACTAGAGAATATGAGATGATACATTAAAGAATGTTAGATGCGGTAGAATACTAATAGCATAGGGGTGGATCACTATATTTTGCCTTATCCCATTAGTATTTGATCTCTATCGTACCCCACTTCAAGATTGGGAAGCACCTTCCAGAGAACCTTTGAACCCTTGGGGGCTAAGAGAGGCGGATTTCCCTACAACTATAAATAAAACTTTTTAAAATTTAAAAAAGTATATGTGAAATTATTAATATTATTATAATTTAAAATATTATTAGATTTACTTTCAGAAGTCACTTTGGAATAAAATATATGAAAGTGAAATTAAGTTATTTTTCACTTTTGGATTATAAGTGATTAGAATGTACTAATTTTCTAGAAATCGATTGTGTACAATTGAACACTAAAAGTGAAGTAAGTAGAAGTAGTCTTAACTTTCAACCATTTCTCCCCACTTATTGGCAACTATTTATATTTGTTAAGAAAAATTATATTGATGTGTGTTTTAACTAAGGGAAATATGAAATTTAGAAATTGAAATCATAGGTGATGGCGGATAGATCTATTAGATCAATCCCAAAACTAATCCAAGGTCCATCTAGGCATAACTTAAACTAGGTTGGTGCACTAACTAGGTCGGTGCCTTCATCTACATGAATGACAACTGAGAGAGTTTGACACCTACTACGTGGCTCACACTATAACTAATCCATGACATTCCCCTCCACATCACTTGTACATCATTGAGATAGGGGCAACGACTATTAAATGATGGACATTAAATACCAAAATCAACACCCATGGTGAGTAATTAATGAGTGGATCTTAATCATGACTCCCTTGGCAGAGTAATATCTCTTAGAAAAAATCACTAACATCAAACATTAATATTAATGATAATAAGAAAGAATAGGAATGGGACATCACAAGATCTATCTAACAAAACTACCTTGAGGTTACCTCAAAGCTCACCTACCTTATCCAATCACATCATACTCAAGCAAGTATATAAGCCCTACATAGGCAACATGTGAGAGGTTCTGATTTTTCACCTTCTACCTCCCCAAGAAAATTACCCTACACACACACTCTCAAAGTACTTATAACTTGAGCATCAGAGGGTCTTTGCGAGAGTCATCACTTCCAGCTTGGACTTTGGTGAAAAGTGGAGCAACGACCACTCAAAAACTTGAGCTAGATTTGATCTTGAATCAGGGCACAACAAGTTCATGCTTCATCATTTGGTGGAAAAAGGGTGGCTTGTCAACTTTCACCATGCAATCACAACCCAAGATAGGGGGCCTCTATATGTCAAAGCCAACTCTAGAGGAGACACTTTGTTTAAGACCAATAGATGGTAGTCAATGAAGAGATACAAAAAGTGTTGGTTGTAAGCTCTATCCGAGAAGTCTACTATCTAGAGTGGATAGCCAACATTGTCTAGGTGAAGAAAGCAAATGAGAAGTGGCGCATGTTCGTAGGCTTCAAGAACCTAAATTGAGTGTGTTGCAAAGACAACTACCTCTTCTCCAAGATTGATTAACTTGTTGACTTCACTTTTGGACACCAATTATTGAGCTTTCTCAGCACCTTCTCATGCTACCACAAAATATGCATGGACCCATAAGATAAAGAGAAGATGACATTCATCACCCACATCCAAATTTACTACTATAATAATGCCATTCAGCCTAAAAAATGCGGGAGCCACTTATCAGCACATGATGGACAAAGTCTTTTAACACTAGCTTGATAGGAACATGGAGGTATATGTTGACAATATATTGGTAAAAAGCTTGCTAGTCAAAGAGCACCTTGCTTGCCTAGCTAAGACCTTTGACAACCTTAGATGCTACTAGGTCAAATGTAACCTAAGAAGTATGTCTTCATATTGACATCTAGCAATGTCCTTGGCTTTATGGTTTCTAAGAGAGGCATTGAAGCAAATCAAAAGAAGATTTAGGCTATCATGGAAATGTAGCTACAAACATCAATTGAGGGGATCCAATGCCTCAACGGATGTGTCGCATAAGCTTTAAAGAAGAAGAGAGAGAGTTCCAATGGAATGAGAAGTGTGATCGAGCCTTCTTTGAATTAAAGAAGTATCTAGTCTCCACTCCTCTTCTTGTCAAACATGTACTATGAGAAACTTTCTACTTGTATGCTGTTATGGCTTCACAAACTCTTGAGTGCCGTGCAACCATAGTAATTTTCAATTTTCTATCTATTATACAAGCCATGTTCCTGGGGGAGCAAAAGTTAGATACCTCCTATTGTGTCACTGATACACACATAAAAGGGTCTAGGTAATCCATTGATGCCACACCCTAACAAAATAAATATGTAACTCTCTAGTAAAAAATCATAGTGCTACAAAATAAAGGAAAAGCTACCCATCGGGGGTTGTGCTAATGGAGGATGCTTTGATACTTAAGTTAGCAAAAGAATAAAGAGTATTGAGAATATGGGTGTAAAGTGGAGAAAAAAGAATCTTGTGATTGTTGGATGAGGGTATGCCTATGCGATTCGCAATTTGATGAGGTATTGGGGGGTATTGTAGACATTTTACCTTAGTTTCTGCACTAATATATTCTCCCTTTATCTTGTAGTAGGATGTAGAGCAATGAGTGGTGCAGGAGATGATTATCGTCCTGAAGACCACATTCTAGAATGCAATGTAAGCATGTATAGCCAGGTTGTAGTAGCTCAAATGGGTTATGATAACTTGATTTGGTTTTCTATTAATGAGGAGTGGTTGGCTAAAGTATGTAATTTGGAATAGTCCTTCATAGGTTGTGAAATGTGTGATCAGGTTGTGGGGCTAGAGTAGAGAACTTGATTTGGTGTGCACTTTTTGACTCTCTTTGTGATTGATGGAGCAACTCAACCTTGATTATCTAGGTGATGGCACATCATTCCCCCCAAACATCCTAATTAAGCAGTGGTAACTTTGTCATGAAGGCTTGATTGTGCCTCCAATAATTCTCCCCAAAATGAGGATAGTAACACTAGTTTTAAAAGGCTTCTTTTTTAGTGGGGTCTTCCTCAAGCACCATGATATCCAAGGTGCGGAGTGTGAAATCCTTTGTCATGATTGCCTCAATTTGAGAAAATCATGACAAAGGGATTTTGTGAGGAGATCATTGTGATTAAGATGGTATGGCAACTCTTTGACTTTCAAGTTATAAGAAATCATGCCATCAATCCCCATGTGTTGATCTTGAAGCAGTTGGAAGTTTATTTGAGCCATTGATTCAGTGCTATAAGAGTCTAGGCCAAGGATAAACTTAATCTTCTTCCCCAAGTTTTCATCCTTTGAGCATATTTGCTTTTTTGACTTTCAGAGCTTCTCCCAATGATTCCTTTTTTTGGCATTTGATGGCTCCTTGGTGATCCCTTTGGGAAAAATATGACCCTCAGTATAATATGTTGAGTAAGCATTGTAGGTCTCTCTAGTAAGTTCTATTTTGTTTTTGACTTTGAGTTGTGTAGCGAATTAGTTCCTAAACTTTGTTTGGTTTAACTCCTGTTTTGTGTCTATATGCACCTCAATGATTCGCATGCCTAGCCTATAAAGTGTGCAAAATCCTCGGGAAGGTTGTGGGAGTGTCCACACTAGGCATGGGATATATCCACCCTAGCAACCATGTCTTCGAGTTTACCTACAAATGAAAGAGAAAAAGAAAAAAATCATGAGTTTCTTGAGTGTAGCATCGAACTCATGTGAGTAAATGAAAACATAGAAAGAAAATAAAGCTTAAAACTTACTTGTCGGGGCCCTTCCTACCCTCTTTTTGGTGTTTAAGGATTGAATTTAAAATATAATGAAGTGAAATGAAACTAAAATTCTAATCTAAATACATCAAATATGATAATAATAAATAAAAATAGAAAAGAAAGTGGAAATATGTAGCTTATTTTGTTGAAAGGAAAATGGTAATCGAATGCCCAATTCTTCGGTCAAAACTTCGACGTCAATGAGAAATTCAACTTTTGGTCTTAGTAGAGTTTCATGGTCATCGTGAAACTCTTCCTTCTTCATTAGAATGTTGAAAGTTTCACCCACCAAAATAATGATCTTTGGTATAACTTTCTAGGTCTCCCTCACTAGTGAAAATGGGCGGTTTTTTATAAGTTTAGAAATAAATAATTTAGGAGAGATTTTGGGTATCAAATTTAGGTGATTTTCTAATAGATTATGGCACAAGGATTAGAGGGTGGAGGTTGCACCACACCATTGATCCAAAAGGGAGAAAAATCTATATCAACAGTTGAAAGAATTTAATTTTTTTTAAAAAAAAATCGAGTAAGAGAATCTCGGTAAAATTTTTAACAGAATAAAAAATTATCCCCATAACGCAGGGCATTGGCTTTCTAACGCCCCAATTTCGGGTTTTTCCAAAAATAAAAAATTTTAATTTTTGAATATTCAATTTCCAATTTTGTTTTGTTTTCAATCTATTTTCATTCCATTTTCAACTTGATTTCTCATGGATTCCTGGTCCATATTTCTTGTGCATATTTTGCAAAAAAATTCAAAATTTTAAATATAATATAATTTTATAAATAAAATCCTAAAAATTAATTTTTCACAAATAAATTTGTTTTAAAGTGATTATGCATTGGACAATGTTCAAGCATTAAATTTGGGATATTTACAGCAAATAATGCAAATTTTGCATATAAATCCTCAAAAAGTGTAATTTTAAAAAGAGGTTCCTAAAATTTGTAAAATCATGATCAAACTCAATTTTAAAGATTAAAGTAATACTTTTATCAAAAATATAATTCTAAAATATTTGAAAGAATGAGAAAGCCAATTAGGACATGGTATTTTTGCAAATAAATCCTTGATAAATGTAATTTTATAAATAGATCTCTAAAATCACAATGAAGCCCAATTTTAAATATTAAAGCACCACTTTTCTCAAGAATACAAATTTAAGATATTTTAAAACATTAGAAGGCCTATTGGTGCATAGTATTTTTGCAAATAAAGTCCTCAAAAAGTATAACATCGCACATGAGTTAGAATTGTAGAATTGGTTGATTGGATCAATTTAAGGCTACATGTCTAGAATTTTAAAGAATTGAAAAGGTGAGTATCTACAGATGCCCCTTGTTTTGTGAGATGTTGAGATAAAGCACGAGTCAAGGGGTAAACTGATGGCTGCCTTTGAGGATAAATTGATAGACTTTCTAACTGACTTGTTGGCTTCGAGAAAAATGGTTAATAAGTTGATTTAACATATGAGGGGGTTTTGGATCTATTCAGGGGCTTGTAAGCTTGCCCACAATTATTACACAGAAAGGTAAAGAAGTAAGAATTTGATAGAGACATGCTGCGAACACGATGCTTTCTTGTATTTCAAGGATTTGTCACTATTCTTGCAAAGGGGTATACTTTTTCAAAATTGCCAAGCTAGTCAAAATAGAGTAGATCAAGTGATTGAATCTTTGAGTTCAAGTTTACTAAAGTGTCCAGAGGATGATGAAAAGCATGTACACATGCTAGAGTTGGGGTGATGCAAATGCAATGAGTGCTCTAAAGAATGCAAAATTTTAGATGCAGAAAATGAAAGGCTATCAACCACTGGTAAGGTCAAGGGGTTCTGCTTGTGAAGGGGGCTATAGACCACCTTGATCTTTCACAAGTGGAGTTTTTGAAAAGTATTTCCTATGTTGGTGTTGCTTTTCTAGTTGATAAAGCAAAGAAGTTGCACACAGTGGGACATAGTCGAAGGTCGAGACCTTGTTCTTCATTTCTTTCTTCTTTCTTTATTTGAGACCTTCTCTTTCTCATGGATGAGAATGTTTGGTTTGGTCTTGCCAATGAGGAGGTAGCTTTGGTTGATTGTGGAGATGAAGGTAGTGGTGATGAATGCTTCCGCCGATGAACAGTGATGTAGTGGTTCACCTTGATCTTGAGCCACCTGTGAAGAGGCTAGGCCCTAAGTCGGATGACCTTCTGGTGGTGCATATCTGAACCCTCTTCTTTTAGAACATTTTGATGATATGCTTTTCTTATGTTGCACCACATCCTATGAGACGTATGGCTTACCAACTTGGTTTGTGTCCCCATATTTTGCATGACACGCTAGATAGTTTTGCCTCTTATAGGAGTGGATGTGTTCACAAGGCCTATGAGATGTGGGTGAATGGAGGCACAAAGATTCAAGAAGTGGGTGCTGAGCAGGGTGCTGCTTATATAAAATATTATCAATCAACTTTTTGGAGTAGGTCGCAGCTTCATTCCTCACCCTTTCTTGGTACTTTGGATATATACATTGGAGAGTAATTAACTCCAACTGAGGTATCTCTTTTTTTTTGTTTTTGAAGCCACATGCTCTTCCTTTTTTTTTTTACTCCAGCAGCCATGATTAAGTGATTCTCAACCTAGAACTTTGAGGCATATAAGTAATGAACCTCGAAGTAGTGGTGGAGAGCTTGGAAAGCAGAGAGCTAAGTTGATAGCTGATTTGAAGCGGGCAATAATTTTTCTCCTCACGTTTTCTTTCTTATTTCCTTTCTTATTATCAACATGCCATGTGTTCTTTTATAGCATGAGGAGTGCACTATCCTATAAGGTTCTTCCCCTCACAATCTCAAGGGTTGAATTGGACCGTGATGATCACATTGTTATGGTAATTCCTCCTAGCTTCTTTTTCTAATATGAGGACTTTTGATGATCCCATTTTGGACAATTGGAGGCTAAGGAGGTAGATTTGAGGTCCCAACTAGTGACATCTGAGCATGAGTTGAACGTTCAATGAGTCATGCTTAAGCGAGATCAACTAGACTTTCTTCCATCTCTTACTCTAGTGCAATTTTTTCTTCAATAATTTATTTCAAGTGGTCAATCTGTTTTTGCCTTCTTCTCATAGCTGGTTGACCCTCTTTGACTTGGCTTTGGTTTTTGGATGCCCTTGACCTCAATCTCCAAGATTTATACACCCACAAATGTCATCTGGTGCTTACTCTTTAGGTAGTTTTTCTTGATCTAGGCTCTGAGATGTGGCTAAATTACTCATTCTAATTCTGGCATGAGATCCAATTTTCTTCCCTTTTTTTTCTTTTCTTTTTTTCTCCCCTTCTTTTCTTTCTTTCTCTTTTTTTGCCTTTTAACTTGGCAATCTCATTCCTTTTGAGAATCCAAGGTTTGCGAACTCATAGATGCTAACCAGTTCTTATTCTTTGAATTTGTCTCTTGGTCTTCCACTACGAGATTTGTCCATTTGGGATCATGATTTTTATTTTATTTTATTTTTTTTTTGGGGGGGGGGAGTGGTTGATCTTTTACCTCTAGGACGAAATTTTTGAGAGATTATCCTTTGACTTTTGCACGTAGCCTAAGTGGCAATTTCCTTGATGAACTCCTGGTTACTCTGAGAGTATCCACATTACTTCAAGCTTACATTTCTAAGGTCAACTTAGAGTTTGGGTATGAAAGATAAGTCTAGGGTCTCCAAGTCACTTCACATCATCATCGACTCTCCCTTCACTCCTAGCCTCATCTTTCTTTTGAAGATTTTTCCCCTAGGTGAGAAGAGAATTTGAGGTCAACTTAGAGTTTGGGTATGAAAGATAAGTCTAGGGTCTCCAAGTCACTTCACATCATCATCGACTCTCCCTTCACTCCTAACCTCATCTTTCTTTTGAAGATTTTTCCCCTAGGTGAGAAGAGAATTTGTCTTTTTTTTTTCAAGGGAAATATTTTTCTTAAGTACATAGCATTCCAAGGGTACTTCACCTTGATAGTTGGTTAATTGATAAATATTACCTAGATAGGCTCTTGTGATCACATATGGTCCTTCCTAATTGGGTTTCAACTATTCTTTGTCCTTCAGTGGGGTGACGAGCTTCAACACCAAGTCCCCTATCTCAAACTTGTGTTCAATCACCTTTGTTTGATAGAATCAGGATAGTCACCGCTAGTAAGCTTGTGCGTGATTGGTTGCACTCAATTGTCTTTCATCTAGTAGTTAAAAGCTGGATAAGGAGAAAATCTTGCATCTTAGTTAGACTTAAGCCTTTTTGTGTTTCTATTCTAATTGATGAAATTTGAATTTCATATAGTACTAGCACCTCCATGTCTTATGTTAGTGTGAATAAGGTTTGAACTATTGGGCTACATACGGAAGTATGTAAGCCCATAGAGTTTCATTTACCTTATCTATCCAATCTGATTTTTTACTGGCTTCTACTATCTTTTTAATAATTTTAATTAAAGTCTTGTTAGTAGTTCAACCTAATCATTACCTTAAAGGTAATAAGGAGATGAATGATGCAACCCAATAGAAAAGTACTTACATAAGTCTTGCATTTGTTGTAAAAGAAATTGTGGCCTGTTATCCGTCATGATCATTTTCAACGTCCTAAATTGACTCAGGATGTTGGCCTAATGAATTGAACCATGCTCATTGCTTTGAGCTCCCGAAAGCATTTAGCTTCAACCCATTTAGTGAAATACTCAGTTACAGTTATAGTGAAACCTTTCTTGCCACCCATGGTGCTAATAGAGTGTGGAAGGAGGATGTAGGCACATAGATCTTGTCAACATGGAACTGACATTCTTGGCATCTCCTTATGAAGTCCCTATATTTCTTTTTCCATGACAGGCCAATAGTATCCCATTATGCTGATATTTTTGCAAGTATTTATACATTAACATGGCCTCTACATAATCATGTATGAACTTCAATGAAGTGTTCAGTGGAATCCTTCTTGTATAGAAACCTTAGTAAGGGTGTCATCTAGAATCACATGAAGAAGAAGAAGAAGAAGAAGAAGAAGAAGAAGAAGAAGAAGAAGAGAAGGTGTGATGCTCCAACCAAGCATGATATTATCACTAGGCATCTGTAGCTCACCAAGCCCCAAGGTTCTATTTTCTCCAGCTTCTTAGGGAAAGACCTCGTTGATAAGTCAACGATAGCCATCATATTTAGTCTAGTCTCAACTCTTACGCTTTATCGCTATGAAACTCCTCTTGAATGGTGTGGACTAGCCTAATAAGAATGCTGAGTCTCTAAGAATGGAGAAAGCTATGGGGCTTGCAACTAGGCTACAACTTGGCTTTTAGTCCCACAAAAATAAAATGCAAGAGTTAAGATTGGATAAAATATGACAATTGCCATAGACCTATCTACTAGGCCTTTCCCTCGAGAGTCAAGGAAAATAAAACCCAGGCTAATAGACTGACGAGCTGCAGGTGCCTAGGGGCAATATCATGCTTAGTGGGGGTATCACAGTACTATCAGAGCCACTTTATATCATCTCTTGAGTGGTGTGGGTTAGCCAAGCGAAGATGCTGAGTCCCTGAGGGGGAAGAAAGTTGTGAGGCCCATGACTAGACAATAGCTTAACTTTTAGTCCCATATCAATAAAATGCAGGAGTTGAGATTGACTTAAATATGATGGCTACCATAGACATAGAGATGATGCTTTTCCTTGCGGAGCCAAGAAAAATAAAACCCTCAGGCCTGATAGGCTAGTGGATTACAGTTACACAAGAACAATATCGTGCTTGGTTTGGGTGTCACAGTTTAGTTGTAGCTTGCAGTACTCTTATAAAGAAGTGCTATTGAGATTCTTTTCTTTAATGGTGGCCCTAATGCTAGCGTTGCCTTTGCTTAGGGATAGTAGTGGCGATACATCTAGTGTCACTATTGTCCCCACCTATTAGCGGCGCTAATAAGTTAGTGCTACTAATAAAAGATTTTTCTAGTACTATTTTGCGTTGTATTTAGCGTCACCGTAAACTTTTACGGTTGCTAATGTTGTGAATGTTCACGACCATAACTAATGTGACAATTTCATAGCATTGATAAAAATATACCAACGCTAATTTAATTTTTAAGCGTGCTAATTAAGTGTCACTAATACACATATATATTGTAGTGGGAGAGAGAACACATGTTAGTAGCTACTTTTCTTAGCACGAATGCGGATGTGCATATTGGGTTTCTTCCAAGCTCCTGGAAAATAATGAAGCTCGCTAAAGAACTATAAGCCTATTGGACTATATGAGAATGATATTTGCCTCCAAATTTGAAGAGAAGAACATCTTGGATCAGATGAAACTGAACAAGTTAAATGGCTTGCCTTTGATTTGTCATTTATTATTTGCAATATAAATAATAAGGGCTTGATATAACCTGTACTAGAAAACTTGAAATTTGTTTTTTTTTCTTGAGAAGGTTACATTGTTCAGGTTTAACCATGTGATAAGCACTAGTACATATTTAACTTTATCAAAATATTGCTACCAAGAAAGATTTTTTCTGAAATTAAAAAAAAAGGAGTTGTTTTATATGATATGGGCTATAGTATTAATTAACAATTATGGTTTGAAAATAATTATGATGAACATAGATATTAAATAATCATGATGAACATAGATGTCAAGTGATTATGATGAACAATAGATCTTATAGGTAATATCACATTAGTTAAAATGCATGATACATAGAAAAAAAATAAGTAATGACATTGTCCACACAAACTAAACCATTGGATTTTTATTAAACTAGTTGTCTTTCACCAATTTATACTTGACTTTTATTTTTTGAAAATTATATCATGAAAATCAAAGGAAAAAATTTTGTTATATCTATCGTAATTCAAAGATGGAGAAAGTTTTCAAATAATTGAATTTCTGAAAATTCAAATTCATAATGAGGTTTTTATGCATGTCCTTCCTCTGTCCAATATATACAATGAAATATGTTATAGATGTTAGCATTTTCAAAATTATGTTTAATTTTTTTCAAAAAAGGTTTCACTCATGTTGTGTCCATATGGTTTGGGCTCAGAGTTTGTGAGCTCTTCCCAATCTTCTTTAGTCAACTCCAACATGCACAGAAGAGAAAATACTATTTATTTGGTTTCGACTGGAGGAGGATGTTCAACTCAATGTGTTGTCCTTTCTTGATCTATTTTACTCTTAAGCGGAGTTAAAGTTTGCCGTGGAATGAATGAAATGCAAGAATTGAACTTGTTACAGAAGAATGGGAATTAGGGTCAAAACCCTTTATCTCGATGCCTTTGACCCTGTTATATAAAGTGCTTTGGATAATTTGACCCAATCTCATCCGATAACTCTATCATGATTGGAGTTCGAGTTAGTCAAGAGCATTTCGGAGATATTGCTTGGTATTTTGTACCATGACTTCATCGATTTTATCGTGTAGTGGGAGATGGAACATGAGTTAGAATATTAGTTGGTGGCGTAGGTGGCATAGGAAGTTAGTGGTATAGGAATTTGTCTCCTAGGGGCATTGTTGGATGATCCCTAATAGGAATAAAAGAATAGTGCAGAATGTGCAAATAGTTTATCGTATGTGTGTTATTGGCTTACCATGGATGAACATGGAGCTCGACTTTCAAGAGCTAGGTTGTGAAGTATGTCTCTTGGTGGGTGACTTATGAAATTCGTCTATTAGTGATCGAGTTATGGAACTCGTCTTTTAATAGTCGAGCTATGAAATTTATCTTCTGATGATCGTGCTATGAAGTTCGTGTTCTAATAGCTGAATTATAGATTTCGTCTTTTGATGACCGAGTTATGAAACTAGTTTTTTAATTGTTGGATTATGGAACTCATCTGTTGGTGGCCGAATTATAGAGCTCGGCCTTTTAAAATCTTGTCAGACTGAGGTGTAGTAATGAGATTGATGATTTTGATTTCGACTCAATTTGCCTCTTAGTTTATCCTAAATCCGACTATGATTCACCATAAATCTTTGACATATTAACTCATAAATATGATATTTTTAAAGGGATAAGCTTAACAAAGTCATCTATGACTGAATGCTGGAGTGCCAATACCTGATTTGAAATTCAAAAATTTTCTAAATTGAAATTTGGTGTGGAGTCAGACAACCCAACGGTCTAACTCAAATCCTTGTATGAATCTGATTTTATATATTTGAATCCAATGCGGAGTCACGACACTGACGGTCTAAATTGGATTATTCTCAGTATCAAATCTGATATATTTGAATCCGATTCCGAGTCTGACAATAACGGCCTCTCAACATAGAACCCGTTTCCGCCGTCGTGGCGGTAGAAGGTTCACCTGCTCCCCGATCTACTTTTTTGTGCTCACTCCAACCTCCTCTTCCTTTCTCCTATCCTTCCCCACGGGAACTCATCACCATACCCACTTCCAGTGAATATCTCCGCTTCCTCCTCCTCTCCAATAATGCTATTGTGACGAGATCCCTCGTCGCCACGAGGGGACTGGAGCGGCTGGGTCGAGGATCTTGTGTCCCAAGCTGATTAAGGGTGCCCAGTCTGGTGAGGCGGATGATGATAGAAGAGATGTTGAGGAGGAGGAATCGAAGGCTAAGATCGGTGCTGCGACTGCTAGAGAAGTTCTTGAAAGCGGGAACGGGAGTGTCGGGAACTCTCTGAGGCGCCGAGGGTTTTCGGTCGGTGATTTGCGATTGGGTTGTCTCCTCCCGTAGCGGAGCGTGGTGGTTGTTGCCAGCACGATGGGAGTCTGCTTTCCGATCAGGGTTAGTATTCTTGTTTCTTGCGGGAAAATCTCTTTGAAATCCTACTCCTTGATTCTTGCTAAAAATTGAATTCTGGGGTTTGAAAAATATAGTTATTTTTCATACTTTTATAGTCATTTGATGCTTTTATACTGGTATTCTTGATTCTTGGTGAAAACCCCTTTGAAATCTTAGTTTCTGGATTCGTGCTAAAAGTGGAGTTGTGGTATTTGTAAGAGAACCGTCATTTTGATGCTTTTAGGGTATTGGAAAAAAAAAATGCGGACTAATTTCTTGGATCTTATGTTCAGCCTTGTTTGAGGTATTCTTGTTGGGTTTCAAGATGGTTCTGTTCCTTTTGGTGTCATTTGCTTTTCTGAATCTTTCATCCATATTTTTTATTATGCCCCTTTTGCAAATTCAAGGTCTTGTCTATGGTTTACTTTATAATTTCAAATGTTGAATTTGTTGGTTTTTTTTTGCAATTTTTTTTCCTCTCTTGCCTTTTTTTTTTTTTTTGGTTTTGTAACTCTAGATGTGCATATATTCATAGCTTTTATTGGAGGTTTTTCTTATTATAAATCATTAAGACAAGTCA
Source organism: Trichopus zeylanicus subsp. travancoricus (assembly GCA_005019695.1). Classification (NCBI taxonomy): domain Eukaryota; kingdom Viridiplantae; phylum Streptophyta; class Magnoliopsida; order Dioscoreales; family Dioscoreaceae; genus Trichopus; species Trichopus zeylanicus. Next base: position 498,760 of record RXID01014226.1, read on the forward strand.
TTGCTTACTTCTTATGTTATTTTCTTCTTAATAAGTTTTTTGGTACTTCATATTGATCTATATTAGAAAATGATTTTTTTCTTGTGATGCACTATTCTTTTTGTCTGAAAAAATTATTTTTTTTTATGTTGTGGACATTAGAAAAGAAGGATTCACCACTTGAAGTAATATCATTACTTGACTTGAAGATGCGAGTGAACCATGACCTATTAAGAGAATTTTTGATTTGCTGTATGTTCTTTATGCGTTTACATTTTTAAATATTTATTGGAAAAATCAGTATCTCATTTACACCAAAAAATATTGTCCATAACAATGTGTATTCAATATATTTGTTTCTTTCTTTAGGTTGGTAGAGGGACCACCGAAGCTTTTAGAATCCAAATGGAATAAAAAAATGGTTCTATTTGAGATATATCACTCTTTGCTACAACTCTCTTATTGTAGTATGCCTTTTTCCAATTTTTACTGACTTGAGTTATACTCTGACCAGTCGCTAAAAGACCTTATGAGAAACTAGATATGATGTTCTATCTATCAGATGTTGTCCTCTTAAAAGTTCTTGCACATAAGAACCTAACAATATCCAAAGGCTATAGCATGGTTTCTTCTTGATATTTGTGGATCTTAAACTGAATTTCTCCAAAGAAATAAATGTGATTGTTATTTCTCCTGGAGTTGCTGCAATAAGTTAATGTTTTCAATTACTGGAGATTTTATGAAAGGTAAACTACAACTAAGAGCAACCTAAAGCTCTTTTGGAAAAGAAGCTTTCCACCACTAAGTTAATTTTGCCTTAAATCTTGAATTTTTCTTGACCTTATTATAGGTTTGAGTGAATTTTATATCTCAATTCCAAATTTGAATTATTTTAAATTGCTGAGTTGCAAATAAAAAATCGTATCAAAAAAATAGGGAACTAACTTGTATAACTTTTGAGTATAATAGATTATCATATATTTTAAGAAAAAGTGATGTCTTTCAGGTTTAAAAATGAGGACACCACTTATTAGATGGACATGACCCAAATCTTTAATGATCTCATAGATCAAGTAGTCAAATGCCATCATGTGGATAATTTGATGATCAAAATTAAGTTCAAAGACAAGCACATCCAAGACTTAAGAATGATTTTTGACCGTCTTAGAAAATATAACTTAAAAATTAACCCTATTAAATATTTTTGAAGGGTATTATTAGCGAAATTTCTTGGATTTGTTGTTAACACTGTGAGATTAAAATTAATCTATTTAAGATCAAAGATATCTTGGATATGCCACTATCTAATAACTTGAAACAATTGAGATCATTTCAAGGTTGGCTCGTATATATAAGGAAATTCATTTTGAACTTTTCTGGAAAATACATGCCCTTCTCCAAATTAATGAATAAGAATGTTTTATTCATTTAGGATCAAGAATGCTAGTAAGACTTTAAAGAGATTAAGCAATATCTCTTAAAGTCAATAATCTTGGTAGCATTTGTGCCTGATAAACCTTTAATTCTCTATATGACCACAATGCAAGAGTTCTTGGAGGTACTTCTCGCCCAACATAATGAGAAAGAAAAAGAAAACATACTATACTATTTAAGTAGAATGCTAGTAGGATCAGAGAGCAATTACTCTCCTATTGAAAAGTATTGTTGACACTCATATTTACAGTCAAAAGGTTCATACATTATTTGCCTTCTTATTGGGTCATTTTAATATTAATTATTGATCCCATAAAATACTTGATAATCAAACTTGTACTTACTGAAAGGGTAGAAAAATGGGTGTTAATTCTCATGAAATATGATATTTAATTCACTTTCTAAAAAGTAGTTAAAGGAAAAATTCTTGTCGATTTTCTCACAACTCATCAAGTGTCAAACGATTCTCTACTGAATTATAAACTCACTGATGAAAAAATCCTTCTTATCGAGGAAAGAAAATCTTATTAGAAATTATACTTTGTTGGGATATTATTCATCATATTAGGAGTAAGGACGAAACTTTTGCAAATCAAAGTAAATATCCGACTTGTATTTGTCACTCCAAATCGGGACATTTTACGATTTTTCTATTTTCATTCAAAAATTTGTACAAATAATGACGCTGAATACAAGATCCTAATTATAGGATTAGAAATAACCCTCAATATGAAAATATCACTATAACAATAACAGGTATTAGTGGTACTAATTAATGGGTGCTAATTATGTGTTTGTATTACGAACACATTCACAATGCTAACAGATTGGTGCTGCTAATGATTACTCATTACGGCATAATTTGTTAGCACTGCTAATAGAGAAATTATTAGCGGTACTAACATGTTCGGTGCGAATGGCAACCCATTTGCTGCATTAATGATAATTACCACTGCTAATGAGCCTATAATGCCTCCCATTGTAAAGATCGCTTCCTTATTCTGCCCATCCAATTTCTCGCAAAGATCTCTGTGCCAACTGTCAATCGTCGATGCCGCTGGCTCCTGCCCCTCGTTGACTCCTAATGTGCAAGGTTCCCAACTGTTGGCTTCTAGTGCTGGAGATCCTGCTCCCCACTCACCACCGATTGCCGTAGGTTGATGTTTGCTCCAGCCTATTGCCGACTGCTCTAGGTTGACGTCTACTCTAGCCTGGCATCAATAACCCTAGGTCTACGTCTACTCGGTTGCTGCGGTCCTACTGCTACTATCTACTCTAGCCCGTTGCAGCCACCATCTGCTGCAGCCCACTATCTCTGTCTGCCAAATTATGAAGGATTTCTTAGATTTCTGAATTTCTAGGAATTTTTGGTTTTCCTTTTTCTTTTTAAGATTAACATGCAATTGCTTCCGCCGCAGAGCTCATGGGGGAAGGAGCAAAGCAGCAGCAGGGTGGAGAAGGGTAGGACTCATCTCTACTTGAACGTGTACGATCTGACTCTAATAAATGACTACTTGTATTGGTCTGGGCTCAATGTCTTCCACTTTGGGATCAAAGGTGAAAGGATAAGTAGGAATTGGGACTTGGGGTTGTTTTGTGATTGATGCATTACATTGTACTGCTTTGTTGGAATTTTGATTTTATTTGATTTTTTGCGTGGTTGAATTGGATTAGAAATGCTACTTCTTTGGCAGTTAGTAGTCCTTGTTTGATCTTTTTTGGGTTCTTTGACAGCTTGTAGTTCTTGTTTGACCTTCTTTCGGTGGATTTTCTGTGAGAACTAAATTATCATTTCGATTTTCGTTGATAATTAGTAGTTCTTGTTTTATCTTGTAAGTTCATAATGGTAGTTTTCTTTTTGGTTCAGTGAAATTTGTGTTTTTCTTTTATCACCCTGACATGCCTGAACGTTCTTTACTGGTTGTGCCTCGCGGTCCTTGCCATTCCATGGATGGGTTTGTTGAACAGAGGGTCCAGTGTAGTAGCTCATTGCAACTGAGAATGCTTTTTTTTGGAAGGAAACTGAGATTGCTTGTTCCATAGTGTTTGGAAAGATATTTAACTGTTCAACAGTTATTTTGGGTTTAAGTAGAAGTGTATGAACAGTCACATATTTTGCCACGTATTGATATGTCCAAAGCAATTGCCATGTTTGATCACAAGATAGCAAAATAAGCTGCTTATTAGGGTGTTGCCGATGTAAATGCTTTATTTCAGCTGTGCATACCGATGTATAAGGCTGTTAGTTGTCTTTGTCTTTTAAAGGATGATGATTGTATCTATCTTGATGGCCATTTGACTTTCATTCGTGACTTAAAGAACAAATGAACCAAGCATAGACCTGCTTCTTTTCAGTTTGCAAACTTATAATTGATTTATTGCCTTCCTATGGGATCACATTCCTATATGGAAGAAGTAGCAATACGGAAATTCAAGCACTACAAGCTTTATGTGATTTGTGTTTATCAGAATGCTAATTGTATACTTCCATAAGAAACAGTGCACGACATGGAATATGGATTTGGAGCCCATGAGTATCCAACAAGTGTTGTTTTTGAGGTAGAACCGAAAAGCTGCTCTGGTTTTGTATACAGACACTCCATTTGGCTGGGTATTACCGACATATCCCATTTAGAGTTTCGGTCTTTTATGGAACACTTTTTCTGGAAAAAATATCATGGTGATACTATCTTATTTCTAAAAACTACAACCATTTCACTAATGATGTTTGCAGGCATTTTGGCTGGGAAGTCTATCCCCAGATGGAACCCGCCTTGTCAAATCTTGCAGTTCATAGGTACCATTTACTTGTGATGTTGATTTTTACATCATATTAACATTTTGATTTTGCTTGTGAGGTTGATTTACAAAAGAAGCAAAATGAACAAATGAAGAAGTTTTGTTTAAGATAGGTTTGCACTTTCTTTGGGTAGACACCATCTGAAAGAATTTACAGAGCTCAGCTATAATTTGCCTCTCTTAAGTCTCATGTAGACCTTATATTTCACAGGATAGCATTATGATTTTCCGAGTGTGTTTTCGATGAACATTTGTTAGCTTCTTTAGTTTTTCAATCATTTGAGCCCGTTTTTTCAAATTTTTGGATTTCTTAGATTAAAGCTAGCCTGTGAGCTCGCCAAACATTTATTTAAATTACAATCAATTTGCAAGTTCATCAAAATAGACTCTAGGGTTTTTGCAAGTTAGATTTAGTCCGAATAGATATTTGGTTAGTTTGCAAGCTATTTTTAGTCTGAATAGATGTTTGGCAAGTTCGTAGGTTAGTTTTAATCTGAAATTGATTTTGAGCGAGTTCGCATGTTGGTCCTAAATCAAAGTTGACTTTTTGATGAATTTATGGGCTCGCCATAGGTCGGTGGCATTGAAATCAATGCAACAAAACTTGTTTTCTTCTCTATTTTTTTCCTGGCTGAATTTCTCTCGGTTTTTTTTGCCAATAATCCCCTTCATCATCTGGTTGAAACTAGCTTCGGCCAACAGTGGTTGGCAGTAGCAATCACTTGGACTTGGATTTCTCATAGAGGTAATGGCTTGGGTAGGGGGCCCTTGAGGCGTTAGGGTAGGCCAATGAACGGAGGTCCGAGGTTGGTGAGTGGGCACTCCAATAGGGCGACAACCTCGGTGCAGGCTAGGCAGGTGGATCATGGTGGAGGGGAAAGCCCAAGTAAGGCCAGATAGCAAATCTAGCGGTAGAGGGTATAGCTTTAGGGTTCGTGGATGGAGGTTGGACGGTGGAGGCCAGGGGGCAAATAGGGTACGGCCCTTGACCGTGGAGGGCAGAGCTTAGGCACGATGATAGCGGCTTGGTGGAGCTCAATGGTAGACATGCGATTCAAGCAGGTCTAGGTTAGTGGTGAGCCCGAGAGGCTCACTAGCAGCCAGAGGAAGGCGCAGGACATAGGTCAGTCTTGCAGATGGTGATCAACACAGGGAGGGGTAGCCATGCGTGAGTAGTCAAGGGAATAACAGAGTAGGGGTGTAGCAGTAGAGTTCCTGTGAAGAAGACCAAAGAGAAGAAAGGAAGAAAGTAAAAAAAAAAATGATCAGAGCTTTAGGGCCCATTTGGAACGGGGTCAAGGTCAAGATCAAGGTTAAAGGAAGGGATAAAGTGTAAAATGCTAATGCGGTCAAGTAAATCTTGTTTGGTTACTGATTTAGCTAGCAGATGGTTAAAATTTTTTATGGACAAAAATGCCCTCTGGTGAGTACTGTTCACATAGTATTATTCATCTTCTTCACGAGACCCACGACGTCGCCGGCCGAGCTCGCGCGTGGAGCTTGCCGGCGGAGCTCGCGCGCGGAGCTGGCCGGCCGAGCTTGCGTGGGCAGCTCGGGCGCGGAGTTCGTCGGCCGAGCTCGGGCGCGGAGCTCGCGCGTGGAGTTCGCCGGCGGAGCTCGAGTGCGGAGCTCACTGGCCGAGATCGCGTGGGTAGTGATGGCGGAGATTGGGGCGGTGATGGCGGAGACGGCGTCTGCTGGAAGAGGATGGGGCCGTGATGGCGGAGACGGCGTCTGCTGCATGGCGAGGAGAAGATGAACAGTTGGCGAGATTTGAGGAGATCTCGGAGAAGGACGGCTGTGATTGCGAGGATGATGGAGAGTGGGAGGTGGTGGGTCGAGTGTAGGTCGTCGGCGTCAACTGCGGTGAAGGATGTGTGTGCTGGAAGTGGATGGGGCGGTGATGGCGGAGACGACATTTGCTGTACGACGAGGAAAAAATTTTCATACTTTGTGATATCCCCAAAATTGGGATTTTGTTGTGTTAAGCATGTACCAATTTCGCAATTCCAGCAGAAATTGGGAAAGGAGTAGGTTTCATTTTTTGATTTAGATTCTTGACATTTGCAGTGGGTTTTTCCTTCATAATCTCTGCATTAATTTGCATTAATGTCTATATTTTATTTATCGTATTATATTGCAATTACCTAATGCAAGTTGCAGTTGATGGTGCTTCCTATGAAAAATGTGTATTCAAATCTAATAAAAGTATTGTAACTTCAATTGGACCATTTATGTAAAATACCATCTTTTGTATCTGCCATTCAGCATGCTAAGCTTCTGCTTGGAAGATTTCATGGCAAAAAACCTCTTGTAAGTGATAGTGTCTCTTGCATTTCATAGCACAACAGCTTATACATTAGAGAAAAGGAGGCTCCAAATACTACAACAATAATTAACGGCGCTAATTAACAGGAAACAGCGAGTATTGTCTGAAAAACACATTATACATTATTGTCAGATATATATAATAATTTTGAAAAACACCGGAAACAGCGAGTACTGTCTGCAAAATTCTGGGTTCAAAATAAAGCATCAACGAGTACTTCTTCGGCTACATGTGCGACTGTTTCGCGGTGAAAAAATACAACATTATTCTTTACAAGTAAATAAAAGGTGAAAAAATTATTAACATGATGTTAGAAAATTATGTAAATTATACTTACACTTTTATATCGAAAAAAGTAAACTATCACTTACGCTTCCCATAGAGCTGTAGTTATTTCGTTCCGAAGTATTTCCCCATATCGCACTTCGCGTTGCGATATACAGATATTGGGTTTAGATGTTTCATTGTGTACTCCCGAAAATTCTCCAGTGCTATCATCAACCCCTTCGTTAGCCCTGCAGTAGTGAAACAGCTGGTCCTTACTGTAATTCCTACGTATAAAATTATGTAACACAGCACAAGCCACTACTATAGCACATTGTGTTTCATAAGGATATGGTTGCATTTTGCGTAATATTTGAAACCGCTGCTTAAATACACCAAATGTTCTCTCCACACAATTTCTCAAATTGGCGTGCATGTGATTAAATTTGTCTCTTGGATTCCGATATTAGACTCGACCTTGACCAAACTATCCAATGTGGTACCGCTCATTTCGAAATGGTGCGATAAATTTGTTAGTATTGACATACCCGGCATCCACCAGATAGTATTTACCTAAAATAAACTATGATTATTATTACGAACATTATCATTAGTTTTTAAAGAAAAACAAAATTATGAGTTTCACCTTCGGGAACGAAGAAATTGCATCGGCTTAAACATTCTTGTAAGATTCGTGCGTCTGCCGCAGATCTGTCCCAACCGTTACAAACAAACAAAAATTTCATATCAAAAGAAACAACCGCCATAACATTTTGCATAAGCAACCCATACCGGTCTTGAAATGGAAGTTGCATTTCTTGACTCACAATCGTCGGTATATGTGTGTCATCTATAGCCTAGAGTGCATCCTACAAAGAAACACATAATATGTTAGAATATATGTTGGCATTACTTAGAGAATATTATAGAAACTTATCTCACCTTGAAAAAGGAATACGCTCCTCTTCGATTAAGAATTGCGGGATGGACTGGAGCATTATGAGACGGCAATTGTATGTAATCATTTTTTAGACACATAATACCTTCTGAGACTACCTGCTTATAGTCTCTGCAGAGTGTTGGAATGCCAGCTGCAAGTCTCTGCTAGATGCTCCACGAGCAATGGAGTAAAGAAAAATCCCTATTTGTAATTTAGCTGATACATGGGCCGTAGGCACGATACTTCCCCACTCAACAAGTATTCTAGTGAGCAGTAGAAACACTTGCGGCACAAGTCTAAAGGTCCGAAAAAAATGAGCTTTATTACCTAGTAAGTTGTACATAAACTCCATCCCAGTAAACGCTCGATTATTCAGTGGACGGGGTAATCTTCTCGCTGAGGTTGAGGAGTCTTCAAAATAAGCGAAAATGTTATCTTCGATTTGCAACTCTACTTCTTCCTTTACATCATCAATAATGTCGTCGTAATTAGACATATTGGTGTTACAAAGAAGAATGAGATTGTGTTATAGCATCGGCAATAAGGTCGCTCTATATATAAAGATCGACCTGAGTCGTCAGAGTGATAAATCTTGTCCGATTGATCGGATGTGTCGTCCTGATGTTACAGAAATGAACTGTTGACGTCAGAGTGATAAATCATGTCTGATTGATATGACGGGTCATCTTGATGTTACTGAGATGAATTGTTGATGTCAGAGTGATAAATCTTGTCCAATTGATCGAACGTGTCGTCCTGATGTTACAGAAATGAACTGTTGACGTCAGAGTGATAAATCATGTCTGATTGATATGACGGGTCGTCTTGATGTTACTGAGATGAACTGTTGACGTCAAAGTGATAAATCTTGTTCGATTGATCGGACGTGTCGTCCTGATGTTACAGAGATGAACTGTTGACGTCAGAGTGATAAATCATGTCTGATTGATATGACGGGTCGTCTTGATGTTACTGAGATAAACTATTGACGTCAGGGTGATAAATCATGTCTGATTGATAGGACATGTCGTCCTGATGTTACGGAGATGAATTGTTGTCGTCAGAGTGATAAATCATGTCTGATTGATATGACAAGTCGTCTTGATGTTACAGGGATGAACTGTTGACGTCAGAGTGATAAATCATGTCTGATTGATAGGACGGGTCGTCTTGATATTACGGAGATGAACTGTTGATGTCAGAGTGATAAATCTTGTCTGATTGATAGGACATGTCGTCCTGATGTTACGGAGATGAACTGTTGACGTCAGAGTAATAAATCATGTCTGATTGATAGGACGAGTCGTCCTGATGTTACAGGGATGAACTGTTGACGTCAGAGTGATAAATCATGTCTGATTGATAGGACGGGTCGTCTTGATATTACGGAGATGAACTGTTGATGTCAGAGTGATAAATCTTGTCTGATTGATAGGACATGTCGTCCTGATGTTACGGAGATGAACTGTTGACGTCAGAGTAATAAATCATGTCTGATTGATAGGACGAGTCGTCCTGATGTTACAGAGATGAACTGTTGACGTCAGAGTGATAAATCATGTTTGATTGATAGGACATGTCATCCTGATGTTACGGAGATGAACTGTTAACGTCAGAGTGATACGTCGTGTCTGATTGATAAGACGTGTCGTCTTGATGTTACAAAGATAAACTGTTGACGTCAGAGTGATACCTACCTCCCACGTCATTTTGGACTTGGTGCTAGCTCAATGTAAACTTTGTCTGCAAGTGAGAAGGAATACTCTCCAATTTTAGTCTCCTTTCCGGCTTTGAAAATTTTAAATTTTTTTAGATGTACAATGTGAGTCCCTCGTAGTCAATGTCCGCCACAAGAATTAAATAGAGGTAAGTTGAGATTATAAAGAAGAAATTTGCGGCAAATATACCCCCTGTAAGATTGCTTAACTGCAAAAACATTCTCCTAAATTTTGTCATTGCATGTATCCCCTTCCAAAACAAAAATATAATAATCATGAGCTGATCATGAACATCAGAAACATATTCACAATCCCATTTGATTTTTGGTAGAGCACATACCAACAAGAATTAATACAACCTAAGCATCAGCTAGCATAAATTATGTTAATTAAATTGTACAGCATGTGATATACTACACAAACCCATGTGATATCAGCATGTGATATAGTACAAAAACCCATGTTTCACCGTCACAAATCAGACAAGCGTAGTTTCACCTCAATTACAATTAATCACAGAAGCACACCCTCAGTCACAAATGACACAATGTCATCTTCAAAATCGGGAAGCACACAGCTCCTTGACCTGGATCATGGACTCCATGGAATTTGATCCTGAAACTGGCCGCGACAATGCATACTTCCTATGGAGGGTTATGCTTCTGTCGAGACCTTCCTTTCCTTCTTGTCCTTCCCTTGATTAGCACCAGCCTTGCTTGTCTTTGCTGCTGCATTTCCTTTCTTCCTCTTCACCTATAAACAATTAAAAACTCAGAAATGAAGCTTATACAAGGCAGAAACGGATAATGCAGCTCAAATTAAAAGTTTATTTGCACAAAAAATTGCAATTAGGACCTACTCGTACATTATCCCATCATATGACAGTCTATTCGGAGTTATTCGAGATTTGAGGGCACGACAGACGAGATTTACGTAACTGTGCCTTACTCCGTTTTATATCATATTTTCTATTCGCCTCTCAGCCCATAATTTCAGCCCAAACGGATCCTCCTCTAGCAGAAAATATTCCTGATTATGTGTTTCTTTCATACATTCAGCATATTTAAAACTGTCTACAGTGTTAATAAAAGTAAGGCTGAACAATTTGGCCATGCACTTTTTAAACGTCTCACTCGCAGCAACTCTTTCACTATACTTTTGTCCATAACCTGCATCCACTTGTCCAAAGACTTTGGAGTCGTAGTTTGGCAAGAATTGCTCACAGTACTTTTCAGAAACTCTCCACTACGTCTCCTGTTATTTCTTCCACTGCTGCGATCAAATCCTTCAAAAGAGCGTTTTCCACATGTCACAGAAGTAGGGTTCTCATCAGGAAACAACCTCCGAGCGAGACGACTGTATGGATCGTCGTCAGCCTCAGTGTTGTTTTGCATCGCTGGTGAGGCAGTCAAATCGGATCCCTCTTCTGCTGTAGGTGGCTCTGCAGGTGCACTTCTCGATGAAAGCATCCACCTTCCTGTCGCAATTGAGCTCTTCACCATTAGTTCTACATCAAAAAACTGAGAAAACCCAATGATCCAAGCATTTTCGTATTGTGAGTTGTGCTGTCAAAAAGAAAAAAGTGTTAGACATGAAATTAGAGTTTGTATTCTAAAAGTTACAACGTAAAATGTAAAAGATACCATAAAGAAATCTCTTATTACTCCCGGATCTCCTGCTGTTGGCCTATGCATGTCATAATCCCACGTCCATCCGCTCTTGTTCTTCATAAACTGAAATTCATTATACCTTTCTTTCAGTCTCTTCCATCTGTACCTCAATTGCTCTGCATCTCATACCAGGACAAATAATTCATTTAATTTTTGCACGATTTTATTCCAAGATTTCTTTCTGAAATTACCACCATTGTTCGTTCCATCAACGTGTTCCTCCAGTAGCAACCGAACAAGTAAAGTGTCCTCATTAGTGGTCCAATTTGGGGCGCGTCCAGCCTTGTTAGAAGACTGTCCAGCTTGCTGAGTTGATTTTCCCTTTCCTTGTGTTCGAGGACTTCGTCGAACTGGTGGATTGTGAGCATCCATTCCTGTAGTAAAATCTGAACAAGTAAATAATTTAACCCAAGTAAATATGCGGAGTATGATTTTTGACATTATTCCAGAATAGTCAGAAAAATGCATCTTTAACCTTGCCCTCTATATTCATCACAATAACAGCATGGTTATATATGAGCGTTTATGTTAACCTTGAAATGAGAAAAACTGTTAGGTTGCATAAGCTGAGGTGTATACATGCAAATATATGAGACAATATGGGTGATGTGGACATTGTTATTTCTGACTCTTGACAAGTGATTTTAGTATGTACCAGAATGTTGCTATTGTTATGAAAATCACTTGATTGAATGCATGTTAATAAGCAACTATAAATTTAAAATGTTTTTTTCTCCAAATGCTGTAGATTTTAGGCTCCTACATACATGACAAATTTATTGGAATAAGCATGATCCATATGAAAGAAAAAAAAGATTGAGAAGAACCACTTAATTAATTATATGTCGTCGGCGGGGAAGGAGGGGAATCGTGTGGCGTCCGCTGCGTCGTCGGCGGGGAAGAAGGAGATTTGTGCGGTGACTGCTGCGTCATCGACGGGGAAGGAGGAGACTCGTGTGGAGTCTGCTGCGTCGTCGGCGGGGAAGGAGGATACTCGTGCCGCGTCTGCTGCGTTGTCGGCGAGGAAGGAGGAGACTCGTCTGGCGTCGGTTGCGTCGTCGGCTGGGAAGGAGGAGACCCGTGCGGTGACTGCTGCGTCGTCGGCGAGGAAGGAGGGGACTCATGCGGCGTCTGCTACATCGTCGGCGGGGAAGGAGGGGACTCGTGCGATGTCTACTACGTCGTCGGTGGGGAAGGAGGAGACTCGTGCAGCATTTGCTGCGTTGTTGGCGGGGAAGGAGGAGACTCGTGCGGTGTCTAATGCATCATCGGCAGGGAAGGAGGAGACTCGTCCGGCGTTTGCTGCATCATCGGTGGGAAAGGAGGGGACTTGTGCGGCGTTTGATATGTCGTCTGCGCGGGCCGGGGGGGGCATCCTTCTTATAATTTAAATGAATTAAATAATATTAGTGCGGTCAAATTTTTTGTGTTTGGAAGATAATTTGGTCAGGGCGAGGTCACCCTAGCACTGACCCCGTTCCAAACGACCCCTTACATCTTGTTCTTCTTCTTCTAATGTGATTTTTCCCTTTCTAAAATTCTCTCTTTTCCAGTTTCTAATCTCCTCTCTCGTTCTCTGTTGTTTTTTATTTTGCAAGATTTTTATCAACTTTTATAGGCCTCAAAAGGAATCAAAATCAAATTCTTGATTGGTCTGATTTGGAATTAGAAATATCAGGGGTTTATTTACTAATATAAAATTAAGGGTTTTATTCGCAAACTCCAGATTTTTTGGGAATTGATTTAAAATTTTAGAACTTTCAAGGATTTTTTTTGTAAAATTTTCGCTCGATCAAAAACCCATTTGTAAAACATATTTAGTTCAAAGACCTTTTTGTAATGATTTTTATATTTTTCATTTTGATTCAGATATTTGATGAATTTTAGGCCTAATTTTGGTCTAAATATCTAGTACACTCAATTTAGTTTTGTTTGACCCCAAATTTTTTAACAATTAAAATCTAAATTGAACTCAATTTTTGGTTAAATTTGATCGTGATCTAGATTCAACTGAGACCTATATTTGAATTATAATTCAATGGTATTTAAATTCATATTTTAATTGAATTTTGATTAAATTTGATTTTGGGTCAAAATTGAGTCAAAACATCTTGTTGTCGACAAGAGCTTTGGAAGAATTCTAAAACTCAGGGTACTCTTGTAGAACCGCTATTTATAGAGTTAGGCAATTCCTTGCGAAAAAGCCAAGATGTCTTTACTTGGATCTTCTGGGGCTTGCCTGGTATTGATCTCTTTGTGGCACAATACAAGCTTGCTATAGTAAAGAATTATAAACTAATCAAGGAGAAAAGAAGGTATTTCGGTCCTGAGCAACAAAAAATCATCATTGATGAGGTAAGCAAACTTCTCAATGTAGGATTTAGTAGGAAAGTCCATTATCCTGATTGATTATCAATGTGGTAATGGTAAAGAAGTCCAATAGCAAATGAAGAATGTGCGTTGACTTCACCGACTTAAATAAAACTTATCCAAAAAGATAGTTATCCTCTATCAAAAATAGATTAGATAGTGGATTCCACTTTGAGTCATCAACTTTTGAGTTTTCTAGATGCATTTTTAGGCTATCACTAAGTTTGAATGTATCCCAAAGATGAAGAAAAAATTGCCTTCATCACCAATCAAGGCACCTTCTGTAATGTCGTAATGCCATTTGAGTTACAAAACACTTGCGCAACGTGCCAAAAAATGGTGAATAAAATCTGCTAGCCTCAGCTTGAAAAGAATATGAAGTTATATGCGGACGATATGTTAATAAAAAATCTCCACACTAAAGGACATCTAAAAAAATCTAGAAGAAACTTTTATACACTTTGAAAGTTCAAAATGAAGTTGAATCTAGATAAGTGTGCCTTTAGGGTAAGTTCGAAAAAGTTCCTTAGCTACCTTGTTTTGGAATAAGGAATTGAAGCTAACCTTAAAAAGATTGAAACAATCATGAATATGAAACCTTGGAGTACTACTAAAAAAATGCAATGACTCATTGAATGATTGGCGGTGCTTAAGCAATTCCTATCCAGGTCGGGTAAAAAATGGCTACCTTTTGTTTCAAGCTCTTAAACAAAGTTCGAGTTTTGAGTGGATGAGGGAGTGTGATCGAGTTTTTAAAAATCTAAAAAAATACCTTGCCAAGCCGCCCTTATTAGTAAGACCCAAATCAAATAAGGTGTTAGTCCTATATATAGCAAACTTGGACTAGGCAATCAACTTGGTCTTACCAAGTGACCGAGAAGGGAAGTAACACCTTTTAATAATGTGAGTCATGTACATGTAGAGGCAGAGGTATGATACCCTCCATTAGAAAAATTGACATATGTAGTGCTACTGGTAACTCACAAATTTTGTCCGTACCTTCAAGTGCACCTGATCATTATACTCCCTAATATCCCACTCAAGCAAACCTTGCAGAAGTCTGAAATTTCAAAAAGGTTACTCAAATTGTCCATCAAGTTAAGTCAATTTAATATGACCTTCGAAGCTTGAAAAGCCATAAAACCTCAACCTCTAGTAGACTTTTTAGTAGAAATTACATCATATCTGATTAGACCACAAACCAAACCATATGAGGTTCCAAGTTTTGAAATTAGAGCTATCCTCCAAAGCTCAGACAGGAGAGTGGTTAAATACTCAACTCACCTAGAATTTGAGGCCTTTAATAATGATGCTAAATACAAGGCTCTCCTCTTTGGATTATGTGTGTCCCTCACAACCGGAGCTATAAAGCTCAAGGTATATAGCAACTCCCAATTTATTTGTTTACAAGTTACTGGGGAATGTAAGGCAAAAGATGTCATTAGGCTCAATACCTAGTTGAGGCACAGAACATGATGGCAAAAATGGATCGGGTAAAAATCTACTGGGTATCTCGGAACACCAATACATAAGCTGATGCTCTCGCATGACTAGCCTCGGCTTCATCAAACTAGATGTCAAGGCAAATTTTCGTTGAAAATCTCCACCAGCCAAGCTAATTAGAAGTCCCTAAGGTAAATGTAGTAAACACTAATCCTAGCTTGCTTAACTCCATAATTTCTTATGTTAGGGAAAGACAATTCCTTGAAGACTCAATGAAAGCTCAATGGATTAGGAGATTGGCTCCAAACTTTATATTAATATATGAAGCACTACACCAAAGGTCCCTCACACAGCCACTCCTTCAGTCTCTATGACCCAAAGAAGCAAATTATGCCTTATGTAAAGTGTACGAGGGAATATGCGGGAGCCATGGCAGAGGATGAGTTCTAGCCTACAAGTTCCTCAAGCAAGACTGCTATTTTCTCAACATTACCTCTGAGGTATTTGAGTTTATTTCAATATATGAACAATGTCAAAGGCATATCTCGGTATACCATAATCCTGTGGTCAGGCTTTAGCAAACTTAAATAGCATGACCATTTAATCAATAGGGAATGAACATTCTAGGTCATTTCCCATCTCAAGATAGAGGAAGCTTTTGGTGGTAGCCATTGATTACTTTATTAAGTGAGTGGAAGCTAAGCCTTTGACAATAATCATTGAGAGAAAAATTGAAGAGTTCTTCTAGCAAAATGTGATTTGTAGGTTTAGGCTCCTATGAATGCTAGCATCAATAATGAAAAATAATTTGATTGTAGTAGATTCAAAAAGTACTGTAACAGCCTCCAGATAGAGTAGAGGTTCACCTCAGTGGCGCATCGTTAATCTAATGTATTTGAGGTAACGAATCAAACCCTTCTTTCAAGTATAAAAAAGTGCTTGGAAAGAGCTAAAGGTGCCAGGTTGAATAACTACCACATGTCTTATGGTCCTACTGAACAACCACTCAATTGGCAATAAGAAAATCTCCTTTCATAATGGCCTAGGGGTTGAGACGGTCATTCTCGTGGAGATTGAACTTACGTCTCCATGAGTCAAAACTCATGATCTTAGATGAACAAAATAAATCTTCGAGATGAGAAAGACCTTGTCTTAGAACTCCAGGAGAAGGCTCGCGCCAGGGTAGTTGAATACTAGCATCAAGTAGCCTGATACTACAATGCCCAAGTTCACAATCATCAACTACAACTGGGCGACTAGATGCTCCATTGAGTTGAACTCATCGACTAGGTCTCGGGGATGTTATTCTTGAACTAGATAGGTCTATTCAAATCTCCAATTTTGTGGAGGCAACAACCTTCAAAATCGAACACCCGGATGACAAAGTGCTTCCTCGAACTTTGCATGTTGACAACCTCAAAAGATTTTATTTTTAATACAAGCCCTCATTTATTTTAGACAATTGTTTGTTGTCTTATAACAAAAAGCCTAATTTTGTTGGCCTAAGTGTCTAATTAGGTATTTCGATGACTCCGCTAAGGTATCATAAAAAAAAAATTGGCTCTGTTGGTGTAACTATTGAACTAGGTGTTTTAAGGACCCGTCCAAAGTATCACACAAAACCTAGCTATGCGGGTCTAAGCATTCAATCAGGTACTTCAATCCATTGAGGTATTACAAAAAATCTAGCTCTACTAGACTAAGTGTCCAACTATGTGCTTTGGTGATCCCATTAAGGTATTACCAAAAAACCTAGCACTATTGGCAAAAGGGTCTAACAAAGTACTTTGGTAACTCCATCGAGGTATCCAAAAAATTTTGGCTTTACTAGCCTAAGTGTTCAACTAGGTATTTTGGTGACTCCACTGAGATATTACCAAAAAACTTGATTTTGTTGGCTTAAGTGTCCAACCGGTGCTTTAGTGGTCTCACCGAGGTATTACCAAAAAACTTGATTTTATTGGCCTAAGTATCAAACCAAGTGCTTCAATAACCCATCGAGGTATTACCGAAAAAGTCTAGCTCTATTAACCTAAGTATCAAACTAGGTGTTTTGGTGATTCCACCAAGGTATTACTAAAAAATGGCTTTGCTAGTCTAAGTGTTCAATTAGGTGCTTTAGTGACCCATTGAGGTATTACTTAAAGACCTAGCTTTGTTGGCCTAGATGTCTAAGAAGGTGTATTAGTGACTCCACCGAGGTATTAGCTATCGTGTAACTCAAAAATTTCGATCCAATCATGTGCTTCAATATTTAGCTGAAGTAGAAGGCGAGTCCATTGAACATTAGCACGGTTCAGACTATTAGCCAAGATCATTGCCTAAGAAAAATATTAAAAGGGGATTGATCGAGGTCGAAGGAGCACCCAAAAGACTTTGGCAAAAGGTCCCAAACTAATAAAAACATAGTGTCTAAAAATGTTAAAGACTATTTCATTCCGAAGACAAAACTAGTACAAAACTCTACCAAAAAGAGAGAAGATACAATCGGTTAGAAGCATGCGGAGACTTCAAGGACTCTATCGGCTCAGTTGACCCTAGGATGCCCTCTTTGGCCTTTCTCACCTTTGTTGTCTCAATCTCCTTCAGAATGAGATCCTCATACTCCCACTTGAGGGTTCACTTGAGGTGTTGAACCCTCAAGTCATTATAGAGTTCAATTTAGACGTCGTTAGGCTCAAATTCAAGATTATGGAGAGTTTTCTTTATTGTATCTCAATAAATAAGGTACCCTTTTTTGAAAGATACAGTAGTAAACTTTCCACGCTCTCGGAGATATTCATTGCTAGCTCTATTCTCTAAGAGGATTTGCATCTTAGCCAACCTCAAAGCACTATCGTATTCCTTACTCTGAAGATATATAGCAACAATATCAATATTAACATTATTTAGGGCAGCCCTATGCCAAATCTTTTAGTCTTGTACACTAGACAAAGCTAATTTTTGCTTGGCTGTGAAGAGGTTTTTCTCCTCCTCCATATCCTTCCTAGTCTCTTTCATGCTAAGTTGGAGAGACTCAAGTTGAGGATGAAGCAGGGTGACATCTTCTTAAGCCTTGCTCTTTTCAGCTGTGTCTAGTCTCCTAGCCTCATAAAATTGGTGTCGAGCATACTAGAATGATTACAGGGCCTGCAGTCAAACTTAATGTTAGGCTATGATCTAAAAGAAAAAGGAAATGTAGGTAAAAGCAAAAGAGAATTAGACTTATGAAGGCACAAGACCTGACTCCCTATAAAAAGAGTTGACCATATGGGAACCGAGCCAAGAAGGGATTAGCATTCCCCTCAAAGTCTCCAAGAAAGTGCTCCCTGCCCTCGGTCTCCATCAAGGAAGACCGTCCCAGCAATCTACCATGGGTAGGAGAAATAGAGGAGCGGAAGCGATACCCTTATCATGATCAACCTTCTTCATTATCAGGTGAAGGGCAAGCAATTGAGCACTGGAACTTAGTATCCTCGGGCTAGCAAGGAGATGAAAGAGCATGAAGTATCTCCTACCCCTTCGTTGTCCTTCTTTCGTCAGTATACTAGCTCTCCTCCTTCGTTTTCCTCATTCCTTGGGCCGAAGGTGTTCGCTGGTAGCCGACAAGAGCATATAACTTCAAGAGCCTTTTAGCAGAAGAGCTATAGATGCTCGAGGGACACCCCTCTATTGCCTCAATCTCTCATTCATGAATGAGATTTGGGTAGACTTTGCAAAAAATGCATTTCATGATCAAACCAAGTAAAGATAAGAAACTTGTATCAAAATCATCGAGAATAAGATGAGATCGAGAATAGAAACTCAATTGAGGTTGAGGGCAGAAGAGTAGAGGGAGGCCGCCTCTTCTCTTAGAGCAAAAGATCTCCTTTTAAAACTAGAAGGGATGAAAGAGGATGTCATTTGAAAATGGGTTTGTTTATAGGAACTATAGGAAAAGGCAAAGACCAAAAGAGCTTTCGTGAATGAAAGAAAAAGACTAAGGACCCATAAGGCTTTCTTGAAGTCCAACAAATTGAAGTTTCAATAGCCTCCTCTCAAATCGAAGGGACACATGTTCCAGTTAGAAAGCAATCTTAGAAAGAGTAACTAAGAGGCATACAAAAAGTTGTTTTGATAAATGAGTAAATTGTTGCCTTAAAAGAAGGTGAAGCTAAAATAATTACTTGAGCTTTGATGGAACGACGCACCATTTCCTAAAGCTAAATGGCGGCTGATAAAAGCGACAAGTTGATTCTCAAAGGACCATCAAATATCTGAAAGAAGCATATCATTTCCTAGTAATCCTGAATATCGAGTCCTGAAAACTCAGAGTCCAGGTTTAGAGGGCAGTGATGATATACTAAAGTGAATTAGTTAGACTAAATTGGTGGTGAGGCAATATACTCAAGGTGAAGGACCGTCTTAAAATTGAGCTGCAATGAGCCTTTAGCACATGAGCCGCCAAAGGCCTGACACTGAGGTATAAGGAGTCCCAACATCCTCGGCCAATGTAATTACGCCAAATTCCCATTAATTTCAGATACCTTGGTGTAAGTAGTCTAGAGTTTGAATCGTTATAAACTCCAACAAATATGGGATCTGCGAGAATCTATTAAAAGTAATTCAAAAAAATTAATTCATGAATTCCGGGATTTGAATACTCTTTACTACCTATAAATACGGTCGTCTTTGAAAAGAGAAAAGTTAATGTTTCTCTCTTTTGAATAATAGATTCTGTGTGCTTATAATTAATTTAAACGTTGGAGTGGTGATCGTTGGAAAATTTCTAATGGTTTTCTTTACCCTTTTCTTCTATTGTAAATTAGTAAAAAAAATAATTTAATGGATCGATTTCCGCGAGTCTCTTAATGGGGCAAGAAATGGACTTTATCCGGTGGAGAATTGGATTCTACCAAAAGAATTAAATCAAATTGGAGGCAGTTTTTTATTCAGTTTATGGTCTTGATCGATGTTGAATTTTACTTTTCTGCTAAAATTTATCCGGTGTCAAAGTGGTAGCCAATTTCTTTAAGAGATTTTGCTATTAACACCTTAGATTATTTTATAGGTAATCTCCTCTGTGTTATGTATAATTGTGTTATGCATATTACACAAAAAACCTCTTCCTAATTTAATAATTTCGTACATAACGGATTTCTGGAACCTTCCTGAGCATAACAGGCATGCAATTCCAAAATCCGGGCACTGCGTGTCCGTCCACGGCTACCATGCTCGCCGCCACACGTGGCCAAACACCTCATCTCCTCCCGACACGTAACCTACACGTGCCCGTCTCCCTTCTCCTGCCGCCTCTATAAAATCTCCAAAATCTATTCTGGAGACTTCTCATTTCGTTTCCTATAAACGTAAAGCAAGAACAAGCAACGGACAGCGAGTGGAAATGGCTTCAAGGGAGGAGCAGAAGGAGGAGGAGCTCGCCGCCGGTGAGGAGCACCAGCAGCGGGGAGTCCTGGACAGCATAAAGGAAGGTGCCAAGTCCATCCTGAGTTCCGTGCAGGGCACCTACGAGAGCGCGAAGGAGACCACCACCACCAAGGCCCAGGAAGCAACTGAGAAGGCCAAGGAGTACACAGACGCCACCGCGGAGAAAGCGAGAGAAGCGAAGGACTCCACCGCCCAGAAGGCCGGCGAGTACAAGGACGCCACTGCTGAAAAGGCGAAGCAGGCCAAGGACACGACGGCCCAGAAGGCCTGGGAGTACAAGGAGAGCGCGTCGCATATGCTGGAGACGGCAAAGCAGAAGGCGAGGGCAGCGAAGGACACGGCGGCTGAGAAGGCCTTGGAAGGGAAGGATACTGCGGTGGAGGCAGCTAAGCGGGCGGTGGGATATTTGACTGGGAAGAAGGAGACGGCGAAGGAGCACGCCGCCGAAACAGGCGAGACTGCGAAGGTTTGTCTGAGAGATCTTGTTTCTTGTTATTAATATTTTTTGTGAATAAATGAGTTTTAATAGTATAATAATAACGGGCAGGAGAAGCTGAGCGAGAGCGAGGAGGCGGCGAGGAGGAGGATTGAGGAGTTGAAGATTAGAGCAGAGGAAGGGGAGGAGACGCAAAGCGAGGCGGAGGCGAAGTCGGGAAATATTTGAATGGTGGTGGTGGAGGAAGTGTCGTGGTATATGGTGATTAGCCGTCCAGCTTGTGAATAAACTTGTGTTATTTGTGGTATATGGTGTTATGCTGTACTTGGTAGGTTGTATGTTGTCTGCTGCTGTTAATTTCACCAAATATGTGACTGAAATATTGCGGAGTGATTAAATTTGCGTTTTCCGAAATCAGTCATATTTGCCTTCTATTTATTTATTTATTTATTTACGGAGAATAGATTATGGTAGTAATGTATTTTTTCCGAGCTCTGCTGTTGAAGTTGTTTTAATGTGGTGCCTTTGGCGCTCCGCTGTTAATCACAGCCACGTATTTGGGACTTGGATATCATTACGAGCAACCCTTGTTTTGTTTTTTGAGCGAAGATTCAGCCTTGGGGTCCTCCGATTGGCTCCAAAACTTGCCGACTGTGGTTAAGGGATAGAATTGGATTAGCACATTAGCGAGGCGGTTCTCTGCGTTTTTTTATTACCCGAAAATTTTACTTTTTTAAAAATATTTTTCTATGATACACTGGAGGATCGGACTCAAATGAAGGTCGCTTCCTCGGAACATAAAGAGATCCGATGAATAAGAGTACTCAATTTCTTGCTTTTTATGGATATTCGCTTCATCTCTTCTCTACTGATTTAAAAGATCTTTGGCAATCCTCCGTGCCTTTAAAAATAATGCGTATCGTCATTCAGAGATCAAATCTGACTCAACGATTCGATAGCTAGTGCAATAACAGTCGGGATATTTTATTATCATCTATCCTCATCTTTTATATGATATGCAACCAAAAGTTTTAAGACTTCAACTGTCCTAGTTTAGCATATAACAATTGTTGGAGGTTCATGCACAAATACAGGTGTTAATTTAGTTTACAGTAAGTTGATACCATCTCATTCAATTTCAACTCGAAAAATTATTTTTTTAATATATAAAAAAATTATAATTTTAAAAATATATTCTATAAAAATATAATATATATTTAATTCTTTAATTGTACTATTATATTTTATATAGTTTTTTATTTAAATATTATTTTATTAATACAGTCTTTTGAATATTCTTATTTTAAAGTGATATTTATATTATTAGTATTATCTAAAATTGTTAAGTTTAATATTTTTTATTGTAAATTTATGAATTATAATTAGTAAAAATTTAAATTTTTTTGCAAATATACCCTTGAAAATTTATTATTTGCAATGTAGCAATCCAAAAATGGTGTAAAGGTTTTTTTTTGCATATATACCTTTGAAAAATAGGGAATTATTTGTACCCCTGGTCAATTAACGAGAATAAATGATATGGATGTAAATTTCAGTTTGAAATTTTGTCTAGAGCCATATAGGTTTTTAAAATTTTTCAAGGGTATAAATGCATAAATCCTACAATCATGTTTGATCATAAATCATTATGGTTTCGTGAAAATTTCACTCAGGTCATGTTCGCAATATACATGACTTTTTTAAAAGTGTAAAATGCAAAATAATATTTTTATCCAAATAGCCAACCTTCCAAGGATATAAACGAAAATACGAAAGAGACGAAAAGGCTACTTTGGAGGGCCATAAATAAAACATGCTTGTTTGATGTATATCTCGAATGGCATTTTGGCCGAGCTCGAGCACTCGAGGAAGATAAACTTAGCCCGGCTCGATCCGTTTATACCTTTGGGTATAGATGATACAAAATCTTTAGATCTAGTAATTGCATAAGCAAACTCAAATAATGTAGAATCTCCAAATTTATGATACCTAACAACAAACTCAGGCTCAAGTTCGAGGTCAGGTTTAGGCTCAAACTTAGGCTCAAGGGTTTGTATCAAATCAATAATACGAGTCACAGTCGTATGCAACGAGTCAAATACATCTTAGTAAACCATACCATCCGAGCCATCAAGGTCACTCCATTGGTGCTTCACTTTAGTATTAGCCATTGAGGAAGTTTGAAGGGTGTGATCCTAATTACAACCTAGCTAATGAGTCCGTATATTATACCTACATGAGCTAAATTTTAGCCAGAGCTGAACCAAGAAGTCACAGTGAAGTTATACGATATGTAGCTGGCAAGAGATCTTGGGTAGGGTCCAACCGAATGAAGTGAGGTACAACACTCCTTTGATATCTGAAATAACTTATTCTCTTTTGTGGCCAAATCTTAGGAACCTCCATATGAGAGATATGATGGCTCAAAAGACCCATGGACCATATTAGTACCTTCGAAAATTCTATAATGCTACAAGAAGTGTAGGAGACTACTATGTGTAAAGCATTTTCTCCACGAAATCCCTCCATGCTTTTAAAGTTAAAGTAGAGGAAAGGAGAAAGCCTCAAGGAGTATATAGCTCGGTTCAATAGCTAGACTAGAGGTAATTGAGGTAGATAGCTCGATGGTGCTTGCTATAGTAATCAATAGGATACGACAAGCTCGAGTGGCCAATGAGATGATGTGTCAACCTCCCAGAAGCTTGGCCAAGTTCATCAGATTAGTCAAAGAGCACATAGACATTGAAGAGGTGATGCCAACCAAGAGGAAATTTAAGAAAAGTAGCAAGTCAAAAAATATCTTTGAGAAGCTAACCTCCCTAAACCTAAAAAGCAGAAGACTGATCAAGGAGAGCACCGAGGTAACTTCTAGGCATACACGCCATTAAATAACTTATGGACTGAGGTGTTGATTCAGATTAAGCATAGAAAATACCTAAGGCATTCTCCAGTTCTTTGCTTCAACAAGCAGAGACAAGACAAGTCCAAGTATTGTTGCTTCCATAATGACCATGGACATGACACTACGAAATGCGAACACCTCAAAGATAAAATTGAGAGCCTCATAAAAAAAGGTTACCAACAAGAGTCACCTCAGAGAAATCTCACCCTGGAGTTCCACAATCCTCTACTCAAGAGCTTAGCAAAAAAAATAAAAATAAAAAATCACAACATCTGAATTAACACTTTGAAACAAAACATAGAATTTTAATTAGAAAGCAGTCAAATTTCATGTCTAGATTACGAAAAGTAGAAGGGAAAGGATAAAAGCTATCCTAATTGTACTTTGATAGACTAGTCACTTCTACCAATCCTGCCTCATTCTTGGATTAACTGAGGGAGAAACTAGAGCTAAGAGTTGGTGAGATCTCAACTCGGTGCTTTCTGCCAAGAGTGGGTAGGAATTGATTATCTCCCCATAGTCCCTATGTAAACTTTCCACCCAAGCCTCATCATATAGCTCAATGCAGAGACTATGAGGGTCGAAACTTGACTTCATGGAGCTATAGACTATCGTATCCTAGCAAGTCAAATACCCATCCTCGTAGGACTAGGAATTTAAGCCTACCTACCTTCATCAAATAACCTTTGCTCTCCTCATATTCTTTGATAGCGAGTTCCTTCTTGTCCTAAAGGAGTGGCTGAGATTCCTTCCCACCTCGGAATGACATATGGTGTCTTCTTGCACCTTGAGAAGCTTGATAGCTTGGTGCTTCTGGAGTAGCTTGTTCTCGTGATGAGCTGAGTCCCACTCCTATACACTTAATCGAGTAGAACTTGACTTGGTTGGGTTCTTGGTTTGATTCTTGGTGGGTGCTAATAATTTTGACTCATTTGCCATCTAACTGTAGGCTTGATTACCATATAAAAAGGAATTTTTCACATGAAAGTGGACTTGATTTGTCATGTGAAAATAGACTTGGTTTGCTATGAATATATGGGTTGATTGTCACAAAAATGCAGTTAGTTTGCCATAAAAAAATGGATCTAATTTATTGTATAGATGTGGACTTGATTACTATGCAAGATGGACTTTAATTTACTATGTGGAAGTTGATTTAGTTTGCCTTTTAAATATAGACTTGGTAGCCATCCAAAATAGATTTTAATTTACAACATGGAAGTGGGCTTAATTTGTCATATATGTGAGATCTTGATCACCACATAAGATAAATTTTAATTTGATATATGAAAGTAGACTTAATTTATTATGTAAAAATGGACTATATTTGTCACATGAGAATGGACTAAATTTGCCAAGAAAAAATAGACTTGATTTATCACATGAAAGTACATTTGATTTGCAATATAAATGTAGACTTGGTCTGCCATGTAAAATATAGACTTGATTGTCATACAAGATGGACTTTAATTTACGATGTGGAAGTGGACATGATTTGCTATTTAAATGCACGCTTGGTCACCATGCAAAATTGATTTTAATTTATCACATGAAAGTAAATTTAGTTTACCATATAGATATAAATTTGATCACCATGCAAGATGGATTTAAATTTGCCAGCTAGAAGTGGAATTGATTTGCTATATGTAAGTCAACTATATTTGCCATATAAAAATAAACTTAATTGGTCATGTGAAAGTATACTTGATTTTTCTCATAAAAATAGACTTAGTTTACCATGAAGATATGGGCTTGATCGTCATGTAAAATAACTTACTTTACTACATGAAAGTAGACTTAATTTATCACTTGAAAGTCGACTTGGTTTGCCATGTAGATAAAGGAATAATGATCACAATATAAGATAGACTTTAATTTGGTCTATTGATTATGAGTCCAATGGGAAACATTGCATATATTATTTTTCTTTAAATGTCATGATAATGGACATATCTCAAGCATTGGAGAAGAAAATTTTACTTGCCTCCAATATTTTGAGGTAGGAAAAGGATCCTTTATCATTTTTTTTGTATTTTTGATAACTCAGCTATGTGCCTCCTTTGTAAGTATTTGACAAGGGATTCTTGATTTTCTTGTCCTTAATCTTTTGATGGTAGGAAAATGAAAAATCTCACTCTGTGTTATCCTAATGGATCGATTGTCCACTTCAAATGCTTCAACATCATACTTTCTTAAGCATTCAAATAAGAGAAATATTTGACTTTATTTTTCCTACCTTCTTATATGAGAGGATGAGTTTAATATTTGATTGGGCATTCATCATAAATGTTTGGCCAATATGCTTTTGGAGGAAAAATACTGTATATTTTCAAATGCTTTAGCTATGAGTATTTTTGACATTATTTTCATCTTTACATATTATAATAAAGGAGTATGGTGTTTATTTTTTGAAAAATACCCAATTTTAATCAAAAGGAGCTCCACATTTCCATTTTAGTAGGTTAGAGCCCTGTATTTACAATGGGGATGACCACCACTTAACAATGATTGGGAGACAGAATTCTAATTTATATTGAAGTGCTTTTAGAATTTGGGGCTGGAGGGAGAGACTTGGCCCCAATCTCCATCCCATTATGTAGTGGTTGCTTGACTTAACTTTGGTTACTCGGAGAGTTATCTTGAGGAAAATCCTGAAGCTTTACCTCATTTATTTATATCATGATCTAGCATCCCTTGTCATGTAAAGGGAGTAGATTAGAGATTCGAGCAAAAAGTTATTACTTTCATGGGAATTCTCTTCTAGAATGCCATACGTTGGAGTAGGACACACTATAGAAATTGGCTAGATCAATTAGCACATGCCTAGATTGTGCTTGTCAAACTATAGTATCTCAGGCTAATTGTTAATTTTTTCAATTTTATTCATGAGATTTGAAAGAGGTAATTTATGAAGTTATTTTTTTAACATACTTTTAATTGTGATGCAAAACATATGCATTTGTATTTATTTTCTTATTTCATCATTCTTTTATTAGCAGAGTTTTATTTACTTTATTTCCTTTCAATCACTTTATTTCTTTTTGAAAAGCTTCTAAAGATTTTTTCTTTCATTATTTTTGGATTGTTTTAGTAGACAGGTGATATACCCTCTTATCTTCGATTAAGGCATTTTACTTAATTTGGATTATTGAAGTTGAAGGATGATTTATCTCAAGATGTGGTAATTCACCAATTAACTTCCTCTTACACCTTTTTTCTAGTGCAATATTTCTTTGAAAATCTATTTTTCTGACAACTTTCTACTTCATCATATTTCTATTACTTTGGCTTTGATCTCCATATGTCCCTTTGAAAGCGCAAAATTACCTAAGAGGGGTGTTGGGGGGGGGGGGGGGGGGGGTGGCGAGGGGGGGGGGTGGCGGAGGGGGTGTTATGGAGGGAGAGGGAATACCAATTTTTCAATAGATCAAATCCAAGTCAATCCAGCAAAATGATTCAAAGCCAATCTTAATTAGTCATAAGTGCAAATAAGTAAATTAAGTAAAGAGAGAGTACACTGCAATATAACGTAGTTTGAAAATTAGCTGCTGCTACTCCACAACCCTTGTCTCGATCTTGAGGACTTCAACTCTTTATTAGAGTGTTGCTTAGTCAATAAAACCAACCCCTTATAACTCTTCTTGCACCAACTGGCAAGATAAACTTCCAATAGGAGCATGAGTCTCTCAATCACTCCAAACAATATTGGAGTGGATTACAAGTAAAAAAAAAAATGAAATTAGGTTTTATAATTTTAGCTTGCACAAATCTTTCTCAATAAAGAGGTAAAGGGCAATGAAAATTTACTTGAGATTGGAAAGTTTAGAGCAATTTGAAGACTATAGAGCTAAAAGGGATTCAATATATTTTTCACAAAGATTAATAGTTGCAAAAATTTTTTAGAGAAGCGCCTTCATCTTTATTTATGCCTTCGGAGTCAGATCTATACGTTGGGGATGAGATCCCATGGCTAGGATTGCTCCAATAGTCAAAAAATAGTCACTGATTAAACATAAAATTCGAACTAGATGACCACTTCAGACAACTAATCGACTAGTTCTATTTTATCAAAACTGATCGAATAACCCAATCAGTTATTTGGTTCCTAAATGGGTGTTCTATTTTGTTAGAACTAGAATCCCAACTGGGTGTCTAGTTCCCAAATAGACATCTGGTTCTGGTTCATTAACCAAAACACGAACTTATAGCTAGATGTTTGGTTATCAACCTGTCATTCGGTTCTACAAATGACTAAATTTTGAATCTTCAGTTTAACCCAACTAGTCATTCGGTTCAGAGGCACACATCTAGTTTAGTTAGAAAAGCTCTGTTAAAAGTTTTCTATAGAACTCTATGCAACAAAGAATTCTAAATAATTTGTCTCAAACAAATTTTTGCCTTGATTGAAAAAAAAAAAAAAACTAAACCTAGTCGATGCCGAGTGCTTGAGTTGCCTTGGCTTTGTCAGTGTTATCCTCAAGCCTTCAAGTTGTAGTAGACACTTTTTTAGCCACCTTGAACCATCTCTTGATCTCTTCAAGTCACATTTGTCGATTCACTATCGTGCTTCCTTTTCCTTGAAGCTTTTGAACATTTACTTGAGGGCTCTAAGTAATTTAGCTAAAATACAACTCAAATAAATACTAAATATAGTTTATTCATCATCAAAACTTAGAGGGACAACACTCTTAACCTCAATTTCTATGATTTATACTCCCACAAGTGTCATCAAGTACTTACTCTTTGGGTGGCCTTTCTTGGTTGATAATACATTGAGATGAGACTCAATTAGTCCTCTTAATTTCAGCATGCGATCTAATTTTCTCCCACTTTTTCTTTTACTTTTTCTTTCTTTATTTTTTTAGCAATCTCATTCTTCTATTGAGGATCCAACGTTTTCGAACTTGCAGATGCTAATCAGTTCTTACTTTTTGAGTCGTCTCTCTTGTTTTGATTTTTCATACAAGATTTGTCCATTTGGGTATGAGATTGGAATTAGTGACTTGAGATTGCAAAAATCCCAGGGAGTGACCTCAATGAATAAATAAAAAAAATAATTTAGGTATGCAATCGAGTATTGTAGGAACATTGATTTCCAATAGGCGCAAACCCCTATTGTTAATTATCCTAATAGTTATTGAAAATATCCTAAAATAAGAAACCTACCTAATAAAATAGAGCCATAAATAAAAAAGAAGAAAACATCATTTGATTAGTATGAGAAATGGTACATGACTTAAGTAAGAGTATACCCTCACTTTACAATAAATTTCAGGATAAAATTATAGAAAAAAATGATAATAAAAAGGCAAAAGAATGGGAAGAAGCTTTGATGTGTACTGTTACCCTACTCTTATATGCTAGATCATGTGTCATCTGACTTGGATGAGTCTTGACTTGATCTTTAGCAGATATTGATGGCATCGTCTAGTAAGACATGGAAGAAGATTAGAGAAGTTTGAAGTGTTTCCGATAGATTTGAGCATTGGTAATAGCTTTATTAGATGGTATTGCTGATGACTTATTGGGATTAGCCTGAAGTGTTTCCATCAACATGAGTGTTGGCAATAATTTCTTTTGGTTGAAGTGTTTCTATTAGCCTGATGAGGTGTTGGTGATAACTTCATTTAGTTTGAAGTGTTTCCTTTAGCCTAGTGGCATTGGCCATAATTTTATTTTGTTTGAAGTATTTCTATTAGACAATAAGGTGTTGGTGATAAGTTCATTTAGTTTGAAGTATTTTTGTTAGCTAATAAGGTATTGATGATAACTTTATTTGATTTAAAGTGTTTTCATTAGCCAAACATTGGCGATAACTTCATTTGGTTTGGAGTGTTTTCATTAGCCAATAAGCCATCAGTGACAACTTCATTTGGTTTGAAGTTTTTTTATTAGCTAATGAGGCATTGACTATAACTTCATTTGTTTGAAGGTAGCATTGCAAACTTCTTTTAGAGTGCTATCAAAGGTTTTTATAACACACCCAGTAGAAATTAGTTTGACCCATTTTAGTTTCATTCGAACTCGCTTTGGTTCAGGCCAGGTTAGTAGCATCACTGACTGCTTATGAGTTAGATATAGCCTTGGAGCGATGCCAAAGAATTAATATATCTAGTGGGACTCAGTTTGGTTCAGATTCAAGTTATTTTTAGTTTAGGTCAAGTTTGACCTATCTTCTAGTTCAGGTTGATCTATTTTGGTTTTGGTTTGACCTATTTTAATTTAGGTCTAGCCTAATTTCTGTTCAAATTTGAGTTTGACTTAAACTAACTTGGATTTAGTCTAAATTTGATTTAAATCCGACTGAGGTTTGGTTTGAACTTTGCTTTATCTGATAAGGTTTAGTTTGAATTTGACTCAATCTGATTGGTTTTTGGCTCAGACTTTTCTTGACTTGATTGGCTTGGTCTGAACTTGACTTAGCCTGGTTGGGACTTGGTTCAAACTTGGCTTGACTAGGTTGGGTTCTTTTCAAACTTTTCTTAGCCTAGTTGAGACTCGGTTTGACTTGATTGGGCCTAGGTTCAAACTTGGTTTGGCTCGGTGGGACTTGATTCAATCTTCATTTGAATCCATGTTGCTTGAGTCAATCAGAGTTCAAATGTGATTTGATTCAAATTTATTTTGAGTTGAGTCAAATGTAATTTTCATCTAAACTTCTTCTGATATAGTTTGAATGGTGTTTGACTCAATTGGAATCTAACTCTAACCTTATTTTCATCTTGGGTTAACTTGGTCTAGTTCTAAATTGACTCAAGTTTGGATTAATCAAAACATAACTCAATTTGGACTGAATCTGAACTCAAGTTGTCAATTTTTTGACTAAAACTGATAACCAGATGGGGTGCTTGCTGATCAACTATGAATAGATGTTGTTTCTAGTTTCACAAAATTAGTCAATTGGTTCAGATATCATTCACCCAACAGACCAATTTTTTGCCTACCTAGGTTATTTTTGTCCCATTTATTTTGATTTGTTTGAGTTTATTTAATGGCTTGTTCAAGTCAATTTGGGCTTGTTCAAGCCAATTTGGTCTTGTTCATTTGTATTGGCTTGAGTTGAACATGATTAAGTCATTAAATTAATTTTATATCCATTAGTTTTTATTTGAGAGCCATTAGGTTGTCATGATGATATTATGGCAAGCCCAAGGTTGGCCTATGGTCGAAGCGGTCACAAGCTTGAGGGCTAGCTTGTAGATATTTAGCAAGCCGAAGGCTGGCCTATAGTCTAGTTGATTATGAGTTTGATGCTTGGCTAATAAACATTTGGCAAGCACAAGTGCTAGCCTATAGTCCAAAAGATTATGAGCTTGAAGGCTGACTTATTTTGGTGAGTCTAAAAGCTGGCTTGATTTGTCAAGTCCAAAGGATGGTTTGATTTGGTCAGGTTGACGGTATGCTTAATTTGGTAAGCTTGAAGGTTTGCTTGATTTAGTGAGCTTGAAGATTGGCTTGATTTAGCCAGCCCAAAGGCTAGCATGATTTGCGAGCTCGAAGGCTAACATAATTTGGCAAGCCTGAAGGTTGGCTTGATTTGGTGAGTCCAAAAGATGCATCATTTGGTAAGCTCGAAGGCTAGCCTAATTTGGTGAGCCCAAAGGTTGGATTGATTTGGCAAGCATGAAGGCTAGCTTGATTTGGCAAGCCTGAAGGTTGCCATGATTTAGCAAGCCAAAAGGCTAGCTTGATTTAACGAGCTTGAAGGCTAGTTTGATTTGATGGGCCCTAAGGCTGGATATGCTTGGCGAGCCCAAATGCTAACATGAATTGCTGAGCCCAAAGGTTGGCCTATGGTCCAAATTTGTGAGTTTTAGTTATTTTAGTTATCTTTGTTCTTGTTAAAGTTCAAGTAAACCCTCATCATTTTCTCTTCGTTGTCTTCAAGTATCATTATAATGGCTTTGAAGCTTAAGTTGATGACATCATGGTAGAGGTGGGGCCGTGGGGTGGCCGCAATAGTGATGGCGTCCTGCCTATGCACAAGACCATGGGTGGCCATGGTATTGATTGGATAGAAGAGGTGTCTGTGTGAGGTTTGGGTGTCTAGTCCATCTAGGTTCAATTATCCGAACATGGGGAACAAAGTAGCCCACAATGTAGTGTGGTTTACACACCTGATTCTCCTAGATTTGGTCATCCAAACTTGGGCTATTATGTAGTTTGTAGACAAATGTACAATGGCTTTGGTGGAGAATAAGGCAGTGGGTGGCTGCAGGCTTGGAAGAGGAGAGGGAGGGGGGATGGCAGCTGAAGTATGGGGATGCCAAGACCTTGCACAAGAAGGAGGAGGGAAAAGAAAAACATAGAAACAAAAGGACAGAGATGAGAAGGGAATTTACATCTTTCTTCACTCCTTTGTGATGCTCTCTAGGCCTCCTCCTTGATGACAAAATCTCCTTCAGAATTCCTCCTTCAATTTATATTGAACTTTGCCTAAGAATTCAATTGTATCTTCTTTAATTTGTGTGCCCTAGTTCTCTTTTTGTAGGATTAAGAGAATCTTCAAATGTAATCAATGATAGCTTTGATTTTGAGATTTAATGGATATATTCTTGTCATAAACCTCAGATTTGAATATTTGATTAATAGAATTTGAGATTGTAATCTCCTAACTAGAAGTTTTGTTGATCTTCGATGAGATTGGATAAGTATTGATTTCTATCTTGAGAATTTTATAAGTCACCAAGAGAATCTTTCAAGATTTGATTGGATTCTCAATGAAATTTGAGATTTGATGAATGTATTCTTGCCATTAGCTACTAGATTTGGATCTTTGATTGATATCCTCTAATATTTCAATTCCCTAACCAAAAATCTCATTGATTCTTGATGAATTTGGAGAGGATTTGTTTCCATCTTTGTTGATCACATCCGAACCGGACGTTTGATTGAGGAACTAGTCATTCAGTTAGGCACAGACATGCTTTGCCTATGAGGTTCAGGCGTCCAAACCTCTCCGTTTTGGGCATCTGAACACAGTTCCATATGGGCCCAATTTTGCAGTCTTTTTTATTTCAAATAAGATCCCACTCACTATAAATTGAGCTCAAAGTCTAATCCTAATTCTTATCAAACTCAAAGTCAAAGCTTGGGTTACAAAATTGATTTAAATAAATACCCCATTTGCATCCTCTTTTCAAGTTTTGATGAGAGGAGAGGGTGCGATAATCTTCAGGTACTTATTATTTAAGACAATCTTTGCTATAACTAAAATTAATTAAAAGATAATTAAAATTAAGAGTCATATGCCTCTAAATTATTGCTTAAATGTGAGCTTTATTTAGACTTAAATCTATTCGAGTTTGATAAAAAATTAAGCTCAAATCATTAGAAAGTTCAGGCTCTAAATGGGCTCAATCCAAATTGGCTAATTGGGTTGGATTTTTGTAGCAAAATTGGGCCCAAAATTCATTTAAAACCTAAGCCAAAATAAGAATTTTATAAATAGATTCTTGAATTGAATAAATCTTCATAAATAGGTTCTTGGTCAGATTTTTCTTATAAATAAGTTGTTAGAATAAGAATTTTTGCAGAAAAGTCTAATAAAATCTTAAAATTATAAATTAGTCCCACAAAATCTAGGATTTGTAAATAAACCCCTCAAAAGATCGATAATTATGATTTGGTCCCTATGAAATTTAGAATTTACAAAATAGACCCCTCAAAAATTTTTTATTTACAAATAAGCCCTTGGAATTTTGACTTTTACAAATAAGTCCCACAAAAATTTTTATTTATGAATAAGTCTAAATTTCATTGAAAAAGGACATTGGAAGTTTTAAAACTCTATAAACAAGTCTTTTTTATAGAAGAAGTTAATTGTCAATACGTTCAAAGTTATTGACCACACTTCAAAATTAGCCAACCCTATAAGCTGTTGATGATATATTTTCCAAGCTATATCCAACCCCATAAGTCATTAGCGATGTCATCAATCCAAAGAAGTTAATTGCCAATATGCTCAAAACTATTGACCGCACTTGAAAGCTATATATGACCTCCCAAGCCATCAGTGATGCTACTAAATCAATGAGTCAACAAATAATACACTCAAAGCCGTTGGACACACTTCAAAGCTATACCCAACCCCATAAATAGTTGGTGACACATTTTCCAAGCTACTTAACCCTACAAGTAGTTAATAACATGCTTTTCAAGCTAGCCAACCCCAGAAGCAGTTGGTGATGTATTCCCTTACTTAAGCTATGTACCATATTTCTTAATCAATCAAATGCTTTCTTTTTTTCTTTTTTTGTGTCTCTATCTTATTAGCTAGATTTTTTCTTACTTTAGGAGGTTTCTAATAATTATCGAGATAATTAATAATAGAGGCTTATGCCTGTTGAAAGTCATGTTCCCACAACAACTGTAGCACGCTTTAAATAAACATAAATTTTGATTTGTGATTCAAGATCACTCCTCGGGGTCTCTGCTATCCTAGGTGATCAATTTCAATCTCACAAATTCTAGCATGCTCGGTGAGACTTAACTTCTCCTCCAAGTATAGAAATCTAGTTAATATGATAAAGACATGAATAAGGTAGATTTGAGATTGAAAACTGATCAATTGTGTTCTCCTTTGCAAAAGAAAGAATCAAATAGTAACAATGAAGAATATCTCCATCCTAAGATACACCATTATCCTAGGAGCAGGATCAGCTATGCATTTACTTTAGTCAATGGTTACTATAGAGGCAGCTGAAATTTAGATCAAGTTTGGGACCGTCTCAAGGTTGTCCAGTTCAAGAGGGTACCTACTACTATACCAGCTAAAGTGGTCGACATGCAAAACTAGCTTGTTTCTCTCATTCCATCAAGGGAAAGGATGTCTATTGTTGTTATCCTCAATGAAAAGGTTGTTCAGATGAGGAGCTAGAAGGCATGCCTCAATCAACAAGGATGTCAGTCTTCTAGAGGTTAGGACCAAAGTGAAGCTCAGTCTTCAACAGCCTCCATTAGCTCCTTATAGGGGGCAATCAAAAGTAAAACTAGATACAAACATCAATGAAGAATAGTTTATCTTGATTGTCATAAGTAAAGGAAAAGATGTTGAAATTTTTAGTCGACTTGGGAAGCCTACTCCTCGAACGAAGTCGATCATTACCATCCCTACCTCCAACTTCTTTGCTTTACTGAGTAGTTTGGAGAAGGCTAAAAGCAAGTTATAGGGGGCATAGTCTTGCCTTAAAACTATCACAAAATGGTGAATCTCCAAACAAAAATATAAGAGTCATCATAAAGTTGCAACCCAATATGGGTACTTATAAAAGGAGATCACCTATACTACCAGAGTCATTTCTCACCATGACTCTGGGAAAGGCCATGAGCCTGCACTCCAGCCAGCTAAACACTGAAAGGCTACTTGAGTGAGATTTACTGATGAAGAAATCTAAGAGAAAAGGGCCCTTATGGACCATTCCTTGCTACCATGTCGAAGAGAGGTGTGGTGACCTGCTCCATGAGTAGACTCTTGAATGAGATTACTCGACTTATGCGAGAAGTTCACCTCAACCTAGAGCCTAAACCTGATTCTTAGGATAGGGACCATCATGTTTTGATGGAAGCCTTGGTCATAACTAAAATCTCTAATCAAGAAATGACCATAGAAGTACTACAAAAATAGTTGAGATAGCAATACAAAGAGAAAGATGAATCTCAAAAGAAAGTCATCAAGCTAATGGAGATGATACTACAAATGAGCCAGAAGATTGATAAGTCGAAACTATCTTAACAGCCATATCAAGCAGCAGAGGTGGCAAAAGGTGCATCTCCTGTAGGTGACATTCATGAAAATGTAGGCCCTTCACTAGTACCTCCTTTAGTAAGGGATACCTAATCCCCAATTTCAAGTATCTTTGACAACATGGAACTCCCAGTATACATATAATAGCAGATACAATGAATGGTAGCTATACAATTGAGATAAGGAAGTCAGATAGGTAGGGTAAATGATGCTGACAAACCATACCATAACCATCATAACCAAGTGCCATATCCCAAAGGCTATACAGTGTCTAGTTTTAAATAGTTTAATGGCTTGGCAATCCTGAACAGCAAATAGCTAACTTTATGACTTTGTGTAAAAATTTAAGTAATAATTCCTTACTATTACTCTACTAATTTTCAGCAAACTTAATAGGATTAGCATTTGAGGGGTATGCTAGTTTACAACTAGAATCCATATAGACTTGGGCACAAATGAAGGAGGTTTATCAAATCAAGTTCGCAGGAGTTGATGATAAAGTGACCATTACAGATCTTGTCTCAATGACAAAATGCAACAATGAGATGATTCTAGATTATATCACATGATAGAGAAATCTTAGTATTAAGTGTAAACAACCCATGAGCCAATTTGAGGCAGTGAACTTAGTCCTTGGCAATATAAGAGGAGAATAGATGGCACCTTATCTAAGTACCTCTTCTATCCATACCTTCCAAGACCTCATCATACAAGTCAAGAAGCTGAAAAGGATTGACCCCCCAACCTTATCTAGTTCACAAAGCTTTATACTAGAAAAAATATAATGTAAAACATGGAGAGTCTTCCAAAAATTTGAGGGCTAAATTCATCATAATTAAGCAAAAGAAATCTCCAAACCCTACTATGAACAAAGGTAATCCTCAGAAGCCATTAGCAATTGGAGGAGATGGAGAAGTGGAATGATCCAATGATCTCCAATAAAGGCTCAAAAAGAAATACTCTTTCAAAAAAGAAAGAGTAGCTAAAATTTTTTAGGATGTCCTGAAGTTAAGTGTCCAATTGTCAAAATCCAAGAGGCCAGGTGAGGCCAACAATATAGATCACCCAAACTATTATTCTTATCTAGAGTCTTGGGGCATACTGTTGAAGATTACTTTCTGTTTAAGGATTGGGTCAAGAAGTAATTCCAAGAAGGCAAGATAACTCTTTCAAAGGCAAGCCCATTGGAAATTCCCACCAAACATATCAATTATATTACTGTGTTCAAGGATCATGAACCACTTATTGAAATCCTCTTTGTGGAAGAAGCACAATGCACTCCTAAATAAAAGCACTTATGGAATGTTTGTATTTCAAAAAGGCTTAACAAATTGATAAAAAAAAATAACTAGAAACCCTAGAGAACCTAGGATAGTGGTAAAAAAGTCCTCATCAGAATAAACTGCCTTACCTACTCGAGGCATTAATAAGAGAAAGAACAAAAGCAAGAAGAAGGAGCTAGTTAAGCCAGATAAATATGATATCAAGAAATCAACCAAGTAGCTCTTGAAGAATTCCTCTCTGACAAACTCAAATCTTTACCAGAGAACCCTAATGCAGAAAATGAAGAAAGTGAACCCCCGAGGGTAACATGCTTTACCATATTTACTGTTGAAGGTTTACAACCAAGCCGATCCTTATCTCGTCACTTTAATGATAAGGAAATTCAGGATGCAAGACAAGAAGAGGTGAGTAGATTCAATGGGGATGATGCTATAGAAATGAGATATCCCATAGGTCTCCCTGACAACTGCTCTTGAAATGACTATCTTAGAGAGTGGTTTGCCCGTGAGCATGGCTATGACTAGCCACATGGAAAGTGTGACAAATATGACTACCATGAGGAAGTTGAGAGGATGGAGAAGGTCCTAGAAGAAAAGATGAAGCCATATGACATACCTTATAGAGGTGGTGAGACACCACTTACCAACCCTCATCAAGATCAGAATGATCACTCATGCCATCTACTCTAGAGATGGTCAAGAAAGCTAGACATTATTTAAGAGTGTTAGCTAAGTCTATGACCTCTTGTCACATGGTGACTCATATGTCTATGGTGAACATTGATAGGCTGCTATCCCAACCTCTATCAGATAATTTAGTAGCAAATACTCAACCCATAGGTTCGATGAAGTCCTAGTCCTAGAGCATGTAGAAGGATGCACTTTGCTACCTTTAGGGGAGTTATGCATACAAGGCACAAATAAAGAATATGACTCCATGTCATCGAAAGGCCTTACACCAGCAAGTGCCAAAGGAAAAAGTAGGCATTTTAGGAGAGGATCAAATGGGCTAATGCTAAAGCTCATTCCACCCTTGCATCAAATCAATCTGAATATCCATAGTCAAGACAGTCTAGATATCTATAGAAGAGACATCCAAAATACAAAGTCTTAAAGAAGATTATGCTAGTAGATGAAATAGAAGGGTTTAATCCAAAGAGTTTCTGAAGACCTCTCTATAAGAAAACCCTACGTGCCTAATTTTGATGTTGAATGGGATGATTATCAGTCAGTGATATCCTTTAAGGACATTTAGGGAATTACTTACTAGGGGCAAGGGTCCATTACCTTCTGTCACATGATTTGCCTTGGAAGTGACTTTGAAGATGAACCTTATTGGTCTCATGATACCAGCTTTCAACTGAGGACAGTAAACCATGTATAACTCTGAGGTGGAAATGTGTTACCTCTAATACAAGCTTTGATGCCTAGGGACAAGAATATCTCAAGGATAATGAAAAGGAAATTTAGATAAATGAGGACATCGATTCCTCGCAAGTTAAACTTACACCTAAAAGGTGGAATACAATATAGCAACCACCTTAAGAAGATCCCTGCTATGTTGAGTGTGTTCGATGCCTTGATGATGTCACAAGAACTCAGAGATACACTAGTGCACATGCTGCAAAATTTGGCTAACTACCAAGCATATTTTGCTAAAAAGAAGATAAAGAAGTCCCTGCATACACCCCAAACTCCTGCCATCATCTTCACAAATGATGACCTGCCACCTAAAACAGCATACCACAGTAGATTATTGTATGTTATAGGGAATAGAGATGGGATCAAGATCAATCATATAGTGATTGACCCAGGCTTCTTAATTAATTTGATGACTCTTCAAACTTTAAGAGCTCTAACTCTGGATGTGTGTCACCTATCTTCCAAGATTATAACATACAAGAGTTTAATCAAAATAGCCAAAGAGCTTTGAAAGCCATAACTATCCCTCTAAAAATAGGCAAGTTGAAGATAAATGCCAAGTTTTATGTAATCGATACTGATACATCATACAAAGCACTACTAAGAAGGCCATAGTTACCTAACAACAAAGTAGTGCCATCAACCCTACATCAATACTTCAAATACTTCAAGGATGGTAAAGAACACCAAATTGAGGGTGATGTACACTCTTTTGATATTCATAAGATACATTACGATGACACAAAATACCATCAAAGATCTGATGCTAATAGGAGGTTTGCTTCCATTAGTCAAGTAAAGCAAAAGATTGTTAGCCTGATTTTTGCTCCTCACCTAGAAAGTGATTCTGACTCAGCCTCTTCAAATAAAGAAGCCCCACAAGTCTATTGGATGGTTATACTTTTGATGAAGATGATGACAAAGGTCAAATAGAAATTACTCTCCTTATTACTAAGGTTCCAAAAGGCTTAGTTAAGTCATTAGATGAGCTGAGCATCAATATCATGTAAGAATTAATGACTTTCTACATTCTTCCATGGCACAAAGGAGAAAAGAAAATACTATTTTATAAGGTGATTCCTTATTCCTCAAGTATACATGAAATTCTAGGGATTGAAGATCAAGCAGATAATGGTGATCATCAACCGGTAGTCATGCTTAAATATTTATTGGACCATCTTCATTAGATAATCAATAAATCTGGCTGTGAACATCCACAAACAAAAAGAGAGTCATTTCTTTAAAAATCTATGGGATCCTTCCCAAGGACATGCCTACATTCTTGGAAAATGAAGCAAGAACACCAAAGGATTAGGCTATATTACTCCAAATGCCCATATGTGTTTTATGGTCACCATTGGACCTCTCTTTGATATTGGGGATGACCAAATGATATCAACACCTCTTGACATGTGTGCCAAAGTGGCTGTGACATTTCATACATCACAAGAAGTTGACATCCTCAGTGAAATTTTATCAGAATAAAAAAAAAAGGGTGCATGATGTTGTCAAAATGCCTTCAGATGAACCTTCGCTGTACCTCACTCAACATAATGAATTACTTTGTGGAGAAATAATCCTCAAACCAAAAGAAACTCCACCAAAACTCAAGGACAGGGGGCAAGCCACAATCGATGAATTGATGGAGATCAACATAGGCTTAGAGGAGGACCCCAAACTGATTTTCATTAGCACCCAACTTTTAGCAGAAAGCCAAAACCAGCTCAAAGAAGTACTCTAAGAGTACATTAACTGCTTTGCATGGAACTACGAGAAGATGCCTAGACTAGATCCTAAAATTATAGTCCAAAAGTTGGACATTAATCCTAAGCTTTCACCTATCAAATAAGTACCTAGAAAGATGAAACTCGACCTACAATAGAAGGTGATAGAAGAAACGAAAAAGCTAATAGAAGCAAGTTTTATTAGAGAGAAAAAAAACCTAGATTGGGTAGCAAGCATCGTTCTAGTCAAGAAAAAGAACAGCAAATTTGTATTTGTGTGGACTATAGGAACTTGAATAAAACATGTTCAGAAGATGATTTTTCATTGCCAATAATGGATATCATGGTTGCAATATGATCAATTTTGAAATATTCTCTTTCATGGATGATTTTTCAAGATATAGGCAAATCAATATGTATCCTAATGATGAAAATATATGGCCTTCAGGACACCAATTGGCATTTACTGCTACAACGTTATGCCCTTTGGACTCAATAATGCAGGTGCCACTTACCAAAGAGCCATGACTTAAATCTTTGATGACCTTATACACCATTTAGTCAAATGTGATGTGGATGACTTGGTGGTAAAACTAAGTCCAAAGATAGGCATGTCCAAGACCTGAGAGTGGTATTTGACCAACTTAAAGAATATAACTTAAAAATGAATCCTATGAAGTGTGCGTTCGGTGTATCATCGGGAAAATTCCTTGGCTTTGTCGTCAAACATCAAGGGATTGAAATCAATCCATCTAAGATCAAAGCCATCTTGGATATGCCACCACCTAGCAATTTAAAGCAATTGAGGTCATTCTAAGGCTGACTTACATACATAAGAATATTCATTTCAAACTTCTCTAGAAAATGTATGTCTTTTTCTAAGTTGATGAAGAAGGACACTCCATTCATTTGGGATCAAGATTGTCAATAGGCCTTTGAAGAAATCAAGCAGTATCTTCTAAAGCCACCAGTCTTGATAGCACCTTTACCTGATATATCTCTTATCCTCTACATAGCAATAATGGAAGGATCCCAAGGGGCACTTCTTGCCCAGAATAATAAAGAGAGTAAATAAAATACACTCTACTATCTGAGTAGAATAATAGTAGGGGCAGAAAATAACTACTCTCCCATCAAGAAGCATTATCTAGTGCTCATATTTGTAGTTAAGAAATTCAGACATTATTTACTTTCTCATCAAGTCATTTTAATATCAAAGTTTGAACTCATAAAGTACCTAATGATTAGGCCTGCACTCATTAGGAGACTAGCAAAATGGGCTTTGATCCTTATGGAATATGATATCAAATTCACTCCTCAAAAGGTGCTTAAAGGGCATGCCCTCATCAATTTTCTCGTAGCTGATCTAGTACTAGATGATTCTCCTTTGCGTTGCAAATCGTTGGATAAAGAAATTCGTTTGGTTGAAGATGGAGAACCTTACTAGAAGCTCTACTTTGATGGAGCATCATCCATCAAGCCAGGGATCAAACCAAAGCTTTCATAGATCAAAGCAGATATTGGATTGATTTATGTTACTCAGAATGGGGGCATTTTGTGATACTCCTATTACTTCTCAAGTCCATACACAAATAATGAAGCTGAATATGAGACCCTCAATATGGAAATATCACACCTACATATTTTGGATGATTTTCAACTAGTGATTAGCCAAATCTAAGGTAAATATAAAGTCCATAGATTTGAGTTCTTGAAATACCATGAAAAGTCTCAAGAGCTCATAAGGGAAAATTCCTCATGTTCAAATAACTAAGGTTCTTGGTCTATCAATGCGGAAGCTAACTCCTTAGCCAAATTAGCCGAGGCATTGGTTGACCTTGATCAAGAAGAAATTCTAATCACAATTTGTAGTAGACAAGTGATAAACTTAGTATTTAGTATCAATCATGAGAGGACTGAATCTAAACTAGTAGAAGAGACAATAGATTAGAGAATACCATTCACCAACTACCTCAAAAATGGAGAACTCCCAGAAGATAAATCTACATAGACACAACTTAGAAAGAGGGCCATGTGCTTTCTGTTTATCAGCAACACTCTTTATCGAAGGTCTTTTGATCAACTACTTCTGTGTTATCTCTCAGACAGAGAGGCTAGGGATGAAGTCCATTCTGGAGTCTGTGGAGCTTATAGTCGAGCCCAAAAATGATGATGAAGATTAAGTGTATGGATTGCTATTGGCCCATGTTGGTGGGAGATTGCATCAAATTTGTGAGAAGATGTCACCTATGCCAAATTCATGGTGGCCTCATCCATCAACACCCAAATCCTGTAATCCAATAGTGTCATCATGGCCATTCGAAGTATGGGGTACATACATTATTGGCCCAATCAAACCATCTTCTTCTAGAGGTCATTGCTTTATACTAACAACAACTAACTATTTTTCTCAGTTTTTTGAAGTGATTTAATTGAAAAAGGTAAAATTGGATGCTGTTATACCCTTCTTTCTATAAAATATTTTGTATCAATTCGGTATTCCTTGAAGGATCATCTCTAATAATGGACCATCCTTCAGAAGCTTTAAGGTAGGATGATTCGTGCATCATCACAAGATAGATTGGAGATATTCATCCATCTACAATGTGAGAGCCAACGATCTCACTGAGGCATTCAATAAGACCCTTTCCAAGATTTTGAAGAAACTTATTGCTAGAAACAAGAGAGATTGGCACCAAAAACTTGCTGAGACACTATGGGCCTATCATACCACACATCAAACTCCTACCCAATCAATGCCATATGCATTGGTGTTTGGGACTGAGGTAGTTTTGCCTCTGGAAGTGCAAATCCCTTCTCTAAGGATTTCTTTTCAAGAAGACCTTAAAATCCATAACCCCAATTGTCATAGGAATACCATTTAGTTAACCTATGTCTATTTGAACAGCTTTAGTTAAACCTGTCTTTCTCTAATAAGAATTGATACGGTATATATAGGGTTCCTCTTCTGAATGAAATTCTATAGGGTCCATAGAAACCATAGCTTCATCTATATAATCCCAAGTGCCTAGATCAACCAAAAGTTTGATTCTATCTGAGCTGCTCATTGTCAAATGATATCCATAGTGTTTACAAATATGAAATCACAAGAGAAGATAATGTTCATCGTTACCTTAATGAGCTGGACTCTTTGGATGAAACAAAGCTTATGGCACAACAAAACCTAGAAATATATCAAGCTTATTGTACTCAGATTAGGTTATTCCAGAAGGGAGACATGGTCTTATTTTTGAGAAGACCCATAATCCCAAAATGAAATAAGAAAGTCAAGTTCAAGCCTAATTGGAAAGGCCCTCATATTATCGAAATGATATTTGAAGGGGGATCCTGCCAACTAATCGATGACAAGGGGGAAAGGCCTATGCTACCAACCAACGGCCTATTCCTCAAAAAGTACTATGCTTGAGCCCTGGGGGCAACAACTATAACAACCAAAGTGTCTATGTTTTATCTATGACGGAATGTTCAGCTCTCTCAAAAAGGAACACTCAATCAAACATGTATTCCAATGTTTCTCGAGGCAATACATGGATATAAAACTCCATCTATCTTGTGTGGCTATTGAGCCCACATTTATATGGTAAACTAAATCTACTTTTATGAGGCAAATCAAATCCACTTCCACATGGTGAATCAAGTCTACTTTCACGT
The DNA here is from genome assembly GCA_005019695.1 of Trichopus zeylanicus subsp. travancoricus. NCBI lineage: Eukaryota > Viridiplantae > Streptophyta > Magnoliopsida > Dioscoreales > Dioscoreaceae > Trichopus > Trichopus zeylanicus. The sequence goes on from RXID01014226.1 coordinate 542,297, forward strand.
GGCAAACTAAGTCTACTCTTTGTGACAAATTAAGTCCATTCTACATGGTAAAACAAGCCCATCATCATATGGCAAATCAAGTCCACTCTCATGTGGCAATTCAAACCCATATAGTCAACTTCTAAAATATTGATGCAGGAGCAAATACCTGAAGTTTGTTTGCACTCTCTCCTCTTGCTAGATCTCGAAAAGAGACTATGAAGGGGGCAATTTGTTTAATGCGATTTTTGCCTTAATTAAAAATAAATATGATTAAAAAAATACTTATATGCTACTAAATTATAGCTCAAATGTGGGTCTCGGTCAGATGTAAATCACATTTGAGTTTGATCAAAAATTAAGCACAAATCATTAGAAAATTTGGGCTCTAGCTAGGCCTAATCTAAATGGGCTAATTGAGCTGGATTTGTGGACCAAAATTAGACCCAAAATTCATCTAAAACTTGGGTCAAAATGACAAAATATAAAAATTTTATAAATAGGTCCCTGCATTGAATAAATCTTTACAAATAGGTCTTTAGCCAGAATTTTTTACAAATAGATCCTTGAAATAAATATTTTTGTAGAAAAGTTCAATAAAATCTTAAAATTACAAATTAGACTCTCAAAATCCAAAATTTACAAATGAGCCTCTCAAAAGATCGATGATTATGATTTGATTCTTATGAAATTTAGGGTTTGCAAATAAACCCCTTCAAAATTCTTTACTTACAAATAACTTGCTGAAATTTTGACTTTTTACAAATAAGTCTCTCAAAATTTTTTTTTTTACAAATAAGTCCAAATTTTATTCAGAAAGGACTCTAGAAATTTTAAAACCTTATAAATAAGTCATTTTTGTAGAAAAATCTCCTGAAATTTATAAAATTATAATTTAGTATAATTTTCAAAAAAATTGCAAATAGCCCTCTTGAATTTCATGATTTCGCAAAAGGGTACAATTTCATCCCTAATATGAAATTTAAACAAGATTTTCATCTATGATTCAAAATTTCTAAATTAAGGATCTTATCCTCATGTAAATTAGAATAGAATTGATATTCAAACAAACCTTATGCACATTCATAACCAATTCAAAATAATGGATCATCACAAGTTTAAAATTTTAAATGAAGATCGATATGACCTTTATGAGCATATAAAAATCTACAGAACCTGCAAATCAGGTAATGAAGAAAGAGATCAGAGGGAGCTAGAGAAAGCAAGAATTAGAGCTTATAGATTGACATAACAGGAACCATGGAACAAGGAGCAGAAAGCGTGAATAAATCAAATCGATAAAATTTCAAAATTTATCTTCATAATTTTCTTTTCCCTAATGTGTGCCCTTTGTCTTTTTCTTCTCTCTTCCATCTCTGGCTAGTGCAATCCGAACCTTACTCCTCCATGTCACCCATTGGACCATAATCTTTGCCTCTAGCCTATTGCTGGTCACTTGAATCATGGATCCACATCCACTCGCCTGGCTGACCCTTGGCCTCATGGGACTGCACCCTGCTACTTGTTGAGCCTCGATCTTATCAAATCTATGCCCTAACAACCTCATTGGAGCTTGTGCCACCACAGCAACCCCAACACCACACTTCGGTTGGTGTTGCTGCTTCTTCGCCATCATCTTAGGCCTTTGGACTACAACTACATTTCATCTCTGACTTTGTCACTCTCCCCCGCATGCCTAGCCACCTTTTGGATCCCCACCAATCGGGGCCTGATTTGGCTAGATCTTGCCAGATTTGGCCATAGAAAGAGGGGCAGACGTGCTCCTCCACCACACACTGGAGGAGAGAGGCTAGATCTGATCGAGAAGGAGACTAGGCCCACTCAGGCCCGGTGAAGGTTCATGAAGAAAGCCAAAGGGGGAGGGGACTTTGACTAAAAGATAAAGAAGAAGCCAAAAAATGAAACTAAAAAAAAAATTAGAAAAAGTGTGCTATAAGAAAAAGAAAAGAAAAAATCTAGCCAAAAAATAGAGGAAGAAGTTTTGGGCTTGAAGGGGAAGAAGAAAAGAAAAAAATCAAAAAATAAAAATAGTTGGTGTGATAAAGAAGAAGAAAAAGGGAAAAAAGAGAGAAAAATTTGGCAATAATAATAATAAAAGAGTTTTTGACATCACAGTCACCCGTGATTTTGGGCATGACGACAGACTCTCGACAACAATGTGGCCACTCACGGTCCTCGACGATGAAGATGATGAATTCATGACCTCACTATGACCACCCGTGGTCCCTTGAAAATGGTGATAAAGACAGCAAATCCATGGCACTACCTCAAAGATGGTGGATCCTCATCACTAATCTAGCCTTCAGGCATGCACTCAGGTAACTTTTGAGCTCACATCCAAGTCAGCCTTTGGGCTCTCATCCAAGCCAGCCTTTTGACTCACATTTAACTAGTTTTCAAACTCACACCGAAGCCAACCTTCAGGCTTGGATCTAGCTATCCTTCGGGCTCACATCTAACTAGCCTTGGGGCTTGCATCCAGTTAGCCTTCGGGCTTACACTCAGCTAGCTTTTGAGCTTGCACATAGCCATCTTTTGAGCTCACTTTTAGCCAGCCTTCAGGCTCACACTCAGCCAAACTTTGGGCTAGAATCCAAGCCAGTGTTTGGGGTTGCATTTAGCTAGCCTTCAAGCTCACATCAAGCTAGCCTTCAGCTGGTATTCAGCCCACCCTCGGGCTCACATTTAGCCAGCCTTTAGGCTCGCATCAAGGCAACCTTCGGGCATGCACTTAGCTAGTCTTTGGGTTCCCACACAAATAATATTTGTGCTTGCATATGAGCCTACCTTCAAGCTCATGTATAAACTAGCCTTCAAGCTTGCATCCAACCAGCCTTTAGGCTCACATTAAGATAGACTTGGGGTTCGCATCTAAGCTAACCATCGGGCTCACACTAAGCCATTCTTTGGGTTTGCATCTATGCTAGCCTTCGGGCTCACATCCAAGCAAGTCTTTAGGCTTGCACTCAGCCAACCTTCAGGCTCCTATCTCAGCCAACCTTTAAGCTCACATCTAAGCAAGTCTTCAGATTCGCACCTAGTCAGTCCTCAGGCTCGCACTAAGCCAGCTTTTGAGCTTGCAAACTAAGCCAACCTTCAAGTTTGCACATTTAAAGTTGGGCTATAGGTTCATCTAGAATCATAAAAAATAGCTGGGGACCCTCAAATCAAATTGATTAATATGAAATCACTAAAGCATATTAAAATTAAACTCAGTTAAAATAAATGGATAAAAACTAGATTTGCTTAAATGGACTTAAATTAGTCAAAAAGAGACTAAAACTCAAATTGAGTTAATCAAATAAACTTAGGCTCAGCCCTAATCAGGTTCAAGTTGAGTTAATTTAAAATCAAATTAAGTTCAAATGAAATCCAATCATGATTAAGCTAAGCTCAAATCAAATCCAAATCAAGTCCAAACTAAAAGGCAAACTCAAAGTCAAATTAGAACTAAGATAGGCAGAGCTTGAATTGAAATTAAGTTGAACTAAATTGACTTAAACTTGAGCTAAAGTCTAGTAGACATGAACTTGGTAAAAGTCCAACACAAAGTTGAACTTGACTTATGATAAATGACATCAAACTCGGACCCAAACTACATAGGGTCAAACCAAGTCCTATTGGATATGTTAAACCCTCAACAATACTCCAAGGCTATGAACAAAGGGTGATGTTACCACCCTGACCTAAACCAGAATTAGTTCAAATAAGAACTAAATAAGGTCAAACTAAGTCTCATTAGACATATTACAAAAGTATTTAGTAGCATTTCCAAGCTATATCCAACTCCATAAGCCGTTAGTGATGCTATCAAATAAAAAAAGTCAATTGCCAACATGTTCAAAGTCGTTGACCACACTTCAAAGTTAGTCAATCCCAGAAACCATTGATGACACATCTTCCTAGCTATCCAACCCCATAAGCCGTTCGTCATACTATCAATCCAAAGAAGTTAATCACCAATATACTCAAAGCAATTGGTCATGCTTCAAAGCTATACCCCACCCCCTAAACTGTCGGTGAAGATACCAAATCATTGAAGTCAACCAACAATGTGATCAAAGTTGTTGTCCGTACTTCAAAGATATACCCAACCTCATAAGTAATTGGTGACATATTTTCTAAGCTAGTCAACCCCATAAGTAATTAATGATGCACCTTTCAAGCTAAGTAACCCCAGAAGTAGTTGATGATGCATCTTCAAGGTATACCCAACTTGATGAGTTATTGGTGACACTATCCAAATCAAAGATGTTAGTGCCTACACCTTATCAGCTATGAAAATACTTCAAAAACCAAAGAAGTTATTGTCTATGCCTTATTAGCTATGAAAACACTTCAAGGTCACTAGAATTATCACTAATGCCTTATTGGCAAATGGAAACACTCCAACCCAAATGGTCTAACGAAAATACTCCAACCCAGATGAAGTTATCACCTATATCTTATTGGCTATGGAAGCACTTCAAATTGTAAAGTTATCACTAAATCTCAAAGCTAATGCAAACACTTCAAATTATGAAGTTATCACCAATGCTTAAAGTTATTGAAAACACTTCAAACTTCTCCCATTTCCTTCCACAATTTGAGTCGGATGCCATGTGGTTCAGCACAGCGGAAGCAGAGTAGCAACACATCAAAGCTTCTTCTCTACACTTTTTTTTCTTCATTTATTTTATATTTACACATTGAAATTCATTGTAAAGTGAGGGCATGCCCTTGCTTAGGCCATGTACCATCTTTCTTAATCAATCAAATGTTTTTTCTTTTCTTTTTTCTATGTTTCTATCTTATTAGTTAGGTTTCTTACCTTAGGAGTTTCTTGACAATTATCGGGGTAATTAATAATAGAGGCTTGTATTTGTTGGAAGTCATATTCCCATAACACTTGATAGTGCACTTTAAATTAAAATAAATTTTTATTTATAATTTGAGGTCGTTCCTTGGGGTCTTCACTATCCCAGGTGATCAATTTTGATCCCACACTTACCCTTGTGTCAACATTCTAAGAGTTGGCCATATGTGTTTAAATTGTCGTAAAAAAGTGGACTTAGTTCACCATGTGGAGTAGACTCAAGTAGCCACATAGTGGACTTAATTTTAGAACATGGAGAGGATTTGTGTCACAATGTAGAGTGGACTTGAGTTACCATGTGAATGTGGATTTGACTTGTCATGCAATGATGGACTTAATTTGCTATGAGAGAGTGGACTTAGTTTGCCAAATGGAGTGGCTTTGAGTTGCCATGTGAGGTGGACTTGAGTTGACATGTAGAAATGGACTTAATTTGCCATGTAGAAGTGAATTTAATTTACCACATGACGGTGGACTTGATTCTGCCATGTCAAAGTGGACTTGATTTGCCATGTGAAAGTAGACTTAATTGTTATATGAATGCGAACTTGATTGCTATGCAAAATGGCCTTATGATGCAGACTTGATCATCCCACACAATGGGCTTAATTTGCCACTAAAAATTGGACTTAATTGCCATAAATATTTGGGTTTGATTGTCATACAAAATCGCCACATCATTGATCCATTGTACTGCTAATCAAATCTTGACCCTTTATCTTCTCAAATCAATGGTCAACATCACTTCAATAATGTTCTTACAGCTTTGGCCCTACCTTAACCCTCCTTTTGTCTCACTATAAATCAAGATTTTAAGTTTTAATTCTAGAATTGGTTTCAACACCTAGAGAAATCGATACATTTCAATCGTTTTAGCCTAAACCATTTTTGTTTCGGTTTTGCTCAAATTATATTTTAATTTTTTTGACTAAAATTTGACTTTAAATTTAAAATATTTAAAAATATAGAAAAAATGTGAAAATAATTTATATACATATAATTTTAAAAATATTAAATAAAAAAAATTTTTGATTAAAAAAATATTTTAAATATGAAAAAAAATTTGCAATCAGTTGGATTCGAACTCATATCTTATTGAAAATCTTCTTTCATGAGAAGATGGATTTAATGTTTTCTTGAGCATTCACAATGAATGCTCAAGCAATATGCCCCTGACATTATTATAATGTTTTTTTTCCGTTTTGGAAGAGAGTTATTACATATGCTTAAATGATTTATATGTGATCATTTTCCATTTTCATCCCTGCATAAAATAGCAAAGGAGTATGGTGTTTACTTTTTGAGAAAATATCTTATTTTGATTAGAATGAGTTTGACTTTTCTTGTCAATAGGCTAGAGCCTTGCATGCTCAATGGGAGGACTACCACTTGACAACAGTTGGGGGAAATCCCAATCTATATTAGAGTGCCCAAAATTGGGACCAAAGGGGAAGATTTGCTCCCAGTCTTGATCACTTTAGGTAGAGATTGGTGTGTTAAGTAGCCAACCCTAGTAATTTGACTTTGATTGCTTTGAGGGTTATCTTGAGAGAAACCCTGAAACTTCTTCACTTGGTCATCATACCATGCCTCGATGTCTCTCATCATACAAAAAGAGGTAGAGTAGAGGATAGAGTAGGAAATTATTGCTTTTATAGGGCTCATCTTCTAGAATGCCACATTGGTATGTTTGAATAAGACACACTATAGCAATTAGCTATATCAATGAGCAAATATCTTGATTGATGCTTGTTGAACTGTAGTACCTCATGTTGACAATTCATCTTCTAGAATGTCAGATTGGCACATGAGCTTCAAGAAAGGTAACCTTATGAAGTGATTTTCTCTCTTTTCTTTTAATTTTATCATAATGCTAGGGAAAATATTTTAGTATATAGGTGATGTATCCTTTATGAAAGTAAAAAAATCACCTAAGAGGAGGGAGGGAGGGAGGGGGGAGGGAGGAGGAGGGGGGGGGTTGGGGCGCGTGTGTGTTTTGTGGGGGGTGGGAGAATTAGGTTTTGAGAATCAATGCAATTTTTTTCAATAGAATCAAAAATAAATTCAGTCCATAATCAAAAGTGTGTTAATAAACAAGAAAAGATAGAGGATAGAGTGCACCAAAATTTAAGATAATTTGGAGACCAACCACTCCTACTTCATGGCCCTTGCATTGGTCTTGAGGACTTCAACTCTTCCACTAAGAGTGCCACTTTGTCGGTGAAGCCAACCCTTATAGTCTTCTTACTCCAACTAGCAATATTACTTCAAATTGGATTTAGTAACTCTCAACCACTCCAAACAACCTTAGAGTAGATTACAAGTGAAAAACTCATAATAATTTGTACAATCTTAAGCTCACACAAAGTTCTCTCAAGACTAAAGGAAATGGCAATGAAAGTTAGCTCGAGATTAGAAGGTTTAGAGCTCAAGAATGGCTAGTGAGTTGAAAAAGGTTTTGATCTCTTTTAACAAAGATTAGAAGATATAAAAGTTATTAATGGAAGCCTCTTCAACTCTATTTATATGTTTGAGGTCAAATATAGCCATGAGGGGTGAGATCCCATGGTATGGTTTGCTTCAATGGTCAAAAAACTAGCTGCTAATTGTGCATAAAATCAAAGCTGAATGTCTATTTTAGAGAACTAGACATCTAGTTCTAATTTATAGAACCAGCCTCAAAGCCCTATCGGATGTTTGATTCTGTATCAAATGTTCGATTCTATCATATCCAAAATGCTAGTCTGACATCTAATTCTGTAGGAGACATTCAATTCTACCTTGAACTAAAAACTTGATTTTTAGCTTGACTCAACCAGGTGTCTGGTTCAAAACTAGACATTTGGTTCAGTAAGGAAAGCTCTGTAAAGAGCTTCCTATAGAACCCTTACGTGACTTTGAATACTAAATAATTTATTTCAAATAAGCTTTTGATAGGACTCAAAAATAAAGAAAAACTAGACCTAGTTGATGTCAATTTCTTGAGTTGCCTTGGCCTTGTTTGGGTCATTCATGTGTTTTCAAATTGTTTCTTCACCTCCAAGTGATCTCTACATCTCAACAAGCCATGCTTGCCAATCTACCATTGTGCTTCTCCTTTTGTTTGAAGCTTTCAAATATTTTCTTGAGAGCTTTTAAGTATGTTGGCTAAACACAACTCAAGTATATCATTAAATATTATTTGTTCATCATCGAAACTAGAAGGGACAATAATCCCCCTCTTTTTGATGATGATGAATATACAAATAAAATATATAAAAACTAAAGCATGGGCATCTTGTAAAAATACAAGATCATGAGAATATCTATAATAGATTAATGCACCGTAATAGGTCAATGTTGCTCTAGCCCTCTCTACCTTTTGACATCAACAAAAGGGGCTCATCCAAGCATAAACGAATAGAGTGTCCCCTAAACTTCAATAAGCATAACTTGAATACATGCTAATCTCCAGGCAATAATTATAAAAAGTGGTACCATAACTTGTATAATTATGATTAAGCTCCCTCTAACTTGATGCATTAAATGAATGTAATATCCAAGAGATAAGAAAAATAAGAAATAACATCCATACAAGATCCAAAGCATCAAATCAAAAAGCACAAGTTATAAACTAGAGGCCATATTTCAAAATCATAAGTCATAAAGTTATAAAACTCCAAACCATATGCCAACAAGTAAAAGAACCAAAAACACTAAAATCATAATACATACATGAAAAGTAAGGTCCACAAACTCTAGAACTAGAAAACTAGGGAACTCTAAATCTAGGAGCTAGGTCCTAGAGGCAGTTGAGGAGTCGAGTGATCCATGATGGAGTGAATCATCTCTGAGAGTCCATCTAGGGATGTGTGCATGGTAGTAGACATCTTGTCCATGGAGGTCTAGAGCTGAGTCACCTTCTTAGCAATCCACTGTGCTAGGTCCTCCAAGTGTGTAAGCTTGGTAGCAAAGTCAACCTCAGACTCAGTGGATGAGGCATGGGAAGGTCCAACATGTTCTTGGCTCCCTTGTAGAGTACGCTTTTTGGCCTTGAGCTCTATTGCCTCGATCTACTCATCACCACCCTTCCCCTAGATCCAAGAACCATTGTGCAAGGTGAAGCCCATCTGAAAGAGAGTGAAACAAGAGAAGGTGTCAGTGTGCCTATAGGAATGAGCTAGAGAGGGGTGATGCTGGGGAACAAGATTAGCAAAGTTTCTAAGAATCAAGGTGATGAAGCTGGGAAAGCTGACGGTGGCATGTGAGTGTTAGGTATAATGACCTATATGGTGGATAATAATGTGAGGTAGACATGCTATATAACCAATTAGGAGATACAAGATTAGATATAATCTAGAAAATGATACTTTATTTATATGACCAACTTTGGAAAGAATGGTATAAGAAAGAATCTGATGAAGAATGTAAGCTCTGGGTAGGAGAAGGGGAGACTGAAGCTGCTGCATGACCTTGTCCTAGTTTCCCTCAAAGAATGTCTCAATAACTGACTGATAAGAGGGAATCTAGTTAGGCCATCTATCGGTTAGAATCAGTCTCTCCCTTGTAGTAGGTATACTAAGAATAGAACCTCAAATAATAGGGGTAAGAGCTATTTGTCTGTCACCATAAAATGTACTAAAGGAGTTAAGTGTTTTCATCAAAATTAGCATTTGCATAGAAGACTCAGACATCATGATCATACTAGATTTCACATTTAGTTAACAGGGATGTCCAAGCTTGAGCATCAAAAAGGATTTTAAGATTGAGAGAATGAAGATAGTCAAAATCAATGGTGCGAGGAACAACAACATGAGAGTTTGCAAATTTGGTTTGAAATTGAGTAAAAGATTCTAGAGAAGTGAATTTCGTAGGGAAAGGATTATTACTAGGTGAAGAAGAGGAGCCTTTATGCTTTCTCTTCTTGAGGATAAGGTTCTTGAATCTCTTGATGATTGGAGAAAGAAAGCTTGAAATAGAGGAGTGGGAGGAGGAGATATCAAAGAAGATGGGCCCAAATTGAGGTAAAACACCTTAGATTCTTGGAGAGGGTGGCCGGAGTGCTCAAGTCGGTCACCGAAGAGGAAACACGTGCGAGGGTGAAGAAAATAGGACAGCTGCTAGGGTTTAAAAGTTCAAAATTGGGCCCCACTATCTCATATTGGATATTTGGTTCATCAATCGGGTGTTCAACAATAAGGAAAAACATATACAGAACTGCCATATTGGACATTCGATATAGAAACAAATGTCCAATAGGAAGTTTGTTAGTGAAAGATTATTCAGAATCAGACATCCAATTCAGAGGGAACTCCTTAGCTAGCTAAAGTGCCGGAAAGCAAAGTTGAAACCACAATTCCAAAGGTTCTAGAAAATTATGAAATTTTTGCAATACCAATGGTATTTTGAATGAAACAAAACCATGTTTCAACTAAAGATTTTGTACAAATATCTGCGAGTTGATGATTGATTTCAACAAACATCAATGAAATATCCTTTTTCAAAATATGATCTTGAATAAACTGATAGTGAATATCAATATTCTTAGAATGAGAATGTAATACTATATTTTTTGACAAACTAATTACACTAGTATTGTCACAATAAATTGGTATATTTGGAAAAGTATAATCAAAATCTTGAAGTGTTTGTCTCATCCATAAGATTTGAGAGAAATAGTATCCCACAGCTACATATTCACCTTTGGTGGTAGAAAGAGCCATTGAGTTTTATTTCTTGAAACTCCATGAGACGAGATTTTTCAAGCAATTGGCAAGTACCACTAGTAGTCTTTCTATCCATACAAAAGCCAATGAAATAAAAATAACTATCTATTGGATACCATAATCCTAAGTCTAGTGTGCCCTTAACGTATCTAAAAATGCATTTCATAGCAACTAGATGTGATTTCATAGGAGATATTTGAAATCTAGCATATAAGCAAATATAGGATGTGAAGCCAAAAAGTTGAGTGTGAGCCCGAAGGCTAGGTTGGATGTGAGCTCGAAGGATAGCTCAGTGTGGGCCCAAAGGCTGGCTAAATATGAGCCCTAAAAGCTGGCTGAGTGCAAGCTTTAAGGCTAGTTGAGTGTGAGCCCAAAGGCTAGAAAGGATGAGAACCTGAATGCTAGTTAAGTGTGAGGCCAAAGACTGGCTAGGATGCAAGCCCAAATGTTGGTTAAGTGTAAGCTCGAAGGCTGGCTGAGTGCAAACCTAAAGGCTGATTAAGATGCAAGCCTGAAGGATGGCTGAGTGTGAGTTTGAAGGCTAGCTAGGTGTGAGCCCAATGCTAGTTGTGTGCAAGCCTAAGGCTGGCTAAGTGTGAGCCCAAAGGCTAGCTAAGTGCAAGCCTGAAGATCGATTGAGTGTGAGCCCAAAGATTGGCAAGTGCAAGCCTAAAAACTAGCTAAGATGCATACTCAAAGGTTGCCTGAGTGCAAGCCCGAAGGTTAGCTAAGATGCGTGCCCAACAGTTGGCTGAGTGCAAGCTCAATGGCTGACTACGTGCAAGCTTGAAAGCTAGCTGATGTACGAGCCAAAAGGTTGGCTTGGATGTAAGACTGAAGGTTGGCTAATTGTGAGCCCAAAGGCTGGCTTGGATGCAAGCTTGAAGGTTGGCTAAGTAAGAGCCCTGAAGGCTAGCTGAGTGTGAGCCCAAAGGGTAGCTAAGTGTGAGCTTGAAGGCTAGCTAAGATGTGAGCTCAAAGGCTAGTTGAGGTGTGAGCCAAAAGGCTGACTAAGTGTGAGCCCGAAGGTTGGCTAAATGCAAGCCCAAAAGCTAGCAAGCCTGAAGGCTAGCTGAGGTGCAAACCCTAAGGGTTGTTGGATGTGAGCTCGAAGGCTAGCTATATGCAAGCCTAAAGGCTGGCAAAGTGTAGCCGAAGGTTGGCTTGGATGCGAACCTAAAGGTTGGCTTGGAGTAATAGGGATTCGCCACCTGTGAGGGGCTACGGGTAGTCATAGTGGTGTCAAGGGTTCATTATCTTTGAGGAGCCATGGGTGGCCTTAGTGTTGATGAAGTTCATCGATATGCCATAGACTATAGGTGGCCATGATCTGGTGGCTCAGAAATAGAGATAAGACACTGCTTGCCAAATTCCTTTTTTTGGTAGCAACTTCTTTTTTCTTTAATTTTCTTTCCTCCTTTTTTATTATTAGATTTTCCCCTTTTTTGCACAATAATTTTTTTTATTTTTTTCCTTTATCTCTTCTTTCTCACTTGTGCCCTATTGTTATCCTTTTCCTTTATTTTTTTCTTTCAACTAGAGTAAGGAGCTCATTATTCTTCCAGTTCCAAGGCTAGATCTCGCTAGATCTTGGCTAGATCTAGACTCCTGAGTCAATGGTGGATAGTAGGGCAAGGCTTGGCCTCCCTTCTCTACCTTGTCTCCTCCATATCTCTAGGCCAAACCCTTCTCTTTCGAAACCCTAACAGCCCTTGGTCACATCCATGGCCAGTCAATGCCTAGCCACTTCTCCGATCATAGCCATGAGCGACAATAGAGATAGCAAATGATGGTGACTAGCGGGGGGTTGCAGGCCAGACCTTGCTAGTGAAAGGTAGTGTAGGATAGAGGTAGGGCACTGCACGACTGGTGAGGGGTGGAGCTAGGTCACCTCAGAGCTCTCAAAGTGGTGGTGAGGTCAATGTAGGCGATGGTTGGGGAAAATAGCTATGGTGGTGCACTCAGGGTGTTTGAAGACACCATAGGAGATAGAGGCACTCCACGGGCGTCTTGGAGGGATAAATAAACTTGCATGGAGATGATGAGACCCGAGTTGGCCAAATGTGAGTCCTCAATAGCACAGGCAGTGGGAAATGGGGCATTGCATAAGATAGGGGAAGAAAAGGAGAAGAAGCATAGATAATTAAAAAAGGATAAAGATAAGTATTTGAACTCCCTTATTCTCCTATTTGTTCTATGGTTTTTTTTTTTGCTCCTTTGATGATCATCGTATTTTGATCTCTCCTTTTTTGAGTTGATCATCTATTTTCAACACTGTCATCTCCCCTCTCCTTCTTTTGCAAGTTCCATATGTCTTTATAGGTGTCGAGAAGATCAAATCAATCTTCGTTCAAAAATTGGAGCAATGGATATGGATGACGATTTGTTGATTGAATTAGTTATGGAAGGGATTTGATATAGATGAAAATTTATTTAAACATGTATCTGCTCCATCTATGGGTGACCATATTTGGATAAAGTTGTTATGGTTTCAAATTGTAGCACTTTGTGAAATCACAAAATATAGAGGGGGTATTTAAAAATTTTTTGAAACATTGGACTAAATTATAATTCTAAAAATTTCAAGGTCTTTTTTGTAAAAAAAATTTACCTAAAAGTTTTGCATCTTTCAAGGTTCTCTTTGAATAAAGTTTGAACTTCTTTATAAATAAACTTTTTTTGAGGGACTTATTTGCGAAAAGTTAAAATTTTAGGTATTTATTTATAAATAATAACTTTTGGACTTATTTGCAAAAAAATAAAATTCTAGGGATTTATTTGTCAATAAAGAATTTTGAAAGGGTTTATTCACAAATCCTATATTTCATAAACATCAAATTATAATTATCGATCTTTTGAGGGATTCAAATCTAATTGAGACTCACATTTGAGACATAATTTAGTGACATATAAGTTTTAATTTTAATCATATTCTAATAATATTTGATTGTAGCAAAAGATCACCTCAAATAGTGATGAGAGTCATTTCTTCATCACTAGACTCCTTGGCCTTGAGAGCTAAGCCGTTCTTCTTCTTGTCTTTATCATCCTCTTGGCTCCTATCCTTCATGGTCATTTCGTGAGTGATGAATAACCCCAAGAGTTCTTCGAAAAGTAATTTGTTGGGATCCTTCACCTCTTGGCAGTTACCTTGGGATTCCATAACTTTGAAAGACATCTTATAATTTTTCTTATCATTTCATCGTTAGTATAAACTTTTTCAAGAGATTTTAAGGTATTGATAATATTCATAAAAGGAGTAAATATTTCTATTACTGACTTATTAGATTTTATTCTAAAGAGTTTATATTGGTTAACCAATATGTTCACTTTAGATTCTTTGACTTACCTTGTATCCTCATGGGTAACCTCAACGCAATGCCAAATCTTATGAGCCATTTCATAAATACTAATCCAGTTAAATTTGATTAGATCAAGAGCACAATAAACGATATTCATTGCTCTTGCATTCAAAGGTCATTTTTCTTGTCTACATCACTCCATTTCCCTCTAGACTTGGCAACTCTCATATCATCAATTTCTTTGTTGGGTGGTATATACCCTTCTTCCACAATATGCCAAAGATTATAGTCTATTTCTTGAATGAAAATTCTAATCCTAGACCTCCAATAATTGAATTGGGTACAATTAAAGAGAGAAAGTCTAATTGTGAATTGCCCTTCTTGGAGAGATGAAATACCGAATTTGACCAATAAAATGGAGCAAAAAACTCTAGGCAATTTGTTCAAGGTAATTTTTGTTACAATTAAATTTGATTGAAATATAATTAAAATTGAGACTAGTATACCACTAAATTATGCCTCAAATATAAGTCTCAGTTATGCTTAAATCGTATATGAGTTTGACCAAAAATTGAGCTTAATTCGAACTTAAATTGTTAATAAATTTGAGCTTAAATTAAAGTGGACTGAGTGGGTTAGATATTTGGACCAAAATTGGGTCCAAATTCATCTAAAATCTACGCCAAAATGATAAAATGTAAAAATTTTGATAAATAAGTCTTTGAAATAAATAAATCTCTATAAGTGGGTTATTGGCTGAATTTTTCTTATAAATAGGTCCCTCTAGTAAAAATTTTAATAGAAAAGTCCAATAAAATTTTAAAATTACATATATATCCCAAAAAATTTAGGATTTGCAAATAAACCCCTCAAAAGATTGATAATTATAATTTGAACCTTATGAAATATAAGATTTACAAATAAATCTCTCCAAAATTTCGTATTTGCAAATATGCCTCTAAAATTTGAACTTTCACAAATAAGTTTTTTGAAAATTTTTATTTATAAATAAGTCTAAATTATATTTAAAAAGGACTGTGAAAGTTTAAAATTTTATAAACAAGTTCTCGCTACAAAAAGTCCCCTGAAAATCATAAAATTACAATTTAGTGTAATTTTTTTAAAAAAAGTCATAAATAACCCCCTCTATAATTTCAATATCTGGGATGAGTGCAATTTTCAAATTATCATCATCTACAACAAATAGATTTATCCATATCTCTTCACATGCTCATCCAAACTCAAGATAAGCCATATCCATATCTATTTTCATCCATATTCACCATTCAAAATTTCAAATTAAAGGAGATTATTTCTAGTTAAACTTCATCTCTTCAAACCCTATATAAACCTATTAACATTGTAAAAAAAAAAAGAGGGAAGAAGTCAGCAAAGATTGAGAAATGGTACATCAGGAAGGGGGAAGAGCGAGTCCCTCAATGCTATTAAACTCGACCCCACTCTAGCATGTATCTAAAGCGTCGTGACCCCTTGCTCTGTCCAACCACCTACCGATACCCTTCATCCATGTTATAGCCACTCGCCAACACCATCACCCATACCATTCGCCAATCATCTAAGACCCTGTTGCCTTTGCTTCCCTCCTCGCCGTCAAGCATTAGCATAGCCACCAGTCACCTGGCCCACCTATGCCACTCGAATGGCTTGCTCCCGCACTACTGTCACCCTAACTCTGAGCCATCATAGCCCAACCACTTGGCCCACCTCATCATCAGACCTCTCCTCTTACCGAGCCATGGAGCACCCTACTGTCGGCCTACCCTTCTCCACCTCGACTCACCATCCTTCACCCAAAGCATCAATGGAGCAATACCCAGCTGGACCCAGCCGAGAAATGAAGAGGATGAGGGCTTGGGCCCCCATCCCTGCTGTGTGCCACTGAAGCAAGGCCAAATTAGGCCAAATTTGGCTGGATCTAGTTAGAGAAGAGACAAAGCCACCTGAGCCTAGTAGAGCTCCAGAATAAAGAAGATAGAAGAGGAGCCAATTGAGAGAATGAAGAAGGAGATGGGTGAAGGAAAGGAAGAAGAAAAATAAATAAAAAAACTTGCTGGCCCCAAAAAAAATGAAAAGAAAAAAGAAAAACTTGGCCAAAAAAAGATGGGGGTTTCTTTTCTTTAAAAATAAAAAAAAAGAAAAGAAGAGTTTGTTGACAAAAAATGAGAAGAAGGAGAAAAGACTTCTCTCATCTTGATTTTTGGTGAAATTTTATCAATATCAAGGCCACCTGTAGTCTTTAACTCAAGGACAGAACTTTACCAACACCACAGTCACCTACGACCCCTTAAAGATGGTGAACTCTTGACATTACTACAGCCACCTGTAACCCCTTGAAGATAATGAAACCTTGTTACACCAAGCTAGCCTTTGGGCTTGTACTTTGCTAGCCTTTTGGCTCACACTTAGCCAGCTTGGGACTCACACTTAGCCATCCTTCGAGCTTGCATCTAAGCCAGCCTTTGGGTTTGTACTAAGCCAACTTTTGTGCTTGCATTTAGTAAGCCTTCGCGCTCACACCTCAACTAGCCTTCGCGCTTATCTTAAGTCATCCTTCGGGCTTACAACCAAGCTAGCATTTGGGCTCACACCCTATCCAGCCTTTGGGCTCACACCTCAGCCAGCCTTTAGTCTTACACCTCAACTAGCCATTGGGCTCCTATCCAAGCTAGCCTTCAAAGTCGCATTCAGCTAGCCTTCGGGCTCACATTTAAGCTAGCTTTTGGACTCATGCTCAACTAGCCTTTGGGTTCACATCCAGGGTAGTCCTCAGACTCGCATCCAATCAGTTCTTGGGCTCGCACCTCTAAGTCAACTTTTGAGCTCGTGAGCTGAGCCTCTCTCAGGTTTGCATATTTAAGGTTGGGCCTTGAGTCTGCCTAAACTTATCATAAATAGCCAAAGACCCTTAAATCAAACTACTTAACGTAAAGTAACTCAATCACAATAAATGAACAAAGGGCAAGTTAACTCAAATAGATCTAAATTAATCAAACAAATTGACTAAACCCAAATAAAACCAAACTCTTAAAATCAAATTTGAGTTAATCTAAACCAAATAAATGCATACTCAACCCTAATCAAACTCGAGATGGGTTAATTTAAAATCAAGTTAAGCTCAAATCAAAGTCAATTTGGATTGCTAAAATCAAACCCTAATTAAGTTAAATCAAGTCCAAACTAAAAGGGCAAACTTAAAGACAATCCAAAACTAAGCCAGGCTGAGCCTAAACTAAAACCAAGTTGAACTAAATTGATTTGAACGTGAGCCAAAGTCCAAGAAACATGGGCTCAATAAAGGTCCAACACAAGGTTGAACTCAGTTTAAGCTAAATGAAATCAAACTTGATCTCAAACTATATTAGTCTTAACGAAACTAAATAGGATCAAACTAGGTCCCCCTTAGTATGCTGAACATTCCAAGGCTATGAACAAAGGGTGATGTTACCATCCTAAGCTGAACTAGAATTAGTTCAAATAGAGCTAAATAAGGCCAAACTAAGTCACCCTGAGTGTGCTACAAAAGCCTTTAGCAACATTTCAAAGTTATATCCAACTCCATCAGTTGTTAGTGATGCTATCAAACCAAAGAAGTTAATTGCCATTATGCTCGAAGTCATTGGTTGAACTTCAAAGCTAATCAACCTTAGATCAATTGAGGACACATCTTCTAAGCTAAGCCAACCCAAAAGCATTGGCAACACTTCAAATCAAACCAAACTAAGGTAGGCCTGAACTCTCTTAGTTGGTTAACCATAACGCCCTATTCAAAAAACTTCAACTAACAACACTCCCAAAGCTATCGGCCACACTTCAAAGCTATACCCAATCTCATAAGTCATTGGTGATGCTACCAAATCAAAGAAAATAATCACCAACATGCTCAAAGCTATCAACCACACTTCAAAGCTATACCCAACTCCATAAGCCATTAATGACACTACCCAAACCAAAGCTATAGTGACACTACCAAATCAATGAAGTTAAATACCAAGACACTCAAAGCTATTTGCTACGCCTCAAGATAGTCAATGCCAGAAGTGGTTGACAATGCGCCCCTCAAGATACTAAACTATAGAAGCAGTTGATGATGCACCCCTCAAACTATTCAACCTCAAAAATAGTGGACTGTAGTTTTCAAAGCTATATCCAACCTTATAAGCTATTGGTGATGCCCCCAAATAAAATAAAGTTATCAATAATGCTCAAAAATATTGAAAACACTTCGAACTTTTCCCATTCTCTTTCACATTCCATCGAACGATGACATCAATATCTACCAAAGACCAAGTCAATTTGGATCAGATGCCATATGGTCCAGTGCAGGGGAGCGATTAGCACACATATCAAAGCTTCTTCTTCACTCCTTTTTCTCTTTCCTTTCTTCATTTCTTTTATGCATTCTATAATTTCATATTGAAATTTATTGTAAAGTAAGGGCATACCTTTTCTTAAGCCATGTATCGTTTCTCAAAGTCAATTAAATGCTTTCTTTTGTACTCTTTTGTGTCTCTATTTTATTAACTAGATTTCTCACTTTAGGAGGTTCTTAACAATCATTGGAGTAATTAACAACGAGAGCTTGCACCTATTGGAAGTCAATATTCTCACAACACCTGCTTGTGCATTCAAGCCACTATATTTTTATTTGTTATTTCAAGATTACTCTTTGGGATCTTTGCTATCTCCGGTGGCCAATTTTAATCCCACAAAGTCCAGCATACCTGATGGAATATGACTTTTACTCCAAGTGTAGAAACCTAATTAATCTGATAGATACATTGAGAAGATAGAATTATGATTGAAGACTGATGAATTATGTTCTCCTTTACAGAAAAAAGAATCAAATGACAATAACGAAGAACATCTCTGCCCCAAGATACACCATCATCTTGGGGGTAGGATCAACTGTGCATTTACCTTAGTTAATGATTGCTACAGAAGAAGCTAAAGTTCAAATCAAGTTCAGAACCATCTCTTAGGTTGTCCAGTTCAAGAAGCCACCTGCTATTGCACTAGTTAAGTTTGTTGTCATGCAAAATCAGCCTGTTTCTTACCTTCCATCAAGGAGAAGGAGCTCATTAGTTATGAAAATACTTTAGACTCATGAATTTATTGTTTATACCTCATTGGCTATGGAAACACTTCAAACTTAAAGAAGTTATCACCGATGTCTCAGTGGCTATGGAAATACTTCAAGATCATAAAGTTATCACTTATAACTCATTGGCTATGGAAACACTTCAAACTCAAGAAGTTATCACCTATGCCTCATTGGCTATGGAAACACTTTAGACTTATGTAATTATTTCTTATGCTTCATGGGCTATGAAAATACTTCAAACTCATGAAGTATTGCTTACACCTCATTGGCTAATGAAAATACTTCAAATCAAATGAAGTTATCACCAATGCCTTACTGGCTAACAAAAATACTTCAAATCAAATGAAGCTATCACTAATACCTCATTAGCTAATGAAAATACTTCAAATCAAATGAAGTTATCACCAATGCGTTACCGGCTAACGAAAATATTTCAAACCAAGAAGTTATCGCCAATGTCTTATTTGCTAATAGAAATACTTTAAAGAAAGAAATTATCACCAATGCCTTATTAGCTAATAGAAATAACTCAAATTAAATGAAGTTATCACCAATGTCTTATTGGCTAACAAAAATACTTCAAACTTAGAAAGTTGTCGCCTATGACTCATTGGCTAATGAAAGTACTTTAAACTTCTCTCATCTCCTTCAATGACCCACCATATTATGCCATTAATATCTATCAGGGATCAAGTCAGGACCCATCCGAGTTAGATGTCACGTGGTCTGGTGTAAGACAGTGAGGTAGTAGCACATATTAGAGCTTCTTCTCCACTCTTTATTTCTCTTTATTTCTTTCATATTTTCTATAATTCTATATTGAAATTCATTGTAAAGTAAAAGTATACCCTTACTTAAGCCATGTACCATTTCTTAAAATCAATCGAATGCTTTCTTCTTTTTGTCTCTTTATTTTATTAGCTAGGTTTATTACTTTAGGAGGTTCTTGACAATTGTCAGGTACTTAATAATTGGGGTTTGCATGTATTAGAAGTCAATATTCCCACAATACTTTATAGCATACTCAAATCAAAACAACTATGATTTGTGATTTAAGGTTGCTCCCCAGAGTCCCCCCTACTCCCAAGCTACGAAAATTGATCTCACAGAGGGATGTCAGGGGAGAGAACCAATTGAGGGCTAATCAACATCGAGACCTAAAAAGGCATAGGCGAGCTTCCCCTCAAGGAGATAAGGATATTAAACTTTGAACCTCCCAATAAAGGGGCAACTGAATATAATTATCACAATACCACCACCTCAATATCCAAGGAGAAACACCTAAACCATTACTGAAGGGTAAGAGGATTCAAAGTGGCAATGCTACAAAGTGAGTCCTAGAGGTACCATTTGCTCTATCAAGGACCTTGATGGTTTTCCAGAGCATCATAGTGATGCCTTGGTGATGTTTACTATCATGATCATGGTGGACATGCAGAGCTAAGCCAATATTTTGTTCACTCAAGCCTATGACTAGATGAAAATTGAACAAAAATTAGAACCATACATAGAAACTCTCATAAGTTCACAAGAAACTTGGTGACTCCCTTTGGTATCATCACTTTGCTTCTGATGGTTGGGAGAGAACCAAGGATGTAACCATATCTACAAAGTTCATGGCAGTATAAACTTGGTCAACATACAATGCCATCTTGGGGTTCCCCACTCTCAACTAGCTACAAGTGGTAGTGTCAATTTTTACCTAGTGATGAGATTCCCTGCCAAAAATGGTACATGTGAGTCATGGGGAGATCAAAGCATAGCCATAAGGTCTGATGCAACATACTAGGGGGAGACTACAAATAGAAAAGGTAAGGCCCTAATGATTGAAGAGTTGCATAGCCGAAGTGCTATACCAATGGAGCAATTGGTTAACCTAGTGATTAATGAAGGCTCAAGGAAGAAACTAAAGCTTAGTGCAAACCTTCTCAAATCCTTGAAGTCCAAGCTTGGGGAACTCTTGAAGAGGAGCCAAGATATCTTTATTGGAGCCCAAGACATCCCTAAAATTGCCCTGGAGTGGCAAAAACCATTATAGAAGAGGTAAAGAAATTCCTTGGTGCAAGTTTCATCAGAGAGGTTTGGTACCTAGAAAAGCTCACAAATATGGTTATGGTGAAGAAGACTAATGACAAACAGAGAATATGCGTTGACTTCACCAACCTAAACAAAGTTTTCCTGAAGGATAACTACCCCTTTCCCAAGATAAACCTATTGGTGGACTCAAACTCAGGGTATCAACTTTTTAACTTCTTGGATGCTTTCTTCAGCTACCACCAAATCAATATGCATTCAAAGGATAAAGAGAAAACATTGTTATCACTAACCAAGCTAATTTCTGCTATGTCGCAATGCCCTTTGGGCTAAAAAATGCAGGGGGCATTATACCAAGGAATGGAAAATTGAGTCTTCAAAGATTAGCTTGAGAGGAAAGTTGAAGAATACATTGATGTTATGCTAGTGAAGAGCCATCTAGCCAAAGGACACCTCGCCAACTTGGAAGAGACACTTGATCCTCTTTGGAGATACCAAATGATGTTGAACCCAAAGAAATGTGCTTTATGGCATAGCCTTGAGCAAGTTCCTCAATTATCTTATTTTTGAGCATGGAATTGAAGCAAACCCAGAGAAAATTAAATTTATTATAAAGATGAATCCCCAAGAATCATCAAGGAGATAAAAAGACTCACAGGATTATTAGCTGGTTTAAACCAATTCTCCTTTAGATCAAGTGAGAAGTGCTTGCCCTTCTTCAAAAGACTTGAAGAAGAAGAGAAACTTCCAATGGAACAAAGAGTGCAGCCAATCCCCCGAAGCATTGAAATGCTATCTTGTGGAACCTCCTCTCCTATTCAGGCCTACAATAGGTAAGAATATGTACCTATATGTATCCACAACCAAGTAGGCAATTACCTCAATTCTATTTGGCAATTGAGGTGGAAGGAAATAACTCATGTATTACATTAGCCTTGTGCTCATTGGGGCAAAAGTTAGATATTCAATATTGGAGACATTGACATATGCAGTGGTGTTGGCAACTTGGGGACTCTGGTCATACTTTGGGCACACTTAATTAATGTCTTGATGAACGTTCCACTTTGGCAAGCCCTTCAAAAACCATAAACCTTGAGTTGGTTACTCAAACAATTAGTAGAACTCATCAGTTTCACAAACTATTTGAAGAAAGTGCAAGCTAGCCGATTTCATGGTGGAAGTAGACTTGACCTTCTTGGGAGGTTCATGTGGATGGATCATTCTACAAAGCTAGGAGCAAGATAGAAGCTATATTATTGAACCTTGATGGATAGGTAATGAAATACTCATGGTAGCTTGAATTCCCAACATTCAACAATGTAGCAAAGCTTGAAGCATTCCTCCTTAGACTTTGAGTGGTGTTAGAAGTAGGTGCCAAGAGTGTGAAGATCTACATCAACTCACAATTAGTATATTCACAGGCGATGGGTGAGTATGAGGAGAAAGATCCTATAATGGCACAATATTTAACTAAAGTGTAGAAGCTTATGAAGAAGATGTAGGTTAATTAGGTGCACTAGGTTCCAAGGGAGAACAATGTTGAGGTAGATGCATTAGCCTATTTGTCCTTGGCTTCACCATCTAGACAATTTGGCAAATCTACATCAAATCTCAATTGCAACTAAACTATCTAACCTTGGATCAGGTGAACATAACCACTAAAGAGCCAATATGGATGGACCCCCTCATGAGCTACCTTACCAAGGAATGATTACTCAAGGATGAAAAAGAAGCTTAGAAGTTTAAGAAGATGGCAGCCAATTTCATAATAATGTGAGGTTGGATGTACAATTGATCTCTTACATGGCCACCCTTGTCTCACATTGTCTAAAGTAGATTATGCTCTTCAGGAGGTCCATGAAGGTATATGGGGATGCCAAGGGGTGGGTAAGCTCTCACTTACAAGCTAATTTGGCATGGCTCTTACTGGGTTGATAAGGCTACTAAAGCTACATAATTTGTGGCTCAATGTGAACATTGTCAAAAACACACCTTAGTATATCAGAATCCAGTAGTTCAACTTTAGTAGACCCAAACTATGTGGACATTTGATTAATGTGGATGGATATATTAGGACCATTTCCACCTACCTCAAGGCAAAGAAAGTTCCTAGTGGTTGCAATAGACTAGTTCACTAAATGGGTAGAAGCCAAACCAATGATAATGATTATTAAGAAGAAAATTTGGAAATTCCTTTGGAAGAGTGTAATCTTTCATTTTGGTCTATCAAGGATATTGGTCACTAGCAATGGGAAGCAACTCAACAATTCGTGGTTCAAAAAATATTGTTGCAACTTGCACATTGTAAAAAGGTTTACTTTAGTGGCACATCTCCAATTAAATGATCTAGCTAAGGTGACAAACCAAACTATTCTTGTAAAAAATGGTTGGAAGGAGTGAAAGATGTAGGGGTCGAAGAACTACCTCATATGTTGTTATCCTATAGAATAGCACTCTAACCACAACTAGAGAGTGCCCTTTCATGCTAGCTTATCCAATTTAAGAAATTATTTTGGTAGAGATTGAGATTTATTGACCCAAAGTCAAAGTTTGTGTTCCAAAAGTGAATGATTCTAACTTGAAGCTAGAGAAGGATTTGCTATTGGAAGTTTAGGAGAAAGCTCGAATGAGGGTGGCAAAATATTGGTGTCATATTGCATGGTATTACAACAATAAGGTGTGAAGGTGAGACTTGAAACCAAGAGGCTGGGTACTTCACTGCATTGAGCTACTTGGAAATTTTGGAAAGTATCTCATAATTGGGAGGGACCCTACAAGGTAATTTGAGTTATTGAAAAGGGAGCAGATAAATTGGAGCATCCATGCAAGCAAAGATCTATCTCATACTTAGCAAATAGACAACCTTAAAAGTTTTTTCCAATGATAAATATGCTACCCTTTTTGCTCCTTTGAAAGTGGTGTTTTGCAAGGCCATGTGAAAACTTATTTACAACCTATGTGCTTGATTGTGGAAGCTTGATTAGAAGCCATGCGCTTGACTGTGGAAGCTTGGTTATAAGCTAAGTGTTTGACAATGAAAGCTTGGTTACAAGCTACACAATTGACTATTACAAGCCACGCAATTGACCATGGAAGCTTGGTTACAAGCTATGTGCTTGACTATTGAAAGCTTAGTTACAAGCCATGTGCTTGACTATTGAAGCTCGATTACAAGTCATGAGCTTAATCATAGAAGCTTTTTTACAAGCCATGCTCTTAATAGTGGAAATACAATTTCAAACAACTCACTTAATAGCAGAGGTTTGGATTATAAGCTGCAAGTTCAACTATCAAAATTTGGGTATAAACTTAGCTTATGAAGATCCACACAAAGGGCAACTTGGTTGTAAGCTATTTTATGACCAAGGGGTTGAGCTGAAAGATGAAGTTCTTTGGGCAAGAGCTAGATCAAACACCCAACTAGGAACACTTATAAGCAAAGGCTTAGAAAATTGAACCAAAACTTATGGAAAGAATAGCAAAAAAAGATACTTCAATAATAGTTGTGGAGCTGCAATTTACCACTCAAGATAGCTACAAAATCTGTGAAGCAATCTTGAAATGACAAATGAAATTTAGGGTGGGTTTGAGTACATAATCAAGTATTGTGGGAACATGAATTCCAAAAGGTGCAAGCCCCTATTATTAATTACCCTAACAATTATCAGAAACCTCCTAAAGTAAGAAACCTAGCCAAAAAGGTGGAGACACAAAGTAAGAAAAGCATGATTTGATTAATTTAACAAAGGGTATATAGCTTAACAAAGTCATGCCTTCACTTCATAGTTTAAATAATTTAAATGAATAACAAGAAGCATATGAAATGGGGAAAGGATTGGGAAAGGCTTGATGCTTGCCTCTGCCTCACTTTCATGCACTTGATCGAGTGGAATTTGACTTGGATGGGTACTTGGTTTGATTCTTAGCAAATACCAGTAACTTTGCTGGATTTCAGGGTGTGACTAACTATTTTAACTTGTGTTAATTAATCCATTAGGACTTAAAGTATCACCAATAGCTTTCTGCTTATTATTAGCTACTTTTTTATTTTAATTTAGGAAAATGAATAGTAGCCTTAGTTTATGCTAATCACTCTTGATTTGATAATCCACAACCTCTTTGACTTATTGTCGATTAAGTTTTGAAATATTACCAATGGCTTTTATGCTTGTGTTGAATGAGTTTGAGCTTTGTGCTTATTGTCAGTTGACTTTCTTCGAACATAGCATTTGGCTGACTAATTAAATGAGTTCAAACCTACCTTAGTTCAATTTGACTTAAGAGAATGATTAGCAACGTTAGATTATGCTAGTTGTCCTTGATTTGATAATCAATGGCCTCTTTGGCTTGTGTCGATTAGATTTAAAATGTCACCAATGGCTTTTATGCTTGTGTTGGTCAAGTTTGAAGCATCATTGATGGCTTTATACTTGTGTCAGTGAACTTTCCTCCAACATGGTATTCGGTTGACTGACTAAGCATGTTCAAGTTTTCTTACTTTGATTTGATTTGGGAGAATGATTAGCCACTTTCATTCTTGATTTGATAATTAATGTCCTCTTTGGCTTGTCTATTAAATTTGAAGAGCCACCAATGGCTTTTATGCATGTATTGGTTGAGCTTGAAGTGTCACCGACCATTTTGTGCTTATGTCAGTTGACTCCCTTTGAACACAGCACTGAAGTGACTGACTAAATAAGTTCAACCCTATCTTAATTCAATTTTGATTTAAAAGAATGTTAGCAGTCTTAACTTATGCTAATCATTCTTGATTTGATAATAGACGGTCTATTTAGCTTATTATCAATTAAGCTTTGAAGCATCACCAATAACTTTTATGCTTGTGTTAGCTAAGCCTGAAGTTTTACTAATGGCTTTATGTTTGTTATCAGTCTACCTTTTTTAAATATGGTGTTTGGTTGATTGACTAAGCAAGTTCAAGCTTGCTCTTAGTTTGGTTTGAAATGATAGAATGTTTAGCAACCTTTGCTTATGCTAATCATTTTTGACTTGATAATCAAGAACCTTTTCTAGTTTGTTGTCAATTAGACTTAAGGTGTTACCAATGGCATTGGGATTCTTGTCAACTAACTCCAATCGATTTGAGTTTGATTCAATTCAAACATGATTTTTGTTCAAGTTTCATTTAATTCAAGTCTATGTAAAGACTTGGTCTTGATTCAAGTTTGATTTGATTCAATTCAACATCCAAACTTAAACTTGTTCTTGATTTAAGTTTGATTTGATTCAATTCAATATTCAAACTTGGTATTCATTCAAGTCTGATTTGATTCAGTTTGATATTCAGACTTGGTTTTAGTTCAAGTTTAATTTAGTTCAATTCAACATTCAGACTCAGTCTTGATTCAAGTTTGATTTGATTCAATTAGATGTTTAGACTTAAACTTATTCTTGATTAAGTATGATTTGATTCAATTTAATGTTTAGACTTTATCTTCATTCAAGTTTAATTTAATTCAGTTTGATGCTCAGACTTGTTTTAGCTCAAGTTTAATTTTATTCATTGAGGTTAGAACCTGATGTTGCATCCACATGGGCCTTAGACTTGATCCTTATTGGATGTTTATTTTGATCCTTATCGGGTTCTTTTCAAACATGTTCTTCTTGGATCCAACATTTATTAGGTTCTTTTTAGATCCTTAATAGATCATGCATCTAGCCCTGATAGGATCCTTATTGGATCTTTAATAGATCTTGGATCCACCTTTGTTGGGTTCTTATTGGATCCTTAATAGATCTTGGGTCCAATCCTTAATGGGTTCTAATTGGATCCTTAATGGATTTTGGGTCCAACCCTTAATATGTTTTGATTGGATCCTTAATGGATCTTGGATCCAACCCTAATTGGATTCTTATCAGATCCTTAATGGATCTTGGATCTAACCCTGATTGAGTTATTAATGGGTCCTTGACGGATCTTGGATCAACTCTTTATGAATTTTTATTGGATCCATGGGTTCTTATTCGATTCTTATTGGATCTTGGATCTAATCCTTGATAGATTCTTATTGGATCATTAATGGATCTTGGATCCAACCTTGTTGGATTTTTATTGGATCCTTAATGGATATTGGATCCAACCCTTAATGGGCTCTTATTCGATCCTCAATGGATCTTGGATCTAACCATTAATGGGTTCTTATTGAATCATTGATGGATCTTGAATCCAATCTTTAATGGGTTAATATTGGATCCTTAATAGATATTAAATCCAACCCTTAATAGGCTCTTATTGGATCCTTAATGAATTTTAGATCTAACTCTTAATGGGTTAATATTAGATCCTCAATAGATCTCGGATCCAACCCTTAATTGATTTGTGTTGGAACAGTAATCAATCTTGGGTCCAACCCTTAACAAGTTCTTGGGTTTGAACCATGTTGCCATGTTGGACCTTTATTAGGTTTGGTTCAAACTATGTTATACCCTTATTGGGTTCAAGTTCAAGTTTAACCTAGTTTTAATTTAATCACAACCTAGTTCCAATTTAGGTTCAACCTAGTTCTAGTTCAACTTTAACTTAATCCAAATTTAATTTTGGCTCATCCTTAGGACCTAATTTTAATTCAGGTTTAACCTGGTTCAAATTTGATTTTGACCTAGGCTTAATCCTGATTTTGATTTTGGTTTAGCGTTAAACCTAATTTTGCTTTTAATCAATTTAATTTGATTTGTTTGATTTATTATCAGGTTCCCAAAGGAATTTCTTAGGTTAAAAATACAATAATTAAGTTGCCAAAGAAATCCCTTAAGTTATTTGAACTCTTGAAAGAATCCCTTAGGACCAAAAATATGGTGTTTAGGTTTTTGAAGAATCTCTTAGACCATAAGTATAGCATTCAAATTTCTAAAGGAATCTCTTAGGCCAAAATGAAGCAATCAAATTTTGGAAGGAATCCCTTATGCCAAAATAAGGCGATCAGATTCTCATAGAATTTTCTTAGACTAAAATGAGGTAGTTGAGTTCTTGAGGGAATCCTTAGGTCAAAATGAGGTGGTTAGATTTTTGAATAAATCCCTTAAGCTAGGATGATGCAATCGAGTTTTTAAAGAAATTTCTTAGGCTAAAATGAGATAGTTAAGTTTCCGAAGAAATCCCTTAGACCAAAATAAGATGGTTGAGCCCCTAAGGGAACCCCTTAGGCCTAAAAGTGAGGTGGTTGGGTTCTCGAAGGAATCCCTTTGTCTTGAAAGGGACGCAATTAGGTTTTCAAAGGGATCTCTTAGGCCAAAATAGAATAGTTAGGTTCCAAAAAAAATTTCTTAGGCCAAAACAAGACAGTCGAATTCCCAAAGAAATCTTTTAGGCCTAAAAGTGATTGATATACATAGCATACATATTGAGATACAGAGGAGAAAAATAATAACAGAAGAACTCTTTTTTTCTTCCCTATTTTTTTCTTTTTTTTCCTTTTTTTTTCTCTACTAGAATTGGATTTATCTCGATTTTAAATATTGAATTGTAAAAAAGTGAATGTGAATGTAATCTATTAGATAGGGATCAGTCAGGATGATATTTATTATGAGTGAAATTGTGTCTACTCAGGATATCAAATTTATGAGGGGTTTTACATAAAATTTTTAAAAAAATCTAGACCAATTTGTAATTTTGAGAAATTCAGGATCTTTTGTAAAAAAGACTTATTTGTAAAGTTTAAAACTTTCAGAGTTCTTCTTTTGAAAATCTTATTTACAAAATAAATTTAGACTTATTTTTAAATAAAAATTTTGAGAAGCTTATCTATAAATTTGCAAATATTAAATTTGTAATTTAATATTTTGCAAAAGGTTTATTTTCAAAAGATGAAAATTCTAGAGATTTATTCATGAATATAAATTCTTATAAGGGTTTATATTCAAACCTTAGATTTTATAAAGATTAATCCATTTTTGTGGGATTTATTTGCAAACTCTAAATTTTATGGGGACTAATTTATAATTCAAAGAGTTTCAAGTATCCCTTTACAAAAAATTTTATCCTGGGACTCATTTGTGAGAAATATTTAGTTAGCAACCTTTTTTAAAGAATTTATTCGATCCAAGAACCTATCTATAAAAATTTTATATTTTTAATTTTAGCCTAGACTTTTGATAAATTTTGGGTCCAATTTTAATCTAAATTTTGGCCCACTCAACCCATTTAGGCTAAATTCAAGTTGAGCCCAAATTTCATAATAATTTAAGTCTAAATTATGCTCAATTTTTTGTCAAATTTAATCAATATTTAAGTTCAACTAATATTCATATTTGTGTCATAATCCAGTGACATTCAAGCTTCTGTTCTAGTTGAATTTTGATCAAATTTAGTTTAGTTAAAAACCACCCAAATAATAATAAGTTAAAAAATACAAAAGGTTTATAGTTTAGTCTATGCTCCCTTGGTTAGGCTCGCTGCTTCTTTGACCAACCCCTCCTTGTTCTTGCTCGAGTCTGGGAGTAGTTAGAGCAGGAGGAAGCTTGGCCTTGCATCCTCTCCAAGGATCGGATTAGAGTTGATCACCACCCTGCAATCCTTCTTCAAGTGTTCCACTCAAGCCTAATCATACAACTCAATGGGGAGGCAATGAGGATCGAAGCTTGGGTTGTGCAATGTGTGGATCACCATATCATGGCAACATAATAGTCCTCTTCAAAGGAATTGACACTAAGTTGACACATGTTCATCAAATAGGCCTCTCTTTGAATTCCTTAATGGACAATTATTTGGTTCACCTTAGGAGGAGTTTGAGCTCCTCCCCATCTTGAAAGGTGGTGGCAATGGCTTCCTGAGCTTTGAGGAGTTCAAAGGCCTATCCTTCCTTGAGCTGCTCAACCTCACATCGGGCTGAATCCCTCTCCACTTAAATAGCTTTCTTCTCCTCCTCAGCTTTCTTCTTTACTTCAACCTCAATAATTTTTGGAGGAGTCAATAGTAGATAAGTCTAGTGTAAGAGTGTCCATCTTATATTATAGGGCCCTTAGGTCAGGCTTGATGTCAAAAAGTTTCGACTTACTAATCAATGCTACCATTTTTTTCTTCTTGGAACAACTTGTCTACATGATGGAAGTATTCCATCATCTACAAGCCAAACTAAAAGCTAGCATAAAAGGCTTTTACAGAAGAAGAGGAGCAAAGTAAATATGATTAGTCACAAGTGACATTCATGTCGTCGATAAGAAAATCCTCATTAAAGAACCAAGCAATGTGAGAGTTGGGCTTGAACCCATCATTCAAGTTGTTGTCCCCCTCATCACTAGTTACAGCAACCTTTCTGAATTGCCTAAACTTAAGGTTGCTTGGCATAACCTGATCCAACTTTAGGTGAAGGGTGAGGCAAAAATTTCAATCACATTGTGCTAGACTTTGCAATTGACTATGTCCATCTCTTGCACCTTGAGAACTACTGAAGGCGTGCTAGGTGCCATGGTTTCAGTTGGAATAGCTAGGGGAGGACTTTAGTCTTTCTTCCCATTCTCACTCTGTGGGGGTAGTCGATCTACTACCTTCACCTCCAGAAGGCTTCTTTTCCTCTTCTTCTCCTTCTTCACCAAGATAGTTAGTCTGAAGGGCTTAGCACGTCCTTCTTCCTAGGCTTTTGGAGCATCCATGTAGGGGGAACACAAGGAACACTAACTAGCCAGCTATCATAGAGCATTGTTTATAAATGATATTCAGCTGAGACCTATAAGCAAACCAAAGTAACAAATGTTATTTCAATAATAAGAGAAAGAGGAAATAGCTGAATTTTTCAGACCTTACAGAACTGACTATCCATGGATAGACCAAGCTCTTGCAAGTGTTTCTCACTAGACTATTTTAGGGCAGACCTACTCTTCTTCAGTTCAGCCACCCCCAAAACTATGAGTTGGTGGACCTCCTTTGACATATCTGATTGCTTCTAGCATTAAAAAGGTTGTCCCCAGTCACTTTGGAGTCTCATGTCCTCGTGACAAATGAACCTCATGGGGTGGTCCTTCCAGAAGTGGATGGGGGAAGGTTTTGACCCAAACTATCGCCAACCTTCCTTTGTGCAAGGACCACCTTTCATCAGAGCTAGACCATTTTTCACCTCAAAAGACATCCTGGAGCATCTTGACAATTGGTGCAAAGCCTTTGGAAGTCACCAGAGCATGGAACATGGTGATAAACCTCATTGAGTTTGGGATAATCTGACTTAATGCAAGATCAAAGTCGGCTTACTCCTCACTTGCGAAGTTATCCACAGGGTATCTAAGTCTTCTCTCAAACATCTCTCAATATGTTCTGAATACATGGCCAAATCTGTTTTCATGGTTGGTGCTTTCCTTGTACGAACCCATACTTCAACCTCAATGCCATCAAGTAAGTTGAGGGTCTAAACTAAGTGCTCTATTTTCTTCTCTTTGAAGGTTTGGTTAGACAACCAAATCCGGACAGAGGGGGGTCTTAGCTACTTATCACAATTAAGAAAACTAAGTCATCACTCAGTTTAGGGGAAGGTTTTGGGATTCGGTGATAGAATGGTTCACCAAGGCTCAACATAGAGTTAGTATATGGAAGAGCGTATGGTTTGGATGATTGCAACTAAGCTACTGGGAGTTATGAGGCTCAGCTCTAGTGGCATTATGTTCCTCCCATAAGTTATGCACAACAACAAGGTCCAGATTCTAAGCCCACCATATCCCTATCCCATGCTATGCAACCTAGAATAATAAGTAGCAAGAGAAAACTGAACGGTAGTAGAAGCATAACAATGTACCCAAACTATGTGGCTTGAGAGAAGACTCTAGAGCTTGAGTGGCCACCTGTGCAGAAGTGCTAGAGGACACAATAGTTGGGCAGACACACTTGAGGTTGGAGCAGCTACGAGAACCATAGGAATAGCCACAATTATGGTTTCAAGTGGCAGCATTTGCATTTTTAGCATGGGAGTGGTAATGCTGGAAGCTCGAGGATGATGATAGGTAGGGTTTATATTATAGGCAAAAGGATTAGAAAAATAGGGCAGGTAGCATTTGGTTGCTTTTTATAGAGGCAAATGAGCCATCCAATATTGCCATGTACCGAGATCCGAACCGCAAAAATCGCGAGGGTCTGTTTAAATTAAATATTCAGATCACAAGGTACCACACATGGTGGAAATCCAAACTTGCCACCAAGTAGCAAACGATCAGCATGCAGAGTGAGGATGGCACCTCAAGAACATGCGACCCCCTAATGATGTTTCACAACCAAATGACATCATGACACATTTCCCAAGAAAAATCGAAGGTGGTAAGGATTATTTGTCTTGATCTAGTCCAAACATCAAACTATGGTAGATTGGTCCACAAAGTTAGAGGGCACTATTCATACAAAAAAACTACCAAAAAGAAGAAGCAATCCAAAAATGAATTTTTTTAATCAAACCTTATCCAGGTATAAGAGCTTGGAACCTTCAACACCAAGCTACCAAAAGGTTGAGCCATGTCAAAGTCACTAGGGAGGTTCAGAGTTAGCTCAACCGAGGTGTGGTAGAACTCAATGAACCCCCTTCTATCATTAACAGACAACTTATAGAAATGCTTAATTTAGAATTCAATCAAAGGATAAGTCATTCAGGATGAGATATGGGGTGAGAATTGTGACTAAGAACCTTGGCCTAGATCAAGAGAACCAACAAGGTATATAAAATGGGGACTACAAGGGTATGAGACTAATGTCAATCTCTATACAATAACCCTTTTGATTGTACGGCCTACCAACTAGCTATTGATTTGAGCTTCAAAGAGGTTGCTACCGAAGAGCTCCCAACTATCAATTCATGGTCTCTATTCTTTCATATTGCAACATGGACTGGTCTAGCATATCAACATCTCAAGGAGTCTCTTGAGTTGAAGTGATGATGATGATGAACCAAACTTCATCAACATGATTGACATTAGGCCTCATCAAATGACCTTTTAGATGGTTATTATATAGTTGAGAGATCTAGAGCCATCTACTCTATATCATTATGCCATTGTTTGGTAAGGAGATGTGACAATCAGTCATTGATGTACACCAATGCTTCCATACTATCTTTTGAGACCTTCATGGACACCGAGGAAGAGGAGGATAAAAGATCCTAATGAGAGAAAATCCAAGTATCATAACTTTGTGGAAGGTGTGGAGATCTAGGTTATGATAGTATTTGGGTTAATTTTGATTAAAACTAAATTTAACTAAAATTCAACCAGAATAGAGGCTTTAATACCACTAAATTATGTCTCAACTATAGATCTTAGTTGAACTTATTACGATCGAATTTGACAAAAAATTGAGTTTGATTTAGACTAGAATTATTGAAAAATTCAATCTCAAGCTAAATTCAGCCCAAATGAGTTGAATGGACCAAATATTTGGACCAAACTAGACCCAAAATTAATAAAAAAATCTAGGCTAAAATGGGAAAAAAAAGTCCTTTATAAATAATCCCTAGATCAAATAAATTCTTATAAAAAGATTCTTTGCTAGATTTTTCTTGTGACTATGTCCTTAAATGGAAATTTTTGTGAAAAAGTCTATAAAATTCTTAAAATTATAAATTAGTCCCTGTTAAATTTAGGATTTATAAATAAACTCCTCAAAGTTTGATAATTTTATTTTACTCTATAAAATTTTATGTTTGCAAATAGCTCCCTCGAAAGTTTTATATTCTCACATAAACCCTTGAAAATTTTATTTTTTTAAAATAAGCCCCTCAAAGATATTTTTACAAATAAATTTAAATTTTATTATTTTCTAAGTAAAATCTTACAAAAGGAATCTTGAGAGTTTTAAAATTTTATAAATAATTTTTTTTACAAAAAAATTCTAAAATTTGTAGAATTATAATTTGGTTTGAATTTTTTGAAAAAATTGAATCTTCCTTAAAAATTTGATATCGCAAGTAGGTACAATCTTTAAATTTTCTTTCTCATTCATAACAAATAGATTGTATTTATCTACATCCAAATAAAAAGAACAAACTTTCTTCCATAGCTAATTCAGATAATAAAACCTTATCTACATCTACAATTCAAACTTCTAAGTGAAGATTGATTTGATTCTCTCGATGCCTATAAAATTTGTGGTATCCTATAAATAAAAAAATTAGTAAAAGTCAAGGAGAATCGGATGGGAGAGGGAAAGTAAATAAAGAAATATGAGGGACATAGAGAAGAGTGAGTAAATGATGTCCTTATCTTTTCTATCTCTATTTTCTATGTGTCCTTTTA
The DNA here is from genome assembly GCA_005019695.1 of Trichopus zeylanicus subsp. travancoricus. Taxonomy (NCBI): domain Eukaryota; kingdom Viridiplantae; phylum Streptophyta; class Magnoliopsida; order Dioscoreales; family Dioscoreaceae; genus Trichopus; species Trichopus zeylanicus. The sequence goes on from RXID01014226.1 coordinate 576,533, forward strand.
TTCTCCTTGTGCCTTGCAATGCCTTCTTCAAGTTTGTTTGTGCCTTCCTCTATCTCTCGTCCAGTACCTCCTATCCTACTCCTGCTTACCACTAGTCGAATATTCAAACTGCTGCTCACAGCCACCCGTGGCCCAGTGCCATTGCACCTCGTCGGACCTGCACCTTATTGAACCATCGCTGACAAGCTTGGCGACTTTATAATTTCACCTACTCCATGTGATACCAAATCGAAGCTGATCGCTCCCTAATCTTACCGGATCTGCACTTCGCTAGACCCATACTGGCGAGCTAAACCTAAGCCCCTACATGACCTGCCCATGCTCATGTGGGATCACCTGCATCGCAAGGCTCATGGGCCCCCTGCTTGTCAACCAACAGTCATACGAGCTTGGCCTACCCTCCCTTTGCAAGCTTTGGCTGTCCCTTGGGCTCCAACCAGTGCCACTCAAGCTCCAATTGTTTCTCCACTTGCATCATAAGGCCTGTGGCCTCCCCCATGCTTGTCAACCCACCATCACATGAGCTCGGCTGGCCCTCCTTCGCGAGCTCCAGTTGCCTTGTGGTCTTCAACTGGCACCGATCAAACTCCAACTACCACTCAAGGTCTAGCCACCATCGCTCAAGCCCTAGCCTCCCTTACTCACCAATGGGAATGGGCAAGATCCTACCGAATTGACTAGATTCAGCTAAGGAATGAGGAGAGCAGGCTCCTCCATGGCTCAAGTGGAGAGAAAACAAAGAAGATGAGGAAATTCATGGGAAGAAGAAGATGAGAAATATATATATATATATATATATATAATTAATAAAAAAAGAGTTGGCAGTCAGCTATATATGAAAATAAATAAATAAATAAATGAAAATTTTTATGAAAAATGGAGGAAAAAAGAGAAAAGAGAAGAGAAGAGAAAAATAAAGAAAGAAAAAAATATAGCTATGAAAGAAAAGAAAATTACTAAACCTCACATTCATTCATGTGCTTTTGGCTTTCGACCTAAGGCCAGTCCACACGCTTGTACGAAAATCAAAGCAACTTACGGTCACCCTGCAGACTCATTTAAAAGTCAATTTAGACCTAGGGTTAGCCCATGGGCTCACCTGAAATTTAAATAAACCTATGGCTAGTTTGCGGATTCACCAAAAAATCAATTTAAACCTAAGGTCAGCCCATATGCTCATCCGAAAGTTAATTCAAACACAAGGCTGGCCCGTGGGCTCATCCAAAAGTTACAAGGCTAGATCGTTGGCCCCTCTAAAAGTCTATTCAAATCTAGGATCAGCATGTAGGCTCGTTCAAAAGTCATTCAGACCTAACACTAGTACATAAGCTCACTTGAAAGTCAAATTGACTAAACGCCAGCTTGCGAGCATGTCTAAAAGTCACACCAACTTAATGCTAGCTTGTAAGCTCACTTAAAAGTCAAAGCAACTCAAAACCAGCTTGTAGGCTTATTTAAAAATCAAATTAACTCAAATCTAGCTTGCAGACTTGTCTAAAAACTAAAGTAACTAAAGATCAACTTATAAGCTCATTCAAAAGTTAGATCAAATCAAGGTCAGCTCACAAACTTGACTGAAAGTCAAATTGACTAAAAATCAGTTGCCTGCAAGCTCACTTTAAAGTCAAATAAATAAAAAGGCAGTTTGCAAACTCGCCTAAAAGTCAATTCTACTAAAGGCCAGGTTGTGAGCTCGCTTACAATTCAAATTGACTAAAGGATAGCTTGTAGGCTCGCCTGAAATTTAAATCATCTCAGAGATGGCGAGCTTACCCAAAGTCATTCCAATCAATTAACAACCTGAGAGCTCTTTAATCAATCAATCAAATGATTAACATAAAATAATTAAAATAATAGCTTTAATAAGTTAAAATTAAGCCCATTCAGCTAAATTAAGTAAACTAATTAAGCTAAGCCAATTTACTTGAACGAACCACCAAATATACCTACATTTATCAAATAAATGGACTAAAACTCAAATTAAATCATATCCAAACTCAATTTGATGCTAATTAGGTTAGTCCAAATCAAATCAATTCAAATTTAACTTTAATTGTATTCAAATTGAGTCAACCTAAATCAAACTAAATCAAATCAAGTTCAAACCAACCCTAATTAGATTAAATCAAGTTCAGGCTAAATAGTAATTGGGTCAAAATGATCTCAAACTTAAACTCAAAACTAGGTCAAACCTGAATCAAAACTAGGTTAAACCTAAATCTAAACCTAAAGTAGAAGCAGCTTAAACTTGAACCTAGACCAAATCAAACTTAAATCAAAACTAGGTTAAACCTGAACTAGAACCAAGTTGAAATTAAACCAAAATTAGGTTAAACTTGTAACACAAGTCTACTAAGATTTAAACTAAAAACCAATAAGGGTCCAACATAGGTCAAACCCTAACTTGTTAAGAGATTGAACCTAGATCCACTAAGAATCCTGTTAGATCCAAGATCTATTAAGGATCCATCAAGAACCCAATAAGCTCAAACCAAGATCTATTAATGATCCAACAAGAACCCAATAAGGATTAGCTCTAAGATCCATTAAGGGTCCAATAAGAACCCACAAAAGTTGGATCTAAGATCCATTAAGGATCCAATAAGAATCCAACAAAGGTTTGATTCAAGATCTATTAAGGATCAAATTCAAGCCTCAATAGGAATTCAACATAAGGTCAAGCCTGACTTGAATTGAATCAAATCAGACTTGATCGAAATCATGTTCTAAACATTAAATTGAATCAAATTAGAGATGATCAAAAACAAGTTCTAAATATCAAAATAAATCAAATCAAACTTAAGTCAAAATCAAGTTTTGAACATCAAAATCAAGTTCTAAATATCAAATTGAATTAAATCATACTTGAGTCAAAATCAAGTTCTGAATATCAAATTGAATCAAATCAAACTTGAATCAAAAATAAGTTTTGAACATCAAATTGAACCAAACCAAACTTGAACCAAAATCAAATTTTGGTTTGAGTCAAATTCAAATCAATTAGAGTTAGTCAACAATAAGTGCAAAGTCATCGATAATACCTTAAAGCCTAATCGACACAAGCCAAGAAAGGCCGATGGTTATCAAATCAAGGATAATTAGTATAAGTGCATGCCAATAATTATTTTCTCAAATCAAACCAAACTAAGACAGGCTTGAACTCACTTAGTCAATCAGTCAAACATCATTTTGAAGAAAATCAACTTTCAATTGTTATAAAGTTATTGGTAACACATAAAGCTCAACCAACACAAGCATGTAACTTGTTAGTAACACTTCAAATTTAATCAACAATAAAATAAATTGATCATCGATTATCAAATGGAAAATAGTTAGCATAAGATAGGGTTACTAACCATTTCAAATCAAACTAAGGCAGGTATGAACTTACTTAGCCAATCAAAAAAACATCATGTACAATGGAAGCCAACTAATAACAAGCATAAATTTGTTAGTCACACTTCTCAACCAACAAAAGCATACAAATTATTGGTAACGCTTCAAATTTAATAGATAACAAGATAAAGAGGTTGTTGATTATCAAATCGAAAAAAGTCAACACAAGTCAAGGTTGCTAACCATTTCAAACTAAACTAAAATAGGCTTTAACTTGCTTAGTCAAGCCAAATGTTATGTTCAAAGGAAGTCAACCAATAACAAGAAGAAAATTATCTGTCACACTTCAACTTAGCTAACATAAGCATACAAGCTGTTGGTGATGCTTCAAAACTTAATAAATAACAAACCTAAAAGACCATTTATTATCAAACTAGAAATAGTCAACATAAGTTAAGGCTGCTAACTATTTCAAGTTGAACTAAAGACAAACTTAAACTCACTTAGTCAGTTAGCTAAACACTGTGTTCAAAGAAAATTAGACAACAACAAAAATAAAGCCATCGGTCATACTTCAATATTACCCAACACAAGCTCAAAAGCCAATGGTGATACTCCAAACGTAATCAATAATAAGCCAAAGATGCTTGTGGGATCAATTTCAGTGGTCCAAAGTAGCAGATACCCTAGAGAGTAATCTTGATGCACAAATCAAAGTTTATTTTAAATTTAACTTCGAGTGTTGTTGGAACATTGACTTCCAACAGGCACAACCCCTATTGTTAATTACCCTAACAATTATCTAGAACCTCCTAAAGTAAGAAACTTAGCTAATAAAATATTAGTACAAAAGGAAAAAAGAAAGTATTGTTTGATTGATAAAAGAGAGATGGCACATGACTTAAATAAGGCCATACTCTCACTTTCCAATAAATTTTAATATAAAATTATAGAAAATATGAAAAAAATAAAGAGAAGGGAAGAAGTGGAGAAGGAGCTTTGACTCGCGTTGCTGCCCCGCTTCCTATGTTGGACCACATAGTATCTGACTCAGATAGGTCTTAACTCAGTCTTCAACAAATATTGATGGCATCGTCCGATGGGGCATGAAGGGATATGGGAGAAGTTTGAAATATTTTCAATATCTTTAATAATTAATGATAACTTTATTTAGTTTGAAGTATTTTCATTGACCAATAAAGTATTGGTGATAACTTTATTTAATTTGAAGTGTTTCTGTAGCGAATAAGGCGCATGTGATAACTTAATGAGTTTGAAGTATTTTCATTAGCCAATAAGGTCTTAGTGATAACTTCTTTGAATTTGAAGTATTTTTATAGCTAATAAGGCATTGGCAATAACTTCTTTGACTTTAAAGTATTTTTATAGTCATTAAGGTATAAGTAATAACATCATTTGATTTGAAGTGTTTCTCTAGCTAATGAGGCTTTGGTGATAACTTCTTTGATTTTAAAGTATTTCTATAGCCAATGAGGTATAAGTAATAACTTTATTTTATTTGAAGTATTTTTATAGCCAATGAGGTGTAGAAAATAACTTCATGATTTTGAAGTACTTTCATGACCAATAAGGTATAGGTGATAATTTGATGAATTTTGAAGTATTTCTATAACCAATGAGGTATAAGTAATAACTTCACGGGTTTGAAGTATTTCTATAGCCAATAAGGCATAAGCAATAAATTTATAAATTTGAAGTGTTTCCATGACCAATGAGGTATAGGTGATATTTTCTTGGGTTTGAAGTGTTTCTATAGCTAATGAGATGTAAACAATAACTTTATTGACTTTGAAGTATTTCTATAGATAATGAGATATAGATAATAACTTCATTTAGTTTGAAGTATTTCCATAGCCAATGAGGTGTAAGTAATAACTTCATTGATTTTAAAGTGTTTCTAGCTCCAATAAGGTGTAATAAATAATTTCATTAATTTTGAAGTGTTTTTAGCACCAATAGGTGTAAGCGATAACTTCATTTGATTTTGAAATATTTTCATAACCCGTGAGGCATAAACAATAAAGTGTTTTTTTAGCCAATGAGGCGTAAGTAATAACTTCATTGATTTTAAAGTGGCATTACCTAGTGCTTGTGAAGCTGGGCATAGCCTTGAAGTGTTAACAAAGGCTTTTGTAGCCACTTGGTGGAGCTTAGTTTGATCCAGCTTAGTTCTACTTAAACTAATTCTACTTCAAGTTAGGATGGTAACATCACTCATTATTTATAGACTTAGAGTATTGTTGAAAGTTGAGCACACCCAATGAGACTCAGTTTGATCCTACTTAGTTCTATTAGGACTAATATGATTTACGAGTTTAATTTGGAATCAGTTCAATGTATAACACTCAATTTTGATTTGACTCTGAATTAATTTAACTTGATATGCAAAACTTGATTGAATTGTAATTCACTAACTCCTTCCTAAAAGACAGTGATATATTCTAATTTTCTATTCCTAGAATATTTCGTAATTGGGTTCACATTGATGTTTTATAGCATGACTAGGAGAACCACGTGAAACATCCATTCCAAAATCACTATTGGTATTGATAGTGAATGTTCAAATTTGCATTAATGAATTTAATTCATCAAACTTGGCACTAATTTTCAGAAGAATATTTGTCAAATACTAATCATTGACTCTAGTTGGAGTAGTGCTAATTTTCATTCAAGTCTAATTTCATTCAGTTCAATGTTTGGAACTTGATTTTGGCTCAAGTCTGATTCCATTTGATTCAAGTTATGTTCGACCTTGTGTTGGATGTTCATCAGGTTCAAGTTTGCATCTTTATGAACTTTGATTAAAGTTCAAGTCAATTTTGTTTAACTTGATTTTTGTTCAAGTTCAACCTAGTTCTGGTTTGACTTTGAGTTTGACCCTTCAGTTTAAACTTGATTTAACCCAAATAGGGTTTGATTCGAGCATAGTCCAATCTAGATTTGATTTAATTTAAACTTAATTAATCCAACTTGAATTCAATTAGGATTGAGTATGAGTTTATTTAGTTTGGGTTAACTCAATTTTGATTTTAGGTCCAGTTCAATTTGAGTTTTAGTCCATTGATTTGATTAATTTTGGTTTACATGGTGGTTCATTTGAGTAAATTTGGTTTTGAGTTCAATTTGATTGAGGTACTTCATGTTAATCAATTTGATTTGAGAGTTCTTGGCTATCATGATAATTTTAGCTGAGCTTGTGGACTGGTCTTAGACTTGGGAGCTAGAGAGCTGGCTTGGTTCATGAGCTCAAAAGCAAACTAAGAAGTGTGAGCTTAAGGGCTGGTTTGATTTGACAAGCCTGAAAGCTAGGCTAATTTCAGCAGGCCCTAAGGATGACCTATAATTTAGGCAAGCCTAAAGGTTGGCCTATAATTTTAGTGGGCTTGAAGGCTAGCCTATAATTTCGATAGTCCCAAAGGTGGGCCTGAAGTTTCAATGGACTAGAAGGTAGGTCTATAGTTTTAGCAAGCTTGAAGGCTAGTTTGAGTTCAACAAGCTCGAAGGTTGGTCGATAGTTTCGGTAGGTCCGAAGGTGGCCTATCTTCAATAGGCCCAAAAGTAAGACTCGAGTTTCGACAGATCGAAAGGTTGGTCTCAATCCAATGAGCCTATAGATTGGCCTATAGTTTTAGTGGACCTGAAGGCTAGCCTGGTTTTGGTGGGTTGGAAGATTGGCTTATAGTTTTAGTAGGTCCAAAGGCTAGCCTATAATTTCGACAAACCCTATAGCTAATCTAAAGTTTTGGTGGGTTCGAAGATAGGCTTATAGGTTTGACAGACCTGAAGGGTAGCCTAAATTTGGTGAGCCTAGAAGCTAACTTAGATTTGATAAGCTCAAAGGCTGAACTATAATTTCGACAGGCTCGAAGGTTAACAAATAATTTCAATGGGCCTAAAGGTGGGCCTATAGTTTTAGCGGGCCTGGAAAGGTTGACCTATAGTTTCAGTGGGCCAGAAGGCTGGCTTATAGTTTCGGTAAATTTGAAGACAAGCCTCACTTTGGTGGGCCTGAATGTTACCTATAGTTTTAATAGGCCCAAAGACTAGTCTATAGTTTTGACGGGTCTAAAGGCTGGCCTGTAGTTTTGGTGGACTTAGCATGAGTTCAATAAGCCTGAAGGCTGGCATTAGTTATAGTAGGCTCAAAAGTGGACTAGAAGGCTAGCCTAGGTTCAAAAGGCCTGAAGGCTAGCCTATAATTTTGATGGGCTCAAAAACTAACCTATAATTTCGGCAAACTCAAAGACTGGCCTGTAGTTTCAATGGGCCCAAAAATTGGCCTGGGTTCAGTGAACTCGAAGATTGACCTATGGTTTTGGTGAGCTCGAGGGTTGACTTGCAGTTTTGCCAAGCCCAAGGCTAGCCTAAGTTCGGTGGGGCCAAAAACTAGCCTATATTTTTGGTAGGCCTAAAGGCTGGTTTGAGTTTGATGGGCCCGAAGGCTAGCCTATAGTTTTGATGGGCCCAAAGACTGTCCTATAGTTTTAGTGGGGCAAAAGGCCGTCCTGAGTCAGTGACCCCAAAGGTTGACCTATAGTTTTAGCGGGTCTGAAGGCTAACATGGTTTTAGCTGGCCTAAGGTTTTAGCAGGCCTATGAGTTTGAAGGGCTCAAAGGCTAGCCTATAGTTTCCGTGAGCCAAAAAGCTAGTCTAGGTTTGATAGACCTGAAGGCTGGCCTACAATTTTGGTAGGCCAAAAGGTTAACCTGTAGTTTTAGTGGGTCTAAAGGCTAATCTATGTGTAAAGCCATGAGTAGCTGTGATGTTGATAGAGTTTTATAGTCATACGAAGCATTATAGGAAGCTATGGTATTAGTGAAGTTCCATGATCATATAAAGGGCTACAAGTGGCCGTGGTGTTGATGAAGTTTTGTAGATATGCTATGGATCGCGGGTGGCCACAATGGTGATGCCATGAAAATTAAGACGAGAATTTTTTTTTATTGCAATGACCTCGCTCTCCCCCACTCTTTTTTTTCCTCCTCCTTTTATAGCTAGTTCCCAGTCTCTCATTTTTTTAGAACCTTTTTTTTTCTAAAATCTCTTCCCTCTTTCACTATTTCTTTTTCTTCCTCATAAAGCCCCAAGTGGCTCTCTTCCCTCCCAGAACAAGACCCTCCTTCCTTTGTTCTTTGTGCTCATAGTCAAATCTAGCTAGATCTTGGCTGGATCTGACCCCCTAAGATGGTGGAAGCTCAACAAGGGTGGCTATGGCGCTTCTCCCCCCTCATACCCTCTATCTCCTAGCCGAGCCTGGCTAAAGCAAGACCTAGCCCTGTCTCTTTTCCAGCAATGGTGATGGACATAGGCATAAGGCCTAGGCAAGGAGCTTGGTGTGGCTGAGATCGCTTGGAGATGGCACTAGTGGTGAGATGGTGAAGGTGAGCTTTGACGGTGGCACGAGCTAGCATGTGGGAAGCAGTGGTAACTTAGTCAAAGAAGAAGGGGTTTCAATGGCCGATAGAGTGACATGCGGTTAGGATAGATCGACTGAGGCCAAATGATAGCTCAGGGTAGGCTATCGATGAGGAAGGCATAGCCCTAGCTGGAGGTAAAGCTTGGCTTTGACAAGGTGGGAGGCTATGCATGGGGTCGCAATGTCGACATGGGGCTAGCTTTGTACTAGCACAAGAGATGGTGCTAGGAGATCCAGCGGTGGTTGCTTAAGGAAGACAACAAACATAGTGATGTTGGCAAGATTGGATGGCAATAAGCTATTAGTTAGGTCCCCTTCTGGAGGTAGCAGAGCAAAGCCTCTATCTCTAAGAAGAAAGTGAAATAGGGAGATGGTCAAATCAGAAACAAAAGAAAGGATAAGAAAATTACCATCTTCTCTTCTTCAGATGATCCTCTCACTCTTTGCTACGATGGTTTGCCAACCCTCTCACTTTGTTGTTTTAAATGTTGCAAGTTTTCAACACTTTTTATAGGCCTTGAAGAGAATCGAAATCAAATCTCTTGTTGACCCGATTTAGAATATTGTTGGATCCCAATTTGTAATGGGATTGTATTTGATTATATTTCTGAAGTCTTGTGATTGTCATGCAATTGATTGATTGTGATTTATCTCCCTAATGAAGAAATTTGGATCTTATAACATTTCTGGTTATTTACAAATTTTTCAAAAAAATCTGGACTAAAATATAATTTTCTAAATTCTAGGAACTTTTTGCACAAAGGACATATTTATAGAATTCTGAAACTTTCAAGGTCCTTTTCTTTAATAAAATTTGGATGTATTTGCAAATAAAACTTTTCAAAGAGTCTATTTATAAAAATTAAAAATTTTAAGGGTTTATTTATGAATAAAATTTTGAGAGGTTATTCATAAACCCCATATTTTGTGGGACTTGATTTGAAATTTTAAAACTTTTAAGGAATTTTTTCGTAAAATTTCTATCCGAAGGACTTACTTCTAGGAAAAGTTCAGTAAATGATCTATTTGCAAAAATTTTGTATATTCATTTTGGCCTAAATATTTGATGAATTTTAGGCTCAATTTTGGTCCACATATCTTGCCCAATCAGCTTATCTTAATTTAAGCCCTAATTTCTCAGCAATTTAAGTCCAATTTGAACTTAATTTTTGATCAAATTCGATCATGATTTAGGCCAAATTGAGGCCCATATTTAGATCATAATCCAGTCATATTCAACTCTATGTTTTGACTAAACTTTGATTAAATCTGAGTTTTTTCACCAAAATTGACTTAAACAATGTCATTCATTATCAAATCAAAAAATTCTCATTACAAGCCAAGCCCACTAACCATTTCAAATCAAACTAAAGCAAACTTGAACTCAATAAGTCAATTAGTCAAACATTGTATTAGAAGAAAGTCAACTAATAACAAATATAAAATCATCAGTAATATTTCAAGCTCTGCCAACAGAAGCTCAAAAGCTGGTGATGACACTTCAAACCTAATCAATAATAAGACAAGAAAGATTATCGATTATCAAATCAAGAATAATTAGCATAAGTTAAGGGCACTAATCATTCTTCCAAATCAAAGATAAAACGAAGTTAATTGACAGCAAATATAAAGTCATCGGTGATATTTAAACTCTAATATGGGCTGATAGGCCATGGGCCAGTAGGCTATAAGGCGTATACTGGTAGCAGTTATCTTTAGTCCCATGTTGACAAAATGCAACTAAATATGTTTACTATCACAGACAAAATATGAGGTTTTTCCCCGAGGAGCTAGGAAAAAGAAAACCATGGGTTGGGGGAATTACATAGCAATATCAGAGTCATTTGGCACCTCTTGATTGATGAAGGCTACTGAAGCAAGGATGCCAAGTCCTTGAGAGGGGAATCTTATAAAGCCTAGTCTGTGGGCTAGTGGGCTCTGGGCCTGTGATTGACAGTAGTTATTTTTAGTTTCACATCGACAAAGTGAAGAAGTTGAGATTGTGCTAAATATAATGATTGTTATAGACCCAATAACAAAGCCTTTTCCCCTAGAATCAAAAAAAATAAAACCATGTTGTCCGATAGGTGGCAGGCCGCAAGCACCTGGGGACAATATTGTGCTAGTTGGGGGTATCACAAGCAAAGATAGTTAGCCATGGCCTAAAATCAATTAGAGTTATCAACATCCACCAAAGATCAAATTAGGCGACCATGCAAGTCAAGTTCTCTACAACGGAGTAGCAATGAGCATCAAGTCTTTCCCATTCCCTTTTTCATTTCATGTTATTTCATGATGATGAATTTAAATTCTTTAAATTGTAAAGTGAGGATATGTCCTTACTTAAACCATATAATCTCTCTCTTAAATTAATCAAATCATACATTTTTTTTCTTTGTATCTCTATTCTAAAAAGACCCTTATGAGTCACTCCATGAGTACACTCCTGAATGAGGCAACCCAACTGATGGCAGAAGTCAATCTCCATCCAAAATACACACCAAACTAAGACTTGATTCTCAAGATATGGACCATCATGTTCTAACTAAAACCTTGGTCATAATTGAAAGCTCTAATGGAGAAATGACCGTAAAGGCACTATGAGAATAGTTGAGACAACAGGAGAAAGAGAAGGATGAAGCCTAGAAGAAGACCATGGAATTGATGGGGATGATGATACAAATAAGACAAAAGCTCAATAAGTTGGAGCAATCTCAACAATCATCTCAGGAAGCTACAGGGGTAAGAAAACACATCTCCTATAGATGAGTTCCATAAAAATGTAAGCCCTTCATAAGTGCCTCCTCCAGCAACAAGGGATATCTAATCACCAATTTCAAAAATATCTAACAATATAAAACTAAATCATACATATAACAACAAGTGTAATGAATGGTAGCAGCACAACTAAGACAAAGAAGTGACACGAGTATGATAAATGATGCAAAAAGTTCATACCCTAGTCATCATGACCAAGTACCGTACCCTAAAGGCTATACGATGCCTAAGTTCATAATTTAGTGGCATTGACTCTATGTGACTCTATGTGGGGTTCAAGTAATAACCCTTCATTGTTATTCTGTCAATTTTTAGCAAGCTTAAATGGGGTAGTATTTGAGTGGTATGCCAATTTGCAAGTAGAATCTATGCAAATTTGGTTACAAATGAAAGAGACTTTTCAAATTAGGTTTGGAGGGATTAGTGATAAGGTGACCATTGTAAACATTGTCTCAACACTAAAGTGTAAATAATGAATTAGTGCAAGATTACATCACTTGATGGAGAAACCTTACATTGGGTGTGAATAATCCATAAGCTAATTTGAGACTATAAATCTAGTTCTTAATAAGATAAGAAAAAATTAGATGACACCCTATCAAAGTGCTTCTTCTATCCACACTTTCCAAGATCTTATTGTACAAGTCAAGAAGTTGAAAAATATTAGCCCATTAGCCTTATATAGTTTACAAAATCTTAAAGCAGATAAAGATAAGGCAAATCATAGAGAGCTCTTTGAAAATATGGGGGCAACATTCATAATAAATGAACAAAAGAAACCTCCAAACCCCACTACGAGTGGAGATAATTCTCAAAAGTTGCCAACTCTTAGGAGAAATGAGAAAGTACAACCATCCAATAGTTTACAACAGAGACCTAGGAAGAAATACTCTTTTAAAAGAGAGAGAGTAGACAAAATCTTTCAATTTAACTTAAAATTGGATAATTAATTGCTAGAATACAAAAAGCCAAATGAAGTCAATAAAAATGATCACAAAAACTAGCATCCTTACTATAGAGTCTTTAGGTCACAAAGACTACTATATATTCAAGAATTGGATCAAAAAGCAACATTGAGAGGGCAAGCTGACTCTCTTGAAGTTAGCCTTATTTGAAATACCTACTAGACATATCAATCACATCACTATGTTTAAAACACATAAGCCACTTGCTGGACTCCATTTTGGGGAGGAAGAATAGCATACACCTAAATAAGAGCACTTGTGGGAGATTTACGGCTATAAAAGGTTGAAGAAGCTGATAAAGAAGATAGCTAATAACCCTAAAAATCTTGAGATGGTAATAAAGAAGGCTTGATTAGAGCAAGCTTACCCACTAACTCAAAACATCAAAAAGAAAAATAACAAAAATAAGAAGAAATTAGTTCAACCAAAGGTATACACGGTCAAGAAATTGGTCATCTAAGAGTATATTGATGCCTTGGAAGAATATGTCCAAGGAGAGAGAAGTTGAGTAACCCTCAAAGAGTTCCTTCACGATGAACTCAGAACATTGAGGGCTCTGACATGGAGAATAGGGAAGAACTCTCCGTGGCAATATGTGCTACCATTATTACTATCGAAAGCTTGCAACCAAGCCAATCATCAGGGTGATCTCATCACTTTAATGATGATGAAGTTTAGAGTGAAAGGCAAGAAGAAGCAAATGAATTCATCGAGCATATCTCTAATGAAATGGAGATTTCAACAAGTCTCTCAGTGGACTATCATCAAGATGACTATGTGAGAAAGTGGGAGTTGCTTGCTTGTGAATATGACTATGGCATGATTAAACAACAACTAGATACCATAAAAGATCTAGCTATAAATAATATGAAGTATGTCAAGGTTCAAATGTGAGCGATAAATGAGTGCAAGCAAGCTATGGCTGCCTATATGGAGAGTATGTCAAATGTAACTATCATGTTTTGTGAAGAAATTGAGAAGATGGAAAGGATAGTGGTAGAGAAAGACAAAGGCACACAAAAGATCCTACATAAATGTAAGAAAATCACCTACCAATCCTCCATGAGAAGAAACTCATCCACATCATCCACCCCAAAAATGGGTTAAAGAAAATAAACACTCTCAAGGACAATCATCTAGGTTTGTTACCTCTTGTCACATGGTGACTGACACAAGTGCCATAAACAATAGTGATCAGCTAGCCCAAGTGCCATCAAATAACCTAGTGGCAAATGATCAATCTATTAGATTTGGTGAAGTCCCAATCCTAGAACCTATGGAAGGATGCTCTCTAAAAACTTTAGAGAAATTATACATACAAAATATGAACGATAAATATGACTCTATGTTTGAGTTAGAACAACTTTACTATAACTTCGTGAGGCCCTACACCAGTAAGCATCGAAACAAAAAGTAGGCATTTTAGGAAAAGATTAAACAAGCTAACACTAGAGCTCATCCAACTTCTACGTCAAGCCAATCCAAATACCCACGAAAGAAATGCCCTAAATATAGTCCCAAAGAAGGTCATACCAGTTGATGGAATAGAAGGATTTATCCAAAGAGTTTTAAAAAATCTTTCAACTAGAAAAAACCCATGTGCCTAATTCTGATGTTGAATGAGATGATTATCAGCTAGCCACACCTATAATGGTGTCCAAAAAAAATACAAACTAGGAGCAAAGATCTTTCGTAATATGATGAGGCTTAGTAGTGACTCTAAAGAAGAGCCTTGTTGATCTCAAGATGTGAGAATTCAACTATGAAAGCAAATCAAGTACAACTCAGAGGTGGTAAAGCATTACCCCCAAAACAAGTTTCAACACCGAGAGATAAGAATATCTCTAAGAAGGTAGAACTTGCACCCAAGAAGGTAGAGTACAATATAGTTTCTCATCTCAAGAAAATCCATGCCATTCTAAGTATGTTTGATGTCCTAATAATATTATAAGAACTTAGGGATATGTTAGTACACATATTGCGAAACCTAACTAACTATCAGTCATATTTCACTAAAGAGAGCATGAAGGAGTCACTATACGTACATTGGACTCCTATTATTAATTTCACAAATGATGAATTACAACCAGGAATAGAAAACCACAATAGGGTATTATATGTCTCTCAAAATAGTGCTGGGATTAAAATCAATTCTATCCTCATTGACCCAGACTCCTTAGTCAATTTGATGACTCTCCATATTCTAAGGGCTTTGGCATTGGATGTGTACCACCTATTGTCTGAAGCTAGAACCATCCAAGAATTTAATTAAAATAGCCCAAAAGCTCTTGAAGCCATAACCATACATCTAAAAATAGGAAAATTAATGATTGACATTGAGTTTTGTGTGATCGATGCTGATGTGCCATACAAAGTACTATTAGGATAGCCATGCAAAATATTATCAAAGATCCTATACTAATGAAGGGTCTACTTTGCATGACGAATCAAGTCCACTTCCATGTGATAAACTAAGTCTATTTTGCATGGCGATCAAGCCCGTATTTATGTGATAAATAAAAGTTTACTTTTACATGGCAACTAAGTCTATTTTATATAATGATTAAGTGCACATTTACATGATAAATCAAGTCTATTTACATGACAACAAAGTCTATTTTCATATGGTAAATTAAAGTCTATTTTACATGATAATTAATCCCACATTTACATAGGAAACTAAGTCTCCTTTCATGTGGTAATAAAGTCCACTTTCATATGGCAATTCAAATCTACTCTCATGTGACAAATTTAGCCATTTTCAGGTGATAAATTTAGTTTACTCTCATGTAATAAATCAAGTCCACTTTTACGTATTAATTCAATCCCACTGTTACATGACAAATTAAGCTCACTTCCACCCAGCCAATCAGGTCTACTCTCATATGATAAATTAAGTCTACTTTCACAAGATAAGTTAACATCGCTCTCATGTAGCAATTAAGTCCACCTACATTTGGCATATTAAATCCACCCTCTCAGTTGTAAAATGTAACATAACATGCATGCAAAGGCTACCACCTGAAAATCGAGAAGAGAATACAAAAGGATCACTTTGTTTTGGATCAAATTTGGCAAAAACTAAATTTAGTCAAAATTTAGCTAAAATAATAGCTCGAATGCCTTGAATTAGGCTTTAATGTGATTTTTAGTTGGACTTAAATCGTGGTTGAATTTGTTTAAAAATTGAGCTCTATTCGGACCTAAACTGTTAGAAAATTTAGGCTCAAACTAAATTTAGCCCAAGTGGGCTACGTGAGCCAAATATTTGGACCAAACTTGGGCCCAAAATTTATCAAAAATAGGGGCTAAAAATAAAAATATAAGACTTTTATAAATATATCCCTCAATCAAATAAATTCTTATTAAAATTTTCTTGGTCGGATTTTTCTTCCTAATAAGTCCCCCGGATGAAATTTTTTGTGAAAAAGCCCATAAAAGTTTTGAAATTATAATGATATAGGATTTGCAAATAAACTACTCAGTGATTGATAATTATAACTTATTTTTTTATAAAATCTAGGTTTACAAATAAACCCCTCAAAAGTTTCACATTTACAAATAAAGCTCTAAAAATTTTTTTTTCACAAATAAGTCCTTCGAAGATTTTTATTTATAAATAAGTTTAATTTTCATTATTTTATAAATAAAATCTTACAAAAAGGACTTTGAAAGTTTTAAAATTTTACAAATAAGGTTTTTTCTAAAAAGACCTTTGAAAATTATAAAATTATGATTTTGATCAAATTTTTTGAAAAAATTATAAATAACTCTCTTGAAAATTTGATATTGCAAGTAGGCACAATTTTCAAATTTTCTTTCTTATTTACAAAAAATATATTGTACTTATCTATATTCAAGCCAAAACAACAAACTCTCATCTATAGCTACTTCAAATAACAAATTCTTATTTACATCTATAATTTAAATTGTTAAATAAAGATTAATATGCTCTTCTGGATGCCTATAAAATCCACGGTGTCTTGCATATAAAAAAATCAATAAAAATCAAGGAGATATAGATCGAATAGGAAACCGAATAAAGAGACATGAGTGTTTGTTGTTGCCCTTCCAGTCTCCCATCATGGTACGTGTTGCTCTACTCTCACCTGCCACCAGTCGCACACTCAAACTGCTACTTGAGGCCACCCATGGCCCTATGCCGCCATTGTGCCTCACCGGACCTACATCTCATTGAACCTATGCTAACAAGCTCGGCTACTTTCTGATTTCATTAAACCCGTACCCTACTAGATCCAAGCTAATCGCTCCCTGATCTCATCAAATCAACACTCCACTAGACCCACACTAGCAAGCCAAACCTAGGCCCTTGCACAACCTACCCAAGCTCATGCGAGATCATCTGCATCACAATGCTCATGGCTCCCTTTCTTGTCAGCCCACAATCACACGAGCTTGGTTGTCCCTCCCTTCGTGCGCTCCAGTTGCCTATCGAGCTCCAACAAGTGCCACTCGAGCTCGAATTATTGCTCTATTTACATCACAAGGCCCGCGCACACCCCCCCCCTTTGCTTGTAGGCCACTGATCACGCAAGCTCAGTTGGCCCTCTCTTTGCAAGCTCTAGCAGCCCATCAGGTTCCAACCGGTGCTGCTGAAGCTTCAACCACCACTCAAGCCCCAGCCTCCATCTCTCAGACCCTAGCCTCCATTACTTATCACCGGGAGTGGGCCAGATTTGACTGGATCTAGCTAAATCTAGCCAAGGGATGAGGAGACAAGGCTCCTCCATGGCTCAGTGGAGAGGAAACAAAAGATGGATTCAAGTGGAGAGGAAATAGAAAAGATGAGGAAATTCATGGGAAGAAGAAGATGAGATGAAAATAATAATAATAAAAAAAAGAAAGTTAGGAGGCAGCTGCATAAAAAAAATAAATAAGGGGAGTTGCTGTGAAAAAAAAGAAGAGAGAGAGAAAAGAGAAGAAAAGAAAAAAATAAAGAAAGGAAAAAATAGCTGAAAAATAGAAAATTGCTCAAAAAAAAATTCCTTCAATTGAATTAGCGTGCTTTTGACTTTTGACTTAGGAGCAACCTATGGACTCATTTAAAAATCAAACCTGACTATGATCAACCTGCAAACTCATCTGAAAATCAATTCAGACTTAGAATCAATATGTGGGCTCAGCTGAAAATCAAATAGATTTAGGACCAGCTTGCGCAATCACCTAAAAGTTAATTCAGACCTAAATTTATTGTCCTTTATAGTTTTGATAATGATCAAATCATATATTTGATAATTTCTTGAGTAATATAGATTGAATCATACCCTAATTCAAAATGAAGATCAAGGCTATTTGGAAGCCTCAAGTATAGATGAAATTAAAGATAAATTTGATGATGAGGCATGATAGTAGATCAACGAATAGAACTTTAAAAGCTCAAGAGATCAATATTGACATCAATTAGGTTTAGATTTTTAATTTTTTTTTTGTGTCAAAGATTTAATTTAAAATTATTTTATTTAGAGTATTTATCGTGTAGGGTGCTGTAGTAATTGCTACAATATTACTATAGTGATTGCTATAGTAATACTATAGTATGCTAAGTACTGGATGTTTGATTCATGAACCGGACATCTAGCTGGCAAATTGTCTGACAAAACTAGACATCTGATTATCTAAAATGGATGTCTGGTTCGTAGAATCTGCACAACTAAAGGCTAATATTTTGACCGTTAGAGTGAACCAAGTAATGGGATATTACTCCTAACGATTAGATTCGATTTCAAAGATATAAATAGGCATGGTTGGGCTTCTTTAAATAGTTTTATATCTTTCAATTCATTTTAGAGAAAAGATTCAAGCCCATCCAAGCTTTCTAACCAAGTGCGCTCTAAACCTTCACTTTTATCAAATCTTCTAGCTCTTATCCTCAATCTTAAGAGATCTTGTAGTAAGCTTAATTTATATTATTTATTTCTAGTTTCACTTGTAATCCACTCCAAGGTTATTTAGAGTGGTTGAGAAACTTTACTCTGGATTGAAGTTGCATCTTGCTGGTTGGAGGAAGAGGAGTTATATAGGATTAGCTTCACCGATGAAGTGACACACTAGTGGAATGTTGAAGTCCTCAATAGCGAGGCAAGGGGTATGGAGTAGGAGTGGTTAGTCTACAAATCACATTAAATTATGGTGTCATTCGTTCCTTTCTTTATTTACATTATAGCACTCATGGTTTGATTGAGATTTGGGTGGATTTGCTTTGATAATTTGAATTGATATTATTATTTGTTCTATTATACCTAATTCACCCCTCTCTGAGGTTGCTATAGAGGCTAATAGAGGCCAGTCACAGGCCTCATTCAAAAATTAATTCAGACTTAGGGGTAGCTCATGAGCTTACCCACAAGTCAAATTAGACCTTGGACCAACCTGTGGACTTGCCCAAAAGTCATTCAAACCTAAGGCTAGTGCATGAGTCACTTAAAAGTCAAATCAATTAAAGGTCAGCTTGTAAGCTCACCTAAAAGTCAAATCAACTCAAGACTAACTTGTGAGCTCATCTAAAAGTCAAATTGACTAAAAGTTTACCTATGAGCTCGCTTTAAAGTCAAGTCAACTCAACACTAGCTTGCAGGCCAGGCTAAAAATGAAATTAACTAAAGCTCACCTTGTGGGTTCATCTAAAAGTCAATTCAACTCAAAATTAGCTTGAAGGCTCGTCTAAAAGTTAAACTAACTAAAAGTCAGCTTGTGTGCTCACCTAAAACCCCAATCAACTAAAGGAGAGCTTGTGGCATTACATTAAAGTCAAATCAACTAATGGCTAATTTGTGAGCTCACCTTAAAGTCAAATTTCAACCTATGAGCTCACATAAAAGTTAAATTAATCAAAGACCAATTTACAGACTCACCAAAAAGTCAAACCAATGAAAGGCCAACTTGTGGGTTCAACTGAAAGTCAAATTGACTCAATATCAGCCTGTGAGCTCACTCAAAAGTCAAATTAAATAAAGACTAATTTATGAACTTATCTAAAAGTCAAATTGACCAAAGATTAGCTTGCAGGCTCACCTAAAAGTCAAATCGATTAAAGACTAGCTTGCAAGCTTGGCTGAAAGTCAAATCAACTCAAGGTCATTCTGCAGGCTCATCCAAAGTTATTTTGATCAATTGATAGTTTGAAGGCTCTCTAGTCAATCAATCAAATTGATTAACATAAATCAATTAAAATAATTAACTTAATCAGGTTAAAACTAAACTAATTCATCTAAATTAAATAAATTAATTAAGCTAAGCCAATTTAACTTGAACGAAACATCAAATAGATTTAAATTAATTAAATAAATAGATTAAAACTCAAATTAGATTAGACTTCGTGGGATCAATTTTTGTGGCCCAAGAGTGTTAGAGACCCCAGGGAGTGACCTCGATGCACAAATCAAAATGTGTTTAATTTGAAGTGTACTATCAGATCTTATGAGAATATTGATTTTTAATAAGTGCAAGCCCATTTTATTAATTATTTTAACAATTGTCAAAAAATCTCATAAAATAAAAAATATAGCAAATAAATAAAGGCACAAAAGTAAAGTAAAAAGTATTATTTGATTGATTTAAGAGAGATAGTACATGGCTTAAGGAAGAGCACACCCTCACTTACAATTAGTTTTAAAAATAAAATTATATAAAAAATAAGAATAATGAAAATAAAGAAAAGGTAGGAAATGAGAAAATGGGGCTTTGATATGCATTGTTGCCCCACCCTTGCATGTTGGATCATGTAATATTGATAATGCATTGATGGTTGAGGCTGACTATCTTGGCTTATATCAATTAACCTTATTAGGATTTGATATGTTACTGATGACTTTCTACTTGTTATTAGTTGATTTCTTTTAATATTTGATTCAAGACAATGATTAGCAACATTAGCTTTATTCTAATTATTTTTAATCTGATAATCGAGGGCCTCTTAAGCATATTACTGATCAAATTTGGAGCATCACTAACAACCTTTGAGCATTTGTTAGCTTAGCTTAAAAAAGATGTGTCATCAATGGCTTTTAGGGTTGACTAGCTTGAAGGTATGTCATCAATTGCTTATGGCGTCGACTAACTTGAAGGGTGTATTATCAACTATTTTTAGGGTTGACTAACTTGAGAAGTGTATCGTCAACAACTTATGGGGTTGACGAGCTCAAAGGGTGCATCGTCAACTACTTCTAGGGTTAACTAGTTTGAAAAATATATTATAAACTACTTCTAGAGTTGACTAACTTGAGGGGTACATCATCAACTATTTTTTAGATTGACTAACTTGAAGGACACATCATCAATTGCTTTTGGGGTTAAGTAGCAAGAGGGGTGCATCATTAACTACTTTTGGAATTGACTAACTCAAAGGGTGCATTGTCAACTACTTCTATGGTCAACTAACTTGAGGGGTACATCATCAATTTTTTTTATGGTTGACTAGCTTTAAGGGTGTATCATCAACTACTTTTAGGGCTGACTAGCTTAACAAGTGCATCATCAACTACTTTAAGGGTTAACTAGCTTGAAAGTATGACCAACAACTTTGAGTGTATTGGTATTTAATTTCATTAATTTTGTAGCATCACCAATGGCCTATGAGATTGGTATAGCTTTCAAGTGTGGTTGGTAGCTTTAAACATCTTAACAATTAACTTCTTTTGTTTAGTAGTATCACCAACGGCTTATAGGGTTGGGTATAACTTTCACAATGCTGCTAAAGGCTTTTATAGTACACCTAGTAGGACTCAATTTGATCTTATTTAGTCCTATCTGAACTAATTTTTGTTCAAATTAGGATGGTAATATCATCCTTTGTTCATAACCTTGGAGTATTATTGAAGGTTTAGTACACCTAATGAGACTCAATTTGACCTTATTTAATTCCATTAGGACTAATGTGATTTGAGTTTGAGTTTAATTTGGAATCAATTTAATTTTCAACACTCAATTTTGATTTGAATTTGAATCGATTCAACTCAATGTCTAAAACTTGATTAAATTGTGATTTACTAACTCCTAAAAAAATAGTGATACAATCCAATTTTCTATTCTCAGAACCTTTAGTGATTGGGTTTGCATTGATGCTTTATAGCATGACTGGGAAAATCATGTGAAACATCTATTCCAAAAGTGAATATTCAATTTGTAATAATAAATTCAATTCACTGAGCTTGGCATTGATTTTCAAAATAATATTTGTCAAATACTAATCATTGACTCTAGTTGGAGTAGTATTGATTTCAATTTGAGTTTACCTTAATTTAGTTCAATATTTAGAACTCAGTTTTGACTTGAGTTTGATTCTATTTGATTCAGATTGAGTTCAACCTTGTGTTGAATCTTTATCGGGTTTGGATTTGCATTTTGATAAACTTCAATTCAATTTCAAGCCAATTTAGTTCAACTTGATTTCAATTTAGGCTCAACCTAATTCTAGTTTGACTTTGAGTTTGACCCTTTAATTTTAACCCAACTAGGATTTGATTTAACCTTAGTTGGATCCATATTTAATTTGATTTGAACTTGACTTGATTTTGAATTAACTTAACTTGAACCTGATAAGGGTTGGGTCTTAATTAGTTTGGTCTAGACTAACTCAATTTGGATTTTGGATCCAATTTTATTTTGAGTTTTAGTCTGTCTTTAGGTGCATTTGCTAGTCTATTTGAGTCAATTTGGCTCTATTCATTTGTTTTGTTTGAGTTAAATGTGATTGAGTCACTAGAATCTAATCAATTCATGTTAATCGATTTAGTTTAAGGGTCTTTGGCTATCATGATGATTTTAGGTGAGCTTATGACCTGGTCTTAGATGTAGCAAGCCCAAAGGTTGACCTAGGTTCAGATAGCCCAAAGACTAGCCTATAATTTTAATAGGCCCAAGGGCTAGTCTAAGTTCAGCGAGCTCGAAGGCTAGTGTGAGTTCGGCGGATCCAAAGGTTGTCCTATGTTCGGTGGACTTGAAGGCTGGCTTTAGTTTAACACGCCTGAAGACTGGCCTAAGTTTGGCAAACTTGAAGGCTAGCCTATAGTTTTGACGAGTCTGAAGGTTGATTTATAATTTCAGTAGGACCAAAAGCTGGCCTATAATTTTGATGGACCCAAAGGCTAGCCTGAGTTCAGTGGTCTCGAAGGCTGGCCTATGTAGTAGGCTTAAAGGCTAACCTGATTTTCGTAAGCTCGAAGACTGACCTATAATTTCAATGGGCCCAAGACTGACTTGAGTTTGGTAGGACCAAAGGCAGGCATATAATTTTGACAAGCCCAAAGACTGGCCTATAATTTCAGTAGACCTAAAGGTTGGCCTATAAGTAAAGCCACGAGTGTCCATCGGGGTGATCAAGCTTGTTAATATACAAAGGACCATGAGTGACTATGGTGCTGATGAACCTTTGTTAATATGCTGAAGATCGCAGGTGACCATGGCAGTGATGAAAAATAAGACAAGAAAATTCTTGCAGTGGGCACTTTATTTTTAGGGTCACAACCTTTTTTTTCTTCTCTATTTCCTTTCTTCTTCTTTGGCTCCCATGCCTTCCTTCTCTTTTGTCTAGAAAGCCTATGGGGCCATGGTAGCCCAGCCTTCCTACTAGCCAAATCCTACCAAAAATGTCCAAATTTGGCCCTTCTTCATGGCGATAAGGTAGAGGGGCGCTCCTACACCTCATCTGATGACCGAATATGATGATTTAAGGCCAAATCCAGTTGTGGCGACAAGCAAGGATTCTAGCAAGGTAGCAAAGATTCAAGCTAGCAGCGGGTGAATTTCAAGCCAACAGTGGGCTAAAGCTCAAAGACAGAGTGAGTAGGAGAAGGACTTGTGAGGCGGCTAAAATACTGGGGCTAAAGGTGCAGGTCAAGTAGGCTAGAGTCGATGTGGGTTGGAGGCGCAGGTCGAATAGGCTAGGGCTGAATGGGCTAGAGGCACAGGTTGAGCGAGCAACTGCCTGTGTGCAAGTTGGAGATGCGGGTCTAGCATACAGCGGCTCGTGTGCGGGCTAGAGCTGCAGGTTGAGCAGGTAGCAACTAAGCGGATGATGAGTGAAGTGGGTCTAAGATAGCAAGGTGGAGGGTTCCAAGCAACAATGAACCTAGGGGGAGTCTTACACGTAGAGGACAAGGTCCAAGTGGTGCAAAACTGGCAATGGGCTCATGTCTCTAGTGACGGGGTTTAGGCCAGAGAGGTGGAGGCAAGAAAGTGGCCTTTGGGTGTTCAACACTAGGCAAGCAGGTAGAGGAGATGCTTGAGGATCTCTCAAGGATAGAGAAACCAATGAATAGAAAAGGAGAAGAAGATAAGCTAAGTGCACTAACCTTGTGTTTGAGCTTTCGTTTGTTTGGATTCCAATTTCTTCCTTATTATAGTCTCCTTTCAATCACTGCTTCTAATCCTCTTGCTCTATCTCTCTCTTTTTCTAGCTGCAAGTTCTCATCAATTTATAGGACTCCAGGAGAAATGAGCTCAAATCCTTAATTGTGTGAATTTGGAACATTATGTGATTGTAATTTGGTATTAAGATGATATTTTTAAATTTTGTGAATGGCATATAATTCATTACTTGGGATTTGTTTCCCAAGATATTCAAGATTTGTACTATTTCAGGATACTAAATTTTTAGGGGGTTATTTGTAATTTTTTTGAAAAATCTGGACCAAAATATAGCTCAAAAGTTCATGGACCTTTTTATAAAGGACGTAATTATAAAATTATAAAATTTTCAAGGTGCTTTTTGAGTAAAATTTGGACTTGTTTGTAAATAATTTTTGAGAGACTTATTTGTAAAATTCAAATATTTTAGAGGTTTATTTACAAATATAAAATTTTGATGGGTTTATTCACAAATTCTAACTAGCCCAAATCTTATTTTGGTGCTCGATTGAAATTTGGGCCCAATTCAATTTATGACTCAATATCTAGATTTAGCTCATCATGAGTCTAATTGAAAAATGGAGTAGGACTATAAAGTCTACTTAAGAAAAGTCCTCCTTTTGCATCAACTTCATGAGCTTTCTTGATGAAGGGAGTGGATGCAAAAAGAGGAGTGGGCATCCTACTTCTCATCATTACCTTCACAAGTGTTTGATAGGTGAGGTCCTTCACTTCTTTTCTAATCATTTTACAATTGCTTCCCCTCACTTCTTTCACTTATTTGCTTTTCTTTCCTTTTAAAGGTACATGGAACCTTTTGTAATTGAGAAAATTCAAAATAAAAAGAAGATAGCTTGACTTTACCATGCTTTCTTCTGGTCTTAAAAACTAATGTTGAAGCAACCATTGCATGCCAACCTCAAAACCATAAAAAAATAAGTGTGATTTGATAATTACCATACTTTTGCATGCTTTTCTAAAGAAGGAACACCGTGTGTTGATGGAGTAGGCGAATCTCTTATGTTAGAACCCATCGAACGCTTTAGGCAGTGAGAATCTTTAGAGACTTTGGGACTTTGCATCTTGAATGGACATTCTTTTGCCTATGGACATCCTTCTTGCTGGTCAAAGTAGTGCCAACTTTACCAAATTGCTCAAAGTAGATTGATGACATGGTATTCCAATTTTTAGCCTAACTTGTAGGTCTCAGCATCTTGGGGGTAGTTATAACATCTAAGGGATAGTATGCAAGGAACCCAAGAATTTTGTGTAGCATGACCAAGATATGGGATTGCACTACAAATACCTTCCATACTTTGTATGGTGAGGTCGGTATCTCTCTTTGGGATATAAAATAGCTAGCTAGGGTCCCTATTCTTGGGAGTTTTTATGATAAATATATCCTAATTGACTATCATATTGCCTTGATTTCAGTTATGCTTTGTGTGATCATCTTGCGATTTATGATTGGATTGTAGCACACTTTCCAAATAACCAAAAACAAGTATACTTTAACTTTAGGATCGAACTCTTCTATGGGAGAAACCTAATGAGTAGGCCAACTAGATTTGACCAGATCATGCATGACATAGGGGACCTCCTTCCAAAATTTGGCCCAAAGACTTATTTTGCACCTCATCAATTTGTGGCTTTGCCACTTTGTTATGCCACACAGTGGTCATTATATTCATCCTGAGACATTTGTGATGGCCTACAAAATGGCGCATGCACAGAGAGTCGCTCAAGCTCCTGTAGTGTTAGGCTCGACATATGTTGGTCTCAGGATGATGGTTGATAGCCCTGTTCAAGTGATTCTTCTACTTTGTTTCCCATTTATTTTCTTTATACATGGATTTATGCCCATTTTAGGAGAACATACACTGAGTCAAAGCCTAGTGACGCAATCAAGGTGCTATGTTATTCATGCTTAGCCCCTATTCTTGAGATGGTCAGGATTATAAATATAGTCGCTTCTTCCTACTCTGCCAAAGAGGCTAATGTGTACGTGCAAGATGCTTGGAACTATGAGTGGTGAGATTTTCCATAACACTCTCTCCAAACATGTTGGTGGATGTGATTCATCTTCCATTATCGTCAGAGACTTATGAGTATACCATTTCATTGCAGCATGGGGTACTTCCACTTTGCTCAAAGGAGAACTTGACTACAGAGCCTTATAATCCTCATCGATTTTGTCGATAGTTTGGGCATGACCAGGGCTTTCCCAAAAATATTCTCACTCCTTCACCACCATCACATCCTGGCCAGCTAGTAGGTTACTAGCTACACCACACTCACATCCAAGATGACTCAGAATATTACATCCCTGCCATTGAGTGAGAAGCCAAGATTCT
The DNA here is from genome assembly GCA_005019695.1 of Trichopus zeylanicus subsp. travancoricus. Classification (NCBI taxonomy): domain Eukaryota; kingdom Viridiplantae; phylum Streptophyta; class Magnoliopsida; order Dioscoreales; family Dioscoreaceae; genus Trichopus; species Trichopus zeylanicus. The sequence continues at coordinate 602,767 of RXID01014226.1, forward strand.
TCATTCCTATGCTACAATATGGTTCAATATAGTGGGAAGATATTTTCACATTGATCCAGAGTTTCTATTCGAAAGCTAGCCTAGTTCACATAGTAAAGGAAAACAAGCAACGAGCAGCAAAGGATCTAAGTGGTAAAGGACTCAAGAGTTGTAGAAGGCTCCGACCTAGAAATTTGCTCAGTTCGAGCTTGGTAGAGAGGAGCCCATTCCCCCTTGCAGGGTCAACAATTGCCATTTTTGACATAATGCAAGTCTCAAATTGAGTCTGATGTAAGAGGCACCTCAATCTATATGCGACCCTCATGTGTCTGATTCCCTCAGATGTTTGTGACACATGCTTTGTTGGTAGAAGCATAGGGGCAAGTTAGCATACACTCTCTGGAGATCCTATCTCTTGGTTCCCCATTATGACATGGACACAGGGCCAGGGGCATCCCTTCCTTTGCCAACACCAATATGCTAGCCTCTTCATATGGGTTGAGTTGAGTGGTCCGATTGGCCTCACTATCACCTACATCACCTGGTCATTTGTCAGACGTGAATATCCTCAAATGCTAGCAATTCCTTTTTTCTCTTTTCTCTCCTACTTTTTGGCTGAAAATCTCTTTTATTTTAGATGAACTAGGATTTTGAATGCTCTCTCGATGATAATTCAAACTTTGATGGTAAGTGGTATTCGAACTTTGTTAAATTTTACATTATGCATGTATTAATTTTGCCTTTGTTACAGACCTAGTTCCAGGGTCATGCTTCAATCAAGGGATGTTTGCATCTATGGGCATCCATTCACCATCACCAGCACTAGGTAATGGTCCACTATCTCCTTCCTCCCTTGAAAATTCTCTATCTCCTATTGTGTCACTTGTCCCTTTAGGTGGTGATGAAGAAGTGTGAGCAAGTGACCACTGAGTTGCTACAATTATCGAGGGAATCATTTAGGCTGTATGTATCTTAGAATTATTTTTATCTTCTTTATCTAGAGCCTTTGCTTGTTTTGGTCCTCTTTATTTAGGAATATTATTTTTGTTTTATAGAATTTCTTTGCTTCGCATCAGTTTTGGTCTTACAACTTCATATATATTTTTTTTCTGTTGCATCCCAACCACACGAAACAAGTTTCAATTTCTCAAATTGTTAGCAAGTGTGATGATGGACTTGCCACATGAGGGTAAACTTGAGTTGCCATAAGGAGCGGAACTTGGTTACCATAAAAGGGTGGACTTAAGTTAACACAATGAGTGGACTTGGTTTTACTATAAAGAGTAAACTTGATTTGGCATGAGGAGTGGACTAGATTTACCACAATAAGTAAGCTTAATTTACCATAATTAGTAGACTTGATTTGTCACAAGGAGTGAATTTGATTTACCACAATAAATAGACTTGATTCGCAATAGTGATTTTGATTTGCCATAGGGAATGGTCTTGATTTATCACAATGAGTGGACTTGATTGGCCATGATTAGTAAACTTGATTTGCTTTAGGGAGTGGATTTGATTTGCCACAATGAGTGGACTTGATTTGCCATGATTAGTGGACTTAAATTGCCATATAGAGTAGACTTGATTTGCCAATAATGGGTAGACTTGATTTACTAGATTGGTGGACTTCATTTGCCATAGGAAGTGAACTTAATTTACCATAGTGAGTAAACTTGATTTGCCATGATTAGTGGACTTTGAATTGCCATAGAGAGTATATTTGATTTGCCATAATAGTGGACTTTTATGGGGGCGTGGACCTGACTATCACACAATTGAGCGGGGGTTCTGTGTCCATATTTTACCTCAAAAATATGGAATGTATATTACACTGGACATTCCTTTTTAATGAATTTTGACATTTTTTTATATACAACATATAAACACTTTTGATTCTTGTTGCACCCAAAGACAACGCATAATACCTTTTAAGGAATTAGACGTTGATTGACAATATAGGTCTCTCTCCTTTGTCATCAATTAATTTGTAAAATCTCCCTTCAAATACTCTTTCAATAATATAAGGGTCTTTCAATTAAACTTAAACTTGTCTTTCTTATTTCGATTTGGATAATGGATTTTCTCAATATGAAGACTATTTTTTCCTTCTGAAAGAATCTAAATAGAGACATTTTATTGTAGGCCCTGGATGTTTATGCTCGATATATTTTCAAATTTTGTTGGGTTATGAGTCTCGTCTCATCTAGAAGTCTAGCTGATCAAGATAGAAATGAACAATATCTTCCCTTATGATTTCTTTTTCCAAGATAATACTTAGAGAGGATTTGCATTTCCAGTGGTAAGACTTCTTTACCCTCAAGCACTAATGCATATGACATTGATTGGATATGATTTGATATATGGTGTGATAAGCCAATAATGCTTTAGAAAATTTTTGATGTCAATCTCTTCTATTCTACCGACAACTTTTTTCAATATCTTAAAAAGAATTTTATTAAATGTCTCAACGAGCCCATTAACTATCGCAATATAAATAGATTAATATCTTCTATCTATTTTATAATAATACATGAATCATTTTACTTTGAAGTTTCTAAAAAATATCCCTTGTCGAAAATAATTCTTCAAACAACACCAAATCGATACAGAAAAATTCTTTGGAGCCCTTTGGATTGTAATAATTTTGATTGGTGATTAAGTTGAACAGTGAGTTTTGCTTAGCAATCGGTTCCATTTCCACGCTCGGGACTAATCCGTCTCATGGATAAACCTACGTCTGCACGTGGCAAGAAACCCACCTCTGCTGACACCACCGCCAGCTGATGACCTCCCAAACCCAGACCAAAGCCACTCTCACAAGAGCACACGCTCTCATGGCGGCTGCTTCTTCTTCTTCTCTCGTCTCCCCAACCTCACCACCCATCCACATAATCCCTCCAAAACCCAAACCCTTCCTCCTTTCCAGTCCTTCTTCGTTCCCTTCCAAACCAAGAAGTAGAAGACGCAGCAGAATCTCTTGTAATGCCACTATCCTTTCAGACTTCCTCACCTCCACACTCAACCTTGATGACTCTAATATTTTGGTCCCAGTCCTACAAAATGGCCTCTCCCAGCTTAGCAGGGTTGAGAGGTGGGAAGCGGTGGCTCTCCTCGGGCTGGGCTGGGTGTACCTGACTGCAAGGCCCGGGGTCCTTTTGGGTGCCATTGATGCCTATGTGCTGGCTCCATTGCAGCTAGGGCTTGATAGCTTGCTAGGGAGGAGGAGCTTGAAGATGACTGACTTTGTTGTAGGGAGGAGGCTGGGTGAGGGGTCCTTTGGAGTCGTATATTCTGGGGATATCGTCGCTAGGCATGATGGGGGAGATGATGGGGGGAGAACGAAGGAGAAGGTCATCTTGAAGAAGGTTCATGGTCTAGTCTATTTTGATTAGTGTTATGACATTTAGCGTTTGCGATTTGTGTTAATTTTTCTTGCGGTTATATGTTTGACACAATTGCAGAAAAATTTCATGTCATTTATTTCCTTAATATGTTCATTTTGCTTTACTCTTTTCAATTAATTAAGAATTTGGAATGTCGGTGCGTTTATTGAGTTCTATTGAAAGATGTGCTATACCTTGATTTTGGGTGAACTTCTTACCATTCATTTCCTCATAATTTTTGCAGATGAATTTATGTTGCTCCTTTGTATCTGGAGAGCTAGTTATACATTTTTTGATGTTGATTAATGCATCTTGTTATTTTTTTTGAGAAAACCATCTAGTTTTTGTTTTACCTCTTATGTAGAGTTACTTGTAAACTCTTTTGATTCCAAGAGAAAAGCTTAATCTGTTCTACAAACTTGTAAAGCATTGGTCAAATGTAGTTTGCTTTATTTTATGCACACAGATGCTACCCTTTTTCAAGTTCTCCATTTTTTAGGAGTACATGAAGCTTATTTGTATTCCAGAGCTGAGAAAAATAACCAGAGGAGAATAAAATTGGAATTAGAATGGTGTTATGATGAACTGTAAGTGATGTTGTTGAGTTGCTTTTCCCTCCTGCAGGTTAAAGTTGGAATGCAAGGAGCTGAGGAATGTGGAGATTTTGAGGAGTGGTTCAATTACAGAGTCGCCAGAGCAGCTCCTGGATCATGTGCTGAGTTTCTTGGGAGTTTTATTGCTGATAAGACAGTTTCACAATTTACCAAAGGTGGCAAATGGCTTGTATGGAAATTTGAGGTGTGCAACTAAGAAAGTGGCTTCTTTTGCTGAAAGTCTATTATGTGATTGATACAATATATGGAAAATATAAGAACTCATTCCCGATAAGAAACGTAGCACAAGTCAAATTAGAATACAACCAGCAGCATTATTTATGCAAAGCAATGGGCTATAATTTTGCGTCAAAAATATTATAATAGATTTGTGTTAGAATCATTGAAAAAGAAAATCAACTTTGTTTCCTGTAAGTGTTTAATTTCCTTGATTATGTAACTCATATTGCTTGTGTGTGCTGATCCATGACACAGGGTGATAGAACTCTCTCAGATTACATGAATGACCGCAGCTTCCCATTAAACTTAGAGGAGATCATGTTTGGGCGAGTACTTCAAGACCTGGACTCAGTCAAGCGGAATGCACTTATTGTGAAACAAATCATGAGACAAATAGTGACTTCTCTCAAGAAGATTCACAATACTGGAATTGTCCACCGAGACATAAAACCGGCCAACTTGGTTGTGACAAGGAAGGGACAGATCAAGCTCATAGATTTTGGAGCTGCAACAGACCTACGGATTGGCAAAAATTATGTTCCGAACCATGGCCTGCTTGATCCAGATTATTGTCCTCCTGAACTGTATGTGCTTCCAGAGGAAACGCCCAGTCCTCCACCAGAACCTATTGCTGCCATTCTATCTCCAATTCTTTGGCAGGTATGTTCCACTCATGTTTTTCTAGATCCCCATATTGAGCTAGTGGAACAACTGTGGATCTTTCATTTCCAATAAGCTTGAAAATAGCTGACAAATCATAACTACACCCAAATGCTATTCCCTCACTAAATACAATTTGGATGTTCCCTGAGTCTTATTTTTAGTTTTCTCCATTTCTATGTCGAAATTAAATACTGAGACACTTTCATGGATGATGCAGCTGAATAGTCCCGACCTATTCGATATGTATTCAGCTGGAATTGTGCTGATGCAAATGGCAGTTCCCACGCTGAGGTCCACTGCTGGCTTAAAAAACTTTAATTTGGAGCTAAAGAATGTGGGCTATGATTTGAATAAATGGCGAGAATGTAGTCGGGCAAAACCAGATCTTACCTTACTAGATCTTGATTCAGGTAGAGGGTGGGATCTGGTGACAAAGTTAATTTCAGAGAGAGGTTTTCTCAGGCGAGGGCGGTTGTCCGCTTCTGCTGCTCTACGGCATCCATACTTCTTGCTTGGTGCTGATCAAGCAGCAGCTGTTCTTTCGAAGTTTAGCTTAACCAACTAGTTGTCTCTGAGGTAAATTACATAATACAAACTTTTGTCTTCTTTAACATGTTTTTGTTCAAGAGATAAAGTTTTCTTAATTATCTTTAGTTTTTTTAAAGTTATTACAGGAGAGTTTCTTATTAAACATCTTATTCTGAACACTGGTTCTTGTTCTGTTCCAGACGTGCTCAAACCTTATGCTAAGCAATAAAACACAACTTGAAATTGACTCTTAAGCTATGTGCCAATGTGTGGAACTCCTGGAATTTCATCATTTTCTAAAGAACTAAAATGCACACCACAAGTGAAAGGGAGGGTATTTGTGAATATTATTATCTATTGAAAGGGCTTTTCTGTTTTCAATAAATAACATGAAGAACTGTAAATTTACTTTCAAGTAACTAGTTAAATCTAGTGCTCTGTTTGTTGAAAGTGATCTGCACAGATTGAAATTGACTTGTTCAAAGGTCTCAAATGTCGCATTTCATTCAAATCTTTTATTACACAAATTTCAATCAGTTTAGTTCTAATCATTCCAATTAACTAATGCATCTATTTTCATCTTTTTTAGCTACTACTTTTTTCATCATTTTTAGCTACAAGTAGGGAAGGTTGATTGATTATAGTCAGTTTATGCCACCAACCTTAAATCAGACATAAGAAGATCAAATGCTGCTGTTTCATCTACATCATACAAAGAAGCAACAAATCGTAAAAAAACTGTAAACAGAAGATATTTGTCAGGCTCAATTTCTTTTGATGCAGTTGATAAATGGGGAAGTCCTAAAGATATTCATTTTTTATGCAGTTACTGTCTCTTTAGAGGAATGAAGAAAATATTAAAGATAATTCAACTCCATGTTTCCAGACGTATGGATTTGGAAAGTAAATTCTCCAATTTTTTTCTTGGAACTTGATGTAAGATCTAAAGAAGCATTTATAGGTTTCAGCATTTTTGAAAAATTTCTCTTGTTTGTTATTTTGAAGATTTCAATAGGAGAAAGCAACATTTATGTAGAAAGTATGATTAAAGTAAATACAGGTGGTGTTTCTCCTTGAAGAGCTAGATGTTGATCCTCCTTGAGAGTTGTTCGGTTTGATGCGAGTAGAGAAGTGGACCAACTTTGTTTTTTATTTTGCTGTTTACAAATGAAAATAATCAAAATTTGCCTTGGTAATACTATATAATCACTGTTCACAATTGACAAAATAAAGGGGCATATATATACTTTGTTATTGTAGGTAGGGGTGAGTAAAACCGGTTTACCGTACTGGTTTTAGATATTTTAGAATCGGAACTAGATTTCGGTTCATAAAAAATTGAGAACTAGAATCGTACCGGTTTAGATAAAGAATTGATTTTTTGGGTTCCGTTTCTAGATCGGTTATAAACCAGTTGTAAAATTGATATACCGATTTTAAATTATGAATTTTAAAATTTATATTTTATATTATAATCCTATAAAAAGTTAATTTTAAATACACTAAGAGTAAGTTACTAATAACTACGATTCCTGCCTAACAAAAAATAAACAGCAAGCATTTCCAAAATAAAGAAATAACAACCATTGAGTTAAAAATTGAATTGCAAGTAAATATAACTGCTGAGTTTTTACAACAATTTAAATGGTTTCCTAGAAACTTGCAAGACAAGATCACTAAAATAAAAGCAATAGCAGTATCATAGTTGAGCCAATATCAGTGGACACAGGACAGAGGGATTATGCACTATGCACTTATGCAGTGCAGCAGACCAGCAGACAGCAATAGTAAATCATTCTTGCCAAGTTGCCATGACTTCAGAAGTTCAAATGTCTTTAGCTTGTCCTCATTTATTCCTGTCATTTGCTCTTTCAATTGGCTTAGTACTTAGCTGTAAGCAATACAAGAAAATGGAATATCAGTCTCCAATCAGACATCTTTACTGATAGCAGATAAATAAATCATATTGGCAAAAGCAGAAACATAGTGTATGCATATGATTGTCCAGTTACAAAGAAATCATTCTCCAGTTACAGAATACTAGAATTAGATATCTTTGCTGACAGGTTCATAGGAATGCAGATAAACAATATAAAAAAAATGGGATGTCAGTCTAGAATTAGACATCTTTACTGACAGCCTGGCAAGATCACAAACCTTGTTGGCAAAAGTAGGAATATAATGCCCACTACCCAACATATGATCTTCCAATTATAAAGAATGCCTGAGAGTATAAGACATACACTAGGTGTTCAGTGAAAAATGCCTGAGAGCATAAGACAGTAAGACATAGAAAATTACTATAATGTAAATCTAGAAAGAATAAAAAAGTACTAATGCTTGGAAATCCATGCAGAAAGAGATATATATACCTGAAAAAATCAATAGTAAGACATCTTTCCTAACAGATTCATAGGAAATGGCGCCATGTTCAGTATCTTATCCTTTTGGACCTTCTCAGTTCTCAGTGATGGGATGCCACTAATCCATGCCATGCAGAAAGAGATACATATATCTGAAGAAATCAACAGTCAGACATCTTTACTGGCAGATTTATAGGAAATGCAGATAAACAATAGAAAAAGTTGAGATGACACCATGTTCAGTATCTTATCCTTCTGGACCTTCCCAGTTCTCAGTGATGGGATGCCACCAATCCATGCCATGTAGAAAGAGATATATATATACATGAAGAAATCAACAGTTTGAGAATACTAGAGTCAGACATCTTTACTCACAGATTCATAGGAATGCAGATAAATTTTGTTTAGATAGTTTCAGATCTATTTCTGAAGTTGAGCCAGTATCAGAGGGATTATACATTGTAGCAGACTAACAGTAGTAGATCATTCTTGGCATGACTTGAGATGTCTTCACTTTGTCCTTTTTTCTTCCTTACATTTGCTCTTTCAATTCGTTTAGTAGTTAGCATTCAATATGTGTAACTTTAGCAATAATTTTGTAATCAAAATCAACAATTAGAGAATACTAGAGTCAGATATTTTTGCTACCAGGTTCATAGGGATGCAGATAAGCAATATAAGAAAATGAGATGTCAGTGTAGAGTCAGACATCTTTACTGACAGGTTTATAGGGACATAGATAAACAAACCAATGAACCATGCTGGCAAAAGCAGAAATATAGTGCCCAACATATGATCTTCCAGTTATAAAGAAGTCATTTTTCACATGCACTGGGTGTTCAGTGAAAAATACTTGAGAGCATAAGACAGAAAATTATTATAATGTAAATCCAGAAAGAACAAAAAAGTTCTAATACTTGAAAATCCATGCAAAAAGAGATATATATATATATATGAAGAAATCAACAATCAGACATCTTTGCTGGTAGATTTATAAGAAATGACACCATGTTCAGTATCTTATCCTTCTGGACCTTCTCAATTCTCAGTGATGGGATGTCATCAATCCATGTCATACAGAAAGAGATATATAGTTGTATTATTCAGTCAGTAGAGCAGCAGAATAAATCTAAGTATATTAAAGAGAGAGTTGGGTAATATAACAAGATGTCAAGATTAAATTTAAGAGCAAAAATGGAAAATGAAGTGCTAACCTTTAAATATGACATTCCCAAAATTACATGTATCAAGAAAGAAAATTAATCATCAATTGAGATTATTGTTTCCATTTTTCTCGTCATTTTTGCAATTATAAAGATAAACATGTGAAATATATAGCATGAATATTAAAATCAATAATTAATATCTATAGAAATAATATAATGAATAAGTAATTTTTACCTGCGGATCTTTTTTCAATTTCATCAATTGTCTCCTCAATATTAATACGAGAACTAGTAGAATGCAACAAATCTTGTGTACAAATAAAAGCTTCCACCATTTTTGCAGATAGAGAACTTCGAAATTGATCAATAACTCGACCTCTTGTACTAAAAGCTGACTCTGAAGCAACGGTAGATATGGGCATAGCAAGCACATCTTTAGCCATCATGGAAAGAACTGGATACCTACCACTGTTTGCTTTCCACCACAGAAAAATATCAAAATCTTTTGCCTCATCTTCACATTCCTTCTCCAAATACTTATTCAACTCTATTTTGCAAATGGAAGTCTTCTATTTTGCTTTTGTTTTTCTCAATTCATCTTGAACCAGCTGAAGTACATCAAGATTACTTGTTCCAATAGTATTTCTTTCTTTTATCTGTTCAACTCCTGCAACACTATGGGAAGAAGATGATGATTTTTCTATAAATGAATATTTTTGAAAAAGTCTATCCAAAACATTCTTCACTTTACACTTCAACTCACTGACTTTTTCATTTTCATAGCTTTTGTCAATCATCCAATTTACACTCTCTAACTTTAGCCTAGGATTAAGTACAGAAGTAATAAATAGCATAATATTAAACTTTTCAACATTTGCCCAATATTTATCATATTTGGTCTTTATCTTAAAAGCCATTGTACTTAAGCAGAAGTCATCTGATTCAGAAAACTTCTTGATCATCATGCCAATTCTATACATACTTTGCATATATATATTTCCTGTAATATAAAAAGAATCAGATATGTTTAAGGTAATATCATAAAATACTTGCAAAAAAGGTAATAAAGCTCGAGCAACATCCCAATCTGCATGTGTTGGTAAACCCTGTGACTTTCCATTCATTAACTCCTCTACATATTTGGAATCTTGGATCTCCAATAATTCAAAAGCTTTCCGAAATTTCAAAGCAACATTAAGCATTAGATATGTAGAGTTTCTTCTGGTTTCAACATCAAGACAAACCAATCTTTTGCATTCTATTTTTTCTTACTCCACACAAAGCTTGAACCTCTATGCTCTTGTTGGTGATGATCTCACATATTTAACTGCAGCCCGAATTCTAGTAATAGAGTCATTTGAATCTTTAAGTCCTTCTTTAACAATTAGACTTAGGAGATATGCACAGCATTTGACATGTAAATATTCACCAATAAGTGCATGACCTTTCCAACTATCAAGCCTCTTCCTCAGGAACTGAACTCCAACATCATTAGAAAATGCATTATCTACAGTAATTGTGAAGACCTTATCTATGCTTTAATCAAGTAAGCACAATTTCAATGTTTTACCAATTACCATACTAGCATGACTTGAAATAGAACAAAATTTTTAATTTTTTTTTAAGCTTCCAATCATCATCAATATAGTGAGCAGTCACACTCATGTAGCTCAAGTTTTGGCATGATGTCCAACAATCAATTTTGATACTTACTCTTTGCTTTAACTTGCTAAAAAAAATATTTCAATTTTTTCTTTTCCTCCAAAAATATTTTGAAATAATCTCTAGCAACAGTAAATCGGGAAGAGACATCAAATTTAGATTGTAATATAGAGATATAGAACTTAAACCCTTCTCCTTCAACATGTTTAAAAGATAGTTCATCAAGAATCAAATATTTGGCTAATGCAATTCTACATGCTTCTTAATTAAAATTTCATGTAACAAGCGTGCTTAAGTGTCACCACTGTCATCACTAACTGATTGAAAGACTAAAATTTTCTATTTTTTCACTTCTATGTTTGGAGGATAATCTCTGCATCTACTTAAGTGAGTACTTAAATCACTTGTTCCATAACTTGAAGGGCATGAAAGGAGACTTTTACAGTAATTACATTGAGCTTTATCCTTATAACCATCTTCATTGGAATCTAGTTTAGAAAAATGGTCCCACATCCATGAATTATTTTTTCTCACCTTCAAAGCTTTTTGATTTGTTTTATTTATCCTTGAAATTACATCTTGAGCTTCACTAGCCTTTTCATCAACATTTTAATTTGGATATAAATATTTTTATATTTGAAGCATTCATACTTGTATTTTCATTAGTGATTTTTTTTCTTGAGTCCATCTAAAATAGAAGAAAAAAGATAAATGACCAACAGACCAAGCAATCAAGCATGCAAGTAATATAGTTCCTAGTAGAACTACAGGAAAGACCAATCCAACATGAAATTCTAAGAAATAGAAAAGCGCAATACCTAATTCACAGAATTGGCACGATCAGTCACGTCGCAGTAGGAAAATCCCTCAAACAAGTTAAAATTCAGCTTCCAGTCCCAAAATTTATGAGAAAACTCTCAAAAAATGGAACCCAACATCAATAAAAAGAAAAAAAATCATAGAAGAGCTGGTATTTGGTAGAGTTGAGAGAGAGGGCATATCGAAGTAGATTGCTGCTCTGGCGATGTCGCTACTCTGGTGATATCGTTGCTCTGGCGATGGATGGAGGAGAAATCAGAGCAAGTGGCAACGAGATCGGAGATGCAGGAACCTAGAGTTAGGGTTTTGAACTCTCGACCTTTGAGAATGAGAAAAGAAATCTGAGCAAAAGGCACGGTGGGTAGTGACTGGCGAGATTGGAGATGCAGGGACTTAGGACTAGGGTTTGAACCTTTGAGAATGAGAAATCAAAGCATGCGACAGCGAAATCGGAGATGTAGGGACTTAGGGTTAGAGTTTGAGCATTTGAGAATGAGAAATCGGAACAAGTGACAACGAGATCAGAGACGCAGAGACCTAGGGTTAGGGTTTTGAACTCTTGATCTTTGAGAATGAGAAGAGAAAACGGAGTAAAAGGCGTGACATGCGGTGACTAGCGAAATCGGAAATGCAAGGACCTAGGGTTAGAGTTTGAGTCTTGAGAATGAGAAATCGAAGCACGCGATGGCGAGATCGGAGATATAGGGACATAGGGTTAGAGTTTGAGCCTTTGAGAATGAGAAATCGGAGCAAGTGGTGACGATATCGGAGATGCAGGGACCTAGGGTTAGGGTTTGAGCCTTTGAGAATAAGAAATCGAAGCACACAACTGCAAGATCAGAGATGCAGCGACTTAGGGTTAGGGTTTGAGCCTTTGATAATGAGAAATCAGAGCAAATGATGATGAGATCGGTTCACCAGTTTTTCATATAATCTAGAATTAGAATTGGAACCGGTTTTCCGGTTTTATTAAATTTAAGAACCGGAACCATACCAGTTTGATTTGAGAATCGATTTTCGGATATGGTTCTCAATTGGTATACTTTGATATACCGATTTTTCGATTTTTTTGCTCACCCCTAATTGTAGGTTCTCTCTCTTTTTCACCTCAGTAATTTAAGTATAATTAAAATAAAATTTTTTTATATATTTTTTTTAAGTAATTATTGTACTTGTCAATTTCTTAGTATATAATTTTCATAAACAGCTTTTCTTTCTTCATCATAATGAAATGGGATTCGGTCTAATCGAAGCCGTTGAATCCCAAACCATTGGATCAAATATCAAGTATCGTTTGGGTCAGTTTAGGTTTGGACCGTTGGATCGGATTGGTTGCTAGGTCGCAACTGCAGGATCAAATTGGTGCCTCCCACTTGTGCTAGAGAAACTACAGTCCTCGAGCACAGGGAAGGTCCATGGAGAAAGAGAAGGTGGCTCCATCTCCATGTGCTCTAGAAGAAGACATCAAGGAGATATCCGGAGGCTGTGAGCTTGTCGCCCGACTCCGAGTAGCAGGCTTCGTGGCTCACAGAGGATGACTGCTGGCCAGATATGTCCGGACATGTTTGAAGTGGCCCTCCGGTCCTTACCGGCTGCCCTCTCAATTCTTCAATCGGATGGCAAGCTTTAGCGTTGTATTGATAAGTTCAGAGATCAAGATAGGAGCTTGAAAGAGATGAAGGAGAATAAGGTTGTTCGGCGTAAAAGAAGGTAGTGAAGGTTAACTTGAAACTTTTCTTTATGAAGTATGCTGGTATGCTTTGGAACCAGTCGTCTTTCTTGTTGATCAATATTAGCTAGTTCTCCACAAACCAGGAGACGAGGAGCACTGTCACAACTGTTCCATTCTTTGATGGATACCAATGGAGGAAGTATGGGCAGAAGCAGAGGGAGTCCAGTTGGACTAACGCGAATCCATTCATGCCAGCAACTCCCAGTTTTAAAGGCAAGTCCGCCAAATCGTGCAAACTCCGCATAAGATAAGTTACACTCAAATGAACTGAAACACTATGCTGGATTTCATCATGATGTAGGCACTACTGCACGTGCAGCTACAAAAGGCTGTGAAGCCACGAAGACAATGGAGCAGAATAACAATCTGAACCCCCTTAGTACACTATGACATGGAAATGGACTGTAGTTAGTATTTGCAACTTGGCTGGCGTCCACACCTCAATCGCTTGTTTTACCTTGAGGAAGGCTTGAAGACATGGCTGTGGCACGACAGTTCGACCCATGTCATTATGCATGTTGACACTATAGAAGGTGGCCTCTCAAAACCATAATCACCTCTTACTCAATCTCTTATTATATAACAACACAAAAGACGCGTGGTATGGTCTTGTCCACAAAATAACTCAACTACCTCTATATTTTTCTAAAATTATAAAATTACCAAGGGAGTATATAAACCCGCAATATTATAAATTTGGTATGCTTTCCACATTCTCTTCTTCATTTTTCAAGTTCATCATAGATATCTCCATCGTGAGATACAAATATCCATGCTCTATCACTCTGGAGTCCTATTGGCTTGAGCATCGGAGAAGCTTACCCCAAACAACCTCTAGCAAACAATTTTTCTTTGTTTTGTAGGCATCAGGTCTTTCTTGAAGTTCAGAGTGAACTCATCTGACTAGAGCTCAACCTCAACAACTTCTCTAGATTGTCTTATGTTACAATACCAATATTTTGAATATCCACAACTCATTCAAAATTGATTTAGAATTCACTAAGAATTTTTCTAAAGTTTTAGTATTTTTTTAGATGACTTTGGGAGTGGGTTTTCCTCGAGCCTCAAGAGAAAATCTGGGGGGATCCTCTTGCAACATTATGTTAACTTGGAGTCAGGATTTCTGAAACTATCTTTGCAATTTTGCCTAGGTTTTTGGAAAATGAAGGAATATATGAGTGTCAATAAAGTCTTTATTTTCCTCATCCTTTCTTTATTTTCATCACATTATTATTATCCCATTATTTTTTTTTATCTTTATCAAAAACTAAGGTAGTGCTTCTAATCTAAAAATCCTAAAAATCATCAAATATTATTTTTTTAATTTTTAAGCAAACTTAGAGGAGGTTAGATAGGGGTCTTTAATTATTCTCTTGTTGAGCTGGTATTTAAGCTCCTTCCAATTTATTCTAGTATTTTTTATTACTTTAAATTATATTTTATGCATAAAAAATTCATGAGATTTTGTTATCTCTCTTATTGGTATGCGTGAAAACAAATCATAGGTTGTTAAGGAGAGTATATCTGCACTTGAAGAAGAGGAGTCTCACTACTCTTTCGTTGATGTTGTACACTTAGTAGGCTAGGTGCACAAATATCAAAGTGCATGTGAGTGTCATAAAGCACTAAACAATACAATCAAGACTAATGCATTGCACTCAATACTAATAAAATTTTCAGGGAGACCTATAGAATGGCAGCCAAAGTAAGCCATATTTTTGCTAGATGATGTTTCACATTTTACCTAATTTTGCAAGGTAACAATATTGCAATTTTTTTAATGTCTCATGATTATTTATTTTTCTACTTTTACTACTTTGTTGAGTCATATCATTTGTGAGAAAACCTAAATATATAGCACTTTCCATCAATTATAGAACTCACAGTGCCTTATTTTCAAATATAGAATTCTTTAGAAAGCAATATTTTGAAAATAGGGTAGGACGCAAACATGCAACAACTTGGCCAAACCTCAATTACTTCAAAAGCGAGCAAGCTTCATCTTGATTCTCTTAATGAGGCTGGATTGCATCCCATTAGATTTGATCATTGGGATATGGAACTAGTAGTTCATCGAATCCTCTTACAACTCTCATTAGTATTTAGAGGTGCACCCAAAGTTAATAATACTTGTCACTCGCCACAGGAAGATTTGATGTGTGTCATATGAAATGTGACTTGCAAGCTGATTGTACCCTCTTTTTCAGAGTAGAAATGTGTGAACCTGGAGCTTGAGGAGACTAATATATGACCTTAGAAATAGGCAAGTACCATGCATCATACAACATAGTACAACATATTAAGAAATACAAGCAATACCCTAAAAGCAACAATAATTCTCTGATAGCTATGGTTGAAGATAATTTTGATATGCATGGCTATATTTTTTCAAAGGTTATAGCTATGATTGCTGGAAAATATACGATTGATAAGTTGACTCAGTTTCTTGTAGAGAGACAATAGACCATTGGTGGGGCATCCTTTGTGTTCTTGCCAAGTAATAACTCTCTAAACTCCATACATACAACAACCCTATCTAATAGGTTGTTTTCACCAATTGAATTAATTGATGACTAGATACCATACTTTTTTGTGAAGTTTGTTGCAGAAAAATTTTCACATGTTATTTCTCTAATAGCAATTAATATCCAACTTCTTGTCGTAAACTTCTCCAATGGCTTCCAGTGCAAAAATTTTGCCTCTACACTGAGACGAGACCCTAACCACCACATGACCAACTTTCTCTTTGATGGAAATGCATACAAGGGCAATACGTTGATGATGATCTATTTGTTCAAAAAATCATCGAGTCTAGCGATATTTAGTTAGTTTGTTAGCCTTCCACATGAGAAACTACAATCTTTAGAGGCTATTTCACTTTTTTTTTGTAGCAATACTACTTAAATAATTATTTACAAGTACAAAATATAGGCAAAACTATATACCAATTGTAGCAGCTACACAAGGAATCAACCTTAGTCCTAGCATGAGAACGATGAAAAGGGACCAAGAAGATAAACCACATTGACCCATTTGAAGAAACTTGGACAAGAAATGGTTTTGATTAAGATGAATGCGATAGTCATACAAGTCACACTTGGAGGTGACAACATAGACCCCCAAATCTATAATCTAGGCATTAAACTACAAGAAAGGTTAGAGGTAAACTGTAGAATTATGCTAAAATACAGAGAAGCCATAAAGAGCAACAATATACTATTGAGATCTAGGAACTTAAATCCAACACAAGTGTTGGTCGCTCTGCCTTAGGATTGGGTGTAGGGAAGAAGAGCCTTGCAGGATGGTCTTCTAACACTAGAACAACACACATGAAAGATTGAGGAGCAAAGAAAAAGGAAAATACAGAAAAAAGGGGAAAAATCATAAACAATTCAAAAAATTCTAACAAATTCACAAAAAATGCAGAAAAACTTTCCTTTATAAGAAAACACAAATTGATTCGAGCTAACAATCCGTGTGCCTCCACGCATAAGATGCATCATCAACTTCTCAGTCCCACTATCAGTGACATCAACCACAATGCCCACCATGGAAGAGGATCGAATCACAACCAAAAATAACATCGGTTATATTCCACCTAGAAACATATTTTTTTCAAAACCTCCACTTGAGAAAAGTCAATGTGGTCTATGGTATTATTTGTTAGAAACAACCCCGAACTCAACCAACAGTTGATAATATTGTTTTCATTAAAAAATTTTACACCCTTAAAGTCATAATCATATTGCATTATCCCCAACATGCATGCATTTTTCTCCATGATCTTTAGATGCTTTAATAGAAATAGGATAAGACTCAATCCCTTGATTTTTTTTAACCTAATCACTTGGTAAACTAAAAACACAATTACCTCCTCACAAGAATAATGATGAGTAAGGTCCAACCAAAAAGCACTCTAAGCAATTCTTGAACCACAAAATAGCATAGTATTCTTGACTTGTCTCTATCAACACCCTTTGTTTTCATCTAAACTATCCTTTGAATGAATAGTAGTGGAAAAGACTCCACCAAAATTCCTCAAAATTATCCTTGAAGTATGAGAGAATACAAAATTTTTGGTGTGTTCCCATAACCTCTCATATCCTGGAATGGTCATAGGTAAGCTTACGAGTCCTTCAAGCAATCCATAATGATAATTTGGTTATCAAGGCCTTAATTCATTTGAAACTAAGAAGCTAGTTAGGAAAAGTCAATGAAGGTGGTTATTATTTTTATCCTTTAACTTACACTTTATTTCTTTTAGTATCTCACCAAGGGAAGGACAACTATAGATATCTTTTTTTTTTCATCCTTAGAACCTCATCATGTGACTCCTAATAGACTTGGTTAGTCCAAACCATTACTAAATCCTAGTTGTGACTTCATAATTTATAGGAAACTATTTACAAAAGTAGAATCTATAGGACCTATTTGCATGAATTTGGATAAAATCTCTATGATTTCCAAAAAGTGTTAAAGACATTTAATGCAAAATTGCATGAACTTATTTATAAAAGTTTGAAGCCTATTTGTAAATTATGATGTATTAGGACCTGCCTACAACTATGAAAAATTATTAGGTTTTTTAAAAAAAATTGGGCCAATATTTTAGAGCGAAGATTCAGTTGAAAACCCATAGAAAATTGGTCTAAAAGTCTGTAGAAAATTGGGTTGAAAGTAAACTAATGAAAATAGATTTTTGGCGTCCATTGGGACTTTGGCACTAGATTCCAAGGTCACTAGCGATCTTCCCCCTTGGAGTGCTCATGTGCTCGAGGCCAGATAGGAAAGGGCACTAACTAGGTAGTGTCTGTCCCTCTATAGGCACCCATGTGGTGGGGCCTATAATGGAAGGGTTGCTTGCCTACTAGTACTAGTCCTCCATGGTATATGCAAGTGTCCAATTCGAAAAAATAGTCTTGGCACTAACTAGCCTGCACTGGTACTAACTCTACCCCCTTACCTATAAATATTGCTCATATCCATCCATTCCGAGACAACAAATTTTGGAGAATATATAAGAAATTCTAGTTCCCCCATTTTCTTATCTTAATTTTTTGGAGTTCAGGAGAAGTACTCCATGAACAATTTTCGAGAAGGAAAGGAGTCACACTAGTATTAATAAGCCCATTCCTTTTCTGTTTCTATTTAACTTAATTTTATTTCACATCTAAGTTAGATTCATAGTATATAATTTATCATCATCCTTAGTATATAATTCTTCACATTTAGGTAAACCAAAAGGGGTCATACTATAGCATTTATTATTTTTTCTGATGGTAATATAGTACTATTAGAAGCAAAATTAGCGCTAGAAAACTTTTTATTGGTACTAATTTATGACACTTATAAAGCACCATGCTAATTAGCATTGCGAATATTCAAGGTACTAGATTAGCACCCCCTAAAAATCATTAGCAACGCTAAGTGCTAGCGCCGCTATTGGATTTCTATTAATAATACTTAAAATTAAGTATTTCTAATAGATAGCCATTAGTGATACTATTGACTTATTGAGCTAATGGCTAAGGCCTTTAGCGGAGCTAAGGATTAGTGATGTTAATAGCCAGTAGCATCGCTAATGGCTATCCAAAAGCATCACAATTAGTCCAACACCATCATTGAACCTTACTTTTATAACATTAACCATTTTGAATACATTTGAACTTACAAACAATATAATTGATACATAAAATATAAACTAATTAATATAAATATAATCTCCAAACTACATAGACAAATACAAAAATAAACTCCAAACACTACAACATTTTCTATCATTTTCCTTGCTAATAAAGCGCCCCTAATAGTAAATTAACGTTGTAAACTTTTAGCGATGCTAAACATGTGCCACGAAAGCTAGTGTCGAAAATATTTGTAGTGCTATAATAACACCACTTATGATCATTCTCTTGTCTGCCAATGTCTGATCAGGATATTCCATTGGTTATTTCTATCCTCAAATGTAGATAGGTGGCAAGTTTCTCCACGTCCAACTTCTACTTTTGCCAATATTTGCCAAAGGTTCACATAACGCCTTTCTTTGTATTTTCCTCTAAATTTGTATTAGCTTGAAGACAATGTCATTAAAAACATCATAAACAAATTATAATGAAGATAATGATATGAGAGAACATAATAAAAATAAAAATGATCTTTATATTTGCCAAGATCCGTTTTTTCTCTCTTGGGGTATAACCCACTAATCGGTGTTGGTCATCAGCAACTTGTTGCCATCCTTTACAAAATTTCCAATTGGGTTGCGAACTGTGTCGAATTCTCGCCAATTACTTGGTCATGGGGATTGTCACCAAGCAGTAATCTAAGTTTGTCAACACCCTATACTCCTATAGTTTATTGGGGAGTCACAACGAGTCGTACTCTTGGAGGCTATAGAAAGACTTGAAAATCACATAAAATGAAAGTTAAATTGTAATGTTAGAACTATTAGCACTAAGTTATGTATCTTCATGACTATTAGGATGTATATCCTAATTTATCTGCTCTAGAGGGACGGATTTTGAGCTATTGCTAATGGAGTCATCAGAATCTTCACTTGCCTCGAACTTTAAATCCATCGCATCGGTACCCTGCAACCCGACTGCTATGTCTCCCACATATCACATCTTTT
The DNA here is from genome assembly GCA_005019695.1 of Trichopus zeylanicus subsp. travancoricus. Taxonomy (NCBI): domain Eukaryota; kingdom Viridiplantae; phylum Streptophyta; class Magnoliopsida; order Dioscoreales; family Dioscoreaceae; genus Trichopus; species Trichopus zeylanicus. The sequence goes on from RXID01014226.1 coordinate 622,529, forward strand.
TTTGCAATCCACGACCACCTACAAAATGGAGAACATATTTTTTGAATAATAAAATAATATCTCAATATAAGTATATGACAACTTAAGAGCAACAAATTCTTTTATGATTTGTAACAGTAACTTTTTTGTTTATATCGCAATAACTAATCTAAAATAGCATAATAGCTTATACTACTTTATCCTAATATTTTATATTGAAAAGCAAACAAATCCACTGACTTGTGAAGTGAATTAAACCAATGATTAAGCATAGTGGAAAGTAGGCAGTAGGGATGAAGGTACAAAATCAAGTTGTAAAACAGTATGCGGCTCTAGCTGGATTGCTGACAATAAATTGTGCAGCATTGGTTGAGTTGCTGATAACCAAGACTAAAAGCTACATAGTGGGTCTTTTGTAGTACTAAAATTGCTGTAGCTAGAGTATGGCAATTTCAATACTAGAAACTAGACTGGCAATTTGAACTCTTGGCTACAGAAACTTGACTGGTTACTCTTGTCAATTTCAAGAAAATTTATGTATTATGCATTAGCCTTGCAGATCACAGAAACTTTCATATTTTGAAAATCTATATTATCTTAGTATTTATACACCAATAACCAACTTGTTTCAGATTTTAAACTCAAGGTTTTGTATCCTTCTTTCAGAATCTCTGTTACATATTATATTGTGGTTTGTTGAAGATTAAAAACCGGTAACAAATTGTGGATGGAATTTGAAGTCATTTTCTACTGCTTAAGAAGCCCAAGTCCTTGAGCAAATAAATTCTATGGGATTTGGACTAATAGATTGGCCTTATTTTCACTGTTCATATCTAGAGCAAGAAAATATTTTCTATCTCATAGGTCAACAGTAATGTATTGCAGTCAAAGTTTATAATTCATTTTTCACCGCTTTCCACATTTGGTAGTTCTAACGAAACATGAAATTTGCCATGCTTTTTCAAATAATGTGGGCCCAAAAGTCATGACTTACACTTGAAAGTCATTAAATAGCGGGAGCTTCTCTTTCTATTTTCAATTTATGAGTTCAACCATACTTTCTCATTAAATATTGTAATTTGTAAGTTGAATTAACAACTTTCACAGATTACTCCACTTCAAATAGTATGTAACTGGTGGAACTGATGGAATTCAAACCTATACATGGCTAGGCAAAAAGTGGAGTTAGGTATGCTTTTCTCTTAGAAAAGATTACATTTTGAAGTTTTAAGAAAGGAGAGGAACCACTTAGCATATGCATACATAATTCATTTTGTCCACCAAGTCCTAAACTTGGCTAGTGATTTGGATGTACACAAGGCAGACAAAGTAGACCAACTTGGCAATATCTGAGGACATCACCACAGCTTGATCATTTTTTTTTTTAAAAAAAATATTTTAGAGACATTTCATAATTATTAAGATTTTTCTACTAGTTATCTATTATAACTCAAATGCTGCCATGATTTCAATAAATCTAAATCATCTATCAAATATCATCTGCAACTAACAACTATGACTCTAGGAAATAAATTTTAGACCACGATAAAGTTTAGAAGTTTTGGTTATATGCCCTTGGAAAAATTCAAATTGTATTTATATCTCTCGAAAAAGGAATATTGACACCATGGTCGTACAAAACAGGGAGCCGAACCCCCACACTCTTTCATTGATTGACAAAGCCTACCAGGCTTCCAGTTAGAGAGCACAAAAGCTGCATTATTCCAAGTACTGCATAAATAATCCCCCTTCATCTTCATGCATTGCAAGCAACAGGCAATATCAATGAATAGGAAGAGGGAGGGGGAGGTAGAGAAAACAAGAACAGTGCGATCCCACACACAGGACGAGAATAATGGCCTCTGAGTGGTCTACTCCTTGAATTGGCAATGGAGGAGTTGGAGTTATTGTTGCCTGCTGGCCTTTTCCATGCCTGTGTAGGTGGTGACATCAACAGGTTTAGGGTAATAATGCGCCCATGGAAGAGGACTCTAGAAATCATTTTAGATTATTTTTGCAGTAGTAGATATAATTCAATAAAAGCAAAATTTTTCTATGTTCTTCCTTCAAAATGCCATTAACATTGTTTTAGAGAACTATCAGCTTTAAAATCGAGTAAAAAACCCAGGTTAAGACCAGTTTCCAATGCTTTAATTCAAACAGGATCAAACAAATTACCTGAAGTTAAAAACTTTGATTAACAATTGCCACTGGGTCCTAAAGCTGAAGGTGCACGGAGGACAAGCTGGAGGCGAAATCGGGGAGCTGGAGGGGCGCACGGACTAGAAGAAGCTGGAGGCACGCGTGAGGGCAAAATCGTCCTGGAGGCGTGCGCCAATGGAAGTTGGAGCCATGGGGGAGAGGGAGGAGAGCTTGATTTTGCCCTATCTAGAGGCACGCGATGGATCTCTTCGAATTAGAAGCTAACCGTCGTCCTCGTTGCAAATGTCCTTTTCGAGCAAGGAGTGTCCGTCCTAAGAAGACAGTTTTTTGGCGGCGCTAAAACAAAATAGCACCAAAATGATTTCTTCATTGCCAGCGCTAAAATAATAATGACAGCAATGCCTGATAATTGCTTTGCTAACATAATAACATCGACAATGTAGATCATTTTTGACATTATTTAATTAGCACCGGCAATATGCGATAGATATTACTGGTGCTAGAATAATAGCGCTGGTAATTCTCTCCATTGCCAGCACTTCCATTAGCATGGAATGGGAAGTGCCATAATTGGTCGATTCTCTTATAGTGAAATATAATTCATTCATCTTAAAATACAAATTTTTATATAATATAAAATTATTATACAACATAAATTATTAAAAAAAAATATCACTCCATACTTATGCCTGCTTGTTCTGCTCCTAATCATCGATTCTTAGATGGTCTACTTATATATGTCTAAATGAATATAATTAGAAATTTAAAATTTGTATAAGTAATAAAATATGAGAGTATCCATTAGGTAAATAATCTATGCGTAGGTCTCCACTCCCATGCTTATACTTGTAGTTAAGTCCCCACCCCTGTGCCAATCTTTGTGCCCGTGTATATGCTCAAATTACAACCTTGGGCCCAAGTCACTACCACGAGGTCTAAGTTCCCACCCCTTTTCCTCTATCCATGTCCATAAAGTACGAATGTTCAACATGTGTAATCTAGAAAATACATTTATATTAACAAAATTGATATGTAATATATTTGTTTGTAGTAGATAAAATTTATCTGAGTAGCCTAAGAAGTGGAAGGAGTCTCCCTGAACCAGCTTGGCTACCACTAGCATCGCCTTGCTATTGGGATGCTACGCCCAGAACTTCCTTAGTTTGTCATAGAAATCATATATTAGGATTACAAATAAATATTCAATGTATACTATAAAGGAGCAAATCTATGAATTTGGTTTATACCTCAAACTATGGGGTAAACCAAGACATGGTATGAGGGAGATGGTTGAATATCTCCTTTTTGAATCTTTCCAGTGCTGAATCAATCTCTTCCTGGACAATCACTTGTAGTTGATTATGTGTATACTGAGGTTGTTTAACTTGTGAAGCTCTAAAGGAGGATCTAGTGATAATCTTGGGAGTCAGTCCTATACCAAAACTTTACACCCGACCATATTTATTAAGTCCAGACATCTATATATTGAGTTCCGAATGATTGTATCTGAGAGAGAGTCCTCTAATAAAGACTATCTTAGCTGAAAGATCTTCTCCTAAAATATGAGTACTAAAAATATTAGCATCATTTTATTAAAAAAATATTATCAAAAATTAAGTCAAATACTCACCATAGTGACTATGGATGCTGCCTCGATTGGTTGCTCATCCTTCTTTATATAGGATGTGAGGAAGACATCTAATTTGGAGGGCTCCAGTGGATACTTCAAACTACAAGTGATACAATTAATAATAATACATATAATATACTAAATAAAGTTGAATAATATACCTCAGTCCTCAAGTTATTATATCCCTTGTATTCGAGAAAGTCGCCCATTATTTGATGCTTTTAATACCTTTTGTTTATACGACTATTTGAGATGATTTTTATCACAATCAAGTTTGATTAAAATATAATTAAAATTGAGACTTGTATGTCACTAAATTATGCCTCAAATATGAGTTTTAGTCAGACTTAAGTGTGTCCAAATTTGGCTAAAAATTGAGCTCAATTTGGATTTAAATCATTAGAAAATTCAGGTTTTAGCTAAGCCTAATCTAAATAGGATGAGTAAGCTAGATTTTTGGACCAGAATTAGGCCCAAATTTTATTTTAAACTTGAGTCAAAATAATAAAATACAAAAATTTTATAAATAGGCACCTATATTGGATAAATCTTCATAAATAAGTCTTTAATTGGATTTTTCTTACAAATAGGTTCTGGAATAGGAATTTTGTAGAAAAACTTAATAAAATTCTAAAATTACATATCAGTCTTGCAATATTTAGGGTTTGCAAATAAACCCCTCAAAGGATTGATAATTATGATTTAAGCCCCATGAAATCCAGAATTTATAAATAAACCCTTCCAAGATTCTTTATTTATGAATATGCCCTTAAAATTTTAACTTTTTGCAAAGAAGTTTCTCAAGAATTTTCATTTATGAATAAGTCTAATATTTATTCAAAAAGCACCTTAAAAATTTTTAAATTTTATAAATAAGTTTTTTTTACAGAAAAGTCTCCCAAAATTTATAAAATTATAATTTAGTCAAATTTTTTGAAAAAAATTTGCGAATAATCCCTTTATAACTTCAATGTCTGAAATAAGTACAAATTTCAAGATATCATTTATCTACAACAAATAGATTTATACATATCTCTTCACACACTCATCCAAACTCTAGATAAACCATATCCATATTTGTTTACATCCACATCCATTATTCAAAATTCAAATAAAGAAGATTTGTTCTAGCCCATCTTTATCTTTTTGAGTCTTATAAAATTTCACTGAACCTACGAATTTGAGAAGGGAGAGATCATAATAGAATGGAAGAGTATTGGAAGAACATTATCGAAGAAGACTAAAGAGGTGAAATTTTGAATTTAGTTGTTCTCTTTCTTTTTTCTCTTTGCCTATCCTTCAGCTCTCCCGTAGGACCACCAAGCTGCCCTACTCTTGCAACCCTTCCCCGTGGCTACCCCAAGCCGTCGGTCATCACTGCCACCATTCGCCTGCAAAACCCTAGCTCCTCCTAACCTTCTTTGCGCAGTCACCCTCTGCACTGCTCGAGCTGCCTTTGCCCAAAGCTAGTCTCACCACCGGAATCCCTCACATGCCACCATGGTAGCCACCACATCTACATGAGCTATGCTGAGCAAGTCCACTGCTTCCCTCTATCTATGGTAGACGGAAGCCAAGATATTGTCCCTAGGCCTTGATAACACTGGGAAGGACTAGCTCCTCGCTGATCTCCCATGCCTCTGCCTTCTCTCCTCTACCTCACCACCACATCCCTCCTTCTTGTCGACCATGCCCATGACTAGTTTGCACCACCATTTGTTGAAGCTAACTAGAGTTGGATCCGACCATGAAAGGAGGGAAAGATGTGCCCCTCTATCTACTGTCATAGGAGAGAGGCCAAATCCTACTGAGAATGAGACCAAGCTCACTTGGGCCCAGTGAGACCTCGTGAAGAGATACGAGGTGGTGGTGGGAGGTGAAATTTGATGAAGAAGAAGAAGATGAGAAAAATAAAATAAAATAAAATTTGTTGAACAAAAAAATCAGGCCAAAAAGAAAAAAAAAGGAAGGGTTTCAAGCTTGATTTTTGGCCTTCCCTTTTTTTTCCATTTTTTTACATGAAAACCTTGTTTATAATCTTTTTTCTATTTTAGGTTTTCATGTAAACTAGTCTTCAAACTCACATCTAGTCATCCCTTAGGCTCACATTAAGTCAGCTTTTGAGCTCACGAATTAAGCCAACCTTTGGGTTTGCTGAAGATAGGCTATTGGTCCATCTAAAATCATCATAAATAGTCAAAGACCCTTAAATAAAATTGATTAATGGGAAGTAACTCAATCACAACAAATGGACAAATATCAAGATAGCTCAAATGGACTTAAATTGGTCAAATAAATGAACTAAAACCCAAATTGAACTGAAATGTAGCAAATTTAAATTGATTTAATTAAATAAACATAGGCTTAACCCTAATCAGACTCTAGATAGGTTAATATAAAATCAAGTTGAGTTCAAATCAAGTTAAATCTAGATTAAACTAAGCTTAAATCAAATCCCTAATTAGGTTGAATCAAGTCCAAACTGAAAGAACAAACTCAAAGTCAAACCAAGACTAAGTCAGGTTAAGCCTGACCTAAAATCAAGTTGAACTAAGTTAACTTGAACTTGAACATAAATCCATTAAGATGCAGACTTGGACTTAATAAAGGTCCAACATAAGGTTAGATTTGACTCAAGATAAATGAAATCAAGCTTGGACTTGAACTAAATAGGGTTAAACCGAGTCCTATTGGGTGTGCTGAATCTTCGGCAATACTTCAAGACTATAAACAATAGATGATGTTACCATCCTAACTTGGAAGCAAAATTAGTTTGAATAGAACTAAATAAGGTCAAACTAAGTCTTGCTAGATGTTCTAGAAATGCCTTTATCAATACTTCAAGCTATATCCAACTTCATAAGCCATTGGTGACGCTATTAGATCAAAGAAGTTAATTGCCAACACGCTCAAAGTTGTTGATTATACTTCAAAGCTAGTCAACTCCAAAAGTCATTGATGATACATCTTCAAAGATATACCCAACTTCATAAGCCATTGGTGATGTTGTCAAATCAATAAAGTTAATTACCGACATGCTTCAACCTATTGGTCACACTTCAAAGCTACATCCAACCCAAAGATCGTTGGTGACCCTACCAAATCAATGAAGTCAACTAACAATATGCTTAAAGCTGTTAGCCATACTTTAAGTTAGTCAACCTTAGAAGTAGTTGATGACGTACTCTTCAAGTTAGCCAACCCTAGAAATAGTTGGCGACACATCTTTATTTCTAGCGTAGGGAGGAGAGGGGTAGCAATATGCATAAAAAATTCTCTACTCTTTTCCTTTTTCCATTTCCTTTATTTTTTATAATTTTATGTCAAAATTGTTGTAAACTATCAGGGTAATTAACAATAGGAGCTTCGCCTATGGAAAGTCATGTTTCCATAATACCTATTATCACCTTTAAATTAAAAATAAATTTTGATTTGTGATTCAAGATCGCTCTCGGGATCTTTGCTATCCCAGGTGGTCAACTTTGATCCCATAATGACTCATATCATGCCCCAAACTGAGGCTCTATGGATGCCGTATGCCCATCTTTACAACATATATACAAGGCAGACCTAGACATATAAAAGAAAAGTATATCTTCTACAAAAGGCTCTCCTACAAGGTCTACTGAAATAGTGGGTAGATAAAAACTGGTAAACAACATGTACACACACACACATCTATATAAATATGAATATGAATCCTACAACATATGTTACAAATACTCCTTAAACATGGGACTTTCAATTTTTACATCACGGTCAAGAAGAAGAAATCCACAAGAATACCATCTAGATACTTACAATGTAAAATTATACATGGGAGGGTAAGCTACACAAAGACAAATGACACGTCACTCATCCTAATTCCCATGCAAAAATTTAAAGTAAACGTACAAGAGAATGAGCAATCCCATGTTAATTAGCATTTTTTGTATATATAATACATATAGAAATTGGGTTTTGGAAAACTCAATCACAAAAAGCCAAAATCTAGCTAAAACCATCAAATGGCTACATTATATGCCTTTGTTTAGAATTGACAACAAATCTCAAATGTAACTATCACATGAGTAATTTTTTAGAGTAATATGACTTGTGTCTCCTACAAAAAAATGGGATATACACATACATAGTGACCCGAACCAGAATAGAATGGCTATGCTAAAACCAATAATAGAATTAGGGAGGGTACTCCAGGACCACATCGCTAATTTGATGCCTATGGATGGCAATCTCATGCACGAATACATATATATATTGATATGGCCATAGGAACTCCCCATGGCGGAGCCAAGACAAGAACCAGGAGGGAGAACACATAGTCAATATCGATAAGTCATGTGAATCACAATATTTTGTCAATACAAGAAACTTTTCATCGACACATGCATGAATGATTTTTTAAATATAATGTAGATGCATGCAAAGATGTATATATATTCAAATAGGATAAAAACTTAAGTGAAAGAAGTTCCTTACCTTACCTAGTGTCGAAGAAAAGTTCTTGAATTAAGCTCACTACCTTCATTAAGGAAAGGTAATCCACTTGGTTGAAGCTCTCTTTCCATATACTTTTCCTTCCCACTCTAAGAATCTAGTTCAATTATGTGTCCCATTAGCAACTCCTATGGGGATTTCTTTGAAGAGCTACGTGGGAGTGAAACCACTAGGGCTCCAAGCACAACATAGAATCAGGGATGGATCATTTAGTACACTCGACTCCAATCCTTTGTCCCCCTTTAATGGAATTAGTACTTCGAGTGATGCTTGGCTAGTGATTAACAACTTGCCTTGTTTACACTTTTTAGACCATGCTAGGCTGAGACCATTTCATTCATTCAATATGGGTTGTAGACCATAAGGGATAGTGATGATGAGGTAAAGTTGCCAAAGTTGAGGCTGGAACATAGGAATTCTATTTCTTTTTCTTTCCCACTAGATCTGAGATTGACAAATGGATTTGTTCCCTTGCATCACACCACCTATGGTGTTGATTGAGTCAAATTTGGAATAGGTTGCAATGCCCTTACTTGCCCTATCATGTCTTGCAGATCTTCGGGTGGAGTAGTAGTCAAGGGATACTTTCTTAAGGTGCCTTGCTCAACTTTGAAATGGGTGTTTGTTTTCCAAACCTTACAATTATCTTCGAACTTTCTTCTATATATGAGCCTTGCCCATCTCAAGTTTGCTCTCATGGATAGATAAAGAGAGATTGCTCCTACTCGGTCAAATAGGTATCGATCACTCTTCTCTTGTTTTGAGCTCTTCTTTCTCTAGACCTTTCTTCTATCTCGAATTTTTGATCATTTGCTGCCTTTCAGTGGTTCACCTTTGACTCTCTCTCTATCTTGGGACAAACCTTACTTTGATGGTTAGCCTGGATGTAGTCTTTTGGATTTAGTCTCAGTTGAACACCCTATGTAAGTGAAGTGAGTTGAGCTCAAAGAGAACCTATGCTCCTCATTTCAAATGACCATGATCTGAAAATGGTCAAGTGGGACTCAAGGGCCCACTCATTCATACACTAGAAACTGGAAAGGCTTCATCAATGGAATTCTTTTTTTGGCGAGGCATACATCGCATAATTAATCAAACAGTCTGACAAAAAGAAAACAAAAGGAAGGAACTATAAGGCTTAGGGCAGCTTCTACCTAAAAGGTAGAGAAGAGAGTAAAGCCCTTCTTTTACATTTGATTGAGAGAGAGGAAACCTTTAAAATAGGAGTGGCCAAGACAAGCTAGGTGCATAGCCGTCTGAAAAGTTTGGTTGAGCTATACCATTGAAAAGAAAAAAGTAACTGAGTAATACTTCAAAGGTGGGATCTCTAACTGACTATTGGCATCAAAGGTTGTAAACTAGATCATCCAATGACATCATTAGACCTCTAAAGCGGATTGGCCATAAAGAAAGACGTGTTTATTGGTCCCCTTGCCTCAGACCTTAGGTTTTCCTTTTGTTCAATCCACAGCCAACCTTTACCAATGGAGAGAATCAAGTTCAAAGGCACAAATTCTTCCTTGCCTTTCTGTATGCTGTTTGCCTACCTTAATCCTTGGCTCACCTCCCTTACTTGTACAACACTATGTTCCTCGTACCCCATCTCAAGGGTAGCAAGACACCATACCAAGTGCTATGATGTTGTTGAAACTATCCTAGAACCTTTCCTTTGCTTTTCTTTTTTGGTTCATGCACGAGTGGGTTATTTGGTGTTAGTCCTGTGGCCTTATAAATTATTTATTGATTTATTTTTTTAAAAAAATAAGTTTGATTGTATAATTTGGGTTAGACAGTTTAGAAATATAGTGAGTGACTCAAGTTTGATTATCTGATTGATATTTGTAATATAATAGATGACAGCTATAGACAAATCAAGTTTTATATGTGTGCTCATTTGGGTATTTCATGATGAGTCAGAATATTTTATAATATACCTAGCATCTAATCTTACTTTGAGGTTTTCTAGTTAGAAGAGGATAAATTTTTTGGGGTTGAATTCGGATAAAAATCTAGATTTAAATTGATTTATTTGAATTATTTGGTGGTTATTTTTTTATAAATATTTGGCCTTATTCTTAATTATGATATACTTGGAGGCCTTTTTGTAAAAAGGCAAATCCTATTTGATTAAGTCGGTTACGATCGCGAAAGAACAGAGAACTGAAAATTCTCTATTTTCTTTCATCTTTGAGCCATTCATGAAGGGAAAAAATTTTGATTTGAAATCTTTCCTCCTCTTCAACTCTTCTCCATCAAAGAGTGGCAATGACTCAAGGTGGATCGGATGAAAATTATAGAAAAAAATTTCAGAATTTTGTTTCAAACCCTAAGATATGTAAATTCATTTAATTTAGTTTTTAGATTCATTTTTCTCAGAGGTCTTGCATTAAAAGGTAAACTTAGAGTCCATAATTGATATCAGAACCAACTTTTGATGGTTGGTCCATGAAAAATCAAGTTATAATTTATTTTTTGTTAAATTTCTCGGAACCTAATTGGAAAAATCAAGTTTTTATCTTAGGTTTTGACTGAAAATTATTTTGAGTAGTCTATTGGTATCAATGATTCTATTGATGGAGAAAACTCAATATTGAATTCCAAAATTTTGATTTATGGTAAATTTTTCTCGAATAAGTTGATTTTTGAATTATTTTTGTAAATTAAGATTTTAAGAGGGCTTTAATGCAAGATTACAATGCAATGCAATTTGTTTTGAATTGAATTGTAATTTGAATTCAATCTTGGTATAGTGCTTATGTTAATCAAGATTTAATCTTGATTAATTAAGTTAATAGCTATTTAAGTTAATGAAAATAAATTTTCATTACTATTTAATCATGTGTATATTTACAAGTTAAAATAGCTAAATATTTTCCAAAGAATTTTAAGGTTATTTTAATTTATAAATATTATTATTCTGTGTTTTGGTTAATTTGACCCGAAGATTGAGTTGGTATAGCGAAGAAATAAATATGAAATATTTTAAAATTTATTTGTGACAAAAAAAGGAAGCCAAAGTGGATTTTTATTATTTATTATGATTATTATAGATTTTATTGGTGGGATCTCATGATTTGTATTATTCTCCCAAAGGAGGTAGTACAATATTATAATTTAATCCCAATTTTGATTTTTCTAGTGATTTATATGATGTCATAGTTTGTGTTAGTCTCCTAAAAGAGCTAATACAAGATCACAATGATAATTTCTATTTAAATTAATATAATTATATATTATTTATTATTGAAATGTATTTGTTGTGCATTTGAGTTGTCCATTACGAAATTTATAGTATAGAATCTAGTAATCAACTCTTCAAGGTTGAGATCTTGAATGGATCAAATTACTTGACTTGGAGAAGTGAACTAGAGGCTCATTTAGTATTTTAAGGCTTTGACATTGCTCTTTACACTCCTAAATTGCCTATTGGGTCTAGCCAGTTTGAAAGATCTCAGTTTGAGAAATGGCACAGAGCAGACAAATGAGCAAAACTAATAATTAGAAGAATAGTTTTTGAAATAACTTGTACTAGTATGCCAGATGTTAATTCTACTAAAGAATTACTTCAAAGTATTCATGAATGGTTTGTTGGGTCCTCTAAAGCCAAGAAATTGCCTTTGACTTGAAAGCTCCATAACACAAAATTAGCTGAGCATGGGAAATATTTGAGAGCATATCTTGACAATGTTTTCAATTGCACACGAGTTGAAAAGTTTGGGTTTGAATCTTGATGATGAATATGTTACATACTATATACTGGACTCGTTGCCTGTATCCTTTGAGAATTTTATTATCAATTATAATACACATGACCACCATTAAATGATAGATGAATTGTTGAATTAGTTTGTCTGAGAGGATAAAAGAAGGAAGGTTGTTAAAGCTGAACTTGTTAAGATTGAATTAGCAAATTTGGTTGAGAAGAAATAGAAATTTAATTCTCAGTCTAGAAAGCCCTTCAAGAAGTGAATCTAGAAAAATAAATTTGTAAAGAGCAAGGATAATGTGAAAGGGAAAGCATCTACTCAATCATAAGAAAGGTTTATTTCCATTGTAGAAAGAAATGACATTTTGTAAAATACTATTACAAATTGAAGTTTCTGTAGAATATAAATTTTGATGATGTTGGTACCTGTGTGGATTGTACTAAAGGAAAGATAACAAGAGCATCATTTCCAAAGGCATTAAGGTCTCATAATTTATTCGATTTGATCCATATAGATGTTTATGGTCTAAATGGCGTAGCCACAAGGAACGACTAGAGATTTTTTTAACATTCATTGATGACTATTCACAATATGGATTTGTATCTCTGCTACACAGAAAGTTAGATGTCTTTAAAATATTTAAAGTGTATAAGGCTGAAGTTGAAAATCAACAAGATAGAAAGATTAAAGCCATCATATCAGATAAATGAGGTGAATACACTTTAGATTTTTTTTGAAATTGCTTATAGGGGCATAGAATCATTAGAAATACAACTATTCTAGGAAATGCATAGCAAAATGGAGCAGAAAAAAGGAGGAACAGACTTTGATAGACATGGTACATGTATGTTGGTTTTTAGTGAATTATCGGACTCCTTATGGGGTGAAGCACTAAAAATGGCTACATATATTTTAAATAGAGTATCATCCAAATATATTTGTAAAACTCCCTTTGAGTTATGGTTTGGTGGAAAATCTAGTCTGAATCACCTTAGAATCTAGGGCTATGATGCAGAAGTTAGAATTGTTGAACCTAGTATGTCAAAAACTGCAGCTCAGAGTTTGAGTTATAAGTCCATTGATTTTCTAGAACGATTTAAAGTTTATAAGTTATATAATCCTATTCAGGCTTCCATATTTGAAAGTAGAGATGTTAAATTTATTAAGTAGGGCACATTTGTCATAGGAAACATGAAGAAAAGAATTGAGTTTGAGGATGAGTCAGATAGAGCTAAATAAGATGAAGCCCCCAATGGCTGCATCAAGTCAGTGAGATGAAAGATCCAAAAAAATCTACAAATCAATCATATTAGATGACTATGTTACATACTTAGAGAAACCTAGAGATCTGCATATTCAAAGTTCAGACAATTTAGATGAGGTACCTATGTCATCGATCATAGAGAATGATTATCTACTAAATTTTTAGAGGCCATAAGTAGTAAGAATGTACTATTCTAGTTTAATGCAATAATTGAAGAAATTGACTCAATATAGAAAAATGAGGTTTGGTCTCTAGTGCAAGTTCCTGAAAACTGTAAACCAATTGATTGTAAATGAGTCTCAGACTAAATTTGTAACCACCCGTTACTCCATAACGGCCCATTACTCGGGCCCACAACCCACAACCCGCAACCCAATAACCACCTCTATTTATAGGCAGCAACCACCCACTAAACCTTCATGGATTGAGGACTTTTTTAGGAGTGAAGAGAGTCAAGAAACAATCATCGTGAAGACATGGAGTGGCAAGAAGATTCGGGACGATCGTCATCGAGATTCGAGGTAGGTTGAGTTATTTTCATCCGTTCTCTCTTTGACTCTATTCCTGAGACAAGTTCATGTTGAATAATCAGAAAATTTAGTGACCCCCATGATATTTAGGAGGACGATGATAACCTAGCTTTAAGCAAAACTGAGTAGAGATTAGATATGTCTAATTTTTGAAGTGTTATATCGATCTATAGCATGTTTTGAGAATAGAAAGGTTAGAGGATTATATTTGCAAAATCCCTATCTTCCTCTCTGATCAGCGTCGGCTACTCTCCGGTGACCGGCAGCAGGTGGTGTGAGATGGCATGGTACGTCGACGTGCAGTGCGGTGGCGTGCGGCACCGCTGCGTGCAGGCATCGTGTGCAGGCAGCACGAGACCTAGTGGCAACATAACTCCATCACGGGACTCGACGCCGGCGCAATTCCGGCGCATGGTACGGTGTCGGGAGCGGCCGGTGGCGTGCTTATGACTGCGTGGGCTGGAGTTCCACCAGGGTGCGGGGCAGCGCAGGTCTAGCGATGACCGGAGGTTGCGGTCTGGCGGAGGCCATGGCCCAGTGGAGGCGATGGCCTGGCGGTGGCGGCGATAGCAAACTAGGTTAGGGTTTGAGGAGGAAGAAGAAGATTGGTTTTGGTTTTGGTTTAATTTAAAGTTGGTTTTGGTTTAGGTTTAGTTTAAAGTTGGTTTTGGTTTAGGTTTGGTTTAGAATCGGTTTTGGTTTAAATTCTAGTTTTGGAATTAGTTTGAGTCAGGCTTGAGATTAATTGAATTAATGATGAGGTGAATGGTTTAAATCAAGCTAAGTAATTTGAATTCATGATTTGGTTCATTGAAATGAGTCTGATTATTATGAATTGGAATTAAAATTGATTGCATATTAGATTGGAGGAATTTAGTAAGATTGATTAAATTGATTTGGGTTTGGGATAATTGATTTATGATTGTGGTGAAATTTGATTGGGATACTTAAATCTCATTAAGGATGAATTTGTAAGATGGAATCAAATTATGATTTGTTTGAAAATTGACTGGATTGGTTATGACCTAGAAACCTGAAGGACTAATTTGTGAATCAAATTGTATTGGGGACTTTTGTGAAGAATATACTATAAGAATTAAATTTGTAATTATTAAGGACTTGGGTGATAAATTGTTAGATCAATGGCTATTGATAATAATCTAATAACTTTGAGGTTCATAATGTAGCATTGATGGAAATTATTTATCTTGATGACGGAGTTGTAATTTGGAGCGATATAGGGGCTAAATTGTATATATACATTTGAACAGTCATAAGCTTCTCATTTAAGATCCGATTTTGAGGGTCTAGGAGTTGGACTTGGTTTTTCATGCTGATTCTATTGTTGGTTTCAAATCCTTCCTTTGATGATGTCTTCTAGTTGAATAGTCTGATTGGTGATTGAGTCGACTCCTTTCTATCTTTTGGTAATCTTCACTCGATATTTATTATGGCTGAGCCTTTGATATCTTGAGGGACTTATGCAGTGGGATTCTATTTGACTAGTACCAGTCGGTGATTCCCTACTTCGGTACGGGATTAGCAAGACTGTCAGACATGACAGTAGTCAGTCTCCTGAGTTGTAGGGGACGTGATCCGTTGTGTGACTAGATGGGATCACCACTCCATCAGCAGTTGGAAGTGCAGCATGGTATGACTCTGCTTGGTAGGGGGTCCAGCCACACCCATATACTAATTTACGTGTAAATTGGTTCGACTCTGCTTAGTGGGGGGTGCGACCATCTTCGTAATATCTGTAGGGGAGTCCATAGTCACTGTCCCTAACCATTAGCTATCGTGAATGTGATATCTTTTTTGATTCATTCCTTGCTGTGGATGTTGGTTTATCTAATCATCATTGTCGTTGTATTATTTTTGATGCTACTGTGTTAATTTTATTGTTGCCTCCTAAATATTAATCTCTCCTACTGTTTGGAGGAGGTAACTCCCTATTAAGCATCCTTGGCTCACTCTTTGATTATTCCCATTCACAGGAGAGTAGCAGCTAGGCACAGGTGACTACAGTAGCAGAGAGTACGTGCGCGACCATACTTGGAGCTGCTTTATTTACATGTTATTTCATTTTTATGTATGGGAATACTTTTGAGAACTTGAGTATTTCTAGTTATACCACTTTTTATTATGTTATCTGAACTATATTCGTATCGATAAAATAAATTTTAATTTTATATATTTTGTAAACCTTTTATATGTATGTTGTCCACTTGTGTTGTGGTTCAATCGGACACAATAGGGGTGTTACAAAATTTAAAGTCAATGATGAAGTTGACAAGTATAAAGTGAGGTTAGTTGCTAAAGGTTGCACTCAGAGAGAAGAGATTGATTATGATGAGATATTTTCTCCGATCTTCAGAAAATATTCATTAAGAATTTTTATGGTATTGGTTGTACACCATGACTATGAACTCATTCAGATGGATATTAAAATAGCATTTTTGAATGAAATTCTCGAAGAAAAAATCTATATAATTCTGCCAGAAGGGTTTATTAAGAAAAGTGATGAAACAAAAGTCTGTAGACTACATAAATCTATTTATGGTTTGAAACAAGTGTCTCGATAGTGGTATTTCAAATTTCATGTAGCAATTACAAAATTTGACTTTTGGGAGAATGTAGTTGATAATTGTGTATACTTGAAGGTTAGTGGGGGTAAAGTTCAAATATTGATGACATCTTATTGGCTTGTAATGAAATGAATTCCCTTAGAGAAATTGAAAGATGGTGTCTACAGTCTTTGAAATAAAGAATCTTAGAAATGCTTCATATGTCTTGGGCATTAAAATATACAAAGATAGAAAGTATCGATTGTTTGGGCTTTCTCAAGAGACATAATCACCTATAGTCAAAGGTGATGCACTTAATCTTCAACAATGACCTCATAATGAAATTGAAAGATGAGAGATGTAAAAAATTTTCTATGTTTTTGCCATTGACAATTTGATATACTTGATGATCTGTACCTATCTAAATATTGCTTTTGTTGTTGGACCTCTTGGCAAATATCAGAGTATTCTAGGAATAACTAATTGGAGTGCAGCTAAAATGAACTTTCGTTATTTAAAAAAAATCTAAAATTAGCCATTAAATGTTCTTAGATATATAGACTCTGATTAGAAAGGATGTGAAGGGAATTTGAAATCAACATCTGGATATGTATTTACTTTAGCAGAGAGGGTTATTTCATAGCGTACTATGAAATAGACTCCTACTGCCTTATCAACTATGGATGCAGAGTACATATCTTATTGTGAAGCCAGTAAACATGCTATGTGATTGAAATATATCCACTCTGACCTCCAAGTGATTGATCATATTGACAGGCTAATGTAGATAGCCTATGATAATGATGCAGCTATATCTCTCACAAAAGATGCCAGATGTTATTCCAAAGCAAAACATATTAGCTGTAATTTTATTATGTTTGTGAAAAGTTTAGAAAAAGGATATTAGACGCCATTTGATTTGGGATTAGAATCAAAATCAACATTTTTCAAAATTATTTTTTCTTACAAAATTAATATTACTTATTTTACACTATTATCAAATTAAATTATAATAAAAAAATAAATAATTTTTTGAACTTTAAATTATTATAGGGTTAATTCTGATAAAAAGATATTAGTTTATAAAAGTAGTTTACTAGTCTTGATCTTAATCCTGATCCTAATTCCAAACTAAATGGTGCCTTATTGTTTCACAGATCTCCTCTGTAGATAATTTGATTGACCCAATGACTAAAGGTCTTGTGGTGAAATATTTAAAGAGCATGTCAATTGTATGGGGATAGTTTGTAAAGATGATATCATATTTTAACTATTGCATGCATTATATTTATTTATAATCTATTTATTAGTAAAATATTATTTTTCTCATTTGATGTGATTCCACTGATGTATTTTATTTTTAAATCTTCCTATTTAGAAGATGAAGTCCTAGGAATGCTGCGGGTTACTAGGTAGGTTAGTGATGACCACCTATATAAGGACCTAGTGATCATGTGTAGGTGGTTACTGAAATACTTGAGGTGAAGGTATGACCAGACATCATACCTATTTTATGCCTCTCACTTAGATGAAGTGCATTAGCACTTGTGGGATGTCCTCAGTAAAATTTGTGTATTTAAGTGACATGTTTCTGAAAGAAGCACAAAGTGAATAGACTATCAGTGGAAAAGACATGAGAATTCTCACTACCTTTATGTTTTATTATATGCCTTATTCTACGATCACATTATCTAAGCTTATGTTTGATGTTATTCAGCATAACTGATATAGTACTCTACTTGCTTTGACATGAAAATGGTTGGTATATCATTAGTACATATTCATCCATGATTGGGTATATATGAGGACTACTGAGAAGAGTGATATGATCCATTATCTTTGAATTTCACAGTTGAGATCCTACATCAAAACTATTTTTCAAAAGTTATATTTAGTATACATCTACTATATATGTATAAATAAATAAATCTATAGGCCAAATGGGGGATTATTAGTCCTATGGCCTTATAGACTATTTATTAATTTTTTTTAAAGAAATAAGTTTGATTGTGTAATTCGGGTAAGACAATTTGGAAATGTAGTGAGTGGCTCAAGTTTGATTGTCTGATTGATATTTATATGACAATGGATGATCACATAGGCAGATCCAAGCTTTATATGTGTGCTCATTTCGGTATTCCTTGATGGATTGAAACTTTTTACAGCATACTTAGTATTTAGTCTCACCTTGAGGTTACTTAGTTGGAGGAGGATAAATTTTCTGGGGCTGAATTCGATTAAAAAACTAAATTTAAATTAATTTATTTGAATTATTTGGTAATTGGATCTTTTTGTAAATATTTGGCGTTATTTGTAATTAAGATATACTTGAGGGCCTTTTTATAAAAAGGCAAATCCTATTCTATTAAGTCAATTATGATTGCAAAAGAATAGAGAATTGAAAAATTCTCTATTTTCTTTTATTTTCTATCCGTTCATGAAGAAGAAAAAATTTTGATTTGAAATCTTCCCCCTCTTTTGGCATCATCCCCATTAACTCCATGACCTCCTTTTTGGCTTCATATTTCTCTTTTCCTTATTATCTTAGTTATTCTTGCAATGCTTCTACGGTTACTTCTTAATTAGAGCTTTCAGTTATGACCAAAGTTTCTATCAGAACATGGCGGTCCATAAGTTGAGAGTCAAATCTGGGCTTGGGTGGAGGCCAACTTCTCCCATTAGTTAAGCTGCTACATTCAAGAGCTTGCTTATGGAGCATATTACTATACCTTCTCTTTGATGTGGTAGCAAGAATTGGTTCATAAGCACCCTTTTCTCTCAAATTCCTTCATCAGTAACCCTTACTCACATAGCCTTCTTTTGGCATTTGGTCAGTTTGAGTGCAGGCTTATAGTACGTCCCAGGGTTATGGTCAGAAATAACTCTAATACTATAGGTGGTCTCCCTTTGTGAATCCTCATGCTGAGTTGTAGTCTTATGATGACTCTTGTAATTTTTCTTAGCTATTCATTATAGGATCAAAATTGACCACTCGAGATAGAGATGACCCCAAAGACTGATCTCAAATCACAAATCAAAATTTACTTTAATTTAAAGTGCCCTATTAGGTGTTGTGCAAATATGACTTCCAGTAGGTGCAAATCCCTGTTGTTAATTACTTTGATGATTGTCAGAAATCTCCTAAAGTGAGAAGCTAACTAATAAGATAGGGGCAAAAAAAAGAAAAGAAGAAAATATTTGATTGATTTTAATAAAGTGTATGCCCTCACTTTACAATGAATTTTGATATTAAATTATAGAAAATATGAAAGAAATAAAGAAAAAAAGAGTGGAGAAGAAGCTTCGATATGTTTTAAACATGGTGTTTGACAAATCGGCTCAATCTTTAGTAGGTGTTGATGACATCATCCAATGGGATACGGAAGGAAATAGGAGAAGTTTGAAATGTTTTGAACAGCTATGAGGATCGGTGATAACTTCATAATTTGAAGCATTTCCCTTAACTAATAAGGCATTGGTGATAACTCTATTGACCTTGAAGTGTTTCAAAAGCCAATAAGGTGTAGGTGATAAATTCTTTAGTTTTTGATGTGTTTCCATAGTTAATAAAGTGTAGGCAATTAATTCTTTATTTTTCTTGAAGTGTTTTCATAGCTGATAAGGCATAGATGATTACTTCCTTATCTTTGGTGGCATTACCAATGGCTTATACGCTTGGGTATAGCTTTGAAATTTGCATTATCAGCTACTTTGGGGGTTAACTAGCTAGAAGGATGTATCATCAACTGCTTCTGGAGTTGACTAGCATGAAGTGCATGTCATCAATTATATTTCGGGTTAACTAGCTTGAAGGGTACATTATCAATTGCTTTTGATATTACAATCTTGAGAGTGCATCATTGATTGTTTCTAGGTTGACTTCTTTGAAAGGATGCTCATCAACTGCTTCTGGGGTCAACTAGCTTAAAGAGTGCATCATCAACAGCCTTTCGGATTGACTTGCTTGAAAGGGCACATCGTCAACAGCTTTTAGGATTAACTAGCTTCGAAGTGTGGCTAATGGCTTTGAGTTATTGTTGGTTGACTTCATTTGAACAAGACATTATAACTGACTAACTAAATAAGTTTGAGGCTACCTTAGTTATGTTTGAATTGAAATGTTGCCAATGCTTTTGGGTTCACTTAGCTTTGAAGTGTGGCGGACAACTTTGAGTGTGGTGGCAACTAACTTTGTTTGGTTTGGTAGTGTCATTAATGACTTATGCAGTTGGGTATAGCTTTGAAGTGTCATCGATAATTTTGAGTGTATTGTTGGTGATTAACTTCTTTAGTTTGGTAGCATAATCAATGGCTTATGGAGTTGGGTATAGCTTTGAAGTATTGCTAAAGGCTTTTGTAGCACACTCAGTAAGACTTAGTTTGACCTTATTTAGTTATATTCAAACAAATTTGGTTTAGATCAGGATAATAATGTCACCCATTGTTCATGGCTTTGGAGTATTATTGAGGGTTCAGCACACCTAGTGGGACTTGGTTTGACCCTATTTAGTTTCATTGGGACTAATATAATTTGCATTTAAGTTTGATTTCAATTATCTTGAGTTGAGTTCAATTAGACCCTTATTGAGTTTTGGGTCTGCATCTAGATGGACTTAGTTCAAGTTCAAGTCAATTTAGTTTAACTTGGTTTTAGTTTAGGCTCAATTTGGCTTGGTTCTAGTTTGACTTTGATTTTTTCCTTTTTAGTTTGGACTTGATTTAACCCAGTTAGGATTTGATTTGAGCTTAATTTAATCATTATTGGATTTGATTTGATCTCAACTTGATTTTCTCAAATTTGATTAGGGTTGAGCCTAAGTTTACTTGGTTTAGGTTAACTCAATTTGGACATTTTTGGAGTCTAGCTTGATTTAGATTTTAGCCTATTTGTTTGATCAATTTAGGTCTATTTAAGTCAACTTGGCTTTTGTCTATTTGTTTTGGCTGAGTTACTTCATATTAATCAATTTGATTTGAGAGGCCTTGACTATTTATGATAAGTTTAGGTAGACTTGTGGCCTAGCCTTAAACATGCAAATTTGAGGGTTGGCTTAGTTCACAAGGTCAAAAGTTGGCTTAGAGGTGCAAGCTCAAGGGTTGACTGGGTGTGAGTCTGAAGATTGGCCTAGATGTGAACCTGAAGACTAGCTGAGTGTGAGCCTGAAGGTTGGCTTAGATGTGAGCCTAAAGGCTAGCTACCTTGAAGGTTGGTTTGGATATGAGCCAAAAGGCTGACTGGATGTAAGCACAAAGGTTGGCTTGGATGAAAGCCTGAAGGCAGCCTGGGTGCAAGCTCAAATGCTGGCTAAGTTGTGAGCTCGAAGGCTTGCTAGGTATGAGCCCAAAGGCTAGTTGAGTGGAAGGCCAAAGGCTGGCTTGGATGCAAGCTTAAAGGCTAGCTAGATATGAGCTCGAAGACTAGTTTGAATACATGCGCAAAGGCTGACTAAATGTGAGCCTAGAAACTAGCTAAGGTGTGTGCCCAAAGGCTAGTTGGGTTTGAGCCTGAATGCTGGCTAAGGTGTGAGCCTAAAGGATGGTTGAGTGAGAGTCTAAAAGCTTGCTTGGATGTAAGCCTGAAAGCTGGCTAGATGTGAGTCCAAAGGCTAGCTAGACATGAGTCTGAAGGCTAGCTTGATTGCAAGCTTGAAGGTTGACTAAGTGCGAGCCCAAATGCTGGGTGAAGGCGATCAAAGAATGAGCTTTGTTTCTATCCAAATATTTGAAAGATAGATATTCTTGCTAGTCGAAACATGGATTTTGACTCTTAGGCCAAATGGCCCTTCTCACTAGGAATGATGATATTGGGCCTCTTTCACCTTAATGAAAGGTGAGAAATAGGCTTGTCTTGCATAACAATGGTTTAAGTTGGCATAGTAATAGCTACGTTCTTGAACTAAGTGATCTCAAAGATAGTTTCAAACTTAATTTAAGCCTCAGGTGCAACCATTGGGTGGGTTAGATGCATAGCTGATCCTGCCGCTAGGATGATGGTATACCTCGGGGTGGACATAGTCTTCGTTGATGCCATTTGATGCTTCCTTACAAAGGAGAACATAAGTAGTTTTCCATTGTAGTTCTACCTTTTTGATGTCTTTATTATTTTAGCTAGTCTTTACACTCGGAGGAGAATTCAAGTCCCATCGGGCATGCCAGAATTTGTGGGATTGATTTTGATGGTCCAAGAGTAGTGAAGACCATGACGAGTGACCTCAATGCACAAATTAGGTTTGTTTTAATTTCAATACACTATCAAGTGTTGTGAGAATATTAATTTCTAACCAATGAAAGTCGCTATTGTTAATTATCCCAACGATTATCAGGAATCTCCTAAAGTAAGAAACCTAGCTAATAAAATCGAGACACAAGAAGAAAAGAGGAAAGTATTATTCAATTGGTTTGAGAAAAGATACAAGGCTTAAGGTAGGACATACCCTTAGTTTATGATGAATTTCGGTATGGGATTATAGAAGACATGAAACAAATAAAGAAAAGGAAAGAGTGGAGAAGAAGTTCTTAATATGTGTTGCTATCCCACTCCCATGCATTGGACCATGTGATGTTTGACTCAGATGGGTCTTGCTTGATCCCCGGTTAATGCTAATGGTGTTGTGTAGTGGGACATGGGAGGGAAATGAGGGGTGAAGTATTTCTAATCACCTGAGCATTAATGATAACTTCATTGGATTGCATTGGCTATAACTAATCGGGATTAGCCTAAAGTATTTCTGATAACTCTTGAGCTTTGGTGATAACTTCCTTTATTGAAGTATTTCTATTAGCCAGTAAGGCATTGGTGGTAACTTTGTTTGGGTTGGATCGTTTTTGTTAGCCAATAAGACATTGGCGATAACTCCGTTGATCTTGAAGTATTTCTATAGCTAATGAGATATAGGTAATAGCTTTATTAATTTTAAAGTATTTTCATAGCTAATGAGGTGTTAATGATAACTTCATTAATTTTGAAGTACTACAATAGCCAATGAAGTGTAGGTTGTAACTTCATTGATTTTGAAGTATTTTCATAGCCAATGAGACGTAAGTGATAGGTTCATTGATTTTGAATTATTTCCATAGCCAATGAGGCATAGGCAATAACTTAATTAATTTTGAAGTATTTTCATAGACAATGATGTGCAAATATAACTTTATTGATTTTGAAATACTTCCATAGACAATAAGACATATGTGATAATTTCATTGATTTTGAAGTATTTTCATAACTAATAAGGCACAGGCGATAACTTTGTTGATTTTGAAGTGTTTCCATAACCAAAAAGATGTAAGCGATAACTTCATTATTTTGCAGTCTTTCTATAGTGAATGAGGTGTAGACTATAACTTTGTTGATTTTGAAGTATTTCTAAAGATAATGAGGTGTAGACGATAACTTTATTGATTTTGAAGTGTTTCCATTGCTAATGAGGTGTAGGCAGTAACTTCATTAATTTTAAAGTGCTTCCATAGCCAATGAGACATAAGTGATAACTTTGTTAATTTTGAAGGATTTTCATAAGCAAAGAAGCATAGGAAATAACTTCATTAATTTTGAAGTATTTTCACATCTAATGAGACGTAGGCAATAACTTTATTGATTTTCTAGTGTTTCCATAACATATGAGGCATAGGCCATAACATCATTGATTTTGGAGTATTTTCATAGCCAATAAGGCGTAGATGATAACTTGATTGATTTTTATGTGTTTTAATAGCTAATGAGAAATAAGTAATAACTTCATGATTTTAAGGTGTTTCCATAGCTAATGAGACTTAGGTGATAATTTTATGAATTTAAAGTATTTCCATGGCCAATGAGGCTTAGGTAATAACTTCATGAATTTGAAGTATTTTCATAACTAATGAGGCTTAGATGATAACTTCATGAATTTGAAGTGTTTCTATAACTGTTTAAGTAGAATTTGTATCCCTACTCCCACTTTGAGTTGGATCCATGATAGGCCAAATTTAGACATAGAGCCCTAAATCAAACAGGGCCAAAATTTCAATCAAGGACCAATGAGATTTGGACTAAGTTAGGATTGTGAATAAACCACTCAAAATTTTATATTCGTAAATAAAGCTTTAAAATTCTTGATTTTTACAAATAAGCCCCTCAAAAATTTTTATTTACGAACAAGTCCAAATTTTATTCAAAAAGACCTTAAAAATTTTAAAATTTTTATAAATATGTTCTTTTCACAAGAACACCATTGGAGTTTATAAAATCATATTTTGGTTCAATTTTTCAAAAAATTTGCAAACAAATCTCCCTAAAAATTTAACATTTGAAAAATGTACATATTTTGAATTTCATTATTAGGGAAACAAATCCCGATCATGTGGACTATAGGTCAATGATAAAATATAGAAATACAATTTCAATCAAATATTACAATCATATCACATTCCAAAATAAGCCAAATCTAAGATTTGATCTCAATTCCTCTTTAAGACTAATAAATTGATGAAGATTCTATGCAAAAAAATGAGAGATAGAGATAAGAACCAAAAAGGGATCAACAGGCCATCATCCGCGAATTCATCAAGTTCAAAAAAAAAATTGAAAAGGATGAAAATTCTTAGCTTCATTCCCCTTTCTTCTTCTCTTAGTTTGCTCTCTTCTTTCCCTGTAGGGATGCCAAACTACTTTGCCCTACCCTGCCCATGCCCCAATGCGGCAAGCCCCCATCCTGCACTTGCAGCCACTTGTGAACCAACCCAAGTTATCCCCTGTTACTAGATTTGCTCCCAGGAAACTTCTGACCTTCACCAACTCTCATTGGTCCAAGCCACATACCACCTACCTGAGTCACTTGTTGGCCCTTACCACCCCAAGCCTAATTCCAGTGCTAGCCCGAATCACTCTCGCGCAGCTTGCAACCGCTGGCAAACCACCCGTGTAGGACCTCCCCTAGCCCACACCCCTACTGTAGGCCATCACTAGACTTGTCACTCCATTGTTGTATGATGTTGTCCACCCACTATTGGCCTTGATGGCCCGAAGCTCTGCTGCCCAAGGCCTTCACCCCATGAGCATCACCCACTCCTACACCGGGCGGTGGCTTGTCACAGCTACAAGCTAGTTCCAGCCTCAAATCATAGGATCTAGGTGTGAAATGAGGGGTAGAGTCATCCCAATGCCTGGCTATCAGGAAGAATGGTTAGATCCAACCACGAATTGCCAAATCTAGTTAGGGAGGAGCCAAGTTGTGATGGCTTAGTGGAGCTCAAGAGAAAGAAGAAGAGGAGCACTAGAGAGAAGAAGAAGAAGGAAGAAATAAAAGAAAAAAATATGAAAAAGAAGTTGCCATAAAATATAAAGAATTTGGCTGCTAGCGTCATGTCTCGATTTTTGAGCCGCTACACCATGGCAACCCATGGATCATGACGTGTTGACAAACTTCATCAATACCGTAGCCACTGAGGCTCCCTAGTATGATAGTGGACCTCCCTCAACACCATGACCACCCACTACATCTCGAAGATGATGTACTCTAGACATAGCGGTGGCCACCCATGGTCCTTCAAAGATGGTGAATCTCCCAAACTTAAGTTAGCATTCGAGCTTACAGAATTCAAGTCAGCTTTCGGGCCTGCAAGATTCAAGGTATCCTTTGGTCCTGCCAAACTCAAGCTAGCCTTTAGGCTCACCAAACCTAGGTTAGCCTTTGAGCCCACCAAATTTAGGCTAGCATTTGGTCCCACCGAGCTCAGGCTAGTCTTTAGGCCTGTCCAACCTAGGTCAGCCTTTGGCCTCACAAAACGTAGGCTAGCCTTTGAGCCTACCACACCCAGGCTAGCCTTCAGGCCTGCCAAACTCAAGCTAACCATTGAGCCTATTGTAGCCTTTGAACTCGCCAAACTCAGACCTACCAACTAGTTATAGGTTAGTCTTCGGGTATGTTGAACCTAGGCCAACATTTGAACTTGTTTGTTTGAGAAAATTTTTATCATAATCAAATTTGATTAAAATATATTTAAAATTAAAACTTGTATGTCACTAAATTATGACTCAAATGTGGATTTCAGTCAAACTTAAATTGCATTCAAGTTTGATAAAAAATTGAACGCAAGTTCGAATGAATACTTAAGGAATTCAGGATCAAACTAAAGTAGACTAAGTAGGTAAGATACTTGGACCAAAATTGAACCCAAAATTCATCTAAAATTTGGGCTAAAAGTATAACATAAAGAGTATTAGAAATAAGTTCTTAAACTGAATAAATCTTCATAAATGGGGTCTTGGTAGTATTTTCTTACAAATAGGTCCCCGAAATAAAAATTTTATAGAAAGGTCCAATAAAATTCTAAAATTACAAATTACTCCAGCCGTTTTAAATTCTCTTTTATTGGTCCCCTTCTTTGCTTCCTTCTTCCTCCAAAAGAAAAAAGTTAGCACTCTGTTGCTTCCCACCTCATTAAGGACCAGGTCGAATCAAAGATGATCAGACCCAACCATCTCCTCTTGTTTTGGGCTCTCCTAAACTAGCACTTCCCCAAGCCTCGTGCATCATCCATGATCACACCCTGAATTTAATCATCGTCGCCCTTTGGCCGGCCATTAACTATCCATGTCTGCATCCCATTGGAAACCCTTTGTCACATCTTCCCCTGATTCCCCTCTTAGACTACTCCATCATTGTCTTTTTGCAATGGCATACTAGTGGAAGCAAGCCGCGCTGAGCACCTCCACCTTCGTGGACTTCAAATTTGCCTTGCCAGAGTCATCATCGCAATTCCCTGAGGACATGCAGCCATTACTATTATCGATCACCACACAGGCGATCTATGCCTTTGTCAAGCACTATGACTCCTCCCTCTCCTCTGCATATGTTAACTCTGTCATAGACCATGATGTCTTTGTTGTCGGCAAGGTCGCCTGTGAGGAGATCCTTGCCTCCCTAGGCTTCATCATCTGCAAGAAACTAGCCCCTGGCTTGGCTCATTCCCCCCCACCTTGCCACCTGGAGCCCAAGCCAAATCTAGTCGGAAACCTTGCCCTTGGGAGGCCAAGCCAAATCTGACCATTTCTAGCCAAATCTGGGCAAAGAGGAAACTGGGCCACCAATCATAAGGAAGAAGTAGGGTAAGAGGGCACGGGTAAGGTGAGAAAGAAGATATAAAGAGAAAAAGTAAAAAATAAAAAAGTTGTTGTGTAAAAAAGAAGGAAATTTGGCAAAAATAAAAAAAAAGAAAAGTTTGTTCAAAAAATAAAGATAAAAAGGGAGAAAAGACTTCTCTCATTTTGATTTTTAGTGGAACTTCATCAATATCATTGCCACCCGTAGTCAAGATGATGGAACTCCACCATCACTGTGGCCACCCATAGCCCCTCGAAGATAGCAGACCCTTGACACTATTATGGCCACATGTGATCCCTTGAAGATGGCAAACTCTTGATACCACTATGGCCACCCACAACTCCTCAATGACAGTAAAGCCTCATTAAACTAAGCTAGCCTTTAGGCTTATATCTTAGCTAGCCTTTGGGCTTGCATCCAACCTAGCCTTTGAGCACACAATCATCCAGCCTTCTAGCTTGCATACAAGCCAGCCTTCAGGCTTGCATCTAGCCACCCTTTGGGCTCACACTTAGCCAATCTTCAAGCTTGGACTTAGCTATCCTTCGAGCTTGCACCCAGCTAGCTTTCAAGCTCTCACTTAGCCAGCCTTCGGACTCACATCTAAGCTAGCCTTTGGGCTTGCACTTAGCCAACCCTCATGCTTGTATCTAAGATAGCCTTCAGGCTCATATCTAGCTAGCCATCAGGCTCGCACCTTAGCCAACCTTCGGACTAGCACTTAGCTAGCCTTTAGGCTTGCACCTTAACCAGCCTTTGACTTACATCTAAGCCTACCTTTAGGCTTACAATTAACATTTGCACGTACATCTAGCTAGCCTTTAGGCTCACACTTAGCTAGCCTTCAGGTTTATACTCAGCCAACCTTAGAGTTTGCACTTAGTTAGCCTCTAAGCTTACACTTAATCAGCCATCGGGTTGGCATCCAAGCTAGCCTTCAAGCTCACATTAGCTAGCCTTTGGCCTTGCACTCGACCAGCCTTGGGCTCATAGTTAGCTAGCCTTTAGGCTCACACTTAGCTAGCCTTTGGACTCACACCCAACCAACCTTTAGGCTCGCACCTCAACTAGCCTTCGGGCTCACACTTAGCCAACCTTTGAGCTCGCATCCAAGTTACTTCGAACTCACATTTAGTCAACTTTTAGGTTTGCACTTGTCCAGTCTTCTAACTCACACCCAGTCAGTCCTTGGGCTTGCACCTCTAAGCTAGCTTTTGAGCTTGTGAACTAAGCTAGTTTTGGATTTGCACAATTAAAGTTGGGCCATGGGTCTACCTAAAGTTATCGTAAACAATTAAGGATCCTCAAATCAAATTGATTATTGTGAAGTAACATGGCCAAAATAAATAGATAAAGACTAACTTGACTCAAATGGACCTAAATTGATCAAACAAATGGACTAAAACTAAATTTAGTTAACCTAAATTGAGATCAACCCTAATTAAACTCGAGATGGGTTAATTTAAAATCAAGTTGAGTTTAAATCAAATCCAATCTAGATTGAATTAAGCTCTAATCAAACTCTAATTGATTTAAATCAAGTCCAAACTAAAAGAGAAAACTCAAAGTCAAACCAGAATCCAGTCAACCTAAGCCTAAACTGAAACCAAGTTGAACTAAATTGACTTGACCCAAGTCCATCAAGATGCAAACTTGAATTCAAAAAAGGTACAACACAAGGTCAAACTCAAGTCAAGCTCAATGAAATCAAACCCAAACCCAGACTATATTAATCCTTATGGTACTAAATAGGGTTAAATTTGACCAAGTCCTATTGGGTGTGTTGAACCCTTGGCAATACTCCGAGGCTATGAATAAAAGGTGGTATTACCATCATAACCCAAATCAAAATTAGTTTGAATGGAACTGAATAAGGTCAAACTGAGTCTCGTTGGATGTGTTATCAAAGTCTTTAGCAATACTTCAAAGCTATTCTCAACCCTCAAGTCATTGGTGATGCTATCAAATTGAAGAAGTTAATTGTTAACACGCTCAAAGCTATTGGCCACACTTCAAAGCTATACCCAACTCCATAAGTTGTTGGTGATGCTACTAAATCAAAAAAGTTAATTGTCAATATGCTCAAAGCCATTAGCCGCACTTCAAAGCTATACCTAACTCACTAAGCTATAGGTGATGCTACCAAATCAAAGAAGTTAAATGCCAATACGCTCAAAGCTATTGGCTACACTTCAAGCTAGTCAATCATAGCAGTAGTTTATGATGTGCCTTTCAAGCTAGTCAACCCCAGAAATAGTTGATGATTCACCTTTTAAGCTACTCAACTATAAAAGCCATTGATGACTTGCACTTTAAGCTAATTAACAGCATAAACTATTGACAATGAGCTCCTAAAGCTAGTTAACCCCAAAATCCATTAACAAAACACCCTTTCAAGCTAGTCAACCCCAAAAGCTTTACCCAACCCCATAAACTATTGGTGATGCTACCAAAAATAATAAAGTTATCACCTATGCCCTATTGGCTATGAATCACCAATGCTTTATTGGCTAATAAAAATATTCTAACCTAAATGAAGTTATCATCAATGCCTTATTAGCTAATGGAAACACTTCAAATCACGAAGTTATCACCAAGGCTCAAATCTATCAAAAATACTTTAGGCCAATTCCTACAAGCTATCAGCAACACCATCCATCAAAGTTACTATGAATGCTCAGAGCTATTAGAAATACTTCAAACTTCTCCGCTTCCCTTTCACATCCTCTCAGATGATGCCATCAATACTTGCTAAGGATTGAGTCAATTTGGGACAAACACCATGTGGTCCAACGTAGGGAGTGGAGGAGCAACACATATCAAAGCCTCTTCTCCACTTTTTCTCTTTTGTTTATTTCTTTCATGATTCCATGTTGAAATTTATTATAAAGTGAGGGCATACCCTTACTTAAGCCATGGACCATTATTCTCAAATCAATCAAATGATGTTGTCTACTTTTCTTTTGTGTCTCTATTTTATTAACTAGGTTTCTTGATTTAAGAGGTTCCTGATAATGATCAGGGTAATTAATAATAGGGACTTGCACCTGTTGGAAGTAATGTTTGCATAACACCTGATCGCATATGTCAAGATAAAATAAATTTTGATTTGTGATTCAAGGTTGCTCCTCAGGGTTTTTGCTATCTTGGGTGGTCAACTTCTATCCCACAGTGTTGAACTTAGGCTAGCCTTCAGGCTTACCAAACTTAGGTAAGCCTTCGAGCCCACCGAACTCAAGCTAGCCTTCGGGCCTACCAAATGCAGGCCAATCTTTGGGCCTACCAAATCTAGACTAGCCTTCAGGCCCACCAAACCTAGACCATCCTTTGGGCCTATATGACCTAGGCTAACCTTTGAGCTCGCAAAATCCAGGCTAGCTTTTGAACTCACCAAAATTATAGGCCAGCCATCTAGCATGCCAACATTAAGCTAGCCATGGTGATCTGCCATCATACGAAGGGGAATAGATAGCCATGGTGTTGGTAGAGATCCATTAGCATGAGTGGTAGCAAATTTCCACGGTGTTAGTGGAGATTCATCATCATATGGATGGCCATGGGTGGCCATATTGTTGGTAGAGATCTGCTAGCACAAATGACCATAGGTGGACAAAGTATTGAAAAATAGAAGAAAGGCTAGTGATAGGGTTTAGATGCCTGATTCTTTTAGATTAGGCCATCCAAACTCAGGCTACTGAGAACGTGTGGCAGTTGCCAAAGAATGAGGCCAAGAGTGGCCACAAGCCTTAAGGAAAAGGGGGCAGTTGCGGTAGATGAAGAAAGGGATGAAATCTTATATCTTTTTGGTCCCTTGTTATTGCCTTCTTGCTCTCCTCCTAGATGATGAAATCTTCCTTGAAACTTCTTCAATTTGTACAAAATTTGCCCAAGAATTGTCTATCAATTATTTGAAATTTGTGTGCACTAGCCCCCTTTTTATAGGACTTTTAGAGAATCTCCAATTTTTATTATCGGGATTTAATTGGGAGATTTCATGAGTATTCTCTTATCATAAACCCCCATATTTGAATATCATATTGATAATCTCCAAGAGTATACCTTCCTTGTTGAAAAATTGTATTTATATTGATGGATTTTGAGAATAATTTTATTTTCATTTTTGTATATTTATGATGGAATCAAGCATTTAATTATGAATAGGGTTTACACAGTTGGACTATATCAGATGTCCAGTTGGAATCAAACATCCGATTGCAACTCATTTTAGGTTTTGCACCCAATATTTTAGCTCTTTCCTATTTCAATTTGTCCTTAATCATCCTAAATCATGCTCAAAGTTTAACTCTTAACTCAAAGTTGGGCTTGGATCGAAAAAGCTACTTAAACACACACACACACACACACACACACACATACATTTTTGAAATCATGGTCATTTTGTGTATGTGTGTGTGTGTGTGTGTGTGTGTATTTATATATACACACACACATTTTCAAGCCATGCAATTTGACATAGATGATTCCATAGAATGCTATTAATGCGATTAAAATAACAAAGAATCATTTCAAGAAACATGGTACAAGGAAACATCATACTCATCAATGGAGATAATATCATCAAAATAAAATACTGCTTAATATTATTAGGAGTCATTCATTCGCTTACCTGACTTGGAAATCACATTAAAAAAAGAAAAGCTTGATTCTCTTTGTCCAAATCCACAACATAAAAGAACTAATTTCATAATCCAAACCTATTACCAATATCACATCATGTTAATCGAGACTCTAACCCTGAAACAAGAATCTAGAACATGAAATACTAGACCTAAAATATGACCTAGAGTTGTCTTATGATTCACGAGAAGAAACTAATGTAAATGAAATCCAAGGCATTAGAGTATCCTAGATTCAAACTTGTAAGTTGGTTACTTTTTACAATGCATCTTGACATTGAAATCGATTACTCTTCTATCAAAATAAGAGCAAAGAAAACTATATTTTGAAACCTTAACTTCCACATCTTTCTTGCTTCAACATATTTCCTTGACTCTAATTGCAAGGATTTGCAGAAATAAATCTTGGTCAAAATCAAAGTGAATAGAACATGGAATAGCAATAGCATAAATATTGAGTGAAAATAAAGGGAAAATAGCTCAAAGATCAAGTATTAAAACCACAATAAATTCTAAGTAGCAAAACTAAAACTTGCTAAAGAACCAAAGTAGAGTCCAAATAGTCAAGTTGTTTCTCTTCAAAACACTATTTAGGTAGCATTTGCAACCCAACCCCAACTTGAAGTTAGAGTTGGACTTTGAGATTGATTTAGGATGATTAAGGTCAACTTGAAATAGACAAAAACTAGAAATTCGAGCCCCAGAACCTGAACCAAGTCACAATCAGACATTCGATTCTCAACTAGTTGTCCAGTTCTGTCTAAATATGCAAACCCCTACCCATAGTCAAACATCTGGTTACAATCAGATATTTGGTACTGTCCAACTTTGCAAATCCCAGCTTGGAATTGGATGTCCATTTTCCAAATGGATGTCTGTTTGATACACAATCTATAAAAATAGAAACAAATTCTCTTGAATCTCTAGAAGAATCAACCTGATTTTTCAGCAAAGAGGGTGTAATCTCAAAATATTTCAATCTAAGATTCAAATATGAGGTTTACGGCAATAATATTTTCGTCAAATCTTCAAATCAAATCAATTAATCACCAAAATAAGATATTCTCTCAACTCTATATAAAAGGGGTTAGGGCTCACAAATTTTATAGACTTTACACTTGATTCTTGGGGACATCCTATATGAATCAAAGTTGAATTTGGAGGCTAATCCTTGAAAGAGTTCCATGAGAGTTAAAGGAGAAGATCATGCCATCAAGAAGGATACCAACGAGAAGTCATCAAGACTAAAAGATGTGAGTTTTGCTTCCCCTTTCTCCATTTTCCTTTTACTTCACCCTCCTTTTTTCTTGCCTCCCATGAGAGCTCTGCCACTATTGCTGCCTCCAAGCCCTACTCCCCCACACTCCTACTACTCTCCCAAGAGATGGCATTCTACTTCCCATGTTTGGAAAACCGAATCTGAGAGGATCAGACATCCAAACCTTGCTCAACAACTCATTCTCTCCAATAATACCATAGCCACCCACGGCCCTTCTATGATGAAGGATCACAAGACCGTGGCCACCCGTGGCCCTTTACATGATAGTGGAACCCCACTAACATTGTGGCCACCCATGGCCTCCCCTTCATATGATGGAGGATCACAACACCACGGCCACCCGTGGCCCTTCTCATGATATTAAAGCCCCACCAACACCATGGCCACCTACAACCCCTTCATATGATGAAGGATCACAACACCACTGCCCCTTTCTCATGACAACAAATCTCTACCAGTATTGTAGCAACTCACAACCCTTCACATATGGTGGACCTCCACCAATACCGTGGCCAGCTGCGATCTAGAATGTTAGCAAACTTCTATCACCATTTTGGCCATCTGTAATCCTGCTCACCACCATGCGGTCATCCTGGGACTTTCCATTCAGAATCTTAGAAGAAGGATCACTGACAAGAAGCTCTTGGGTTAACAATAGAGAAAGAACAAGAACAAAGGCACAAGATTCAAACCAAATAAAGTACAATAAAAATACTCTCATAAATGATTTAGGGCCAGCATGTGATTTTTCCCAACAATCAACCAACTAAGGGCTAGCCTATTGTCTCATCTAAAATTCAAAATGGTTTAGAGCCAATCTGTGATCTCACCTAACAACCAAATTGACTAATGGCTAGCCTACAATCTTGACTAAAATTCAAAATAATTTAGGATTAGCCTAGAGTCTTGTCTGATAATCAAATTAACTGAGGGCTACCCTGTGGTCTTACCACAAAGTCAAAATAGTTTAGGGTCAATCTATGGTCTCACCCGGCAACCAAATAGACTTTGGGCCAATTTGTAGTGTAGTCTAAAAGTCAAATGGCTTAGTACCAGCTTGTGGTCTCACTCAACAACCAAGTCAACTAAGGGCTAGCCTACAGTCTCATCTAAAAGTCAAAATGGTTTAAGGCCAACTTATAGTCTCGCCCGATAACCAAATTGACTGAGGGCCAACCTACAGTCTTGATTGAAAGTCAAATGATTTAGGACCAGCCTGTCAGTCTCACACCATAACCACTTTGACCTAAGACCAGCTTATGGTCTCACTCAAAAGTCAAAATGATTTAGGGTTAGCCTGTGGTCTCACTCGATAACAAATTTGACTTAGAACTAGTCTGTAGTCTTTCTTGAAAGTCAAACAGTTTAGGGCCAGCCTGCGATCTTGCCCAATAATCAATTCAACTTAGAGCTAGCCTGTGGTTTCGACCTGAAACCAATTTGAACTAATGGCCAGCTCACAAGCTTGCCATGATGTTGTTAAGATAGCCCATCAACCATCAAATTGAGAGCCGACAAATATAAATTGATTAAAATGACTTGATCATGCCAAATTCAAATTAGCATAGCCAAGACAAACAAACAAAGTCAAATTCACTCAAATTAAGCATTAGGAAAATCCAAATAGATAGTAAATAGATGGACTAAAACCAATCTAGATAGATAGAAAAGCCCTAGTCGATTAACTAGTGCCAGATTGATCATCTGGTCTTACTAAACTGGAAAAAACATTAATTTGCAGTCAGTTGATTGGTAGCATAATCAATTGTCCACTTCAGACTAAAATAACATAGTTTAGAATCAGTCCAAATCAAGTCAAGCTTTGGTCAATTTAGACTTGGGTTAATTCAAGGCCAAACTAAGCTAACCTAAAAGCAAAACCAAGTTTGAATTAAACTCTAAATGGGTCAAACAAGATTCAAACTAAAATAAAACAACTTTGAATTAAATCAAACCATGACAAATTTGAGGCTAAACCTTCAGGAGAGTTAATTGGCTCAAACTAAGTGTGATAAGCCTTTGGCAATGCTCCATGGTATACCTGGCCCCTTGAGCCGTGGATAATACTACCAGCCTGACTTGAATCAAAACTAGTTCAAATAAGACTAAGTTGGGTCAATTTGAGTCCCACTGGGTGTAGGCCACACTCCAAGGCTTCAGCCAATTTGCCAAGTAGTGGGTAAAATACTTCAAACTCAAAGAGGTTAACACCTATGCCCTATGGGCAACGGAATAACTCAAATCATGAAGTTATCACCTACACCTTATTGACTATAAAAATACTTTAAAACCCATGAAGCTATCACTGACACTGCATTATCTATGGAAAACACTTCAAATCCATGAAGCTATCACTTATGCCTCTTTGGCTATGAAAATACTTCAAGGTTTATAAAGTTATTACTTACGCCTCATTAGCTATGGAAATATTTTAAACCAATGAAGTTATCACTTATGCCTCATTGGTTATGGGAATACTTCAAAACTCATGAAGTTGTCGCTTACGCCTTATTAATTATGGAAATACTTCAAACTCGTGAAGTTATCACCTATGACTTATTAGCTATGGAAACACTTTAAAACACATGAAGTTGTCGCTTATACCTTATTGGCTATGGAAACACTTCAAAATCCATGATATTATTGTTTATGCCTTATTGGCTTTGGAGGCACTCTAAACTTATGAAATTATCACTTGCACTTCATTAGCTATGGAAACACTTCAAACTTATGAAATTATCACCTATGCCTTATTGGCAATGGAAAAAATTCAAAATTAAAGAAATTGTCACCTACACCACATTTGCTATAGAAACACTTCAAACCCATGAAGTGATCACCAACGTATCATTGGCTATGGAAAAACTTTGAACTTATGAAGTTCTCACTTATGCCTCATTGGCTATAGAAACACTTTAAACTCATGAAGTTATCACTAATGCCTCATTGGCTATGGGTACACTTCAAACTCATGAAGTTATCACTTACACCTCATTGGCGATGAAAATATGTCAAGCTCATGAAGTTATTGCTTATGCCTTATTGGCTATGGAAATACTTCAAACTAAATAAATTTACCACTTACACCTTATTGGTTATGGAAATACTTCATACCATGAAATTATCACTTATGCCTCATTGGCTATGGAAATGCTTCAAACCAAATGAAGTTATCACCAACGTTCTATTGGTTAACGAAAATACTTCAAACTAAGAAGTTATCATCAACACCTTATTGGCTAATGAAGATATTTCAAATCAAATGAAGTTATCGCCAATGCCTCAATAAGTTATTGGAAATACATCACTCTTTGTTCCATTTCAGTGTCCCATCCCTTTTCGTGTCCCACTGGACAATGCCACTAAACCAAATTAGCAACGATTAGTAAGGATCAAGTTAAGACCTATTTGCGTCAGACTCCATATAGTCTAATGCACAGGAGTGAGCCATGTACTATTTCTTGAAATCAATCAAATACTTTATTCTTTTTTCTTATGTCTCTATTTTATTAGCTAGGTTTCTTACTTTAGTAGGTTCCTGATAATTGTTAAGGTAATTAATAATAAGAGCTTCCTTATTGGAGGCCAATATTCTCACAATACCTGATAGCATAATTTAAATTAAATAACTTTGATTTATGATTTAAGGTCTCTCTCCAGGTTCTCTGCCATTCCCAAACAATCAAAATTGATCCCACAAATTCTGACATGCCTAGTGGGACTTGACTTCTCCTCCAATTGTGGAAATCTACCTAATATGATGAGCCATTGACAAAGTAGAATTATAACTAAAGAATAATAAATTATATTCTCTCTTTTAGAAAGAAAACATTATATGACATCAGCTAGGAGCATAAGCATCATATGGCATTAGTTAGGAGCATCTCTACCCCAAGGTACACCATCTCCTAGGGGCAAGATTGGCTATGCATCTACCCCAGCCAAAGGTCACAACTGAGGTTCAAATTGAATTTGGAACCATCTTTGGGGTTGTCCAATTCAAGAAGGCACCTACTACTATGCTAACCATTATTGCTATCTTGCAAGATAAGCCTCCTTCTCACCTCCCATCAAGGGAAAGAGGCCCATTGTCATCATTCCTAATGAGAAGGGCCATTCAGATGAAGAGATAGAAGCTATGCCTCAATCAATAGAGATATCAGTCTTCTAGAGGCTAGGACTAAAATGAAACTTAGTCTTTGATCACCTTCACCCTACTCTTGACAAGGGGAAACCAAAAGCAAGTCTAGACACATGCATGGATGAAAAATAACTCATCCTTAACTATCACAAGGAAAGGAAGAGCTGTTGGGATTTTTAGCCGACATGGGAAGCCTATTCTTTGAATGAAGTCGATCATTACCATTCCTATCTCCAAATCGTTTGCTCTATTAAGCAATTTAGAGAAAGGTAGAAGCAAATCACAAGAGGGACAGTCTTACCTTAAGACTGTGGCAAAGGAGTGAATCACCAGATTAAATAATAAGAGTCATCATAAGGTTACAACTCATCATGAGAACTCACAAAGGGTGTATTTATATTGTAAGAGTCATTTCTCACAATTTTTCTAGGGGAGATTGTGAGTTTGCATCCCAACCGGCCAAATGTCAAAAAAAGGTGGTACGAATTAGACTTGGTGATGAAGAGATCCATGAGGAAAGGGCCCTTGTGGACCAATAATTGTTACCACATCGAAGAGAAGGTGTGACAACCCTCTCCATGAGCAAGCTATTGAATGGTGGCAACTCGACTAATGGGAGAAGTTTTCCTTGACCTAAAACTCAGGTCTTATCTCCAAGATATGGACTATCATGTTTTGATAGAAGCCTTAGTCATAACTAAAAGCTCCAATCAAGAAGTGACTATAGAATCACTACAAGAATAGCTGAAATAGCAAGGAAAAGAGAAAGATGAAGCTCAAAAATAGGTCATGGAGTTGATAAAAATGATGCTACAAATGAGCCAAAAGCATAAAACATTGGAACAATCTCAATAACTATCTCAAGCTGCAGAGGCAGTGGAAGGTGTATCTCCAATATTTGAGATCCACGAAAATGTAAGCCCCTCACAAGCACCTCTTCTATCACCAAGGGATACCCAATCCTTGATTTTACAGATCCCTAATAACATGGAACTGCTAGCATACATGAAAGTGCAACGAATGGTGGCTGCACAGTTGAGACAAAGAAGCGAGATGGATAGGATAAATGATGTTGATAAACTATACCCTAGTCATCATGACTGAGTGTCATATCCTAGAAGTTATACGGTACCTAGCTTTAAATAGTTTAATGGCATGGGCAACCCTGAACAACACATAGCTCACTTTATGAGTTTGTGTGGAGATTCAAGTAATAGCCACTTATTATTACTCCACCAATTTTTTGCAAGCTTGATGGGAGTAGTATTCGAATGGTATGCCAATTTACAACCAAAATCTAAACAAACTTGGGCACAAATGAAAGAGGCCTTATGAGTTAGGCTCAGAGGAGTTAATGATAAAGTGATCATTATAGACCTTGTCTGAATACTGAAGCATGATAATGAATCAATCGTGTACTACATAATATGTTGAAGAAATCTCAACATCAAGTGTGAATAATCTATGAGTCAATTTGAGGTCGTGAATCTAGTCCTTGGCAATATAAGGGGATAGTGGATGACACCTTACCTAAGTGCTTCTTCTACACTTTCCAAGACCTCATTATGCAAGTCAAGAAGTTTGAAAGAATTTTTCCACCAGCCTTACCTAATTTACAAAAATTTCAAACTAGAAAATGACAAGGCGAAGCACAGGGAATCTTCCAAAAATGTAAGGGCTGCAATTGAGTAAAAGAAACTTTCAAATCCCACCATAAACAAGGCTAATTCTTAGAACCATCAACTCTTGGAGGAGATGGGAAAGTGGAATGATCTAATGATCTCCAGCAAAGGCTTAGAAAGGAATATTATTTCAAAAGAAGGAGAGTGGGTAAAATATTCTAGGATGTCCCAAAATTAGGCCTTCAACTGCCAAAATGTAGAAGGCTGAATGAGGATAACATGAAAGACCACCCAAAATATTGTCCTTACCATAGAATATTGGGTCATACTATTGAGGACTACTTTATATTCAAAGATTGGGTTGAAAACTAATACCAACTAAGCAACTTGACTCTTTTGAGGTCAACATTATTTGAAACACCCATCGAACACATGAATCATATTACTATATTTGAGGAGTATGAACCACTTGCTAAACTCCTCTTTGGGGAAGAAGCACAACATACCCCTAAACAAGAGCACCTATGGAATATCCATGTTTCAAAAAAAGCTGAAGAAGCTAATGAAAAAGATGGCTAAGAGCCTTGAAAATCCTAGGGTAATAATAAGAAAAGCATCATCAAAATAGGCTTCTCCACCTACTCGAGGCATCAAGAAAAAAAGAAATAGAAACAACAAGAAGAAGCTAGTTCAATTAGATGAATACATTGTCATGAAGTTAATCATCTAAGAATACATCGATGCTCTGGAGGAATATGTCTAAGGAGAAAGAAGCCAAGTAACTTTTAATGGGTTCCTCCTTGATGAATTCAGAGCATTGCTGCAAGATTTTGACACTAGAAATGGAGAATATAGGTTCCTAGTAGCAACATGTGCCTACAATCAAGCCAACTATTAGAGTCGTCCCATCATTTGGAATGCAAGACTAGAAGAAGCGAATAGATTGATTGGAGATATTACTGATGAAATGATAGATCCCATGGGCCTCCTTGAGGGTTGCTCCTATGATAACCATCTGAGAGAGTGGTTCACCTGTGAGTACAATTATGATATGTTCAAACTACAACTAGAGATTGTGAAAGAACTAACTACAACTAACATAAAGTTTGTCAAGAGACAAATGCAAATGTTGAACGAACACATGCAGAATATGATTGTCCATATGGAAAGCATGTCAAATACCGCTATCATACCCTGTAAGGAAATTGAGAAGGTGAAAGCGGTGCTAGTAGAGAATGCAAAGCCACACAAAAGTCCTTATGGGGGTGGTAGAAAATCACCTACTAACCCTCCTCAGGGTGAAAATGATTGCTCGTGTCACTTACTCTAGAGACTGATCAAAAAAGTTAGATACTCTAGAAAATAACTACCTAAGCTTATGAGCTCTTGTCGCATAATAACTCACACATCTAATGTAATCACTAATGATCAACTATCCCAGCCTCCATCAAATGATCCAACAATAAATGCTCAACCTGCTAGGTTTAATGAGGTCCCAGTTCTAGAACCTATTGAAGGATGCACTCTATTGACTTTAGAGGAATTATGCATATGAGGCACGGACAATAAGCATGACTCTATGTTTGAATCAGAATAATTTTATGATCACTTTAGAATGCCCTACACTAGCAAGTGCCAAATGGAAAAGCAAGCATTCTGGAAAAGGATTAGAAAAGCTAATGCTAAAGCTCATTTTGCCACAACACCAAGCTAATTTGAACATCCATGGAAGAAGTGTCCTAAGTACAAAGTTATGAAGAAAGTCATGTCTACTAATGAAATATAAGGGTTCATCCAAAGAGTTTTTAAAAATCTCTCTATAGGAAAGTTTTACATGCCTAATTCTAATGTTGAGTGGGATGATGATCAGCCTATCGAACCCTCCAAGAACATCTAGGGAACTACGAATTGGGAGCAGAGGTATACTACCTCCTATTGTATGATTGGATATGGTAGCAATTCTAAAGATAAACCATATTGGTCTCATGATGCCATATTTCAACTAAGGAGAATAAATTAGGTGCAACTCCAAGGTGGAAGGTATTGCCTCCAAGATAAGCTCCAAAACCTACAGGTAGGAACATCCCTGAAGATAAGAAAAAGGAAATTCAAATAAATGCAGACATCAAGCCTTCATAAACTAAACATGCACTCAAGAAGGTACAACATAGCAATCTAGCTCAAGAAGATCCTTACTATGATAAGTGTATTTAATGCCCTAATGATGTTATAAGAACTGAAGGACACAGTGGTTCATATTTTTCAAAATCAAACCAACTACCAAGCATACTTCATTGAAGAGAAGATGAAGGAGTTTTTATACACACATCAGACCCCACCATCACTTTCACAAATAACGACCTACTACCAAGAATGACAAAATATAACAGGCCATTATATGTTACTGGAAATAGTGATGGGATCAAGATCAATCGCATCCTTATTGACCCAAGTTCCTTAGCCAATTTGATAACTCTCAAAACTCTAAGAGCGCTAACTTTGGACATTTGCACTTGTCATCTGAGATTATAACCATCCAAAGGCTTAATTAGAATAGCCAAAGAGCCCTGGAGGCTATAACCATACCTCTAAAAATAGATGAGTTGATGACAAAGGTCAAGTTCTATGTGATTGATACCAACAAACATAGAAATTGCTAGGGAGGTTGTGGCTATATGAAAACAAAATATTGCTATCAATCTTACATCAATAGGATGAAGAAGAGCACTAAATTGATGGAGTTGTACATCCTTTTGATGTTCATGAGGTGCATTATAATGATGCAAAATACTATCAAAGATCACATATTGATGGAGGGTCACCTTCCATCAGTCAAGAAAAGCAATAGATTGCTAGCATGATTTTTCCTCCTCTTCATCTAAAAAGTGATACTACCTCAGACTCTTTAAATGAAGGAACCCCATGAATCTTGCTAGGTAGTTACACTTCTGATGAAGACAATAATAGAGGTAAAAAAAAAAATACTCACCTCATTACTAAAGTTCTAGAAGGCTTATTTAAGCCATTAGATGAGCTAAGCATAAATATCATGGAAGAGCTACCCATTCTCTATGTTTCTCCATGATACAAAGGAGAAAAGGAGATACTATTTTATATAACAATCCCTAATGTCCTAACCATATATGAAATCCTATCAACTGAGGATCCATCCGATGATGGTGACCATTAGCCAGTAGGCATGCATAAATATTTTTTGGATCGGCTTTGTTAGATAATCAAAAAATCTAACTATGGACATCCACAAACAAAGAAAAATAGTTATTTCCTCAAGAATCTATGGGATCTACCTCAAGGGCGTGTTTATATTCCTAGAAGAGGAAACTAAAATTCCAAAGGATTATAGTATATCACTCTAAACGTCCACACATACATCATGGTCATCATTGGGCCGCTGTCCAATTTCTAGGATGTCCAAATGACATCAACGCCCCCCCTAACACTTGTGCCAAAGTAGCCATGATCTTCAGACATCAAAAGAAAGTGATCTCCTAGTAAAAATTCCTTCAAGCTAGAAGAAGGGGGGCATAATGCAACTGAAACACCCTTAGATGAACCATCGCCAAATCTCAATCAATATGAAGAAATTATCCTTAAACCAAAAAGAGCTCCACCAAAGCTCAAAGATAGGTGGCAAGCCATAGTCAATAAACTAATAGAAATCAACCTAGGCTTAGAGGAAGACCCTTAGTCAATCTTTATTAGTGCTCAACTCTTAGAGAGAAGCCAAACCCAACTCAAAGCAGTGCACTGCTTTGCATGGAGTTATAAGGAGATGCTTGGACTAGATCATGAAGTTACAGCCCATAAGTTAGCCATCAATCCCAAGCTTTTGCTTGTCTACCTAAAAAAATAAAACTTGACCTAGAATAGAAGGTGATAGAAGAAACTAAGAAACCAATTAAAGAAAACTTCATCAGAGAGGAGAGTACCCAAATTGGATGGCAAGTATTATGCCAATCAAAAAAAAGAATGACCAATCTGCATTAGTGTGATGATAGGGATTTGAATAAAGTAATCCAAAAGATGACTTCTCATTGCCAATAATGAAAATCATGATTGACAACAAGGCCGAGTTTGAAATATTCTTCCTTATGGATGATTTTTCAAGATACAACCAAATCAAGATGCATCCTAATGATGACAAGCATACAACCTTCAAAACACCAATTGGCATCTACTGCTATAGGATGATATTCTTTGGGTTTAAGAATGTGGGTGCCACTTATCAAAGGGCCATGACCCAAATTTTTGACAACCTCATACATTAGGGTGGTGGAATGCTGGGTGGATAACCTACCATCAAAACCAATTCCAAACATAGGCATATCTAATTCCTAAGAGTGGTTTTCAACTGTCTTAGAAAATATAACTTAAAGATGAATCCTATAAAATGCGCTTTTGTGGTATCATCCAAAAAGTTCCTTGGATTAATTGTTAGGCACCAAGGGATTGAAATAGATCCATCTAAGATCAAAGCCATCTTAGATATGCCACCACCCAACAACTTAAAGTAATTGAGTTCATTCCAAAGTCGACTCGCCTACATAAGGAGATCCATTTCAAAGCTCTCTAGAAAATATAAGCCTTTTTCTAGATTGATGAAAAAGGATACCCCATTCATTTGGGATCAAGAATGATAATGAACCTTTGAAGGGATCAACCAATACCTCTTAAAACTACCATTCTTGGTAGCACTCCTTCCTGACAAACCTTGATCCTCTATACGGCCACAATAGAAGGGTTTCTGGGGGCACTTCTCTCCCATAATAATAAAGAGGGTAAAAGAAATACACTCTACGACTTGAGTAGAATGCTAGTGGGGGTAGAAAGTAACTACTTTCCTGTCAAAAATTTTTATCTAGCACTCATATTTGAAGTTAAGAAGTTGAGACCTTATTTATTTTTGCATCAAGTCATTTTAATATCAAAAATTAGTCCTATAAAGCGCTTGATAACTAGGCCTGTACTCACTAGAAGACTAGCAAAGTGGGCTCTAATCCTCATGGAATATGATATTAAGTTTACTTCCCAAAAGGCAATTAAAGGGCAAGCCCTCGCTAATTTTCTCATCACCCTAAGCCAGACAATTCCCTACTAAGTTGTGAGCTCCTTGATGAAGGGATCATTCTTGTTGAATAAAAGGATCCTTATTGAAAGCTATACTTTGATGGGGAATCATTTATCATACTAGAGATAAGACAAAAACTTTCGCAACTCAAAGCAAGTATTGGACTCATCTTTGTTGCTCCAAATGGGAGCATCTTACAGTATTCCT
Organism: Trichopus zeylanicus subsp. travancoricus; assembly: GCA_005019695.1. Lineage (NCBI taxonomy): Eukaryota > Viridiplantae > Streptophyta > Magnoliopsida > Dioscoreales > Dioscoreaceae > Trichopus > Trichopus zeylanicus. The sequence goes on from RXID01014226.1 coordinate 666,919, forward strand.
ACTCTCTCTCAAAACCATGCACAAATAATGAAACTAAATACAAGGACCTAATTATAGTACTAGAAATGGTCCTCAATATGGAAATATCATACCTACATATTTTTGGAGACTTACAATTGGTCATTAGTCAAGTCCAAGGTAAATATAAACTCCACAAACCTGAGTTCCTGCAATACCATGTAAAGGCTCAAGAACTTATGGGGAAAATCCCACATGTTCAAATAACTTAGGTTCCCTAATCTATTAACCCAGAAGCTGATTCTTTAGATAAATTAGCCAAAGTGCTAGCAGATCCTGACCAAAGGGAAGTTTTGATCATAGTCCATCAAAAATAAGTCATTAGCTCAAATTTTAGCATTAAATATACGAGGACTGAATCTAAATTGATAGAAGAGGTCAAAAATTTAAAAATACCATTCATCAATTAGCTAAAAAATGGGGAACTCCTAGAAAATAAATCAACAAAAACACAAGTCAAAAATTGGGTCGTGCACTTTTTGCTTATCAATGGCACTCTTTATAGATGGTTCTCAATCAATTACTTCTAAGTTATCTCTTAGACAAAGAAGTAAAAGAAGTCATGTATGAGGTGCATTCTAGGATTTGCAAAGCTTATCAATTAAGCTCTAAAATAATGATAAAGATCAAGCACATGAGTTACTATTGGCCCATGATGGTGAGAGATTACATTGAACATGCAAGAAAATGTCACCTATGCTAAGTTCACATTGACTTAATTCATTAACACCCAAATCCTTTATATCCAATGGTATCCTCATGGCCATTCACGGTATAGGGAACAAATATCATTGGCCCAATTGAGTCATCTTCCTTAAGAGATCACTGCTTCATAGTAGCAGCGATCGATTATTTCTCTCAATGGACTGAGGTGATTCCATTGAAAGAGATGAATGTGGATACTATATTTTTTTTTTGAGAAATCACTGTACACCAATTCAATGTCCCTCGAAGGATTATCTCTGACAATGGATCATCCTTTAGAAGCTTCAAGGTAGGATGATTTATGGACCATCACAAAATGGATTGGAGATATTCATCTATCTATAATATAAGGGAAAATGGTCTCACTGAGTCACTTAACAAGACCCTCTCCAAATTATAAAAGGAAGTTATCACTAGAAATAAGAGAGACTAGAACCAAAAGCTTCCTGAAGCATTATGAGCTTATCATACCACATACTGAACCACCATTCAGTCAATGCCATACAAATTGGTATTTCGGACCGAGGTAGTCTTGCTAGTGGACGTACAAATTCCCTCTCTAAGCATTATTTTGCAAGAAAAATCACAAAAGAAAATAATGTTCATCTTTGCCTTGATGAGCTAGATTTCTTGGTTGAAACAAGGGTCGTAGCTCAACAGAACTTGGAGATATCCGAGCATAAATGTCTAGGGCCAACAGCAAAATGGCCCGAGTTTGATCCTTCTAGAAGGAAAAAAGGCCTTGGCCTTGAAAAGACTCATAATCCCAAATTAAAACAAGAAAGGCAAATTCGAGCCTCATTGGGAAGTGCCTTATATTATTGAAAGGATATTGTAGGGAGATCCTACCAACTAATTAATGACAAAGGGAAAATGCCTATGCCATTGATCAATTCCTTATTCCTCAAAAGGCACTATGCCTAAGCCTTTAGAGGCAACAACAACCAAAAGTATCTATGTTTTATCTATGACATAATATTTGACTTTCTCAAAAAAGAACATCCAATCAAACACACACTACATGTTTCAAATAAAACATGGACACAAACCCCATTCATTTTGTGTGACGATCGAGTTTATGACCCAATTCAAGTCCACTTCTTATGGCAAGTCAAATCCACTCATTGTGGCAATCAAAGTCCAATCCATGTGGTGATTCAAACTCCACCGCTTGTGGCAAGTCAAGTTCATTCTTCGTGGCAAATTAAATTTATTCCCTATGGCATATCATGTCCACCGCTCTTGGTAACTCAAGGTCCAATCTCATGTGGCAAGTTAATCCCAGCATCACATAACAAGTCAAACCCACTTTTCAAGATTGGGATCCACAAGACAAAAGGTTACAAGAACGATTTGATGCAAGTCCAATTCATAAAGCAATAATAACATCCCTAAATAAGGAAGACAGGAACAAGAGAGGATAAGAATAATCATCCGAAGATACATAAAGCCTAATGGTGCTTCCTGATGATCATGGTGACTCAACGATCACTCACTCACAGTTCTTTTCATCACTTAAAGAAACATGTGATATATTAAGAAAAGAGATAGAAAATGCTTGAAAGAAAAGAAGGTAGCAAGCCATTACCTGATGATGCCAATGGTGGATGAATACCGATGAATCTAAGTATCCCCCAACTGAAAATGATCTAGGAACCACCTCTGTAGCAAATGCTTAAATTAATATAAAGTGCAGAATTTGATGACATTCAAATATCCCTTACCATCTAAACTTGAGATATCATTGGGAGGGCCTGCAAAAGCTTCGTTCAATTCATCTGGAAGAGAATGTGATTTTTGTCAAAAAAAATAAACATGGGATGCAAGAAAGATCAACACTTGTAAACTTTATCCACCTCTGGGCACCTACATCTGACAGGAGACCAATTGATGGCAATCCAAATTAGACTACTCTACTTAAATTCATATCAAAATATAGATGCATTGGTGTTTGTGAAGGAAGGGTCACCCCTGGCTCTGCACTCATGTCAATCATGGGAAATGAAGAGATTGGGTCTTAAGATGGTATATGCAAACTTGCCCTCATGCCCCTAGATAACTAGCATATGGCATCAAGTGTCATGTAGCATTAGATGCACGAGGGTCACATGTAGATCGAGATGCCTCTAGCCTCAAACTCAATTTGGGGCTGGCATTATCTCAAAAATGGCCATCACTAATCTTACAAGGGGGAATGGGTCTATCGCCACCGGGGCCTTTTGCACCTCTAGAATCCACTAAATCTTTGACCCTCTATTGCTTGCTACCTACTTTTCCTTGCTATGTGAACTAGAGTTATTCCCAAACAAAAACTTTGGATCAATGTGAAATACCATCCTACACTATTAAACCATGTTATTACATATAGACAAAAAACCTTCACCTGTTGCTCAATATCCAGAATATAATACTTTAAATTATCTTGAATATGAGTAAGATGTAACCAGTAGCCCACTAACTAGCCCAAACATGATAGTGGTGAAGGGGTAGGGGCATTCTTAGGAAAGCCTTGATTGTATCTGAATTATTGACAAAACTAGTATGAATTGTAAGACTCACAACCAAATATTGTCTGAAGCAAAGCAAAAGTACTCTATGCCATAAAGAGATGATGTACTTATAAGCCTCTAAAGATAATATAAGATAAGCTACATCTGCCGGCATGTTAGAATCTAAAAGAATATAAGGGAAAGCTTGCCACTTGAAGTTCTGAGGATCCCACCACACATGCATCCAGGCTTTTTTAGGAGTGAAAGTAGAAGCAACTATATTCATAATTTGAGTCATTTCAAGAATAGGGACTAAGCCTGAGTGACATAGCCCCTTAATTGCATCACTAGGATCTAACTTAGTATATGTCCTCTCAAAATGAGCATAGATCCAATCATAAAGAAAATGGATAGGAAACCAAGTTGAATAATTACCTGGCCCTTTGGGCTGCTCACCATTGCTCTGAAACATGCATATATGGATCCTAGCATTGCCATCACTAAAGTCTCCAGATGAATGTATTACCCATGATGTGGCATGATGAAGTGGCAAAGCCACAAACAGATGAAAGTGATGAAGAATGTCTCAAGCCAAACTTTAGAAGGATGTCCCTCATGTCATGCATGATCTAGTCAAGCTTAGTTAGCTCACTTATTTGAGATCTTTCATAGAAAAAGTCAACCCATTGGTCAAAGTATATCTAGTTTTGATTATTTTGTAAATATGTCACCATCCAATCATAAATCTTGAAAAGGTTGTGAAGGGTGTAACTAAAATGAGGGACACATGATGGTGGTTAGTAGGGACATACTTATTATAAAAACTCCCCAAAACAGAGATTTTGACTAGCTATCTTATGTCCCATAAAGATATACCAATCTTGCCATAAGGAGTATGAAAAGTGTTTATGGTGTAGTCCCACATCTTAACCACACTATGTAAAATCTCTAAGTCTTGCATAGACCAACCCCAACCACACCCCCCCCCCCCCCCCCCCCCCACCCACACACACACACACACACCAACCCACCCCCAACCCACAAGATACCAAGACTCGTGAGTTGGGCTAAAATTTGAGATATCATATTGTTGCCATTGACAAATATTGGTGGCTAAAAAAAGTTAAGAGAAGTAGCCAATTAACCCTCCATTTTCTTGTCATTTTAGTCCCTTGATATAGAAGTAATATTTTGAGAACCTACCTCTAGAGAGAACCATAAAATAATTGTTTCAAGTTTAGATTTGAAGCATCAAGACCACAACCTATAGGGTCTGAAAACAGGTTCAATTTTGTGTAAAAGACACAAGGAACTCCCCTTTCTAACAGCAAACAAGGCCCAAGATTCCACCAACCTCAGCATAAGAACATACCCATGATTCGACACCAAAATATTTCAACAAGACCCCAATTTTAGTGCTTGCAATTTTCAGTAATTCAAGATCACTTGGCAGTACAAAATTTTCAGCAGATCACCATTCGTGACCTAAAAATAAACTTGAATCCGATCAGCAGAAGGAAGGAGAGAGAGAGGGTTCAGCTCCTATCCTTGATTACCAGGAAAGGGAAATACTTGAGCAACATCTTCCCAATCTTGCTCCCATTTAGCTAGAAGAAAAAAGGATTTGGATTTCAGCAAGGAAAAGAGAGCAAACACAAACCATCCTCTTCTTGCTCTTGTTTTCCCCAAAAAGAAAAGAACAAAGTAGGGAAAGGAGCCCTTGCTGGCCTACAAAAAATGTGAAGGAGAAATAGGAGAAGAGAGAAACCTAAATTCACACCTTTGTCATATTTTTCCTTCTCAAAACCTAAATGCTACTGTCTCCTTTCTCTTTCACTTTTTCTACTCTTTCTCCTATTCATGTGAAGGAAGAAGAAGATAAAAACATGGGAGAAGAATTTGGAGGGTTAATGTTTGACAAATTTGCTAATATGGGATCAAAGTTGACTACTTGGAATAGCAAAGACCTCTCAAGGAGCAACCTTGAGTCACAAATCAAAATTTGTTTTAATTTTAAATATGCTATCAAGTATTGTGGGAACATGACGTCCAACAGGCGCAAGCCCCTATTATTAATTATATGACAATCATCAAGAACATCCTAAAGTGAGAAACTCAGTTAATAAAATAGAGATACAAAGAAAAGAAGAAAGCATTTGATTGATTACAAAAGATGGTACATGGCTTAAGTAAGGGCATGCCCTCACTTAACAACAAATTTTAACATGAAAAACATAAAATAAATAAAGAAAGAAAAATAATGGAGAAGAAACTTTGATGTTCTACTACCCCACTTTCCTCACGCTAGACCACATGACGTCAAACCCAAACCATGGAAGGAAATGGGAGAAGTTTGAAATGTTTTCAATAGATTTGAGCATTAGTGATAACTTCATGATTTGAAGTGTTTCCATTAGCTCTGAGCTTTAGTAATAATTTCACAATTTGAAGTATTTCCATAGCTAATAAGGCATAAGCAATAACTTTATTTCGATTGGAGTATTTTCGTTAGCCAATAATGTGTGGGTGATAACTCCATTTTAGTTGGAGTGTTTCCATTAGCCTATAAGGAGTGGGTGATAATTCCATTAATCTTGAAGTGTTTTCATAGCCAATATGGCTTAGACAATAATTTCTTTTATTTTTAGTAGCATTACCAATAGCTTATAAGGTTGGGCATAGCTTGAAAATGTGTCACCAATTGCTTCTAGGGTTGGCTAACTTGAAGGGCATGCTATTGACTACTTGTGCGATTGACTAGCTTGAAGGGGCTCATTGTCAACTGCTTGTGGAGTTGACTAACTTGAAGTGTGGCCAACGACTTTGAATGCATCATTGGTTGACTTCATTAATTTGGTAACATCACCGATGGCTTAGGAAGTCAGGTATAGCTTTGAAGTGTGGCTAATAGCTTTAAGTGTATTGGTGATTAACTTCTTTGAATTGATAGCATCACCAACTATTTATGAGGTTGGGTATAGCTTTGAAGTGTGGCCAATAGCTTAAAGCATATTGGTGATTAAATTCTTTGGGTTGATAGTATCACCAACAACTTATGGAGTTGGGTATAACTTTGAAGTGTGGGTAATAGCTTTGATTATATTAGTAATTAACTTCTTTAGTTTCGCAATGTCACCAATGACTTATAAAGTTGGGTATAGTTTTGAAGTGTGGGCAATAGCTTGGAACATGTTGGTGATTAACTTCTTTTGAGCAAGGCATTACAACTAATTAACTAAGAAAGTTTAAGCCTACCTTAGTTTGATTTGATTTAAAGCATTGTCAATTCTTTTGGGTTGGCTTAGCTTGGTACATATGTCATCAATGGCTTTTGGGGTTGACTAGCTTCAAAGTATGACTAACAACTTTGAGTGTGTTGGTATTAACTCCTTTAGTTTGATAGTATCACCAATAACTTATAGAGTTAGGTATAGCTTTGAAATGCCACTAAATTCTTTTGTAGCACACCCAGTGAGACTCAGTTTGACCTTATTCTATTTGAACTAATTTAGGCTCAGGTCAAGGTGGCAACATCATCCGTTGTTCATGCCTTGGAGTATTATCGAAGGTTCAGTGCAGCTGATAGGACTCAATTTAACCCTCTTTAGTTTGAGTTCAAGTTTAATTTCATTTAAATTAAGTTAAGTTCAAACTTATGTTGGACCTTTATCAAGTTCAGGTCTGCATCTTGATGGACTTTGGTTTGAGTTCAAATCAATTTAGCTTAACTTGATTTTAGTTCAACCTTAGCCTAGCTTGGTCTTAGTTTGACTTTGAGCTTGATTTTAGTTCAACCTTAGCCTAGCTTGGTCTTAGTTTGACTTTGAGTTTGTCCTTTTGATTTGGACTTCACTTGACCCAGTCAGAGTTTGATTCAAACTTAGTTCAATCTTCATTGGATTTAATTTAAACTTACCTTGATTTCAAGTTAACCCATGACTAGGGTTGAGTCTAAGTTTATATAAATTTAATTTAGATTTAGTCCATTTGTTTAGGTCCATTTAAGTCAGCTACCCCTTTGTCCAGTTGTTGTGATTGAGTTTGATTTCACATTAATCAATTTGATTTATTGGTCCTGAGCTATTTATGATGATTTTAGATAGACCTATAGTATGGCTTTAAATATGCAAACCCAAAGGATGGCTTAGTTTCCAAGCTTGAAAGATGGCCTAGTATGAGCCTGAGGGCTGACTGGGTGCGAGTCTAAAGACTGGCTTAGATGTGAGTTGGAAGGTTGGCTAAGATACGAGCTCAAAGGCTAGTTTGGGTGCAAGCCCAAAGGCTTGCTGAGTGCAAGCCTAAAGACTGGCTAAGTGCAAGCTTGAAAGCTAGCTGTGTGCAAGCCTAAAGGCTGGTTGAGATGCAAGCTCGAAAGCTGGATGAGTGAGAGCCTGAAGGCTAGCTAAGATGTGAGCCTTGAGATTGGCTTGGGTGTGAGGCCTAAAGATAGCTGAATGTGGGCCCAAAAGCTAGTAGAGTGTGAGCCAAAAGCCTAGTTTAGATACGAGCTCAAAATTTAGCTAAGTGCAAGCCCAAAGGTTGGCTTAGTGCAAGCCCAAAGGCTAGCTAAGTGTAAGTACAAAGGTTGGCTGAGCACAAGCTTGAAGGCTGGCTTGGATGTGAGCCTGAAGGATAGTCGGGTGTGAGTCCAAAGGCTAGCTAAGGGTGAGCCTGAAGGCTAGCAAGGTGATGGGGATTCGCCATCCTTGAGGGGTCATGGGTGGTTGCAGTAGGGTCATGGGTTTGCCATCTTCATCACTGTCTTCATGGGACCACAGGTGGCCACAGTGAGGTCATCAATTCACCATCTTTAGTGTCGAGGGTTGTGATGTTGTCAAGAGCTCTTTTTTATATTTTTTTGCCAAAATTTCCTCTTTTTCTATTTTTTGTAAAATCACAGTTATTTTATTTTTTATTATTTTTTCTTCCCCTTCAAGCCCAAAATTCTTCATTTATATTTTTAGCCAGATTCTTTTTGGGCTGCACAAGCTTTTTTCTATTTTCTTTTTTTGTATTTTGGTAGCTTCTTCTTCAAGCTCTATCCAAAACCCTAATCTTTCTTTCCCTTTCCTCATAGCCCTCATGGCCGAGCCTTGGTAGCCCGGCCTCCTTCCCAGCAGGATTCGACCATCTCTTCGCTGGATCCTGCCGTTCTTTCTAGTTGCAAGGTGGAGCTCTGGTTTGGTGATGGAGGTGAAAACAAAAGTTTGTCATGGCTCAAGTGTTGCCCCTCCTTCCTAAAGGGATCTAGCCATCTCCCAATTGAATCCCACCATTCTTCATAGTGGCAAGGCAAAGTCCTACATCTGATGGCCAAATTTGGTCCTCAATCAGCTTCAACCCATGGTAAGTTCCAAGAAAATGGTGGCAAGCATGTTTGGTGAAGCTGAGGCTAGCATGGAGTCGGTGCAGCTATGGGATAGGTGAAGGATAGCTACTGGTGTGGGCATCAAGATTAGTTTATTGGTTTGGGCGCCGAAGGTGGCTAGGGTTGGAGGCACAGGCATAGCTTTTCTAGTAGCTTCATGGCTGGTTGGAGGCTCTCCGGTGATGTCCTTATCATCGGAAGCTGGTGCCAAGCTATGAGAGATTGATGCCAAGCAATAGGGGGTGTCACATAAGGGTAATGCAGGGTGAGGGACTAGTCTAGCCCCAAGAGGACCTTGGCATCTTGGGTTCATGCCTATTATTGTTGCTAGGGAGAGTAGGCAGCATCACCATTGGCCATGGTTCAGTGGAGAGGAGCTGAAGCTCATCAAGAAGAAAGGGGTGGTAGCGGGCAATGGCTGTAAGGTTGTCCTGCAGGAGAGGAGGAAAACAAGTAGAGGAAAGAAAGAAAAAGAGAATGAAACTAAGTTCGAAACTTCACCACTTTAGTCTTCTTCGATGATGGCCTTCCAATGCTCTCTTGTTCTATTCTCTACCTGCCTCTAATCTACTTCTGTGTTTTCTGATTTGCAGGTTTCCACATATTATTATAAGCTCATGAAGAGATAGAGTTAGGCTTAGATTGAACTTTTTTTTGTTTGAATTTTGAATGATGGATGCGGATGTAGAGGGATATAGATATGCTTATCCAAAATTTGGATGATCTTATAAAGAGATACAAATAAGCTTATTTGTTATGGATGATAAAATTTAAAAATTTGTACTTATCATGGACACCAAAATTATAGGTGATTATTTGCAATTTTTTTTCAAAAATTAGACTAAATTATAATTTTATAATTTTCAAGGACTTGTTTATAAAATTTTGAAACTTCCAAGGTCCTTTCTAAAAAAAATTTGGACTTATTTGCAAATACAAATTCTTGAGAAAATTATTTGCAAAACTAAAAAATTAAGGAGCTTATTTGTAAATAAAGAATTTTAGAGAGGTTCATTTGTAAATCACAGATTTCATGGTACTAGATCATAATTATTGATCATTTGAGGGGCTTATTTGTAAATCTTAAATTTTATAGGAATAATTTATAATTTTAAGATTTTATTGGATTTTTTTGTAAAATTCTCATTTTAGGAATCTGTTTGTAAGAAAATCCAGCCAAGGTTCAATTTATGAGGATTTATTCAATCCAAGGGCCTAGTTATAAAATTATTGTGTTTTGTCATTTTTGCCAAAATTTTAGATGAATTTCAAACCCAATTCTTCTCCAAAAATCTTGCCCGATTAACTTATTTGGATTATGATTAAGTAGAGCCCAAATTTTCTAATGATTTGAGCTTAATTTGTGGCCAAACTCGGATGCAATTTAAGTTTGACTGAGATACACATTTGAGCCATAATTTAATAGTATATAAGTCATAATTTTAAACATATTTTAATTAATTTCAATTGTTGTAAAAATCATCTCAAACAAATTGTCGCGTTGAAGTCTCTTCTCCAGTTCTAACAAGAACAGAGGGTGCAAACAAACTTCAAGTACTTATCCCTGCATCAACATTTCAGGAGTTGACTATATGATTTTGAATTACCATGTGAGAGTGGACTTGATTTATCATGTAAAAGTAGACTTGGTTTGTCATGCGAAAGTAGACCTAATTTGCCATAAAAAGTGGACTTAGATTGCCACGTGAAAGTGGAGTTAGGTAGCTACATGGAAGTAGATTTATTTTGCCATGTGGAAATAGACTTAGGTCAGTTATGTGAAAGTAGGTTGGTTTGCCATATGAAAGTAGACTTAGGTTTACCACATGAAAATGGAGTTGGTTTGCCATGTGAAAGTGAACTTAGGTTACCATGTAAAAGTGGACTTGAGTTACCACATGGAAGTGGACTTAATATACTATGCAAATGAAGGCTTAGTAGCCACACAAGATGGATGGAGTTTTGTGTCTATGTTTTACCTCAAGAAACATGAAATGCATATTTGATTGAGTGCTCCTTTTTAAAAAAGCCAGAGATTTCATCACAGACAAAATATAGACACTTTTGGTTGTTATATTATTGCCCTCACGGCTTAGACATAGTACTTTTTTAGGAATCAATTATTGATTAGTGCTATAGGCCTTTTTTCCTTGTCATTAATCAGTTGATAGGATCTCCCTTCAAATATCCTTTCGATGATGTAAGGGCCCTCCCAATTAGTCTCAAATTTATCTTTCTTATTTTTATTTAGGATTATAGGTATTCTCATAACTAAGACCATTTCTTCCATCAGGAATGACCTAAACTGAGTCATCTTATTGTAGGCCCTAGTCATTTGTACCCAATATATTTTTAGGTTTTGTTGTGCTATGAGCCTTGTCTCATCCAAAGAGTCTAGCCCATCAAGGTGAACATGAACATTTTCTTCTCTTGTGATTTTTTCTTACAAGGCAATCTTTAGAGAGGGAATTTACACTTTCAGTGGCAAGACCACTTCAATCTCAAACAGCAATGCATATGACATCGATTGGGTAGGAGTTCGATATATGGTGTGATAGGATCATAGTGCCTTAGAAACCTTTGGAAACCAGTCTTTCTTTTTTTTCAAAAATCAGAGTAAATTATAATTTTATAATTTTTGCGGGTCTTTTTGCAAAAAAAGAATTATTTATAAAGCTTTAAAACTTTCAAGGTCCTTTTTGAATAAAATTTAGACTATTTGTAAATAAAAAAATTCTTTGGAGACTTATTTGTACAAAGTCAAAAACTAGGGGCTTTTTTATAAATAAGAATTTTTTGAGTAGTTTATTCATAATCGATCCTTTACGAGGTTTATTTACAAACCTTAAATTTTATGGGACTAATTTATAAATTTAGGATTCTATTATAGTTTTCTATAAAATTTTTATCTCAGGGACCTATTTATAAGAGAAATCCGGCCAATAACTTATTTATGAAGATTTATTTAATTCAAGGGACTATTACAATATTTTTATATTTGTATCATTTTGGCCAAGTTTTAGATGAATTTTGGGTCTAATTTTGGTTCAAAAATCTAGCTCAATTAATCCATTTAGGCTAAGCCTAACTTAAGCCCAAATTTTTTAATAATTCAAGTCTAAATTGAGAATAATTTTTGGTCAAATTCGGACTTGATTTAAGCCTAATTGAGGCCCATATTTGAGCCATAATTTAGTGACATACAAGTCTCAATTTTAATTATATTTTAATCAAATTTGATCGTGATAAAAAATTACCTTAAACACCCATGGGTAAACCTTAGGTTGATTTAACTTTTAGGTGAGTCTATAGGCTGGTCTTGAATTTGAATTGACTTTTGAGCGAGTCTGTAAGCTTATCCTAAGAAGATTTAATTTTTAGTCAAGCCTACAAGCTGACCTTAGGTTGACTTCTCTTTCAAACAAGCTTATAGGTTAGGCTTGAGTCTAAATTGGCTTTCGGATGAGCCTGTGGGCTAACCCTATGCTAAATTAACTTTTAGACAAGCCCGTGTGCTAGCTCTAGGTCAAAATTAAATTTCAGGAAAGCTTGCACACTGGCCTTAGGCTAGAATTGATTTTTGGGTGAGTCTGCAATTTGGTCCTAAGCCAAATTAACTTTTGAGTGAGCCAGTAGGCTAGCCCTAACTCAAATTGATTTTTTCTAAGCTCGCAAGCTTCCCCAAAGCCAAATTGACTTTTGGGCGAGCCTATAGGCTATCCCTAGGTTTAATTGACTTTCAGGTGAGCCCACAGTCTGACCCTTGGTCTCAAGACATGTATTTTTTTTTCTTTTGCAATAATATCTCCCTTTTTTCTATTTCTCAACTTCCTCTTTCATTGTTTTTGCTACAACCCTATATTTTGGGTTTGTATAATTTTCACTCTTTTTTTTTGCAATTTTTTCTTTATTTTTTTCTAATGCATAAATTTCAAATTTTTTCAGACTTCTTTGCAAAAGGTTCTATCTCAAGACCTATTCATAAGAAAAATCTGACAAAGGATCTATTTATAAAAATTTATTCAATCTAGGAACCTATTTGTAAAACTCATATATTTTCATTTTAGCCTTTTTTGGATAAGTTTTAGGCCAAATTTTTGTCCAAATAGGCTAAAATGCTAGCTTAATCACCATACAAAATGGATTTTGTTAGTTATGTGAAAGCAAACTTGATTAATCACGTAAGAGTAGACTTGATTTGCCATGTAAAAATAGAATTAATTTGTCATGTGAAAGTGGACTTCATTTGCTAATCAAATATGAGCTTAGTCACCATACAAAATGGATTTTAGTTTGCTATGTCAAAGTGGACTTAATTGCAATGTCACCCCACAAAATGGACTTAGTTTGCTATGAAGAATATATAGGGTTGATGGCTACACATGATAGATTTTAATTTACCACGTGAAGGTGGACCTAATTTATCATGTGTAAATTAACTTGGTTTGTCATGTAGAAGCAAGCTTGATTACCATGCAAGATGGACTTGGTTTGCCATTTAAATTTAAGTTTGATTGTCATGTAAAATAGACTTTAATTTGTCACATGAAAGTGGACTTAGTTTACTACATGAAAACAAACTTGGTTTGTCATGTAGAGGTATTCTTGATCACCACAAGGGATGGACTTAATTTTCCATGTGCCATTTAAATGTAGGCTTGGTCACCATGCAAAATAGGCCTTTAATTTACCACATGCAAGTGGACTTGATTTGTTTACATCAGAGTGGACTTAATTTACTATGTGAAAGTGGATATGATCTGCCACATTAGAGTGGACTTAGTTTTTCATGTAAATGTGGACTTGATTATCATGCAGAATAGACTTTAGTTTGCCATCTAGAAATGGACTTAGCTTGCCATTTAAATACAAACTTGATCATCACAAAAAATTGACTTCAATTTACCACATATAAGTGGACTTGGTTCTCCACATAAAAATTAGCTTGATCGCCATGCGAAAGTGGATTGAATTTGCCATGTGAGAGTAAGCTTGAAATGTCACATAAAGGTAGACCCAATTTACCACGTGGAAGTGGACTTGATTTACCATCAAAATATAGGCTTTATGGCCATGTAAAATGATCTTAGTTCACTATATGAAAATAGAATTCATATGTCACATAAAAGTAGACTTTATTTGCCATTTAAAAATGCAAGTTTGATTTTCCATTTAAATGTAAACTTGATTGCTATGTAAAAGAGATTTTGTTTGGTATGCAAGAGTGAACTTATTTTGACATATGAAAGTAGACTTGATTTACTATTTAAATAGGGCTTTATTGCCATGTAAAATGGACTTAGAATTGGCTACTTTTGAAAGTTGTTACATTGATTTTGCCATGTTAGAGATAACATGTTTGACTTACCATCCTCATATATGAGGTATTTGATTTTACTATTTTGGAGGCAATCTATTTGATTCTCCTACTTTGGAAGCGATAAGCTTGATTTCAACATATTGGAGGTGGTATACTTCTTTTGCCATTTTAGGGTAGTATTCTTTATTTTACCACTATTTAAGTAGTCTATTTGAGGTCTTTGTTAAGAATTTTGGGACTTTTGACTTGATTTATTGATTTATACAAATAATACAAAATCACATGTATATTAGTTTTCTTTGAATGTCATGATGATAGATATCTCTTAAAGATTAGGGGAGAAAATTTTACTTACCCCTAATATTTTGGGGCGAGGGAAAAACCCTTGATCACCCTTTTTTGTATTTTTGAGTTCTCGATTATATGCCTCCTTGTGAGTATTTGATGAGAAAGTTTGATTTTCTTATCCACAAGTTTTTTGATAATGAAAATGAAAATCTTACTTGGTGTTAGCCTGATGAATCAATTGTTTACTCTAAATAATTCAACACCATGCTTTTCTTAAGCATTTGAGTGAGAAACAATTTGAATTTACTTTTCCCATCTTCTCTTATGAGAGGATGGATGTAACATTTGATTAAATACTCACAGTAGATTTTTAGACAATATGCCCCTATCATCATTATGTGTTTTTCGAAGAGATTTATTTCACATACTCAAATACTTTAGATGTGAGCATTTCTTATTTTCATCCTTTCATAGAATAATAATAAAGGAGTATGGTACTTATCTTTAAGGAAAATATCCCTTTTTGATCAAAACGAGCTCCACTTTTCCATTTTAGGTGGGTTAGAGGCTTACATCCATAATGAAAAGACTGCTACTTGACAATGGTTGGAGGAAGAAATTCTAACTTGTATTGGAGTGGCCATAGAATCAAGGGCCAAAAGTAGAGATTTGCTCCCAGTCTTGATCCCTTTATGTAGTAGTTGATGATTTGACCAATCAATCTAAGTGATTTGACTTTGATACTTGGAAGATTATCTTGGGGGAAGCCTTGAAGTTTCTTCACCTTGTCATCCATCTCACATCCTAGTGTTGCTTGCCATGTAAAGAGAGATAGAGTAGAGAACAAAGCAAGAAGTTGTTATTTTTGTGGGATTC
Organism: Trichopus zeylanicus subsp. travancoricus; assembly: GCA_005019695.1. Lineage (NCBI taxonomy): Eukaryota > Viridiplantae > Streptophyta > Magnoliopsida > Dioscoreales > Dioscoreaceae > Trichopus > Trichopus zeylanicus. Next base: position 681,983 of record RXID01014226.1, read on the forward strand.
ATCTTCTAAAAGGCTAGAGTGGCATGTCGAACCATAGTATCTCAGACCAACGGTTCATCATTCATTTTTCTTCATAAGCTTCAAAGAAGTAATTTATGAAGTTATTTTTTAATATATTTTGATTATGGTGCTAGAGAAATCTAATAGTGCAAAACATATGTGTTTGTATTTAATTTTTTCATTCTATCAAAATATTTTTAGAATTGGCTTAATTTTTTTGTTTTATTTTCCAATTGGTTTATTTCTTTCTAGAAAATTTTCAAAGAAAATAATTTTCAATGAATGGGTGGCATATCATTTCATCTTCGATTAAGGCCTCCTACTTGATTTGGCTTAGTAAAGATTTAGGATGATTTTGTCCCGTAATGTGGCAAGTCACTAATCTACCTCTCCTTACACCTTTTTATAGTGCAATACTTTCTTCAGAAACCTCTTTTTCTTGGAGACTTTACTACTTTTATCATATTCCTATTGGTTAGTTGCTTTTTTTATTTTAGTTTTAATCTCTGGATGCCTCTTAACCTCAATTTCCAATGTTAACACACCCAAAGATGTCATCCAGTACTTAATCTTTGGGATGGTCTTTCATGGTTAATAATACACCAAGATGAGATTGGATTTTTCAGCATCTAATCCAATTTTCTTCCCCTTTTCATTTTTTTTCTTCTTTTTCATTCTCTTTTTTCTTTTTCATTTTTTTCAGCAATCTCATTCCTCTTTTTGGGATCCAAGGTTTGCGGGTTTATAGATACCAACCAGTTCTTATTTATTTGAGTCTATCTCTCTTGGTTCTATTTTCCATATGAGATTTTTCTATTTAAGACTTTATTTTTTATTGTTTATTTGGGGGTGAGGGTGAGTTTTTGGCTCTAGGAGAAGATCCCAAAGATGTTATCTTTTGATCTTAGCACCCTTGTCATTGAAGCAACTTTTAAAATAGGCTGATAGATTGGTTGTCATATTTTCAAGCTTGCATCTCCAAAGTTAACCTAAGACATTGGAGGGTGGGGAAGGTGCAAGGATTTCAACTCCACCATATTTCATCATTGATCATCTTTATCTTCAAATATATTTTTTTTGAGACCTTATCTCTGAGATAGAAAGTTGTTCACTTGAATACCGAGAATTTTTTTTGTTTTATATTTTTTTAGTGGATTTTATTTTATGTTTTCCATTGAGAAGTATGGAAAACTTACTTGACCAATCAATTTTGATATGGCTACACATTTCATTATAAGCTAAACATTTTTTTTGCTTATCTTTTTTGTTTTATGTTTTTTATTCCTTTTTTTTGTTTAAAACTTATGCAATCATCTTACTCTTATCCATTAAGCACTCCGACATTAGAAGATAGTGTTGCTTCTTTCTTAATGGAAGAAGATTCAAGTCTTTTCTTTGTTCTTCTTTAGCTCTTGCAGCATCTAGCTATAGGTTTGATCTAACATCCCAAAGGTAGCCAAACACTCCACCAATCCTTCCTTTGCTTGCATAACTTGTGTTAGCTTTCTTCACTTCTAGGGCAAGTTGTAAGTGGTAAAAAATTGACTCTTGCCTAATGGGTCTTTGTAAGACTAATACTCTAGTTTGTATCAATGGACCCTCTATTTCATTATCAAGGTTCAACATAATGCTATTTGGCCTTTGTCTTCTAGATAGACTCAGCCTTTGCCTCCTGATTGGACTTGGTCTTTACCTATGGATGAGAAGCGAGGAGTTGATCCAAGCATGCATAAAGTGGATGAAGTCAGACACAATCCCATGCCTTATGGACTCCACTTTCCCTTCCAGTGATTGTTAGTTGAGGAAAGTATATCACAAATCTTTGAACGAGGATAATGGTGTAGGTTGGGTAAGCAGAATCATTTGATAATGCCAATTTTCTTTTCCCTGTAATGGAAAAGCAATAAGAACCCAATAATGGTTGAACCAAGATCCATTAAGGATCCATAAGAACCCAATAAAGATTGAACTAAAATCCATTTAGAAACCATTAAAGAGCCAATAATGGTTGAACCAAGATCCATTAAGGACCCATAAGAACCCAAGGGTTTAACCAAGATCCATTAAGGATCCATAAGAATCCAATATGGGTTGAACTAAAGATCCATTAAGAATCCAATAAGAACCCAATAAGAGTCGAATTAAGATTCAATAAGGATCATTTATTTTCTTTCAAATTTGACCATTAGATGTGAGTATTTGAGTGTCAACTAAGTTGTAAAGTGATGTGATAACTCAAAGTAGGTTTATTTATTTTTATATTTTGTAGCTAATGCAAGGTTATAGCAAGATAATTTGAGAATTTATGAGGATATTATCAAAATTTATTTTTGAGTTATAAGTCTAATTTTGTAAATTGTTATATGTACAGGTTTAAAATTTTGGCTTTGCATGTTTATAAGGTTTCAACTTTATAAATGTGTGTCATTGTTATGTGCCTAATCCTATAAGTCTCAATTTTAGGGTGTGGCAATTTATTGTAGATTTTAATTTAAGTTTCATAAAATTGTCATAGTTTGGTAATGGTGATGCACATTTGGTGCTTTCATTAATATGATATGATATAATGTGAAGTGAAGGCAAGGTTGTATGTGCTTAACCTACATTTGCTTGGGATCATATACCATAGAACATTCTTGCAGAAAAATATTACATTTAATCTATATTTAGATTTATCTATGTTGTTTATTTTTTATTACATTTCTTGACATATTAGATAAATTAAATAGGACTTATTTTTATACAAATTACTATTGGGAACAAAACCAAAATTTTAATACAGTTCATTTCTAAAATATTATATGTTATATGTGGGATTGGTTAAGTTTAAATTGGTCACTAGTACCTTGGTTCATTTTTTATTTCTAGTTCATGTATCTAGGGTAAATAAAATGACATTCTACTATTTATATAGTCTACTTTTGTAAGTATTTTAGAAATGAAGTAAATGAAATTCTTCTCCGCTATATTAACTATCTTCTTCTTTATCTCCAAAAAAGTGATATTAGACCTACTGCACTATCTTGTTGGAGCCTTATCCGCTATATAGTCTACTGCACTATCTTTATCTTCTTCTTTATCTTCTTTATCCCCATGCACTATCTTGCCCACCCCATTTCTACTCAGTTCCCTACTGCACTATCCTGTTGGAGCCTTGCATCACATCTAGACCTACACGTGAGCCCCACCAACTAAGCTTTCACCTAGACCCACGCCGTGTGCAGTCCCTCATAGGATGGGAACCACAAACCCATCGACTAGCCTCTCCTCAGGCTGTCTCTCATAGACTCTTACTACCCTGAGCTCCAACTATTGTTGAATTCTTCTTTGACAACCTGCATCCATGTGGGCTCCTACCCAACTCGCTTAAGTCATAGCCCCGCCACTTTGAAGCTCTGCCACCAAAGCACCTAGCTTTGTAACCACCCCTCCCCCCCCCCCCCCCCCCCCCCCCCACCCCCCCCCCCCCCCCCCCCCCCCCCCAAACACCCACCACCCACCCACCACATGACTGTGTGCTTCACTAGCTTAGATTCATGCCACTACCTCTACTGTATGGCTAGCTCCATTGTGCCCAACCAACAAGCTATTGTCGCCTCTCACCCTAATTTGCAATGGCCTAAGTCACCATACCGCCTCCTAGCTCTGCCCTATGCTCTACTACCAAGCCACCACTACCTTCGCTTGCACCTAGCCCCTTGCCAAAGCCTTACCTTAGTTCTACATCATCATGAAGCTCACCCACTATCTACCATACCTTGGGTCTAGATTTGGCTAAATTTTGTCAGATTTGATAGTGAGCCCATTGCTACTACCACCAAGTTGACTCCTATTCATTCTCCTGCTAGAGAATCTGGCTATTCCAATTGAGAAAAGATCCAAACCACTCAGTCCAATTGAGAGGAGGAATAGGGCTTCAAGTTTGGGAAGGATGAAGAAAAAGAAATGGGGGTAATGGCTTGATGAGAAGGAAGAGAGGAGTAAAAGAAAAGTAAAAAAGAAGAAGTTTCAACCAAAAGAAAAATGATTTGGCCAACAAGGTCTTATCTCAATTTTCACATTGCCACCTCTACAATCACCCATGGTCTTTGGTGCATTAACAAAATCCATCAACACCTTAGCCACCTACAATCCTTCGCATAACAGCGGAACTTCATCACCACTAAAACTACCCACAATTTTGTGCATTGATGGACCTCCACCACCACTATGGCCAATTGTGGAAACTACAGGCTAGCTTTGGGGCCACAAAAACTATAGGGTAGCCTTCAGGCCTGTCAAAACTACAGGCTAGCCTTGAGCCTACCAAAATCACATGCCAACCTTCGGGCCCACTAAACCAAGGTCAGCTTTTGAGCTCACCAAAATTAGGCTAGCTTTTGGGCCCACTGAAACTATAGGGCCCACAAAAAATATAGGCTAGCTTTCAGGCCAACCGAACCCAGGCCAACCTTTGGACCCACTAACTCAGACCAATCTTCATGCCTATCAAAACTAAAAAAAATCACCTTTAGGCCCTCCAAAACTATAGGCCAACCTTTGGGTCAACAAAATCCAAGACAGTCTTTGGGTTTGCTAAAATTATAGGCTGATCTTCAGGCTAGCAAAAACTAGGCTAGCTTTGGGCTCATTGAAAACAAGATGTCAAAACTACAGGCCAGCCTTCACGTTTACCAATATTATAGGCTAACCTTTGGGCCTACCAAAACTATAGGCCATAATTTAGACCCAACAAAACCAAGTTAGCCTTTGAGCTCTCTAAACTTAAGTCAGCCTTCAAGCCCATCAAAACTGTAGACTAGCCTTCAAGCCTACCAAATAAAAGATCAACCTTTAGGCCCACTGAAACTATAGGCTAGCCTTCAAGTTCGTTGAAATTATAGTCTAGTCTTTGGTCCTACCAAAATTATAGGCTAACTTTTGGGCTCATCGAAATCACCAGTCCTTGTGCTCGCACCTCTAAGTCAACTTTTGATTTGACAAACCAAGCTAGCCATCGAACTCACACATTCAAAACCAACCTACAAGTTAGCCCAATAATTATCATAACAGTCAAGGACTCTCAAATTGAATTGGTTAACACGAAATTACATTAAACTCAAAACCAAGTTGACTCAGATGAACCACTAAATGAACCCAAATTGACCAAATAAATAGACTAAAACTCAAATTGAACTAGACCCAGAATTTAAATTGAGTTAACCCATGACAAATAAGCTCAAACTCAACCCTGATTGGATTTGAGTTGGGTTAATTCAAAATCAAATCAAGTTCAATTCCAACCTAATTTGGATCAAATTAAGCTCGAATTAAACCCTAATTAGGTAAAATTAAATTGAGCAAAGTCAAAGTAGAATTAAGTTAAGTTTGAATTGAAACCAAGTTGACTTGAACTTAAACCAAAGTCCATCAAGATGTAAACCTGAACCAAATAAAGGTTTAACACAAGGTCAAATTCAATAGGAGTTAAACAAAATTAGACTCACAATAAAATCAAGTTTTGAACATTAAACTGAATCAAGTTAGACTCAAATTAAAGTTATAACTTCTCCAACAAAAGATAATGATCAATATTTGACAAATGTTCTTCTAAAAAATTTATGCCAAGCTTGGTGAACTAAATTCATTATTGTAAATTGAATATTCACTGTCAATACCAATAGTGATTTTAGAATGGATGTCTCCCATAGTTCCCTTGGTCATTCTATAAAGCATTAACATGAACCCAATCACCAAAGGTTTTGGGAATTGAGAATCAAAATGTATCACTATCTTTTAGAAAGTAGTTAATAAATCATAATTCAATGAAGTTTCAAATATCTAGTTGAATCAATTCAAATTTGAATCAAAATTGAGTGTTGAACATTGAACTGATTCTAGATCAAATACAAACCCGAACCGTATTATCTCGATGAAACTAAATAGGGTCAAACTGAGTCCTACTGTGTGTACTAAACCTTCAACAAAGCTCCATGGCTATGAACACTGGATGTGTTACCATCTTGACCTAAACTAAAACTAGTTTGAGTGGAACTAAACTATATAAAACTAAGTTTCACCAGTATGTTGCAAACACCTTTGGCAGTGCTCTAAGACTATGCCCAGCTCCACAAGTAGTGGGTAATGTCACTTTAAAATCAATGAAGTTATTGCTTGCTTCCTGGACTAAAGAAACACTTTAGAATAACTGAAGTTATTGCTTATGCCCCATAGGCTATAAAAATACTTCAGAATCAATAAAGTTATTGCTTATACCTCATTGGCTATGAATATACTTCAAAATCAATAAAGTTATTACTTATGCCCCACAAGCTATGGAAATACGTCAAAACTCATGAAGCTATCACTTATACCCCACAAGCTATGGAAATAGCTCAAAACTAAATGATGTTATTGCCTATATCTCATTGGCTATAGAAATACTTCAAAACTAAATAAAGTTATTTCTTACACCTCATTGGCCATAGAAATACTTTAAAGACAAACGAAGTAATTGCTAGCACCTTATTAGCTATAGAAATACTTCAAAAACAAACAAAGTTATTGCTATGTCTCATTGGCTATAGAAATACTTCAAAAACTACTGAAGTTATTGGCTATGCCTTATTAGCTATAAAAATACTCAAAACCAGATGAAGTTATTACTTATGCCTTATTGACTATAGAGACACTTCAAAACTAAATAAAGTTATTGCCTACGTCTCATTGACTATGGAAATAGTTCAAAATTGGTGAAATAATTGTTTATACCTCACGAGCTATGAAAACACTTCAAAGCCAAGTGAACCTATTGTTTATGCCTCATTGATTATGGAAATACTTCAAAACTAGGTGAAGTTATCACCTATGTCTCGTCGACTTTGGAGACACTTCAAAATCAAATGATGTTATCACTTACGCCTAATTGGCTGATAGAAATACTTCAAGCCAAAATAAGTTTTTGCTAATGCTCAGGTTATTGGAAACACTTCCACCTCCTTCTCTTTCCATGTCCTACCAAACAATACCACCAAGCCAAATCATCAACATCTATCGAGGATCAAATTGAGACCCATCTGAGTTAGACATCATATGGTCCAGTACACAAGACTGGGCAGCAACACATACCAGTGCTCCTCTTTCTCTTTTCATTTTCTTTATTTCTTTCATTTTTCTATGATTCCATATTGTAATTCCTTATAAAGTATGGTATATCGTTACTTAAGTCATATATAATTTCTTAAAACCAATTGAATGATTTCTTTTTCTCTTTTTTATCTTTCTATTTTATTAGCTAAATCTCTTGCTTTAGGAGGTTCCTAATAATTGTTGACATAATTAATAATAGGGGCTTGCTTATATTGAAAGTCAGTGTTCCCACAATACTTGATAGTGCACTTGAAATCAAAAGAATTTTTTTTTTTGTGCATTGAGGTCACTCTTGAGGTCTCAGCTACACCTAGATTGTCGAAATTGATCCCACAAAACTAAATTGAGTCAAACAAAGTCCATCTATGTGTGCCACCAAATCCATCGGTGACACTTCTAGCCTAATTGACAACAAGCCAAAATAGGCCATAAATTACTAAATCAAAGATGATTAGCATAAACTAAAGTTACTAATCATTGTTTAAATTAAATAAGACAAAATGTAGGCTTGAACTCACTCTGTTAGTCAGCTAGAATGCCTTGTCCAACATAACGTCAGTCGATAACAAGCCCAAGGTTGTCGATAATACCTTAAATTCAATCAACAATAAGCTAACATAGGTCATTGATCACCAAATCAAAGATGATTAGCATAAGTCAAGATCTCTTATCATTCTTTTAAATCAAATCTGAACAAAAGGTAGGCTCACACTTAATCAGTCAATCGACTAGAATACCTCATCCAAATAAGGTTAGTCGACAAGAAGACCAAGGCCATTGACAATACCATAAATTCAATTGACAACAAGCCAACATAGGTTGTCAATCACCAAATCAAAGATGATTAACATAAGCTAAGGCTACTAATCATTCTTTCAAATCAAATTCAGACAAGAGGTAGGCATGCACTCACTCAATTGTCAATTGGAATACCTTGTCCAAACAAGGTCAGTCAACAACAAGCCCAATTCCATTTATAATACCTTAAATTGAATTGATAATAAGAAAATATAGTCTATCAATCAACAAATTTTGGATGATTAGCATAATCCAATGTCGCTAATCGTTCTTTCAAATCAAATTTGGATAAAAGGTAGATTTATACTCGCTCAGTCAGTCAACCAGAATACCTCACCCAAAAAAGTTCAGTTAACAACAAGCCCAAGGTTATTGATAATACCTAAAATTTAATCAATAATAAGCTAACATAAGCTATCGATCACCAAATTAAAGATGATTAGCATAAGCCAAGGCCACTGGTTATTTGCTTAAAATGAATCTAGAAAAAAGGTATGCTTCAGTTGCTCAGTTAGTTAGCCAAAATATCTTGTCCAAACAAGTTCAGTCGATGATAAGCCCACAGCTCTCGACAATATCTTAAATTTAATCGATAATATGCCTACATAGGCCATTAATCACCAAACCAAAGATGATTAGCATAAGTAAAAGCCACTAATTATTCTTTCAAATTAAATTTAGACAAAAGGCAAACTTGTACTCACTAAGTTAGTAAGCTAGAATACCTTGTTGAAACAACTTTAGTCAAAAATAAGCCCAAGGTCATCAATGATACCTCAAATTTAATTGGTAGCAAACCAAGATAGGCCATCAATGATTAGCTGAGTTCAGATCCACCTTTTGTCTAATCATTCCTTCAAATCAAAAAGACAAAAGGTGGATCTGAACTCACTCAATCAGCCAACCAGGATGCCTTATCCAAATAAGATCAAGTGACAATACACTCAAAGCCATCGATCACCCTTTAAGCTAGTCAACCCCCAAAAGTAGTTGATAACATGCCCAACAAGCTAGCCGACCTTGACCCCAAAAGCCACTAGTGATGTGCCTTTCAAGCTAGTCAACCCTAGAAGTAGTTGATGACACACCACCCAAGTCAACCTCATAATCCATTGATGATGTACCTCTTAGGCTAATTGAAGAAGCAATTAATGATGCACCCTCCAAAACTAATAATTCCCCCTAGAAGATGTCAATGATGCTCCCTTTGAAGCTAAACTTACAAGCCATCAACAATGCCATCAAAAGAAGTTAAATGCCAAGGCGCAAAGCTATTGGCCACACTTCAAACTAAACCTAACAAATCATTGATAATGCTATCAAAAGAAGTTAAATGCCAATGCCCAAGGCTATCAGCCACACTTTAGGTGAAACTTGACAACCTATCAATAATGCTACCAAAGGAAGTTAATCACTAATACTCCTCATTTCATCTCTTTATGCCCGCACTAGACCACATCACTAAATCAAGTCATCAACACCTGTCGAGGATCAAGTCAAGACCCCATCTGAGCTAGAATCCACATAGTCCAATATGTAGGAGTGGGGTAGCAGTGCACATTGAAGCTTCTCCTCTATCTCCTCTTTTCTCGTTTTCATATTTTTCATGATTTTTAAATTCTCTACAAAGTGGGCATAGGCCCCACATAAGCCATATATCTTTTCACAAATCAATCAAATTATAATTTCTTCTTTTTTTGTGCCTCTATTTTATTAGTTTGGTATCTTGCTTTAGAAAGTTTCTGGTAATCATTGGTGTAATTAATAATAGGGAATTGCACCTCTTGAAAGTCAAAGTTTTCACAACACTTGATAGTACACTCAAATTGAAACAACTTTGATTTGTGCATCAAGTTTATTTCCCTACTCTCCATTACTCCAGGCTGTCAAAATTGATCCCACAAGCATTAATATGACATGCTATATCTTAAATCGAGTCTCTATTTGACGATTTCTTGACAAGACTCCATTTGTGTTGTGGAATGGCAAGAAGCCAAACATTGCATATTTGCATATTTTTGATTGCAAATATTTTATTCTAAGTATAAAAGATCATTTGTCCAAATTTGATTTTAAAACTTTTGGAGGTATTTTTTTTGGTTACTCAACTACCTCCTTGGCATATAGAATCTTCAACAAGTCCTTTACGATTGTTGAAGAATCTATAAATATTGTATTTGATGAAGCTAACCCTATTTTGGAGAAAGTGTTTATTGATGATGCAAATATCTCCAAGAAATTAGATGAGATGCAATTCAAAGAAAAGCAAGAGGGTGAGTCAAGCCAAGGCTAAAAAAACAAGGAAAATGAAAATGGAGAGGACCAACAAGAAGAGCAAAGTGGAGATAAGGAGCTTTCCAAGGCATGGAGATTTTAAAAGAGTCATTTAGAGGATCAAATCATTAGTAATGTTGATTAAGGGGTAAAAACTAGATATACGATTAAATACAATCTTCATACTATTGCTTTCCTTTCTTAAGTTGAATCTAAGAAACTTGATGAAGCTCAAAAAAATGAAAGTTGGATTCTTACTATGCAAGAAGAATTAAATCAATTTGAGCATAATCAAGTTTGGGAGCTTGTTCCAAGACCAAATGACTACCCAATTGTTGGTACCAAATAAGTCTATAAGAGTAAGCTAGATGCAAAAGGTATCATGGTTAGTAGCCAAGGATTCCAACCAAGTTAAGGGTATTGATTTTGAAGAAATTTTTTCTCCAATAGCTCGTTTGGAATCTATTCATATTTTGCTTGCTTTTGCATGTTATAAAGATTTAGAACTATTTCAAATGGATGTCAAAATTACTTTTCTAAATAGTTTTTTTATCTAAAGAACCTCCTGGATTTGAGGATCTAAAATTTTGAAAGCATGTTTCAAAATTGAAGAAGGCATTATATAGTCTTAAGCAATCTCCAAGAGATTGGTATGAGAGACTAAGTTTCTTCTTAATTTCAAATGATTTTACAAACGGTTGTCTAGACACCACATTGTTTCTATTAAAAAAGCATAATGACTTATTAGTAGTACAAATTTATATGAATGATAATATTTTTGGTGTTACTAATGAAAATCTATGTGAGATGTTTGTAAGCACTATGAAAGAGGAGTTCAAGATGAGTATGATGGGAGAATTGAACTTCTTTCTTAGACTCCAAGTACAAGAAATAAAAGATGGGATCTTCATCAACCAAGCTAAGTACATCAAGAAACTATTCAAGAAGTTCAACATAGATAAAGCTAAGACAATAAGAACTCCTATGAGTCCCTCAACCAAGTTGGAAAAAAATAAAAATGGTGAAAAGGTTGATGAAAAATAGTGTAAAGTTATGATTAGTAGCTTATTATATCTTACCATTAATAGACCTGATATCATATTACTTATGTGCTTGATTTCAAGCATCCCCTATGAAATCTAATCTAGTTGCCATGAAATGCATACTTAGATATCTTAAGAGCACACCAGATTTAAGATTATAGCATCCAAGAGATGATTTTTTTGATTTAACTAGATTTTACAATGTAGACTATGTCGGATGTCATATGAATAGAAAGAGTATTAGTAGTACATCCCAATTTATTAGAAAATCTCTAGTTTTATGGAATTCCAACAAATAAAATTTAGTGGCTCTGTCTACTATTGAGGCCAAATATGTAGCCACGGGATGTTGTTATTCTCAAATCCTTTAGAGGAAACAAACACTTCAAGATTTTAATTGTGATTTTTTAAATGTACTAAGTCATTATGACAATACTAGTACTATTAGTTATGTGGGATCGAAGTTAACCACCTAGCAAAGACCCCAAGAAGTATCCTCAAGATAACAAGTCAAAAGTGTGATAGTTTAAGTATGCAATTAAGTATTATGGAAACATAACTTTCAATAGGCACAAGCTCCTATTAATAATTACCCCGATAATTATTAGAAACCTCCTAATGCAAAAAATCTAGATAATAAAATAGAGACATAAAATAAAAAAAGAAAGCATAATTTGATTGATTTAAGAAAGGGATTAGATGACTTAAGTAAGGCCATACCCTCACTTTATATTTTAATGGATTTGAATATGAAATCAAAAAGGGAATGGGAAGAGCTCGATATTTGCTGTTACCCCACTCCCACATGCTAGACTGAGTAGAATTAGATTTAGATGTGTCTTGACTTGATCATTAGCAGATGTTGATGATTTGATTTCATGGTGTCGTCTAATGGGACATGAAAGACAATGAGAAGAGTTTAAAGTCTCTCCAATAACTTTGAGCCTTGATGATAATGGTGGCTTGTCAGGGTTAGCCTAAAGTATTCTCAATAGCTTTGAGCATTAGCGATAACTTCATAATTTGAAATATTTCTATTAGAGAATAAGCTATCAATGATAGTCTCATGGTTTGAAGTATTTCCATAGCCAATGAGGCATAGATGATAACTTCATTTAGTTTGAAGTATTTCCATAGCCAATAAGGCATAGTTGCTAACTTCACGGTTGAAGTATTTCCATAGCCGATAAGCTATAAGTGATAACTATGTGGTTTGAAGAGTTTTCATAGCCAATGAGACATAGGTAATAACTTCATAGTTTGAAATATTTCCATAGCTGATAATGCATAGGAGATAACTTTGTGGTTTGAAGTGCTTCCATAGCCAATGAGGTATAAGAAATAATTTCATACTTTGAAGTATTTCCATAGCGAAAAAGGTGTAGGCAATAATTTCAAGATTTAAAGTGTTTTCATAGCCAATAAAGTGTAAGTGATAATTTTGTGATTTGAATTATTTTCATAGCCGATAAGGCATAGGTGATAACTTTGTCATTGAAGTGTTTCCACAACCAATAAGGCATAGGTGATAACTCTACTGTTTAAAGTATTTTCATAGCTAATAAAGCATAGGTGATAACTTCATTTGAACAAGGTGTTGTAGCCAATTGATTAAGTGAGTTCAAGTCTATCATAGTTTAGTTTGATAGTTTGAAGTATTTTCATAGCTAATAAGGCAATGGCGATAACCTCATTTGAACAAGGCATTATAGTTGACTGATTAAGCGAGTTCAAGCCTACCTTAGTTTGATTTGATTGTTTGAAGCATTTTCATAGCCAATAAGATGTAGATAATAACTTTATGGTTTGAAGTATTTCCATAGCCAATATGGCATATACGATAACTTCATGGTTTGAATAAGGTATTGTAGCAGATTGAATAAGGTATAGATGACAACTTTATGGTTTGAAGTATTTTCATAACCGATAAGGTGTAAGTGATAACTACATGATTTGAACAAGGCATTCTAGCTGACTGACTAAGTGAGTTCAAGCTTATCTTAGTTCGATTTGGTCTAAAATCTAAACTTAGCTTGGTTTTAAATTCAATTTAATTTAGTTTGTGATTCACTAACTCCTCTTGGTTTTTCTTCCCAGAACCTTTAGTGGTTGGTTCACATCAATGTTTTGTAGCATAATGAGGGGAACCATGTGAAATATCTACTCCCAAAATCACTTTTGGCATTGACAATAAATATTTGATTTACAATGATGAATTCAATTCACCAAACTTGGCATTAATTCTCAGAAGAACATTTGTCAAATACTTATTTTTACTCTAGCTGGGGCAATATTGATTTCAACTTGAGTTTGATTTGGCTCAGTTTAGTATTCAAAACTTAATTTTGATCAAGTCTAGTTTCATTTGATTCAAGTTGAGTTTGACCTTATGTTCGGTGCTCATTAAGTTATTATTGAACCTTGAATAGGTATTGGATCCAAACCTTAATAGATTCTCATTAGGTCTGTAATGGATCTTGGGTCCAACCCTTAATAAGATCTTAATGGATCTTTAATAGATTTTGGATCCAACCTTTAATGGGTTTTTAATGGATTTTGGATTTGGCCCTTAATGGGTTCCTAATGGATCTTAGGTTTGACCTTTAATGGGCTCCTAATGGATCCTTAATGGACTTGGGTTTGAACCTTAGTGAACCTAGGTACAAGTTCAAGTTGATTCAGGTACAACTGATTTTGGTTTGAATTTGAGTTCAACTTGACTTGATTAGGGTTTAGTTTAAACTTGAGCTAACCCAACTAGGGTTTGATTCAAATCTGATTCGACCTAATTAAGATTTAGTTTGAATTTAATTTGATCTCAAATTGATCCAATTTGGACTTGATTAGGGTTGGGTCTAAATTGATCTAGTTTGGGTTAACTCAATTTGGATTTGAGTCCAATTTAATATGAGTATCAATCCATGTATTTAATTTACTTAAGTCCCTTTAATGATTAATTTGAGTCAATATGACTTTATTTATTCAATGTGATTAAATCACTTTAATTTAACTGATTTAGCTTAATGGTTTTATTCTGAGAGCCTCAAGCTATCATGATGAATTTAGGTGAGCTCGTGGGCTAACCTTGAGTCAATTTGGATTCTCAGCAAACTGACAAGCTAATTATGATTTACATATTCAGCGAGCTCGCAAGCTGAATTTAGTTCAAATAGACATTTGGTGAGCCCCTAGGCTAGCTTTAATCTAAATAGATATCCAGTGAGCTCGCAAGTTAGTCTTAGTCTAAATAGACATTTGATGAGGGCTAGCTTTAGACCAAATAGGTATTCAATGAGCTCACAAGCTAACCATAGTCCAAATAGACATTTAGAGAGCCCACCGGCTAGCCTTAGTCCAAATAAATATTTAACGAACTCACAAGCGTTAGTCTAAATAAATATTTGGTGAGCCTATAAGTTGGCCTTAATTTGAGTAGATGTTGGGCAAACTCACAAGCTGGCCTTAGTTCAAATATATATTCAGCAAGTTTGCAGGCTAGTCTTAGTCTGAAAAAATGTTTGATAAGCTTGCAAGCTGCTCTTAGTCAGAATAAATATTTAGTGATCTCACAAGTTGACCTTAGTTCGAATAGATATTCAACAAGATCATAAGTTGGTCTTAGTTTGAATAGACATTTGGCAAGCCCACAAGTTGCCCTAGACCAAAGGGGGGGTGGTTGCGGGTGGCTGCATGTATGAAAATGATAGTTGTGCAAGCATGGACGTAGAGGAGATGAGCAAGACTATGGGTGGTCATGAGCATAAAGCGAACCAATTCCTCCTTCCTTTAAATTTTCTCCTCTGATGCACCTCTAATGTGTTCCTTATGCTCGTTTTCAAATTCTTTTATTTAATTTCCTTTTAGCAACTCAACTTCTCTCCCTCTTCTCATTTTTGGCCAAATTTTCTTTTTTTTCTTAGCTAGAAGCTTTTTTCTTTTTTTTCCCTTCCTTTCTCTTCACCCACCTCCTGTGCCTCCTTTTCCCTTCTTCTCAACTTTTGATGTCCCTTGCACCTTTGACTTAGTGGTCAGATCTGGTTAGATTTGGCTGAATCTGACCTCAATCGGCAATGAACAATGACAGGGAGCTCCAGCCAGTGAGACAAGGGTGCGGGGCATGCGAAGGAGCCATGCAGGAGGTGCAACCGATATGGGGTCTTCTTCACTAGCAAGCACGAATGTGGAGAGGACGAGTAGACTGGGTGGGTTTGGTACTTCTATATTGCTTTTACTTCTTATTCCTTGCCTCCCTATCTCCAAACTATTATGTTGCTCATTCTTTTCTTTTAATTCATGATACTTCCCTCTTTAATCTCTATCTCCAAGATCTAATCTCTCCCCTCTTTTTTGGCAAGAAATTTAGGATTTTTATAGCCCACGAATGGATTGGATCATCTCCATTTAAAATTTTAAATTACAAACATGGATAATGATCTTTTGTTCAAATTCCAAATATAGATAAATAGATGTGGATGAGATTTATTTCTATTTTACTTTAGATGAGAATTTATTTAGATAAATATTTTTTTGAATAAAGATTTATTTATATGATGATTTATTTGGATAAAAATTTGTTTAGATAAGGATTTGTTTGGATAAGAATTTATTTATATGAAAATTTGTTTAGATGAGGATTTATTTGGATAAGGATTTATTTGAATAAAAAATTATTTAGATCAGAATTTATTTGGATAAGAATTTATTTAGATAATGATTGATTTGGATAAGGATTTATTTAGATGAGGAATTATTTAGATAAAAATTTATTTGGATAAGGATTTATTTAGTTGAGATTAATTGGATGAGAATTGTATTTGAATAAGGATTTGGCTATGGATAATGATTTTTTGTTTGGATTGGTTATATATGGATAGGGATGTGACTAATGAGTATTTATTTATTGCAAATAATAATAATTTTAAAAGTTATACTTATCTTGGATATTAAATTTATAAAGGTGGTTATTTGTAATTTTTTTAAAAAATTGGCCTAAATTATAAATTTTGTGGGCCTTTTGTAAAAGGACAAAAAATTTTGAAACTTTCAAGATCCTTTTCGAATAAAATTTGAACTTCTTAGTAAATAAAAATTTTTGAGGGACTTACTTCTAAAAAATTAGAATTTTAGAGATTTATTTGTGAATATAGAATTTTGAGGGATTTATTCATAAATTTTAAATTTTGCGGCAACTAATTTAGAATTTTAAATTTTTATTGGACCTTTTCACAAAATTTCAATCGTAAGAAAAATATGACCAGAGACCCTATTGTAAGAATTTATTTAATTTTTTTTATTTTAATCCATATTTAGATAAAATTTTGGGTCCAATTTTGATCTTCACATCTGGCCCATTTAGCCTTCTTTAGTTTGAGCTCGAACTTCTTAAAAATTCAAGTCCAAATTGAGCTTAATTTTTAATCAAAATAGAGATAGCTGTAGGGCCTCACATAATAGCAATTAGTGCAAACACTGCCTCAGTGGGAATGCTTGTAGCACACTTGCCAGTGGCAGCAAAAGAACTTGAGGAAGTCATCACAAGAGAAAGATTGGAGGTTTAAGTAGAGAGGTCATTGGAAAGGAAGAGTGGAGCTAGAGCCAAATGATAGAAGTTGGGGATGAATGGGGCATATATAATGTTTGCTAAACCAATGGATAACCCCAATGTGTCCCAATCCAGTCCATCGAATGCCAAAAGGTGGAAGTACAAATTTAACCTTCAAAATACAAGGAATACCTGATCCCACTTAATGACACCTCGGTGATTGAACCGATGGCTTAGTGCCTTTATCTCGAAAAGGAGTGAACCCTAATAATTTCACATGATTTATTAAAATGGTGGTCTAATTTCCAAAGTGATGCATTTAGTTGAGATTGAACTAACTCCACGCCCTAAATCAGGAAGTTGAAGCTCAAAGTTGGAAGTATGATGATACACCAAAGTAAATTTACCCAAGCCAAAATGCTAAAGCTATCTCCTGAATCAAATAATTGATGGGGTTAGCTGAAGACCCAAAATGAATCCACCTTCGAATAAGTTGCAACTCGAACAACTAGATAGAAAGTCACTCTAAAGTAAATCATGAGGTCCTGTGACGCTAGTAGGCTTGGTGACCTTAATATATTAATACCTCATTTAGTGAACTAAGTATTTATATATACCTATCCACCAAAGTAATGTCCTGAAGGATCCAAGATTCACAACAATCAATTATGAGGAGTCCAATAGGAATCACAAATAAGATCAAAGAATCTCACATATGCTAAACCACCTCAACGCCCTATAAATATGAGAGTATTCATCAAGGTAAGTGATTAATACTAATTTCTTAGATCCACTCTTTATTTTATGATTGCGACTAACTTGGGTGTTGGATAGGCTACCGTAGGAAAGTTTCTGATAGTCTTTTTACGATTTTTTTTTTCTTCTTATAGAGTGATGAAAAATGGCCTAGCAGATCTAATTTTCAGGAGCCTCCCAAACTAAAATCGGTGGTGAACAAGACTCCCGTAATAGTTTTCATAAAAAAATGAACCAAAATCTAAAGGAGGCTAATCCTAACATACGAGAAACCAAGTTAATTCCAATTGAAAATCCAAATGACAACCTAAGAGAATGTGAATTAGGTTTTGCAATGAAAACTAGCAAATTTTTAGTCAGTTAAAATTCCAAACTAATCCACAAGACAATACCACAAAATTTTCACAATTACAAATAATCAAATTACCACAAATGTAATAATTCAAGAGAACAAATAGCAAGGAGTATATTAAGACATACGTGGTTCGATAGCCAATCACACCTAGTACACAGTTTTTATCTCAATTTTAAAAGTTGCAATTACTTCAATAGTAATGTTGCTTTATTACATCTAACTTTTATTCCAATTGAGCAAGAATCTGCTCCAACATTGGAGTCATGTCTCTCTCATACTCCTAATACTGTAGGAGTATTTACAAGCAAAAATCAAGAAAAAAATTTAAGTTTTTCTCACTACAAGAGTCTTTCAAAATTGAGCACAAAAGCAAGAGGATTTGAAGATTAAAAATTATTTTTTACAGCCCTTGTGAGGATAGAAGACTTATAGGAGCTTATATTCTCTCTCAAGGATTAATCAAAGATGTAACTATTTTGATGAGAATGAGTCCCAAGACTCTAAATACCTTTTGAAACTAATACAAGCCATTGGGTTGAAACCCATGCTTTTTATGTTAGATTCAGGTGATCAAACTCATGTTTGAACTAGTTCTAATAGTTGAAAAAAATTAGTCATTGAGTATTTGCCCTTATGTATTCAAACTATCGAACTTACCAATTCAGGTGACCGAATGTCAAAATTCGGACAACCGAACTTTGCATGACTATCTATTGAGTTCAGATGACCAAACTTAACATAAATTCTGCTAAAGGATTTTCTGTGAATCTCTCCTATTTGACATTTTACAAATCAACTTGGACAAAAATAAGTTTTTTCAAGTTAATTTAAGTATTAAATAGAGAACTCTAAAAATTTTCATTTCAAATTCTTGACTCGACTAATAAAATTGAAAATCTAAACCTAAAGGTTGGAGTAAATTTACTTGAGTTGTCTTTGAGCCATCAATTTGACCTCAAATCACATTCGTTGATATACCATCATGCTTCTATCAGTGTCCATCATCACTTTTAAACTTTCAAATGGAGTTTTGATTTCATTAAGACCTTGGATATGGTATAAGAAATCACAACAATAAACCTGTTAAATATGGTTTAATTATCAAAATCATAAAGACAATAAATTTATATCCGAAGAGATGTTTACAAATATAATTAATAATTTAAGAAAAATATATAGTTTCTAAATTTAGAAGTGAAATATACAATTTGATAAGATTTAAAAAAATTATATATTTTTTTTAAATTTAAAGCAGAATTATAATTTAAAAATATTTTAAAAAATTATATATAATTTTTTAAATTTAAAAAAATATTTTTTTTTTAATAAAATTTTAAGGGGTTATATATAGTTGAGTCTTTATATTTTTTATGCGTACTTGTGCAACTTTTTCGCACATTCCTCATTTGTCCAATGGATTTGTACAATGGCGCTTGCAACTTGTACACAGGCACCAGCTAAATTGTTCTGCTAATTATTTTAGCAATTACGGCATGGATGTTCGAGGGACCGTCAGGGTGGAACTACAATCTTTTCCACAGTTTCTTCAACTTGTTTGGTTATTTAAATCTTTCCTAGAATAATTTGTCTTCACTTCTCTTATTTGGCTCTATGAAAATAATTTTTTTAGTAGTTAATTTAATTTTAACTATTTTCGGGCTCCAATTGGAAAATAAAATAAAATTTAATTCCGAATTTTTTTTAGTTCAAAATGATTTTTAAAAACAAAACTAATGGTTTATGTTGTTTATTTTAAACTATAATAATATTAATAACTTTGTATATTATAATAATATTATTTATAAAAAATATTATATTAATAATATTTTAGATATTAATAATTATACTGTTAAAATATTTTTTTTCTCATTAACCTCGAAAATAGAAGAAAATAATTTTCCTACCCTTTCTTCTGCTTTTGTCAGCTCATCAAAGCCGTAATGCAATCAAACTGGACAATGGGTTTCTTTTGGCAACGTCCATAACGCGAAGGGAATAAATGGAAATATCGAGACATACAGGGTGTTAGTTATAAAAACCCACTCTATCGGCAACACACAAATAACGGTCGGTCATTTGGTTAGGCGCCTTCAAAACCGGAGCCAAAATTGACGCTAAGAAAAATCTTCGCCGCAAACAACCAGCAAGCAACGTAACCTTTGATGGATGCCTTTATCTTTCAAATAAAAAACATTTATTACATATAACACCCTATATTTGATAAAACAACGTATATCGCTCCAAATTTTCAATATTTATATCTTTCTACGGAAAGCCAAGTATCTATCTGAATATCATAATGTCAAAGAGACATGCAATTTCTATAAAATTTAGAGAGTTATTTATAATAAGTGCAAGAAAAAATAAACATCATAATGAGAAAGCGACCTTCCACCCGCATCACCGCCTTCGAATCATTATCCTTTTTTTTCCGAACAATAAATTATTAATTAATTTTATTTATTTATTGCATGCATACAGATAAATGACCATGCAAATGCATGTTTTTTCCACAGATTGTGCAGGATCATTGACATCCATATTTCATGCAAATGATACGAGGAATAATTCCTCACCAGAAGACTAATAACAAATACATCAAGAAATGCCTACCAAATTCCATTGGCCTCATGTTGGAAAGAATGCGACACGCTACTTTCTTTCCTTCCAAGCTAACCCGGTTGGGTGCACAAAAGAATCCATGAAGTTTTTTCTACACAATATATTACCATCAAAATATATGAAGAAAACAGGATCAAAATGTCCAAAAAATGGTATTATTAGGGTTACACAGAGGAGAGAGAACCGCGGAATCTGCACTTTGCATCCTCTCTCAGCACCTTCTTGGTGTCGTAAGAACCATTCGAGTTCCAAGGCCAACAAATGTGCCCCACAAGACAACAACCTCTATCTCACTCGCACATCACCTTTTGTTAGATAGAACATTCTACTTTGATTAATTTGAGTAATTAATCAATTAACTAATTTCGTATGTAAAATTAAATTGTGCTAATTATGTTTTTTGCAAATATGGGTTTCTTCATTGATCATTTGTGCAAATTGCCCTAGTATTTCTGCAGCAACTAACTGTCAACAGTAAAGTAATGAAGACAGCATGGCCAGGAAAGTACAATGTTTAAGTCTGAAACTAAAAGCTTGTGAGATCCTACTTCAACCAAACCGTTGGGTTACCCTCTGGACGGGGAAAAGCTCATATGATGCTGCCGGTGAAGTAAGAAAGGTCGAGCTGCATAACCGCAAGAGAAGAAGCAAAAAAAATGGCGTTTGGGGGGCCATGCTTTTTACTAGCCTCACCTGCCAACAAGTCAGGGATTCCTTGAAGTAGCATTCAAGCCTTTTGCCTTCACCTTGGATCCCTCTTCTCCGCCTCCTCCACCTCCATCACAAGGCCTTCTTAGCTATTAGCTTTCATTTCTGCTTTTGGGAATGCAATGGGTTCAGTTGCATACACTGTATGCGTTCTCATTCTCATCTCCAGTTCAGCTTTCTTCTTCTTCTTCAACTCCAGCTTCATGATAGATGATGGAAAAGAACTGCTAGTCAAGATGTTCAGACTTCTTCTCGACTTCAAGGAAGCTCATGGCTACTTACGATTTGAGTATAGGAAGGATGGGCCATCTCCAGCTCCAGCTCCAGCTCCAGCACCAGCTTCTTCTCTGCAATCCCGAGCCCATTCGTTCCCTTCGTCACCACCTCTGTTCCATCATCACAGTCACATTTCACCAGTTCAGAACTTCAGGGGTAGACCGAGAGGTGGAGAAAATGGGAGACCTGGGAGCATCATCGTTGCTTCTATGATATCAGCTGGAGTGGCATTAGTCCTCATTGGTATTGCAGCACTGTTAGCTTGGCGGAGGCTGAGGAGTAGTAGAAAGAAGAGGTGCCAGAGATCTAAGGTCCTCAGCATCTCCACTCCGGTAGATAAGGTGAGCTTCAATGTTGCCCCAGACATGTTCTATTTGAATTCTTTAGCATCTGTCCTTGAGAGAGATTCTAGCATGAAAGATGTTTCTGAAGCAAAGTCTTGTCCCGAACATCAAGAAGAATATAGTCGAGAAGAGCAGAACAACCACGGATCAAATAACACAAGTTGTTTAGATGATGATGAGGAAGGAGCAGCAGCACTGGTTCTTGAGCCACATTCATCTTCAGATGATGAATCCTTCCATTCTATATGTATTTCTCATTGCTCAAGTACGCGAAATTCTAGCACCTCCGAAACGAATATTGATATTCTATTTACCCACTCTTCTCGATATAATTCCCCATGCCGATCTTCCGTTTCTCTGTCATCGCAAGAGTATTGTATGATCTCTCATGCTAGCATTGAAGTGTTAACAAAGAATATAAGCAATGCATCTTCAAATGATTCAGAACTCCCTCACCAAACATCAGATGCATCCTCTACTTCAAGGTTTTGCACTGAACCAAATCAAACTTTGGACCCATTGAGGTCATTAATTCAGCCCATTGGATTACCTTCCTTGCCTTTGAATAGCAATAAGAGTGCTCCAAAGCCACTGCCACCACCTCTGCAACCTAAGTCAAGCCTTCCTCAAACACCGTCGGCACCTCCCACGATACCAATGTCTCAAATTTCCCCCAGCTCTTGCCTTGGTCCACTAGCGCCACCTCCCAAGCCGCCAACACCTTGTATTTCCACTAACTTCAGTGTTGGTTCACCACCGCCACCTCCCAGGGCACCAATATCTCGTATTGCCACCAACTCCAGCGTTGGTCCACCCCCGCCGCCTCCTCCACCGCCTTTCCGCAATTCCGGGCACCCTCCTCCACCGCCACCACCATGTCAACCACATCAAGGCACACCATTTGGGAAAGATGGAACGCCTCTTCCAAAGTTGAAACCTTTACACTGGGACAAAGTGAGAGCTGCTCCTGACCAATCTACGGTGTGGGACAAGATCAGATCAAGCTCATTTGAGTAAGCATAATCCCTTCTTCTGCTCTTATCATCTTACCATACAAGTATTTACTAGAGATTTTCATGGGACCTAATTCAAGAATAGCAAACAGGTTAGATGAAGAAATGATAGAATCTCTCTTTGGATATAACTCGCAAAATTCAGCGAAAACTGAGGAAGTGAAGAGTAAGGCCTCATCTCCCAGCAAGCATGTCTTGGAAAACCAGAGGCTGCAGAACATAACCATACTGCTCAAGGCCTTGAATGCAACAAATGAGCAAGTCCGTGACGCTTTGATGCAAGGTAATAGAAATATTAGTTTAGCTCAACTAGATTTTTCTAACTTCTTCACACGAGTGCTCTGTAATTATCGATGGAAATAGGGAGAGGGCTTACTGTGCAACAACTGGAAGCACTAGTGAAGATGGCGCCTACGAAGGAGGAAGAAGAGAAGCTCTCCGGCTATGAAGGAGATATCAATGAACTAGATCCTGCAGAGAAGTTCGTCAAGGCATTGTTGAACATACCATCCGCATTTCCACGGACAGATGTCATGTTATACAGAGAAACTTTTGAAGATGAAGTTATTCACCTGAGGAAGTCCTTCGCAATGCTAGAGGCAAGAACTACTCCTAAAATTTTTACTGCCATCATTAATAACTTTTCTGAAGTCTACTACTGGTTGAGAAAAAACACAAAATGAGAGGATGAACATGGCATTATATCGATTGTAATTTTAACTTCGTCAACGCAATTAGCACATAAGGAATTTTGAATTTATAATGTCAGTTACTCTACCTTTTATCTATAATTCTCAGGAAGCCTGTCAGGAACTTCGATCCAGCCGTTTATTTCTGAGGCTCCTAGAAGCCGTGCTTAAGACCGGAAACAGGATGAATGTTGGGACAATACGAGGAGGCGCAAGAGCTTTCAAACTAGATACATTATTAAAACTAGCAGATATCAAAGGAACAGATGGAAAGACAACCTTACTGCACTTCGTTGTTCAAGAGATCATTCGGTCGGAAGGCGCTACTGCTTCAGAGTTGGCCAAATCAAAGCTGAAGAAAGAAAACAAACCGAAGAGTCCCGAGGAAAAAGAAGAATGCTACAGGACCATGGGGTTAGACCTTGTCCTAGGACTAAGCAATGAGCTTTCCAATGTAAAAAAGACAGCAAGTACGGATTTGGATGTCCTAATCAGCTCAGTCTCTAACATCTCCAGTGGAATGAATCAACTAAAAGTGTTGGTGGAGGACTTAACAATGGTTGACAGCCAGGGAAGCTTTGTTCGGTCCATGAAGTCATTTCTGAAACATGCTGAAGGAGTCATCAGAGAGCTGAAGGCTGAAGAAAAGCAAGTGCTGCTGCATGTGAGAGAGATCACAAAGTACTATCATGGGAATGTAAGCGAGGATGAAGCAAACCCGCTTTGGATTTTCATGATAGTAAGAGATTTCCTTGGGATGTTAGATCCCGTGTGTAGAGATGTCAAGAGCTTGAAGGCCAGTCCTATAGTTCCTTTTCGGTAGATGAAACAGTTTTCGTTTTAGAAAAAAACTTTCATGGTTGGCAAGTTTGCATGACAAGTTTTGATCAATGATAAACATGAATACATTTTTCTAATCTCATATTGAGTTGCTTAGCAAAAAGAAAAATAAAATATAGTTCCAATCATTGGAAGATAAGGAAAAGAACAAGCATGCAGTGTGATGAGAAATTTCTTGGGGCATAGAAACAGGTAAGCATCCCCTCAAAACATGCATGCTACATTGTCCTCCCAAAAAAATAAAGAAATATGTGCTACATTGAAACAGTAATTCCGGACAAGCTACACAGAAAAAAGGAAGGAAAATATCAACAATATAATGAAATACTGTTACCAGCCCTTGAATAAATCAAATATTCTAAGCTGGAGTCAACAAGAAATATGGCAGTAAGCATGATGCATATGGATGAATCTTGTCGCACTTGGGTGTGAAACACCCAACAAGATGCATGAAGAAAGATGTAGATAAAATTGGGACTCGATAAATAAACCATTAACAATAAATGACAAGGTCGCTACAACAAACTTAAGCATGACACAACCTGATGATGAGATTTAAAAGTGAACGCAATCTTAGAAACAAGCCCCTCCTCCTTGCTTCTCCTTTTCTTTTGTGAAAATAGATGAGCAAACCTGATCAACTGAACAATCATTGGAATGCAACCTATCATTCTAGTGCAAGTGACCAACTGGTCTAATTTGGTCACAGGTAATCAATATTCAGAAACTGGCATCACTTCTTTTGCCCCTTATCCTCAAACTTCTCCTCCGGCGACAATCGGTTGCCAGAGTTTGGCTGCCATATCTCTTCAATCGTCCAAATCACTTCGTACATTTTTGGCCGCTGGTCTGGGGTCTTCCCTATGCATCCCATGGCAATCTGAAGTATCTGAACCATTTCTTCCTCAATGTTCAGATGCCTCATCAGCTCTGCATCAAACTCCTCAGCAGTCCACTCCTCTCGTGCCACAGATTGCACCCACCTTGGTAGATCTACAACATCATGGTGACCTTGAGATTGAAGTGGAGATTTTCCAGTGAGCATCTCGAGAAGCATGACACCAAAGCTGTAGACATCTGATTTCTGGGTGGATTTTTGGAACTCAATCACTTCAGGAGCACGGTAGCCAACAAGAATATGAGAGCGAGCTACAGGGGGGTTCATAAGGTTAATGAGGCCAAAATCAGAAACACAAGCCTCGAGGTTTTCAGAGATAAGAACATTGAGGACTTGATGTTTCCATGAACAAATTACCCAGTCTAGGTAGGTATGCAATGCCATGTGCAGCACAAAGAGTTATCTTTACTCTTCAGTCCCAGTCTAATGGAGTTCTACCATTACCCCTGTTCTCTGTTGCATTTGAAATGAGATCATGAAAAAGACAAGAATTACTAACTGCTTGACCAGAATAGAGCATCAGGAAGCATCTAGATCAACCTTTCCATTAGAGACAGAAATGTCAAGGATCATCATATCTGAAACTCGAAAGTGACTAACAATTTCATTACCAAATGGAATGGGCAAGACCTAAAATTCAACGGAAATAAAATATTTTCGTTTGAGATCCACTAAATTAGTTGAAGAGAGACTAGGTGGGCAAAAATCCCTCTATGAGTGGAAGTAGGTGAACAGCATTTCTACTAAATAACCAATAACCTTGAAAACTACAAAATGAATTATTCTACAAAATAAGTATAGCATGGTATGAAGTATAGAACAAATCTTCAACAGTATGAGCAGGCTGACATGATGACCCCTATCTATCTTGTCAAAAGGATGCATATTGGGTACAGAAGAAATCACAAATGCAAGATAGACATATAGATTTGCTGCATATACTCAACCTAAGCAAAACAAAATAAGTTATGGGCGACTATTTTTAAATAAAACAGTTCAAAAAGAGTTTGACTTATGTGTGTAACCAGAAATAAGTTTTGGTTCTCATCCAATAGAAAACCTACAGCACAATTTGACTAGCCAGTGCAGCATTGTTCAGCATTAAAACAGAATTGTGTAGCCTACTCGAGCCATTGTGATTGCTTCCTGATAAAATAGTCACTCTCTCTAGATTATGGACTTCATTAAAATCAAGTAAAAGTTTGCAACATTGGCTGTGTCAACTCCTGTCTTCAAATGAATTCTAGCAAATGAAAATGATCAGGATTTTGGCAATGTGTATAACATGCCATTTGAAAAATAGATTCGAACAGCAGAAAAAAAAATGCTAGAAAAAGATTTGGATTAGGAGCAATACTGTATCATGCTATAATCTAGTATGACTTAGAAAATAGATCAACCATTAGAACACATAACCTTCTCTCTGAATGCTTTTTATATTCTATGGGAAATATCATAAGTCCACAATCACCACAAGTTATTAAATTACTGAACCCAATACGGAAGGAAATGTGAATTCAATGAAAGCATGAACACTTGATGGGAACATACCATGCAAAAGTGATGCAAAGCTTCCAGTAGACACAAAGTCATACACCAGAAGCTTCTCATCCTTGGAGTAGTAATAAGCACAGAGAGACGAGATTTGGGTGCTGACCTAGCCTTCCTATGATCTCCATTTGTTGTTCAAACTCTCTCTTACCTGAGATCACCTCCTTTAACCTCTTCACCACAAAAATGATACCATCGTCAAGAACAGCCTTGTAGGATGTCCCATAACTCCCTTTCCCAAGGACTTCAGCAGAAGCTCTTAATAGATCTTCCAGATCAAAATTATAAGTATATCCCTCAAAGAACGTCAATTTATTTTTTTCCGCATTTTGAACACCACTGATGGATTCCTCTTTAGGCTTCTCACTCTTTCCAACAACAAAACTTCGCTCCTTTGATGCTCCAGACCTTCTTTATCATTTTTCTTGAAAATACATATGAAGAAAAACATGATTAACAGCGAGGATGGCTGCTGCGATCACCAGTGGGGATGCTTACTGCAGAGGATCGGTGCAGATCGGAGATGGAAAAAATTGAGAAGAATATAGGATGCAGTACCTAGAGCTCGCCGGCTGCTCCGATCTCTAGCGAGGGTGCTTGCTGCGATCACTGGTGGGAATGCATGCTACAGAGGATCGGCGTAGATCAGAGATCTAAGATTGGACATGGGAAAAAGCGAGAAGAATATAGGATGCAGTACCTCGAGCTCGGTGCTTGCTCCGATCTTCGACGAGGATGGCTGCTACGATCGCCGGCGGGGATTTTTGCTGCAGAGGATCGGCGCAAATCAAAGATCGAAGATCGAAGGTCGAAGATGGGAAAAATTGAGAAGAATATAGAATGTAGTATCTAGAGCTCGCCGCTTGCTCCGATCTCCGGCAAGGATGGCTACTACGATTATCGGTGGGGATGCTTGCTGCAGAGGATTGGCGCAGATCAGAGATGGGAAAAACAAAGAAGAATATAGGATGCAATAGCTGGAGCTTGTCATCTACCCTGATCTCCGGCGAGGATGCCTGCTGCGATCACCAGCGGAGATGCATGCTGCACAGAATTGGCATAGATCAGATAATAGTAGAGATCAAGATTAAAGCCAGGAAGAAGCTTTAGAGAGATGGGATCTAGGGATCCAAGCAGTGAAGACAGCACACGCAATGAAGAAGATCGATTGGAGACGGAGAAGAAAAGCTCGGGACGATGATGGGAACACAGCACATGCGGTGAAGAAGATCGATCGGAGATGGGAAAGAAAGGCCGGGGATGGTGATGAGAACACAGCACACACAGTGAAGAAGATCGATCGGAGATGGAGAAGAAAAGCTCGGGACGGTAATGGAACACAAGACGCGCGGTGAAGAAGATCGATCGGAGATGGGGAAGAAAGGCCGGGGACGGTAATGGAACACAGGACGCACGGTGAAGAAGATTAATCGGAGATGGGGAAGAAAGGCCGGGGACGGTGATGGGAACACAACACATGGAGTGAATAAGATCGATCGGAAATGGAGAAGAAAAGCTCGGAACGGTGATAGGAACACAACAGCACAGTGAAGAAGATCGATCGAAGATGGGGAAGAAAGGCCAGGGATGGTGATGGGAGCACAACACATGTAGTGAAGAAGATCAATCGGAGATGGAGAAGAAAAGCTCGGGATGGTGATGGGAACACAGCACACGCGGTGAAGAAGATCTATCGGAGATGGGGAAGGAAGGGCGGGGACAGTGATGGGAACATAGCACACGCAGTGAAGAAAATTGATTGGAGACGGAGAAGAAAAGCTTTGGACGGTGATGGGAACACAACACGCGCGGTGAAGAAGATCGATCGGAGATGGGGAAGAAAGGCCGGGGACGGTGATGGGAACATAGCACATGCGGTGAAGAAGATCGATCGAAGACCGAGAAGAGAAGCCCGGGACTGTGATGGGAACAAACACTAGAATTAGGGTGAGGAATTCTCAATTCGGTGCTGATTTTCGGATGAAATTATTGCTCCCACCTGATGGTGGGATTCAGACAATTCAATTTGAAATTGTGAATTTTGAATTTTTCAAATCAAAATTTAAACTAGTAATTCAGAATTACTAAAATTGTGAATTTACATAATTCTTGAATTTATTTGACATTCAAACACTGAAATTGGAGAAATTAAATCTCCGATTCTCCTAATTTCCTCAATTCGGACTGGGTGGAATGGATCCAAATAGCCTCTACTCATGTAACTCTGTGAATTGTGAATGTAGTATTATTTCCAACTTTCAGAAGTTATTCCTTGGGGATGGAATTTGATACTATAGAAAATTTTTGAGCCGATTCAAGTTCTAATAAGTTGGCCCAAAATTAAATTTTAAAAAAATATATAATAAAAAAATAACTATATTTAAGGAGATAATTATGTCAATCTTTTTAAAAATTAAGATATTATTCTTATAAATCACAATCTATTAAGATATAAAAGGGCTATCTCTATTTTTTAGATATAGATACAGAATTCTAAGTCTCTAAATTTCATTGCTTTTCTTTGAAAGAGTGATATAACTTAACTTTCAGAGGGACTATCGTACTTCAGCAATTTCACTCACATTGTCTTTATCTTATAGGTCTCGCAATGTGCGCCAGCTCAGCGGATTTGATTTTAAGGAGTCTCTTGATTTGAAATCAATGACGAGTTTGACTCCGTCAATAGAATTATTTATCAATAAATCTAAATCTATATGTCATTTTCTAATAAAAAAAATACTTACCTTATTATAAATTTATGAGAAATTATCTTCATTATTCCTATTATCAAAAAATCTCATGCATTGTGATTGAAATTTATAAATAATTATCTTCTACTCAATATTTTTTTATTTATTTCATAATATTAAATTAATATGAAAAACCATTATAACTCCAACTATATAAATTTAAAAGTAAAGATATTTTATTATCTTTTTTTCTCTTTATGTAGAAGAATTTTAAATACTATTTTTTATTGCTATCAGCTAGTGAAATAGGAGAGAAAATAATGTTTGTATGCTAAAAATATCTTACTCAAAAAATAAAAAATAAAATTTTAAACTAAAGCTTAAACAATTATAGTGGTATAATGGTTTTTTTACATAAAATTAAATGATAAAAATTAAATAAAAATGATGTTGATCAAGAGGTGATTGCTTGTAAATTTTAATTATAATGCATGTGGATTTTTGCTAATAGTGATAATGGTAATTTTCTGCAAATTCGTGATAATGCAAGTTGTTCCTTACTTATAAAATCTCTTTAATAAAAAAGAATTAATTGCATATATCTCCTTGCAAAGTTTCAAAATTGCGTGACTCCTCATTTTTTTCATAATTACATATAATTTGTAATCTTAGTTGTTATTCAAAAATCTTCTTCCATCTACT
Source organism: Trichopus zeylanicus subsp. travancoricus (assembly GCA_005019695.1). Taxonomy (NCBI): domain Eukaryota; kingdom Viridiplantae; phylum Streptophyta; class Magnoliopsida; order Dioscoreales; family Dioscoreaceae; genus Trichopus; species Trichopus zeylanicus. The sequence goes on from RXID01014226.1 coordinate 712,212, forward strand.
CTGCTCGATAACCCATGGTTAAATGTTAACTAAATATATTCTTGGTTAAATTGGTTAATTTGCAGAATTTAATATATTTAGGGTTTAGGGGTTGGTAAAGTAATTAATGCATATTAATATATGATTGCCATCATATTTTGGAGTATATTTGGTAATATGTATGCTAATCTAAGACTTTGAAGGACTAAACTAGTGTATTTGTGTAATTGTGGAGAAAATATTTGCTAATTAATTTGTATTGGTATATGGTCTAAAGTTGCTAAGGTTAAACATGTTACTAGCTTGTTTTTATTGTGATAAACCTTTTTTATTAGATATGTTGTTTTGGATGCAAGCACAGGCCCCCATAGGAAAGTGTTGATATAATCTGGAGGCATGGTGGGTTTTGGAATATGATTCCCAGAGAACAAAGAGGCTTAAATATGAATGCAGTAGACAAAAAAAATTCATTGAGGTGATAGGTAATGCAAGCCTACAAAGTTCAAGTTCGATGTAGAGAACAATTGCTCCTCTTCATTTACACTAAACCTTCATTTATCCTAGGTTGTTCCAAAAATAAAACCCAAGAAATATGCTATGGAGAGGTCTGAAAAAGAATATTTGAAGACACTTTCACTATATACCAATGATAGGAATGTGGATATATATTTTACGAGGGTTGGCACACCCACAGTGAATGTGGATCTACAATAGGGTAGGATTAGTTGTGGTTGGGCCATAATAGAAGAAGGGGAGCTAAGAATGAAGAAGAAGAAGAGTTTGTTGGGGTAGATGAAGAGGAGAACGTAGATGCTTCCAATGACTTTGTGGAGTTGGAGGATGAGGATGAAGGTGATGATAGAGCCTATGATTGTTATCCACAAGAGAGTTATTACTCTATGGCTTCTTCAAATGAAGAGCATGAGTATAAGATAGATAACATTATGGACTACAAGGAGGAGATGGTAGTTGATAAAGCTGAGGGTAATATGGAAGAAGGAACAAAGGATGAGAATGTGGAAGCATTCAAGATAAGCCTTAGAAAAACAACTTTTAGTTCCATTTCAAAAAGAATGATCCCACTAGGGGTTTTTGCCTAATGTCATAGTGAGAATTATCTATGGTACATCCATGTTTCAAGGCTACAAGATAAGAAAACTTTAGAAGTGAAGGTGTTGAAGGAAGTATACACTTGTATTGGTCTGAACAAGACATGTAATTCCATGGATAGGTAATCATGTGGCTTCTTCCAGGAGAGAAAAGCTCAGTCTTTCACCTGCAAAGGTAAAAAAAAAAAAACTGCAAGAAAAGTTAGGAATAAATGGCCTATTTAGTTTGGGACTAAAACAAGACATAATCTCATTTTGGAGTAGTGCCTTTAGTTCAAAAATGATACTAGCTAGTCCAACTAAAAAATAATATCATCCCAAACCAAATTCTCCAAAAGGTTCCATATGACAAGTGCAATAGGGAAGTTAAGGTTGCAATAAATCTTGTCCATGGAAGTGTGGAGGGATCAAGAAACCGTACTCCATCCTTGAAGGTGAAGATAGAGGGGAGGGAATCCCCCATTTATGGTGGAGTATGAGCTAGATGAAGAGAAGAGGTTCCAGAGGCTTTTTGTAGCATTTGGTAGTCTAGTTGAACCTTTTAAGGTTGGATGCATGCCATTCCTAGGTATGGATGGGTGTCACTTAAAAAAAAAATATTTGGGAATGTTATTATCTATAGTTTCTTTAGATGGAAACAATGGCCTTTTTCTAGTAGTATTTGTTGTAGTTGATAGTAATAGTGGTACTACATGGAGGCAATTCATTAAATTTCTTGTAAGGACCTTGGATATGGACACCTAAAATCTTATAGTGCTGGGTAAAATGGAGAAAGGGCTCATAGAAGTCATAGATGTACACATGCCAAGTGCATGACATTGCATTTCCATGAGGAATGTGTACAAGAATTTCAAGAAGAATTGATTTGCAACTAACTTTGAAAGGATAGCTTGGAATGTTGCTCATGCTTACCCATATAGGGGATATGAAGCAACAATGTATGAAATGAATATTGTGTCACTTGAGGCATCCATCTACTTCAACAGGTTGATTGGGAAGTGGAGGAGAAACTAATTTATATTGAACTCAAGACTACACCATTTAACTAATAATATGAGTGGTAGAGCTTGGGGCCATAGAGTGCAGTCTGCAAGGGAGTCATGGATGCATTGGAGCTTCCTATGCCTCATCAACCAAGTCTAATGTGACTTTGCTACCAGGCTTGCACACTTGGAGGACCTACCACATTGGACTATCGAGCAGGTGACCCAGCTCTAGACCTTTGTGGATGAGATGTCTACTATGATGTGCACATCCCTAGATGGCCTAACAAAGATGATTCACTCCCTCATGGATCGCTTAACTCCTTGACCGCCTCTAGGGCGCAACTCCTAGATTTAGAGTTTCCATTTTTTTTTTTAGTTCTAGAGTTTGTGGACCTTGCTTTTCATGTATGGATTATGATTTTAGTGTGTTTGGGTCTCTAACTTAGAGTTTTATGGTATATGATTTGAAGTTTTATGACTTGGTGATTTATGATTTTGACTCTAGTTTATAACTTGTGCTTTGTGTGTTGATGTGTTGGATTGTATATGGATACTGTTTCTACTTCTTCTTATCTCTTGGATATTACTTTCATCTAATACATCAAGTTAGAGGGAGCTTAATCTTGATTATACCGATTGTGGTACAATTTGTTTATTATTATAAGGCCGATTGAGTCTCTTTTATTGATGTTGAAAAGGGGAGAGGGCTAGCTACATTGACCTATTATGTACATTGAGGGCTAGAACTACATTGTCCAAGCTTTACCTCAATTTATTTTGGATATTCACATGATCTTCAATTTTACATGTTGCCCATGCTTTAATTTTTATTTGTATGTCTGTCATTATCAAAAAGGGCGAGATTGTTGTCCCTTCTAGTTTTGATGATAAGTAAATGATATTTAATGATTTACTTGAGTTGTATTTAGCCAAAATACTTAAAGCTCTCAATGAAACATTTGAAAGCTTCAAGGATAAGGAGAAGCACAATGGTGAAAGAAACTACATGAAGACTTATGAGTGACCCAAACAAGGCCAAGGAAACTCAAGAAATTATCATATGCTAGGTCTAGTTTTTTCTTTATTTTGATTCATGTCGAAAACTTGTTTGAGATAAATTGTTTGATGTTCAAGGTCATGTAAGAGTTCTACATGAAACTCTTAATAGAGCTTTCCTAACTGAACCGGATGTTCGGTTCTAAACTGGACACTTGGTTAAGTCAAGCTGAAAATCAAAGTTTCAGCTTAAGGTAAAACAAGACATTCAGTACAAAATCAAAAATCTGGCTGGCTTTTTGTATCCAACTAAACCAGACATCTAGTATAGAATTGAACATCTGATAAGGCTTTGAAGTTGACTCTATGAACTAGAACTGAATGTTCAGTTCTCTGAAATGGATGTTGGTATGGATTTTCTATGAGACTAATGGCAAGTTTTTTGACTATTGGAGCAAACCAAGCCATGGGATCTCACCCCTAATAGCTATTTTTGACCCTAAACATATAAACAGAGTTGAAGAGGCTTTTATTAATAACTTTTATACTTTCTAATCTGTGTTAAAAGAGATCAAAATCTTCTTCAATTTACTAGTCATTCTTGAGCTCTAAACCTTCTAATCTCAAGCTTTCATCACCCTTTTCTTTAGCCTTGAGAGAACTTTGTGTGAGCTTAAGATTGTTCAAATTATTATGAATTTTCACTTGTAATCCACTCCAAGATTATTTGAAGTTGTTGAGAGTGACTAACTCTAGTTAGAGTAAACTTGCCAATTGGAGCAAGGAGATTGTACAGGGTTTGTTTCACCGCGAAGTGGCACTCTTAATAAAAAAGTTAAAATCCTTAAGACTGAGGCAAGGGCTGTAGAGTAGGGGTGGTTGGTCTCCAAACTATGTTAAATTTTGGTGTACTTTATCCTCTATCTTATCTTATTTACTTAATGCACATTTGATTGTGAATTGAATCGATTTTGGATTTTATCGAAAAAATTACATTGATTTTCAAAACCTAATTCATTCCTCTCCCCTCTTAGATGATTTATTTACTTTTGAAAGCTAAGTTTGAATAATCAAACTACCCTATTCAAATAACCAAACCATAGACAAAAATATAGTTCAAGCCAATATTATAAGTCATAGTTACATGACTATTTGGCATTTCATTAAATTAACTTGGGGAAATGTAGAATAGTATGAATTTTCAAATTAATTAAAATGTCAAATGGAGAGCTCTAAGACTTTAATGATCAAATCCTCATATTTACTAAAAAAATAAAATATAAACTAATAGAATTGGGGAGGAAGTAGGTTGGGAGGAGGAAAAGAGAAATGAAGAAATAAAAAGCAATCATGAATTTCTACCAAACATTGGGGAGGGAAGAGAAGAAAAGAAAAAGGAAAAAAAGAAAAGAAAGAGAAAAAAAGAGAAGAGAGAAAAGAAAAAAGAAAAAAATTATTATAAAAATTTTAAAATATTGGGGTTGTCTCAATTCATGTACAAATTGAGTTGATCATATTTTGCTCAACCTAAGAGAATCTTTTGAAACCATCATACTTGGCCTAAAAATATTCTTCAAAATTTCAAGCGTCAGACTCAACCTAAGGTAATAATTTGAGATCCCAATCATCACTCAGCCTAAGAGAATCTTTCAAGTCTAGATTGCCACTCAGCCTAAAAGAATCCTTCAGATTCATGACCATCACTCAGTTAAAGAAAATCTTTTAGGGTCTTGACTATCACTCAGTTTAAGAAAAACTTTTAGGGTCCCAATCACCACTCATCCTAGGAAAATTTTTTGGGGTCCCAATTATCACTCGATTTAAGTAAATCTTTTGGGGTTTTGACCACCAAACTCAACCTAAGAGAATCCTTGGGGGTCCTAACTTCCACTCTATTTAAGAAAATTCTTCGGGGTCTAAGTTTCTACTCGTAAATTAAAGGTAGTCTTCTGATTTTAATCATTTGAGCAACCAAGTCAATTTATCAATCCAATCACCTGAAAAAAAAATTAAGTCAAGTTAGGACAACTTAATCAAATCAAATAAAAAAAATGTATCAATCAGGTACGCGAAGTTAATTGAATGCAAGTAAACCAACTAAAGTAGTTTTCCAAACCATTGATAATCAACTAGTCAATTACATTGATCCAAATTGGGCCAACCTAGTTTAAGCAAATTAAATAAAATAAGTTAAACTTAAATAAATCACCAAAATGAGTTAGGCTTGTCCATTTTTAATTAAACTCAATTAAATTGATAGTGGACTGAAATAAGACTCAAATAGACTCACACTAAGCCTGTACTTTGTGCAAAATTAAAAACTAAACTAGTTCAAGCCTAAACCCTAATTGGGTCTAACTAGGTCAAAATAGAATCAAAACCAAATTGAGTTTGAGCTAGCAATGGGTTGAACTTGAATAAGAACTAGATTGAACCTAAACCAGAAGCAAGTCAAAGCTTAACTAGAACCAAGTTGAGCCTTAACTAGAACATGGTCAAAGCTTAACCTAAACTAGGTCATATCTAAACTAGATCAAACTTGAATCATAAGTAGGTTAAATATGAACTAGAGGTCAAACCTACACTAGAACAGGTCAAACCTAAACTGAAAATAGGTCAAACCTAAATCAAAACCAGGTTAGACTTGAACCAAAACTAGGACAAACCCAAACCCCAGCCCCACAAGGGTCCAATAAGCATCAAATCATAAACCTAATGAGGGTCCAACATGGGTCGAACCCAAATCTAATTAGGGTCAAATTTGAATCTAGTGAGGGTCCAATATGGGTTATACTCAAATCTAATAAGGGTCAAATCTAAAATCAATAAGAGTCCAACATGGGTCAAACCTAAGCGTAAAACCCAATAAGAGTTCAACATGGGTCAAACCTAAACCCAAAACCCAATAAAAGTCCAACATGGGTCAAACCCAAACCCAAAACCAAATGAAGGTCCAATGTAGGTCAAATCCAAACCCATTAGTACCCAAAGTCCATTCAGGATCCATTATGAATTAGATCTAGAATCCATCAAAGATCCATTAAGGGTTGGATACAAAATTTAGGGTTCATTAAGGATTGAACTCAAATCTACTAAAGCTTTATTAATAATCAAATCTAAGATTAATTAAGGATCCATTGAGGATCAAACTCAAATCCATTAGGGATCCATTAAGAGTTAGATCTAAATCCAGTAAAGATCTAATAACGGGTTGAACCCAAACCTAATAAGAATAGAACCTAAATCCAATTAGAATCCAATTGAGGGTCAAACCCAAACCCATTAAGGGTCGAGCCGGAATCCAATAATAGTCAAAACCCAAACCCAACAAGAGGTTGAACCCAAACCTAGTGAAGGCCAAACACAAAATATATAAAGGATCTAATAAGAGTTGAATCCCAAACTGAATAATGGTCAATCTCAAACCAAATGGTGGTCCAACACAAACCCTAGGTAGATCGAATCAAAGTTTGAATTTAATTTCCAAATCAAACCAAGTTATAACTAGAACTAGACTTAACTAAAATAAAGTCTAAGTTAAGTCAAGTTCAAAGCAAACCATACTTGAACTAAAACCAAGTATGAAACAAATCAAGTTTAAACCAAATCAAAGATTGAGCCATAATAAAGCCTAAACAAGAACTAAACACTTAAACAAGATTCAAATTAAGTCAATTCCAAACAAGGATGGTTAGCACAAGCCAAAGCCATTAACTGGCCCTTTCAACCAAACCAAATTAGGGTAGACTTGCATACTGTCAGACATTCAACTAGTACCACACTTGAATCAAAATCAAAGAAGCCAACTGATAACAAGAAGAAAACTATCAGTGACACTTCAATTGATAGAAGTTAAGACAGTCAGCAACACCTCAAAATGAAGTAAGTTATTAGCATCCTTTAGGGATTAAACAAAGCATTCAATCTAGCCAAACTAATTCCAATGAAATCATCAATCACATCATACTTGATTAAGGGCATGGGAGTGGGGCAACAGTGAACACCAAGTCTTCCCAATTCCTTTTCTATTTCATGTTTTCTTTTGTGTTATAAATTTAAACATCTTAAATTGCAAAGTGAGAGAATATCGTTTCTTAAGCCTTGTAATCAAAAACCCATACAATGAATTATGTTTTATATTTTTTGTCTTTATTTTGTATTAACTAGATTTCTCACTTTAAGAGGTTTCTGATGATTTCAAGGTAATTATCAATAGAGGCTTACACCTGTTTGAAATCATTTAATCCATAATAACATAAAAATCCACCAGAACTAAATGTTAGTTTATTTGTTACTTCAAGATTGCTTCTTGAAATTCTTTAGCCATTTTGGGTGGTCGATTGTGACTCCACAAACTCATGTAATATATTGGATGTTGCATGCCACCTTGTTTACTTACTAAAATTGAGCTAACGACTTGATCTGAAGTTGCTATATAGAGATGAATTGCTTCATTTTGCTATGGTCTAACTAGTAGAGTAGGTTTCGAGAGGTACTATTTGAAAATTTAGAAAGCCTGGTGGCATTCCTCAGTCTATTTGAACCTAGACTCCTACTTTAGCATTTTGAAGAATGGAAGACACTTCTCACTTAACTTAGATAGGAAATGCTTCAATCCAGCTAGATGACCCATGAGTCCTTGCATCTCTTTGGTTGAACTTGGTGGATTCACATGCATGAAAACCTTGATTTCCTTTGGATTTGCATTAATTCTTCATTCTGACACAAGTAACCAAGGAATTTTCTTGAGTCTACTCCAAACATGCACTTCTTCCTATTCAACTTCATCTTGAACCCTTGCAATATTTTGAAGATTTTCTCCAAGTCGGTAATTTGGTGACTCTTTATTAGCATGTTATCTATGTAAGATTTCACATTTCTATCAAGCTAGGGCTCAAAGAACCAATCCACCATCCTCTAGTAATGCTTGTATTTTTTTAGTTTAAAAATCATTGCAACATAGCAGAATATATCTTGATCAGTGATGAATGTCTTCATCCTCAGGATGCACCTGAATATGATGATATCTAGAAAACACATCCAAGAAGTTGAGAAGCTAGTGCCTCAACATAGATTCTACTAGCTAATCTATCTAAGATAGTGAGTAGTTGTCCTTTGAACAGGCTTTATTTAAATCAGTGAAGTCTAGAGACATCCTCCACTTCCTGTTAGCCCTCTTCACCTCACCATGTTGGCTAACCAATTTGGATACTGAACTTGCCTAATGAAGCTTGCATTGAGAAGCTTATTTACCTCTTCGGTAATGGCTTTCTAATGTTTTGGGGAACATTGCCTCTTTTTCTACTTGACAAGTTTGTGGTCCTTGGTTATTGTTAGCTCATATTGTGCCACTAAGGAATCTATGTTCAGCAAGTCTTCTAGGGCCCAAGTAAAGACATCTTGACTCTTTCTTAGAAATTCCCCCAAAAAAGTCTACAAAAAATTAGGGAGGTTCATATCGAGCTTCAATATTTTCCCTGAGATTTTATCCATGACAAAATTGAAGAGCTTTCCATTGGTTTAGCATGCACCTATTTTGGTTCAGGAACACTATTGCTAATCTCCCCAACCTCTGAGCCCTTGCCTCTTTTCCTTGGGTTATCTTCCCAGTAGATCACTTTACATCTCCTCACACGAGTTTGGTCTCCCCATGCTTAACTTGTGCCATTTTCAATTAGATTTCTCATCACTAAGTGGAAAGTTGAGATTATCGTTTGAAGTTGGTTGAGGGTTGGGCAACCCAAGATGACACTGTAAGCTGAATGAGTTTGAACCACTATAAACTTTGACTTTACTATGACATCTTTTGGACTCTCTCCAACTATTAAGCAGATTGATTACACTCAATGGGAGACCAAATCATATGTGAACCTATTGAGTGTTCTGATGTTGGGTTCCAACTTCTATTCCATCTTTATCTGGTCATAAACTCAGGCGAATAGGATGTTTGTTGAGCTATTCATATCCACCATGAAATGTTATATAATGTACCTGTCCATGATGACCAAGATGACCAATGCATTGTTATGAGGTGTTGAGACTCCTTCTAAATCTTTGGCAGAAAAAATTATACCTCTAAAGTCTTGTTTGGCTTTTTATTTCTTCTTGCCCCCAACTAATGGTTTGGCATTTATCAATTGATGCTGAAACTTCATTCTGACTAGAGGGCCCCATAAGGATCATATGTAGGTGTCCTTTCACTAGTGTTGTGGAATTTAGGGGTGGGATTTCCTTGAAGTGATCTCATCTTATTTTCTTTCTACCCTTTAGGCTCTTTAGTTTAGACTCCCCATGCAACAATTGCTCGACGTGGCCCTCTTTAATGAGTCTTTCTATTTCATCTTTAACGTGTTTACACTCCTTAGTGTCGTGACTATGATCTCCATAGAACATAGGGTACTTTTTTTTGTCTTGCCTTTACTCAATGAAGCAAATGGGTGATGATCTCCTTTGTTCGAGTTGATTTTATTTAAAATTAAATCTAATCAAAATTTAGTAAGAATAATGAATTATAGCTCAAATGAGGGTCTTAATTGGACCTTAATCGTGATCAAATTTGATTGAAAATTAAGCTTGATTCAGACCTGAATTGTTGGAAAATTTAGGCTTAAGTTGAACTCAACCCAAGTGAGCTAAATGAACCAAACATTTGGAACAAAATTAGACCCAAAATTCATCAAAAACTAGGCTAACATAAATTTTTTACAAATAAGTCCTTGGACCAAATTAATTTTTTACATGGGTCCTTGGTCAGATTTTTCTTATAAATGGATCCCTAGGATGAAAATTTTTACTAAAAATCCTTGAAACTTTTTCAAATTGCATTTTGGACCCTACAAAATCAAGGTTTAGGAATAAATCCCTCAAACATCGATAATTACAATTTGACCTTTACAAAATCCAGTGTTTGCAAGTAAATCCCTCAAAAATTTTATATTTACAAATAAACCATCAAAAAAATTCATATTCGCAAAGAAACCTCTAGAATTTATACTTTTTATAAATAAGTCCTTCAAAGATTTTTATTTATAAATAAGTCTAAATTTTATTATTTTGTAAATAATATCTTACAAAAAGGATTGAAAGCTTCAAAATTTAACAAACATGTATTTTTTGGTAAAAATGCCCTTCAAATTTATAAATTTATATTCAAAAAATTTACAAATAGCCCCATATAAATTTAATATCGTGAATGGATAAATATTTTAAATTCTCGTATCCATGACCGTCTTTTATTTAATCAAAATAGAACTTATCTAAAATAAATAACAAAAAAATCGATAAGATCCTTGATATGAAATTCGAATGAGTCCAACTTGATCAAATCTCTTCAATACCAATAAATTCCAGAGACTCTTGCAAAAGAAAGGGAGCAAAAAAAAAAATCAGGATTGGGACCAGAGGTAGAGAACCTGAGAAGAGAAAGAACAACTAAAAAATCGGAGGTTGAACTTTAGTAAGTTTTCTTCACTCATCTAGTTTGTTCATCTATTTTTCTTTTCCTCTTTCTGTTGCTCTCTCCTTCTTCTCTTGCACTTTGTGGATCTCCCTATGCTTGTGTCTCACTATCCTTGTCAGAAACCCTATCACATTGGAGCTCCCATGAAGCCACCACACTTTGGCCTTCAGCTCCCTCATGCTCTTTATTGCTCATGACCCAGAACTATTCTGACCTCCTCTTAAACCCACCGTCAACCATCCTGCACCATCTTTTCCTTTGGCCATTCATGGCCTTCAATTGCCTCTCAAGGCCACTTCACCAACCTATCTACACCCATGTGTAGCCATGTCACCACTTCCACATAGAACCACCTCACTGTTAAGGCCCACTAACCTCGCTTTGTGCCACATAGATTGCCTTCGCTGTGGACCAACCATGCTCCAGCATGGCACCACTCTAGTCATGCTTTTAGGTTGCCTTTTGATAACCTAAGCTCCATCCTCTACATGTCAAGGCATGCCTCCCTGCCTACACAACTCATGCTCGACCACCTCCTATGTGTTGGCTTGGCCTTCTCATTGACCCAAACTATGAGCCACTACTCTCCTCACCACCCAAGCCTACCCCCCATCCTTTGTCCACCACAGTGTGTGGCTAAATCTAGCTAGATCCAACCAGATTTGGCCACTAGATAAGGAGTTGGGGCACTCCTCATCATCGTTGTTGGTCTCCACCCCCTATTGCTATGAAAAGGGGCTAGATCCAACTACTTTCCGTTAGATCCAACCATGATTGTTGAAGAAATGAGCTCTGGCTCCGGCAACAATGAAGAGAAGGGGGATGGTTTGGGGGACGGCTTTGGCTCCAACTTGTGTTGTTCACTCAAAAGCTAATTTCATCTCAAGGCTAGCCTGCAGCTCACCCAAAAGTTATTTTTGACTCAAGGCCCATTTAGGACTTGCTTGAAAGCAAAATCATACTCAAGACTAGCTTGTCAGTTCACCTAAAAATTAAATCGACTCAGGGTTAGCCCACACTGGTTCACACAAAGCCATTCTAATTAATTGACAACCTGAGAACTCTCTAATGAAATTAATTGAATCGATTAATATAAATTGATTTAATAACTAACTTGATTTAAGCTAAGCTAATTTGTCCAAATTAAGTGAATTAATTTGACTCAAATGGACCACCAAATAGACCTATATTGATCAAATTAATGGACTAAGACTCAAATTAAACTAGACCCAAATCCAAATTGAGTTAATTCAAGTCAAATCAGTTCAGACCTAACCCTAATTAGGTTCAAATTGGGTCAACTTAACTCAAATTGGATTAGATCCAAAACAATTTCAATCTTGATCAGGTCACTCAAATTAAGATTAGTTCAAACCTAACCCCAATTAGTTTAAATCAGGTCAACTCGAAATCAAATCAAGCTCAAGTCAACCATAATTGGATTAAAACAAATTCAAACTAAACCTTAATTAGGTTCCCTAATTGGGTTAAACCAAGATCTAAACTAAACCCTAATTGGGTCAAGTTAAGTTTGAATCCAACCCTAATTGGGTTAACCAATGTTCGCAAAAAACCCTAATTGGGCCAAATCGAAGTCAAATTCAAACTAAAATTAGGTCTATTAGATCAAAATTAACCACCCAGGATAGTGAATATTCTAAGAAGTAATCTTGAAGCAACAAATGAAAAATATGGTGGTTTAAATGTGCAATCAAGTGTTGTGAGAATATGACTTTCAATAGGTGCATGCCCTTGTTATTAGTTACCTTGATAATCATCAGAAATATCTTAAAGTGAGAAATCTAGCTAATAAAATAGAGACATAAAAGAAAAGAGAAGCATTATTTGATTAATTTGAATAAAGGGATACATGGTCTAAGCAAGAGTATATCCTTATTCTACAATGAATTCTAATATGGAGTTAAAGAAAACATAAGAGAAAAGGAAAAGAGAAAGTAGGAAAGAAGCTTGATGCTTACTACTGCCTCGCTCCCATTCATTGGACCATATGGAGTTTGACTCGGACTAGTCTTGACTTGATTCTCAGTGGATGTTGGTAATTTGATTTGGTGGCATTTTTTGATGGGGCATGAAAGGTGAATGGGGAGTTTGAGGTGTCTCTAGTAGCTTGAGCATTGGTAATAACCACTTTTGGTTAAAGTATCATTTGCCTAGTGGTATTAGTGATAACTTCATGCTTTGAAGAATTTCCTTTAGCCTGATGGTATTAGCAATAACTTTATGGTTTGAAATATTTCTGTTAGCCAATAAAACATAGGCAATAATTTCATAGTTTGAAGTGTTTTCCTTAGCCAGTAAGTTGTTAACGATAAATTTCTTTAAACAAGTCACCTAATTGATTGACTAAGCTAGTTCAAGCCTACCTTTAGTTAGATTTGCATAATTTGAAGTACTTTCATTAGCCAATACGTTATTGGCAATAACTTCATTGATTTGAAGTGTTTTCATAAGCTAATAGGGCATTGGCAATAACTTCATAGTTTGAAGCGCTTCCATAGCCAATAAGGCATAGGTAATAATTTCATAAATTGGAAGTGTTTCCATAGCCAATAGGTGAAGGCAATAACTTCATGGATTTTTGAAGTATTTTCATAGCCAATAAGACATTGGTGATAATTTTCTTTGAATAAGGTTCTTAGCTGACTAACTAAGCAAGCTCAAGCTTGCCTTTAGTTCAATTTTCATGGTTTGAAGTATTTCATTAACCAATAAGGCATTGGTAATAAATTTGTTTGAACAAGGTGTTATAGTTAACTAACTAAGTAAATTTAAGCCAACCTTTAGTTTAATGTAGGCTAAAATTCAGACTTAATTTGATTTAAATCTAATTTAATTTAGTTTAATATTTAGAACTTAAACTTAACTTAAGTCTAATTTGATTCAATTTGATGGTCAATACTTACTTTAGTCTAAAATTTGGTTTGATTTAATTTAATATTCAAAACTTTATTTTAATTTCAGTCTTATTTGATTCAATTCAGGTCGGGTTTAACCTTGTGTTGGACCTTACTGAATTCTTATTGGACTCTGGGTTTGACCCACGATGGGTTCTTAATAGATCCTTAATGGATTTTGGATCCAACCCATATGGGCTCTTTATTAGACCTTAGTTTAAACTGCTAAAAATTTGGGGTTTGACCTATGTTGGACTCTTATGGGGTTTGGGTTCGAACCCTAATGGACCTGGGTTCGAGTTCAAGTTAATTTAGATTCAATTAGGTTTTGGTTCAAGCTCTACCCAATTTGGTTTAAATTTGAGTTAGCTCTAACCCAATTAGGATTTTGTTTGAACTTGATTTAATTTAATTAGAGTTTGATTTGAACTTACTTTAATCCACTTAGGGTTTAGTTCAATTTTAATTTAGTTTTATATTGACTCAATTTGAACTCGATTGGGGTTATGTCTAAATTGATTTGGTTTGGATTAACTCAATTTGGATTTGGGTCTAGTTTGATTTGAGTTTTAATCCATTAACTTGATTAGCTTAGATCCATTAAGTAATTTATTTGAGTTAATATGATTCTATTTGTTCAATATGATTAAATCACTTTAATTTAATTAATTTAGTTCGAGAGTCCTCAGTCTATTATGATGAATTTGGATGAGCTCACAAGCTAACCTTGAGACAATTTGGATTTTGGCAAGCTGGCAAGCTAGCCTTGATTTAGATGTTTAGCAAGCCAGTAGGCCGACCTCAGTCTAAATAGATGATCGGCGAGCTCATAATCTAGCCTTAGTTAGAATAGACATTCGGTGAGCCCACAGACTGGCCTTAGTCTAAATATTCATCGAGTTTACAAGCTAGTCTTAGTCCAAATAGATGTTTAGTGAGCACGCAAACTAGACTTAGTTCAAATAGACATTCAGTAAGCCTGTAGGTTAGTCTTGTTTGAATAGATGTTCGGTGAGCTTGTGAGTTGACCTTAGTTTGAATAGATGTTTAGAGCTTGCAAATTGATCTTAGTCAAATAGATCTTCAGCAAACCTGTGGCTAGACTTAGTCTAAATAGACGTTCATTGAGTTCTCATGCTAGCCTTGGTCTAAATAGACATTTGATGAGCTTGTAGACTAGCCTTCGTCTAAATAAACATTCAAAAAGCTCACAAGCTACCCTTAGTCCACTTAGAAATCATGAGCCTGTGAGTTAGCCTTAATCCAAATAGACATTTGGTGAGTTCGCAGGCTGTCCTTAGTCTAAATAGGCATTTGGTAAGCTCACAAGTTGACCTTAGTCCAAACAGATGATCAGCAAGTCTAAGAGCTGACCTTAGTTCAAATAGACATTCGGTGAGGTCACAAGATATCCTTAGTTTGAATGGACATTTAGCAAACTCGCAAGTTGGCCTTAGTCCAAAAATGACTTTTGAGTGAGCCCGTGGACTGGCCTTGACTAGCATTGACTTTCGAGTGAGCCTGCGAGCTAGTCCTAGATTAGTAGTGTGCTGGAGAAACTAAGGCAAGTGAATTCTTTCCCTTTCTTTATTGTTAGCTGAATCCCTCCTTTTTTGTAGCAACTTTCTTTCTCTCTTTTTTTTTAACATCTAGATGTTCCTTTTAGATAGAAGCTTTTTTTCCTTTTTTTTTTCTCGCTTGTCTCTTTCTTTCTTCCCCATGTCTTCTCTTTCTTCTTCCACGCAATTTAGGGAGGGAGTTGAGCCCCTTTATTTCTTAGATCTAGGCCAAATCCAACAACTAAACAAAGGGGCCGGCTAGCTTTGGGTGAGGGAGGTCATGATGGCTACTATGAGGCAAAATAGAGGGCCAGCTAGCAACGAAGCAGGTCAAAACTTGGGAAAAGAGTGGGCTGATAGCAAGATAGCTAGGGATTGGTCATGACGAGAGGCAACAGGGGCAAGGCTGTAGGTGCATGAGGAGGAGGCGAGCAGGCAGCAGCTGGGTAGCTCAGGGCATGGAAGTGTTAGCTAGTGAAGGGTGTAGGGAGGCTTAGGGTAGGGGTGCCAATAGGTGGGTGGTAAGTCATAGAGGTGACTATAAAGTGGAGGTTAAGCGGAGAGGTGGCAGAGCTCTCAGAGGCATGGAGCGAAAGAGTTCTAGTAATGGATGCTCTAGCCAAAGCAGGGAAGTGACATAGAAACAAGCATAGTAAATGAGGAAAACACCATTATCTCTATTAAAATTTCTTGAGTCCACAAGGAAAAGAGAAAATTTACTAAAGTAGAACTTTATTGAGAATAAAAGTAGTCCCCCATCTTGATAGGGCTGAGACCTATTTATATAATTACCAGAAGTCCTGTTTGAGTAGGTTTCTACTTCCCAAGTCCTAAACTAAATACAACTCAGCTTAAACCCATTAATTGGGTTGATAGAAGTCCTAAATAAATTAACCTATGAAAATAAAATCCTAAATAATGATTCATCATTCCCAAGTCCTAAACTGAATAGGATTTAGCTCAAAGTCAATCTTGGGTTGGTGGAATATGAGAATAAAACCTAATTGACTCATATTAGGAGAGATTCATGACATCATAATGAAGAGAATTTCAACATAGAGAAGTAGTAAATAAGATAAATCCTAAGTTAAATAAAATAATAAATTAGATCATTTGCCATGGCCCCTTGACTTTTGAATTAGCTTCTTTTGACTTGAAGTTTCTGAGCTTATTCTATTGAGCATCCTACGTCAATGTCCCCTTCTTGTAATGAACTCATCCTCGAGTTATTTTGTCATAACTTGCAGTCCTCAGGTGCATGGTAGTCAAACAGATCTTGAATATTAAAAATATTTGAGATTCTCAAATCCTTTGGGAGGTCAATGACATAGGCATTGTCGTTTATCTTTCTTAGTATCTTCAATGACCCAATTTTCTTTTGTTTTAGTTTGTTATAAGTTCCATCTAGAAACCATTACTTTCTCAAGTGCACCATCACTAAATCTCCTTCTTGAAGCTCTTTTGGCCGCTTATGAATGTCTGCTTTAATTTTGTATTTGGTATTGGATTCTTCTAATTTTTTTCTTTACCTTAGTATGCACTTCAATAATTCTCTCCACCATGTTGTCTACAGCTATGCTTGTTCCTGGGAATTTGGACAGCACTACCAGGTCCAGTGGGTGCTTTGGGGGTTCTTCCATTAATAATTTCAAATGGCGATTTTTCCGTGAACCTATTCTTCATGTTATTGAATGCGAATTCAGTTTGTGCAAGTGCATAGTCCCACTATTTTGGTTTGTCTTGCAAGATACTGAATGATGTTTACAAGTGTTCGATTCACCACTTTAGTTTGTCCATCTGTTTGAGGATAATAAGCACTGCTAAATTATAGAGACAGATCAAACAACCTCCATAATATCTTCCAGAAGTGACTTAGAAATTTTGTTTCACAATTAGAAGTGATGGTCTTTGGCACTCCATGTAGCCTTATAATCTCTAGAAAGAATAGATTAGCCACCCTTGTTGTATCTGTTGTCTTCTTATATGGAATGAAGCGTGACATCTTGAAAAATCTGTCAACAATAACAAATACTGAATCTAAGACTCATTGAGCCCTGAGGAAGCCCAAAACAAAATCCATCGATAGATCCTCCCATGGGACATTTGGCACAGGCAATGGGGTATAAAGGTCAATGTTTTGAGAGCTTCCTTTGGTTGTTTGGCATACATTGAACCTTTGTACGAAAGCGACTGACATCTTTCTTAAGTTGTGGCCAATAGTAGTTCTCTTCAATAAGTGCAATGCTCTTGTCACGCCTAAGATGTCATGCTAGGCCACTACTATGCAGCTCTTTCACCATCTTTTCTCTCAAGAAGCACCTTAGAATGTAAAGATGAGAACCCTTAAAGAGAAAGCCTTCATTGAGATAAAAATCACTTATTTGCCCTGCTTGGCACTTTCTAAAATCTTCTCCAAAATCTTCATCTTTAGCATACAATTTCTTCAAATAATTAAACCCTTCAACTTCGTTGCTTATGGTTACCATCATGGTTGCCCTATGGCTCAAAACATCTGCCACCTTATTGTTTGGTCCAGATTTTTGTTTCGAAATATAGGTGTATTGCAGTAAGAATGATGACCATCGACCATGCATGCGACTAAAGTCCTTCTAGCTATCAATGAATTTCAAAGCTTGGTGGTCAGTATATAGAATGAACTCTCATTGAATTAGATAGTGCTTCCAATGATGAATTTCTTATACAACCGCATAAAACTCCAGCTCATATGTTGACCATTTCTTTCAAGCTTCACTCAACTTTTCATTGTAGAAACCTATTGGTCTTCCTTCTTGGGATAGAACAGCTCCAATGTCTAAGTAAGAAGCATCACAGTCTACCTCGAATAACTTCTCAAAGCGAGGAAGTGCCAAAATAGGTGTAGTAGATAACGTCTCCTTGATCAACTCGAAGCTTCTATTAGCTTCTTGAGTCTAGGAGGACTTGCTTTGCTTCAAACACTTAGTTATTGGTGCCATAATGGAACTAAGGTTTTTTGACAAACCTCCAGTAGAATGTCGCCAAACCATGGAAGCTCCTAACTTCTGATTCACTTTCTAATATCAGTCATTCCTTAATAGCTTTACCTTTTCATCATCAATATGAATGCCTTTGGCACTCACCATGAATCCCAAGAATACCAAGTGATCAGCCATAAAATGGCATTTCTTTGAGTTGATGTACAACTTCTCCTTCCTCAGCATAGTAAGTACTTCTACTAGATGGTTTTTATGTTCTTCTTCATTATGACTGTACACCAGGATATCATCAAAGTAAATAATAACAAAATGGCCAATGAAAGGTTTGAGTACCTGATTCATCAATTGCATGAAGGTACTTGGTGCATTTGAGAGTCCAAAAGGTATAACAAGCCACTCATAAATTCCTTTTATTTTGAAAGCTATTTTCCATTCATCATTGGGTCTAATTATCCACTCCTCAAATCTATCTTAAAGAACACCTTTGACCCTTCCAACATATCCAACATGTCTTCTATGTAAGGAATTGGGAATCTATACTTTACTATGATTCGGTTGATAACTTGACTATCTACACATATCCACCAACTTCCATCTTTCTTAGGTATCAATAAGGATGGAACTACACATGGGCTCATGCTAACTCTGACCATTTCTTTTTTGATCAACTCTTCAACCTTATCTTGTAAAATTTATGACTTCTTTGGGCTCATTCTATAGTGGGGCAGATTTGGTAAACTTGCTCTAGGAACAAGGTCAATGTGGTGCTGAATATCTCTCATTGGGGATAGTTCATCTGAAGATCATTAGGCATGATTTCCTCGAATTCATCTAGGAAGGGTTGCAAGATTTTTGGAGCTTAGTGAGCATTATCTCCATTTCTTTCTCAATCATAACAAATATTTGAGCTATCTCTTTAGCCTCTCTTATAAAATTTTGCACAATAAGGAAAGAGTGACCCTCCTTTAGTAAAATTTTGGGTGGATGATCTTCGCCAATGGGGGTGAGAATAATTTTCTTTCCATCTTTGAAGAACATGTAGTGGTTGTCTTGTCCACGATGTGTAGATTCTATATCAAATTGCCAAGGTCTGCCAAGAAGGATATGACATGCATCCATCTCCACAACATCATAGGTTGCCTCATCCTTATAAAATTTTCCAATGAAAAAATAAATTTGACACCGTTCAGTTACCTTGGTTTCACCAACCTTTTTAATCTAGCCGATCTTGTAGGAAGAGGGATGTGATTTGATTTTCAATTGAAGCTTATTGACCATGGTCTTGGAGATGATATTCTTACTACTTCCCCCATCAATAAACATGTCATAGATCTTACCATTTACTATGCATCGAGTGCGGAAGATATTGTGATATTGTAGGTTTTCCTCTTGCTTTGGGGTGTACATCAGATTTTGAACTACTAAAGATGACCTTTCACTATCAAGCTTCTCAAATATTCCGTCTTCATTGTTTTCTTGATAACAAACTAGGTCACCATCTTTTAAGTCATGTAAATCTTCGGCCGCAAAATTATCTTCAATAGCCAAGTTTATAGGCTGTCATGCTGGGCAAACATTAGAACAATGTCCAAATTTGTTATAGTGATAGCACTTTAGATCAGGATTTGAACTTGGATTTTTTGTTGATGTGGTGTTTTCTAATGGCCTTGTAGGTCTAGCTTCAAGATTCACTTGTGTGGGATCTCGAGGATATTGTGTAGCTACACCTCTATTAGGAATAGATTCTACTCCTTTTGAATTCTCACTAATCATCCTTCCCATCGAATTTCTAATGATATGTCACTCCAATTGGGACTCCACACAAGTTGCACTCCTCATAGTCTCATTAACAGTCCAAATAGGTTGCAAAAAAATCCTATTTTGGATGGTTGTACGTAGCCCACATATGAATCTTGCCACTGGATGAGATTCAGTCTCTGCTAGATTATTACATGCTGATAGATGATAGAACTCCTCAACATATGCCTTTACACTGTGATTACCCTGTTGATAATTTTGATATTACTGAAAGAGTACCTGATCATAATCTATGGGAAGGAATTGTCTTTCAAGAAGAGCTTTCATCCATGGTCATGCTCAAATTAGAGCTTTATTTTGGTGTGTCCTTTCCAACTGGATGCATTCCCACTAAGCTGATGCACCCCCCTTGAGTTGATAAGCAACAAGCTTCACTTTCTTTGAATCTGGAATCTCCATGAAGTCAAAGAACCATTCCACTTTAGCAAGCCAATTGAGAAAATCTTCAATCTAAAGTTGGCCAGTGAAAGATGGGAGATTAATCTTCAAGCAAAAATTATAATGTCTATCATGCTCAAAAACTGGTTAATGAAGGATGTCTTCAATTTCTTTATTTCTAGAGTTTTCAAGGACTTGTAAACCCTTTGGATTCACTTGTGGAGCCTTTCCTCAACTAATTGGATCGCAAGTCACTTCATCAATCTGTTGATGTGGTTGATTCAGGCCTTCAATTTGATCTATCCTCAACATCAATCTTGCGAGTGAGTTTTGGATTGCCTCCATGGTCGAGTCAAAATACTCCCGACTAATGTGATTATCCATAGGAGCACCATCCCTAGGGTTGCTGCTAGTTGCATCATTGTTAGCCATTAAGCAAGGAGAGCCTCGCTTTGATACCACTTGACATAGCCACAAGCGTGGTAAATGAGAAAAACACCATTGCCTCTGTTAAAAACTCCTTGAGTCCATAAGAAAAATAGAAAATTCTCTAAAGTGGAATTTTATTGAGAATAAAAGTAGTCCCCATCCATAGGGTTGAGGCCTATTTATATAATTATCAAAAGTCCTATTTGAGTAGGTTTCTACCTTTCCAAGTCCTAAACTAAATACAACTTAGCTTGAACCCATTAATTGGGTTGGTAGAAGTTCTAAATAAGTTAACCTATGAAAATAAAATTTTAAATAATGACTCATCCTTCCCAAGTCCTAAACTAAATAGGATTCAGCTCAAAGTCAATCTTGGGTTGGCGGAATCTGAGAATAAGAACTAATTGACTCATACTAGGAGAGATTCATGATATCATAATGAAGAGAATTTCAACATAGGAAAGTAGTAAGTAAGATAAATTCTAAGTTAAATAAAAGAATGAATTAGATCATTTACCATGGCCCCTTGATTTCTGAATTAGCTTCTTTTGACTTGAAGTTTCTGAACGTCTTCCTTTGAGTGTCCTACATTATGAAGAGGAACTCTATCGATGGTCTTGGAACTAGGAGCTCTTGGTAGTGAGGGTTTGGGTGATTGGTTCCTGGCTGAATTTGGATGAGGGGCACTCGGTTTGAGGTGGAGACAGCCTACAGGCCTATGAAGGTGCAAGGCAAGGGGTTGATTCAAGGAGGAGATGTGGTGAAGCACGGGAATTTGGGGGGGGGGGGGGGGGGGACAATAGCCAATTGGCAAAGGAGATGCTTAAGGATCCTTCAAGAGCAAAGCAACTAAAGAATCGAACAAGGAAGCGACAAAAAAACCTAAGTGCACTCACCTCTCCAAGTTTGGCTTTTAGCTTGTTAAGATCTTTTATTTTCATTTCTTTTGATCCTTCCTCATTCTGATCTCTTCTTCTTCATGTTTAACAAGGTTTATATAGATGTTGAAGAGATAGAGTTGGACTGGATATCAATCTCTTTAAATTGAAATTTTAAATGTTAGATATGGTTGTAGATGATATGTATATGGCCTATTTGAGATTGGATAAGTTTGTGAAATGATATGAATGAGTGTTTATTACTCTATATAACAATGATTTGAAAATCATATTCATCTTGGATATTGAATCTATAAGGGGGTTTAATTACAAGTTTTTTTCAAAAAATTTGGACCAAATTATAATTTTGTAAATTCCAGGTGCCTTTTTACAAAAAGACTTATTGATAAATTTTTGAAATTTTCAGAGTTCTTTTCGAATAAAATTTAGATTTATTTATAAATAATAACTTTCAAGAGATTTATTTGTAAAAGATTAAAATTTTAGGGGTGTGTTTGCAAATATTAAAATTTTAAAGGGTTTATTTGCAAACCCTAAATTTTATAAAGATCAAATTATAATTATCAATATTTTGAAGGGTTTATTTACAAAAATTAGATTTTGTAGAGGACAATTTGTAAATTTAGAGTTTTATTGAACTTTTCAAAAAATTCTTATCCCAAGAACCTATTTGTAAGAAAAATCCAGGTAGAAACCTTTTTGTAAGAATTTATTCGATCCGGGGACTTATTTATAAATTATTTATATTTTTTTTCATTTTAGAGTAAATTTTGAGCTCAATTTTGGTCCAAACATCCAGTCCACTCAGCCCACTTGGATTAAGTTAAGCTTGAACCCGAATTTCTGAATGATTCATATCCAAATTGAGCTTAATTTTTAATCAAACTTAACCATGATATAGGTCTAATTAAGGCTTATACTTGAGAGATAATTTAGTAGTATATAAGTTTCAATTTTAATTATATTTTAATCAAATTTGGTTGTGGCAAAAATCATTTTAAATAAGGTCAAACTTGAACTAAAACTAGGTTGACCTTGAATCAAAACTAGGTTGAATCTAAACCAGAACTAGGTCAAACTTGAAGCAAAATCTAGTCAAACTTGAACCAAAATTAAGTCAAAATGAACCATAACCAAGTTGAATCTAAACCAAAACTAACTTGAACTTGAACCCAAGTCCATTAATATTTGAATCTGAACCTAATAATAGTTCAACATGGGTCGAACCCAAACCTATTAATGGGTTGATACAAGATCCAATAAGGATCCAATAAGAGCCCAATTAGGGTTGAATGCAAGATCCATTAACGATACAATAAGAGCCTAAAAAGAGTTCGATCCAAGATTTACTAAGGATACAATAAGAACTTATTAAGGGTTGGATCCAAAATCCATTAAGAATCTATCAAGAACCCCTTAGGAGTTGGATCAAAGATCCATTAAGGATCCAATAAGAACTTAGTTAGGGTTGGATCAAAGATTCATTAAGGATCTATCAAGAACCCAATAAGGGTCCAATATAAGGTCAAACTTGACCCGAATTGAATCAAATTAGACTTGATAAAAATCAAGTCTTGAACATCGAATTGAATCAAATCAAGCTTGAATCAAAATCGAGTTTTGAACATTAAACTAAATCAAACTAGACTTGATTGAAATCAAGTTTTGAATATCAGATTGAATCAAATCATACTCAAATCAAAATTGAGCCCTGAACATTGAATAAAATCAAATTAGGTTTTGAATCAAAATCAAGTTCCAAACATTGAACTAAGTCAAAGCAGACTTGATCATAATCAAATTTTGAACATCAAATTGAATCAAATCAAATTCAAATTGAAATCAAGGTCTAAACATTAAACTAAATCAAATTAGAGTTGATCAAAAATCAGTTTCTAAGCATCAAACTAAATCAAATCAGACTTGAATCAAAATCAAGTGCTGAAAATTGAATTGAATTAAATCAAACTTGAATCAAAACCAAGTTTGGACTTCAAACCAAACCAAATTAGATTGGAACCAAAACCAAGTTTTAATTAAGCCAAGTTTAAATTACTTAGGATTAGTCCACAACAAGCTCAAAGCCATTGACAACATCTCAAATAACAATCAACACAAGCCAAGAAAGGTCATTAATTATTAAACCAAACTAGGGTAGGTTCTTTCTTAGTTAGTTAGCTAGATGTTGTATTCTAGGGAAGTCAACTGATAATATGTTTAAAGTCATCGCTCATACTTCAAGTTCAACCAATACAAGCTTAAAGTCATCACTCATACTTCAAGTTCAATCAATAACACACCAAAGAGGCTATCAATTATCAAACTAGAAATGGTCAGAATTAGCCAAGGTTGCTAAACATTTCAAATTGAACTAAAACAAGCTTGAACTTGCTTAGTCAGTCAACCAAATACCATATTCAAAGGAAATCAATCAATAATGCACAAGAAGCCATTAGTCATACTTCAAGCTCAACAACACAAGCTCAAATCAGTTGGTGATGTCTCAAACTTAAACACTAACATGTTGAAGAGGTTGTCAATTATCAAACTAGTAATAGTTGGCATAAGACAAGGTCCCTAAATATTTCAAAATAAACTAAAGTAAGCTTGAAACTTGCTTAGTCAGTCAACAAAATACCTTATTCAAGAGAAATCAACCAACAACAAGCATAACATTGTCGGTCATACTTCATGCTCAATTGATCGGTGATGCTTCAAGCTTAATTGACAACAAGTCGAGAGACCATCAATTATCAAATTAGAAAATATTAGTATAAACTAAGGCTGCTAATCATTCTCTCAAATCAAATATTAAGAGAAGTTAATTGACACCGAGTAGAAAACTGTTGATGATACCTCAAATCTTAATAGGGCCAACTAGTACAAGCTAAGGTAGTCAGTCATATCCTAAAATCTAGTGAAGTTATCAATATTCATTAATAATTGAACCAAGCAGCCATCTAAGTCAGGTTTCAATCAATCAAGTACGTAGGAGCAGGGTAGTGGCGAGCATCAAGATTTTTTCACTTTCTTTTTTATTTCATATTATTAAATTATAAAATAAGGGTATACCCTTAGTTAAGCCATGTATCCCTTTTCTTTAATTAATTGAATCATATTTTTATTTCTTTGTGTCTTTATTTTATTAGTTAGGTCTCTTGCTTAAGGAAGTTTCTGACAATTGTCAAGGCAATTAATAATAGCACTTGCACCTATTGAACATATTCCCACAATTCCTGATTATACATTCAAACTACCTTTAATTTCATTTGTTATTTTCATATTGCTCCTCAGGGTCTTTATCTATCTCGGGTGGTCAATTTCGGGTCCACAAATTCTAGCATGCCCATGGGACCTAACTTCACCTCCAAATGAAGAAACATAGTTAAAATAATAGAGACATTAATAAGATAAAATTACAATTAAAAACTAATTATTGTTTCTCCTTTGTGGAAAGAAGCATCAAATGGCATCAACAAAGAACATCCCCACCCCCCAACATATACCATCATCTTGGGAGAAGGATTGCTTGTTTGTCTATTTTAATCAATGATCACCATAGGAGCAGTTGGAGCTCAAAATAAGTTTGGAACCATCTCTAAGGTCATCTAGTTCAAGAAAACACCTACTAATTCACCAATCAGTATTACAATTGTACAGGATAAATTCACTTCTTGCCCTCTATCAAGGGAAAAGAGATCTAACATCATCGTCCCCAATAAGAAAAATCAACTTGATGAGGAGTTAGAAGCTATGTCTCAACTAGTAAGGGCATCCATTTCCTAGAGGTTAGGCACAAAATAAACCTCAATGTTTGACTACCTTCACCCTACTCCTAGGAAGAGCAACTAAAAGCAAGTCCAAAATATGTATGGACAAAAAGAACTTATCCTGACTATTACAAGCAAAGGGAAGACTATTGACATTTTTAGCCAACTTGGGAAGCCTCTCCCTTGAATAAAGTTAGTCATAACCATTCCCATCTCTTCCTTTGCCCTATTGAATGGCTTAGAGAAGTGTAAGAGTAAATCAAAAGGGATACAGTCTTACCTCAAAACTATAGCTAAGGGGAAAATAACCAAACAAAAAAAAAAAGAACCACCATAAGGCTATAACTCAACATGAAGTACAACAAAGGGATATAATCCACATTATCAAAGTCAAGCATCAACTAGCCAAATGCTAAAAAAAGGTTGTACGAGCAAGGATTATAGATAAGGAAATCTAGGAAGAAAAGACTCTTATGAGTCAATCCTTGCTATCGTGCCAAAGAGAGGGTGTAGCTAATCGCTCCAAGAGTAGGCTATTGAATAAGGTAACCTAGTTGATGGGAGAAGTTAGCGTTGCTCCAAAATACACCAAACTAAGACTTGATTCTTAAGATGTGGACCATCATGTTCTAACAGAAGCCTTGGTGATGGAGTTGATGGAGATGATCATACAAATGAAATAAAAGCTTGACAAGTAGGAGCGATCTCAATAGTCATCTTAGAAAGCTAGAGAGGTGGTAGAAAATACACCTCCTGTAGATGAGATTCATGAAAATTTAGGCCCTTCACAAGCACAGCAAGGGATACTCAATCACCCATTTCAAGGATTCCTCACAACATAGAACTACTAACATACATACAACAATAAATGCAATAAATGATGGTGGCATAGCTAAGACAAGAAAGTGACACGGGTATGATAAATGATGTAGAGAGCTAAACCCTAGTCATTATGACCAACTACCATACCATGGTGCCTAAATTTAAAAAATTTTATGGCATTGGTAATTCTGAATAATATATTGCTCACTTTGTGATTCTATGTAGGGATTCAAGTAATAACCTCTCATTATTACTTTGCCAATTTTTAGCAAGCTTAAATGGGATAGCATTTGAGTGATATACCAGTTTGCAACCAGAGTCTATACAAACTTGGTCACAAATGAAAGAGTCTTTTCGAATTAAATTTGAAGGAGTCAGCAACAAGGTGACCATTGTGAACCTCATCTCAACACCAATGCACAACAATGAATTAGTGTTGGATTATATCATACAGTGAAGAAACCTCAACATCAGGTGTGAACAATCCATAAGCTAATTCGAGCCTATAAATCTAGTCCTTGATTATATAAGGAAGAACTAGATGGCTCCCTACCTAAGTACTTCTTATATTCACACTTTTTAAAGGCCTCATTGTATAGGTAAAAAAGTTGGAGAGGATTGACCACTCACCATAGCTAGTTTACAAAATTACAAAGTAGAAAAAAATAAGGCAGAGCGAAGGGAGCCCTTTAAGAATGTGAGGGTAGCATTCACAACAAACTAATAAAAGAAACCAACAAACCCTACCACAAATGGGGGTAATTCTCAAAAATTACCCTACTCTTGGGGGAGATGGGAAAGTACAATCATCTAATAGTTTCCAATAGAGGCTTAGGAAGAAATACTTTTTTTTGAAAGAGTGAGAGAGAGTAGGCAAATTCCTCCAAGATGCTCTAAACTTAGGCCTCCAATTCTTGATATAGAAAAGGCCAAATGAAGCCAATAAAAAAGATCATCCAAACTATTATCCTTACCATAGAGTCTTGGGTCATACATTGAAGACTGCTATGCTTTCAAGGATTGGATAGAAAAGCAATACCGAGAGGGCAAGCTGACTCTCTCAAAGTCAACCCTATTTGAAACACCAATCTAGCACATCAATGACATCATTGTGTTTGAGAAACATAAGCCATTTGTTGGACTCCTTTTTGGGGAGGACGAATAGCGTACACTGAAACAAGAGCACCTATGGGAGATCTATATCTCTAAAAGGCTAAAAATGTTGATAAAGAAGATGGCTAAGAACCCTAAAAATCTTAAGATAGTAATAAATAAAGCTTCATGAGAACAAGTTTCTGCACATACTCAAAGCATCAAAGAGAGAAAGAATAAAAATAATAAATGAAACTATTTCAACCAAGGGATACACAATTATAAAATCAGCTATTCAAGAATACATTGATGCCTTGAAAGAATATGTCCAAGGAGAAAGAAATCAAGTAACTCTTGAGAAATTCCTCTCTGATAAACTTAGAGCCTTGCTTGAAGGCTCTAATATTGATAATGGGAAAGAAGAACTTCTAGTGCCAATTTGTGCTACCATTATCACTATTGGAAGCTCACAATCAAGTCAATCACAAAGATCATCCCATCACTCTAATAATAATGAAGTTCAGAGCACAAGGCAGGAAGAAGCAAATGAATTCATCAAGTATATCACTAATGAAATGGAGATTCCCACAAGTCTCCCAGTGGACTATCACCAAGATGACTTATTAGAGAGTGGTTTGCCTATGAATGTGATTATAGCATGATTAAACTATAGCTAGATATTTTAAAAGATCTAGCAATAACTAATATGAAGTATGTTATGGCATAAATGCAAGTGATAAATGAATGCACGTAAGCTATGGCTATCTATATTGAGAGTGTTGCCATTTGTAGTTTTTGATGACGAACAAACTTTGTATTTGATCCCATCTTGAGCATAGATAGCTTCAAGTGTGGATGAACATGAATACAAATGGTGGGGAATCACCTATAAATTCTTCTCTATACTAGGATGATCATTCATGCCATCTACCCTGAAAGTGGGTTGAGGAAGATAAACCATCTCAAGGATAATCATCTAGATCCATTGTTTCTTGTCACATGGTAACTCATACAAGTGTGATAGACACTAATGATCAGCCATCCCAATCACCATCAAATGACCTAATGATACATCAACCCATTAAGTTTGGTGAACTACCAATCCTAAAGCCAGCAAAATGGTGCCCTCTACCAATTTTAGGAAAATTATACATATAATATACAGATGATGAATATAACTCTATAACTGAGTTAGAGTAACTTTATAACCTTTTCATGAGGCCCTCCATTAGTAAGTGCTAAGAGAAGAAGGAGGCATTTTGGGAAAGGATTAAACAAGCTAATGTTGGAGCTCATTCAACTACTGTGTCAATCTAGTCCAAACATCCATGAAAGAAATGCCCTAAATACAAAGTCCTAAAGAAGATTATGCTAGCTGATAAAATAGAAGGGTTTGTCCAAAAAGTCTCTAAAGATCTCTCTATAAGAAGCCCCATGTGCCTAGTTTAGATGTTGAATGGAATGATTATCATCCTGTTATGTCCTCCAAGGGTGTTTAAAGTGTTGATCCTGTTATGTCCTCCAAGGGTGTTTAAACCAAGTACAACTTAGAGGTGATAAAGTGTTGCCTCCAATACAAGTTCCAATGCCTAGAGGCAAGAATATCTCCAAGGACAAGGATAAAAAAAAGAAATTTAGATAGATAAGAACACAGAGCCTTCACAAACTAAACTTGCACCCAAGAAGGTAGGGTATAACATAGCATCTCATCTTAAGAAAATTATTGTCATGCTAAGTGTGTTGGATGCCCTAATGATGTCACAAGAACTTACAGATATGTTGGTGCACATCTTGTAAAATCTAATTGACTACCAAGTATACTTCACTGAACAGGAGATGAAGAAGTCATCATTATATGCCCGTTGGACTCCTGCCATCACCTTCACAAATGATGACCTACTACTAGGAGTAGCAAACCATAACAAGTCATTATATGTCACTAAAAATAGCATGGGATTAAAATCAATCACATCCTCATCGACTGAGGCTCCTCAGTCAATTTGATGACTCTTTATACTCTAAGAGCTCTAGCTTTGGATATGTGCCACCTATTGTCCAAAATTATAATCATCAAAAGGTTTAATCAAAATAGCCAAAGAGCTCTTCAAGCTAAAACCATACCTCTAAAAATAAGAAAATTAATGACTGATGCTAAGTTCTATGTGATCGACATTAATGTGTTATATAAAGCACTATTAGAGAGGTCATAGTTACATGAAAACAAGGTAGTACCATCAACCTAACATCAATACCTCAAATACTTCAAGAACGGTAAGGAACTTTGAATTGATGGAGATATACATTCTTTTGATAATCATGAGGAATATTATGATGATGTGAAATATTATTAAAGATCCTATACTAACAAAGGGCATGCTTCTATTAAGTAAAGAAAAAGATTACTAGGCTGATCTTCACTTCTTCTCATCTAGGGAGTGACACATACTCTTTAGATAAAGAAACCTCATAATTCTACCTAGGTGGCTATTTTTCTAATGAAGATTGGAAGTTCAAAAAGAAAGTATTGTACTTATTATGGTTAAAATAAAGTCCCAGGAGGCTTACTAAAGTCATTGGATGAGCTAAATACTAATATTGTGGAGAAATTAACAACCATTTATATTCTCCCAAGATATAAAGGACAAAAGGAGATATTATTTTATAAGGTAATTTCGTATGTCCTAAGCATGCATGAAATTTTGAAAATTGAGGATCCAAAAGATGATGGTGACTATCAGCCCCTGGTCATAACTAAATATCTTCTAGACAAGCTTCGCTGGATAATTAAGAAATTTGATAGTAAACTTCAACAAACAAAGGAAAAAAGTTGTTTACTCAAGAATCCATAGAATCCACCTCAATGGTATACTTATATTCCTAGAAGAGGATATAAGAATTCCAAAATATTAGGTTATATCACACCAAACATCCATATATGCCTTATAGTCACTATTGGGCATCTACCCAATAATGATGATGATCAAACATCCTCAATACCTTTTGACACATAAATTGTATGCATTGAGCCAATCATAGTCCTCCAAAAACCACAAGAAGGTGAAGTCCTTAGTAAAGCTTTATCAAGATCTGAAGATAGGGGGTATGATGCAGCCAAAATGCCTTCAAAACCAAAAGAGGAACCTTTGCCAAGTCCTATTCAACATGGCGAACCCCTTGGTGAAGAGATGGTCCTTAAACCAAAAGAACCTCCACCAAAACTCAAAGATGGGGGGCAATTCACCATTGATGAGTTAATGAAAATCAACCTTGTTTAGAGGAAGACCCTAGGTCAACTTCTATTAGCACACAACTTTAAGAGCAAAGCCAAGCCCAACTCAAACTAGTTCTCAAGGAATATATTGATTGCTTTGTATGGAGCGACAAGAAAATGCCTAGGTTAGACCCTAAAGTCATAGTCCATAAACTAGATATTGATCCTGAACTTTCACCTATGAAACAAGCATTTAGGAAGATAAAACTTGACCTAGAACAATAGGCGATAGAGGAAATGAAGAAACTAATCGAAAAAAGCTTCATCGGGAAAGAAAAGTACCCAGATGGAGTAGCAAGTATTGTGCCAGTCAAGAAGAAAAATGACTAAATCCACATTTGGGTGGATTATAGGGACTTAAAGAAAGAATGTTCAAAATATGATTTTCCATTATCAATCATGGAGATTATGACCAACAATATGGCCAATTTTGAACAATTCTTCTTTATGGATGGTTTTTTAGGGAACAACCAAATCAAGATGGATATGGATGATAAAAAGCATATAGCCTTTTGAATTTCAATTGGCATTTATAGCTACAAGGTGATACCCTTTGGGCTTAAAAATGCAAGTGCCAATTATTAAAGAGCCATGACCCAACTTTTTAATGACCTTATATAGTAGTTGGTGGAATGCTACATGGATGATTTTGTAGTTAAAACTAAGTCCAAAGACAAGTACATCCAAGACCTAAGGGTGATTTTCGACTGTTTTAGAAAATATAATATAAAGATGAATCCTATGAAATGTGCCTTTAGGGTATACCATAAAAATTCCTCAGTTTTATTGTCAGACACCAAGGGATTAAAATTGATCCATTTAAGATCAAATCCATCTTGGATAGACCATCACTTAACAACTTAAAACTATTGAGGTTATTCCAAGGCTAACTCACATATAAACTCTTTTGCAAATCTCTCCAAGGCTAATTCATTTCAAATCTCTCCAAGAAATATAAACTCTTTTGCAAATTGATGAAAAAGAATGCTCCATTCATTGGGAGTCAATAATGCCAATAAGTGTTTGAAGGGATTAGGTAGCATCTCTTAAAACTACAAGCCTTCACAGAACTTGTGCCTGGTAGACCCTTAATCCTCTACATGGCCACAATAGAAGGATCTCTAGAGGCACTTCCCACTAAAAATAATGAGAAGGGAAGAGAAAATGTACTCCACTATTTGAATAGAATACTAATGGGGATAGAGAATAATTGCTATCCCATTGAAAGACATTTCCTCGCACTCATATTTGTAGTCAAAAAACTCAAACATTATTTATTTTCTCATTAGGTCATTTTAATATCAATGATTGATCCCATAAAATACTTAAGGACCAGGCCCATACTCACTAGAAGGCTAGCAAAATGGGTCTTAATCTGCATGGAGTACGATATCAAGTTCATTTCTCAAAAGGAAGTTAAAGGACAAACCCTTGCCAATTTTCTCGTAGCTCATCTAGTGGTGGACGGCTTCCTATTGAGTTATGAACCCCCTGATGAAGAAATCCTTTTTTTAGAGGAAAGAAAACCCTACTGAGAGTTATACTTTCATGGGCATCTTCCATCAAAGTAGGAATCAAGCCAAAGGTTCTGCAGATTAAAGCAGATATTGGATTCATATTTATCACCCCAAATATGGCCACCTTATAATACTCCTATTCTCTCTCAGAACCATGCACAAATAATGAGACTAAATATGAGGCCCTATTTGCAAGATTAAAAATGGCCCTTAACATGAGAATAATACGCTTGCATATTTTTTGTGACTAATAATTGTTCATTAGTCAAGTGGAAGGTGGGTTTAAAATTCACAAATTTGAGCTACTAAAATACTGAACTCATAGGGCAAAATCCACATGCTCAAATAATGAAAGTTCCTCAGTCCATCAATACAAAAGCTAATCCTGGTCAATGAAAAATTCTAATCATAGTCCATAATTGACAGGTGATAAGTTCAATCTTCAGTATCAAGTACGGGAAGACTAAATCTAAAGTGATAAAGGAAGTAATAGATTAGAGAATATCATTCACCGGCTAGCTTAAAAATGGAGAACTCACAGAAAATAAATTAGCACGGATGCAACTCAAGAAGAGGACTTCACGCTTTTTGCTCATCAATGACACCTTATAGGAGGTCTTCTAATCAACTATATCTACACTGCCTTTCAGATGAAGAGGCAAGAGAGGTCATCTATGAAACACACTCTAGATTTTATGGATCTTATTAATTAGGATTGAAAATGATGATGAAAAATCAAGTGTATGGACTACAATTGGCCCATGATGGTGAAAGATAGCATCAAACACGTAAAACAAATATTATGTATGTCAAATTCACATTAACTTTATTCGTCAACACTCAAATCTTTTATATTCAATGGTATTCTCATGGTTATTTGAAGTGTGGTGTATAAATATAATCGGCCTAATTAAGTCATCTTCTTCAAGAGGTCATTACTTTATATGACTAATGACCGATTATTTCTCTTGGTAGACAAAGGCAATCCCATTGAAAGAAGTAACAACATATATTATTATCTATTTCCTTCAAAAAAATATCTTATACTGATTTGATATTCCCTGAAGAATTATTTCTGATAATGGACCATCCTTTTGGAAGTTTCAAGGTAGGGCAATTCACTCATCATCACAAGATAAATCGGAAATATTTATCTATCTACAATGTAAGGGAAAATGACCTTGCTGAGGCATTCAACAAAGCCCTCTCCAAAATATTAAAGAAAGTCATTGTTAGAAATAAAAGAGATTAACATCAAAAATTTTTCGAGGTATTATGAGCTTATCGCACTATATATTGAACACCTACCCAATTAACATCATGCATTAGTGTTTAGGACTAAGGCTATCTTGCCATTGGAGGTACAAATTTCCTTACTAAGGATTACTTTGCAAAAAAAAATTACAAAAGAAGATAATATTTATCTTCATCTAGATGAGCTAGACTCCTTAAATAAAACAAAACTCATAGCTTAGTAAAACTTGAAAATATATTAAACACAAATATCTAGAGCTTTTAATAAAATAGCCAAACTCAAATTTTTCGAGAAGGGAGAAATAGTCTTGGTGTTGAGAAAACCCACAATACCAAATCAAAGCAAGCAAGGCAAATTTGAGCTTAATTAGAAAGACTCTTATCATTGAAAAGGTTTTTGAAGGCAGATCCTAATTGATTGATGATAAGGAGGAAAGACTTGTGCTATCAATCAATGCCCGATTTCTAAAGAGGTATTATATATGAGCCTTTGGGGAAAATAACATAAATAAATAAATAAAGTGCCTATATTTTGTCTACGATGAAACATTCAGCTTTCTCAAAAGAATGTCTGCTCAAATATGCACTCCATATTTCTTAAGACAAAATATGGACACGAAACCTCATGTGACACACTAATTCTGTTTCACATAGCAAATCAAGCCCACTTTTACGTGGCAAATTAAATACACTTTTATATAGTTAAAAAAGTCCACTTTCACGTGGCAAAATAAATATACTTTTATTTGGTAATTCAAATCGACATAGTCAACTCTCAAAACACTAGTGTAGAGGCAAATACTTGAAAATTATTTGCACCCTCTTCTCTTATCAAACCTTGAGAAAAGAATACGAAAGGGGCATTTTATTTGGGTCGATTTTTATTAAAATT
The DNA here is from genome assembly GCA_005019695.1 of Trichopus zeylanicus subsp. travancoricus. NCBI lineage: Eukaryota > Viridiplantae > Streptophyta > Magnoliopsida > Dioscoreales > Dioscoreaceae > Trichopus > Trichopus zeylanicus. Next base: position 746,332 of record RXID01014226.1, read on the forward strand.
AAATCTAATCAAAATTTAGATAGAATGGAGACATAAACACCACTGAATTATCACTCAAAAGAGAGTCTAAATTTGATTTAATCATAGTCAAATTTGATCAAAAATTGAGCTCAATTCGAACCTTAATTATTCAAAAATTTGAACTCAAGCTGAACTTAGCCCAAGTGAGCTGAATAAGCCAGACATTTGGACCAAAATTGGACTTAGAATTCATCAAAAATTAAGCTAAAATAAAAATATAAAATATTTACAAATAGCTCTCTGACAAAATTTTTCCTATAAATAGGTCACGGGAATGAAAATTTTTGCAAAAAAGTCCTTGAAATTTTTTCAAATTATATATTAATCCCTATAAAATCTATAATTTAGGAATAAACCCCTCAAATATTGATATTATAATTTAATTTTTATAACATTCAGGGTTTACAAATAAATCTCTCAAAATTTTATTTTCACAAATAAATCATTAAAATTTTTACTTTTCACAAATAACTCCCTAAAAATATTTTATTTATAAATAAGTCTAAATTTTATTATTTTATAAATAAAATCTTATAAAAAAGATCCTGAAATTTTTGAAATTTTACAAATAATTTTTTTTGTAAAAAGGCCATAAAAACTTATAAATTTATAATTTAGTCTAATTTTTAAAAAACTTTTGTAAATAAACTGTTGCAAATTCAATGTTGAGAATGGATATAAATTTCCAATTATCCTATTCATAACCATCTTTCATTCAATCCAAATAAAACTCATCTAAAACAAATAAAAAAAATTAATAAGATTTTCAATTCGAAATTCGAATGAGTTCAACTCCGTCAAACCTCTTCAATACCTATAAATTCCAATTGACTCCTGCAAAAGAAAGGGAGCAAAAAAATTAGAATTGAGACTAGAGGCAAAGAACATGAGAAGAGAAAGAACAACGAGAAAATCGAAGGTTGAAATTTAGTGAGTTTTCTTCACTCATCTAGTTTGTTCATCCTTTTTTCTCTTCCTCTTTCAGTTGCTCTTTCCTTATCCTATCACACTTTGTGGATCTCCCTGCCCTTATCGAAGACCCTATCACCTTCTTGGAGCTCCCATGAAGCCATTGTACTTCGGCCATCAACCCCCTCGTGCTCTCCATCAACCATGACCTGAAACCATTCTGACCTCCTCCTGAACCTGTCATTGACCAGCCTGCACCGGCCTCTCCTTTGACCATCCGTCACCCTCAACCACCTCTCAAGGCTAGTTTGCTAACCTAGTTATGCCCATGCGGAGCCATGTTACCACCTCCATGCAGAACCGTCTCGCAATCAAAGGCCTACCCCGACATCACTCTGCACTATGCGGATTGCCTCCCCACACTCCTGCGTAGCACCACTCCAGTTATGCCTGTAGGCCACCTCTTGCACCTTACTAGACACTTGCTCCCATGGTCACTGACATAAGCTTCATCCTCCGTCGACCGGGGCATGCCTTTGCCTGCACAGCCCGCGACTGCCTCCCACGCACCGACTCAACCTTCCCACAGGCTCTAACCGACAGTTTCCACTCTCCTTACCACCGAAGATGGCCCGTCCGTCGTCAACCGCAGTGTGTGGCCGAATCTTGCCAAACTCGATAGACTCCAGTCATGGGACGAGGAGCAGGGGTGCTTCTCACTGCCGTTGCTTGTCTCCACCCCCTGTCATCGGGAAAAGGGGTCAGATCCAGCCACTTTTGGCTAGATCCAGTTGTGACTAGTGAATAAAGGAGCTTTGGCTCCGGCAAAGATGAAGAGAAGTGTCGGGAGAGCCGCAAGAATATCAAACTAGATCAATATAGTGAGCCGGATACTAAACCATCCTAAAAGATCAGGGTCATGGGATATGAGTCTTTTTCACTATATCTATTGGACTATATCTATCCAATATCTGATGTGGGACTAATTCATCATACCAAACATTATAACAGATAAGAAGGATGGCTCAGGGGAAGAAGAAGGAATAAAAGAAATTTTTTTTGAAAAAGAGAGTTTTGGCCATTTAAAAAGAAAAAAGAAAATGTGGCCAATTATTAAAAAATACAAAAAATGAATAAAAAAATATGTTGCTAAAAGAATAGAAAAATAAATGTTGTTTTGATTTTTCGAAGCCAACCGACATAAAACTAGTCTATGAGCTTGTCATAAAGTTAATTTTGACCTAGGGCTAGGTTGCGGGCCTGTAAGAAAGTCAATTCAATTTAGAGCTAGCATGCAGGCTCGCCTAAAAATCAATCAATTTAGGACTATTCCATGGGCTTATCAGAAAACCAATTTTTGACTCAAGATCAGTCTTTGAACTTGTCTAAAAATCAAGCAGTTTAGGATCGGCCCACGGGCTCATTGAAAAATTAATTTTTTATTCAAGACCAGCCCGTGGACTTGCTTGAAAATCAATCAATTTAGAACTATTTCACAAACTTGCTCAAAAGTAAATTCAAACTTAAGATTAATTTGTGAGCTTACTTAAAAGTTAAATCAATTCAAGATCAGTCCATGGTCTCACCCCAAGTCATTCTAATCAATTGACAGTCCAAGAGCTCTCTAATTAAATTAATCAAATTGATTAACGTAAATCGATTAAACAATTGACTTGATTTAAACTAAGTTGATTTGGGCAAGTTAAGTGAACTAAAAGAATTAAATTAATTTAACTCGAATAAACCACCAAATGCATCTAAATAAAATCAAATTGGATTAACTTGACTCAAATCAACCACCAAATGTAAGAAAATCAGATTAGATTAGACTCAAATCAATTCAATTCAAACTCACCAGATTAGATTAGCCAGATTAGGGTTGGGTTTGAATTGATTTGAATAAACCACCAAATGTAAGAAAGTCAAATTGAGTGGGATCCAAATCCATATTGAGTTAACCCAACTCAAATCAATTCAAACTCCAACCCTAATCTGGCTCAAATTGGATTAACTTGACTCAAATTAGATTAGACTCAAACCCAATTTAGTCCTGATCAGGTCAACAACACAAATCAAAATCAGTTCATATTCAATCCTAATCGAGTTCAAATTAGGTTAACTTGAAATCAAATCATGCTCAAATCAACCCTAACTAGATTAAATTAAGTTTGCATAAAACCCTAATTTGGTTAAACAAAGTTCAAATCCAATTTTAATTGGGTTAAACCAAGATTAAAACCAAATTATAATTTAAGTTGAATCAAGCTCAAACCTAATCCTAATTAGGTTAAACAAAGATTCAAACTGAATCCTAAGTGGGTCATTGAACCAAACCCAAATTTTGTCAAACGAAACTCAAATTCAAATTAAAATTAGGTCGAACCTAAACCAAAACTAGGTAATGATAGAATAAAAATTAGGTCAAATTTGAACAAGAACCTAGTCAGACCTAAGTAGAAGCAAGTCAAACCTAAAGCAAAATTAGGTTGAACTTTAACAAGAACCATGTCAAACTTAAACTAGAACGAAGTTAAACTTGAATCAGAACTAGGTTAAACCTAAACCAGAACCAGTTACCTAAACCAAAATCAACTCGAACTTAAACTCAACTTTGTTAAGGTTCGAACTTGAACCCAATAATGGTTCAACATGGGTCAAACCCATACCCATTAATGGATTGAACCTAGATCGAATAAGATCCAATCAGGTTTGGCTCCAAGATCCAATGAGGATCGACTAAAAGCCCAATCAAGGTTGGATCTAAAATCCAATAAGAGGCCAATTATGGTTGAATTTAAGATCCATTAAGGATCTAACAAGAATAAAAAAAAATTGGATCCATGATCTACTAACGATCCAATAAGAACCCATTAGGTGTTGGATCCAAAATCCATTAAGGATTCATCAAGAACCCATTAAAGGTTGGATCCAAGCTACATTAAGGATCCATTAAGAACCCATTAATGGTTGGATCTAAGATCTATTAAGGATCTAATAAGAACCTATTAAGGGTTAGATCCAAAATACATTAAGGATCCGATAAGAACCCAATTAGGATTGGATCCAAGACCCATTAAGGATCCATCACGAACCAAATTAGGGTTTAGGGTTTAGAAACCAACATAAGGTCAAACCAGACCTGAAGTGAATTAGATCAAATTTGATCAAAATCAAGTTCTGAACATCAAATTGGATCAAATCAAACTCAAATCAAAATTGAATTCTAAAACTGAACTAAATCAAATCAGACTTGATTAAAATTAAGTTTTGAATACCGAATTGAATCGAATTAGACTTAATCAAAATCACGTTAGATCCAAAATACATTAAGGATCCGATAAGAACCCAATTAGGAAGGATCCATCACGAACCAAATAAGGGTTTAGGGTTTAGAATCCAACATAAGTTCAAACCAGACCTGAAGTGAATTAGATCAAATTTGTTCAAAATCAAGTTCTGAACATCAAATTGGATCAAATCAAACTCAAATCAAAATTGAATTCTAAAACTGAACTAAATCAAATCAGACTTGATTAAAATTAAGTTTTGAATACCGAATTGAATCGAATTAGACTTAATCAAAATCACATTTCGAAGATTAAATTAAATCAAATGAAAGTCTGAATATCGAATTGAATCAAATCAGATTTGAATCAAAATCAAGTTCCAAATATTGAACTGAGTCAAATTAGACTTGATCAAAATCAAGTTTTGAACATTGAATTAAATCAAATCATATTCAAATCAAAATTAAGTATGAAACATTAAACTGAATCAAATTAGACTTAATTGAAATTGGGTTTTGAATATTGAACTAAATCAAATCAAACTTGAATTAAAATCAAGTTTTGAACATTGAATTGAATCAAATTAGACTGAACCAAAATCATGTTTGTAACTTCAAACTGAATTGTATTAGACTCAAACCAAACTAAGTTTGGGTTGAGCCAAGTTCAAATCACTTAGGGTTAGTTGACAACAAGCTCAAAGTCATCGGCAACACCTCAAATTCTAATCAATAGAAGCTAAGAAAGGTTGGTGATTATCAAATCAAAGATATTAGCATAAGCTTAGATTTTTAATATTTTTTTCAAATCTAATCGAACTATGGTAAGTTTGAACTCGCTTAGTCAGTTAGTTAGTCACTGTGTTTGAGAGAAGTCAACTAACAATATACATAAAGTCATTGGTCACACTTTAAGTTCAACCAACACAAGGTTAGAGTGATTGGTGATGGTTCAAAATTTAATTAACAATATGCTAAATGGGTCATCAATTATCAAAGCAGAATTGGTCCATATAAGCCAAGCTCGCTAACAATTTTGAACTGAGTTTGAAGGAAGTTAGTCAACCAAATGCCTAGTTAAAAAAAAGTCAACTGACAATGCACATGATGTTATTGGTCATACTTTGAGCTCAACCAAAACAAGCTCAAAAGCAGTTAGTGATATCTCAAACTTAATCGACAATATGCCAAAGAGGCCATCAATTATCAAATTAGAAATAATCAACATAAGTCGAGTCCACTAACCATTTCAAACTAAATTAAGGTAGACTGAAACTCACTTAGTCACTCAATAGAAGTCAGCTAACAATAAGCATAATGTTGTCGACCACACTTCAAACTCAACTGACACAAGCTTAAAGCTATTGATGATACTTTAAACTTAATCAACAACAAGCCAAGAGGCCATTAATTATCAAATTAGAAATGATTAGCATAAACTAAGGCTACTAATCATTCTCTCAAATTAAAGATCAAAACAGTGAACTGACACCAAGTAGAAAGCCATTGGTGATACTGCAAATCTTAACGGTTAATTGATACAAAGCAAGGTAGTCAATCATACTCTAAAAACTAGCAAAGTTATTAGCATTGACTAAGGATCAAACCAAGCACCTATCGGAGTTAGGTTTCACTCGATCAAGTGCATTGGAGCAGGGTAATGATGAGCATCAAGCTTTTCCCACTTTCTTTCTTATTTCATATCATTCATGATTATGAATTTAAATTCATTAAATTGTACAGTGAGGGTATCTCCCTACTTAAGCCATGTATTCCTTTCCTTAAATTAATTAAATTATATTTTTTCTTTGTATTTCTATTTTATTAGGAAGATTTTTCATTTCATGAGGTTCTTAATAATTGTTAGGGTAATTAATAATAGAGGCTTGTATTTATTGAAAGTTATATTTTCACAATTTTTAATCACACAATCAAATCACTTTTAGTTTTATTTATTGTTTTGAGATTGTTCCTCGAGATCTCTAGTTATCCTGGGTGGTCGATTTTGGCTCTACAACCTCAAAGTAGCCTTTATGCTCAATTTGGACAAACACCTTGGCCCTTGAATTATTCAAAGGCATGTAAGAATGGAAGTCATTTTGGTGCTCTTTATGTTCAACTCACTACCTTTTTAATTCAGGAGGCTTCACCTCCATAGATTGCTTCTTTCTCTTAGTAGTTCCTTCAAACTCCCTCTTGGTTGACATTACTTACTTGGTGTTGACATGTTCTATGGCATGCTGGATGAACTTGGCTAGGCTTTCAAGAGGTCGATGTGCTATCTCATATGTCACCCTAGTTTTCTAGATCACATTTATTGCCATCACAAAGACAATAAAGCTATTTAACTTAGTTACCTCTAGCCTAGCTTTATTAAACTAAGTTAGATAATCCCTAAGACTTTCTCCCTCGTTTTGCTTTAGTGTCAAGAATGTTGAGGGGTTCCCTTATTGAGGCACCAATATGATGAATTGCCCCATGAATTTATCTGCCATATCATCAAAACATTATCGCCCGTTAGGTGATAAACTCTCATCTTGAAGATGATGTTGGGCTGCCCTACAAGAATATTTCTAGTGCTAGTTCTGACTACTCCCTTAGTTCTTCCAAGGATAATGGCAGTTCAGCCGAAGTTCCTACCTCTATGAAAAAATAGATCATCAAAAACTTTACACTGTAGCTCATACTTGAGCATTGCCCCCCACCTTTTTGTAACCTTGACTTCCTCGGCATAATGAATTTTTCATTTTCTATTTATTACTTGGTTAGATGTCTTCCTAGAGAATCACTTCAACTATTTATTACTTGGTTTGACTTTTTGAGCATGATTCATACAAGTCTTAGTTTGGTTAATACTGGGAAAGTGGCTCCTGTCTCCTTTGGCTTACTGTTGTGTGTTTGAATATTATTCAAATAGTACAGGCTGACCCACACCGTGTTCTAGCTTTGGGTTTTGAGTTGAATAAACATCCCAAGTGGGGTGGTGCAACACTTAGGCAGGGTTAGTACCCTTATACCTCGGTGGGTTTTAGATTATTACACCTTGGTAGACCCAAGGTTTTGTGTCACGATGATTGTCGATGAACAAAGGACTTTGTGCCTTGGTAAACTAAAGGCTTAGTCCTTGATGGACCAAGGGTTTCATGCTTTGATGGACCAAGGATTTGTGCCTTAGTGGACTGAGGGCTTTGTGTCTCGGTAGACCGAGAGCTTTGTTCCTCAGCAGGTTAAGGGCTTTGTACCTCATTGATCGATGGCTTTATGCCTTAGTAGACTGAGGGCTTTGTACCTCATTGATCGAAGGATTTGTGTCTCAGTAGAACAAGGGCATTGTGCCTCAACAAACCATGGGCTTTGTGCCCCATTGATCAAGGGCTTTGTGCCCCATTGATCGAGGGCTTTGTGTAGCATTGATTGAGGGCTTTGTGCCTTAGTGGACTAAGAGCTTTGTGCCTTGTTGATTGAGAGCTTTGTGCCTCGACAAACTAAGGGCTTTGTGCCTAGTTAGACGGAGGGCTTTGTGCCTTGGTGGACTGAGGGCTTTGTGAGCTAATGCTTAAGAATTAATTTGATTGGAAAGAAGGATAGGACACTTTATTTTATAGATCAAGTTTAAAAATAAAACCTTCTGAGATTATCTACATGCTATGTCCTTGGAAGATCCTCACCATAAGCTTACTCAAGTTTTTATGCTCTGGCCCAATAGTGTGGGAAACCCTAATTGGACCCACCATGTTGGTGATAGTTTTACTGAGTTTCACTCGGTGTAATACCTAATCACCTGGCTTCAATTCTTGGCTACAAACTTGAGCATTGTAATACTAAGGCACTCATTATTGGTCTTTTGTGATTTTCATGGGAGCTTTCTCCAGAGCTTCTAGAATAAGGTCCTTATCAGCCTAGGGATCTCCTCATTTGCCTCGGGGTCATAGGCTTTGACTTGAGATGAAGTGAGGCCGATATCTACAAGGATGACCACTTTAACCCATATGCAAGTAAGAATAATGACTCGCTAGTCATGGTACGAGGAGTTGTTTGATATGACCCTAGAACATGCAGCAGCTCTTCAACCCAAGCATCCTTGGCTCTCTCTAGGCACTTTTTAATGCTTGTAAGTAAGGTTCAATTAGTTATTTTAGCTAGACTGTTAGATTATGGGTGTGCAATCAAAGTGAACCTTTGCTCAATATGGAGGCTGATACAGTAATCTCTGAATCTTGAGCTGTCAAACTACCTCCTATTATCTATGATGAGGATGCAAGATAATTCAAACTTGCAAATTACACCTTGCTAAAGAAACTCCTAGATCTTTTTGTCGGTAATAGTGGCAAGGGGTCTGACTTCTACCCATTTAGTAAAATAGTCCATAGTGACTATCAAGAATTTTTTTTGCACTGAGGCTGGAGAGAATAGACCTAGTATATCCATTCTCCATTAGTTAAAAGGCTAAACTGCTTGAGTTTGCTAGAGCCAAACTATTGGGCTGTGATATATCGAGGCATGCCTTTGGCATTGCTCGCATTTAGAAATAAGCTTGGTTGCTTCAGATACCATGTTAAGCCAATAATGGCCTTGCCTCAAGAGCTAATGGACTAAGGCTCATCCTCTACCATGACTTTCACAAGTCCCTTTGTGCATCTCTTGAATGATGTGCTCCACCTCTCTTGGCTTCAAACACCAAAGCAAAGGCCTTGATAGAGATATTTTGTGTAGGACCTCGTCTATCAAGGCAAAATTTGGGGCGAGCCTCTTTATTCTCTGAGCTTCTTTTAGGTCTTAGGAAGTTATCCAATTTTGAGGTATGAGGTGATGGGGTCCATCCAATAAGGTTCATCCCCAATTTGGTGTGCCTCATCTAGTTGAGAATAACTCAGAAGCTGTAGACAAAATTCATGAAGACTTATCTCAACCTTGAGTATGAAGTTGTCGAGGATAGCCAAACTAATGCATCAACCTCAGTATTGTTATTCTATGGTACTTAGCAAACTTCTAATTGGTTGACCCTTGTAGTGAGCTTCTATAGCTCAAATAAATACTTGGTCATAATATCGTACTTTGCCTCATAGTCTCTATTAACTTATAAGTAGACCAATTGGGAGTCTTTAAACACCTTTAACCTCATTGCTCCTGCCACTATTGCCACACACAATTCAAGTAGGAGGGCTTCATATTTTGTTGCATTATTCAAGGCTTCAAATTCCAAGCAAGCAAAGTACTCGGTGATTCACCCATCAGGACTTAGGAGAACAACACCGATCCCACACACTGATTCACATGAAGAGTCATCGACATGAACTTCCCAAGGCTCAAATCCGAATCCAACAAGATATGAAGTCACCTTCACCAAAAAGTCCGCCAAGCTTGAGCTTTAATGTCTTTTTAAGGTTCAAAATTTACCTTGAACTAGCTTAGCTTGATGGATGATTTGAGTAACTACCCCAAAGGTCTCTGGCTTTTGCAGGGTTTATCAAAGTAGGAGGTTGGTGAGTATTATTATAGGGTGTGCTTGAAAGTATGGATGAAGTCTCAGAGCTATCAGGACTATAGCATAGGCTAATTTCTCTAGTAGAGGGTACTGAATCTTGGCTATTGTGAGTACATGACTCACATAATATATGGGTTGTTATTTTTCTCCTTGACCACTTACCAAAACTGAGCTAATGGCCTGATTTGAGGCTGCTACATTGAGGAATAATATCTTATTTGGTTCTAGTCTCACCAAAAGTGAGGGTTCGGCTAAGTACCTCTTAAGATCTTTGAAAGCTCAATTGCACTCCTTCGTCCATTCAAATCCATAGCTCTGCTTCAGCACTTTGAAAAATGGTGAACACTTTTCACCTGCCCAAGGTAAAGAATGGTTGAGCACTTCTATGTGACCCATGAGCCTTTGCACCTCTCTGATGGAGTTGGGCAGTTTCATCTCGATAATAACTTTGATTTTCTCTGGATTTGCTTCTATTCCTCACCTTCAGGTTGCATTCAAATTTGGTGATAACTTGAAAATGCATCTAAAAAACTTAAAAGCTAATATCCCAAGGTAGAGTCCATGAGCTAATCAATTTTGGGTATGGGGTAGTTGTTCCTCGGGCATGCCTTATTAAGTTTGGTGAAGTTGACACACATCCTCCATTTTTCATTTGGTTTCTTCACCATTACTACATTAGCAAGCCACTCGGGGTACTAAATTTCATGGATGAATCCTACAGTCAGAAGCTTATTTACCTCTTTGGCAATGGCCTTTTGGCACTTAGGGGTGATGTGTCTTTTCTTTTGCTTAACTGGTTTGTAGTTTTCCACCATCGCAAGCTTGTATTGGGTGACCGAGGGATCTATGTCCAGTAAATCCTCCAGGGACCATGCAAAGATATCCTAGTACCAAGCTTTACAGTCATTCCTAAGTTCTCGTTGATAACCCAACTGACAAGTTGCTCAATGGGTTCGGCTTGTGCCTTCTTCGAGCCTTTGACAAATTCCTTGATTTTTGAGATTGCCAAGCTTTTCCCCTTCTCGCTAAGGATATTTTCCCAATAGGTTAACTCACACTTCCTTGCAAGGCTTTGGTTTTCCCAAGCTTTACTTGTGCCATGTTTAGTAAGAAACCTCATAACTAGATAAAAAGTCAAAATTACTACTTTTAGTTGGTTCAATACTGGTTGCCCCAATATTACATTATAAGCTGAATGAGTCTAAACTACCACAATTTTTTTTTTGATTGTGGAGCTCTTTGGACTTTCACCGACGGTGAGAAGTAACTTGATCAGGCTGAGAGGGGTGATTGAATTTTTCTTGAATCTAGTCAATGTCCCCATATAGGGCTCTAGCTTTGATTCCATCTTCATCTAATTATAAACTCAATTGGAAAAAATATTGGCTGAGCTCCCCATGTTTATCATAACACGTAGTGTGAAGTAGTCATCTAAAATCACTAATATAGCTAGAGAGTCATTATGAGGAGCCAAAATACCTTGCATATTTCCATTATGTTTATCATACCTTGCATATTTCCTTGCATATCTCTTATCAAGAATACTATGTCTGCATGCTCAAGGTTGCAATATTTCCATTGGACCTCTTTATAATCCACCTCCCCCACAATGATGGCTAGACATTTGGAAGTTGAAGCCGAAACTTCACTTTGTGTCATTGGGTTGACAGGGATCATATTAAGATGGCCCTTAATCGATGGGTTTTGCAACTCGAGTGGAGGGTTCCTCTAAAGAGAACTTCATAGTCAATCTCTGTGGGCTAGAATGTCTTCAGCTCTTTCATCTGAATAGACAAAGTGTCTTAGGTATCCTTCTTTTATTAGCTTGTCGATTTTATCATCAAGGTGTTACACTCCTTGGTGTCATGACCATAGTCTTTATGAAATCAGCAATACCTTGATTTGTCTATGTATCGCCTATTTAAGGGGATTGGTTGAGGCTTCCTTAAGAGGTCTCGATGCTCTATCTGGGCTGGCACCTCTATCCTTGAGTGGTTTAGTGGTGTGTAGGTTCAGAATTCCTATCAGCGCTCTCGATGCTCAGACCTCTATTTCTTTAGTGCATGTGATTTTTCTTCTCAAGCTTCTTTCTTCTGCTTACCATGACCCTTGATCTCTCTCTTAGCCAACATGACCTCCTCTGTATCAATGTGCTCTCGGACCACCAAGATAAATTCAGCCAAGGTCCTGGGAGGTCTGTGAGTCATTTCATAGGCTATCTGAGGTTGCCTTATTCCATTAATTACTACAATAAGGATGATGGAACTATCATGCTCGGATACTTTTAGTTGAAATTTGTTGAACCAAGCTAGATACTCTCTTAAGCTTTTTCCCTCTTATTATTTTGGAGTTAAGAGTATAAAGGGATCCTTTTGTCGAGGCACCAGAGAAATAAATTGCTCTTTGAATCTATCAACTAGATTATTGAAGCATGTGATCGAGTGCCTCAGTAGCTTGGAGTACCATGCCCGAGCTGGTCCTTGAAGTATCATGAAAAATGCCTTACACATGGTTAAATCCCATGTGCCTTGGAAGATCATGATATTTCTGAATGTGCTTACATAATCGATAGGGCCTTGGAGCCATCATACACCTCATATGAGGGTAGATGAAACTTAGATTGTATTGGAGAATAGGCAATCTCAGAAATGAAGGCCATATCATACCTCATACAATTTAGATGAACAAGAGCGCTCGACATTCTCCACATCATATACAAGGCATCTTCTTATTGAGTAGCTTTATCCGAGTCTCATCTTGCATAAGTATGATAGGTAGCCTCATCATCCGTATCATAAGTGGGGTCATATCCTTTTCGACCCCTTGAAGCTTGTTGCTGAAATGTGGTTCCCATAGTAGGACCTTGGTAGCCCTGTTGATGGTACCCATAATAGTATAGTTGGTTGACAACTTGTGGATGTGCCTTACTGTGTAAGCTCGAAGGCTCATCTTGAAATGAAACTTAAGATTGAGGGTGGAGGTTTTGCATCATCTGAACCTGAGCTTGCAGCATTTGTGTCATTTGCTGAACTGCCACGATCAATGCTTGAAACTCTTTCCAACTTACCAAGTCAGGAAGAGCCATGGGCATCTCGGGAATAGTTTGTAGGAGTGCCCCCTGAGGTTCTTGCAGTGGAAGACGAGGGATGGTTGAGTTGACTCAGTGATTGGGTTGAGCTAGACTACTGGAAGAGTCATGTGATTCCTTCGGCATGGGAGTAGTTTGTCCCCCAGGCTAATTCTTGAATGTTGACGCCCTTGTTGCCAAAGGCATAATCAGAAACTCTTCCAAGATTTGGATGAGGGAAGATGGTAGAGCATATCTTAATGAGAGTACCACGGTTGACGGGCCCTAGTTCATGATCAGCTTCGATCCACTCAATCCTTGAAAACTCAATCCACTATACCACTTTCTCATTGTCCTACACAGAAGAAAATCATGAAGAAGACCACTAAGAGCTCTCTAGCAATAGCCACTCTGATGCTCAAGTTAGGATAAAGAAAGATCAACAATCAAATAGTAGGATCAATAACTAGATATTAGTCCTTACATCTTTGATGATTATGATATTTATATAGTACAAAGTGTATCTCAATCCCATGATCTTCAACATCATGATCCCAATTGATCTTTTCATAACTGAATCCCCTGATCCCTCAAGATTTATTTCCTATTTTGGTCATAAGGATTAGTTCCTATAGTAGTCAATTTTTCTTGACTTGAATCATGGGGTTATTTGATCATAGGGGAGTTTTGGCATAAGCACCTCCCGAGGTCTGAGTATCATAGTATAGGAATAATCTCATAGCTCAAATCCATGGAACACTTTACCTTAGATGACCCAAATGACTTTGTTTTTATGCTTGATTTTTATTTTCTATCATCGGCTAACTAACTTCAGTATCAAATTAAACTCAACCTCATTCTTGAATTTATGAGACCTCAGTCTAACTTTTAGATTCAATTTTAATGGCCTTTTGAATCAGCTGATTAGCTTCAATGCCTCTTCATTTACTATTATGGATTATTTATGTCGTACGTGTTTAAATTTTGCACATGTCATATATGTTCCTTTTATTTTTTTCAAAAAAAAATCAATACCAACTATATTGACCTAATCCTTTAGAAATAGGGACATAATAAAATTGTAATAAAAATGTTCACCATTTATTCTTGGTGCTCGAGTGAATTATGCTACTTTCACTCGAGCATATTCTCAATTTGTCTTAAAATTCCATCTAACAAGGATCTTTTTATCCATAAAAATAATAAAATTTTCATGCATATCACCTACTGAAACACCATTATTGCAACCTGCTAGTGAGTGGGTGATAATCTCTATGCAGCAAAATCGTTGGCGTATAAAACCTTAATGATCCATCAATAAGGAAGCCTAGGGAGACCATCTAAGTTCTCCACACCCTGCCAGATGAACAAGTTTAATGGGGAGCTAGCTACAAGTTAGAGTTCTTATGTCGTGTGTGAGATTAGAAACTAAACCCTACTTATAAACCTCCATCACTCAATCCATAATACATTGGGTAGTCATACTTTTGATGTAAGTTAGACATGTGCTTAGTCAAAGTCCATCCACTCCAATCCAATTTTTGTCATATTCTCCTAGTGATTGATCAAATCCAACCATATCAGTCATGTTCATTGGACCATCTTTTTAGGCTTAGACTTAACAATTGTCCATTTATTCATATCACCTTGACTCTTTTGTACCACTACTATACACGGACTCGGACCATTTGAACTAATTGATTTAGGCTTATGTCAAACTAAAAATTCCAATGGTAGCATCATGGAATACATATATGATTATTAATATACTCCCTCCTATGGTTGTTTTTCTTTTTAACTTTTTATATACAATCTTCTAATATATGCTTTGTTAACGAATATTTTTCATAATTTCAAAATTTATCTATAATCTCTTATTTCTTTTATTTTATAACATATAATTTTTCATTGGCTTTTAATTAAATTTTAGGCCAAAATTTATCTATATAACTAAATTTCATTTTAAAATTTCTATTTATCAATTTATTTTTCATTAATATGTTTTATTTTAATTAACTCCTCTCTCCCCTATATTTCCATCTGGTGTTGCTTGACTCGTGCTCCCACTTCACCCTCCCTAATCCGATGATGAATATCCCTGATCTGGAAACCCTATTCTCCCTCCAACCTTCCCAATCTGACCACCCTGTTCCACCTTGGCTTCTGCGATCTTATCATCCTCTATCCCCTTCAGCCTTCCTGATCCAGCAGCATACCTCCTTGATTTGATTGCCCTCCTCCCCCTTAGGGCTCCTTGACATAATTGTCTTCCTCCCCCTCTAGCCTCCTCAATTCAGCAACAAACCTCCCTGATATGGTTGCCTCCATTGCCTCCATTGCCTCCAGCCTTTCTAATTCAATAATGAACCTTCCTATTTTGCCACCCTCCTCTCTCTTTGGCCTGCCCGATCTTGCTACCCTCCTTCCTCTTTGGCCTTCTTGATTTGGTTGTCCTCCTCCCCCTTTTGCCTCCCCAATCTACCCACCATGATCCAACAACTCTCCTCCTCGGCCACCCTCCTTCCAAATTCCTCCATCCACCTCTTCTCCTCCCTTTCTTCTTCCATTTCTTTCTCCCCTCTCTACTGCTTCGCTAGGCTCTTCCTTGTCCCTACCTCCCATAGTCTCCCTATCCACCACTCTGCACTCTTTATCTCTTACTTAATACCTTCCTCATTGTCTCAATACCCATCAATTTCTTGGTGAAGATTTGACGTTATGCAAGAATCATCAATTGTCATGTTTCCATTAAAAATATTTTTTATTATAAAATATTGTGAAAAGCTTTTGGATGATCATTGGTTATATGTATAAATGCTTTAGAATTATTCTAATACTCTTTAATTCTTTGTCAATTTTGTCATTTGTTCCTAATGATATATGGATGAATAATCTCCTTGTTATAGAAAAATTGTTTTATAAGTTATTTATTGTATGTTTTGTATGAGTTTTGAATGGTTTTGCATTTGGTTATATGTATAATAGATGTATGAATTAGAGGATCTAGTGAGATTGGTGTTTTATTATGAAGGCTATTAGAAGGAAGCACAACATACTCAGAGCATTAAGTATGTGTTTGGTGGGCAAAAGTCTCTATTAGTTGATGTAAATAGGTATATATTTTCTTGGTTATGGGTTGAAGCATGTAAAATTTGTTAAAGAAAAGATAAATCAACTAGTTGTGATTAAGTACTTGTTCCTGTGTAACACCCCTCCAACTTATATGTTAATTAATAGCAAAATTCAACTAATAGCAATGTGGATAGTGATGAAGGAGTTGAAGCACAATAACATCTATATATCAATTAAGGATGTGGAGATTGCTTATCTACAATGCCTCCTGAAAGTCTTATTGATGAAGCTTCCCTTCAATTAAGTCAACCTATGAATATTAACTTATTGACTCATCTCACCCTTACATTTGGTGCATTTCCACATGGGCAAAGGAGTATGTTAAAAGAAACCTCTAAATCTTACATTATGCAACTGTATGAGTATGCTTACTCAAATTTAAATACTTTCCCTTTTGATTCTAATTTTTACAACTTGAACTCGGACCATTTGAACTAATTGATTTGGGCCTTATACCAAACTAAAAATTTCAATGGTAGGATCATGGAAATACATGTATGATCATTGATATACTCCCTCCTGTGGTCCCTTTTTTAAAAAATTTTTTATATACAATCTTCTAAGATATGCTTTATTCGCAAATAATTTTCATAATTTTAAAATTTATCTACAATCCCTTTTTTTATTTTATAATATATAATTTCTCGTTCATTTTTAATTAAATTTTAGGTCAAAATTTATCTTCAACTATTCTACAAAATTTCATTTAAACTTTCTATTTATTAATTTATTTTTCATCGATATGTTTTATTTCAACTATCTCCTCCTCCCTCCCCTATATTTCTATCTGGTGTGGCTCGACTCGGGCTTCCACTCTGCCTTCCCTATTCTAACGACAAACATCCCCAATCTGACAACCCTCTTCTCCCTCTGACCTCACTAATTGATTGTCCTCTTCCACCTTGGCTTCCCCAACCCCGT
Organism: Trichopus zeylanicus subsp. travancoricus; assembly: GCA_005019695.1. Lineage (NCBI taxonomy): Eukaryota > Viridiplantae > Streptophyta > Magnoliopsida > Dioscoreales > Dioscoreaceae > Trichopus > Trichopus zeylanicus. The sequence continues at coordinate 763,153 of RXID01014226.1, forward strand.
CGTCCGCCATCCCCTCCAGCCTCCCCAATCTAGTGCATACCTCCTTGATTTGATTGCTCTCTTACCCTTTTGGTAGACACACCAAACGGACCATTAATACTATTTTGAGACATGCATAGCACAATCTGAAATAGTAATGGGTGTGAAAAAATTTGGGTGCTAGGCACGACCCATGGCCCCTAGGACTGTGAGCTGTATTGTGCCTAGCTATATTTTTCCTTTTATCTTTAAAATATTAAACATATATCAATTGTAAAGAAAATCATTAATAAGTTATAGTTTATTTGGTTAAGTTTTTGGCTTTATTTCAAAGGACTTTAAGTTCAAATCTTAATAAAATATTTTAGAAAAATAAAAAAAATTTACAAATACCTGAAAAATCTGAAAAAATAAAGAAAAATAAAAAATAATGTTCATAAAAATCAAAAATTATTTTCAAATATAAAAATATTAAAAAATATTAAAAAATATTTTATATTCAAATTGATTTATGAGTAATATGTCTACTTATATTTGAAATATAAAAAATTTGTATCATCATTTAAAATCTACAAAAACAAGTTTACGGAGGTGAGGGGTGACAATTGGCAACCCCGCTCTGATGCTCAAGTTAGTAAGAGAATTTTACCAAAATATAAAAATAATATAATAATTTGTACCTTATACTCCTAACTTACTATTATAATTCTTCAAACATCACACTCAACCTTCCAGATTAATATATTCTATTTCTTTAAATTTTAGAATCTCCTCATCAATTTAACTTTCACCAAATCCTTGGATTCTTTTTTCAGCATCATGCCAATCTTTCATGTAGATACATAACTCTAAAGTTTCAGGTGTTAATCAAGTTATTTTATCATTTAATACTCTTTTTTCTATACTAAAATAAGATTTTGATGTAACTGTGATACTAAAATAGTTAGTAAATTATTGGGTATGATGAAAAGTAGTGGATATTTACTTGCATGTGCTTCTCACCATGATAATATATCAAAATTTTCAACATTTTCATCAGTTAAAAGTCCACACTTTGATGATCATATCAAGTTGCTTCATTATGTGAGGAAGAAGTTGAAATTAATTTATGTTTTTTCCTCTATGAAATAGAAAATATATAAGATTTTGATTTGGAATGGTCTATGGTATGTTCTAATGGAGTAGAATGAGATGAGCTACTATACAATATTTGATAAATATTATATTATATATATATCATATAATAATTTCTTAACATATTATTTATATTCTACTATATCTATGAGAAAACACATATTATCCTAATATTCATCAACTAACATTTCAGAACTTGAAAGATTAACTCATAGTTCTAATATGATAGCAAAAGAAAATACAAAATTGATAGTTTCAAAATATTTTCTAAACTTCACTTCTATTGGAGGAATAACTATGCAAATTTAGAAAGTTATCTATATTTATTAAAATAGAATAAACAAGTATAAGTTCGTTAAATACCAAACAGGTTGTAGGATAAGAACTACTTGAAAGAGTTGTAGTTACAATATAAAAAATATGTTAACAATGACATAAATAATTTACATATCATCCAAGTTGCATCAGTCAATAAACAATTACCTATGTGATATGCACAAAAAAGAGACAATACCTCTTTATATTCATAATAAGATTTTAACAAATTATAAATAGTATGCTACCTATTTTCAATATCAAGAGAAAATTTTTTTTATGTAGCTTTTGAAATTGCCTACATAAAGTTTTAAAATCTTGAGCACTAATAAGAGTAAAATCTAATATATTTGTATAAATTTTTAGGTTTTCCAATTTCGAAACCTATATTTCCAAGTTTAGGTCCATTTTGAACAACTAAATTAAATATATAACATGTGTAATGAATATGAAATAATCTACCATCTAATAAAGTAGGTAATTGACATTAAACAAATCAACAACAATATTATTATTACTAGCATTATCTAAAGTAATGCTAAATATTATACTCAAAAATAGTTCGAAGAATAGCATTAGCAATATAAACTGTATTATGAGGATACTCTAAAAGTTTAAAACTAATAATACATTTATGCAATATCTATGAATTATCAATGTAATGAGCAATAATACAAATACAAGAAGCACCATAATTAGTGCTCTAATAATCAGTTGTGAGAGCAATTCTATGATTTAACCTATAAAAAAGAAAATTAATTTATTTTTTCAGTAGTAAACACCTTCACTGCATCATTCGTAGTAGTGTTCTTGGACATTTTCTAAAAAAGTGGATTTAATTCTTGGAGTAGCTCTTCCATTTTAAAATTCACTACAAAAGAAAATATTTATTCATCCCAAATAATATATTGAATTAATTTTTCTCTTACTTTTTTTCTGAAAATTTATCAATGCCAAGCGAGCTAGAAAAAAACAATTGTAAAAGAAAGTTATGTTTGAGTTAAGTCAAATATGGCTGATTTTAATACGTACTTCTATTATCTAGTTGATTCCTATATTTTTTTTATAAATAGCTTTTCCCTCACTTTCCACCCCTCTTATATTATAGTGTGTTCAAACATCATTGGTCCTAACTTTTGATTGAGAATCTGAAAATTGAGATTCATCCTCCAGAAATAGGAGATTCAAAGAGGAGTCTATTATTATCAAAAAAATTATGAGAAAAATTAAAATAAACTTGATTTCAATTATGTCAACTTGAAGAGTCAAGAGTCGAAGAGCCAAGTGGTTGACCAAACTATCAAAACTTATAGCTTAAATTGAATACTAAAGCTTAAGAGTTGAGAGAGTATAACATAAGAAGATTATGAGTTGTATGGAGAAATTGGTGGTATGAGGGGGTATTTATAAGAATTTTTTTGAGAGGCTTCTAATTTTTTTTTAAAAAATTGACACATTGAGTTGTGTCATGTGATGGGCCATGCCTTGCTTGTTGGAAGTGAGGAGAGCGTTAGGCATGACTCCGCACATGGATCGGCTAGGCATGACCTGATTATTACATATTTCGGGTCATGCTAGACTGCCCTGTGGGCTCTACACTTGATCTCCCTAATTTGATTATCTTCCTCCCCCTCCAACCTCCTCAATTTGATGACAAACCTCCTTGATATGGTTGCCTCCTATACATTTGGCCTTTTCAATCTAACAAAGAACCTTTCTAATTTAGCCACCCTCCTCCGCCTATGGTCTCCTTGATTAGGCCATCCTCCTCCCCCTCCAACTTCCCCAGTTTGTCACCATGATACAACAACCCTCCTCCCTAGCCACCCTCCTCCCTAATTTCTCATCCCTCTTTTTGCCTCCCTTTCTTCCTCCCCTCTCTATTACTCTACTAGGCTCTTCCCTGTTTGGGCCTCCTATCATCTCTCCATCCACCACCCTACTCCTCTTCATCTCCTACCTGATACTATCCTCATTGTCCCAACAGCCATCAATTTCTTGGTGAAAATTTAAGGTAATGCAAGAACCATCAATTGTCTTATTTCCATTAAAAATATGTTTTATTATAAAATATAATGAAAAGCTTTTGGATGATCATTAGTTATATATATAATGCTTTAGAATTATTCTGATACTCTTTAATTCTTTGTCAATTCTATCATTTGTTCTTTTATAAATTATATTTAAATAAAAAAATAATTTAATAATTATAAAATTCTAATTTATATTTTTTTATAGCTAATATTGAACTTCTTTTTTAAAAACAACAATGGCTCCTTGCAAAAGGCAGGGAACCATTGTTCCCTTTACTCCCTTTGATTGGTCAAAGGGAGCAAAGACCAAAGAGAAAGAGGGAATTTGGGATTTGAGAGGCTTCTAATTTTTTTTTTCAAAAAAAATTGACACGCTAAGACGTGCCATGCGATGGAGCATGCCTGGCTTGTTGGCTGTGAGGGGAGCATTAGGCATGACTCTAGATATAGGTCATACTAGGCATTACCTGATTATTAAATATTTCGAGCCATACTAGACCGGCCTATGGGCCAAAGGTCCATTTTGACACCTCTACACTTGATCTCACTAATTTGATTGTCTTTCACCCCCTCTAACCTCCTCAATTTGATGACAAACCTCCTTGATATGGTCGTCTCCTCTGCCTTTGGCCTTCTCAATCTAAAAAAGAACCTTTCTAATTTGGCCACCCTCCTCCCCCTTTGACCTCCCAAATCTAGCTACTGTCCTCCCCCTATGGTCTCCTTGATTAGGCCATCCTTCTCCCCCTTCGGCTTCCCCAGTCTGCCAACACGATCCAACAACCTTCCTCCTCGACCACCCTCCTCCCTAGTTTCTCATCCCTCGCTTTGCCTCCCTTTATTCCTCCATTTATTCCTCCCCTCTCTATTATTCTGCTAGGCCCTTCCCTATTTTGGCCTTCCATCATCTCCCCATCCACCACCCTGCTCCTCTTCATCTCCTACCTGATACTATCCTCACTGTCCAACATCCATCAATTGCTTGGTGAAAATTTAAGGTAATGCAAGAACCATCAATTGTCTTATTTCCATTAAAATTATTTTTTATTATAAAATATCATGAAAAATTTTGGATGATCATTTGTTATATATATAATGCTTTAGAATTATTCTGATACTCTTTAATTCTTTGTCATTTCTGTCATTTGTTTTTGACTGGTATATAGATGAATTAACTCCTTGTTATGGGTAAATTGTGTTGTTAATTTTTAATCATATGTTATGTATGAGTTTTGAATGGATTTTGCATTTGGTTATTTGTTTAATAGATGTATGAATTAGAGGTTCTAGTGAGATTGATATTTTGTTATGAAGGGTATTGGAAGGAAGCACAACATACTTAGAGGACCAACTATGTAGCAGGTAGAAGTCTCTATTAGTTGATGCAAATAGGTACACATTTTCTCAATTATGGGTTAAAGTATGTAAAATTAGTCAAACAAAGGACAAATCAACCAGTTGTGATTAAGTACTTGTTCCCATATAGCACCTCTCCAACTTATATGCTAATTAATAGTGAAATTTAGCTAATAGCAATGTGGACAATGATGAAGTAGTTGAAGCCCAACAACATCTGCATATCATTTGAGAACATAGGAGATCCAGTATCTACAATGCCCCCTGAAAGTCTAATCAATGAAGAATCTCTTTAATTAAGGCAGCCTATGAATATTGATAGATTGACTTTTCTCACTCCTATATTCAGTGCATTCCAACATGGGAAAAGGAGTATGCTAGAGGAACATTCTAAACCATGCATTATGCAACAGTATGAGTATGTTGACTCAAATTAGATGCTGCCCTTTTGATTCCAGTTTTTATATCTTGATATTTTTTTTTCTGATGATGAGGAGGAGGAGGCGGATGAGAAGTTGGAGTAGGACCAATAGGATTTGGAGTAGGAGTAAGAGTTCGGCCAAAGGTAAAAGGAGTTGTGGCAAGAGCAAGAAGAGATAGGGCATGGGCAAGAGGACATGAGGCAAAGCCAAAAATAAAGAGTAGAAGATAAAGATGTACTACCTTCAACTAAAAGTAAAATGAATTATTGTGGTTTACAAAAAAGAGACATGTCTGAGGATGTGCATTCATTTAGATTGGCTCTTAGATAATATTACATTATCCATAAGTTCGAATCTTTGTTTGTGAAAAATGGAAAGAATAGAGTAATAGTCAAGTAAACTTCTAGGGATTTTCAATGGACCCTACATGCTTTAGAGGTATCTAGTGTTGCAATATTTTAAGTAAAGAAAACATAACTAGTTCATACATGTATTGCTATCAATAGGGCTAGAAATAAAATGGCAAGCACTGAATGGGTAGGCAAGCAAGTTTTTGCATTGGATGAATGTCGATAAGAAAATCATAGTAAAGCAAATAAAAAAAATATGATGGATGATAAATATAGCCTTCAATTGAGTTATATGTAGACAGGGAGGGAGAAAAACTATGCTTACAAGTTTATTCATTGCCAAGAAGAAGATTATTCAACATGTTTCATTCTTTCATAGTAGAGTTGGAGAATGGAGCTTTCCAAAGATGTTTTGTGTCATTAGATTCTTGTTGTAGGGAGTTTCTTGTTATATGTAGACCTATATTGGGAGTTGATGGATGCTTCTTGGAAGTCAAGTACAAAGGCACATTGCTCTCAGCTTGTGGAGTTGATGGAGGGAACAACCTAATTCTAATTGCATATGCAGTGGCAATGAGAGCAACATATCAGTTTTTGTTGTGGTTCTTGTACAACTTGAAGCATGTATTAGGAAATTTGGTCAACTTGGCTGTTATTTCAAATAGGCACATGGGTGTTTATGATGCTATGAAAAACATGTTCCTACACCTTGGACATAGAGCTTGTATAAGGCATTTGATTGCAAACTTCATGAAATTTTTTCTTGAAATGAAGTTAGAGAATATAGTTTTAAGACTTTAGATACCTTTTTATCTACTAAATTCATCAAGCACATTGAGAGGGTTAAACAATTATCTATACTAGCTTGGCAATGCATGAAAGAAATAAATGATTATGCATGGAGTGAAAGCTAATTTAATTCTTCAGTGAAATCTCATTATTTAACTAACAGTATTTCTAAGTCTTTTAATAGTCCCATTCAAGATGATAGGGAGCTTTCCTTACTAGAACTAATTAATTTTACAAGACAAAGGATAATGGTGAAATTTGACACAAGGAGAGATAAAGGATCCCATTAGATTGGAAGAATATTGACAAGAATATAGATTTTTATTAAAAATGTTTCACATGCAAAGGGTGCATACCATGTTTAGAGGTCTACTAATGATATCTCAGAGATTAGTGATCTCACAGGGAGATGAATTATTGACATAAGGCAAAAAATTTGTGATTGTAGATAATGGTAACTAATAGGGGTTCCTTGTGTTCATGGTGTTGTTGCTCTTCTTGATGTTAGTCTTAATCCAATTACTTTTATTGATGACTATTATATTATGAAGACAAATAGAAGAATATATGATATTCTTATTATCCCACTATCTAGCAAATAACTTTGGATGTTAATGCCAGATATTATGCTTGTGCTTCCCCCATATTCAAGGAGACCACCTAGCTAGCCTATGAGAAAAAGGATTAAAGATTTAATTGAGAAAATAAATAGACTTATACATACTTGTGGTAAGTGTAGTAATCCAAGGTACAATAAGATGATGTGTAAAGAGCCTCTCTGACCACAACAACTAACATAAACTTCTAGATCTTGTAATAGACAATGATTAGTGAGAAACCAAGGATCAGTGGAAAACCAAAATGCAAGAGGAGATGGTAGTGGAAAGGGAAGAGAAAGGGGCCTATGAGCAAATGCTAGAGAAGGGGTAGGGGGAGAAGTCCAAATTTTAGTATGCTTTTACCATGTGATTTGTTCTTTATGAAATGTATATAATTTATTTTGTGTTGTGGAGGCATGATTGACCACCTAGGATAACTAAAGACTCCAAAAAATAATCTCAAAATAATAAATAAAATTTAAATTTATTTTAGTGCACTATCTGATAGTGCAGGACCGATTAATGGCCTTTACTAATCATTGGTTTTCCACTAATCATTAGTCTTTTGTCTGATTATCGATTAAGTTTGAAGCATCACTGATGACTTTATATTTATGTCGGTTGAGCTTGAAGTATTACTGATGGCTTTTTACTTGTTGTTGATTGACATCTTTTGAATATGATATTTTGCTGACTAACTAAGTGAGTTCAAGCTTGCCTTAATTCAGTTTAAAATGGTTAGCAACCTCGATTTATACTAACTATCTTTGATTTAACAATTGATGAACTTTTATGATTTGTTATCAATAGCATTTGAAGTATTGTCAAAAGCTTTATGCTAGTTATCAACTAACTCTTTTGGATTTGAGTTTGGCTAAATTTAAACTTAGTTCTGATTTAAATTTAATTTGATTCAATTTAATGTTCAAACTAAGCTTCAGCTCAAGTCTAATTTGATTCAGTTTGATATTTAGACTTGATTTCAATTCAAGTCTATTTTGATTCAATTGGATTTTCAAACTTAATTTTGATCCAAATCTAATTCAGTTGGATGTTCATATTTAGTTTTAATTCAATTTTGATTCAAGTTAGGTTTGACTTATTTAATGGATTTCCAATAGATTTTAGACTTGTTTATTGGATCTTGATTGATCCTCATTCGGTTCTTATTAGATCCTTTATGGATCTTGAATTTAACCTTTATTGGATCTTGAACTTAATCTTTATTAGATCTTGATTTGATGTTTATTGGATTCTTATTAGATCCACGATGGATCATGGATTTGATCTTTATTGCATGTTGAATCCAAGCCTTAATGGGCTTTTATTGGATCCTTAATAGATCCCAGATTTAATCTTTGTTGGTTCTTATTGGATCCTTAATGGATCTTGCATCTAACCATCATTGGGCTCTTATTGAATCCTTAATGAATCTTGGATCCAACCCTTTTTGGATTCTTATTGAATCCTTAATAGATCTTGATTCCAACCCTTGTTGAGTTTTCAATAGATCCTTAATGGATCTTAGATCCAACCCTTATTGGATTCTTATTAGATCCCCTTAATGGATCTTAGATCCAACCCTTATAGGGTTCTTATTAGATCCCCATTACCATCATCTCCAATAGAGATCCCAGATTCACTTCACGATTTTGAGATAGTTTTCAGAAAGCTTTGGGGACACAGTTACGTTTTAGTACTACTGCATATCACCCTCAAACTGATGGTCAATCAGAGAGGACAATACAAACTCTAGAGGATTTGCTAAGAGCATGTCCTCTAGATTTCAAGGGGAGTTGGGACTCTCATTTGTGTCTAGCTGAGTTTACCTACAACAATAGTTATCACGCTGGTATTCAAATGGCACCTTATGAGGCTTTGTATGGGAGGAAGTGTAGATCCCCTGTGTGTTGGACAGAGGTTGGTGAGAGGTAGATTTTGGGTCTAAAGTTAGTCCAGCTAGCTACTGAGAAGATTGAGGTGATTCGAAAGAGGTTACTCACAGCACAAAGTAGACAAATGAGTTATGCCAATACCATAAGACGGGATTTGAAGTTTCCCGTGGATGACCATGTTTTTCTAAAGATCTCTCCAAAAAAGGGCGTGATGAGGTTTGGGGTGAGGGGCAAGTTAGCACCTCGTTATATTGGCCCCTTTGAAATCTTGGAGAGAATTGGAGCAGTTTCTTATAAACTCGCCTTACCTCCAGCATTGGCTAATGTGTGTAATGTCTTTCACGTGTCAATGCTAAGAAAATACATTCCAGATGCCACACATATTTTATCATTTCAATAGTTATAGCTAAGGGAGGACTTGACATGTGAGGAGTAGCCAATTCGAATTTTGGAGCGAAGGGAGCATGTGTTGAGAAGAAAAGTGATTCCTTTAGTAAAAGTATTATGGCAACATCACTCTGTGGATGAGGCAACTTGGGAGAGAGAGGAGGACATCAAGGCCAAATACCCCCGTATTTTTTTAAGTAAGTTCATTTTAAATTTGGGGACCAAATTTATTTAAAGGGGAAGGGATGTAACCGCTCGCTACTCCATAACGGCCCTTACTTGGGCCCACAACCCGCAACCCAATAATTGCCTCTATTTATAGGCAGTAACCACCCACTAAACCTTCACAGATTGAGAACTTGTCTAGAAGTGAAGAGAGTCAGGGAACAATCATCGTGAAGGCTCACAGAGCGGCGAGAAGTTTCGGGACGATTCCCATCGAGATTCAAGGTAGGGTGTTTTCATTCATTCTCTCTCAGCCTTTATTCCTAAGACAATTTCATGTCAAATAATTTATAAACCTAGTGACCCTCATGATATTTACGAGGATGATGATAACCTAGATTTAAGCAAAACTTGACAGAAACTAGATATGTCAAAATTTTGCAATATTAGATCAATATATGCATGCTTTGAGAATAGAAAAATTAGAGGGTTATCTCTACCAAATCTCCATCCCTCTCCATAGAGCAACGAGAGCTGCTCATCGGTAGTGTGCGGTGCGGTGGCGTACAGTGCTGCTGGGCATAGGCATCACATGCAAGCAGCATGTGTGACTGCACGTGGTGTTGCTGCACACGACCTGGCAGCAGTGAGGCTCTAGCACGAGACTCGGCATCGGTCCAAATCCAGCGTGTGGCGCGGTGACGGAAGCGGCTGGTGGCACATGCAGTGCACACGACTACATGGGCTGGAGTTATGCCAGTGTGAGGCTACGCGGTACGCCAATGCATGGGGCAGCGCGCAGGGCTGTGCTATGCACCAGAGGGGGCAGCGCGAACGGCTTGCGCATGCTACAGTGGCGCCTGCTGTAGCACGATGGTGCAGGTCTGACAATGACCGGAGGTGGCGGCGACCCAGCGGTAGCCATGGCCCAACAGAGGTGGCGGCACTGGTGACAGCGGCTGCGAATTAGTGTTAGGGTTTGATGGTGAGCTGAGGAGGAAGAAGAAGAAGGGTTTAGGTTTAATTTAGGATTGGTTTTAGTTTAGGTTTTGGTTTGGAGTTGGTTTGGGTTAAACTTTGAGTTAATTGGGTTAGGGATAATATAAGTTGTTTAGATTAAATCAAGTAATCTGGATTTATAATTTGATGGAATTAGATTGAAAATTTAACTAGTAGCCAGTCGGACACTTAGAGGGTTGGTTGGTTTAATCAGTTTAATTCACTGAATTTAATCTTGAAATTATAGAATTGATTAGAGACTTGAATTGAACATTGATTAGAAATTAAATAATGTTTTATAATTGATGGGCTAGATTGATAATATCTTCTACCTGATCTAATCTGATTTGTGATCGAGTTGACTCCTTTCTATCATTTGGTAATCTCAACTCGATATTTATTGTGGCTGAGCCTTTGATATATTGGGGGACATATGTAGCAGGACTTTATTTGGCTGGTACCAGTCAGTGATTCCATACTTCAGTATGGGATTAGCAAGACTGTCAAACGTGACAGTAGCCAGTCTCCTAAGTTGTAGGGGACATGATCCGTTGTGTGACTTGACGGGATCACCACTCCATCAGCAGTTGGGAGTGCAACGTGGTATGACTCTGCTTGGTAGGATGTCCAACCATACCCTTATACTGTGCCTGGTCTCCTATGTTCTAGGGGACGTGATCCATTGTGTGACTAGACGGGATCGCCACTCCATCAGCAGTTGGGAGTGCAGCGTGGTATGACGCTGCTTGGTAGAGGGTCTGATCACACGCTTATATTATGGCTGGTCTCCTAAGTTCTAGGGGACGCGATCCATTGTATGGCTAAACAAGATCACCACTCCATCAGCAGTTGGGAGTATAGCGTGGTATGACTCTCGTTGGTAGGGGGTCTAACCAAACTCATAGACTGATTTACGTGTAGGTTGGTTTGACCCTACTTGGTGGGGGGTGCAACCATCTTCATGATATCTATAGGGGAGTCCATAATCACTGTCCCTAACCGTTGGCTATCGTGGATGTGATATCTTTATCGATTCATTCCTTGTTATGGATGTTGGCTTATCTAATCATCATTGTCATTGTATTATTATTGATGTTACTATTATTAAATTTTATTGTTGCCTCCTATATATTGATCTCCCCTACTGTTTAGAGGAGGTAACTCCCTACTGAGCATTCTTGGCTCATCCCTTGACTCTCCTCATTCACAGGAGAATAGCTGATAGACACAAGTGGCAACAACATGCACCTGGGATTACGTTTGGAGCTGCTTTATTTGTAGGTTATTTTATTTTCTTATATGGAGAACATTGTGAGAAACTTGAGTATTTATTGTTGGACTATTTTTCTATAGGTTATCTAGACTGTGTTTGCATTGATATAATAAATCTTAATTTTATGTATTCTATAAACCTTTTATATATATTGTCTCCTTTGTATTGTGGTTCAATTGGATGACAATAGGGGTGTTACAACTTATAGGGGGGTGGTTTGAATCATGTTGGACCCATATTAGGTTTGGGTTCAATTCAACTTAGTTCTAGTTCAGGTTTGACCTACTTTAGTTTTAGCTTAGGTTTGAACCTAATTTGGTTCTAGTTTTGATTTGTTTTGAACTTGGTTCAACTCAACTGGGATTTAGTTGTAACTTGGTTTGACCTGATTAGGATTTGATTTGAACTTATTTTGACCCGAATTGAATTTGGTTTGAACTTAGTTTGGCCTGATTAAGATTTATCTCAAACTTAGTTTGACTTGATATAAACCTGATGGGGGTTGGGTTTGAACTTTATTTCACTCAATTAGGGTTTAGTCTAAGCCGATTTGATCTAAATTGAACTAATTTGAACCCATTGGACCCAATTTGATTTAAGTTGACCTAATTTGGATTTGAGTCCATTTCAATTTAAATTTAATCCATTAATGTTATTTGATTAATTAGGTCCATTTTATGGTTCATTTGAATCAAGTCGATTTTAACTTAAGCAATTGTTTAATTTTGCCGAATCACCTTAGTTTTAAATTGATTAAGGTAATTATTTTAATTGATTTACTTTAATTAATTTGATTTAATTGATTTGAGAGCTCTTAAGCTATTGATCGATTAAATAACTTTTGGACGAACTTGTAAGTTGGCTTTAAGTTGATTTGACTTTCAAATGAGCTACATGCTAGCTAAAGTCAATTTAACTTTCAGACAAGATTAAAAGGCAAAAAGAAGCAAATAGATTCATGGAGGATATGATTGATAAAATGAAAAATCCCACAGGTCTCCCCGAGGGTTGCCTCTGAGATGACTATCTTAGAGAGTAATTCACCTATGAATATGATTATGGCATGCTCAAACTATAGCTACATACTATAGATGAACTAGCTATAACTAACATGAAGATTGTCAAGAGACAAATGCAAGTATTGAATGAACATATACAAGCTATAGCTACCTACATGGAAAGCATGTCATATATGACTATTATGCTCTATGAGGAAATTGAAAAGGTGAAGAAGGTGCTTGTAGAAAAGATAAAGCCACACAAAAGACTTTACAAGGGTGGCAGAGAATCACCTACCAACCCTTCTCAAAGTCAAAATGATCATATGTGCCACCTACTTCAAAGATGGGTCAAGATAATGAGACACTTTCAAAGACAATTATCTGTGTTTATGGCCTCTTGTTGCATGGTGACACACATTTGAGGGAAATACTGATAAGAAGCTACCCAACCTCCATCAAGCAATCTAGCAACCAATGCTCAACTTACTAGTTTTGGTGATGTCTCAGTCCTAGTACCTATAGAGGGTTTCCTCTATCGATTTTAGAGGAATTATGTATATAAGGCACCGATGATGAATATGACTATATTTAAATCAAAACAACTTCATGACCACTTCGGAGGCCCTACCTCAACAAAGGCTAAATAAAGAAGCAAGCATTTTAGAAGAGGATTAAACAAACTAATACTAGGGCTCATTTAGCTTTTGTATCGAGCCAACCTAAACATTCACGAAAGAAATATCCTAAATACAAAGTCTTGAAGAAAGTCATACCAGCTAAAAAAATAGAAGGGTTCATCTAAAGAGTCTCTAAAAATCTCTCTATGAAAAGACCCTACATGTCTAATTTTGATGTTAAATATGAAAATTATTGGTTAGTCACACCCTCCAAAGATATCCAAGGAATTATCAATTGGAGGCAAGAATTTACTACTTCTTGTCACATGATTAACCTTGGTGGTGACTTTGAAGACAAACCTTATTTGTTTCATGATATCATCTTTTAACTAAGGAATAAAAACTAGATATAACTCTGAGGTGGAAAGGTATTATCCTCAAGACAAGCTCCAATGACTAGGGATAAGAACACCTCTAAGGATTAGACAAAGAAAATTCAGATAAACGAGGACACTGAGCTTTCGCAAGATGAACCTGCACTCAAGAAGGTGGAGTATAATGTAGCAGCTCACCTCAAGAAGATTTTTGCTATACTAAGTGTGTTTGATGCCCTAACGATGTCTTAAGAACTTAGAAATATATTGTGCACATCTTGCAGAATCTAGCCAACATACTTTTCTAAAGAGAAGATGAAAAAGTCTTTATATGAATGCTAAACTCCTATCATCACATTCACAAATAGTGATCTACTATCAGAAATAACATACCACAACAAGCCATTGTATGCCATAGGAAATAGTGAAATGATCAAAATAAATCACATCTTGATTGACCCATATTCTTCAGCTATCTTGATTAACCCATTGTATCCTTAAAATCTAAGAGCTCTAATTCTAGATGTGTGTCACTTATCATCTAAGATGATAACCATTCAAGGGCTTAATTAGAATAGCCAAAGAGCCCTGGGGACTATAACTATGCCCCTAAGAGTGGGTAAGTTAATGACAAATGTTAGGTTCTATATGATCGACCCCGATGCATCATACAAAGCACAGCTAGGGAGACCGTGACTATATGAAAATAAAGTAGTGCTATCAACACTACATCAATGCCTCAAATACTTTGAGGATGGTGAAGAACACCAAATTAATGGAGATGTACATCCTTTTGATAGTCATGAGATGCATTATGATGATGCAAATTGCTATCAAAGATCCCATGCTGATAATGGACCTACTTCTATTAGTCAAGTAAAATAAAAAATTGCTAGCCTGATCTTCACTCTTCCTTATCTAGGAAGTGACATTGACTAAGAGTCTCAAGATGAAGAAACCCCACAAATCTACTTAGATAGTTACACTTTTGATGAAGATGACAACAAGGGTCAAATAAAAACTGCTTTCCTTGTCACTAAATTTCCAAAAGGCTTATTTTAGTTGTTAGATGAGCTGAGCATCAATGTCGTGGAAGAATTAATAACCTTTTATGTCCCTCCATGACAAAGAAGAAAAGAAAACACTATTTTAAAATTTGATTCCCTATGTCCTAAACATACATGAGATTCTAAAAACTAAGGATCTGGAGGATGAAGTTGATTGACTATTGGTGGTCATATCTAAATATTTTTTGGATCAATTCTATCAAAAAATAAAGAAGTCCAACTATCAATGTCCATAAATAAAGAAAGAGAGTCATTTCTTCAATAACCTATGACATCCACCTCAATGGCATGCTTGTATTCCTACAAAAGAAAATAAGAATACCAAAGGATTGGGCTATATCACTCCAAACATCCACAATTGCCTTACGGCCACCATTAGCCCTCTGTCTGATGTTCAAGATAATCAAACAACATTAAAACCCTCTGATACATGCACCGAGATAACCATTACTCTCTAGATATCACAAGAAGGTGACAACTTGAGCAAAATTCCATCAAGTCTAGAAGAAAGGGGGCATGATTCAGCCAAAATACCCTCAGAACAATTTTTGCCATATCTCACGCCACATGTGAATCACCTAGCGAAAAAATGATCCTCAAATAAAAAAATCTCTATTAGAACTCAACGATGGGGGCAATCCATAGTTGATAAACTATTGAAAATCAACCTAGGCTCAAAAGAAAATCCCAGGCCAACCTTTATCAGCACACAACTTTCAGAGGAAGGCCAAGCCTAACTCAAAGTAGTGCTCCAAGAGTACGTCAACTACTTTGTATGAAACAATAGGAAGATTCCTAGACTAGATCCTAAAGTTGTAGTCCACAAATTGGATGTCAATCTCGAACTTTCACCTATCAAACATGCACCTAAGAATATGAAAATTGATGAACAAAAGATGATAAAAGAAATAAAAAAACTAATCGAAGAAAGCTTCATTAGGGAACAGAAATACCCAAATTGGATAGCAAGTATTATGCCAGTCAAGAAGAAAAATGGCCAAATCCATATTTGTGTGGACTACATGGAGTTGAATAAAGCATGTCTAAAGAATGACTTTCTATTACCAATCATGGAAATCATGACTAACAATATGGCTGATTTCAAATTATTCTCCTTCATGGTGGCTTTTTCAGGGTACAACCAAATCAAGATAGATCTCAATGATGAAAAACACATAGCCTTTCAAACTCCCAATGAAATTTAGTACTACAAGGTGATGCCCTTCAAGCTCAAGAATGCAAGTGCCACTGATCAAAGGGCCATAGCCAAAATTTTTAATGTGGATGACTTAGTAATCAAAACAAAGTCCAAAGACAAGCACATTCAGGATCTAAGAATGATTTTCAACTGCCTTAGAAAATATAACCTAAATATGAACCCTATAAAATATGTCTTTGGGGTATCATCTGGAAAATTTCTCAGCTTCATCATCAGATACTAAGGGATTAAAATTGATCTATCTAAGATTAAAGCAATTTTGGATATGCCACCACCCTCCAACTTGAAGTGATTGAGGTCACTCCAAGGTCGACTTGCATACATAAAAAGATTCATTTCAAACCGCTCTGAAAAATGCAAAACCATTTCAGAGTTGATGAAAAAAGAATGCTCCTTTGATTTGGGATCGAGATTGCTAACAAGCCTTTGATGAGATTAAGTAGAATCTATTAAGGCCACCAATCTCGGTAATACTTGTGCATGATAGACCTTTGATCTTCTATACAACTACAATGGAAGGGTTTCTGGGAGCACTCCTTGCCTAGAATAATGAAGATGGAAAGAAAAACACATGCTATTATTTGAGTAGAATACTAGTGGGGGCAAAATGCCACTACTCTCCTATTAAAAAGCATTACCTGGCCCTCATATTTGCAATCAAGAAGCTAAGACATTATTTCCTCTCATTAAGTTATTTTAATACCAAGGGTTAATCCCATAAAATACATGATGATCAAGCCCATATTCACTAGGAGGCTAGTAGCTAAATGGGCATTAATCCTCATGGAATATGGTATCAAGTTTACTCTCTAAAAAACAATTAAAGGGCAAGCCCATACTAATTTTCTCCTAGCTCATCAAGTGTTAGACAATTCTCCATTGCGTTATGAACTCCCTGTTGAAAATTTTGTCAAAAAAGGAGAACCTTCTTGGAAGTTATACTTTAATGGGGCATCAGCCATTACACCAGGGATCAAGCTAAAGCTTTCACAAATCAAAGTAGGCATTAGACTCATATTTGTCATCCTAAAAAGGGGCATCTTATGATACTCCTACTCCCTCTCAAAACCATGCATAAACAATGAAGCTAAATATGAAACCCTAATTGCAGAATTAAAATGACCCTCAACATGGTGATACCTTACCTACATATTTTTTATGATTCATAATTAGTTATCAACTAAGTGGAAGGTGAATATAAAATCCACAAATCTGAGTTATTAAAATACCATGAAATGGCTCAGAACTCATGAGAAAAATTTTACATATTTAAATAACTAAGGTTTCTCTATCTATCAATGTAGAAGCTATTTTCTTAGCCAAGCTAGCCAAAGCATTGGCTAATTCTGACCAAGAAAATTCTAGCCATAGTCCACAATAGACAAGTGATGAGTTCAATCTTTAGCATTAAGCACAAGAAGGCTAATTCTAAACAAATAGAAAAGCCTATAGATTAACGAATACCATTTATCAACTATCACAAAAATAAAGAAATCCCAGAAGATAAATTAGTAGGGACACAATTCAGAAAGAGAGTCGTGCTTTCTGCTTATTAATGACACTCTTTATAGAAAGTCCCTCAATAAATTATTTCTATATGGTCTCTTAGAAAAATAACTAAAGAAGTTATGTATGAAGTGCATTCAAGGGTTTGCGGGGCTCATCAATTGAGCCCAAAAATAATAATAAATATTAAGTGTATGGACTATTATTGGCCCATGATGGTGAGGGATTGTATTGAATATGCAAGAAAATATTACCTATGCCAAGTTTATGGTAACTTTATTCATCAACACCCAAATCCTTTATATCCAACAATATCCTCATGGCCATTTGAAGTATGAAAAATAGAAATCATTGACCTAATTAAGCTGTCTTTCTCAAAAGGTCATCGCCTCATAATAACATCAATTGATTATTTCTCTCGATCGGCAGAGACAATCCCATTGAAGAAGTAAAAGCGGATACTGTCATCTATTTATTTCAGGAAAACATCTTATACTAATTTATCAGCCCTTGAAGAATCATTTCTAACAATAGTCCATTCTTTAGAAGTTTCAAGGTAGAACGAATCACCATATCACCACAAGATTGGAGATATTCATCTATCTACAATGCTTTTTGAGATAATTTTTACCACAATCAAATTTAATTGAAATATGATTAAAATCAAGACTTATGTACCACTAAATTATAGCTCAAATGTAGGTCTCAATCATACTTAAAGTAATTTGGGCTCAAACTAAAGTGGATTGAGTAAGTTAGATATTTGGACCAAAATTAGGCCCAAAATTTATCTAAAATCTAAGCCAAAATGAAAAAAATATAAGAATTTTATAAATAAGTCTTTGGACTGGATAAATCTTTATAAATGGGTCCTTGGTAAGATTTTTCTTCCAAATAGGTTTTTGGGATAATAATTTTGTGGAAAAGTTTAATAAAATTCTAAAATTACAAATCAGTCCTATAAAATTTAGGGTTTGCAAATGAATCCCTGAAGAGATCAATAATTATAATTTGATTCTCATAAAATTTAGGGTTTACAAATAAATCCCTATGAGATCAATAATTATAATTTGATCATTATGAAATATTAGTTTGTGAATAAATCCCTTTAAAATTCCTTAATTATAAATAAACCCTAGATTTTCAACTTTTCATAAATAAATCTCTCAAAAATTTGTATTTATGAATAAGTCCAAATTTTGTTCAAAAATGACCCTGAAAGTTTTAAAACTTTATAAACAAGTTTTTTAAAAAAATCCTAAAAATCATAAAATTAGATTTCAGTCTAGTTTCAAAAAAATTTTGCAAATAACCCCATTTATAAACTCGAAATCTAAGGTGAATTCAATTTTCAAATCTTTGTTATCCACAATCAACAAACTCATCCAAAGAGTTATCCAATTTCAAACAAACACATCCATGAACTCTCCAATCTAAATAGAACTCATCCAGAATTAAACTAACTCATATAGACCACCAAATGGACCTAGATTGATCAACCAAATGGACTAAAACTCAAGTTGAACTGGACCAATCCAAAGTTCATTAATCCAAACTAAATTGGTTCAGACCCAACCCCAAATAGGTCAAATCGAGTCAATCCAAAAGTAAGTAAAGTTTGAATAAAACCAAAATTGGGTTAAATTAAATTCAAAATTGAAAGTCAAGTGGAACAAATTGAACCCAAAGTCAAACAAGAGCTAGGCTAATCCTGATCTGAAACCAATTTGAACCTAAATTAACTTAAATTTGAACCAAAGTCCAAACCCAGACCTAATAAGAGTCCAACATAAGATCAAACTTGATTCGATTCAAATGAATCAAACTTGAGCCAAAATTGAGTTTTGAATATTAAACTGAATCAAAATCAATGTTGCTCCCACTAGAGTCAATGATAAATATTTGACAAATGTTCTTCTAAAAATCAATGCCAAGCTTGGTGAATTAGATTCATTATTACAAAGTGAATATTCACCATCAACACCAATAGTGATTCTAGGAATGGATATTTCACATGGTTCCTCCAAGTTATGCTATAAGGCATTAGTGTGAACCCAACCACAAAAGGTTCTGGGAGGATGAAACCAAAAGGAGTTAATGAATTACAACTCAATCAAGTTTTGAATATTGAATTGAATCAAATCAAATTTAAGTCAAAATCGAGTTCTAAATATTGAACTGAATCAAATTAAATTTAAAACCAAACCAAGTCTAGATTCCAAATCAAAACAATCTAAGATAGGCTTGAACTTGCTTGCTTAGTCAACCACAATGCATATTCAAATGTAAGTTATCGCTTACACCCTATCAGCTATGAAAATACTTTGAAGTATGAAGTCATTGCCTATGCCTTATCGGTTGTAGAGACACTTTACAAATCAAATTAAATTAAAGTAGACTTGAGCCCACATAGTCACTCAGCCATAATGTCTTGTTCAAACAAAATTATTGTCTATGCCTTATTGGCTATGGAAATACTTCAATCTACGAAGTAATCACCTATGCCTTATTGGCTACGAAAATATTTTAAATGAAGTTATCGTCTACACATTATTGGCTATAGAAATACTTCAAATAAAGTTATAACCTAGGCCTTATTGACTATGGAAATACTTCAAACCATGAAGTTAAAGTTATAGCCTATGCCTTATCAGCTATGGAAACACGTCACACCAAGAAGTTATCACTAATGCATTATTGGCTAACGAAAATACTTCAAATCATGAAGTTATTGCCAAGGATCAAAGCTATTAGAAGCACTTCAAGCTAGTCCTGACAAGCCACTTGCAATGCCATCCAATGAAGTTATAGCTAAAGCTCAAAATTATTAGAAATACTTCAAACTCCTGTCATTGTCTGCCATGTCTCATTGAATGATACCATTAAACCAAATCATCAATATTCACCAATGATCAAATTAGGCCCCACTTGACTTAGACTCTACATGGTACTCTACATGGTCTAGCGCGTAGGAATAGGGCAGTAGAAAATAGCAAGCTCTTCCTATTCCCTTCTCTTATTTTATGTCATTTATATATTCAAATTCATCAAAATGTAAAGTGGGGGTATGTCCTTACTTGACCCATGTATCATTTTCTCTTTAAGATTAATCAAATGATGCTTTATTTTTTCTTTTATATCCCTATCGTTATTAGCTAGGTTTCTTACTTTACAATATTTTTGATAATCGTCATGCTAATTAACAATAAGGGCTTGTGTCTATTGAAAGTCATATTTTTGCTACACTTGTTTGCACATTCAAACCACACATTTTGATTTATTGTTCCAAATTACTCCTCAAGGTCTTCTCTATCCTGCTGAACACATCAATTACATCACTATATTCGAGACACATGAACCACTTGGCAAATTCCTCTTCGTAGAAGAAGCACAATGTATACTTGAGTAGGAGTACTTATGGAATATCTAGATCTCTAAAAGGCTAAAGAAGCTAATAAAGAAGATGATTAAAATCCTAAAAATTTTGAGATGGTGATAAGAAAAGCTTCATCATAACAAACTCCTTTACCTACCCAAAACATCAGAAAGTAAAAGAATAGAACGAAGAAGAAGAAGTTGGTTCAACTTGATGAATATAAATCAAGAAATTAGCCATTCAAGAATACATCAATTCTCTAGAAGAATATGTTCAAGAAAAAAGAAGCTAAGTAACTCTTAAGGAATTCTTCATTGACAAGCTCAGAGCTTTATTAAAGGACCCTACTATAGAAGATAAAGAAAGTGAACTTCCAGTAGTAATGTGCTCCACCATATCTACTATCAAAGATTCACAACCAAGCTGATCCCTACCCCATCATTTCAATGATGATGAGATTCAAGATGCAAGAAAAGAAGAAGTAATCATATTCATTGGAAATGCTTCTGATGAAATAAAAGATCCCACGGGTCGCCCTAAGGGCTACACCAGAGACAACTATCTTAGAGAGTAGTTCACTCATGACTATGGCATGCTCAAACTACTTCTAGATACTATGACATAATTAGTTACGACCAACATGAAGTTTGTCAAGGAGCAAACGCAAATGCTGAATAGACATGTACAAGTTATGGCTGCCCACATGGAAAGCATGTCAAATATGATGACCATGCTCTGTGAGAAAATTAAGAAGATGGAAAAAGTACTAGCAAAGAAAGTAAAGCCACTCAAAGGACCTTGCAAGAGTGGTAGGGAATCGCCTTCCAACCCTCCATAGGATCAAAATGATAATTTGTCCTACCTACTTCAGAGATAAGTCAAGAAAGCCAACCATTATCGAAGACAATAATCTAAGTTTATGTCTCTTGTCGCATGGTGACTCACACATCTAAAGTAAGCACTGATGAGTAGCCACCTTAATTGTCATCAAGCAATCTAGCAACAGGTGATCAACCCATTAGATTTGGTGAAGTCCTAGTACTAGAACTTGTGGAAGGGTGCCCCCGCCAACTTTAAAGGAATTATATATACAGGACATGGACATTGATATAATAACTCTATATTTGAATCAGAATAACTATATAATCACTTTGGTATGCCCTACACTAGCAAGCGCCAAAAGAAAAAGTAGGCATTTTAGGATAGGATTAAGCAAGCTAATGTTGGAGCCCACTCAACTCCTATATTGAGCTAATCAAAACATCCACAAAGGAAGTGCCCTAAATACAAGGTCTTAAAGAAGGTCATGCCAACTAATGAAATAGAAGGGTTATCCAAAGAATTTTTGAAGATCTCTCTACTAGGAGGCCCTATGTTCCTAATTCTAATGTTGAATAGGATGATTATCATCCAATTACATCTTTTGAAGATATCCAAAAAACTACCAATTCAAGACAAGGATCTACAGCCTCTTGTCGCATGATCAACCATGGTAGTGATTTCAAGGAAGAGCTTTATTAGTCTCATGATGCTAGAATTCAACTATGGAATGCAAACCAAATACAACTTAGAGGTGGTAAGTGCTACCCCCAAGACAAGCTCCAGTGCCTAAGGATAAGAACATCCCTAGAGACAATGATAAAGAAATTTAAATAAGAGAGGACACTAAGCCTTTGCAAATTAATGATGGACACCAAGTTTTATGTAATTGACATTGATGCATCCTACAAAGCACTATCATGGTTATATGAAAATAAGGTGGTACCATCAACCATACATCAATATCTCAAATATTTTGAGGATGGGGATGAATACCGAATTTATGGAGATGTACATCCTTTTGATGTTGATGAAGTACATTATGATGATGCAAAATACTACCATAGATCTCATGTTGATAAAATGTCTACCTCCATCAATCAAATGAAGAAAAGGATCACTAGTCTAATATTTGCCCTTCCTCATTTAGGAAGTAACACAGACTCCTCAAATAAAGAAATCCCATAATTCTACTTGGGTGGTTATTCTTCTAATGATGATAACAATGTGGTCAAATAGAGAGTTGTTTTTCTTCTTACTAAAGTTCCAGAAGGCTTACTTAGGATACTAGATGAACTAAGTATCAATGTTGTGGAGGAATTAATAACCTTCTATGTTCTTCCACAACATAAGGGAGAAAAGGAGATATTGTTTTACAAGGTAATCTCCTATTCCCAATCATGCATGAAATCTTGAAAACTGAGGATGTAGAAGATGATAGTAACTATCAACCAATCATCATACCTAAGTATTTCTCAAACAGTCTTTATCAAATAGTCAAGAAGTCTAGTTGCAAACTATAACAAACAAAGGAAGAAATCATTTCTTTAAAAATTTATGGGATCCACCTTATGGGCATGCATATATCCCTGGAAGAGGAAATAAGAATTCCAAAGGATTGAGCTATATCACTCCAAGTATCTGTATATGGTCACCATTGAACTTTTGTTCAACAATGAGGTTGATTAAACACCCTTAATACCTTCTAATACACAAGCTATATGCATCGAGCTAGCCGTAGTTCTCCAAGCATCACAAGAAAATGAAGTTCTCAATAGAACTTCATCAAAACCAAAAAAAAGGGGGCGTGATGTAGCTAAAATACCCTCAAAACCAAGAGAGAAACTCTTGCCAAATCCCAATGATAAATCACTTGGTGGAGACATGATCCTCAAATCAAAAGAAGTTCCACCAAAACTCGAGGATATGGGGCAAGCCATAATCAATGAATTGATAGAAATCAATCTAGGTTCAGTGGAAGATCCCAGGCCAACCTTTATTAACACACAATTCTCAGAGGAGAGCTAGACCCAACTCAAAGTAGTACTCAACGAATATATTGACTACTTTGTATGAAGTTACAAGGAGATGCCTAGACTAGATTCTGAAGTCACAGTCCACAAGTTGGCTATCAACCCTAACTTTCACCTGTCAAATAGGTGCTTAGGAAGATGAAACTTAACCTGGAATAAAAAGTGATACAAGAAAAAAAAGAAATCGATTAAAGCTAGCTTCATCGAGGAAGAGAAATATCTAGCTTGGGTTGCAAGTATTGTGCCAGTCAAGAAGAAGAATGGACAAATCCGTATTTGAGTGGACTACAGAGACTTAAATAAAGCATGTTCAGGAGAATAATACGGCTGATTTTGAACTATTCTCCTTATGGATAATTTTTCTGGATATAATCAAATCAAAATGCATCCTAGATAATGAAAAGTACGTGACCTTTCAAACTCTAATTGACATTCAGTATTGCAAGGTGATGCCCTTTGGGCTTAAAAATATGGGTGCCACTTATCAAAGGGCCATGACCTAAATCTTTGATGATCTTATACATAAACTAGTTAAATGCTATGTAGACGGCTTGGTCATCAAAACTAGGTCTAATGATGAGCATATCTAAGACCTAAGAGTGGTTTTGACTCCCTTAGAAAATAAAACCTAAAATGAATCCTATGAAATGCATCTTTTAGGTATCATCAGGAAAGTTTCTCAGATTCATTATCAGACACTAAGGGATTAAAATTGATCCATCTAAGATTAAAGCCATCTTGGATATGCCATCACCCAGTAATCTAAAATAGTTGAGCTCATTTCAAGGTCGGCTCGCATACATAAGAAGGTGCATCACAAATCTCTCTAGAAAATGCAAACCTTTCTCTAAATTAATAAAGAAGAATGCTCCATTCATTTGGGATTAGGAGTCAATAAGCCTTGAAGAAATTAAATAATATCTCTTAAAGCTGTGGTCTAGGTAGTACCATTGCCTGATAAACCCTTGATCCTTTACACGACCACAATGGAGGGGTCTTTGGGGGTACTTCTTACCCAAAATAATGAGGATGTAAGGGCAGAAAGTAAATGCGAGTAAGGGCAGAAGGTAACTACTCTCCCATCAAAAAAAATTGTCTAGCACTTATATTCATAGTCAAAAAGTTCAAACATTACTTTCTCTCTCATTAGGTTATTTTAATATTCAAGATTGACCCTTTAAAATACTTAATGACACTTCTTGGGTGTGGGTTTATCTTATGAATGTTTGACATCCTCATTTATTTGAATTGGTTCTTTGTCCTTTTTCTTGGAAATATTATTATCTCTAGGCATTGGAGCTTATTTTGAAGGTGATACTTTATCTCCTCTGAGTTGTACTTGGTTTACATTCCTTAGTTGAATTATAGTATCTTGAGACCAACAAGGCTCTTCTTCAAAGTCAATATGAAGACAAATTATGTGATAAGAGGCAGTGAACCCTTGCACTTGATTAGTAGTATTTTGGATGCCTTTGAAGGATAATAATTGGTTGATAATCATTCCATTCAATAGGGATGTGGCGCTTCCTTGTAGAGAGATCTTCAGACTTTTGGATGAACCCTTCTATTTCATCAACTAACATAATATTCTTCAGGATTTTGTATTTAGAGTATTTCTTCCATGAATGTCTAAATTGGCTCAATGTATGAGCTGAAAAATCTCTAACATTAGCTTGTTTAATCCTTTTCTGTAATGCATTCTTCTTCTTTTAGTGCTTACTAGTGTAGGGCCCCCCAAAATGGTCATAGAGTTATTTCAACTCAAGATTAGAGTCATATTCATTATCTATATCCTGTATGTATAATTTCTCTAGAGTCGGTAGAGGGAACCCTTTCACGGGCTTTAGGACTGGGACTTCACCAAACCAACTGGGTTGATCATCTGCCACTAGGTCTTTAATGGTGATTGGAATGGTTGATCATTAGTGTCTACCCTAGATGTATGACACATGATGTGACAAAAGAAAAATAAAAGACTCAGATGATTGTCCTTGAGAGTGTTTATTATCCTAGACCCATTTCCAAGGAAGGTAGCATGAATGATAATTCTAGTTATGAGGAGAGTTGGTAGTCATTCCCTGCTACTTCTATAGGGTCTTTTGTGTACCTTTACCTTTTCTGCTACCATTTTTTTCACCTTCTTGATTTCTTCACAAAGCATGGTAGTCATATTTGACATGCTTTCCATCAAAGCCGCCATAGCCTGCATGCATTCATGCAACACTTACATTTGTCCTCTGACATATTTTATTTTAGTTATGGCTAAATCTTTTATAGTATCTAGATATAATTTAATCATGCCATAATCACATTCACGAGTGAACCACTTTTTAATATTGTTATCTTGGTGATAGCCCTCTAGGAGACTATAGGATTTTTCATTTCATTACTGGTACACATGATGATTTCATTCATTTCTTTCAGCCTTATGTTTTGGACTTCATCATCATTAGAGTGATGGGAAGGTTCTGATGATTGACTTGATTGTGTGCTTCCGACTATGAATGTGGTAGCACACATTGCCACTAAAAGTTCTTCTTCTCCATGTGGGATCGATTTTAGCAACTCGGGAGTGGCAGAGACCCCGGGGAGTGATCTTGATGTATAAATTAAAATATGTTTAATTTAAAGTGTGCTATCAAGTGTTGTGAAAATATTGACTTCTAATAAATGCAAGCTTTTATTGTTAGTTATCCCAACAATTATCAAAAATCTTCTAAAGAAAGAAACCTAGCTAATAAAATAGAGACACAAAAAAGAAAAAATATTTAATTAATTTTAAGAGATGGTACATGGCTTACAAGTGTAAACCCTCACTTTAACATAGTTTCAATATGAAGTTATAGAAGAACATGATAAGAAAAATAAAAAGACAGAAGGAGTGGAAAAGAAGCTCGGATACATGCCGCTATCCTGGCCCCTTGCATTGGACCATGTGAAGTTTGACTTGGAAGAGATTTGACTTAATCTTCAATGGATGCCAATGACTTAGTTTGATGGCATTGTCAAGCAAGATATGGAAAAGAAATGGGGTGAAATGTTTCCAATACCCTAGGCATTGGCGATAACTTCTTTTGATCAATAGCCAACAATGTGTTAGTGATAACTTCTTGGTTTGAAGTGTTTCCATTAGCAAATGAGGCATTGGTGATAACTTCAATTGGTTTGAAGTATTTCTAATAGCTAAAGGCATTGGTGGTAACTTCACTTGGCATAAAGTATTTCCATTGGCTAATAAGGTATTCGCGATAACTTTATAAGTTTAAATTATTTTTGTTCACCAATAAGGCATTGATGATAACTTCATGAGTTTGAATTCTAAGTGTTTCCATGACCAATGAGACATAAGTTATAATTTCATGAGTTCAAAGTGTTTCCTTAGCCAATAAGGCATAAGTGATAACTTAATAAGTTTGAAGTGTTTTCATAACCAATAAGGCACAA
Source organism: Trichopus zeylanicus subsp. travancoricus (assembly GCA_005019695.1). Classification (NCBI taxonomy): domain Eukaryota; kingdom Viridiplantae; phylum Streptophyta; class Magnoliopsida; order Dioscoreales; family Dioscoreaceae; genus Trichopus; species Trichopus zeylanicus. The sequence continues at coordinate 790,305 of RXID01014226.1, forward strand.
GCGATAACTTCATAAGTATAAAGTTATCGCTTATGCTAATGAGGCGTAAGTGATAACTTTATGAGTTTAAAGTATTTCCATAACCAATGAGACATAAGTAATAACTTCATAAATTTAAAGTGTTTCTATGGCCAATGAAGTGAAAGATATAACTTCATGATTTCAAAGTGTATTCAAAGCCAATGAGGCATAAGTGATAATTTCATAAGTTGGAACTATTTCATAGCCAATAAGGTATAAGTGATAATTTCATGACTTTGAAGTGTTTTCATAGCCAATAAAGTGAAAGTGATAACATTATTAGTTTGAAGTATTTCCATAACCAATGAGGTATAAGTGATAACTTCATGAGTTTAAAGTATTTTCATAGCCAATGAGGCATAAGCAATAACTTCATGGGTTTGAAGTATTTTAATAGCTAATGATGCATAAGTGATAACTTCATGAGTTTGAAGTTTTTGCATGAGGTATAAGCGATAACTTTATGAGTTTGAAGTGTTTCTATTGCTAAGACATAAATGATAACTTTATGAGTTTGAGGTATTTCTATAGCCAATGAGGTATAAGTAATAACTTCAGGAGTTTGAAGGATTCCTATAGCCAAGGAGGTATAATTGATAACTTCATGAATTTGAAGTATTTTTATAGTCAATGAGGCATAAGCAATAACTTCATGAGTTTGATGTGTTTTTGTAGTTAATGAGGTTTAAGTGATAACTTCATAAGTTTAAAGTGTTTGTAAAGTCAATAAAGCTTAATCGAAAACTTCATGAGTTTGAAACATTTTCATAGCCAGTGAGACATAAGTGATAACTTCATCAATTTAAAGTGCTTCAATATCCATTGAGTGATAAATGATAACTTTGTAAGTTTAAAGTGTTTCCATAGCCAATGAGACATAAGTGATAACTTCATGAGTTTGAAGTATTTCAATAGCCAATGAGGCATAAGTAACAACTTCACGAGTTCAAAGTGTTTCCATAGCCAATGAGTCATAAGTAACAATTTTATGAGTTTGAATTATTTCCATAGCCAATAAGACGTAATTAATAATTTCACAAGTTTGAAGTATTTTCATAGCCAATGAGGTGTATGTATTAACTTTAAAAGTTTGAAGTGTTTGTATAGGCAATGAGGCATAAGCGATGACTTTATTGATTTAAAGTATTTTCATAGCTAATGAGATGTAAGTAACAATTTCATGAGTTTGAAGTATTTTCATAGCCAATGAGACATAAGTGATAACTTTATGAGTTCAAAGTGTTTTCATACTTAATAAGGCATACACGATAATTGCATGAGTTTGAAGTATTTTCGTAATCAATAAGGCATAAGTAATAATTTCATTAGTCTGAAGTGTTTCTAGAACGAATGATGCATAAATCATAACTTCATGAGTTTTAAGTGTTTTTCATAGCTAATGAAGTGTAAGTGATAACTTCATGAGTTTGAAGTATTTTCATACTTAGGAGGGATTCTTACTGGATGTGGTTTTGGACCTATTTATTAGACTCTGACTAAATCTGTTCGAGGGATCACTGTATCATTAAATCTCCTAACTCCAGGCATCGAGTTCTCATGACTCAAAGAGTGGAGTTAACTTCATATTTTTCTTAAGACATGTCTTTAGTTTGAACCAACATTGTCACCGAATTGCTTTTACTCCCTGGACAAGTTCATAATCATGAAGCTAGGTTTTTGTGCCTCAAGTTGGAACAAAGGTCTCTTGTGCCTTGGGTGAACTGACATCTTTTGTGTCTTGGATAAAACTAAAGACTTTTATCCCTCAGATGGAACCAAGGTCTTTGTATCTTTGATGAAACGGAGGTCTTTATATTGCAAATAGAACCGAGGTCTTTATACCTTAGGCGAAACTGAGGACTTTTATTTCTCAAGTGAAACCAAGGTCTTTGTGCCTCAAGTGGAACCAAAAACCATTGTGTCTCAAGTAGAACTAAGGTTTTTTCACCTCAGGTGAAACAAAGGCCTTTCTTTTTACTCAGGTGGAACTGAGGTCTTTGTGCCTCAGGTGAAACCTAGGCCTTTTGTGCCCTAGGTGAAAGTCTTTATGTCTCAAGTGGAACCAAGATCTTTTGTGCCTTGTGTGAAATTGAGGTCTTTGTGCCTCGTGCGGAATCAAGGTCTTTTGGTTTTAGGTGAAACTAAGGTCTTTTGTACCTCGGGTGAAATTGGGGTCTTTGTATCTTAGGTGGAACCAAGGTCTTTGTTCCTTGGGTGAAACTGAGGTATTTTCCCCTAAAGTGAAATCGAGGTCTTTTACCTCAAATGGAATCAAGGTCTTTATGCCTTGGATGGAACCGAGGTCTTTTGTGTCTCGAGTGAAATTGAGGTTTTTATGCCTTGTTTGAAACCATGCTCTTTGTGCCTCAAGTGGAACTATGGTTTTTTGCCTCGGGTGAAACCAAGATCTTCATGCCTCGGTTGAAATAGAGCTCTTTGTGTCTCATCTGATCCGAGACCTTTATGTCTTGAGTGGAACTAAGATCTTTGTACCTCATCTAATTCGAGGTCTTTGTGCTTGCCATCGGGTTGAGGTCATATGTATCTTGTCTAATTCATGGTCTTTGTGCTTAGCATTAGGCCAAGATTTTTAGTACCTTATGTGATCCAAGGACTTTGTGCCTAGCATTGGACCGAGGTATTATGTCTCGTTTGATCTAAGGCCTTTGTACCAAACATTTGGCTGAGATCATATGTCCCTCGCTTGATTCATGATCTTTGTACCTGGCATTGGACTAAGGTCTTTCATGCCTTGTCTAGTATGAGGTTTTGTGTCTGGCATTAGGCCAAATTCTTATGTGTCTTGTCTGATCCAAGGTTTTCATACATCTTGTAGAACTAAGGTTTTTGCATCTTAGGTAAAATTATAATTTTTGTGCCTAGCATTTGGCCAGGTCTTATACCTTGTATGAATGAGGTCTTTGTATCTAATATTGAGCCGAGATCCTATGTACCTTGTCTGATCCAAGGTCTTCATATTTGGTATTGGGCCAAAGTCCTATATGCTTCATCTGATCAGAGGTCTTTATGTCAAGCATTGAACCAAGGTCTTATGTGTCTCACTTGATCCAAGGTCATTATATCTGGTATCAAGCTAAGGTCTTATGCATTATCTAATCTAAGATCTTTGTGCTTGGCATTGGGTCAAGATCTTTTGTGCCTTATCTAATTCGAGGTCTTTGTACTTGGTATTGGGCCGAAATCTTATGTGTCTCATTTGATATGAGGTCTTTGTGTCTAATACTAAGCGGAGGTTTTATGTGCCTTATCTGATCCGAAATCTTTATACCTTGCATTAGATCAAGGTCTCATGCCTCGTCTGATCTATGTTTTTTGTATCTTGTATTACATCGAAGTGTTATATGCATTATCTAATCTAAGATTTTTGTGCCTAGCATTTGGCTGAGGTCTTATATATATCGTCTAATTTGAGTTCTTTGCACCTAGTATTAGACTAAGATCTTATATGCTTTGTCTGATCCAGAGTCTTTGTGTTTGGTATTGAACCGAGGTCTTATGTTTTATCTAATCCAAAGTGTTTTTGTATTGCATTAGGCCGAAAACTTATATCTCATCTGAACCAAAATTTTTGTGTCTAACATTGAGTCAAAATCTTTTGTGTCTCATCTAATCTGAGATTTTTGTGCCTTCAATAAAACCGAAGTCTTTATGTCTTGAATAAAATTATGGTCTTTATGCCTTAGATGAAATTGATATCTTTTGTGTTAAAATAAACTGTTAAAAGTAGTAATCAGAGGTACAGGTTAGTGGTATGCAGAAAATCATACCTAGAATTGTGTTACTAATCTTGCTAGTTGAATTGTCAGAAATCAGAGTTGACTACGATGTTTCATTTGGCATTTATTTTGCAATTTATTGTGAGATATTTGGTGTTAATCTTACTTGTAGTTAGAAGCTTCCTTCCTTGTCTTCTGTCACTAAGTCGTTTCATATTCTCATCTGACTGCTGTGTGTGTGATAGCACCTGCTGTTCTTTTTTTCTTTTGACTGTAGCAATATATATTTTTTTATATTATAGCAACCCTTTTTTTAGGGATAATTACGTACAACCCCCCATAATTTTCGTAATTACTTACACCACCCCCCCTTTTCAAAATATTTCTCTACACCTCCGATTATTATTTAATAAAAATTTTCTCCAAAAATTTCGATTTTACTCTCTATTATTTTTACAATTAAACCCCTAAAAACTTATTATTTATAATTTAACTTTCGGATATTTGCAAATAATACCTTGAAATTATTCAGATTTACAAAAAAGACTTTCTCCCAAACCATTTACAAATAAACCCATGAAATATTATTATTTATAAAATAGTCCAAATATTTATAAACGAGCGGCGAGCAACGGCGGCACGCGAGCGCGGACGCCCGAGGTCGGCGCGGGAGCGAACACTCGAGGCCGGCCGGCAGGCGCGGATGCCGGCGGCGAGGGTCCGGCGAGGGGTCTATTCGTAAAATTTAATTTTAAAATAAATAAAATTTGGACTTATTTTTAAATAAAAATATTCAAGGGATCTATTTTTAAATGTATAAATATTAAACTTGTAATTTTAAATTTTAAGTTTTAAAACCTTCAATGTCTTTTTTGTAAAATGTTATTTAAAACATGATAAAAAATTTAGACTAATTTATAAATAAAAATATTGAAGGGTCTATTTGTAAATGTACAACATGAAAATTATAATTTTAAATTTTAAGTTTTCAAACCTTCAATGACTTATTCGTAAAATTTACTTATAAAATAAATAAAATTTGGACTTATTTATAAATAAAAATATTCAAGGGGTTTATTTTTAAATGTACAAATGTTAAATTTGTAATTGTAAATTTTAAGTTTGAAATCTTCAATGTCTTTTTTATAAATTTTATTTAAAACATGATAAAAAATTTAGACTTATTTATAAATAAAAATAATCAAGGGATCTATTTAAAAATGTACAAATATGAAACTTGTAATTTTCAATTTTAAGTTTTCAAACCTTCAATAATTAATATCTAAAATTTAGTTTTAAAATAAATAAAATTTGTACTTATTGATAAATAAAAATATTCAAGTGGTCTATTTTTAAATGTACAATTATTAAACTTGTAATTTGAAATGTTAAATTTTAAAATCTTCAATGTCTTTTTTGTAAAATTTAATTTTAAAAATAATTTTATTTATAAAAAAATATTCAAGGGGTCTATTTTTTAAATGTACAAATATGAAACTTGTAATTTCAAGTTTTAAGTTTTAAAACCTTCAATGTCTTCTTTGTAAAATGTTATCTAAAAGTAATAAAATTTGGACTTATTTATAAATAAATATGTTTTAGGGGTCTATTTATAAATGTACAAATATTAAACTTGTAATTTGAAATTTTAAACTAAAAATCAAAAATTTAAACCTATTTTATTTTTCAGTTTAAATTTAATTATATTTAAATTGAAAAAATGAAATTGGAAGGAAAAATTGCAGTGACAAGGTCTCAGAATTCTTTGGTGCTGTTGTTGTATTATAATTGCAGCAAATATGATGTGTGTTATTGTTGAGAATGTTAAAATCATACAAACACTTGATCCTAGGAATTGAATAACAACATGTCCTGCATCATCAATTTTTTATAGATCGCTAGTGCCCTCCTTAGTATGAAAATATATTTTCAATGAGAAGGAAACAAGAAAATGACTATTAATCCTGCGAGAAACACCCTCACAAATCTTTCAGTCTGTATTGACAATTTATAAAATCAAAGGCAACAAATTGGATTGATGGGATGCACACATGGTAACCTTCCATAGAGAGAAGCACATACTCAAATAAATAACCAATTTATTATAGTTACATGTTATTGAAATATTCAAAATCTGCTCAAGATCCTCCTTGCCATTATCCTCTTGTGCACGGGAAGGAACCAAAAATGTCAACTTCTTCTCTTGTGTATCATAGGTTGCTACCTGCAAGTATTAAAGGACAGAATCATGTCATTACCTCTTGATGAAGAGAACTATGGCACAACAAAATAGCCTTAGGATCTTACATAATTTAAGAAAACTATTTTAAAAAATCTAGAGAGCTAACAGTGAATCTAAGCTCAGATATGACGAACTCCAGAGGTCACAGCCAAACGAATTCTGAGACCTAGTATCTACATAAAAATTGGAAGGAAAAAATGAATAACTTCATTAGATCACAGAAATTGCTAAACTTGCATCTAGATCAAAATGTCAAATTCCATTCTTACTTTCGAAGGTAGACGTCTTTCACTTCTAGAAGGATTAATTAAGCCTCTGGCTGTTAAGGTTTCCAACAATATCTCATCACCTTCTTGAAATCCAGCAGCTTCAATGTCATCTATGTTGACAGTAACATACTTTGGTAACCTTGCATGCATACCTCATAAGAAGGAATAAATATTAAATAACCTCATATTAAGCAATCAATATAATATGAATATTAGAGCAATGAAGTGAAAGTGTCAGCAGAACCTAAGCAATTCTCAAATAAAAGTTGGAAAATCACAATATTACAATTTAAAAATCACATGGAGGACATCATTCAACATCTGATGAACTTCCTGCAAAAAAACATAGTGACATTTATTAACGTATTATTTCAAAATCACATAAAATAAGATAAAAAAATTATCACTTTTTTTTAAGAAAAACTCACATAATAGATATATACTAAAATCTGAAGTCATCACGCTAGACCTTTCCCTTCCTCTTCCCCTGCCACGTCCTCTTACATATTAGTTTCCCACTGATTGTTGATTGTTGTTAGATCCAGAAGGTTCAATTTGTTGTTGTAGTCCAAGAGGCTCTTTACATGCTCTCTTGTTGTGTCCCACCTGACCACATCTACTGCAAGTATATATCGCTCTACTTGATATTTTCATTAGATCCTTAATCCTTTTCTTCTTAGCACTTGTATAGCATTTGCCACAGACACCAAAAGTTGCTTGCTTGGCAATGGAGTGACAGAGGCATCATATATTCTTTTGTATGTCTCGAGAGTATAGTAGTCATCAACAAAATAAATTGGATCAAGCCGAACATCAAGGAGAGCAACAATTCCATGAACGCAAGACACTCCTGTCAGCTGCCACTGCCTACAGTCACAAATCTCCTGCCTTATGTCCACAATCTATCGGCCTGCAAGATCACTAACCTCTGAAATATCATCAGAAGACCTCCAAAAAATGGTATTTGCCACATGCATGTGAAACTTTTCTAATAAAAGCTTCTATTCTTGGCACTAACTTTCCAAACCAGTGGGGTCCTTCATTTTCTTGTGGCAAATTTTACCATTATTTTCTATCTGAAGAAATCAAGTAATTCAAGAAAGGGAAGCTCCCTGCCATCCTGAATGAAACTATTAAATGACTCAGAAATATTGTTAGTCATATAATGATATTTCACTGAATGATCAAAATGACTTCTACTCCATACAAAATCATTTATTTCTTTCATGTATTGCCAAGCTGGTATGGATAGCTGTTTAATCCTCTCCATGTACTTGATGAATTTAGTAAGCAAAAATGTATTTGAAGTATTAAAAATCAAATTTTCTAACCTTTTCCCAGGGTAAGATCTTTTGAAATTTGTAATCACATGCCTTATACAAGCTCTATGCTCAGCATGTGGGAAAATATTCTTCATAGCATCAGAAAGACCCTTCTGCTTATCTGAAATAATAGCCAAGATATCCAAATTTTCTATAACTTGTTGCAAGTTATATAGAAACCATAACCAAAATTGGTATGTTTCTGCTTCTGCAATTGAAACTAGGTTATTCTCTCTGTTAATTTCACAAGCTGAAAGCAATGTGTCTTTATATTTGTCTTTCAAGAAGCATCCATCAACTCCCAGTATAGGTCTGCATCCAAAAAAAAAAAAGCTCTCCTACAAGCATGTAGTGATAGAAAACATCTTTGAAAAGACATATCTGAACATTGAGTACAGTGCACAATATTACCAGGATTTCTCCTCTCCAACTCTGCCTTAAGCGAATGAAACAAATTAAAAGATTCTTCTTCATTGCCATGAATAACCCTGTAAGCATAGTTTTTTCCCTTCCATGCCTGTATGTAAGTCAGCTTAAGACTATATTTATCATTCATCAAATTTTGTATTTGCTTGACTGTGATTTTCTTTTCAATATACATCCAATGCAAAACTTGGTTGCTTACCCATTCAGCACTTGCTATTTTATATCCAGAAGTATTGACAGCAATACATGTATGAACTGGTTCTATTTTCCTTACCTGAAAACCTGAACCGTCAGATCTCTCTGAAGCATAAAGCTTCCGTGGGCAATTCGCAAAAGCATATCTAATTGTTACTTTGTTACATTCATTTTTCACAAACAAAGGCTGAAATCTGTGCACAATACAATACTGTCTAAGAGACATTCTGAATGCATATACATTATCAAATATGTCTCCTTTTTTAGAACATTATCATTCAAATTATCTTCAAGTAAAGGTAGTAGATTATCCTCCGCTCTGTCTTCTACTCCTTCTTCTTCGCCTTGTCTTATATCCTCTTCCTCTTGCTCAGCCACTAATTCATCATTATCATCCTCCTCCTCCTCATCTTTATCATCATCAGAAGAAAAATTTAGACTGTGAAAACTAGAATCAGAAGGACAAGCATCTAAATCTGAGTCAATATACTCATCTCTTTGCACACTATGATACTCAAAAGATTCTCCTGACATAAATTTCCTTTGACCATACTGTGATGTGCCAAATGTGGGAGTCAAAGGAGTCAGCCTTGGTGCAGATATCGCTGATAAGAGATCGCCTATGTCCTCCACTGATATATAGATATTGCTACACTTCAAGTTTTTTATCACTATCCACATTGCTTCCAGTTGAATTTCACTATTGATTAACATATAAGTTGGAGGAGTGTTATTTGGAAGTAAATACTTGATTACAAGTAACTTATTTGTCCTTGCTTTGACCAATTTATAGGCTTTAGTCCATAACTCTGCAAATGAATACTTATTTGTATCAACCAATAAAGACTTCTGTCTACCAAATACGTATTTTCTTCTTTGAGTTTATTCTACTTCCTTCCAATATCCTCCATAACGAAACACTAATTGTATAAGATTCTCTGAATCAAACATCTGTAAATACACAACATCAAAAATTAGTTTAAATTTACTTCAAATTCATTAAACATTGAGAAAACAGATAGAGGGATTGTGCCGGGTGGAGGCCACAACTGAGGGGGGTGGGGGTGGGGGGTATGTGGGTTCGAAAGGTCGTATCGGGGCGGGGGCGGGGTCAGGGTGTGTGAGTAGTCGGGAGGGAGGTGTTGGTGGGGGCGGGCGGGGGGGAGCGCGGGGGGGGGGTTCCAAGGGTCGTTAGGCGGCGAGCAGCGCTCGCAGACACGGAGCAACCGCTCGAGTACAACCTGCTCGAGGTGTCCGCGGCCCCCCCCCCCCCCCCACCCCTCGGGTAGTGAGAAGGAAAGAAGGACTGTGGGGCTCTCAGAGGCCAGCGAGATGGCGCGAACACCCAAGGCTGGGTGCATCCTTTGCCAGCCCAAGCCGCCGAAGGAAGGGCGAAGGGCGGTAGCAGACGACAAAGGGGAGCGAGCCTCCGGCCCGGCGCATCGCGCCGGCCGAGAAGAGCAACACAACAAGTAACACAAAACCAAAACAACCACCCCCCCTCTCCCTCCTCCTCCTCCTCCTCCTCCTCCTCCTCCTCTCTCTCTTCCCTCTCAGACTACTATCTTTCTCCTCCTTTCTTCCTCGGACGTCTTGCCTGCCTCGGGCACAAAGGCACCAGGAAGGGGACGATTCGAGAGAGGCGGAGGAAGGAGTAGGAGGGAGAGGGAGGAGGGGGGGGGGGGGGGGGGGGGGGGGGTGCACAACTCGTGTGCGGCTCACATACGCTTACTGTGGAAAAAGGAACCCGATCTACTCACCAAGGGGTGTTCAGACGCCAATCTTCTCGCCGGCGGGGCAGCGACGGTGTAGGGGGCAAGGGGCAGCGACTATGCGGGGGAGCAGCAGAGTGGCGGCATGGGGGCAGAGCAGCAAGCGTTAGGGCTATAGTGCAAATGGCGCGGAAATTTATCTAAAAATTTTGAGGGGTTTTTTGTAAATCGAAATAATTTCGAGGTGTTATTTGTAAATATCCGAAAGTTAAATAATAAATAATAAGCTTTTAGGAGTTTAATTGTAAGAATAATGGAGCGTAAAATCGAAATTTTTGGAGAAAATTTTGATTAAATAATAATCAGGGGGGTGCAAGTAAATATTTTGAAAAGAGGGATGGTGTAGGTAATTACCAAAATTACGGAGGATTTTTCATAATTAACGAGAATTACGAGGGTTGTACGCAATTAGCCCTTTTTTTTAACCTCCCATGTGAGCTACTTCCTTTTTTTTCCTTTTAAGGGTTGCTCCCCAATCAGCTAGCACCACGCAATCACATTTTCAACCATTTTTTTAAAAAAAGTTTTGCTCGCTGCCAACAAGACATGAAACATTGCTTTGTTTAGGACTAATTACCTACACCTCTGAAACTTTTTTAATTACGAAAAAATTTTCAAAATTTTTGTAATTACCTATATTTACTTTTTTCTTCAAAATATTTACCTACAACTCCCTGATTGTTATTTAATCAAATTGGGCTAAAAAATTGCACTTGGGACCCTTCGGTTTTATAATTTAAACTCCTTAAAAAACATTTCTCACCCTCCATCTCTGTTCTCCCAAAATATTTTACAAATAAACCTTTTGAATATTTTTATTTATGAAGACAAAGTCCAAATGTTAATTTTTTTTTTAAAAAATCTTTATAATAGAGCTGGCATATTGTAAAGATTTTAGTAAGTAAAAGTTTAATATTTGTGCTATTTACAAACATAGCCCATGGGTTGTGGGAGTGAGAAAAAAAGGTCCAAAAGGGAGATATTGTAAAGAAAACGGAGAAAAGGACATTAATAATATTTTAAATATTTTACAAATAAAACCCAATATAAGAAAATTTAATTACAACTTTTATATTGTGAATTTTAAATACGTCCCTGGGAGGTGGGAGGGATAAAGAAGGCAAAAAGGGAGAAGGGTGAAAATAAAATGGGAAAAAAAGAGGGGAAGGGAGAGTAAAAGGAACAGGGGAAAAAACTGTACAAAATAGACCCATCAAATGGTTTTATGTCGAAAATAAACCCAAACAGGAGTCAATTTTTGAAGATAAAGGGTCAATCTTGACGTTTTTAAAATTAAAATGTTGATCAACTACAAATTGAGTAGTTGTAACATTTAGAAATAGACTGCCGGGAAGAGTTTTATTAAGAAGAGCAGTGCACACTGGGTAGCACCTGTAAAATACAAATTTTAACAACCAAAAGACATTAAAGATTTTTTAAAACTTAATTTCAACTTACACGTTAATATTTTATAGTTATAACTTAGCCCCCTAAAATATATTTATTTACAAATACGTTTAAATATTTTTTTAATTAAAATTTTATCAAAGGACAAGGACATTGAAGATTTTAAAACTTTAAATTTGAAATTACAAGTTTAATATTTGTACATTTAAAAATAGACCCCTTGAATATTTTTATTTATAAATAATTCTAAATTTTTAGAATTTTTTAAATTAAATTTTACAAAGAAGATATTGAAGGTTTTAAAACTTAAAATTTAAAAATATTTGTACATTTAAAAATAGACCCTTTGAATATTTTTATTTATAAATAAGTCCAAATTTATTTATTTTAAAACTAATTTTTACGAATAAGTCATTAAAGGTTTGAAAACTTAAAATTTAAAATTACAAGTTTCATGTTTGTACATTTATAAATAGATCCCTTGAATATTTTTATTTATAAATAAGTCTAAATTTTTTATCATGTTTTAAATAAAATTTTACAAAAGGACATTAAAGGTTTTAAAACTTAAAATTTGAAATTACAAGTTTAATATTTATATATTTATAAATAAACCCATCAAATATTTTGATTCATAAATAAGTCTAAATTTTGACAAAAATTTGTTTAAAAATTAGCATGAAAAATTAGGTATTTTTTGGTATAAGGTCGTAATTACATACGCATATTAAAAGACACATAACTAATCATATACATATAACATATTCTAATATTAGACATCATAATACATATATTATAGTGCTTACATTCAAAATAGTAGTGATGAATATGTAGTACATTTACAGATAATGATCTAATAAACTTACATACAGATATCAAGTCATCATGATATTACAACATTACAATAAAAAAATAAAAGTTGAAAAATCACAATATTTTCAAATAAAAGTTGTAAGATTACAACATTACAATCCAAAAATCATATGGAAGACATCATCCAACATTTGATGAACTTCCTGAAAAAATATAGAGACATTTATTAATGTATTGTTTCAAAATCACATAAAATAATCTTACGAAAATCCCTGAATCAAACATCTATAAAATATATGACAATATGAGTAGAACATAAGTAAACAAACAACATCAAAAACTAGTTCAAATTTAATTCAAAATCAATAAAAATTGAGAAAGCACATAGAGGGATTCCACCATGTCTTCAGCATCAACAATGGCATCTCTGGAACATTGACCATGCACAATTGCCTAGCATAGTCCAATTCATTCGGGGGTTGGGGGTTTGGGGTGGGTTTTTTTTTATTTTGGGGGGGGGGGGGGGGGAGGGGGGGGTGCGTGTGGGTGGTGGTGGGATGGCGGAGGCCGGTGCAAGCGTGGCCCCCCAAACTGATGAGGGTGCGAGCGAGCGTGGACACTCGAGGCCATGTGTGCACCCTCGCCAGCCTCGGGCGTCCACGTCCGTGTGCTCGCGCACCGGCCCCAGGCCAGCGAGGACGCGCGAAGGGGGAGGGGTGCGAACGCCAGAGACCGGCATGAGGGCGCGCAAGTGAGGACACCCAAGGGCGGGTGTGCACCCTCACCGAGGGGCGGGGGGGTGGGGGTGTGTAGGGGGTGACGAGGGGGGGGGGGGCGTGGTGGGATGCCAGAGGCTGGTGCAAGTGCGGGCCCCAAATTGATGAGGGTGCGAGCGCGGACACTCGAGGCCATGTGCGCACCCTCGCTAGCCTCGGGCATCCACGTCTGTGCGCTCGAGCACCGGCCCCAGGCCGGCGAGGACGCACGAAGGGGGAGGGGTGCGGACGTTAGAGACTGGCACGAGGGCACGCAAGTGAGGATGGCCGAGGCCAGGTGTGCACCCTTGCCGGCCTGGAACCTTCGCTTGCGCCGACCTCTAGCGTCCGCACCTGCACGCCCTTGCATCGGCCTAAACAAGAGTTGGCCCCAGGCCGACGAGAGCGCGTAAGATCACGGGCGCAGATGCCAAAGGATGGCACAAGGGTGTGCAAGCACTGCGTGGACGCCCGAGGCCGGCGCAAGGGCAGGCGGTGCGAAGGCCCAGAGCCTGGGCCCTGCACCTACACCAACCTCCGCCGTCCACGCCCGCGAACTCGTGCGCACTCTTGCCGGCCTCTGGTGTCCACACCCGCGTGCCAGCCTCCGGCATTTGCAGCCTCGCGCCGACCTCTGGCGTCCGTGCCTGTATGCTTGCCATCCTCGTGGGGTGTGTGTGGGGGTGGTGGTGGGATGCCGGAGGCCGGTGCAAGTGCAGGCCCCAAACTAATGAGGGTGTAAGCACGGACACTCGAGGCCATGTGTGCACCCTCGCTTGCCTCGGGCGTCCACGTCCGTGCGCTCGCGCACCGGCCCCAGACCGGCAAGGACGCACGAAGGGGGAGGGGTGCAGACGCTAGAGATCGGCACGAGGGCGCGCAAGTGAGGATGCCCGAGGCCAGGTGTGCACCCTTGCCGGCCTGGAACCTCCACTTGCACTGGCCTCTGGCGTCCGCACCTGCGCGCCCTTGCATCGGCCTCTGCAAGTGTTGGCCCCAAGCCGACCAAAGCAAGTAAGAGCACGGGCGCAGATGCCAAAGGATAGCACGAGGGTGTGCAAGCGTTGCGTGGACGCCCGAGGCCGGCGCAAGGGCATGCAAGTGCGAAGGCCTAGGGCCTAGGCCCTGCATCTACGCCAACCTCCGCTGTCCACGCCCGCACGCTCGTGCGCACTCGTGCCGGTCTCTGGCGTCCGCACCCCTGTGCCAGCCTCCAGCATTTGCACCCTCGCGCTAGCCTTCGGCGTCCGTGCCTGTACGCTTGCCACCCTCGCCGGCCTGGGGCCTGCACTCGTACCTGCCTTTGGCGTCCACGCCCACGCACTCGCGGAAAGGAAGAGGGGGGATCTGCTCGTGGCAATAACGGCCTATGCGGATTTGCTTGTCGGCGGAACAGACAGAGGCCGATTTGCTCGCACAGGGGTGTAGATTTGCTCGCGATAGGAGAGGTTGACATGGATCTGCTCCTGGTAGGGGAGGAGATGCGGATCTGCTCGGGATGGGGGAGGAGGTACGGATTCGCTCGCGGGAGAGTGACAACGCGAGGGACCAATTGAGCAGCAACGTGAGGGAGCAAGGGCACTAGGAACTAGTAAAGTAGCGGCGTGGGACTAAATAGTACAATAATAAAACAGAAGATAAGATTTAACTATAAATTATTTATTCGTTCCACTTCCCTTCTTCTTCGATCCTCCTCTTCTTTATTTTTCTTCACCCGAGCAATGCCCGTTTGCTTCTTCTCTTCTTCAAATTTGTGGCCGAGTCCGGTGGAACGACGTCGAAGCAGTAAAGGCTTTGGTGGGGTTGCGAAATGAGGCCGGAGCGGAGCTCGCTGGTGCCAAGGTGTGGCCGGAGTGGATGTTTGCCGGTTTTGGCATGAGGCCGGAACAGAGGCAAGGCTTGCTTGGGTTCAGAAAGATCAAGGTGGGCAGCGGTGAGCTTGGTAGGATCTCGTAGCGCCGGTGAAGATGCCTCTCTCGAACTTAGAGAAGGGTGAGGACGCCCTTGGCATTGAGGAGGATGATGACCTTAGGGTTGGAGGCCGTCAAGGGAGCCGGCGGCATGTTGGAGTGGGAGGACATGAGGCCGGGCATCTTCACCTCTGCGAGTTCAATCTCGAGGCGGCTGAAGTCGGCGTAAGACTTGTCCTTAACCTTGTACTCCTGGCCGGAGGAGATTTTCTGCACGAGGAGAGCCATAGAGATTGAGATCGGATCTGAAAGATGGCAACTGGCCTCTCAGTGGGCATGGACTGTGGAGGTCATGTGCACTCAAGGTAGTACAGGAGGTTGGACAACAGAGCACAACCGTAGCAGGTAAAATTATCTTGCAGGAAAAAGGAGCAAGAGAGGAACACATGGAGAAAAAAAAAGAGAAAGGTTTTGGGTTACCAATTTGATCTCCGATTTCTTCCTGTTTGTTCTTTTTTTTTTTCCTTTGAACTCTTTTTCTCATCACTCAAGCCCACAACAGCCGAGCTCCGGCTCTCTTCCACCTATGGGTCCGGTCCAAGCTGCCTTCTCCTTGTTTCTCATGGCCAAATCCAGCCAACTCCGGCTGGACGACAGCGGAAGTCAGCGGCGGGCGATCTCCGATGAGGTGTAGCTAGGCTCTCGGCTGGAGCTCGGTGTAGCCAAGCGGTTGAGAGGTGAAGGCCGGCGGCTCGAGCGGAGCTTGCATGGACAGATCCGGAGGGGCGGCCTCGCGACGGATCCGGAGAGGCAGCCACGCGAGGTGCGGGTTGGCGAATCGATTGCGATGAAGGCCGGTGAAGCAGCAGCCTGTGTGCTCTTTTCTCCTCTCCAGCACAACCGCAACTGCTTCCCCCCTTTTCTTTCTAGCAGTCGACTTGGCTGACTAAGGCCTAATCGGATCTCACGCTATTCCAACCGGTGATGGACGGATGGTTGTTGGTGAAAGTTGCAAGCAGGGTAGCTGGAGCAGGGATGGGAGTAGGCGAACTAGTGGTGATCGCGGTGCGGCACCCTGGGAATCATAGCTTTGGGC
The DNA here is from genome assembly GCA_005019695.1 of Trichopus zeylanicus subsp. travancoricus. NCBI lineage: Eukaryota > Viridiplantae > Streptophyta > Magnoliopsida > Dioscoreales > Dioscoreaceae > Trichopus > Trichopus zeylanicus. The sequence goes on from RXID01014226.1 coordinate 806,270, forward strand.
TAAGGGCCGGCGCCCAAGGAAGGCGCCATGGATGGCGGCAATCGGAGACGGAGGAGGCGCAGGAGTAGTCACCCTTCTTCTCCTTCCCTTTTATAAATCCGATCTCCAGTGAATCGGATCTCCGGGGCTATCTTCAGAATCCTTGGATAAGTAGATTGCTTGAACAATTTGACTGGGTTGTTCACAGCGTGGTAGCGCCATACTTTTTTAGTGTTCGTGATCTCTTGGATCTGCGGCGAGTTGGTCTCACTGAATCATATGCCTCAGCTGTCGCTGGATGTGTAAGTCAATATTATATTTTGAAAAAAAATAATAATAAAATTTAAAGACTCAAATTTTTTTAAAAAAATAAAAAAATATTTTTTTATATCTTAATAAATTATACTTATTAAGAATAAAATTTCTAATTTTTAGACATAATTATCTGATATAATTATTTTTATGAGCGATTATTTCTAAATTTGATTTTGATTTCATTTATTAGATTATGTTTAAGAGATTATTATATCATCGATATCAATTTTTACAAGTAATGCAATAAAAACGGTTCTAGAAATCGTTCTAAAATTTTAATACGTTTAATGTTTTAAAATATCCAAATCAAAATTGTTAAGACGAAATTGTGGAAATCTATCACCCCGAAACCGATTTTAAGAACAAAACTTACTATCTTGGTTTCAACTCATAACAAACCCGATTGTGTTGATAAGCAGGAGATGGAAACCAATTGGGGATGCGTCCACCCGGACAATCCCTTCTATCAAGATTAAAGTATCGGTATCGGTTTTGGTTTCGGTATCTAGTGAAACCGATACATTTTGGCCGTTGCAGCCGTTTCGATTTCAGTTTTAGCCGTTTAGGTTTCGGGCAAAAGAACTTTTTTAGTTATTAATTGTGTATTGACCAGATTTTGAATATATTTTGACTGTACTTTAACTTCAAATTAAAATTACGATAAAATATTAGAAAAAATTTGAAAAATTAGAAAAAAATTTATACTTAATTTTACCATAATATTAAATATTATTTTAGTTAATTAAAATTAATTTTGATAGTTAGTTACTGATATAGTATACTTTTAATATATATTAGTGTATTAAAAAAATATATAAGAAGTAATATGAATATGATTAAAAGTTAAAAATTAACATAAGTAAATTTAACTTTTCACTAAAATGTACTTCACACATACATAATTTATAAATTATAAGATAATACAACTAATTATCATCATCATCATCATAATCATCATTAGTTGAGTTTGGAACATTTGGGTGTAGAATTACAAATTCAGTACCTGGACGATCCGGACAAGCATTTGTAGGCATAAGAGCCAGAACAACTAGCTTTACGCGATTTCGTGGCAGCGGTTCTGAAGTATAACCATACATCGAAAGTCCTAAATGAAAATGATAACTATATTCATTGACAATACATAATAAAAGTGGTCCAATAACCCATGAGAAATAAATATCACAATGTGTGAAGTGTTCAGGAAAAATTACGGCAAGACGCTAATTGATAGCATTAAGTGAAACTTGTTGAGAGGCACGATAAATTTGATCATTTATTCTTCCACAGTCTTATAATTTCTGCTCAATTAAAGTTTGTCCAAGTATATCATAGGCCGAAGGTGGAATCATTCTACGATAAAATATAAGTTTTTGGCGAAGAATGAATATAATTATTCTTCTTGCTTCGAGTATAACTTGGTCTGGAACTGTAATATAATCGTCCAGATTTGTCATTATCTGTTTTCAAAAAAAATATCTTATAATTGTCAAGATTTATGAATATAAAATAGATAATAAAAAATAAGTCAGAAGAAAATTATTACAATAAACTGTGCTAATGAAATAGATAAATTATCATGCGATAAAATAAACCATATAGACATTAAATTTAAATGTTATAAAATTACAGTAAGATATCAATTTAAGATAATAACAAAAACATCATTTCATAGATAGCATAAATCCACGTCTTATAACCATATGCTACTCCAAGGTGGATCTTGAAGAGATTGGTATTTTTCATCACCATACTCATCAGTACGATGGAGTTGTGATCAATAGTATTGTTCAGCATGCGGATAGTACAAAGTCGTATGGTCCTGCATTGACTGATGATATCCTATATTGAAAGAAGACATCTCGCTATAATAATTGTCATAATAGCTATAGCTCACATTGTCTATTGGACCTTAATTGACATCTTGTCTACCATGTGAATCATATGAATATTGTGACACATAATCGCCATATAAATTAGAGTCCAAAAACTCATTTCCTCCATACTGTGAAAAAGATGAAGATGAATCCTCATATTGTGATTGTTGAAAATTGTCGTCACCAGCTGTACCATCATTGCTAGTATCACTTGTATCAGAAGTATTCTGCATTTGTCAGCTTTCTCTTCCGCTTCTTCGTCTAAGAGACGACAAATAGTTTCTGGTGTTTAAGAATGATTTAACACAGGTTCTTCTCTTCCTCGAATCCACTCTATCAGAGGATCATTATTTTCGAATATGGCAGATAAGTTGATTATCTCATCCTCTAGTGATGTTCTCCTTTGTTAGTTTTGGGTTTAAACGCATGTGATAATGATAGAAAATAAGTTTCTCCAATTTTTTCATTTTAAGTCTATTTCTCGTCTTCGTATGAATCAATCCAAAAGTTATCCAATTTCTCTTGTATTGTGAATTTGAAACAGTTTGACTTAAAATTCTAATGGCTATTTTTGTAAGATTAGGTACTGCATGTCGCCCATAAATACTCCACCATCTAACTGTAATTTATGAGAAAAAATTATTAATAAGTTGATATAAATTTAATTAGCAAATATATATAATTATTAAACATCAACTATACCAGGAGTATTACCCCTAATAGCTACAATTGCTTGTTGTGTACCCAAGTCCTTGACTTTATTTTTGAAATCGACTTCTTGTTTAATGAACGTACTCAAGTTAAAAACTTTCTTAATTATGTAAAAAACAATAATGATTTAAAATTTACCTCACGCAATGCCAATATTCTTGTTCTCATATCTAGCTCTATCCTCTCGATTCGTTACGTAGTATTTCGAGAATTGTATTACTATTGTTGACCTCATCGACATATTAAAATATTGGATTCATAAAGTATCCTACAAGATGATTAAATATGAATCAACAATAGTATCATTATAACTTAGTAAAGTGGAATAAAATGACTCTTTACTCAATTACCTGTAGCATGAATATCTTTGGATAATGTTTTGTCCCAACAATGATTAATAATCTTCTTCCATTTACGAAATTCAATTGTGCCTATATGTCATCTTATTTGTAATTTTTCTCGCTCTATTACTTCATATAAGAATCTCATCTGTGAATGATCATCTGAGTCAACAATTCGAAGTACTTTAACTAATGGACTGAAGATTCTGATTACATTTTCAACTGATTCCCAAAATTGTTCGTTTAAGACTTGATTGTAGAATTTTTTAGAAAGAATTTTCTTAAACCGTTTCAACTTCAAATAATGCTTATCATATTCTTCACTGGTAAATAATCTCTTCAGTGTCTGTCAGTGAGTATACAGGGAATCCAAGGAGATAAATTGTGTAGCAAACTGAGTAATGTCTGGCTTGATAATCTCTCGTCCCCGTGTTTCCTTTCTCATTAATTCAAGACACTAAGCATAGTTATAAATAAATGACGTCAACTTCTGACCTTCCTCAACCACTTTTCTAATATCAGGATCTTTACCCATATCCTTCAGTATTAAGTCAATAGAGTGTACTGCACAAGGTGTTCAGAAAAGATATTTTCTTTTTTACATTAACTTTTTTCCAGCATATACCAGCAGATCTGCATTATCTATTACAACTTGTACCACTCTTGATTCCCCAATCTCCTCAATGACACTATCAATCAGATAATATAAGAAATTACCAGTCTTCGACTCCCCTGATGTATCAACTGACTTGAGAAAAATGGTCCTTCAGGACAATATACTAAAACATTTATCAAATATTTACTATTTTGTGTCTTTCATTCATCATACATCAAGGTATACCCAAATTCATTCCAATAGTTGTGGAAGGTCTGGATAAAGCAGTTATCTCTTCAATTTCAAGCTTCAGATGCTTTTCAGAAATTTTATAAGCACTTGGTGGAGGAACTCTTGAGCCAACTTCTTGAGCGGCACATATTATTCCATGATAGTAACCGTCATCTGCTAAATGAAATGGATCATGGTTATAGAAAAAAAATTTGGATACTGCCGTACCCAACCATTGTTTGCCTTCCGAAAATCAGTTGATGTTGTTCTCAAATTTATTTGAGTATCATCTCTTAGTTTCAATAGAAATGAGTTCAGAAATATTTATAGATCTGATGTCAGGAAAATGAAAATCCTCTCTTACTCCTGAAGGGGCAGGTGTGTGTCGCTGTGTACATCGTTCTATGAAACTAGTAGTTTGACGATCACGAACTGTCTCAGAAGTACCAGCACCACATTGAGTTTTCTCGTATAATCTTCGACTTTCGCAAATTACTTCCTGAACCTCAGTATCATCGTCTTCATCATCAGAAACTTGTCTGGGATCTGGATTACAGCGGTTAATAAGTTCTTGCTCAAAGCGTGATTTTTTGATCTTATCCTTTCTTCTACTTTCTCTGCCGGTTTGTATTATTACCCAAAATGTTTGTCTCACTTCATTCGGAACTTTTTCACATGGGCGAACTAAGCCGGTGACTCCTCCCAAATGCTCTTTTAATTTTGTAATTCCAGAACTAAGCATACGACCACACCATTTGCAACGAACTTTCTGATTTTCTACATCCACTAATTCATAGTATTGTCATGCAATATCGTCATCATGAGGCGATCATTGCGTGTTTTGCTTTGGAGCCATATGCGATACAACAGTAGTAGTAACAGAACAAATGCTGGCGGAAGAAAATTTACCTATAATTAAGGAAAAAACTCTATTTTCACATAAATTAATTAATAAATAATTAAATACTAACTAATTTTCACAGGAATTAATAATTTTATATTTAGGATATAAGCTTTAGGGTTTAGGATTTACTAACCTATTTCTTGATTTATTAGCTAATTTCAACGTTAATTTTGACATTCTAAATTTAATACATAATTTTCGCATAAAATATTAATATATAATTTAATGCATAATACATAATTTAATACATAATACATAAGTTAATACGTAATTTAATACATAATACATAGTTTAATGCATAATACATAATTTAATACGTAATATATCATTTAATACATAACTTAATAATTTAATACATAATACATAATTTAATATATAATTTAATACATAATTTAATACATAATTTAATATATAATACATAATTAACAAATTTTTAACAGATTAACTTTCAGGAACCGTAGACAAAAATATTTAGATAGACCAAGCACTATATTCTAAGCCAATAATAGAAATATACACGAAAATAATTTCTTGATTTCAATTCAAATCTCACCATGAAAACCTAATTATTTATGATATATCAATTATCAATATGAAAATTTCTTACCTCTTCAACTGAAACAAAAATAAATCCATAAAACTCTGTAATTGAAATACCAATAGCATTACAACGGCAGAACACCAATAGATCCACAAAATCTCAAATGATATTGTCTGCGAACTTTGCAGTTTGCACTAAGTATATATAAACGATAAAACTTATCTACCAACAAATAAATAACCAATCAATCAACACATCCAGTTGCACCGACCCACAGCCATTGGCCCATGATCCACGGAATAAAACAAAGTAACAGTAACAAACTACAGTGATTATATCCGTGATTAATCAAATAAAATAAACTAATAGTAACAAACTACAGTCATTATGTCCGTGATTAACTAAATAAAACAAACGAACAATAAAAAACAGTAAATCTTATATGATGTGCTCGCGGGGCGACCTGCGCTCGCCGCCAATTGAGTCCGACTTCCCGGAGATACCACGGGCTCGCTGAGATGCTTGAGATGCCGCGCTGCGCTGAGCTCGCCACGGGCGCACTGCACTCGCACTGTGCGCGCCGCACTCATTTCATCCGCTCTGGTCACCGCTAATGAAAATGCAAATAGAAAACCTTAAAACCGAAACTATATTTAAGATTTTATTTTGGCACCAATCGAAACGACTCGATTTCGACCGAAATTTTAAACCTTGTCTTCTATGATTTCAAATACCACAAGTCACATCTAATTAAACTACTTATTATCGTTTTGTTTTGTTCGATTTCTTTTTTTTTTCTTTCTCCACTTTTATAGATTTTTCAAGTTTAATTTATAACACGATTGACTGTGTTGGGGCGGGATCCCTGGCAGTCCATCAGCAAACAACAACAGCAATCCCTGTTCAAGAGATAGGGAACCATCTCCTCCAGGGCTTGGCCACCTCGCCAACCCTGCCATCGACGTTCAAACTGTCAGCCTTCTCAGTCCCATGCCTGAACGGATTCAGCCTCCCCAGTGACCTCGACACGGCCGCCAAGAATGCTCTGCTAATCTTCTTCCCCGTCGATGCCTTGCCCAACCTACCTGCCCCCGCCTTCTGCATGTCCGACACCAACATTCTCGTCTTCGCCAGCTCGGTTCTCAGCAGAGCGTTCTCCCGCGCGAGAACCGCGTCCGACGCCTGTACAGACACGGCACTCCTGCGGCCAATGACACTGGTGGTGCCGCCGCCTGCAGTGGCACCGCCCCCGCTGCTGCTGTTGCTGCTGCTTCGTAGCTTGAGCCGATCAAAGTAGATGACGTGGAGGACGACTGTAACGGGGAGACGTCTGTTCTGGGTGGCGTGCAGCCGAGCGTGGTGGCTAAGCCGCATCGGATCCATCACACTGCACACCTTTTCTCTCTCTATCTCGTCCAGCTCCGGATGTGCCTTGAGGTAGATGTCGACGGCGCGGTAGAGGTCGTCGTCGAACCTCCTCGCCGCCTTCGGCACGGCGCCAGCGATCTCCGCGAACCTCGCCACTGTCACATTCCCGTTCGTCGCTATCTCCGCCGCTAACACGTCTATCAGCTTCGCGACCCTCTCCATCGCCGCCGAGCATGCCACCCCACCTCCGCCACCATACAGCAGCCCGCCCCTGCCCGCCGTCGCGGACTCCCGCTCCACGAATGCTGTCACGATGCGGCGCACAGTCCCGAGATCCCCGACGGCGAGGAGTTCTTCGGCGGAGGCCTGGTCGACGACGGCGGCGATCCGGTTCTCAAGGACTTCGCGGAGGGGGAGGGAAGCGGCGGCACGGAGGAGGATGAAGAGGGATTTGGTCCCAAGGGAGGCGAATTCGAGGGTGTGTGTCTCGTTGAAAGCCTGCAAGGATACGGAAATATATTAATTTGCGTTAGTTTGCAATTTGCCGTCTATTTTTCAAGTATTTTTGGAGTATCCTTTGACTCTTAGTTATTTATGAAATCATCAAATATTTTGCAGTTGTGCAGCAATTCTCACCCCTTAACATGACAAATATAAATTAGTTGAGTTTTTCTCCTGAAATATATTATATTTGCATATTGTCTCTGATATTTAAAAAACCTTGTATTAGGTTTCTTAACCGGGAATTTCTTTTTATCAAACCATCTTTTACAATTATCAATTAATAAAATTTTAAAAATAGGACATAATTTCTAAAATGTCAAAAGATAATAGTTAAAATATGACATATTCTATGAAGTTATGCATAAAAAAGAATATAATATTCTATTTTTAATAATAAGCAATATTTTACTGGTGTTATCTTAAACATTATTAATAAATGATTGGAAAAAGAAAATTTTCAACGGCTCTCAGCTTATAAAAATGAAAATCGTTGTAAGCTGTGAGATTGCCAATAAAGATATGCATAAATGCCTAAAGTAAGAGTATTTGTAAATAAAAGAATCAAATATTGCTAAAATACTTTCGAGCCAATGACGTCCACGCATCTCCGCACAAGCCCAACGTTCTCCGCCGCCGGAAGAAGCCCTTCACACGACCGGAGCACCGCGACGGCACCAGCGACCGACTTGAGCGCCACCTGGGCAAGGAACTCCTCCGCGCGGCCGGTGAGGTTGCCGGAGCAGTACCTGTCGGTCATCTCCAGGTACTCCGCGGCGCACCGGAGAGCGGCCACGTTGTGCGGGGAGATCTCAAAATTGATGCCGTAGCAGAACCTCGCCGCCTTCTCAAACGCCTCCGCGCCGCCGGGAACGTCCGATAGGTCGAGAAAGCCGAGGTTGGCCTCGTTGGAGGCCATCACGCTTCTTCTTACACGGCCGCTCTTGGCGACCAGCATGAACTGGAACAGAGAAATAAGCAACTGAACATGGTCTGACCTAATTTCTTCGCGGTATCTGCAAACAAGAGGCCTGACCTTGTGGAGAGGGAAGTTGGCGTCGCCGACTTGGACAACGATGTCGGCGGAGATATTTTGAGACAGAATCCTGAAATATGGCAAGAATAATATGCGAAATATAGGTTCTTTCATGGGAAAACAGTGAAGAGCAAGAGTTATTATGGGAATACCAATGTTTGGCTTTCTCCATGGCTTCCGACAAGCAGGAACTGGCGGCGGGAGCGGCGGACATGGGAGTAAGGGGAATGGTGGAACACAAGCGTCCTTCCCCTTCAAAATGAAAATTTTGAGAATATTCAAAACGAAGTGAAATCTTTTGTATGGATATGTCGAGAAATATTATGACTTTTTTATTTTTTATTCCACTGGACCACTTCATACTTGTTTGATTCGTGCTCGTGATAACTATGCAAGAAATTAATAATTAAAATGATAAGGAAATTCCCATACTCCCTCAGATATTTTGTTAAATTTAGAATGTCTGATTTAACAAATATCATAAATAAATTATTTTTATTACTAATAATACATTATGGTGAATGGACAGATCAAAAGATTAATAGAAACCGAACCCAAAATTGATTGTAGATCGACATATCTGAGGTGAAAAATCACTTTGAAGAAAAGCTGTGGAGAGCTCACGGCACATGAGCCATAAATAGCCCGACTCTTCTTAATATTAAATATGAGAAGCTCGATGTCATCAACTGAAGATCCCAAAAAAAAATATTATATCGAGTGTTCAATAACCTCAAATATCTCAGTGTGAGCAGGGTAGAGCTCGAATCATTATGGACTCTTATTTAAAAAGATATTCTGAGAAATCTGAAATCCATAGTTATTTGTTATAGGTCATTGGGCCAGATTATGGCCCCAAATTATTGGATTCGAATATACTCTACATTCTATAAATATCATCTCTAATGAGATAAAAACTAATGTCCTCTTCTCTCCATTATACTTTACGTGTATGCAATTGGCTTAAGCGTTAGAGCAGCTGCCACCGGAGAGCTCCTGATGATCCTTTTTACCCTTTCTTATATTGCAAGTTAACAAAAGAGTAACCTAATAAATCAATTTCAAAAAGCCTCTCAAAATAAAATCAGTGTTGGACTAGGCTTTGTGCGATTGATTTCGGCTGCCCGAGATAGTAGAAACCCCAGAAGTAACCTCAAATCACAAATCAAATTTTGTTTTAATTTGAAGTGCGTCATTAGGTGTTGTGGAAAATATTGATTTTTAATAATCATAAGCCCTTATTATTAATTACCTCAACAATTATCAAAAACCTCATAAGAAAGAAATCTAGTTAATAAAATAAGAACACAAAAGAAAATTTGAAAGTATCATTTGATTAATTTGAAAAGGTGGCACATAGTTTAAACAGGGGCATACTCTCTAATTTACATTTGCATAGATTTGAATGCATGAATGACATGAGATGGGAAAAGGGAATGAAAAGAGTTCGATGTCTGCTGTTGCATTGCTCTTGCATGCTGGACCATATGGGGTATAACTCGAATGAATGTTTGGTTTGTAGTCTCACCAACAGTAGCTCAAGGGGGTACATCGTTAACTACTTTTGCTATTGACTACCTTTAAGTATGTGCCATCAACTATTTTTGGAGTTGAATAGCTTGAGGGATGCATTATCAGCCACTTTTGGGGTTGATTAGCTTGAAAAGCATGTCATCAACTGCTTCTTGGGTTGACTAGCTTGAAAGGTGTATGGTCAATTATTTTTGGAGTTGACTAGCTTGAATATTACATCATCAATGAATTTTGGCATTGACTAATTTAAAGTATAGCCAACAACGGCTTTGAGCATATTGGTATTTAATTTTTTTTTATTTGGTGGCATCACCAATGGTTTAGGGGTTGGGTATAACTTTGAAATGTGACCGACAACTTTGAGTGTATTGACGATCAACTTCTTCAGTTGATAGCGTCATCAACAACTTATGGGGTTTGGTATAACTTTGAAGTATGGTTGACAGCTTGGAGTATGTTAGCGATTAACTTTTTTGATTTTGTAGCATCAACAATGATTTATGGTGTTGGGCATATCTTTGAAGTGTGAACAAAGTCTTTTGTAGGACACCCAGCGATATTCAGTTTTGCTCAGTTTAGTTTCATTCGAACTAGTTCTAGTTTAGGTCACGATGGCAATATCATCTGTTGTTTATGGCCTTGAAGTATTATCAAGGATTTAGCACAGCTAATAGGACTCAGTTTGACCCTAATTAGTTCTGTTGGGACTAATATGATTCGGGTTCGAGTTCGGTCTGGGAGTAGTTCAAAGCTTAATTTTGATTTGAGTCTAAATTGATTCAACTAGATATTTAAGACTTGATTGAATTATAATTCACTAACATTTTCTTAGAAGATAATGATATATTTCAAACCCTTGGTGATTAGGTTCTCACTAATGCTTTATAGTATGAGTAGGGAACTATATGAGTCATCAAAGTCACTGAATATTTAGTAATGAATTCAATCCACCAAGCTTAGTATCGATCTTCAAAAGAATATTTGTCAGATACTAATCATTGACTCTAGTTGTAGTAGTACTAATTTTGATTCAAATCCAATTTGATTTAGTTCAATGTTCAAGGTTTGAGTTTCATTTCATTTAGCATGAGTTGAGTTTGATCTCGTATTGGATCTTAATCGAGTTTAGGTCTGGTGGACTTTGGCTCAAGTATAAGTCAATTTAGTTAAATTTGATTTTTAATTCAGGATCAGCATGGCTTGGTTCTGGTTTAACTTTGAGCATAGTTTAATCTTGATTTAACTTGATTTTGAATTGACCCAACTCGAACCTGATTAGGGTTGGGTCTGAACTAATTTGATCTGTATTAACTCAGCTTGGACTTTGAGTCCAACTCAATTTGGGTTTTTTGATTAATTTAGGTTCACTTGAGTTAACTTGGCCTTTGTCTATTTATTGTGATCGAGTTACTTCATATTAATCAATTTGATTTGAGGGTCATTGGCTATTTATGATAATTTTAGATGGACTTGTGGCTCAGCTTTAAATGTGTGAACCCAAAGGTGTCTCAACTTGTGAGCTCAAAAGTATAAGCCTAAGGGTTGATTAGGTATGAGCCCAAAGGCTAGTTGAGGTGCAAGCTTGAAGATTGGTTTGGATGTGAGTCCAAATATTGACTTAGTGTGAGCCTAAAGGTTGGTTGAGGTGCGATCCTGAAGATTGGCTTGGATGTAAGCACGAAGGATAGCTGAGTGCAAGCTCAAAGGTTGGCTGAGATGCAAACCTGAATATTAGTTTAGATGTGAGGTTGAAGGCTAGCTAAGTGTGAGTCTAAAAGCTAGCTGAGTAAGAGCCCAAAAGCTGGTTTGGATGTGAGTCTGAAGACTGACTAAGTACGAGCCCGAAGGATAACTATGGTGCAAGCCCGAAGGCTGCCTTGGATGCGAGCTCGAAATCTAACTAAGTATGAGCCTGAAGGCTGATTGGGTGTGAGCCTGAAGGCTAGTTTAGTATAATAAAGACTCGCCATCTTCAATATAAGGATCACAGGTGGCCGCAATAGTGTCAAAGGTTCACCATCGCCGAGTAACCCCAGTTGGCCGTAGTCGTATCAAAGATTCACCATCTTCGAGGGACTGCAGATGGCCATAGTAATGTTAATGAAGTTCTATCAACATGCCAAAGCTACAGATGGCTATGGAAGGAACAGTATGAAAATAGAGACAAGAACCCTGCTCGCCCCTCCTTTTCCTTTTTCCTTTTTACACAACATCCCTTTTATTTTTTCCTTTATTTCTTTCCTTCTTCTTCTCTCTCGTGCCCTATTCTTATTCTTCCTCATGATTGAGCCATGGTAGCTCAGCCTCCTCCCTAGCTGGATCCTACCATTTGCTAATTAGATACGGTTGTTCTTCCTGGTAGCAAGGCGAAGTAGCATTCAATGAGGCAGGTAGCAACCTGCATGCGAGTTGGAGGTGCGGGTCAGCTAACAACAAGCTTGGTGGGGGTAGAGGCTGGCAGGTGGAGCGCAGGCTTCTCCAACGGTGGAGGTGGCTGTCTTTGATGGAAGAGCGAGAAGATGGCCGAGTGAGGTGGCGCTAGGTTGAGGGCTCGGGTGGTGCGACCTTCCCATCTAGCGAGAAGCACTTGGCCAGGGTAGTCTACCATGCAAGGTGGAATTGCCAAAGGGTTGTGACACCAATAGAAGAGGGAAGAGGCATGAGCTAGGGTTTTAGACCAGTGATGAGACTAGGAAGAGCGGTGTTGGGTTGAGGCGGCAGTAGAGGGTTCTAGGCAAAATGTGAGCTTTGGAGGTTTGGCCACTTGGCGGTGTTCTCGTGAGGTTGGGTGGCTTCTCGCATGCATGGCCGAGGAGCAAGATGAGGTAGCAATAGAAGCTTGGGGACTAGGAAGCAAAACAAAAGCTATTAAGAAGAAGGAGATGAAATAGGGTAAGAAATTGCCTATTTCTACTTTTCCTCAACGATGATTTCCTAATCTTCTCTCAATTTCTTTCCCTATTCTGATCCTTATCTTTGTGTCCCTCCTTTTTTCAAGTGTCAACAATGTTTATATAGAGTTCAAAAGATGAAATTGGGTTGAAGCTCAATCTCTTTATTTTGAATCTTTGAATGATGGATATGTGTGTAGATAGATATAGATACAAATGATTCAAGATTAGATAAGTCTATAAAAAGATATGGATGAGTGTTTGTTGTTGTATATAACAATAACTTGAAAGTTACACTTATCTTGGGCATCGAATTTACAGAAGAGCTATTTGCATTTTTTCAGAAAATTAGACTAAATTATAATTTTATGATTTTTAGAGGACTTTTTATAAAAAGTACTTGTTTATAAAGTTTTAAAACTTCTAGGGTCTTTTTTGAATAAAATTTGGACTTATCCGTAAATAAAAATTTTTGAGGAACTTATTTATAAAACTTGAAATTCTAAGAGTTTATTTACAAATAAGGAATTTTGGAGGGGTTTATTCACAAACCCAATATTTTACAAGTATCAAATTATAATTATCAATCTTTTGAAGGGTTTATTTGCAAACCCTAAATTTTATGGACTGATTTAGGGTTTTATTAGATTTTTTTTTATAAAATTCTTTTTCTAGGAACCTATTTGTAAGAAAACTTAGTCAAGAACTTATTTATGAAGATTTATTCAGTCAAGAGGCTTATTTGTAAAATTTTATATTTTGTTATTTTGATCCAAATTTTAGATGAATTTTGGATCTAATTTTAGGTTCAAGATCCAACCCACTCAACCCACTTTGGTTTAAGCCTAAGTTTCTTAAGAATTCAAGTTCAATTTAAGTTCAATTTTCAATCAAACTTGGACATGATTAAGTCAGATTGAAACCCACATTTGAACATTAATTTAGTGGCATACAAATCTTTATTTTAATCATACTTCAATCAAATTTGATTATACTAAAAATCACTTTAAATAAATTGCCCTTTTCGCAGCCTCTTCTCAAGTTCTGATGAGGGAAGAGGGTGCGAATAAACTTCAAGTACTTGCTTCCATGTTAATGTTCCAAGGGTTGATTATATGGGTTTGAATTGCCACAAAAAAATAAACTTAGATTACCATATGAAAGTGGACTTAAGTTACCAAATAAAAGTGGACTTAAGTTACTACATGAAAGTAGACTTAGTCTGCCATCTAGAAGTAAACCTAACTTGCCACATGAAAGTGGACTTGATTTACTATGTAAAAGTGGATTTAATTTTGGCACATGGGAATGAACTTAGTTTGTCACATGAAAGTGGATTTAATTTTGCTACATTTGAGTGGACAAAGTTTATCATGTGAAAGTAAATTTAATGTTGCCACATGGGCGTGGACCTAGTTTACAATAGAAAGTGGGTTTAATATTGCCACATGGAGTGGACTTAGTGTGTTATGAAACATAGATCCAATTGTTGCACAAAATGGAGGGGTTTTTTTGTCCATGTTTTGTGTCAAGAAACATGGAGTATATATTTGACTAAGTATTCGTTTTTGAAAAAGTCAAATGTTCCATCATAGACAAAATACAAACATTTTTTGTTGTTATTATTGTTGCCCCCATGGCTTGGGTATAGTACCTTCTGAGGAATCGGCCATTGATTGGTGGTATAGACAATTTCCCCTTATTATCGATTAGTTAGTAGGATCCCCATTTAAATATCCTTTTGATAATATAAGGGTCTTTCTAATTAGACTTGAACATATCTTTCTTGTTTCGATTTAGGATTATGGGTCTTCTCAAAACTAAGATCATTTCATTCTTCTAGAAGGACCTATGTTGAGCTATTCTGTTGTAGGCCTTGGACATTTGTACTTCATATATCTTTAGGTTTTGTTGGGCCACGAGCCTAATTTTGCCCAAAGAGTCTAGCTTATCAAGGCAAAGATAAGCATTATCTACTCTTGTGATTTTTTCTTGTAAGATAATCCTTAGAGAGGGGATTTGCATTTCTAGCAGCAAGATTATTTTAGTCCCGAATACGGAAGCATATGACGTTGATCAGGTAGGAGTTCGATATGTGGTGCAATAGGCCCACAATGCATCAACAAGGCTTTGGTGCTAGTCTTTCTTGTTTCTAGCAATAACTTTCTTAAGATCTTGGAGAGGGTCTTGTTGAATACCTCAGAAAGCCTGTTGGCTATTGCATTATAGATAGATGAATATCTCTAATATATCTTTTGATGATACATGAATTATCCTACCTGGAAGCTTTTGAAGGATGGTCCATTATTAGAAATAATCCTTTAAAGAATATCGAATTGATACAAAATATTTTCTTGAAAGAAGTAAATAACAATATCTGCTTTTACCTGTTTCAATGGAATCACTTCAGCCTACTAAGAAAAATAGTTGATTACTACTAGTATGAAGTGATGGCCTCTAGAAGAAGATGGTTTAATTGGGCCAATGATGTCATTATCTCATACCTCGAATGACTATGAGGACGCTATTGGATGTAGAGGATTTGGGTGTTGATGGATGAAGTCACCATGAATTTGATATAGGTGACATCTTCTCACATATTCAATGCAATCTCCCACCATTGTGGGCAATAGTAGCCCATATGCTTAATTTTCATTATTATTTTTGGGCTAGATTGATGAGCTCTATAGACCCTAGAATGCATTTCATATATAACTTCTTTGGCCCCTTTGTTTGAGAAATAACATGGAAGTACTTGATCAAAGAACCTTCCATAAAGAGTGTTGTTAATAAGCAAAGACCGTACAATCCTCTTTCTAAGTTGTGTTTATGCAGATTTATCTTCTAGGAGTTTTCTACTCTTAAGATAGTTGGTAAATAGTATTCTCAAATCTATGACCTCTTTTATTAGATTAGATTTAGCCTTCTCGTATTTGATGCTAAAGACTAAGCTCATCACTTGTCTACTATAGACTAGATTTATAATTTCTCCTTGATTAGGATCAACCAGTGTCTTGGCTAGTTTGGCTAAAGAGTAGCTTCCGCATTGATGGACTGAGAAACTGTACTTATTTGAACATGTGATATTTGCCTCATGAGCTTTTGAGCCCTTTCATGGTATTTCAAGAGTTAGATTTGTTGATCTTATATTTTTCTTGGACTTGGTTGATAACTAGTTTTGAATCACTAAAAAAATATAGGAATGATATTTCTATATTGAAGGTCATTTTTAATTCTGCAATTAGGACCTCACATTTAGCTTTATTATTTGTGCATGGTTTTTAGAGAGAATAAGAGTATCGTAAAATGTTCCCATTTGGAGTCACATAAATAAGTCTAATGCCTGCTTTGATTTGCGAAAGCTTTGGTCTAATCCCTGATTTGATGGATGATGCTACATCAAAGTATACCTTCTAGTAAGGTTCCCCTTCTTTAATCAAATAATTTCTTCATCAGGGAGCTCGCAATTCAGAAAAGAATCATTCGATACTGAATGAGTTGCAAGAAAATGGGCAAGAACTTGCCCTTTAATCACCTTTTGGGGAGTGAATTTGATATCGTATTCCATGAGGATTAAAGCCTATTTTGCTAGCCTCCTAGTGAGTGCATGCCTAGTCATTAGGTACTTTATGAGATTAATCTTTGATATTAATATGAGTGTCGAATAATGCTTTTCAATGGGGGAGTAGTTGCTTTCTGCCTCCATCAGCATTCTACTCAGATAGTACAGTGTATTTTCTTTATCCTCTTTATTATTCGGGCAAGAAGTGGCCCTAGAGCTCCCTCCATTGCTATCATGTAGAGAATAAGAGGTTTATTGGATAGAAGTACTATTAGGACTGGTAGTTTTAGGAGACACTACTTAATTCTCTTCAAAGACTTATTAGTAGTCTTGATCCCAAATGAATGGAGCATCCTTCTTCATCAACTTGGAAAAAGGCTTGTATTTCCTAAAGAGGTTTGAAATGAATCTTCTTAATGTATGTAAGTCAGCCTTGGAATGACCTCAATTGTTTTGAATTACTGGGTGATGACATATCTAAGATAGCTTTGATCTTAGATGGATTGATTTCAATCCTTTGATGTCTAATAATAAAGTTGAGGATTTTTCCCAGTGATACCCGAAAAGCACACTTTATAGGATTCATCTTTAAGTTATATCTTCTAAAGCAGTCAAATACCACTTTTAGATCTAGGATGTGCCTATCTTTAGACTTAGTTTTGACCACTAAGTCATCCACATGGTGTATAAAGTCATCAAAGATTTGAGTCATGGCCCTTTGATAAGTGGTCTACATTTTTAATCCTAAAGGGCATCACCTTGTAGCAATAAATGCCAATTAGTGTCCTAAAAGCCATATGTTTCTCATCATTAGGATGCATCTTGATTTGGTTATATCCTAAAAATCATTAATGAAAGAGAATATTTTAAAGTCTGTTGTATTGTCAATTATGATTTCCATTATTGGTAATGAAAAATAATTTTTTGGACATGCTTTATAAATCTCTGTTATCCACACAAATGCGAATTTGGCCATTCTTTTTCTTGATTGGCATGATGCTTGCTGCCCAAGTTGGGTATTTTTCTACTCTGATGAAGCCTACTTCAATCAGTTTCATTATTTCTTTTATCACTTTCTATTCTAGGTCAAGTTTCATTTTCCTAGGTTCTTGTTTGATAGGTGAAAGCTTGGGATTTATGGATAGCTTATGGACTACAACTTTAGGATCTAGTCTAAGCAATTCCCTATAGCTCCATGTGAAGCAGTCAATGTACCCTTGGAGCACTACTTTAAGCTGGATTTGGCTTTCCTCTAAAAGTTGAGTACTGATGAAAGTCAACTTGGGGTCTATCTCCATCAGTTCATCAATTGTGACTTGCCCCCCATTCTCAAGTTTTGGTGGAGTTTTTTCTTATTTGAGAATTATTTCTTTACTAAGCAATTCATCATGATGAGTGAGATTTGGCAAAGATTTGTTTGAATCTCAGCTCATCTAATGACTTAAATAAGCTTTTTAGAATATTAGTAACATGGAGAGTCTTTTCTATTTGACCTTTGTTTATTATCTTTTACAAAAGTATAATCGCTCAGGTAGACTTGCAGGGCTTCTTCATCTAAAGAGGCTAGGTCAAAATCACTTAGCAAATGAGGAGGAATAAAGATTAGGCTAGCAATTTTTTACTTTACTTGACTAATGGAAGCAGACCTCCTATTAGTGTTGGATCTCTAATAATATTTTGCATTATCATAATGTACCTCATAAACAACAAAAGGGTATATATCTCCATCAATTTAGTGTTCTTCACCATCCTCAAAGTATTTAAGGCATTGATATACGGTTGATGACACTACTTTATTTTCATATAGCCACGATCTCCTTAGTAGTGCTTTGCATGATGCATCAGTATCAATCACATAAAACTTAGCATCTGTCAATATTTTGCCTACTTTCAGAGATAGTTATGGCTACTAGAGCTCTTTGGCTGTTTCGATTAGACCCTTTAATAGTTGTAATCTCGAACAATAGGTGACACACATCTAAAGTTAGAGCTCCCAGTGTTTGGAGAGTTATCAAATTGACAGAGGAATTTGGGTCAATCGGGATGTGATTGATCTTGATCCCATCACTATCCCCTGTGACATACAATGGTTTGCTATGGTATGTTGCTTAGGTAGTAGGTCATCATTTGTGAAGGTAATGGTGGGAGTTTTGCGTGCGCACAAAAACTCCTTTATCTTCTCTTTGGAAAAGTATGCTTGATAGTTAGTCAGATTCTGCAAGATGTGTACTCGTGTGTCCCTGAGTTCTTGTGATATCATCAAGGCATCAAACATATTAGTATAGCAGGGATCTTCTTAAGATAGGCTGTTATGTTGTATTTCACCTTTTTTAGTGTAAGTTTAGCATGTGAAGGCTCAATACCCTTATTTATCTAAATTTCCTTTTCTTTGTTCTTGGGGATATTTCTATCCCTAGGCATTGGAGCTTGTCTCAAAGGTAACACTTTTTCACCTCAGAGTTGTACCTGGTTTGCTCTTCTTAGTGAAATCTAGTATTATGAGACCAATAAAGTTCATCTTCAAGATTACTTTCGAGGCTAATCATGCAATAGGTGATAGTGAACCTTTACTCTTAGTTAGTAATTTCCTAAATGTCCTTAGAGAATATAATTGACTAATAATTACCCCATTCAATATCAAAATTAGGCATGTGGGGTTTTTTTGTAGAGAGGTCTTCAGAAATTCTTTGATTGAACCCTTCTTTTTTTTTGTTGCTAGCATAACCTTCTTTAAGACTTTGTATTTAGGATATTTTTTTTATGGATATCTAGACTGGGTTGACTGCGGATATTCAAATTGACTTGATATTAGGGTAGAAGGAGCCTTAGCATTAGCTCGTTTGATCCTCTCCCGAAATGTCTACTTCTTCCTTTGGTGCTTACTAGTATAAGGCCTTTTGAAGTGATCGTAAAGTTGCTCTAACTCAGATATAGAGTCATATTCATCGTCTATGCCTCATATGCATAATTTCTCAAAAGTTAGCAAAGTGCATCCTTCCATAGGTTTTAGGACCAGGACCTCACCAAACCTAACGGATTGTGCATTTGTTGCTAGATTGTCTAATGGAGGTTGGGATAGTAACTCTCCAGCATTCATCTCGGATGTATGAGTCATAATGCAATAAGAAGTCATAGACTTAGATAACTCTCTTCGATAGCGTTTGGCTTTCTTAATCTGTCACTAGAGTAAGTGGCATGAGTGGTCGTTATGATCCTAATGATGGTTGGTAATTGATTTCTCACCATCCTTATGAGGTCTTTTATATGGATTTATCTTTTCTATTAGCACCTTCTCTATTATCTTAACTTCCTCGCAGAGCATTGTAGTCATATTTGTCACTCTTTCCATATGGGCAGCCATAAACTTCATATGCTCATTTAGCATTTGTATTTACCTCTTGACAAATCTCATATTGGTTGTAGCTAGCTCTTTTACAGTAGCTGTAGTTTGAGCATATTATAGTCGTACTCACGGATGAACCACTCTCTAAGATAATTATCTTAGGAGTAGCCTTCAAGGAGACCTGTGGGATTTCTCATTTCATTAGTAATATTCTCAATAAATCTTTTCTTTTCTTCTTACCTTGTACCCTAAATTTTCTCATTATTGAAGTGACAGGGTGGGGATTAGTTTGGTTGTAAACCTCCAATGGTAAATATGGCAGAGCATGTTTCCATTGGGTTTACTTTCTTCATTTCCCACATCAAGGTCCTCTAGTAAAGATTTGAGTTTATCAAGAAAGAATTCTTTAAGAGTTACTTGGCTTCTTTCTCCTTGAACATATTCATCAAGAGCATCGATATATTCTTGGATGGCTAATTTCTTGATATCATATTCATCTAGTTGAACTAGCTTCTTCTTCTTACTTCTATTATTTCTTTTTCTAATGCTTTGAGCAAGTGAGGCAGTTTGCTCTGATAAGGCTTTCTTTATCACCATCTCAGGCTCTTCAGGGTTTCTAGTCATTTTCTTCATCAGTGTTTTTAGTCTTTTTGAAATGTGGACATTCCATAATTGCCCTTGTTCGAGGGTATATTGTGTTTTTTCCCCAAATAAAATTTTAGTAAGTGGCTCATGGTACTTAAATACAATAATATAATTGATATATTTGGTGGATATTTTGAATAGGGATACCTTTGAGAAAGTTAGCTTGCCTTTTCGATATTATTTTTGGACCCAATCTTTGAACATATAGCAATTTTTAATGATATGCTCTAAAACTCTATGGTAAGGACAATAGTTCGAGTGATCTATTTTGTTGACTTCATCGAGCCTTTTGGATTTTGGCAATTAGAGGTCTAACTATAGGGCATTCTGAAAGATTTTATATAAACTTTTTCTTTTGAAAGAATATTTTTCTCTGAGCCTTTATTGGAAATCATTGGATCATTTCATTTCTCCATCTTCCCCAAGAGTTAGTGGCTTCTAAAGATTACCCTTGTCCATGGTGAAATTCGGAGGTTTCTTTTGATCAGTTGTTGTAAATATAACCCTCACAGTTTTGGAAGGCTCCTCATGCTTTACCTTATATTTTTTCTGCTTGAAATTTCGTGAACTAGATAAGGTCAGTGGGCAATTGTTTTCAATTTTTTGATTTGCATGATAAGGCCTTAGAAGGTATGGATAGAAGAGGCACTTAGATAAGGTGCCATCTATTCTCCCCTTTTGTTATTGAGTACTAGGTTCATTTATCTCAATTGGCTCATGGGTTGTTCACACTTAATACTGAGATTTCTCTATCATGTAATATAATCTAGAATTGACTCATTATTGCATTTTGGTATTGAGACAAAGTCTTCAATAGTCACTTTATCACTAATTCCTCCTAACCTAATTTAGAAAATCTCTTTCATTTGTGCCCAAGTTTGTATAGATTCCAATTGCAAACTAGCATACCACTCGAAGGCTACTTCTATCAAGCTTGCTGAAAATTGATGAAGTAACAATGAGGAACTATTACTTGAATCTTCACACAAAATCATAAAGTGAGCTATATGTTGTTCAGGATTG
Organism: Trichopus zeylanicus subsp. travancoricus; assembly: GCA_005019695.1. NCBI lineage: Eukaryota > Viridiplantae > Streptophyta > Magnoliopsida > Dioscoreales > Dioscoreaceae > Trichopus > Trichopus zeylanicus. Next base: position 827,663 of record RXID01014226.1, read on the forward strand.
CCTATGCTATTAAATTATTTGAAACTAGGCATTGTATAGTCTCTGGGATATGCCACTTGGTCATGATGGATAGGGTATGTTAGCATCATTTATCCTATCCACCTTACTTTTTTATCTTAACTATGTGGCTACCATTTATTGTACCTACTATTGTATGTATGTTGGGAGTTTCATATTGTCTGAGATCCCTAAAATGGGGTATTGAGTATCCCTTACTGGAGGAGGTGCTTATGAAGGGCCTATATTTTTATGGATCTCATCTATTACAGATATGCACCTTCTGTCGCCTCTGCTACTTGGATAGCTATTGAGATCATTCCAACTTATTGAGCTTTTGGCTCATCGTCTCTATCAACTCCGTGATCTTTTCTTGAGCTTCATTTTTCTCTTTGTATTGCTGTCTCAGTTGTTCTTATAGTGCTTCTATGATTACTTTTTGATTGCAACTTTCAATTATAACCAAGGCTTCTATCAGAATATAATGGTCTATGTCTTGAGATTCAGGTCTAGGCTTTGGATTGAGGCTAACTTCTCCCATCGCATTCAAAAGTTTGCTTATGCAGTGGGTCATCACACCTTCTCTTTGGCATAGTAGCAAAGATTGGCTTACAAGGGCCCTTTTTTCTTGGATTTCTTCATCAGTAAGCCACACTCGAGTAACTTTCTTTTGGCATTTGGCTAGCTAGGGTACGGGCTCATGGTCCCTCCTAGAGTCATGATAAGAAATAACTCTAACAGTATGAGTAGTCTCCTTTGGTGAACTCTCAATCTTGGTTATAGCTATATAGTGACTCTTATGATTTTGTTTGGTTATTTACCTGTTTGCCATAGTTTTAAAGCAAGATTGTGCCCTCTATGATTTGCTAATACTAATCTCTAAATTGCTTAATGAAGTAAAGGAGTTGGTGGTAGGGATGGTAATGATTGACTTTGTTTGAGATGTAGGTTTTCCAAGTTGGCTAAAAATTCCAATAGCTTTTCCTTTATTTGTGATAGCTAAGATGAGATCTTCTTCATTGATACTTGTGTCCAAATTTGCTTTTGATTGCCCCCTATGAGGAGTTGGGCAAAGGCAGCCAAAAACTAAGCTTCATTTTAGTTCTAGTCTCTAGAAGTTTGATATCCCTTTTACTTAAGGTATGGCTTCTAGCTCTTTATGTAAACAGCCATTCTTGTTATGGATGATAATATTGGGCCTCCTTCCCCTTGATGGAAGGCAAGAAATAAGCTGGTTTTACATGATGATAACCTTAGTCATTGCAGTAGCAGGTGGCTTGTTGAACTAGATGACCTTAGAGATAGTCCCAAACTTGATCTAAACTTTAGCTACTTCTGTAGCAACCATTGACTAAGGTAAAATACATAGCTGATCCTACCCCTGGGATTATGGTGTATCTTAAGATGGAGATGTTCTTTATTGTTACCATTTGATTCTTTTTTCTACAAAGACTATAATTAATCAATCTTCAATCATAATTCTACTTTATTAGTGCCTCTATTATATTAACTAGATTTTTATACTTGGAGGAGAAGTTAGGTCCCATTGGGTATGTCAAAGTTTGTGGGATCGATTTCAGCTGGCCAGGATAGTAGAGGCCAAAGATTGGCTTGGATATCAGCCTGAAGGTTGGCTTAGATGTGAGTCCAAAGGCTGGCTATGTGTGAGCCTGAAGACTGGCTAAGTCTAAGCCCGAAGGCTACCTAAGTGCGAGTTTGAAGGCTAGCTTGGTGTGACAAGGATTCACCATCTTCGAGAGAGGGACCGTGGGTGGCCTCAATAATATCAAAGATTTGTTGTCTTTGAGGGGCTGTGGGCAGCTATAGCAATGTTGATGAAGTTTTATCAACATGCCAAAGCCCCAAGTGGTTGTAGAAGTAATGATATGAAAATTGAGACGAGAACCCTGTTGGCCCTTGCTTTTCCTTTTTTCTTATTACACAACAACCTTTTTTTAATTTTTTCTCTATTTCTCTCCCTCTTTTTCTCTCCCATGCCCTATTCTTCTTCTTCCTTATGACTGGGCTATGGCGGCCAGCCTCCTCCCCATCTAGATTTAGCTGGATCTAGCTATTCTTCTCAGTAGCAAGGCAGAGTAGCATTCAGGGAGGTGAGCAATAGCTTGCATGTAGACTAGAGGCGTGGGTCAGTAAATGATGAGCTTAGTGGAGGTAGAGACTGGCAGGCAGCATATGACCTTCTTCAGTGGTGGAGGTGATTGGATTTGATGGCAAAGCAAGAAGATAGCCGGGTGAGGCAACGCTAGGACATAGGTTGGGGTGATGTAGCCTTCCCTTTTGGCAAGAAGCCCTTGGTTAGGGTAGTCTCCTATGCATGGTGGAGTTGCTAGAGGGCTGCAACACTAGCGAAAGTGGGGAGAGGCATTAGCTAGGGTTTTAGATTAGTGATGAGACTAGGAAGAGCGGTGCGGGGTTGAGGTAGCAGCGGAGGGTTCTAGGTTGAATGTGAGCTCAAGCAATCTAGGCACCCGGTGGTGCTCCAAGGTTGGGTGGCTTCTTGCACGTGTGGAGGAGCAAGATGAGGCAGCAGTAGAAGCTTCGGGAATAGGAAGCAAAACAAAAGCGGTCAAGAAGAAGGAGAAGAAATAGGGTAAGAAATTACCTATTTTTGCTTCTCCTCTACAATGATTTCCTAATCTTCTCTCAATTTCTCTCCCCATTCTAATCTCTCTTCATGTCTCTCCTTTTTTTCAAGTGCCAATAGGGTTTATATAGAATTTGAAGAGATGAAGTTGAAGCTTAATTTCTTTGTTTTGAATCTTTGAATGATAGATATGTATGTAGATAGATATGGATATGGATGATTTACGAGTGGATAAGTCTATGAAAAGATATGGATGTGTGTTTGTTATTATATATAACAATGACTTGAAAGTTGTACTCATCTCAAGCATTGAATTTATAGAGGGGTTATTTGTAATTTTTCAAAAAATTGAACAAAATTATAATTTTATGATTTTCAAGGGGCCTTTTTTACAAAAATGACTTATTTCTAAAGTTTTTAAACTTTCAGGGTTCTTTTTGAACAAAATTAGGACTTATTCATAAATAAAAATTTTCAAAGGACTTGTTTATAAAAGTTGAAAGTCTAAGGATTATTTATTTACAAATAAGAAATTTTGGAGGGATTTATTTATAAACTCTATATTTCACAAGTATCAAATTATAATTATTGATCTTTCGAAGAGTTTATTTGTAAACACTAAATTTCGTGAGATTGATTTGTAATTTTAGGATTTTATTAAATTTTTTCACAAAATTTTTATTCTATGGACCTATTTGTAAGAAAGATTTGACCAAGGATTTATTTATAAAAATTTATTCAATCGGGGGCTTATTTGTAAAGTTGTTAAATTTTATCATTTTTTGTCCATATTTTAGATAAATTTTGGGATCAATTTTGGGTCTAAGTATCTACCACAGTCAACCCACTTTGGTTTGAGCTAAACTTATTAAAAATTTAAGTCTAATTTGAGCTTAATTTTCAATCAAACTTGAACGCGATTTAAGTTTGACTAAAATTCATATTTGAGCCATAATTTTGTGGCATAAAAGTCTCAATTTTAATTATATTTTAATCAAATTTGATTGTGGTAAAAATCACCTCAAACAGGCTCCATCAATAAATTAGTGTTTTCGTTGAGATCTTTTCTAGCACTCTTTCTTGCCCATCTAAGAGATCTCCAATGATCTCTCTACCATGCCTCCTATAGCAGCATGACCATCATCATCAAAGAACTCGAGAAGGGGGTAGGTAGCCCAAGTGCTTGTGGAATTGCATAATTCATTAAGTGATCCATTAGACCACCCCCAACAAACTAACTCGACAATATAGACACAATAGTAGCTGATGGGAGCCCCCCTCGAGGTGATACCAGAGGTGCCCTTGGGACCCTCTAACCTAGTTAGTTGACAAGAGTTTCAAACCTTGGCCACAATCGTCCAATAGATGACATAAATACTTGAGGTTCAGGCACAAACTGTGTAGAACTTACAAGCTCAACAACAAGGGCTCATCTAAATTTTTAGGCATATACATTGCTAAGAAACTCAAGGATTGAGGTCCTTACACAAATTAAACATCAAGGCTTCCCACAGAAGTCATATCCAATCAGCACTACTTGGAAAAATCTCGACCAGACAAGGTATTATCATTTCCACCAAGAGTATGATCATGACACCAAAGAGTGTCGGCACCTTAAAAAAGAAATAGAAAGACTCATTAGGGAAGGTATCTCAAATAGTTTGTACGTCAAGGTGAACATGACAAAGAAGCTCACCCATAGGATCACCATCTATGGACTTCTCCCTAAAGAAATCCTATCCCAGAGTTGCATAATCCACCTCTAAGGGATAACCTCAACATAATCCCAACAAGCCCACGAGCTCAGAGTGAAGTCTTAGTATCAGCCTCCAAACACCAAACTATCACTAGGGGGCATGAGGAGGTGAAGGCAGAAATGAAGAAACAAGACTATGAGCCTAAACATTAGGATATTGTCTTCTCGACAAAAGATTTAGAGAGAATTTCAATGCTGAATAATGATACATCGGTCATCTTGGTAATTTTGGTTGGCTATATTACATAACATATAATGGTAGATACAGAAAGCTCACAAATATTTTGTTTACCCGAGCCAACAATTAGATAAAAATTAAGCAAAAATTGGAGTCGATTGTTGGGACCCTCACTAGATTTATAAGAAATTTGGTTACTCCAACTGGTATAATTGATCTACTTCTTATAGTTGAAAAGAATACCAGGAATGCAATGATCAAATCAAGATTCATGGTAATTTAGACATACTCCACTTACAATGTGATATTGGGCTGACTAGTACTCAACTAACTCCAAGTGGTAATCTCTATTTTTCATCTAATTATGAGATTTTCAACTAAACGTGGCACAGGTGAAGTGTAAGATGTCCAAAGCCTAGACAAAAAGGAAGAGGCAACTTATTGGCACAACAACTCTAACCAAAAGGGTAAGGTTCTAGTGGCAGTAAAAAGTTGATGAGCCCACTACCAAGCTAAAAATTGCTTATGCTAAACTTGAGGAGCGGCTCATTGAAATCAAAGAGTCTATCACAGAACCAAAGAGGGTCTATGCCAAACTTATGAAGCAGCTTGTCAATCTTGTCATTGATGAAAATTCAAGGAGAATTTTAAAGCTCGAGGTGAACCTCATGGAACCATTATGCACTAAGCTAGTAGAACTCTTGTGAAAAAATAAAGATATTTTTGCTTGGTCCCCAGAGGACATACCTAGCATCAATCTCTTTGTGGCATAATATGAGCTTCTAATGGCTGAAAATTATATGTCAGTCAAGCAGAAAAAGAGGCATTTTACTCTCGAGCATCAAAAAGTCATTGCTAAGGTGGTAGTAAATTGCTCAATGCAGGATTCATTGGAGAGGTTCATTACCTTGAATTGCTAGCAAATGTGGTAGTGGTGAAGAAGTCGAACTACAATTGGAGAATGTGCATTGACTACAACAACTTGAACAGATCCTATTTGAAAGACAGCTATCCTTTACCAAAGATAGATCAACTCGTGGATTTTACTTCGAGCCACCAACTCTTAAGTTTTTTGGATGCCTTCTCGGATTACCACTAGAATCAAATGTACTCCAAGGATGAGGAGAAAACTGCCTTTATCACTCATTAAGGCAACTTTTGTTACATTGCAATGCCCTTTGAGCTGAAGAATGCAAGAGTGACATACCAAAGGATAGTGAATAAAGTTTTTGAACCCTAGCTAAGAAGGAATGTGGAGGCGTATGTTGATGATATGTTGGTCAAGAGTCTCCATGTTGAAAGACACTTGAAAGATGTACAAGAAACTTTAAACACACTTCAAAAGTTCAAAATGAGGTTAAATCTAGAAAAGTGTGTTTTTCAGGTAGGCTTAAGAAAATTTCTTTGCTACCTCATCTTAGAGCAAGGGATAGAAGCTAACGCTGAGAAATTTGAGGCTACCATAAAAATGATAGCCCCAAGCTTTGTCAAAGAAATGTATAGACTCACAAGGTAGTAAATAGCCCTCAATCCTTTTTTGTCAAGGTCAAGTGAGAAATACTTGCCTTTCTTTAAGGCACTTAAGCAAAGTCCGAGATTTGAATAGACAAAGGAATGTGATAGAGCTTTCGAAAATCTTAAGAAATACTAGCCAAACCTCCTTTGTTGGTAAGACCTGAGCCAAGTGAGGTACTCTTCCTCTATATAGTAGTCTCAGATCAGGCTATGAGCTCAATATTAATAAATGACTAGGGTGAAAAATAACATCCTATATGCTACAGAAGTCATGTACTCATAAGGGCCGAGGCTCGATATCCTCCACTTGAGAAACTATCATATACTATAGTTCTTGACATCTTGAAAACTCTGTCCATACTTCTAGTCACATCCAGTTATTATCCTCACCAATCTCCCACTTTGACAGAGATTACAAAAATTGAAAACCTCAGGAAGATTGCTCAAATGGTATATTGAGTTAAGTCAATTTGACATAACTTTTGAAGCTCGAAGGACTATCAAAGCTCAAGCTTTAGTAGACTTTTTAATAGAGACCACGTCATACCCGATAGGGTTAGAGTCTGAACCATGGTAGGTTTGGATCAATGGCTCATCTTGTAAGTTAGGCTGTGGGATCAGAGATATCCTTCACACCTCAGATGGGAGAGTAGCTAAAGTATTCAGCTCGATTAGGAATCGAGGCTTCAAATAACACCACTGAATATGAGGCTTTTCTCCTCAGATTACATGGGTACTTGCAATAGGAGCTAAAAAACATAAGGTATTCAGCAACTTTCAACTTATGTGCTTGCAGGTTGCTAGAGGATATGAAGTGAAAGATGCAGTCATGGCTCAATAGCTATTTGCGGTAAATCTTCGATAAACTCTCCAACAGCTGAGCTACTTTGAGGCTACGAAAGTAGTCACCATAGACATGGAACTCAATTGGATGGATCCCATAATCTCTTATCTTAGAGAAGGATAACTTCCTAACGATCTGAGGGTAGCATAAGAGATCAGGATGCTAGTCCCAAACTTCACCTTAATAAATGGAGTCTTACACAAAAGGTCACTTACATGACCACTCCTTCATTGCTTGAGACCTGAAGAAGCTAAATATGCCCTCTACGAAGTTCACGAGAGGATATGTGGGAGCCATGGAGGGCATGAGCCCTAGCCCACAAGATCCTCAGGCACGGATATTATTGGACCAACTTAACTACCTAGGCATTCAAATTTGTTTCTAAATGTGAGCAATGTTAGAGATATGCCTCAATGCATCATAGTCTCACAATTCAACTCCAACAGATCTAGATGGTTTATCCATTCAATCAATGGAGAATGGACATCCTAGGCCATTTTCCAATGGCTTCGAGACAAAGAAAGTTTCTAGTATTTGCTATCAAGTATTTTACTTAGTGGGCGGAAGCCAAACTACTTGCTAAGATTGTCAAGAAGAAAATCCAAGAGTTTCTCTAGTAAAGTATGATTTTCAGTTTCAGACTACCAATTACGCTAGTTATCGATAATAGAAAATAGTTTAATACCACAAACTTCAAGGAGTAGTTAGCAATCTTCACATAGAACAAAGGTTAACCTCAATGCCATAATAAACCAAACTCTTCTCTTAGATATAAAGAAATTCCTCGAGAAGACAAAGGATGCCTGGGTTGAAGAACTATCACATATTTCATGGTCCAACTAAACCACACCCTAGATTGCTATGGGGGAGTTGCCTTTTTATGCTGACTTACTGGGTTGAGGTGGTTAGAACTCATGATCTCGAAGTGAATGGGGCAAACCTTTGAGCTAAGAAAGACCTCATATTGGAAGTACAAGAGAAAGTCTAAACTTGGATAGTCGAGTACCAGTAATGAGTAGCTCGATACTACAATGCCAGAGTTCATAACCGAGAACTATGACTAGACAACTAGGTACTCCATTGGGCCAAACTCATTAATTGAGTTTCAGGGAAGCTATCTCTAAACTGGATAGTCCTATTCAAGATCTCCCAAATTATGCAACCAGGAATCTTCTAAATTGAGCACTCAGATGGCCAAGAACTTCCTCAAATCTAGCATGTTAAAAATCTTAGAAGATTTTATCTTTAATACAAACTTTATTTCTTTAGAAAATTATTTATTGCTTTACTCAAAAAACCTAGCTTTGTTGGCCTTACGGTCTAACAAGTGTTTCGGTAATCCCACTGAGGTATTACTCAAAAAAACTAACTCTACTAGCCCTACAGTCCAATCAAGTACTTGTGTGATCCCACCAACGTATTACTCAAAAAAGTTGGTTCTACTAGCTCTGCAATCTAACTAGGTGGTTCAGTGATTCCACCAAGTTATTACTGAAAGAAACCTAGCTTTGCTCACCCTATGGCCTAACCAAATGCTTTGGTCACCCAACTAAAGTGTTACTCAAAAAACCTAACTCCATTAGCTTGGTCCAACTAGGTGCTTCAGTGACCCCAATATGGTATTACTCAAAAAATTTAGCTTTGCTGGTTGTATAGTCCAACCAGGTGCTTTGGCCACCTAATCGAGGTAGCAAATCTCAAGCTACTCAAAGTCCTAGTTCAGCTATGTGTTCCAGTATTCAACTAAAGTAGAAGTCAACTCCTTCACTCAAGAACATCTCAATCACGGGATAGAAGAATCTGACTCTTGGATTTCTAGAGTGTAATCTAAGGGGGACAATAGAGGTTGGTTTAACGGAAGAGACATGGTTGAAAGACTTTAGTTAAAAGATCTAAACCAATGATAGTAAAGGCTTGGGAAAAGATAAAATTCTATTAAGTTTTGAGCTAGGACTAGTACAAAAGTCCTTTTAAAAAAAAGGGCACAATTAGTCAGAAAGAGGTTGAAGCTCAAAAGACTTTGCCAGCTCGACTGGCCTCGAGATGCCCTCTTAAGCCTCTCTCACCATCTTGACCTCCCTCTGGATGAGATCCTCATACTGCCACTTAAGGTGCTGAACCCTCAAGTCATCATAAAGTTTAATTTGGAGGTCATCAGGCTTAAACTCAGAGTCATGGTGAGTTTGTTTCACTATGTTTGGCAAACAAGGTTTCCTTATTTGAGAGATATGACTGCAGGCTTTTCATATTCCTGGAGATATTCATCACTAGCCTTATATATCAAAATGGCTTGCACTAGGTCAACTTTAGAGTATTGATGTGTTCTTTACTTCGAGTGTATGAGGCTACTGCTTCTATTTTAGCATAGTCCAAGGTAGTCTGGTGTTGAATCTCCTGGTCTTGTAACAAGATAAAGCTAATTCCAACTCAGGTATAAAGGGGGTTTTCTCCTCCTTCATCTTCTTCCTCATATCTTCCATGCTAAGTTGAAGAGATTCTAGTTGAGAATGAAGCAGGATCACCTCCTACTCAGCCTTGCTCTTCTCAGCTATGCCTAGCCCCCAACCACATAAAATCGATTCCTTTTGTACTAAAAGGATCATAGAGCCTACAACCAAATTGAAGATTAGATCATAATACAAGGAAAGAGGAAAATTATTTGTACAATGGCAAAATATGAGTAAACTTATGATGGCGCAAGATCTGACCCCCTTTAGAAAGAGTTAGTTGTAGGGAGTTGGGCCTAAGAAGGATTGGCATCCTCCCCAAGTCCCAAAAGAAGTGCTACTTGGCCTTAGTCTCTTCCAAAGCCCCCCAGCACTTTGAAGAAGATTGCCCTTGCACTCCAGTGAGTAGGGGAGAAGCAGAAGGAGTGGAAGCAACATCCTTATCATGATCAACCTTCTTCATCATCATACGATGAAGGGTGATTGGGTGCTAACGACCTTGGGTTGGCAAGACGATGAAGGAGAATGAGGTATTACCTTCCTCTTCCTTCCCCTTTCCTTGCTAGCACCATGACTCTCCTCCTCCTCCCTCTTTCTTCTCCCTGACTTGAGGAGCTTCTTAGCAAGCAGAGCTAGAGACACTCAAAGAACACCCCTCTGCTACTACAAACTCTTGTTAATGAACAAGCTCTAAGTAGTCCCTACAAAATCACATCCCATAGTTAAGTTAGGTCAAAATGAGAAACCCGTACTTAATTCATTAAGAACAAGATGAGGGTTAAGAGTGGCAACTCACTTGAAGCCAAGGATAGAATGGTCGCAAGGACCTTTATGGGATAGGTTACCACAGACTCAAAGTGGGCTCCCGTAGTAGATGGACCAGTGCTAGATTCCTGGATCTCTCTCTGTATAGGTGAGGAATTAGATCCAAATGGCCCTTCACCCTTGCAAGTCAACGTTGAGTCAGCACGAAATAGGGAGCACTTCCTCACAGATGGCGGCACTAGCCTTGAGACCTTAGAAGGGTCAAAACATTCTCTATAAAAGGGGTTGCTTCTTCCCTCAGAGTGGGAGACCTCTTTCTAGGGCTAGAAGGGACAAAAGAGGATGCCATTTGAAAGAAGATTTGTCAAAGAGGAAAAAGTGAAGGTCAAAAAGATCTCGTGAATAGGATGAATGATGGAGGACCCTTATTTAAGCTTCCTCCTATTGTTAGATGACCTCCATGTGGCTTGGCCCAGACTCTCAAAGCCCAAAGGGCAAAAAATTTAAAACCCTCGCTTAGATAATAGGGACACGTACCCTCTATCTAGTTGGAAGTGGCCTTGGGAAGAGGATTTGAGAGGCTACAAATGGCCACTTCTATAAAAGAATGAATAGCATCAAAACTATTGCCTCAAGAGGGGGTGATGCCCTAGCAATTACTTGGGATTTGACAAGGTGACAGCTCACTTTCCCAAGCAAGGTGACAGCCAACATTTCATAAAGGCAATGATTCTGGAAGCTCAGCGTCCAACCTTGGAGTACTGATGATACACTAAAGTGAACCAATTAGGTCAAAAGGTCAATACGAACTGAACTTAGGACTGATTGCAGGTCAACACATCTGAGGTAGAAAATCACCTTGAAATAGAGCTATGGAGAGCCCACGACACATGGGCTGCAAGTAGCTTGACTCATCTTAATATTAAAGTATGAGAAGCTCAGTGTCATTAACTAAAGGTCCTGAAAAGAAATCACATCGAGTTTTCATTTAGCTCAAATACCTCAGTGTGAACAGAGCAAAGCCTGAATTATTATGGACTCTTATTTAGAAGGAGATCTCGAAAGATCTGGGATCCATAGCTATCTATTATAGGTAATCCGGCAAGATTAGGCCACCAAATCACAAAATTCAGATACACTCTACCCTCTATAAATACTGCCATTGCCAATGAGGTAAGAACTAATGTCCTTCTATTCTCTCCACTATACTTTGCATGTACGCAACTGACTTGAACGTCGGAGTGACCACTATCGGAGAGCTCTCAGTGGTCCTCTTTACCCTTTTTTATATTGTAGATTAGTAAAAGAGTGGCTTAGCAAATTGATCTCGACGAGCCTCTCAAAATAAAATTGATGATTAACCAAGCCCCATTAATAATTACTAACATTATTTAAAACTATTGTCATGGTGCAATAGTAATATTGCAATAATATTATATATCTAGAAATTAAATGTTATGAGTAAAATATGTATTAGTAATAGAAACCAAAAAAAATAGAAATAAAAATAAAATAAAATTATAAAAAACAAGCATTGACAATAAAAAATTGAACATCATGATCAAAAGTAATCACATATGAGTAAAAAAAAAATTTTATCAAAATATTTAGTTTCTAGGTATACAATATTGTAACAGTAGTTTGTCCTTGATTCTTATAGGGTGGAATACACTACGTAGATTTTTAATATTAATGGTAACTAATGGAGGAGATTATTGGGAATTTTTAAAAATTCCTCTTAGAGATTTAAAAAATTTTCTAAGCAATTTTAAATTTTTTTCCTAAAATAATTAAAGGTTTATTACATAAAATTTTTTTTGCAACTTTCAAAATTACATATGACTTCTAGTCTTGTCATAACTGTATATGACTCTTTGTAATTTTTAATTATTTGCAAAAAAATTTCTTGATTTAAGTTGACCTAAAACGATATAAATCTTCTAGAAATATTCCTTTTGATAGCATTAATTCACTATAAAATGGCATATTTATCCTCACCTATTTATTAAAGTGAATTAATAACATGTTAAAAGCTTGTGTGATGTAGGCCAACTATATTTTTTTATAATAAAATCGGAGGTCAAATTCAAGTTGAATTTCAACTCCAATTTGAGTTCTTCAAGATTAGTATAGTTGCACTCGAATGGCTATAACTTTTAGAATATTCATCTAGATTAGAAAAATAAACATCCTTTGAAAGGTAAGCTCAAGTCCTAAGATTTTATTATTTATTATTTTTATTGATTTTGTCTTTATGTTGGTAAAAATTAAAGATTATTTTTGAGTTCAAGTTTGTAATAGTTGTAGACTAATATGAAATGGGATTTAGATTTTTGTTAGAATATATTATGTAGGATTAGTGTTAGAATTTAAGTTTTACTCATAGTTTAGTCCAACTAAGATTCCAAATGTTTAAGTACTATATATATTGTATCAAAGTTATAACGGAAAAAAACTTTCTGATCAATAATATTATCTTATTTTAGTTTTGTTCCTTCTCTATCTTCATTGTAGATTTAAGGATCTATGGTGGTAAGAAAATGATTATCTTCTTCCCTACCTTTTTGTGCTTTCTCGCTACATCATTGAGAATCATCAATAGTGTTTTTCATTCAATTTGGTTTTTTGAATTAGTTAATTATTTTTAGTGGTAAATTTAAGTCTGGCAAGTAATTCAGCAAGCTATGTGACAAAAAAATTTGTTTGGTTGGCTCTGGAATTTGCTAGATCCTATAAACCCTAATCACCATCTATTCAGGTCTAGAAGTTGAAGAAGAACAACAATGAGGGAGTCTTATGTAATATTCAAGATTGGTGTAGAAGTCCACTTCAAGGCCTAATAGAATTTTATTCTAAAGTTTTTGGCTAAAAACATTTGGAGTGGGATTCCACTAGACTCTAGAGCAACCTTTTGCTCTTTAGTTTTAGAAGGCCTAACAAAATAAAATGCTCAGAGGCATCTAACAAAGAACCTGGGCATTATATAACCATATTCAATTTCTACATTTGTTCAAATTTTGTTCTCCATAACAAAGTGACGTGCACTAGCAAGCAACACCCTTCAGATAATGCCATTTTAGTTATTAAATTGCTTTGGAGGAAAGGCCCAAGCTTTCACTATTAAAAAAAATTCTAAATTATGCATCAAACACTAAACCCTATCTCTATAGCACAACCCGACAAATAATTTTATGACAAACATCATATTTAGCAGCAGATCCTTAGAGAATCGAAGGAAAAATGCCTTTAGACTTTATTAATAATATCACACAAATACAAACTAACAGAAATTAGTACCCACTTTAGAATCAACCAGAAAAAGTGACTTTTGACTTCAATATTTAGATGTAGCAACCATAACTAAATCAAAAAAAAAAAAGTTAATTGTATAAAAGGGTAGTTGTACTTCTCTCTCAATCTTTAAATTGGCATGGAGCTAGCTTTGCATAAAAATAGCTTTTGTACTTCCAAAGATGAAAAGTACAAAAAAAAGATGTTCAAAATTCTCTCTCAATCTTCCAATTGTCTCTATAAACTTGGACAAATCTTCAAAATCTTCACAAGGTCAAGCTCATACCTTGTTTTTGGACTTTGGCTTGCTTGTGACAAGAAGCTTCCTGTGACTTCAATTACAATGCAACTGGAGGAAGGCGAGGAAGACAAGATGCTGCCATTTGGAAGTTCCATTTAGGTTTCTTAGAAAACAGATCTTCAAAGATGAAAAGCATGCACACAAAAAAAAAAGAATCTTCAAAATCCTTTCTATATCTTCCAATCGTCCCAATAAATTGGTAAAAATCTTCAAAATGCTTGCGAGATCAAGTTCATGCCTTGCTTTTAGACTTTGGACTGCTGGCAATGAGAAGCTCTTTGTGAATTGGATGAGAATGCAGCTCAGAAAAGGCAATGATGAGGACCAGTGGGTCAGCATGTGGGGTATAAATGGGTTTGTGAGATAGAGGACATTTGGGTAAATTTACATCTATAATCAAGGGTTAACCATAGGTTAGTTGGTGAAATAGTGATGTACCAACAAGCTTGGTAGACGAGGAAAACACCGTTGCCTCTGTTAAGAACTCCTTGAATCCACAAGGAAGAGAGAAAATTCACTAAAGTAGAACTTTATTGAGAATAAAAGTTGTTTCCCCGTCCATAGGACTGAAGGCCTATTTATACAAATACCAGAAATTCAATTTGAGTAAGTTTCTAGCTTCCCAAGTCCTAAACTGAATACAACTCAGTTTGATCCCATTAATTAGGCTGGTAGAAGATCTAAATAAGTTTACCCACGAAAATAAAATCCTAAATAAGGATTCATCTTTCCCAAGTCTTAAACTGAATAGGATTCAGCCCAAAATTAGTCTTGGGTCTGTGGAATCCAAGAATAAGACCTAAGATATCATAATGAAGAGAATTTAAACATAGAAAGGTTCTAAGTAAGGTAAATCCTAAATTTAAATAAAAGAGTAAATAAATCATTTGTCATGGCCCCTTGACTTCTGAATTAGCTTCTTTTGATATTCCTGAACTTCCTTTGAGTGTCCTACATCAGTGTCCCCTTCTTGTAAAGAACTCATCCTCGAGTTATTTTATTGTAACTTGCAGTCCTCATATGCATGGTAGTCAAACAAATCTTGAATATTAAAAGTGTTTGAGATTCCCAAATCCTTCGGGAGGTCGATGACATAGGCATTGTTGTTTATCTTTCTTAGTATCTTCAGTGGCCCAATTTTCTTCTGTTTCAGTTTATTGTAAGTTTTAGCTGGAAACCATTCCTTTCTCAAGTGCACCATCACCAGATCTCCTTTTTGAAACTCTTTTGGATGCTTATGAATGTCCACTTTAATTTTGTATTTGGCATTGGATTCTTCTAATTTCTTCTTTACCTCAATATGCACTTCAATAATTCTCTTTGCCATATTGTCTGCAGCTATGCTTGTTCCTACCAATTTGGGCAACACCATCAAATCCAACGGGTGCTTTGGGGTTCTTCCATTGATAATTTCAAATGGCGATTTTCCCGTGGACTTGTTCTTCATGTTATTGAAAGCGAACTCAGCTTGTGCGAGTGCATAGTCCCACTGCTTTGGTTTGTCTCTTGCAAGACACCGAATGATGTTTACAAGTGTTCGATTCACCACTTCAGTTTGTCCATCTGTTTGTGGATGATAAGCACTGCTAAATTGTAGAGATGTATTAAATCGCCTCCACAATATCTTCCAAAAGTGACTTAGAAATTTTGTGTCACGATCAGAAGTGATAGTCTTTGGCACTCCATGTAGCCTTACAATCTCCTGAAAGAATAGACTAGCCCTTGTTGCATCTGCTATCTTCTTACATGGAATGAAGTGAAAAATCTGTTGACAATAAAAAATACTGAATCTAAGCCTCATTGAGCCCTGGGGAAGCCCAAAATAAAATCCATCTGTAGATCCTCCCATGGGGCATTTGGCCAGTGTTTTGAGAGTTTCCTTTGGCTGTTTGGCATACATAGCACCTTTGGACAAAGCGACCGACATCCCTCTTAAGTTGTGGCCAGTAGTAGCACTCTTCAACTAGTGAAATGCTCTTGTCACTCCCAAGATGTCTTGCTAGGCCACTGCTATGCAACTCTTTCACCACCTTTTCTCTCAAGGAGAACCTTGGAATGCAAAGACGAGAACCCTTAAAGAGAAAGCCTTCATGGAGATATAAATCACTTCTTTGTCTTGCTTTGCACTTTCTAAACCCCTCTTTAAAATCTTCATCTTTAGCATACAATTCCTTCAAATAATCAAACCCTTCAACTTCGTTGCTTATAGTTACCATCAAGGCTGCCCTGTGGCTCAAAGCATCTACCACCTTATTTTTCTATCCAGATTTGTGTTTCAAAAGATAGGTGTATTGCTGTAAGAATGATGACCATCAACCATGCATGCGATTCAAGTCCTTCTGGCTATCAATGAATTTCAAAGCTTGGTGGTCAGTATATAGAATGAACTCTCGTTGAATTACATAGTGCTTCTAATGACGAACTGCTTGTACAACCGCATAAAATTCTAGTTCATATGTTGACCACTTCTTTCGAGCTTCACTCAGCTTTTTACTTTAAAAAGCTACTAGTCTTCCTTCCTGGGATAGAACATCTCTAATGCCTATGTACGAAGCATCACAGTCTACCTCGAATAACTTCTTGAAGCTAGGCAATGGCAAAACAGGTGCAGTAGATAACTTCTCCTTGATCAACTCGAAGCATCTATTAGCTTCTCGAGTCCAAGAGAACTTGCGTTGCTTCAAACACTCGGTTATTGGTGCCATAATGGAACTAAAGTTTTTGACAAACCTCCGATAGAATGTCGCCAGACCATGGAAGCTTCTAACTTCTGATACACTTTTCAGTATTGGCCATTCCTTAATAGCTTTTACCTTTTCTTCATCAACATGAATGCCTTCGGCACTTACCATGAAACCCAAGAACACCAAGTGGTCAGTCATAAAATGGCATTTCATTGAGTTGATGTACAACTTCTCCTTCTTTAGCATAGTAAGTACTTTTGTTAAATGTCTTTTATTTTCTTCTTCATTATGATTGTACACCAAGATATCATCAAAGGAAACAACAAAAAAATGACCAATGAAAGGTTTGAGTACCTGATTCATCAATCGCATGAAAGTACTTGGTGCATTTGAGAGTCTAAAAGGCATAACAAGCCACTCATAAAGTCCTTCTTTTGGTTTGAAAGCAGTTTTCCATTCATCATCGGGTCTAATTCTGATTTGATGGTATCCAGTCCTCAAATCTATCTTAGAGAACACCTTTGACCCTTCCAACATGTCTAGCATGTCCTCTAAGCGAGGAATTGGGAATCTATACTTTACCATGATTCGGTTGATGGCTCGACTATCTACACACATCCGCCAACTTCCATCTTTCTTAGGTGTCAATAAGACTGGAACTGCACATGGGCTCATGCTGACTCTGACCATTCCTTTTCTGATCAACTCTTCAACCTTGTCTTGTAAAATTTATGACTCTTTTGGACTCATTCTATAGTGGGGCAAATTTGTAAACTCGCTCCAGAAATAAGGTCAATGTGGTGCTGAATATCTCTCATTAGGGGTAGTTCATCAGGCATGATTTCCTTGAATTTATCTAGGAAGGGTTGCAAGCCTTTTAGAGCTTTAGTGGGCATTGTCTCCATTCCTTTCTCAATCACAACAAATATTTGAGCTATCTCTTTAGCCTCGTTTATAAAATTTTGCACAATCAGGAAGGAGTGACCCTCATCTTATAAACTTTTGGGTTGACGCTCTTCACTAATGGGGGTAAGGATAATTTTCTTTCCATCTTTGAAGAAGATGTAGCAATTGTCTCACCCACAATGTGTAGAATCTCTATCAAATTGCCAAGGTCTGCCAAGAAGAATATGACATGCATCCATCTCCACAATATCACACGTTACCTCATCCTTGTAGAATTTTCCAAAGGAAAAATAAATTTGACACCGTTCAGTTACCTTGGTTTCACCAACCTTTTTAATCCAGCCAATTTTGTAGAGAGAGGGATGTGATTCCATTTTCAATTGAAGCTTATCGACCATAGTCTTGGAGATGATGTTTTCACTACTTCCCCCATCAATAATCATGTCACAGATCTTGCCATTTACTGTGCATCGAGTGCGGAAGATATTGTGACGTTGTAGGTCTTCCTCTTGCTTTGGGATGTACATCAGATTTAGAACTACTAAAGATGACCTTTCACCATTAGGCTTCTCGAATATTCTATCTTCATAGTTTTCTTGATCACAAGCTAGGTCATCATCTTTTGAGTCATGTAAATTATCAGCCACAAAATTATCTTCAATAGCCAAGTTCACAGGTTGCCGTGCTGGACAAACATTAGAACGATATCCAAATTTTCCACAGTGATAGCACTTTAGATCAGGATTTGAACTTGGGTTCTTTGCTGATGTGGCATTTCCTGATGGCCTTGTAGGTCTAGCTTCAATTTGTGTGAGAGGTCGAGGAGGTTGTGTAGCTGCACCTCTATTAGGAATAAATTGTGCTCCTTTTGAATTCTCACCAATGGTTCTCCCCACCTGATTTCTGATGATAGGTCGCTCCAATTGGGACTCCACAGGAGTTGCACTCCTCACAGCCTCATTAACCATCCAAATAGGTTGCAAGGAAATACTATCTTGGATGGTTATGCGTAGCCCACCGATGAATCTTGCCACTTGATGAGATTCAGTTTCTACTAGATTATTACGTGCTGATAGGCGATAGAACTCCTCAGCATATGTCTTCATACTGCGATTACCCTGTTGACAATTTTGATATTGCTAAAAGAGTACCTGGTCATAATCTATGGGAAAGAATTTCTTTTCAAGAAGAGCCCTCATCCATGGCCATGCTTGAATTGGAGCTTTATTTTGGCATGTCCTTTCCAACTGGATGCGTTCCCACCATGCTGATGCACCCCCCTTGAGTCGGTAAGCAACAAGCTTCACTTTCCTCGAATCTGGAATCTCCATGTAGTCAAAGAATCGTTCCACTTTAGCAAACCAATCGAGAAAATCTTCGATCTGAAGTTGGCCATTGAAGGATGGGAGATCAATCTTCAAGCGAAAATCATGACATCTATCATGCTCAGAAACTGGTCGATGAAAGATGTCTTCAATTTCTTCATCGCTAGAGTTTTCAAGGATTTGTAAACCCTTTGGATTCATTTGCGGAGCCTTTCCTCAACCAATTGGATCGCGAGTCACTTCATCGATCCGTCAACGTGGTTTATTCAGGCCTTCAAGTTGATATATCCTCAGTATCAAGCTTGCAAGTGAGTTTTGGATTGCCTCCATGGTCAAATCAAAATACTCACGGCTGATGTGATTACCCACAGGAGCACTGTCCTTAGGGTTGTTGCTGGTTGCGTCATCGTTAGACATTAAGCAAGGAAAGTCTCGCTCTGATACCACTTGACGTAGCGACAATCGTGGTAGACGAGGAAAACACCGTTGCCTCTATTAAGAACTCCTTGAATCCACAAGGAAGAAAGAAAATTCACTAAAGTAGAACTTTATTAAGAATAAAAGTTGTTTCCCTATCCATAGGACTGAAGGCCTATTTATACAAATACCAGAAATCCAATTTGAGTAAGTTTCTAGTTTCCCAAGTCCTAAACTGAATACAACTCAGTTTAAACCCATTAATTGGGTTGGTAGAAGTTCTAAATAAGTTAACCTACGAAAATAAAATCCTAAATAAGGATTCATCCTTCCCATGTTTTAAACTAACCCAAAATTAGTCTTGGGTTGGTGGAATCCGATAAGAAGACCTAAGACATCATAATGAAGAGAATTTAAACATAGAAAGGTACTAAGTAAGGTAAATCCTAAGTTTAAATAAAAGAGTGAATCAAATCATTTGTCATGGCCCCTTGACTTCTGAATTAGCTTTTTTTGATATTCCTTAACTTCCTTTGAGTGTCCTACATCAAATAAATGAAAGGAATTTTTTTTTAATAATGACTTAAATTATAAGAAATTATACATAATTATTAAAAAGATAAAGAATTATATGTAATTTTGGTGGGTGTTTGTGTGATAGTGTAGAATCTTGTCAACAAATAACGATGTTTGCAAAAATCCCGAAAAATTTTTTCAGACCAATAGAACATGTGGCTAAAATAACTCTCAGTCCAACAAGGTTCGTTCACATTGTGCCACATCATTTTCCATTGGGTAGTGTGGTTGGGTCCTTTTAGAATCTAAGTTGCCAATTGTGCCTTTCCCCTTGTCATGTACTGGCCACGTAAACAAAGTCTAGTTTAGGGTTTTTCGAGGGGAATGCATGACATCCAAACATACTAATTGAACAAGGTCAAATTTTCTTGGAGAATATATGTTATTGACCTACTTTTGTAATTATTTTATAAAATAATCATGTTTTTGAAATATTTATTAAACTAACTCTACATAAATCATATGTGATGGTCCGAATTGACAATCTTTGAGATGAGAAAGGAGAGGGGATGAACTAGGTTTTGCAAGTCCTCAACTAAGAAAATAATCGTGAATACAATAGAATGACATAGGAAAATTAAAGATGACACCATGATTTAATGTGATTCAGAGACTAATCGCTTATACTTCACAGTCATTGTCTCACTCTTGAGGATTTCAACACTCCACTAGTATGTAGTTTCATCGATGAAAACTCTATACAACTCCTCTTACTCCAACTGATAAGAAGGAACTCCAATTTGGAATAGAGTCTTTTAACCACTCCAAATAGTCTTAGAGTAGATTACAAGTGAAAAATAAAAATAAATGATACAACTTTAACTCATACAAAACTCTCTCAAGATTGAAGGAAAAGAAAATGGAAACTTACTTGAGATTGAAAATTTTAAAACTCAACAATAGATAGAGAGTTGAAAAGGCTTTGATTATTTTTCAAAAATTAGAAGATGTAAAAGTTATTAATGAAAGCTCCTTCAACTCTATTTGTACCTTCGGGGTCAAATCTAATCGTTAGGGGTTAGATCCCATGGCTTGGTTCGCTCCAACGGTCAAAAAATTAATCATTAATTACAGAAAAAATCCGAACTAGGCATCCATTTTAGATAACTATGCATCTAGTTTCAGTTCATTTGTATTGGTTAGAAGCCTTGTCGGGCGTTCGATGCCCTATTTAGTGTATAATTTTGTTAGAACTAGAACCCCTAGCTAGGCGTTTAGTTTTGGTTAATAAGCCAAAACCTGTTGCAAGTCAAACATCTGATTCCAACCACACATCTGATTTTGCTTAGACTTAAACTTGTATTTCCAATCTAACTCAACCAGATGTTTGCTTTAGAAGAAGACATCTGGTTCAGTCAGAAAAGTTCTGTTATGAGTTTCCTGTAGAACTCTACATGACATTTAAAACCTAAATAATTTATCTCAAACAAGTTTTTGACTTGACTAAAAATAAAAGAAAGTTAGATCTAATCAAAGCCAATTTCTTAAGTTGCCTTGGCCTTGTTTGTATCACTCATGGATCTTCAAGTTGTTGTAGACACCTTTGAGCGGTGTTGAGCCATTCCTTTATTTCATCAAGCCACACTCATCGATCTACCAATACGCTTCTTCTTTTTCTTAAAACTTTTTAAATATTTCATTGAGAGCTTTAAGTATTTTGGCTAAATACAACTCAAGTAGATCATCAAAAATTGTTTGTTCATCAAAACTAAGAGGGTCAACAATATGTGTGAATTTTGGTAATTCAAATTCAAATTTATGATAACATACATGCTGATGTGGCAAAAAAATCAATACCATTTTAATTTGATTTTTATAAATTAAAATCAATTAGTTCCTATTTTAACATGATGATAAACTAAATCAAAAGCAAAAGTTGATGTTCAAAAATTGAGTCATTTATGAGAAAGACTGAGGTCTCCAAAATAAGCTCATCTTTGGAGTATATACAACCTAGTAAATCTAGTAAGAAATTATCCTACGGTGAACCCTGAAACTTAGTGACCTCAGTATGTTAATATCTCGGTCAGTAATTGAGTACCTATGGGCATATTACCCCTTAGAATGCAATTCTAAGGGATTTGGGATTCTCTATAGTCAATTAATAGAAATTCGGTGGATATCCCCACCGAGATCAAGGAATCTCAGATACTTCAAATGATCTTCACACACTATAAAACCAGAGTGTTCCTTAAGGTAAAAGACTAATGTCAATTTCTTAGGTGTACTCTTTATTTTTCTACTGTGACTAACTTGGGTATCAAAGATTATGCTATTAGAGAGTTTCTGATAATCTTCTTCATTTTTCTTTCCTCTTGCAAATTAACAAGAAGGTGACCTGTTGTAAACCAGCTCCTATAATAATTGGTGCTTTCATTGGGATTTACTCTTCTTCTTTTTTGCTAATCTAGGAGGTTTTTGACAATCTTCCAGCCATGTCTCCTTAGGCCATGATAGTGACAATGCCTAGAGATCAAGCTAGATGGCATTCAGCTTTGCTCCAAGAAGAACCGTGCTGCCCTTTGATTAAAAGACATCTTAAAATGAGCCTTGCAAAACCTCTAAATCGAGATGACACTTCAAAATCAATTGGCAAGTGCCAACCTACCACTTAGGGGTAGGAAGAAGTGAAGAAGTTGCGTTATGATCCAGACTATGGAGGCATAGCCCTATCGACAAGACACTTGGAGGAAATCTTGATACCCTATGTTGATGCGTTGGTGATCTAGGCAATTCTCGATGGCTATACTACCCAACATGTCATAATAGATATGGGTAGTTCGATAAATATCTTATTTACCCAAGCCTATGATTGAATGAAGATAGAACATAAGTTGGAGCTATACTATGGGATACTTACTAGATTCATAGGAAGCTTGATTACTCCCCTCGATGTGGTCAATTTACTTTTAACCATTGGAGAAAGCCTGAAGAGCATGGCAATCAAATCCCAATTCATAGTAATATGAACTTGCTTGGCTTACAATGTTATTTTGGATTACCTAGCCCTAAATCAAATCTAAGTAGTAACCTCAACTCTTGATTTAGTTATAAAATTTTCAACCAATGATGGCATAGGTGAAGTCTAGGGAGACTAGAGCCTTACGAAAAGATGTGAAGCAACTTACTAGGAACATGATCTAAGCCAAGGAGGATTAGTAATTGCCGAAGTCACCAAATTTATTGCCAAACTAAAAAGGGTGCAAGTTGAGCCAATGGAGCAACTCATCAACCACATCATCAATGAGGGTCTAGGGAGAATGCTCAACCTTCGGGTGAATCTCTTAAAGCCCCAATGTACCAAATTGGGAGAGTTCTTACAAGAAAGTTATGACATCTTCACCTGGACCCCAAAGGAACTACCTAGCATAGACCTCATGATTACACAACACGAGCTTGTCACGGCCGAGCACCACAAGCTAGTTAAATAAAAGAAAAGATGCTTTACTCCCAAACATCAGAAAGCCATTGTAGAAGAGGTAAATGAGCTTCTCAGTATAGGTTTTATCAAGAAAGTTTGATACCCTAAGTGGCTGGCTAATATAGTGATGGTGAAAAAAAACCAATCACAATTGGAGAATATGTGTTGATTTCAATGATATAAACAAGATTTGCTAAAAGGATAGCTACCCATTGCTCAAGATAGGTTAGCAAGTTGATTCCTAGGGTACCAACTCTTCAGTTTCCTAGATGCCTTCTCAGGAACCCTGAAGATAAGGAAAAGATAGCATTGATTATGAACCAATGTACCTTTTGTTATGTAGCTATACCATTTGGACTAAAAAAATGTAGTGGTAACATACCAAAGAATGGTAAACTGAGTCATTAAATCCTAGCTTGAGAGGAATATGGAGGCATACATTGATTACATGCTAGTAAAAAGCCTCCAAGCTGATGAACACCTCAAAGATCTGAAAGAAACTTTTAAAATACTTTGGAAGTTCAAGATAAAGTGGAACCCAAAGAAGTGTACCTTTAGATTAGATTCGGGGAAATTTCTCAATTATATGGTCTCAGAATGAGGGATTGAAGCAAAGCTTGAAAAGATTGAAGTTATTTTACAAATGAAGCCACCAAGCTCCATCAAAGACATGCAAAGGCTTATAGATTGTCTAGTGATACTATACCATTTCCTATCTAGATTGAGTGAGAAATGCTTATCTTTCTTCAAATTGCTTAAACAATGCTTTGGGTTCAATTGGATGGAAGAATGGTTGTGAGCCTTTGAGGACCTCAAAGCATACCTCCATGAACCTCCTCTACTAGTTATACCTGAACAAAATGAGCCACTCTTCCTTTATGTAACCACATTTGAATAAGCAATTAGTTCAATACCCATAGGTGAAAAATAATATCTCATATAGTACATGAGTCATGTGCTCACACGAGCAGAAGTTTGATACTTACCTTTAGAGAAGTTGGCTTAGGCAGTGGTCCTGGTAGCTCAGAAGCTTCGGTTATACTTCTAAGCATATTCAGTTATTGTGCTCACCAATCTCTCACTTTGGCAAGCATTGTAGAAGCCAAAGACCTCAAAAATATTACTCAAGTGGTCTATTAAGTTGAACTAGTTCGATATCACTTTTGAACCTTGAAGGATTATCAAAGCCTAAGCCCTAGCAAACTTCATAGTGAAAACCACCTCATACATCATCAAGCTGAAATCCAAGTCATGGGAAGTATGGGTGGATGACTCCTTATGTGTATCGGGCAATAGAATTGATGTCATGCTCATCAACCCCTATGGAAGAGTAGAAGAATACTCAACTTGACTGAGTTTCTAGCATAAACAATATCACAAAATATGAAGCATTCCTCCTTGGCTTGTAGGTGGCACTAGCAATCGAAGCTAGACAACTAAATGTTTTTAGTGATTCACAACTCATATGTCTATAGGCAAAGGGAAAATACGAGGAAAAAAATCCGATTATGATCTAGTACTTAATCAAAGCATAGAACTTATGAAAAAATGGACCAAGTGGAAGTATGCCAAATACCAAGAGATAGCAACAAATAGGTAGATGCTCTCATCAAACTTGCCTCAGCTTCTTCAAACTTACAATCGAGGCAAATCTTTGTGAAAAATCTCCAATAATTGAGCTACACACCTACTACCAAGGTAAACACAATAGATGGGGAACCATGTTGAATGGATCTCATAATAAACTACCTCAAAGAGGGGTAGTTAATGGAATAACCAAAGGAATCTTAGATAATCAAGAGGCTAGCACCAAACTTCATCCTGATGGTGGATGTCCTGTATAGAAGATCATTCACTCAACCTCTTCTTCACTATTTGAGACCTACCGAATTTGAATATATGCTCCAAGAGATACATGAAAGAATATGTAGGAGTCATAGAGGAGGATGAACTTTTGGCTCACAAGCTTATCAAACAGGGGTATTATTGGTTAAGCATAGTTACCGAAGCAACCAAACTTATCTTAAGATGTAAATAATACTAGAAACATGTTATGATGTACCATAGTCCTGCAGTTTGTCTCCAGCAAATGCGAAAAATATGGCCCTTCGATTAATAAGGGATGAACATTTTAGGTCCATTTCCACTGAATTTGGGATAGAGAAAGTTATTAGTTATTTCTATTGACTCTTTACCAAGTGGGTAGAAGCCGAGCCCTTGGTTATAATCATTGAGAAAAAGATTCGGGAGTTTCTTTGGCAAAATATCATTTGTCAACTCAAGCTCTCGTAGATACTGGTCAGCAACAATGGAAAGTAATTTGACAACTCAAAATTCAAAGAATATTGTGCCAGCCTCCACATCAAACAAATATTTATCTCAGTGGCACACTCTCAATAAAATGGTTTGGCCAAAGTAACAAACTAAACTTTACTAACAGGGCTAAAGAAGCACCTTGAGAAGAAAAGCAGAGCTTGGGTCGAGGAGCTATCACTTGTCCTATGATCATACCGGATTACCCCACAAAGAACTATAGGAGAGTTATCGTTCTTACTGGCTTATGAAGTTAAAGTCATCAAACTTGTTGAGATCTGCCTTGATTCACTTTGAACTAAAAGTTGCAATCCCAAATTAAATGAAAAAAAACCATTGAGCTGAAAGGGATCCCCTCAAGGTTTGGAAGAAATCTTGAGTGGGAGTAATAGAATGCAAACAAAAGATGGCTTGATACTATAACTCTCGAGTTTGGAGTCAAATACTACAATAAGATGATTGGGTATGTTCTTCATGTCAACCTTGTTGAGCAAGATTTGGGAAAACTATCCCCGAATAGGGAAGGACCCTACAAAATCATTGAAGCTGTGATGCCCATGAAATTCAAGCTTGAACACCTAGATGGTAGAACACTACCACTGCTAAGGACCTGGTATGTCCACGACCTATGAAGGTTCTTTTTGTTAGTAAAGTTATGACCTTTTTACTACATGAGACCTTATTGTTGGCAACATTAAATAATCAACCTGAAAGAGAACCACAAAGACCTCAACTCTAAATCACAAGCTTACCTAAGGCATAAGACCTTGGCTTTGGGTCACACATCCAACCAAGGTTCAAAGACCATGGTTCTAGATCATGAGCTTACTTGAGGCATAAGACTTTGGCTTTGAACCACACACCCACCCAAGGCCCTTTGCTCTAAGTTACAAGCTTACTCAATACACGAGACCTTGGCTCTAGGTCAGGCACCCAACTAAGGCACAAAGACTTGCACTCTAAGTCATGAGCTTATCTGAGGTACGAGACCTTGGCTCTGGTTCACGCACTCAACCAAGGTACAAAGACTTTGACTCCAGGTCATGAGCTTACCTGAAGCATAAGACTTTGACTCAATGTCACGCACCTAGCTAAGGCACAAAGATCTCAGCTTTAGGTTATGAGCTTACCCGAGGCATAAGACTTTAACTTTGGGTCACACACTTAACTAAGGTACAAATATCTCAACTCTAAATCACGAGCTTACTCGAGGCACAAGATCTCGACTCTAAATTACGAGCTTACCCAAAACATAAGACCTTAGCTTTGGGTCACTCACCCAACCAAAACATAAAGAACATAACTTTAAGTTATGAGATTACATAAGGTACAAGACCTTGACTCTAGATCATGTATCCAACAAAGGTGTAAAAGCATTGGCTCTAAGTCACAAGCTTATTTGAGACATAAGACCTTGACTCTAGGTCATGCACCCAACTAAGGCATAAAGACCTCAGCTCATGAGCTTACCTAAGACACAAGATCTCGACTATAAGTCACAAGCTTACTAGAGGTAGAAGACTGAACCCAACCAAGGCATAAATATCTTGACTCTAAGTCATGCACTTACTTGAGGCACAAGACCTTGGCTCTAAGTCACGCACCCAATGAAGGCACAAAAATCTCAACTCTAGGTCACAAGCTTAACCGAGGCATAAGGATTCAGCTCTAGGCTTCATGCCTACCTAAGGCACATATACTTTGGCTCTAAGTCAAGAACTTACCCAAGGCACAAAGGCCTCATCTCTAAGTCAAGAGCGTACTTAAGAAACAAATATCATGGCTCTAAGTCAAGAGCTTACCCGATGCCCAAAGACCTCGGTTCTAAGTTAAGAACTTATTTGAGACATAAAGAACTTGACTCTAAGTCAACAGCTTACCTAACACACAAAGACCTTGGCCTTATGTTACACAACTAAACAAGGAACACAAACTTGGTATCAAAGGATTATGTATTTGTCTGAGTCACCAGAGGAGCTTGCTAGAGAATAGATTGGTCGACAGAGAAAGGCTCCATTCAAGAATCCATCATGACAAGAGAAGTTTCTTTTGAAAATGGAATACAAGCTAAAATTGCTTTCTCCTCTAAACTCATTAAATCTTGCAATAGTATTACCAAATCAAGTTTCGAGGATTATGGATCCAAGGCAAAAACTTGTTCTTGGGTAAGAATGTTTATGTGATCTAAGTGATCTAAGAAATAAGCTACCAAATTGAGCTCTTTCTTAGGAGAAATCATAGTTAACTTGGTAAGAAACCAAGTAAATACTTGATTAAGAAACCTAGATCAATTCCTTAGCTTACGGTCCAAGTTGAGTCTAATTATCAAATTAAGTTTGTTGGTCCTGTAGTCAAGATTGATTTCATATAAATCAAGTTAAAAAATTGATTATCAGGTCAAGTTTTTAGGATCAGACATTTTTGACTTGAGCGAGGATTGATTGAACTCTATACCTCAAATAAGGTTGGACTAGCCAAAGCCTGATGGATTACAATTATCATGGTTAACATCTAGGGGGTTTGATCCAAAGTGAAGCATTCACATGCAAAACAAAACTTTGCAAAAAGAAAAATTTTTCATTGATGTCTGACAATTTACAACTTCAAAAAGAGGACCGGTAGGTTTAGGTCATCGTGTATCAGTAGCACAGATATCCCTCCTCATAAGAGTCAACAGATAGCTAAGTCTAGGACCACAATATTTCCTCCCCGACTCTACTCCAAGAACTACAAGAACCTAGCTTTTGAGGAACATGACCACCACATCCTTATGAGCCTTCATCAGCTTAGAACTTTGCTGATATTGGAAATCCTCCGTATAGAATGCTGTCTCGCTTGGCTCACAGGATGGCTTTTTCATATTTGACTGTAACTCTTTTGATTTGTCTTACATTACTTTTTATTTCTTATATTATTTAAAAAAAATGATCCGTAAAAATTTTCCTGTAAATCTTAACAGCAACAAAACCATATAAAAAGCCTCCACTTCTAAAAGAGCAGCAAAAAAGGCATACGCATCGCATGACCATTGAAACCGTAGAGATACATTAAAAAGAAAACATTCGCCACGAAAACCACGAATTAAGCGAAAAACAACCAATCTCGCGATTTCCCAGCTCAAGTCAGAAAAAACCAACATATTATACACCTCGTCTGATAAAAGTCGGATTCCCGACGAAAAGAAGAAGACAAACGATCTGGTAAGGGATCCATTGCTGCGATCTTACCTCCATTACTGAAATATTACCTCTAAGACGCAATTTGGGGCTGACCCCAAGCTGTCGATGATGATCGGGGCTCCAACGGCAGGACTGTACCTGGACAGAATCGGGTTAGGGTTTCTTGGTTAGGATCCGCTGCATGCATGGGAATACGAATGGGTATTTGAGGAATGACAGTGTGTTCTGGTAATTTCAATTGTTTGGTTAAGGCTAAGTAAGATATAGTTAGGGTTTTGGACGGGAACTGACGGGAGGGAGGTATTTGTAATAATGGAGAGGAAGTGAGGCAGTCGTATGAAATTGTCTGGAAGTGAGGGAGTTTTCTGCCATTTCGCAAGTTTAGAAGGAGCAACATGCAATTAGCCCATTTATTTTTTGTTTGTTTATCTAGTTATCAAAAATAGATGTTGACACAAGAAAGAGACAATCATGTCAAGTAGCGCGCCAATTTGGAACTACGTTGAACTCACATACCCAAGGACGGAATGAAAACCAACTATGAGGCGCAGTGTGGGCAAGATCCAGGAGCCACATATTGATGATCATCACTGTCAGAAAGCTTGCGTAGCCATGAATATGAAAGGACCCCGCTGGTTCACCTCACATCTCTTGTTGAAGAAGAGACACCACAACATCCAGCGAGAGAGGTTGTGGATGATGAATTGGGAGTTTATCTCTTTCCATGCTTCCTTCTGAAAATCCTGTCTCATATTTGGGATTACGGAGAAAATTTTAGATTTTATCACTTTTTTGGGGAGCACGTGAAACTATTACTTGAATATTTTAATTTTTTGAGGTTATTTGATTTTAGATCATGTCAAACTTAAATAATTTAATTTTAAACTTGTTTGAAAGCTTCTTATATTTTTACTAAGAGTTCGTTTGCACATTTTTTTTGACAATCTAAAATTTTTATGATTTCATAAGAATATTATAAAGGAGTACAAATTTTTTTTTTTATTTTTCTATTCCTCTCATTAATTGCCTCATTTTATCAATCATAAGATAATACTACTATGGAATAGGTGCATCTCACGTATTGAAATATTTAATAAAAATATTATTATTATTAAAATTATTAAATACAAATTACTAATATGTTTAAAATATAACTCACTGCATAATCAATCGAATTGATTTAATTATATTAAAAGTTTCTAAACAATATCAAAAATACATAAAAATTTTGAAAAATTTTGATTTATTTTTTACAACTATAAAAATATACACCAAAATAATTTCACTAAGTATTTGCTCATATTCTTGATTATTTGGTTCAATTCGAGAGGCAACTCCTTTTTCTTAAATTGTCCTACTTTTAGATAGTAAAACAAACCAAAATGTGTTATAGTTTAATAAAATGTACAAAAGCAAATATTTGTATTAATGAAATTTCATCTAGTATAAAATATATGCAATGTGTGTAATTTCAAATTGAAATTCAATAAAAATCATTGATGAAGTTAGGTTCTCCACCAGTTTTGATTTGAGAGAATCTTCGAGATCGTTTTGCTAATTTGCAACAGGAGAAAAAGTGCAGAGGATTGTCAAAAGTTCTCTGATAGTGGCCGCTCTGATGTTTAAATCAGTTATGGACACGTCGAGTCTATTATTTAGAGGAGAGAGACATTAATTCTTAATGTTTTAGAGACGATCATATTTTATTCGTTGTGGAGTATATCCAAATCCTGTGATTCCGGAGCTATAATCTTTTTGGATTACTTGTGATAGGTTACCTCAAATCCCGAATTTGTCAAGATTTCCTTCAGAATAAGAATTTATAATGATCCAAACTCTGATTTACTTATGACGAGATATCGGGCTCCTTATGCCTTGGTGTTGAAGTAAATTAGGCCTCTTGTGTCCCATATGCCAAGAGCTCATTACAGCTCGATCTCAAGGCAGCTCTTCACCTCAAGTGTATTGCCTGGTTAGTAATTTGGTTCTTGTTGACCTTTTGACCCATCCACTTCACTTTGGTGTATCATTAATGCCCTCTAAGTCTGGATACTGAGCTTTCAAGACTCAGTGTTTGGGATTACTAAGAAATAGTTGTTTTTCTAATGATCATTCGAAAATCGAATCGTCTTTTCTCATCAATGTGGCAAGCCATCACCTAATCATGGTGCTCACAAATTCCCGAAGCATCATTGTAGCATGATGTGCTAGCAGTTGGTGATTTAGCATTTTGGCAGGATATTTGATGCGTGTCCTTTGAGATTTGCATCGTCATTCAGAATGACACTCGCAATTTCACTTGGTTTGGATTTCACCATATGTTAAGCATCAAATGACTTTTTGAGGTTATAAATCAAATTTTGGGAGCAATAGCTCCACTTTTTGACTTCTCGTCCTCAATTATGAGCCCTAGCCATTGTGCTTTTCACTCTTTTTGGAGGCCCTTATGGCTAATGATGAGTGACTTCCCGCCAATGATGTTTGTGCCTTTTGGCACGATTGGTATTCTAGTTCATAGAACTATCTTAGAAATGATTTTTGTTTCTCTTGCATTTGGTTCTGCTCATGAGAACTCTATGCTTGCTACCTTTGTTCACTCGGCTACAAGTGCCTCACCTGAGATTATGGGATTCTAATATGTTTCATACTATATAAATAGTATAGTCTTCGAAGAGGTGAGAACTAATGTCATTTTTCCTTTTCCTATTATATTCTGAGTGATTTCTATTGACTTGAGAATCATAGCGGCCACTGCTAGAGGGCTCTTGGCGGTCTTCTTTTCGGTTTTTGTTCTTGTTGCAGATCAGTGGGAAAGTGGCCTAGCAGATTAATTTTAAGGAATCTCTTAAGCTGAAATCGGTAGCAAATCAGGCTCCATCAACAAGTTGGTGCTTTTTTTGAGATCTGCACTGCCTCTCATCCTAGCCAATCTGAGAGATTTTTGATGATCTTTTGGCCATGCCACCTAGGGTAGCTTGACCTCCATCGTCGAAGAATCCACTTGGGGGCAAATAGCTCTAGCTTGGCAAAATCGCATAATTCATCTATTGAGCCAGGTAGGCTAGCCCAACAAACCAACTCGGTGACAAGGCCACAATAATAGCCTCGAGGAGTCCCCCTCCAAGCGGTTCTTGAGGTGCCTTTGAGTCCCTCCAACTAAGTGAGTTAGTATGAGTTTCATACCTTGGCCACCACCATCCAGTAGATAATGCAACTACTTAAGGTTTAGGCAAAAACTATGCAGACCCTATAAGCTCAATAGATCAAAAATTAGGCTTAAATGATGCAGAGTCTCTAGACTTATTATACTCAGCAGTAAGCTTAACCTCATGATCAAGTCCCAATCTAAGGTGCTATATTGAAACAATCACATAAACCTAGCACCACACCATGAGCTAGGTACACCCCAGTGCACATCTGCATCCAAGCTATCATAACCCATTGATGGCAGTCTCACTTTGATATCAAGCCTCAAGGGATTATGGTAGGTGTGATCTCACCTATGACTTGGTTGATACGGCCACATACCACCCCTGCATGTGAGTCGAGCTATAGCTAGAGATGCATAAGGTACCAAAGACAAGCTATGGCATATGTAACTCAGGAAAGACCTGGAGTACTAAGACTTCCAAACTAGATGAGGTACGAAACTCCTTTGCTCCCTGAGATAGCATATTATCTTGTTCAACCTAAGCTTTGATAGCCTCTCTATGAGGTATATGATGGCTCAAAGAACTTGGTGGATCATATTAGTACATTTAGGAATGCTATGATTCTACAAGGAGAGTGTGATTCCACCATGTGTAAGGTGTTTTCTATGATATTGAAAGGCCCATCCTGAACTTGGTACACCAGGCTTCCAAGGTGCTCCATTACCTACTTTGACAACTTGACAGATAGGTTTATAGAATAGTTTATCTTACTGGTACCATGACAAAATGACCTCTTTACATTACTAAACTGAAGCAGAAAGAGGGGAAAAGCCTTAGGGAATCTTTGGCTCAGTTTAACAGGGCTTAACTAGAAGTTACTAAACTGGACAGTTCCACCATTCTTGCTATTGCAGTTTACGGCATCCTATAAACTTGTGTTGCTTATGAGATGGCTTGCTGACCTCTTAAAAGCTTGGTAGAATCTAGTTAGTTAGAGAGCACATTGATGCTGAAGATGTATTCTCAGGTAAAAGAAAATCTGAGGCCAGTAGCAAGCCAAAAAAAAGAACCTTGGGAGGTCAAACCACCTGAACCAAAGAAGTAGAGAACTAAATAGAGGGAGTATGGGTCTGAATTTCAGGCTTATACACCATTAAAAAATTTGAGGTCAGAGAATCATTCTGAAATTGAACATTGAGATTTTATATGGAGGCCTTTGCCACTCTGCACTACTCAGCAACTTCTCAACATATCAAGGTATTGTTATTTCCACCAACGGTACGGTAATGACATTGAAGAGTGTTGACACCTTGAGATGAAATTGAAAGACTCATCAAAAAGGGACACCTTGGGTAGTTTGTTCACCATGGTGAATGAGCCAAAGAAGCTTGTGTACAGGAACCTCATTAGCAAACCTCACCCCCGAGTTGCATAACCCACCAGTAAAAGGCCAACTCAACATGATCCTAATAGGCCTACCAACTCAAAATGAAGCTTGGGTGTTAGCTAGCAAATGTTGAACCATCACTAGGGGGTATGAGGGGGTGAAGGAGGAGACAAAGAGACAACACCATGAGCCCAGGCATCACGATATAGTTTTTTTGACAAAAGACCTAGAGGGAATTGTGATGTTGCATAATGATGCATTAGTGATCTTGGCAATCTTGGACACCTACACTAACCAATGTATCATGGTAGATATGAGAAGCTCAACAAATATTTTATTCACTCAAGCTTATAATCAAATGAAAACTGAGCAAAAACTAGAGATGTATGTTGTAACACTCGCTAGATTTACTAGAGATTTGGTAACCTACTAGACATAATTGATCTACTCCTTATAATTGGAGAGAATCCCAAGTATGCCATAGTCAGGTCGAGGTTTGTGTTGGTTCAAACATGCTCCACTTACAACATGATATTGAGTCATCCAACACTTAATTAGCTCCAAATGATAGTCTCTACTTTTCACTTAGTTTTGAGATTTTCAACTAAACATGGTACAAGTGAAATGTGGGGTGACCAGAGCTTTGCTAACAAGTGTGTGAGGTAGCTTATTGGCACAACAACTCCGACTAGAAAGGCAAAGCTTCGACAGTGGCAAAAATAAATAAGTCTACTACCAAGCTAAAGAAGGTCGACACCAAGCCTGTGGAGTGACTTGTTGAAATCAATGAGTCCACCATTGAGCCAAAGAAGGTCCACACTAAACCTGTGGAGTAACTCATTAACCTAGTTATTCATGAGAGCTCTAGGTGAACATTGAAGCTCAGGGTGAAACTCATGGAGCCTTTATGCACCGAAATAGGAGAATTCTTGTGAAATAGTCAAGATATTTTCACATGTCCTTTGAAGAATTACCTAGTATAGATCCCTCGGTTGCATAGCATGACATTGTAGTGGTGGAAAATTATAAAGCAGTCAAGCAAAAAGAGAAGCACTTCACTCTCGAGCATCAAAGAGTCATCGCTGAAGAGATAAACAAGCTTCTTAGTGCAAGATTCATCAGAGAGGTTCATTACCATAAGTGGCTAGAAAATGTAGTGATGGTGAAGAAGTAAAATGGTATGTGGAGAATGTGCATCGATTTGCACTGACTTGAACAAAGCTTGTCTGAAGGATAGTTATCCTTTACCTAAGATAGATCAACTTGTGGAATCTACCTTAGACCACCAACTCCTAAGTTTTCTAGATGAATTCTAAGGCTACGACTAGATTCGAATGCATTCCAAAGAAGAGGAGAAAACTACCTTTATTACTGATCAAGGTAGCTTTTGTTATGTCATAATGCTTTTCAAATTGAAGAATATAGGTGTAACGTACCAAAAGATGATAAATAGGGTCTTCAAACCTCAGCTTAGAAGGAATGTGGAAGCATTTGTGGATGACATCCTGGTCAAACATCTCCTCATTGATAAGTATTTGAAAGACTTAGAAGAAACTTTGAACACACTTTGAAAGTTCCAGATGAAGTTGAATTCGAAGAAGTGTGCCTTTGGGATAGGCTCAGAAAAGTTCCTCAGCTACTTCACCTCAAAATGAGAGATAGCTAACTTGAAAAGATTGATGTAGTCATGACAATAAAGCCTCCAAGCTCTATCAAAAAAGATGCAGCGACTCACAGGTTGGGTTGGTGGCACACAATTTTTTCTGATCTAGGTCAGGTGAGAAGTACTTGACTTTCTTCAAAGCACTCAAGCAGACTTCCAAATTTGAATGGATAGAGGAGTGTGGTTGAGCCTTCGACGATCTTAAGAGGTACGTAGCCAAACCTCCCCTATTGGTAAGACCTGAGCTAAATGAGGTCCTCTTTCTTTACATAGCAACCTCAAACTAAGTAGTTAGTTAGGTCTTAGTAAGTGATCGAGGTGCAAAGTAGTACTCCATATACTATGTGAGTCATGTACTCATAAGGACAGAGACTCAATACCCTCCACTGGAAAAACTGCCATACATCGTGGTGCTGGCAACTCGGAAGCTCTGTTTGTACTTTCAAGCACACCCAATTACAGTGCTTAATAATCCCACACTTTGGCAAATACTATAAAAGCTAAAAACCTCAAAAAGATTACTTAAGTGCTCATCAAGTAAAGCCAATTTGAGGTAATTTTTGAATGTTGGAGAACTATTAAAGCCTAAGCTCTAGTAGACTTCTTGGTGGAGACCATGCCATACCTAGCCAAATTGGAATCTAAATTATGGAGAGTTTGGATTCATGACTCATCTTGTGAGTCAAGTTGTGGCATTGGAGCTATCCTCCAAAGTCCACATGGAAGAGTTGCTGAATATTCAACTCGGTTGGGGTTCAAGGCTTCAAATAATGCCATGAAGTATGATGCTTTTTTCCTCAGACTGCATATAGCACTAACAGTAGGAGCTAAAAAATTGAATGTATTTAGGGACGTCCAACTTGTGTGTTTGCATGTTATCGGGGAGTATGAGATAAAAGATCCAACAAAGGCATAGTACTTAGTCGAGAAACAGAAGCTCATGCCAAAAAAGAACTAGGTAGAAATTTTTTCCATACCTTGAAACAACAACACTGAGATAGATGCTCTCACATGGCTAGCTTCAGCTTCTTCTAATTCAAAGCTGATACAAATTTTTATAGAGAATCTTTTGTAGCCAAGCTATTTAGAAACTGCCAAGGTGGATGCTATTGACTTAGAGCCCAGCTAGATGGATCCCATCATCACCTACTTTGAAAGAGAGAACTTCCCGAAGGCCAAAAGAAGCTTGGAGGATCAAAAAGCTAACCCCAACCTTCACCATAGTAGATGGGGTATTGCACAAAAAGTCACTCACATAGCCACCCCTTCATTGCTTGAAACTTGAGGAGGCCGATTATGTCCTTTGAGAAGTCCACGAAGGTATATGTGAAAGTCATGGTGGAGAATGAGCCCTAGTAGGCAAGGATTCTATTGGCTCAATATGGCTTCAAAGGCATCTGAGTTCATTTCCAAATGTGAATAATATCAAAGACATGCCTTGGTATACCATAGCCCAATTATTTAACTCCAACAAACACAAACACTATGCCCTTTTGAGCAGTGAGGAATGGACATCTTGGGTCTTTTTCCAATGGCCTCAACATAGAGGAAGTGTTTGGTGGTTGCTATCAACTACTTCACTGAGTGGGTGGAAGCGGAACAACTTGCTATGATCATCAAGAAGAAGAATCTAGGAGTTCCTCTAGAAAAATATGATTTGCAAGTTCAGATTGCCATGCATGCTAGTGATGGATAACAAAAAATAGTTTGACAAT
Organism: Trichopus zeylanicus subsp. travancoricus; assembly: GCA_005019695.1. Lineage (NCBI taxonomy): Eukaryota > Viridiplantae > Streptophyta > Magnoliopsida > Dioscoreales > Dioscoreaceae > Trichopus > Trichopus zeylanicus. The sequence continues at coordinate 864,100 of RXID01014226.1, forward strand.
ACAAGGTTCACAAAATACTGTAGCAATCTTCATATAGAGCAAAGGTTCACCTTGGTGGCACATCCCCAGTCTAATGGCTTGGTTGAGGTAACAAACTAAACTCTACTCTTAGGTATAAAGAAATGACTTGAGAGGGCAAAAGGTGTTTAGGTCGAAGATCTACCACATGTCTTGTGATCCTATCACACCTCATTTCAATTGACTATTGGGAAGTCATCCTTTATGCTAGCTTATGGGGTCAAGATAGTCATTCTTATGGAGATTGGACTTACATCCCCATGAGTAAAAACTCATGATCCTGAGGTGAATGAAGTAAACTTCCAAGCTAAGAAGGACCTCATCTTAGAAGTTTAGCAGAGGGTTCGTGCTAGGATTGTCTAGTACCTGTGATGAGTGGCCAATATTACAATTCTCAAGTTCATAGCATAGAACTACAACCAGATGATTAGATACTCCACCAAGTTGAACTCATCAATTGAGTCTCAGAGAAACTATCTCCAAATTGGGTTGGCCCATTCAAGATCTCTTGAACCTTCATAATTGAGCATCAAGACGGTAAAATACTTCCTTGAACCTAGTATACTACAATCTTAGAAGGTTTTATCTTTAATACAATTTTTATTTCTACAAAAGATTGTCTATCACTGTCACCCAAAATCTGGCTCTACTGGTCTCATGGTCCATTTAGGTGCTTCCATCACCCAACCAAAGGATTAGCTCTTAAGTTACCAAAAGTTTGGTTCTGTTGGCCTAATGGTCCAACCAGGTGCTTTAGTCACCCAACCAAAGTATTAGCTTTTAAGATACCAAAACCTAGCTCTACTAGTCTTATGGTCCAATCAAGTACTTCAGTCATCTATTCGAAATACTAGCTCTTAAGGTACAAAAAGCATGGCTTGGCCGACCTTATGGTCTAACCAAGTGCTTTAGTCATTCAACCAAAGTATTAGCTCTTAAGCTACCAAAAACCTGGCTTTGTCAGCCTTATGGTTCAACCAAGTATTTCGGTCATCCAACTAAATTGTTAGCTCTTAAGCTATTGAAAACCTAACTCTGTTAGCCTTATGGTCCAACCAAGTGCTTTGATTTTCAGGTAAAGTAAAAGCATACTTCCTCACCCTAAGGGAATCTCAACCATGGTGTAAAAGCATTCAACCCTTGGCATCCTGAAGTTGTAACTAAAGGGAGAACCACTGGATGCATTGGACTTTAGCTCGAGCATAAAGACATAAGTGTATAATATTTAATTAGAAGAAATGCGTGTGGATGACAGCCAAACCAACACTTGAGGCAATTCACCTTAGAAAAATGAGTCCAACCACTAATTGAACCTATTTCCTGAAAGAAGCATTAGAGTGGGATCAATTATGGTTGATTCTTTAATGAAAAATTAGTCTGATAATTTTGATTTAAAAACAAAACCAAAGAAAACAAAGGAGACAGAATTTGATTGAATTTTGAGTTAAGACTAGTACAAAAATTCTTTCATAAAGAAAAAGAAAATACAACTAGTTACAAATATTTAGAGGCTAGGAAGACTCTGTCGGCTCGCCCAGTCCCTTAACGCCTACTTCAGCCCCTCTCACCTTCGCTGCCTTAGTCTCCCATTGAATAAGTTCCTCATACTCCCACTTGATGCATCAAACCATCAAGTTATCATAGAGTACTATCTGGAGGTCATCGAGCTCAAACTCATAGTTACAGTGAGTCTGCTTCACCCTATCTCAGCATATGAGTTACCCTTCTGAGAAGGAGATGGTGGAGAGTTTTCCATATTCCAAGAGATATTTGTTGCTAGCCTTGTACTTCTATATGGCTTCCATCCTATCAAGTTTCAAGGCATGGGCATGTTCTCTACTCCACAAAAATGTAGCAACTGCATCACTCTTGGCACTTTACAAGGTGGCCTGTCTTTCGGTCTTGTAGATTAGGCAAAGCTAAGTTGTGCTTGTCCATGAGGAGGTTCTTCTCTTCCTCCGTCTTCTTCTTTGTCTCCTCCACATTGAGTTAAAGAGATTCAAGTTGAGAATGGAGCAAGTTCACCTCCTTCTCACCCTTGCTCTTTTTAATAGTCACTAGCCTTCAAGACTCATAAAATTGATGCCCAGCATAGTGAAAAAATTGTAGGACCTATGGTTGAAACAAAAGTCAAATGGTGATATAACACAAGAGGGAAACTATCAATAGAGAAACAAATTTGAGCAAGCTTACATGAAAGAAGGATCTAGCTTCCTTGAAAAAAAAAATGTTTATCATCAAGGAGACAAGCGATGGAGGGGTTAGTGTCATCCCTGAAGTCCTTAAGGAAGTACTCCTTGACATCAATTTCCTTCAAAGCACCTCAGTGCTTCAAGGGAGATTGCCCTCATGCCTTGGCATATGTTGAAGAAGGAATGGGAGCAGAAGCAAATCTCTTGCCACAATCAACCTTTTTCATTATATGATGAGTTGGTGATTAGATGCCATCCTCAACAACATTAGTTTGGGATAGCGATGAAGAAATACAAGGTGTCACCTACCTTTTCCTCACCCACTCCTCAATGGTGCATCAACTCTTTCCCTCTTCCTCCCTCTTTTTCCTTCATTGGCCTTAAGCTACTAACTAGGAATGAGTAGGAGTCTTTGACTTAGAGAGCTTCTTGCAAGCATGTATAGCCAGTGACACTTGAGGAGTGCCACTTTGCTTCTCCAAATGCTCATTCATGAATGATATTTGAGTAGTCCCTACATTGTCACATATGATAGCTTGGTTGGACCAAAATGAGAGGTTTGTACTAGAATTATCAAGAACAAAATAAGAAGGTTAAGAGTTGAAACTCACTTGAAGCTGAAGGCAAGATGGTTGCTGGAGCTTTAGAGTAGCAAACCATCATTGGCCTGAACCTGGCTTCCACAATGGACATACTACTAGTAGGCTCTAGAACCTCTATGTAATTAATCTTGATATTAAAATGACTTGATGAGAAAGAAAATAATACATCAGCTTCTTGATCGTGAATATGAATGTCAGAGAATGCTTTTCGATGGGTGGAGTAGTTACTTTGTGCCCCCACTAGTATTCTATTTAGATACTAGAGTGCATTTTCTTTACCATCTTTATTATTCTGGGCAAGAAGTGCTCCTAGGGATCCTTCCATTGTTGTCATGTAGAGGATAAGGGGTTTATCAGGTATAGGTACCACAAGGATTGGTGGCTTTAGGAGATGCTGCTTGATCTCTTCAAAAGTCTATTAGTAGTCTTGATCCCAAATGAACGGAGTGTCCTTCTTCATCAACTTGAAAAAAAAAACTAGCATTTTCCAGAGAGATTTGAAATGTATCCTCTTATGTATGCGAGTCAACCTTAGAATTATCTCAATTACCTTAAGTTGCTGGGTGGTGGCATATCTAAAATAGCTTTGGCCTTAGATGGCTTGATTTCAATCCCTTGATGTCTAACAACAAAGCTGAGGAATTTTCTCAATGATGCCCCAAATGCACACTTCATAGGATTCATCTTTAAGTTATATTTTCTAGGGTCGTCAAATAGCACTCTTAAGTCTTGGACATGCCTGTGTTTGGATTTGGTGTTGACCACCACATCATCCACATAATATTGCACTAACTGGTGTATGAGGTTATCAAATATTTAAGTCATTGCCCTTTAATAAAGTGGCATATGCAATCTTGAGCCCGAAGAGCATCACCTTATAGCAATAAATGTCAATTGGTATCCCAAAGGTTGTATGATTTTCATCATCAGGATGCATCTTGATTTGGTTATATCCTAAAAATCATCCATGAAAGAGAATATTTTAAAATAAGCCATGTTATCAATCATGATTTTTATTATTAGCAATGGAAAATTATCTTTTCGGATATACTTTATTCAAGTCCTTGTAGTCCACATAAATGCGAATTTGGCCATTCTTTTTCTTGACTGACACGATGCTTGCCACCCAATCTAGGTTTTTTTTTTCTCTCTGATGAAGCTTGCTTCAATCAGTTTCTTTGTTTCTTCTATCATCTTCTATTCTAGGTCGAGTTTCACTTCCTAGGTGCTTGTTTGATAGGTGAAAGCTCAAGATTGATGGCTAGTTTATGGATTGAAACTTTAGGATCTAGTCCAAGAATCTCCTTATATCTCCATGCAAAGTAGTCAATGTACTCTTGGAGTACTACTTTAAGCTGGGTTTCAATTTCCTTTAAAAGTTGATTGCTGATGAAAGTCAACTTGAGGTCTTCCTCTAAACCTAAGTTAATCTCCATCAGTTCATTGATTCTAGCTTGCCCCTTGTCCTTAAATTCTAGTGGAGCTTCTTTTAGTTGAGATTTCTTTCTTCACCAACTGATTCATCATATCATGTGAGGCTTGGCAAAGGTTCATCTAAAGGAATTTTGGTTGCATCATGTCCCCTTTCTCTTGGCTCTGATGAAATCGCATCGAGGATGTACCTTCTTGTGATGTCTGAAAAGTTGCTACTACTTTAGTACATGTGTTAGGGGATATTGATGTCATTGGTTATTCTAAATATTAGAGAGAGTTCTAATAGTGACCATAAGATATATGTGGGCATTTGGGCTAATATAGCATAGTCCTTTAGTATTATTGCTTCCTCTTCTAGGAATGTAAGTACGTCCTTGATGTGGATCCCATAGATTCTTGAAGAAATAACTCTCTTTCTCTTTGTTTGGGGACATCCACAACCATATTTGTTGATCATCTGATGAAGTTGGTCTAAGAAATATTTAGGCATGACTATCAGTTGATGGTTACCATCATCCGCGAGATCTTTAGTCCCCAAAATTTCATGTATGCTTGGGGTACAAGGGATTACCTTGTAAAATAGTATTTTTCTTTTTCTTCTTTGCACCATGGAAGAATGTAGAAAGCTATTCATTTTTTCATGACATTGATGCTCAACTCATCTAATGGCTTAACTAAGCCTTTTAGAACTTTAGTAATAAGGAGAGTATTTTTCATTTGGCCTTTGTTATCATTTTTGTCAAAAGTATAACCACCCAAGAAAACTCGTGCGACTTCTTCATCTTAAGAGGCTAGGTCAGAATCATTTCGTAGGTGAGGAGGAGCAAAGATCATGCAATCTTTTACTTTAATTGATTGATGAAAACAAACCCCCTATCAGTATCAGATCTCTAATTGTATTTCACATCATCATAAATATCAAAAGGGTGTACATCTCTGTCAATTTAATATTCTTCACCACCCTCATCAAAGTGTTTGAGGTATTGATGTAGGGTTGATGACACTACTTTATTTTCATATAGCCATGACCTCCCTAGTAGTGATTTGTATGATGCATTTGTATTGGTCACATAAAACTTGGCGTCTATCATCATTTCAGCTGCTTTCAGAGAGGACAGTTATGGCTCCTAGAGCTCTTTGACTTTTTTTATTAAACCCTTATATGGTTATAATCTTGGATGCTAGGTGACACACATTCAAAATCAGAGCTTTTAAAGTTCAAAGAGTCATCAAATTGGCTGAGGATCCAGGGTTAATCAAGATGCAATTGATCTTGATCTCATTGCTATTCTCTATGACATACAATGGTCTGTTGTGGTCTATTATTCCAGGTAGCAGGTCATCATTTGTGAAGGTGATGGCGGGAGTTTGGCGTGCATACAAAGACTCCATTTTTTCTTTAGTAAAGTATGCTTGGTAGTTGGCCTAATTTTACAAGATGTGCACTAGTGTATTCTTGAGTTCTTGTTACGTCATCAAGGTAGCAAAAACACATAGCATAGTTAGGATCTTCTTAAGGTGTACTGCAATGTTTGCTCATCAAAGAGCACTATTCAACCTTGTTAAGGTACACATGAAGCCTAAGCATTGAGTATTATTACCTAGGAATGAATTTAGTAGGGCTCGAGCCTTGTAAGGGATAGAAGAATGCTAGCAACATGGTGGAAACTTACCCCCCCCTTTCTACCTAACTTTAGCCCATGGTTCCTTCTTCATCTATCAATGAATCTCAAATGGAGGATAATTGACTGAAGTGTCTTTCCTTGCCCATGCAATGCATGTATGTGCAGGTTCAACTTGCGAAGTCTCAATGCCCTCATTTATCTGAATTTTCTTCTCCTTGTCCTTGGGGATATTCTTGTCCCTAGGCTTTGGAGCTGGTCTCAGAGGTAACACCTTCCCACCCTGTAGTTGTATCTAGTTTATTCTCCTTAGTTGAAATTTGTCATCATGAGACCAATAATGTTCATCTTCAAAATTACTCCTGAGACTAATCATGTGATAGGATGTAGTGAACCCTTGCCCCTAGTCAGTAGTTCCTTGAATGTCCTTGGAGGATGTGATTGGCTAAGAATTATCCCATTCAACATTAGAATTAGGCATGGGGTTTCCTCATAAAGAGGTCTTCAGAAACTCTCTAGATGAACCCTTTCTATTTTGTCGGCTGGCATAATCTTCTTCAAGACTATGTATTTAGGATGTTTCTTTAGTGGATATCCGGACTAGTTTGAATGTGGATATCTAGAATGGCTTGACCCAGGGGCGGAGTGAGCTTTAGCATTAGCTTATTTGATCCTCTCCCAAAATTCCTGCTTTTTTCTTTGGTGCTTGCTAGTGTAGGGCCTTTTGAAGCAATCATAAAGTTGTTTTGAGTCAGACATAGAGTCATATTAATCATTCATGGCTTGTATGCACAATTCCTTTAAAGTTGGCAAAGTGCATCCCTCCATAGGTTCTATGATAGGGACCTCACCAAACTTAAAGGGTTGAGCATTATTTCCTAGATTGCCTGATGGAGGCTAGGATAGCAACTCACTGACATTCACATTGGATGTATGAGTCACCATATGACAAGAGGTTATAGACTCAAATAACTCTCTTTGATTGTGTCTAGCTTTCTTGACCCATATCTGAAGTAAATAACATGAGTGGTCATTCTGATCTTGAGGATGATCAGTAAGTGATTTCTCAACACACCTATAAAGTCCTTTATATGGCTTTGTCTTTTCTACTAGCAACTTCTCCATCCTCTTGACTTTCTCACAGAGCATGGTAGTCATATTTTCACACTTTCCATGTCGGCAGCTATAGCCTCCATATGTTTATTCAACATTTGTATTTCCCCTTGACAAACCTCATATTAGTTGTAGCTAGCTCTTTCACAGTATCTAGTTATAGTTTGAGCATGTCATAGTCGTACTCATGGGAGAATCACTCTCTAAGATAATCATCTTGGGAGCAGCCCTCAGGGAGACCTGTGAGTCTCTCATTTCATCAGTAATATCCGCAGTAAATCTATTCAATTCTTTTTGTCTTGCACCATAAATTTCCTCATTATTCAAGTGACGGGGTGGGAATCAGCTTGGTTGTAAACCTCCGATGGTAAATATGGTAGAGCATGTTACAATCGGAAGTTCACTTTCTTAATTTTCCACATCAAGGTCCTCTAGTAATGTTTTGAGTTTGTTAGGGAAGAGTTTCTCAATAGTTACTTTGTTTCTTTCTCCCTAAATATATTCATCTAGAGCATTGATATATTCTTAGATGGTTGATTTCTTGACATTGTATTCATCTGGCAAAACTAGCTTCTTCTTCTTGCTTTTGTTCTTTCTCTTCTTGATGCTTCAAGTAGGTGAGGCCGCTTGCTCTAATGAGGCTTTCTTCATCACCATCCTGAGCTCTTTAGGGTTTTTAGTTATTTTCCTTATCAGTTTCTTTAGCTTTTTTGAAATGTTGACATTCCATAAGTGTCCTTGTTTTGGGGGAGGGGAGGGGGGGTAGGTTGTGCTTCTTCCCCAAATAGGATTTCAGCGAGTGATTCATGGTCCTTAAACACAATGATATAATTGATATGTTCAATGGATGTTCTGAATAGGGCTGCCTTCAAGAGAGTTATTAGCTTGCATTCTCAATATTGCTTCTTGACCCAATCCTTGAACATATAGAAATCTTCAATAGTATGCCTCAATACTCTATGGTAAGGATAATAGTTCAGGTGATCTATTTTGTTGGCCTCACCTGGTCTCTTGGATTCTAACAATTGGAGACCTAACTTTAGTGCATCCTGAAAGATTTTACTTAGTCTTTCTCTTTTGAAAGAATATTTTTTTTGAGCCTTTGTTGAAAATTATTGGATCACTCCACTTCTCCATCTACTCCACAAGCTTTTTGAGCATTACCCTTGTTCATGGTGGGGTTTGGAGGTTTCCTTCGCTCAGTATCTATGAATGGAGCCCTCACATTTTTGGAAGGCTCTCTATGATTTACCTTATCTTTTTCTCGCTTAGAACTTTGTGAAATAGATAAGGTTGGTGGGTCAATCCTTTCTAGCTTCTTGACTTGCATGATCAAGTATTGGAAGGTATGGATAGAAGAGGCACTCAAATATGGTTTCATCCACTCTCCCCTTATACTGCGAGGACTAAGTTCATTGCTTCAAATTGGCTTATGGGTTGTTACACTTAATGTTGAAGTTTTTCCACCATGTGATATAATTCAGAATTGACTCATTATCATGTTTTGGGATTGAGACAAAGTTTGCAATGGTCATTTTGTCACTGACTCCTCCAAACCTAATTCAAAAAGCTTCTTCCATTTGTGCCCAAGTTTATATGGAATCTAGTTGCAAACTAGTACACCACTTGAATGCTACTCCTATCAAATATGCTGAAAATTAGTAGAGTAATAACGAGCAACTATTACTTGAATCTCCACACAGAGTCACAAAGTGAGCTATATGTTATTCAGGATTATCTATGCCATTAAACTATTTGAAATTAGGTATTGTATAGCCTCTCAGAGATGACACTCAGTTGTGATGGCTAAGGTATGGTTTGTCAGCATCATTTATCCTACTTGTCTCACTTCCTTATCTTTTATGTGTAGCTACCATTCATTATATCTACTATTGTATGTATACTGAGAGTTCCATATTGTCAGGGATCCCTAAAATCAAGAATTTAGTATCCCTTACTGAAGGAGGTGCTTGTGAAGGGCCTACATTTTTATGGATCTCATTTATGGGAGATATACCTTATGCCACCTCTACTACTTGGGATGGCTGTTGAGATCATTCCAATTTGCAAGCTTTTAACTTATCTGTAATATTGTCTCCATCAACTCCATGCTCTTCTTTTGAGCTTTGTTTTTCTCTTTGTCTTACTGTCTTAGCTATTCTTGTAGTGCATCTATGGTCACTTCTTGATTGGAGCTTTGAATTATGACCAAAGCTTCTATCATAACATGATGGTCTAAGTCTTGCAAATCAAGTATGGGCTTTGGGTTAAGGCTAACTTCTTCCATCAGTCGAGTCATCTCATTCAAGAGCCTACTCATGAAGGGGGTTGTCACACTATCTCTTTGGCATTGTAGCAAGGAATGGTTCACAAGGACCATCTCCTCTTGGATTTCTTCATTAGTAAGCCTCACCCGGATAGCCTTTTTTTGGCATTTGGTCAGCTGGGGTGTAGGCTTGCAGTTTCTCCTAGAGCTATGATAAGAAATAACTCTAACAGTGTGGGTGGTCTCCTTTGGCGAACCCTCGTGTTGTGTTGTAGCTTTACGATGACTTGTGATTTTGTTTGGTGATTCACTTTTTTACTATAGTCTTAAGGCAAGATTATACCCTCTGTAATTTGCTCCTATCCTTCACTATGGAGCAAAGGAGTTGGAGGTAGAGATGGTAATGACTGACTTTGTTTGAGGGGTAAGTTTTTCCAGTCAACTGAAGATTCTAGTAGTTTTTCCTTTACTTGTGATAGTCAGGGTAAGCTCTTCTTCATTGATGCCTGTGTCTAGATTTGCTTTTGATTGCCCCCTATGAGGTGTTGGGTGAAGGCGGCCAAAACCCGAGTTTCATTCTAGTCCTACCCTCTAGAAGGTTAATATCCTTTTTGGTTTAGGTATGGCTTCTAACTCTTCATCTGAACAACTCTTCTCATTAGGAATGATGACATTAGGCCTCCTTTCCCTTGATGGAATGTGAGGAACAAGCTAATTTTGCATGATGACAACCCTAGTAGGTGTAGTAGTAGGTACCTTCTTAAACTGCACAACCTCAGAGATAGTCATGAACTTGATTTGAACTTCAGCTACTTCTGTAGCAACCATTGACTAAGGTAAATGCATAGTTGAACTTACACCAGGATGATGGTGTATCTTCAGATGGAGATATCTTTATTATTTTCATTTGATTGTTTCTTCTATAAGGGAGAATACAACTGATTAGTCTTTAATTATAATTCTACCTTATCAATGTTTCTGTCATATTAACTAGATTTCTACATTTAGAGAAGTCAGTCCCACTGGGCGTGCCAGATTTTGTGGGCTCGATTTTGGTATCCTAGAATAACAAAGACCCCAGGAGCGATCTCGAATCACAAATCAAAATTTATTTTGATTTGAATTGTGCTATCATATATTATAAGACTATTGACTTTCAACAGGTGCAAGCTCCTATTGTTAATTACTCAAACGATTGTCAGAAACCTCCTAAAGCGAAAAACCAAGCTAATAAAAAATAGAAAAATAAAAAAGGAAAGAAGAAAGCATTTGATTGATTCTAAGAAAGGACATACAGTTTAAGCAAGGGTATACCCTCACTTTACAATGAATTTTAACATAAAATTATAGAAAATATGAAAGAAATGAAGAAAAAAATGAAAAAAATCAGTGGAGAAGAAGCTATGATATTGCTATTGCTCTGCTCCCCTGCACTAGACCACATAGCATCTAACTCGGATTAACTAAGTCTTTAGCAAGTGTTGATAGCATCGTCTAACGGGACATGAAAAGGAATGGGAGAAATTTAAAGTGTTTTCAATAGCTTTGAGTTTTGGCGATAACTTTATAATTTGAAGTATTTTTGTTAGCCAATAGGACATTGATAACAACTTTGTTAAGGTCAGAGTGTTTTCCATTAGCTAACAAGGCATCAGTGATAACTCCATTGACCCTGAAGTATTTCTATAGCCAATAAGGCATAAGCGATAATTTCTTTGATTTTTGAAGTATTTTCATAGTCGATAAGGTATAGGCAATAATTTCTTTCATTTTTTGAAGCGTCACCAATGGCTTATGGGTTTGAATATGCTTTAAAAATTGCATTGTCAACTACTTTTGGAGAAGACTAGCTTGAGGGGTGCGCCATCAACTATTTTTGGGGTTGACTAGCTTAAGGGGCACATCATCAACTACTTCTATGGTTGACTAGCTTAAAAAGTGTGTCATCAACTACTTCAAAGGTTGACTAGCTTGAAAGACACATTCCCAATTGCTTTTAGGGTTGGCTAGCTTGAAGGATGCATCATCAACTACTTCTATAGTTGACTAGCTTAAATGGTGTGCCATCAGCTACTTGTGTGATTGTCTTGCTCAAGGGGCACATCGACAACTGCTTCTGGGGTGACTACCTTGAAAGGTACATCATCAACTACTTCTGGGCTTGGCTAGCTTGAAGGATGTATTACCAACTACTTCTGGGCTTGGCTAGCTTGGAGGGTGCATCATCAACTACTTGTGGGGTTTTTTAACTTGAAGAATGTGTCATCAACTACTTATGGGATGACTAGATTGTAGGGTATGTCATCAACTACTTGTGGGGGTTGGCTAGCTTGAAGGGTGTATTATCAACTGTGTCTAAGGTTGACTACTTTGAAGGGTACGTTATCAACTACTTATGTGATTAACTAGTTTGAGGGATGTGTTGTCAACTGCTTCTAGGGTTGACTAGTTTGAAAGGTGTGTCATCAACTACTTCTTAGATTGACTAGCTTGAAAGGTGCATCACCAACTATTTTTGGGGTTAGCTACCTTGCGGGGTGCATCATCAACAACTTGTGGGATTGACTAGGTTAATGGTGTATTGTCAACTGCTTGTGGAGTTGACTAGCTTGAAGAGAACGTCATCAACTACTTGTGGGGTTGTCTAACTAAAAGGGCACATTGCCAACTGCTTGTGGGGTTGGCTAGTTTAAAGGATGCATCATCAACAGTTTTTGAGATTGACTAGCTTGAAGTGTGGCCAACGGGTTTAAGAATTTTATTGGTTGACATTATTTGAACAAGGCATTGTGGCTGACTAACTAAGCAAGTTTGAGCCTACCATAATTTGGTTTGAGTTAAAGTATTGCCAATGCTTTTAGGTTGGCTTAGCTTTGAAGTGTGGTTGATGACTTCTGTAGCATACCTTGCGAGACTCAGTTTGATCTTATTTAGTTCTATTCAAACTAATTTTGGTCCGAGTCAAGATTATAATATCACCATTTGTTTATAGCCTCAGAGTATTATCAAAGGTTCAACACACCTACTGGGACTTGGTTTGACCCTATTTAGTTTCACTGAGACTAATATAGTTCGAATATGAGTTTGGTTTAAAATTACATCAACACTTAATTTTAATTTGAATTTAAAATTGATTCAACCTAATGTTTAAAACTTGGTTGAACTATGATTCACTAACTCCTTCTTGGAAGATAGTGATATATTTTGGTAATCCTATTTCTAGAATCTTTGATGATTGGGTTCGTACTGACACTTTATAGCATGATTAAGAGAACCATGTGAGACACCAAAGTCACTAAATGTTTAATAATTAATTTAATCTACCAAGCTTAGCATCGATTTTCAGAAAAACATTCATCAAATATTGATCATTGACTCTAGTTGGCACGGTATTGAGTCTAATCTAGTTTAGTTTAATGTTCAGTATTTGATTTTGGTTTGACTTTGATTCAACCTTGTGTTCGACCATTGTTGAGTTCTGGTTTGTATCTTTGGTTCACGTTCAAATAAGTTTAGTTTAACTTGCTTTTAATTTAGGCTCAGCCTGGCTTAGTTTCAGTTTGACTCTGAGTTTGCTGCTTTAGTTTGGATTTGATTTCACCTAGTCAAGGTTTAATTTGAGCTTAGTTCAATATAGATTTAACTTAATTTGGGTTTTTTGAGAATCTAGCTCAGTTTGGGCTTTTAGTCCATTTGTTTGATTAATTTAGGTTCATTTGACCTAACTCAACCTTTGTCCATTTATTTGAGCTGAGTTTAATTTCAGTGTGATTGAGTTACTACATGTTAAGTAATTTGATTTGAGGATCCTCGGTTGTTTATGATAATCTTAGGCAGACCCATAACTCGGCCTTAAATATATGAAATCGAAGATTGGCTGAGTGTGAGCTCGAAAGCTAGCTTAGAAGTATAAACTTAAAGGCTGACTAGATGCGAAGACTGGCATAGATGCAAACTCAAAGGTTGGTTGAGTGAGAACTTGAAGGCTCATTGAGGTATGAGCTTGAAGACTAGCTTGGATATGAGACCAAAGGCTGGTTGAGGCGTGAGCCCAAAGGCTAGCCAAATGTTAGCCTGAAAGCTAGTTTGGATATAGTATAAAGGCTGGCTACATGCGATCCCAAAGGCTGCCTAAGTAAGAGCCCTAAAATAGGCTGGGTGTGAACTTGAAGGTTAGTTAAGGTGCGAAGCAAAAGGCTAGTTAAGTGCAAGCCCAAAGGCTAACTGATTACATGCGCGAAGGCTAGCTTGGATGCAAACCTGAAGGCTAACTAACTTGCGAGTCCAAATGCTGGATTGGATGCAAGCCCAAATGCCGATTAACGTGTGAACCAGAAGGTTAGCTAAATGCGAGCCCGAAGGCTGGCTAAGGTGCGAGGCCAAAGGCTAACTAAGGTATGAGCTTAAAGGTTGATCAAGTGTGAGCCCAAAGGCTGACTAAGTGCGAGCCTAGAGGCTGACCGAATATGAGCCCAAAAGTCAGTTAAGTGCGAGCCTGAGGACTATCTGAGTATAAGCCTGAAGACTGATTAGATGTAAGCCTAAATACTAACTAAAAATGCAAAGCTGAAAGCTAGCTTAGATGTGAGCTCGAAGGTTGGCTAAGTGTGAGTTTGAAGGTTGGCTGAGTGTGAGCCCGAGAGCTAGCTAAGGTATGATTTTGAAGACTAACTAAGTGTGAGATCAAAGGTTGGTTAAGTGTAAGACCGAAGGCTAGTCTAATGCGAGTGTGAAGGTTGGTTTAGTATGCGTCTGAAGGCTGGTTGAGTGTAAGGCTAAAGGCTGACTAAATGTGAGTCCAAAAGCTGACTTGGATGTAAAGCCTAAAAATAGTTGAGTACGAGTTCAAAGACTGATTTGAATGTGACCCCGAAGGTTGGCTTAAATATAGGTCTGAAGGCTATTTGAGATATGAACTCAAATACTAGTTTGGATGCGAGCTCAAAAGTTGGCTGAATGGATGCCCGAATACTGACATTGAGTGATGAAAATTTGCCGTTTTCAAGGAGCTACAGGTGGCCACAATAATATCAAGGGTTGTGTCGTCATATGAGAAGGCACAAATGACCACGGTATTGATAAAGTTTTATCAATATATCAAAAACCACAAGTGATCATAATAATATTAATATGAAAATCGAGACGAGAATTATTATTATAAATTCTTTTTTTTTTAATCAGCAACTTTTATGATCTCAAATTTTTTTAGTACGCCCTTCTCCTACTAGTGGCATTCAAATCTCATTTTCTCTTATTATTATTATTATTGAATTGCTGGCCACGTGAGCAACATTCTCTTTGGTACACTTTCACAAGTCCATCCGTACCCCTCATTGTCGGTTTTTTTATTATTTTATTTTATTTTTTCTCCCAGCTCTCCTCTTATTCTCCTTCAAACCCTTGTCTCCTCTTCTTTTATATTATTTCAACATGGAGACCAACCTGCTTCGTGGCTGAGCCCTCCCTCATCTCCTGTTTTTCTCCTTCAAACCCGTGTCTCTTCCGCAGGACTGAATCCCTCTTCTTCTCAACCGAGCTGAGTCCTCCTGCACTTGAGCTCTCCTTCCTCATTCAATTTTAACCCAAAATGCTCCACCATCTTCTTCCATCACCCATAGCTACAACCGGCCAAGCTCCAGCCTTTGTCCGTGCACTGATCTGGTCCGAGTCGCCTCTCCCCTCCTGTCACGGCCGGATCTAGCTTTACTCCAGAAGGATCCGATCTTGCAAAACCCGAGAACAAGGGTTTCGACGAGGTGCAGGATCGGGATTGGACGAGCAATGGCGGGTGCAGGCAAATGGATGCGGCTAGGCCACAGGGCAGATTAGCGCGGCTAGAGCATCATGAGCATGGGCAGCATTGAGGAGGCTAGGACGCAGGTGACAGGAGTGCTCAGGAGGTCCGGCAAGCGGCTTGGATGCAACAAGGAAGGGTCAGGCCCTGGTGGGATAGCAGAGTTAAGCTTCCATCGATGAGGAGGGCGCAGTCGGCGATGGTGGGGCTTGGGCTAGCACGTGCCGACATGGTGGAGGTTTTAGCGACAGAGGCTCTTCCTTGGAGGTAGGGGGTTTGTCCCCTCCTATGGTAGGCAGTAACAAGGAGCCTCAATGGTGGTCCTGTGCGGGTGAAGATGCATGGGATAGGGCGGATCTGAGGCTCCTCCTCCTCCTCGTGGTTGATGGCGAGATGGAGATGGCGGTGAGGGATGGGGCTTGCCAGAGTGGAGCCAAGGAGGATGCGGGACTAGGGCTCACCAAAGCAGAGCCAGGCGGGACACAAACTCAGAAGTGCTGGTGTTGGTGCGTGGGCAGGCCTCGGTTGGCGCGGCTGAGAAGAGACATGGGTTAGGTGAAGCCAACGGGTGGAGAGGAACTGTGTGGTTCTTCGCTGACGACCCTAGGGTGGTTTGGCAAGCTGGGCAGGGTAGCAGGTTCCTCAATCGAAGACAAGGGAGGGATAACAAGAAGTTCCAAGAAAGCCTTGCAAAACATGAAAGAAAACATAAAAATCGAACGAAGAGAGAAAAGAATTTTATTCATTCACCATCTTTCATGATTTCTTTCTACTTGATTTGTAACTTTTCTCTAGTGGCTTGATTCTCTCTCTTTTTTTTCGTGTCTTGCTCTGTTGTACTTTGACTTTTTTTCTTTTGGTAGATTCTCATTAATTTATAGGTTTTAAATAGAATTGAGATCAAATCTTTGATGGGTTGATTTTTTGAAATATTTAAGATTGTGATTTATGATTGGATCTCCAAATCTCTTTGATTTTAATGTTGTGATTATAATATTTCATTAAATTATATTTTTATGTATTGTAATTAGTTGTGATCCACTTGATTGAGATTTATTTTTCCAATAAGAAAATTCAAATTTTGTATCATTTTGTAATACTGAATTTTCTTAGGGGTTATTTATAATTTTTTTCAAAAAATTAGGATCAAAATATAATCTCATAAGTTTCAAAGGTCTTTTTTTTTTTTGAAAAAAGATCTATTTGTGAAATTTTAAAATTTTCAGAGTCCTTTTTTAACAAAATTTGGACTTGTCCATAAACTACAAATTTTTGAGGGCTTATTTACAAATTTTTCAAAAAAATTGGGTCAAAATATAATTTTGTAAACTCTAGAGGTTTTTTTGCAAAAAGAATATCTTTGTTAAAATTCTAAAATTTTCATAATCCTTTTTGAATAAAATTTAGACTCATTTACAAATAAAATTTTTGAAAGACTTATTTACAAAAATCAAAAACTTTAGGGGTTTATTTGCGAAAGTCAGAAATTTATGGATTTATTTGGGAATATAAAATTTTGAGAGATTTCTTCGTAAACCCTATATTTTGTGGGGATTGATTTGAAATTTCAGAACTTTTAAGGAGTTTTTCGTAAAATTTTCATTTTAGAGACTTATCTACAAGAAAAGCCTTGTTAGATATTCGGTTGTAAATATTTTTCAATTTTGGCCTCAATTTTGGTTAAAATATTTGGTCCATTTAATTCACTTTAACTTGAGCCTTAATTTTCAATCATTTAAGTCAAAATTAAACCCAATTTTAGGTCAAATTTGATTGCAATTTTGGTCTAATTGATTCTCATACATGAAATCACCTAACTGAGTTAGTGAGAGTGCCTAAAAAGACTAGAACTTATGCTTGCCTAGGGCTTATGAGATGCCAAGGTATTTATTCCACTCGATTACATTAGGGCTTAAGATGTGTTGAGATCATGGAATCACCCAATTAAACTAGCGAGAGTGCCTACAAAGACCAGGACTTATATCTAGGGCTTGTAAGATGCCTAGGGCTTGTATATGCCTAATGCTTATGAAATTCCTCAGACTTTGAATGCCTAGAAGTTAGGACTTATAGTGCACCAAGCCTATAGAATCACTCTATCAAGTGGCGAGAGCAGCTAGTCAGACCAAAGCTTATACTTGCCTAGGTCTTATAAGGTGACTAGGGCTTAAACCTCGCTTAGAAACTGATACAAACTAAGCTAGTAATAAAGGACTTCGGTCATGTAGACAATGTCCTCACAGAATAACATAAAAAGGATAGCAGTCATATAGAAATGAGCTTACTATTGGTAGAGCCTCTTTAGATTATTAATGTGCCAGGTTCTTGGATGGAGCATTTTGTCTAACTAAGCGAGTTCATATGAGCCAATGTCACAAACATCAATGAGTTGGTATGGTCACCAATCTTCTAATTAGTAAACTTACTCTTTTTGAGCACGAGATTGCTGATTTGGAAGCTTCATTTTTTTTTACATTTCATCAATAGTGCATTACTACTTTTCATTGGTATGCAACTATTCTGAGTTGCATATATGACTATCAATGGTCCCGAGGTCCAATGGGCCTTAATGGGATAACTTGTTAGATTTTAAATTTATATAAAAAATATATTGGAGGCCTATTGCGAGCCCATTTACATGATGCCATTGAGAAAAAGGATATATAAATCTATATTTTACTCTACTGTTGTGTACGTTGAGAAATAGAGGAAAAAGGGAATTTATAGAGGAGAATGGGTGAAGTTTTGGTGAGGAGGGAGGGTGATGCAAGGCAGGAGATACAAGAGGCCAAGTATGGGGCTGGTTCATCTTGAAACTTATGGTGGAAGAGAAGAGATTCATGCAGCTTCTTCTTTATCGCCAACTTGTTTATTCATAACTTTGTATATCATTGTAACATGTAAGTGAAGGCATTTAGTTTTGGGAGCTATTATTGTTAGTT
The DNA here is from genome assembly GCA_005019695.1 of Trichopus zeylanicus subsp. travancoricus. Classification (NCBI taxonomy): domain Eukaryota; kingdom Viridiplantae; phylum Streptophyta; class Magnoliopsida; order Dioscoreales; family Dioscoreaceae; genus Trichopus; species Trichopus zeylanicus. Next base: position 882,083 of record RXID01014226.1, read on the forward strand.
TTCCGAGATTGCTTTTAAGGACAAAGCTCAGTAGCCACAGTTGGAAGAGGTCCCATCTCTCTCTCTCTCTCTCTCTCTCTCTCTCTCTCTCTCTCTCTCTCTCTGTAGAATCAATCTTTTAGGCACCACTTTAGCATTTCATTAGAAGTAATGAATGTAGACAAATAGGACAAAGGGTGAATGATTAAGAAATGATGATCAATGTTTGTGCTTGTCTAGGATTAACATGATGATATATAGTTTACGTATTGATATTGGAGGCATTTATAGGTCTTAATAGGCCTTAACGAGCCTTAACAAACCTAGCATAAATTTAATGGGCTGCATCCTAAACGGGATAAATATAAAGGTTAGCAGGCTTTAACGGACCTCAGGCCACCTCAAGCCTATGCAGGCTGACTGTGGGCCTACCAAAGCTCATGCATTCTAGGCTTGTTGCCAGCCCGAGCTACACACATTCCATCAATTAAGGGAGGAGCCCTCCTCAACCTTAAGGACCTATTAATTAGTGTCAAGGTTATGCTTGTCTACCCTCAAGAAGGGGGTATTGATCTCCATCAAGACCATAGCTTTGGTGCCAAATGCTTGGCAAAAGGTTATCAGTGGTGGGTGATCAATGAGTTGTCTTGGAGGCCCATAAGAACCAAGGGAGATGATCGACCTGTGATCTATTGAAGTCCACCATTCGCTTCTTCAAGCCTTGGAGAATGGTTTTGTTGGTCACCTCGGCCAAGACATTGGCATGCAGATGGGTGACTAACATGAATTTTTAATGGATACAAAAGTTGATGTAGAAGGTCTTAAATATAGGCACTATTAACCTATGTCATTGTTTGTTACCAACAAAAGATGAAGGCCATAGTTGCAAATAATTTCTCTCTATAGGAAGTCTTCAATCTTTTGTTCGAAGATAGTGGCAAGGGGCTCTGCTTCTACCCACTTAAGGAAATAGTCAATAGCAACCACCAAGAACCTTCTTTATATTGGAGATAGTGGGAAATGTCCCAAAATGTCCATCCCCCATTCATCAAAAAGACTAGGAGATTAGCTATTACATGAGATGAGCACTAGCTGATGAATGAGATTGGCATGGCATTAACAGCATTCACATTGCCGAACTAGCGCTTCAACTTCTTAATGCATAGTTGGCCAATAGTATCATTATCAGAGTAGCTTGTGTTCTAGGGTTGGCCCCCTTTGTGATGTTTGTAGATCCCTTCATACACCTACTTTAGCATACTGATTGCATCAACTAGACCCAAACATTGGAGTAGTTGTTGGGTTTGGGATCTTTTGTATAGTTGGCATCCTCTAATAAGATGAAATTGGATGCATGTTTTTATACTCATCGTGCAACCTTCTTGTCTTAAGGGAGCATTCTGTCTTTTAGGAATGCAATGATTGGATCCAACCCAGTGTGCTCCACCTCAACTGGGTAGATCTCAACAACTTGTCAAGTATGGAAGGTTAGTTGATGGTCTTAGCATGGGCCAGCCTTAATGGGCCTTAACAAACCTACTATCAATTTAATAGGCCGGATTCTAAATGGGTTTAATATAAACATTAGTGGGCTTTAAAGAGCCTCAGCTTGCCTCAAGCCCATGCAGGCTAACCATGGGCCCCACCCAAGCCCGTGCATGCTGGGCTCGTTGCCAATCCTAGCTACACACAGTCCATCAATTTAGCGAGGAGCCCTCCTCAATGCTGAGGACTGACTAAATAGTGTGAATGTTATACTTGTCTACCCTTGAGAAGGGGGTATTGGTCTCCATCAAGACCATAGCTTTAGTGCCAAATTCTAGGAAAAAGGGTACTATCATTGGTGGGTGATCAAGGAGTTGGCTTGGAGGCCCATTAGAAGTGAGGGAGATGATCAAACTGTGATCCATTGATGTCCTCCAATATCTTCTTCAAGCCATGGAGAATGGTTTTGTTGGTCACCTCGGCCAAGACATTGGCTTGTGGATGGGTGACTAACATGAATTTTTGATGGATACAGAAGTTGATGCAAAAGGTCTTGAATATGACACCATTGAATTGGGTCATTGTTTATCACCAACAAATAATGAAGGACATACTGGCAAATGATTTCTTTCTATAATAAGTCTTCAATATTTTGTTTAGAGATAGTGTCAAGGGGCTCTACTTTCACCCACTTGAGGAAATAGTCAATAGTGGGTAATGTCCCAAAATGTCCACACCCGCCCCCTCCCCTCCCACCCACCCCCCCAATTCCTCAAAAGACTAGGGGATTGGCTATTGCATGAGATGAGCACTAGTTGATGAATGAGGTTGGCATGGAATTAGCAACATTCACATTACCGAACTAGCACTTCAACGTTTTGGTGTATTGTTGGCTAGTAGTGTCATTATCAAAGCAACTTGTGTGCTAAGGTCTAGCCCCCTAGGTGATGTTTGTGAATTCCTTTGTGTTCCTATGTTAGTGTACGAGGATTTTTTATAAAGTTGGCATCCTGCAATATGATGAAATTGGATGCATGTTTCTGTTGGTCTACTCATGACAACCTTTGAGAGGGGGGGCGGATTTGATATGAGAAATAAAATACAAATTACCATTATAAACATGATCAAGCCCTAATTTAAATTTTAAGATAATAACATTCAAAATTTTAATCAATTTGAATCAATCCCTAATCAACAACAAGTGCAAATAAGTCAAATAAGTACAGAGAGAGTGCACCATAATTTTTGCTTGGTTTGAAGTGTTGGCTTTATGGTGTCTCGAATCCGGATTTTTCGGATAGTTTTAATTATATTAATAGGCCTAATCCTTATCTAGATTTATCTTCTAGAAGTCTTAAATTAGTAGAAGTCTTATTTGAGTCAGTCTTCTATTTTGACTCAAACATCATTAGGCCACATCTATAAATACACCATTGATGTAAGGGTCTCAAGAGATAGAAAAGAGAGTGAGAGTTGGTGATATTGGAGTTTCGTCTCCGTCGTTGTAATCTTCTCTTTTCTCTTCCTCATCAATACAATATTCTCTGGATCATCTTCCCACATATATCTCTTGTGTGCTATCTTTTTCCTCTTTTCTGTTCTTCCTCTATATTGTGAATTGTGGTGGACATCGATATTTTCCGCAACAAGTGGTATCAGAGCTTGGTTCAATATGTCTACTACGAAGTTCGATATAGAGAAATTCAATGGAAAGCAAGGCTTTCCTATTTGGCAAGCAAGAGTTCGTGCAATTCTTACTCAACAAGGGTTGAGACACACATTGGAGGACGTCAAGCCTGAAGATGTCACCGAAAGTGTCTGGAAAAACCAAAAGGCCAACGCACATAGCACAATCATCCTCAGTCTTACCGATGAGGTACTCTATCCATTTCTTGATGAAATATCACCTTCAGAGTTATGGAAAAAGCTGGAGAAACAGTATATGAGTAAGTCTATCTCAAATCGAGTTTATTTAAAGCAGAAGCTTTTCAATTTTCGAATGACAGAAGGTACGAATATAGTTGATCATCTTAATGCTTTCAATAAACTTGTCTCTCAATTGTTAAGCATTGATGTTAAAATTGAAGATGAAGACAAGGCAATTATTTTATTATCGTCCTTACCTCCTTCTCTTGAGAATCTTAAAACTACTCTCATGTATGGAAAGGATTTGAAATTTGACGATATTTCTACTGCCCTTCTATCTAATAAATATTTGAAAAAGATTGGAGGGGATGTGTCACACTCAGAAGCATTAATTGTCAGAGGTCGTATCAAAGAAAGATCAAGAACAGGTCATTCTAGATCCAAATTCAAAGAAATAAACTGCAGATATTGTAAGAAGATGAGACATGCAATTAAAGATTGTTGAAAGCTCAAAGCAAAGAAAGAAAGAGAATCTCAATCTAAAGAGCAAGCCAAAGAACAAGTTTCAGTTGTTGAAGAGAGTTCTGATGATAATTTGGGTAACGTTCTCTCTATTAGTTCTAATTTGATCGTTACCATGATATTTGGATTCTTGATTCTGGTTGTTCTTATCACATGTGTCCTAATAAGGATTGGTTTGAAAACTACACGCCTTATGATGGTGGTTTAGTTTTGATGGGTAATAATAATTCATGCAAAACTGTTGGAATTGGAACAATCAAAATTAAGATGTTTGATAATATTATTAGAACTCTTACTGATGTCAGACATGTTCCTGATTTGAAAAAGAATTTGATCTCTTTGGGTGCTATGGATTCTGCTGGTTATAAGTATTCTGCTGAAGGTGGAGTTCTTAAGGTTGCTAAAGGCTCATTGATAGTAATGAAGGGCCTAAAGCATGGAAATTTATATGAGTTAGTAGGAAAAACCGTTGCAGGTGGAGCAACAATTTCTCAGTCTTCTTCTTCTTCTGATATGACTCAATTATGGCATATGCGTCTCGGTCATATGAGTGAGCAAGGTTTAAATGAGATCAACAAAAGAAAATTACTGAAAGGTCTCAACTCATGCAAATTAGATTTCTGCGAGCATTGTCTCTATGGTAAACAGTCCAAGGTAAAGTTTAACACTGGTATTCATTGCACTAAAGGCTTAATTGATTATATTCATTCTGATGTGTGGTGCTCTCCTATTCCATCAAAATCTGGTGCTCGTTATTTTGTCAGTTTTATTGATGATTTTTCCAGAAAAGTGTGGATTTATTTTTTGCATCACAAAGCCGAGGTGTTTTCTGTTTTCAAATGGTGGAAAACTTCAGTTGAAAAAAGGACTGGCAGAAAAATCAAATATCTCAGAAGTGATAATGGCGGAGAGTACAAATCAACAGAGTTTCTCAAATTCTGTGAAGATGAAGGCATCAAGCGTCACTTTACCATCCCAGGAAAACCTCAACAAAACGGTGTGGCTGAAAGGATGAACAGAACCTTGTTGGAGAAAGCACGTAGTATGCTCAGTACAGCTAATCTTGATAAAGATTTTTGGGCAGAAGCAGTCAATACAGCATGCTTCATTGTGAATCGCTCGCCTCAAACAGCCATTAATTGCAAGACTCCTGAAGAGGTATGGACTGGTCAACCTGCAAATTATTCTTCTTTAAAGATTTTTGGTTGCTCTGCTTATGTGCATGTTGTCAAGGATAAGTTAGATGCACGTTCCAAAAAGTGTATTTTTCTGGGTTATGCCAAAGGCGTCAAAGGTTATCGTTTGTGGGATCCTACTATTTCAAATGTAATTATTGAGAGAGACATAGTATTTGATGAAAGTGGTATGCTAAAATCTCTCAAGAAAGATCCCAATGATATAATGCAAGTGGCGGTGGAGCATGTAATTCCTTCAGAAGAAGATATTCAGGGTATGCCCAACTCTCAAGAAAATCTTAAGAATCAAATTTCTGAAAAGACTCCACTTCGAAGATCTCAAAGAAGAATAAAGCCACCTGAAAGGTATGGTTTTGAAGATATGGTAGCTTTTGCTTTAGTTACTGACAATGGTGATCCTTCCTCCTATAAAGAAGCAGTGCAGGATAAGAATTCTTCTCAGTGGCAAGTTGCTATAAATGAAGAGATGGATTCTCTTCAAAAGAACCATACTTGGGATCTGATGAAATTACCAAAAGGTAAAAGAGCAATTGGTTGCAAGTGGGTATTTCGAAAGAAAGAGGGTTTCTCTGAGATAGATGGTGTTAAATTCAAGGCCCGTTTAGTTGCAAAAGGGTATTCACAAAAGGAGGGTATTGACTTTAATGAAATTTTCTCTCCTGTGGTTAAACCCACATCTATTCGTTTTCTACTTGCTTTAGTTGCTTTCATAATCGTGGAGTTGTAACAGCTTGATGTCAAAAGCTGCCTTTCTGCAGGAGAATTGAAGAAGAACAGAATTTTTTGATGGCAAAGCTGAAGGGTTCATCCAGAAGGCAAGAAAATTTTGTTTGCAAGTTGAACAAATCACTTTATGGTTTGAAACAGTCTCCAAGGCAATGGTATAAAAGGTTTGACAGTTTTATGCTGGGTCAAGATTTCATCCACTGCAAACATGATTGTTGTGTTTATTTTAAGATGCATGCTAATAACTCATTTATTATATTGCTTCTTTATGTTGATGATATGCTTATCGCTACTCAAGACATATCTCTACTGAATGATTTAAAGTTTAAAATGAAAAAGAATTTGAGATGAAAGATTTAGGTGCTGCAAGGAAGATTCTCGGTATGGAGATTGATCAAGATCGAAAGCATGAAAAATTATGGCTCAAACAGAGCAAGTATCCTCGAGAGAATTATTTCTCGTTTTCACATGCAGAATTCAAAATCCGTCAGTATTCCTTTGGCATCTCACTTCAAGCTTTCAGCTCAACAATGTCCTTCTACAGATGAAGAGCATACATACATGGAGAACATCTCATTCTCAAGTGCTGTTGGAAGTCTAATGTATGCTATGGTATGACAAGACCTGATATTGCACAAGCAGTCAGCGTTGTTAGTCGTTACATGGCAAATACAGGAAAAGAGCATTGGCAGGCCGTGAAATGGCTATTAAAATATATCAAAGGTACTTTTAATATTGGTTTATGTTTCGACAGGAACACAGTGCAAGAGGCCAAAATTATTGGCTATGTCGATTCAGACTATGCTGGAGACCTTGATCGACGCCGATCCCTCACTGGTTATCTTTTCACTCTTTGTGAAGGACCTATTAGTTGGAGGTGTACCTTACAGTCAACTGTAGGATTATCTACAACAGAGTCGGAGTATATGGCAGCTACAGAAGCCGTCAAAGAAGCCCTATGGCTAAAAGGTTTGGCAAGTGAAATTGATTTTTCTCAACATGTTCTTCCTATTTTTTGCGACAGTCAGAGTGCCATACACCTTGCGAAGAACCAAATGTATCATGCCAGATCAAAGCATATAGATGTCCGATTTCATTTTATGCGGGATATTATTGAAGACGGCGAGATTTCTTTACAAAAGATTCATACTTCAAGAAATCCTGCAGATATGTTGACGAAGGTGATTCCGATTGATAAGTTCAACCTCTGTTTGGACTTAATCAATATTCAAGGTCGTTGATCCTATCCCAGGAGGTAATGGTAAAGACATCTATTGAAGATTCAAATTCAGAGAATAAGATGATTCGAGCCAAGGTGGAGATTGTTGGCTTTATTGTGTCTCGAATCCGGATTTTTCGGATAGTCTTAATTATATTAATGGGCCTAATCCTTATCTAGATTTATCTTCTAGAAGTCTTAAATTAGTAGAAGTCTTATTTGAGTCAGTCTTCTATTTTGACGCAAACATCATTAGGCCACATCTATAAATACACCATTGATGTAAGGGTCTCAAGATATAGAAAATAGAGAGTGAGAGTTGGTGATATTGGAGTTTCGTCTCCGTCGTTGTAATCTTCTCTTTTCTCTTCCTCATCAATACAATATTCTCTGGATCATCTTCCCACATATATCTCTTGTGTCCTATCTTTTCCTCTTTTCTGTTCTTCCTCTATATTGTGAATTGTGGTGGACATCAATATTTTCCGCAACAAGGATCAACCACTACTATTTCATGGCCCCTACCTCACATTTTAGGATTTTGATCACTCCACTAGTGATATTACTTTTTGAGATGAAGCCAAACCTTTACAAATTACTCTAAACCAGAGTGCCACTTCCTTTGGGTGAAGACAAGCCCGTCACTTCATTAGGGTGAAATCATGCCCATACAAATTAATCTTTATCCCACTGAGAAGATCCACTCCATGCCAGAATATTTATACTCTCACACTCCTAACACCTAGGAGTGTTTACAAGTGAAAAAAGTAGAATATAATACATTTTAACTATCACTACACTATCACTCAAAGGTTGAGAATAAGGGCAATGAGGATTTACTTTGAAATTGAAAAGTTAAAATCATTTCTTGGCTAGAAGGCATGAGGGGGCTTAATCTCTTCTTTAAATAATAAATAAAATTATAAAACTTTTTAAGAGAAGCCCAATCATGCCTATTTATACCTTGGGGTCAAAACAAGTCATTAGGAGTGAAATCCCACTGTTTGGTTCACTTCAACATTCAAAAAATTAATTGTTAATTATGCGGATTTCATGAATTGAACACCCATTTTAGATAACTAGATGTCCAATTCTATCAGATAATTTGCCAATTGAAAATTCAGTTTAAATTGGACGTCCAATATTGTAGCAATTGCTACAGTAACTATAGCAGTTACTACAAAACCCTACACAATAAATGATCTAAATAAAATAATCTCAAAGACAAATCATCAACTCAATTAAAGTAAATAAATATCTAAACTCATGAGTTCAGAGTCGATTTAGCATCTTGAGCATTCTTTGAGCTCCCAACTTGATTTTTAAGCTTCATATCTAAGTTATCATCCTCTTTATCTTCAAGTCAACATCTTCAAGCTTTAATCTCAAGACTTGCTCCTTCACAAGCATGGATGATCATTGCAAATCCTAAAATTTATCAAACTTAAGAAACTTGTTAAATACTAGTTTGATCATCATTAAAATCCAAAAGACAATAGTTTCTATACACATCATGTAGCCTTCTTGTCTTAAGGGAGTATTTTGTCTTTCAAAAATGCAATGATTGGATCTATCCAAGTGGGCTTCACCTCAATCAGGTAGATCTCTACAACTTGCTCATATATGGAAAGCTAGTCGATGATCTTGGCATGCACTAGCCTATGTGACCAAGGATCTAACACTATTGTGAACCCTACGAAGGCATGACCTCCACTATCTTAAATTATTTAACCAAATTCTCTATAATCTTAAGGTACTGGATCAAAACTAGGCCCTTGCCTTTGAAGTTACTCAGTACTTGGCTAACTACTAGTTGGGAGTCATTGTGGACTTACAGGTATTGAGTTTCTACCAAGCCCCAAGGGATGAAATTATATTCTAGTAATTTGGATGAATTCTAGGATATGATTCTAACCTTCATGCAAATGTAATAAAAAAAAGAATATGAAAGGAAAAAAAAAGCCTAATAATACTATGCAGCCCCTACACCTTTTTGATTGTGAAATGTTCCTCCCTTCAAATTGATCTTGTGAGGGCCTAAACTCTCTTGTCTTGTTGCCTTATAACCTAAGAGTTCCTAGTTGATCACTTGATCTTGAAATTGCTTGATGATTTTCATAGGAGCAATTGGGCTATTTATTTAGGTGTAGTATAGGCCCTAGATATAGGCTAAACTTTTTGGCTAACCTTTGGTGCATATTTAATTGAAAATTTAGGGCTTTGGATCACTAATACTAGGTTGCTAGAGTTTGGGTCCTTTTAGAGTGTTTTGAAAATTCTCATAGGTTGTTGGATGAAGAAAGGCAGTGATAACATTAGTAGTTGGGATTGAAGCAAAAGGGTAATCCACATGTTGATCAGTGTGGCTAGACTTTTAGGTTGCAAGTTGGATCAAATCTAAGATGGGCAGATGAGATCTAATTGGATGTTAAGCTAATAAAAAGTCAATGGTTGGGATATGATCTCATGGGAGAAATATTTGGGATTAAATTTGGTGAAAAAATTGGACCCATTAGGAATAGTATGCCAACTATCTGGCATGAAAATTGTCATGCCAACCAGTTGGTGTGATAGTCAATTGCCACACTAGTTTGCTGGTATAAATTCCCACCTCTTTTATTTTAGGTCCTAGACTTTTAGTGGAATTTTTTTTTTTTGGGGGGGGGGTGGGGTGTGCGATTGGTTGGTTGGGGGTTACAGCAAATATTCTACTTCTACATCTTGAGTAAAGGCTCACTCAGTTTCTCTCAACAAACCAAAATGTCTTCACATGGGCCCCTATAGACATGCTTAATATCAATCAAGACATGGGACAACATAGACTCAATGTCTTGCCTAAATCTAGACCTATAGGGCAAAGAAGGAGACACTTTGCCCCATTATGCCAAAACAATTATTGCCATGGAGGTGATAGAGCTATTTGTTGTAGTTGTCATATGAGAAGTCAACCATCCTTAGTGGCTAGCTAATGTAATCAAGACTTTGCTAATCTCAAGCAATATTTTGTCCTCTCTCCCTCTTCTCATGAAGCCAATCCTAGGAGAGACACTCTATCTCTATGTTGCAGTAGACATACAAACTATAAGTTCTATATTTATCAACATTCACAATAAGTTACACTTTCCTATTTATAACATAAGTCATGTGACGGGGGAGCTGAGGTCATGTGTTGGGGGAGCTGAGGATTGACACCCTCCAATTGAAAAGCTTGCATATGAAGTGGTCCTATCTTCTAGAAAGTTGTGACCATATTTTCAAAGCCCATAATATAGTGTTGATGACAAATAATCCCTATGTAGGCCTTGCAATGGTGAAAGACATCAAGAAGACTCCTAAAGTGGATGATTGAGCTCAACTAGTTCAACGTAGGATATCATCCTTTAGCAACCATCAAGGCCCTTGCTCTTGCAAATTTCATAATTGAAATTTATGAACCTCCACCTCTTGTACCTGCCACAGAAGAGCATTGGACACTAAAGATGGATGGCTCCATTTCTGAGTGGAGCAACAAAGCTAGCATCATTCTGGGATGCCCAAACAACAAATTAGTCAAGCACTCTATTAAGCTCAACTTTCTTGCCTCCAAACACATGGTTGAATATGAAGTTATGGCCATAGTTTTGTTTTGATTTTGGGTGTCTTGTGAATTCCTTAGTGATTACCTCTCTTTATTATTTTATTGACTTAAAACTATTGGTGAGAAAAACTAAATTCAAGCTACTTTGGTCAAGTATGGACCTTACTAGATCCACTATTTTCAAGTACCAGGACTGTATGAAAATGATATCTTGAATATAGGATGTGACATAGGGTTATACTAGTGCTTAGCTAGATCATCGTAACTCCCACCTCAAAAGGAGCTAAGTTATGCTTATTTTTCTTTAAAGAGACTAAGGAATTTTACCCCACTAGATCTTATTAGTAGGCTATACAACCACTTCTTGGCTCAAAGGCACACATAAACTTAGACATGGTTCTATGAGAATGTTACTCACCACAAATAAGGTCAGCATGGTCACAGGAATGTAACTCATGGGCTTGTTATATTATTTTCTCTGAAGTAGATAATTTGTGAAACTAGTGTAGAGGAGACATCCTTGCATACTATAACTTAGACATAGGAGAGTGCCACTCATCTTTCAAGTCACTAATAACCTTAACAGGGGTAGTGAACCTTTAATAATCAATTTTTTTCAAAAGTCACTAAGCCTAAATGCATTTAATTGGTTCGTCAACATCTCTTGTAAGAAGCTATAATCCCTCAAGGTAATATTCAAGGCATTTTGATAATAGTATGCCTATCAAGAAACACACACTCCATATATCACCGAGTTAACACTCCATATATGAAACAAGGAAATTTTTATCAAATACACTAATTGATGGAGGTGGAAAACCATATGATCCTATATTTTTTTTTGAAAATAATAAATTAGCTTATTAATTGAGAACACTCTCCCTAATTTTTAAAGCATGTTTCTTATCTTCTGACATCTATTTAATTAATTTTTTAACCAAAAAGTGCATATAGGGGAGAATTTTATATGAGAATATGGTGCCCAAGCTAACAAGAGAATCTCAAAGAAGACAAAACAAGAGGCAGTTAAAGGAGTCATCCATGGTGAGACAACACTAAAATTAACCAAGTTTCAAAACTAAAACCCAGTCTTGGGTATCTACATCCCTCAACAACCTCCACTTAAACCATCCAAAAATACAATGCCCTACCAACCTCCATAACCTTCACCTTGACCCTTCAAAAACCTAGTACTCTACCAACCTCCATATGCACAACCCCCACCAACCTAACCTCACTCAATGTCCTCCATGAAACTATCAAGCCATACCTCCATCCAATAACTATGCTCCTAATGCTCAATATTACCATGACCCATTCCATGCATACCCTAATAATAATACTAGTTGTGTGGAAGTTCCCTTTCAACTAAGTAAACTATCTTAGGAAAAACATGATAACTAAGTACACTACAATATATACATGAATTAGTAGTGCTAAACTAGCATCCTTAAAAATCACATTAGTGTCGATATACTTTACTAGCACTAATTTGTGGCACTACAAGACTGCTGCATTAGTTTTGGTGGTGAATCTTCAAAGTGCTAAATTGACAATCCCAAAAGTCTATAGTGGCACTAAATGTGGCGCAAAGATAGTGCTTAGAAGAGACTCAGCACTAATCTTATAAGCCCCAAGGAAAAGTCTTCTATTAGAGGTGCCCTTGAGCAAAGGTAGTGCTAAATTTAGTCCTGCCTTTGCTCTTAATAATGGTGGCACTAGCATTAGTGCCGCCATTGTTTTAGTGAATAGTACCACTTTTTGTTAGCACCACTATTGTACTTCTTTAGTGGCACTTTTTCTAGCATCAATAAAGTATGCTTGAATCCTTTTCTTTTTGGACAATTGACTATAACAAATATCTTAAGTGCATGTTTAATAAAGTAAATAAAAATCTCAAAGTACATGGAATATGAGTAAAAAAAACTTTAATTACATACATAAAATTATTTTCAACTTCAAATACAATTGAATGTCTCAAAAATATAAGTCTTTTTATCCAAGTATAATACAGTAATAAATTTGCAACATAAATCATCTAACAAAATAAAAAATGATCACTCGGCGTGTTCTACTCTCATTCGCTGGCTCATAAATGATCTCCTCATAAAGGTCTAAATGAATATAATTAAAAATTAATAATTTATAAGAAACAAATTCATATAAGTGTATAAATAGTAAAAATATAAGAATCTAACAAGATAGAAGTACAGTATAAAAATAGAATAACAAATATAATTAAATAGTGTCTACGTTCATGCCCAAGTTCTCACCCTGTGCTCATGTCCATGCTCATTCTCATGCCCATGTTCATGCCCTTATCCATGCTTGTGACCTAGTCCCCACCCCCATACTTTGCCCAAGTTTCCACGGCCATGCCCAAGTCCCACCCTGTGCCCATCCCCACGACCAAGACCCCATCCCCATGCTTGTGCTCATGTTTGTCTCCATATGCCCGAGTCCCCAACCCACCCCCTCTCTTTGTCTGTGTCCATGAGCTACAAATATTCAACATGTTCAAATATATGCAAAATCAAAATACAACTATACTATTAAGATTGATATATAGTATGTTTAATTGTGGTATATGAAATATACCTAGGTGACTTGGAAAGTGGAAGGAGTCCCCACGAACTAGCTTGGCTACCGCTAGTGTCATCATGCTACTGGGTTGTTGGATTTGGAGCCTCCTTAATTAGCCATAGAAAGCATGTATTAGTATTATAGAGAAATAATACATACATACTACAAAAATAAAGTAGCTAAATTGTGGATTTGGTTCATACCTTATGCTATAGGGTAGACCAATACATGGTATAAAGGAGATTTTGGAACATCTCCTTTCTAAACCTCTCCTCGCTGAAGCAACCAATGCAATACTACTAGTGGTGTTTTGATGTAGGACGCTCAAAAGAAGTTCAAAAATATCAAAAGGAGCTAATTCAGAAGTCAAGGGGCCATGATAAATGATTTGATTCACTCCTTTATTTAAACTTAGGATTTACCTTACTTAGTACCTTTCTATGTTTAAATTCTCTTCATTATGATGTCTTAGGTCTTATTTTCGGATTTCACTAACCCAAGACTAATTTTGGGCTGAATCCTATTCAGTTTAGGACTTGAGAAGGATGAATCTTTATTTAGGATTTTATTTTCGTAGGTTAACTTACTTAGAACTTCTATCAACCCAATTAATGGGTTCAGGCTGAGTTGTATTCAGTTTACGACTTGGGAAGCTAGAAACTTACTCAAATTAGACTTATGGTATTTGTATAAATAGGCCTTGAGCTCTATGGATGGGAAAAAAATAACTTTTATTCTCAATAAAGTTCTACTTTAGTGAATTTTCTCTCTTCCTTGTGGATTCAAGGAGTTCTTAACAGAGGCAACGGTGTTTTCTTTGTCTACCATGCTTGTTGCTACGTCAAGTGGTATCAGAGCGAGGCTCTCCTTGCTTAATGTCTAACGACGACGCAACTAGTAGCAACCCTAGGGACGGTGCTCCTATGGGTAATCACATCAGCTGTGAGTATTTTGATTTGACCATGGAGGCAATCCAAAACTCACTTGCAAGGTTGATGCTAAGGATGGATCAACTTGAAGGCCTGAATCAACCATGTCGACGGATCGATGAAGTGACTCGCGATCCAATTGGTCGAGGAAAAGCTCCGCAAGTGAATCCAAAGGGTTTACAAATCCTTGAAAACTCCAGCGATGAAGAAATTGAAGACATCCTTCATCGACCAGTTTCTGAACATGATAGACGTCATGATTTTCGCTTGAAGATTAATCTCCCATCTTTCAATGGCCAACTTCAGATCGAATATTTTCTCGATTGGCTCGCTGAAGTGGAATAGTTCTTTGACTACATGGAGATTCCATCTTCGAAGAAAGTGAAGCTTGTTGCTTATCGACTAAAGGGGGGTGCATCAGCATGGTGGGAATGCATCCAGTTGGAAAGGACACGCCAAAATAAAGCTCCAATTCGAGCATGGCCACGGATGAAGGCTCTTCTCGAAAAGCAATTCCTTCCCATAGATTATGACTAGGTACTCTTTCAGCAATATCAAAATTATCGACAGGGTAATTGTAGTGTGAAGGCATATGCTGAGGAGTTCTATCGCCTATCAGCACGTAATAATCTAATAGAGACTGAATCTCATCAAGTGGCAAGATTCATCAGTGGGCTACGCACAACCATCCAAGATAGGATTTCTTTGCAACCAATTTGGATGGTTAATGAGACTATGAGGAGTGCAACTCATGTGGAGTCCCAATTGGAGCGACCTATCATCAGAAATCAGGTGGGGAGAACCATTGGTGAGAATTCAAAAGGAGCACAATCTATTCCTAATAGAGGTGTAGCTACACAACCTCCTCGACCTCCCACACAAATGAGTCTTGAAGCTAGACCTACAAGGCTATCAGGAAACACTACATCAGCAAAGAACCCAAGTTCAAATCCTGATCTAAAGTACTATCACTGTGGAAAACTTGGACATCGTTCTAATATTTGTCCAGCAAGACAACTTGTGAACTTGGCTATTGAAGATAATTTTGTGGCTGACAATTTACATGACTCAAAAGATGATGACCTAGCTTGTGATCAAGAAAACTATGAAGATGGAATATTCGAGGAGCCTGATGGTGAAAGGTCATCTTTAGTAGTTCGGAATTTGATGTACATCCCAAAGTAAGAGAAAAATCTACAATGTCACAATATCTTCCGCACTCGATGTACAGTAAATGGCAAGATCTGTGCATGATTGTTGATGGGGGAAGCAGTGAAAATATCATCTCCAAGACTATGGTTGACAAGCTTCAATTGAAAATGGAATCACATCCCTCTCCCTACAAGATTAGCTGGATTAAAAAGGTTGGTGAAACCAAGATAACTGAACGGTGTCAAATTTATTTTTCCATTGGAAAATTCTACAAGGATGAGGTAACCTGTGATGTTGTGGAGATAGATGCATGTCATATTCTTCTTGGCAGACCTTGGCAATTTGATAGAGATTCTACACATCGTGGGTGAGATAATCGCTACATCTTCTTCAAAGATGGAAAGAAAATTATCCTTACCCCCATTGGCGAAAAGCGTCGACCCAAAAGTTTACAAGAGGAGGGTCACTCCTTCCTGATTGTGCAAAATTTTATAAATGAGTCTAGAGAGACATCTCAAATATTTGTTGTGATTGAGAAAGGAATGGACACAATGCCCACTGAAGCTCCAAAAGGCTTGCAACCCTTCCTAGATGAATTCAAGGAAATCATGCCGGATGATCTTCCTGATGAACTACCCCCAATAAGAGATATTCAGCACCACATTGACCTTGTTCCTGGAGCAAGTTTACCAAATCTGCCCCACTACAGAATGAGTCCAAAAGTGTCACAAATTTTACAAGACAAGTTTGAACAGTTGATCAGAAAAGGAATGGTCAGAGTCAGCATGAGCCCATGTGCAGTTCCAGCCTTATTGACACCAAAGAAAGATGGAAGTTGGCAGATGTGTGTAGATAGTCGAGCTATCAACCGAATCACGATAAAGTATAGATTCCCAATTCCTCGCTTAGAGGACATGTTGGACATGTTGGAAGGGTCAAAGGTGTTCTCCAAGATAGATTTGAGGAGTGGATACCATCAAATCAAATTAGACCCGGTGATGAATGGAAAACTGCTTTCAAAACAAAAGAAGGACTTTATGAGTGGCTTGTTATGCCTTTTGGACTCTCAAATGCACCAAGTACCTTCATGCGATTGATGAATCAGGTACTCAAACCTTTCATTGGTTATTTTGTTGTTGTTTACTTTGATGATATCCTGGTGTACAGTCATAATGAAGAAGAACATAAAAGGCATCTAACAGAAGTACTTACTGTGCTGAAGAAGGAGAAGTTGTACATCAACTCAAAGAAATGCCATTTTATGACTGACCACTTGGTGTTCTTGGGTTTTATTGTAAGTGCAGAAGGCATTCATGTTGATGAAGAAAAGGTAAAAGCTATTAAGGAATGGCCGATACCCAGAAGTGTATCAGAAGTTAGAAGCTTCCATGGACTGGCAATATTCTATCGGAGCTTCGAGAAGTTATTCGAGGTAGACTGTGATGCTTCATACATAGGCATTGGAGCCGTTCTATCTCAGGAAGGAAGACCAGTAGCTTTCTATAGCGAAAAGTTGAGCGAAACTCGAAAGAAGTGGTCAACATATGAGCTAAAATTTTATGCGGTTGTACAACAGTTCGTCATTAGAAGCACTATCTAATTCAATGAGAGTTCATTCTATATACTGACCACCAAGCTTTGAAATTCATTGATAGCCAGAAGGACTTGAATCACATGCATGGTCGATGGTCATCATTCTTACAGCAATACACCTATGTTTTAAAACACAAATCTGGACAAAAAAATAAGGTGGCAGATGCTTTGAGCTGCAGGACAGTCTTGATGGTAACTATAAGCAACGAAGTTGAAGGGTTTGATTATTTGAAGGAATTGTATGCTGAAGATGAAGATTTTAAAGAGGAGTTTAGAAAGTGCCAAGCAGGACAAAGAAAAGATTTATATCTCCATGAAGGCTTTCTCTTTAAGGGTCGTCTTTGCATTCCAAGGTGCTCCTTAAGAGAAAAGGTGGTGAAAGAGTTACATAGCAGTGGCCTAGCAAGGCATCTTGGGCATGATAAGAGCATTGCACTAGTTGAAGAGCGCTACTACTGGCCACAACTTAAGAGGGATGTCGGTCGTTTTGTACAAAGGTGCTATGTATGCCAAACAGCCAAAGGAAGCTCTCAAAATATTGGCCTTTATACCCCATTGCCTATGCCAAATGCCCCATGGGAGGATCTATCGATGGATTTTGTTTTGGGCCTCCCCAAGACTCAACGAGGCTTAGATTCAATATTTGTTGTTGTCGACAGATTTTCCAAGATGGCACACTTCATTCCATGTAAAAAGACAGCAAATGCAATAAGGGTAGCTAATCTATTCTTTCAAGAGATTGTAAGGCTATATGGAGTGCCAAAGACTGTCACTTCTGATCATGACACAAAATTTCTAAGTCACTTTTGGAAGACATTGTGGAGGCGATTTGATACGTCTCTACAATTTAGCAATGCTTATCATCCACAAACAGATGGACAAACTGAATTGGTGAATCAAACACTTGTAAACATCATTCAGTGTCTTGCAAGAGACAAACCAAAGCAGTGGGATTATGCACTCACACAAGCTGAATTCGCTTTTAATAACATGAAGAACAGGTCCACAGGAAAATCACCATTTGAAATTGTCAATGGAAGAACCCCAAAGCACCCGCTGGATTTGGTGGTGTTGCCCAGATTGCCAGGAACAAGCATAGCTGCAGACAATATGGTGGAGAGAATTATTGAAGTGCATACTGAGGTAAAGAAGAAATTAGAAGAATCCAATGCCAAATACAAAATTAAAGCAGACATTCATAAGCGTCCAAAAGAGTTTCAAGAAGGAGATCTGGTGATGGTGCACTTGAGGAAGGAACGGTTTTCAGCTGGAACTTACAACAAACTGAAACAAAAGAAAATTGGGCCACTGAAGATACTAAGAAAGATAAACATCAATGCCTATGTCATCGACCTCCCGAAGGATTTGGGAATCTCAAACACTTTTAATATTCAAGATTTGTTTGACTACCATGCACCTGAGGACTGCAAGTTACGATAAAATAACTCGAAGATGAGTTCTTTACAAGAAGGGGACACTGATGTAGGACGCTCAAAAGAAGTTCAAAAATATCAAAAGGAGCTAATTCAGAAGTCAAGGAGTCATGACAAATGATTTGGTTCACTCCTTTATTTAAACTTAGGATTTACCTTACTTAGTATCTTTCTATGTTTAAATTCTCTTCATTATGATGTCATAGGTCTTATTTTCGGATTTCACTAACCCAAGACTAATTTTGGGCTGAATCCTATTCGGTTTAGGACTTGAGAAGGATGAATCCTTATTTAGGATTTTATTTTCATAGGTTAACTTATTTAGAACTTCTATCAACCCAATTAATGGGTTCATGCTGAGTTGTATTCAGTTTAAGACTTGGGAAGCTAGAAACTTACTTAAATTAGACTTCTGGTATTTGTATAAATAGGCCTTGAGCCCTATGGACGGGAAAAAAATAACTTTTATTCTCAATAAAGTTCTACTTTAGTGAATTTTCTCTCTTCCTTGTGGATTCAAGGAGTTCTTAACAGAGGCAACGGTGTTTTCCTCGTCTACCACGCTTGTTGCTACGTCATGTTTTATCTAGCATTAGATATAAAGTGCCACATTGGCATATAGATGTTGTAATAGCAGTTGTCTTGGGAAGGATTCGTCCTTTGCAAGGATCCTCCAAAGGAGGTCTAAACTTTTAAGCAAGCATCTGGAACTGATGAACAAATAGAAAATTTCCACATCTATAACAACACATATGATGAGTACACTTTAGAGGATGAGGATTATGACCCCTTTATGTACATCAATAAGAATCCATCACTTTACTAAAATGTCATAAAGGTGAAAACCTTTGGAAGAAACAAATCTCACCTATTGAAGATCAAGAGAAAATGATTAATCATATTGTTAATCAAGAATCAAAACTTATAAAAGGGGTAATTAAAACTAATGAAGAGGAGAATATATTAGACCAATCAAGTAAGATTCCTACAAAATTTTCAATCTTAAAACTCATTGTTGGTTCAGCTAAACATAAGGAGATGCAATCTAAGACTTAAGAACTCAAGAGTAACATATCCTCTAAGAGGTTAGCTGCCATTTGCAAAAATATCTTCCAAAATACCAACATAAACTTCTCAAATCATGATCTACCTAAGAAAAAACTTAGAGATGCTCCACTTCAAATCTTGGTAGGAATTGACAATAGCATAGTTGATTCAATGCTCATTGACACTGGGGTCTCACTTAAGATCTATACCTTGGCCACATTAAAGTACCACAAAATTCCAAAAGGTTAGATGATCATCGCTGACATCAACATCATGGCCTTTTACAACTCCAAAAGGAAGTGAAAGTGATGAATTGGACTACCCTTCACAACTAGACCACTCACTACTGAAGTTGTCATCCATGCCCTTGATATCCCCTCTTACAATAGCTTGATGCTTGATTGAAGGTGGTTGTGGGATATGAAAGTTGTGTCTTCCACTGAATATCAATGTTTGAAGTTCTCTCATGAAGGCACAATCATAACAATTCTTGGAGATCTAATGGCAAAGAATAAAGATTGTCAAGCCATTCATGAGTTGCCTCAAATGATGTTCACCATCTTGGCTTTGAATTTGATCCCATGTTTTCTTGAAAGACCTGGGCTATGTCTAAAAAACCCAATCCCCACCTTTAAGTAGCCTCAGCCACTAACAAAAAAAACCAATTTCTATTTGTAAGAACCTTGGTCCACCACCCAAAAAATCTCCTATTCCTTTTGGCAATTCACATCTATTCCCATTGATGTCAAATTCTCCCCTTCTTAATGACCCATGGGACATGATATTTAGCATAGGAAATTGACCAAGATAAAGATTCAAAACAAAATAATATGTCATGCATGAGCCACCTCTTGAAGGCTTTCAAAAGAACAAGGATCTCAATTCTTTGGTTATTAGGGGAAAAAAGAGAGATCAATTCCAAACTTCTACCAACTATTCTAAATAATGGAGGCCACTTGAATCACCTAAGAAATCCCACTCCATCATACCAAGTGAAAAAGCTAGTATGTTAGCGAGCATATTTTCTTTTAGGATATGGAACACACACCAGTGGTTGAAGATGAGAAGCCCCCAAGTAGTAGTAAAGTCAATAATTTGGTCCACAATTAGGATACATTATGTTTGATCCAAATTCTAAAGAATAATCCCACTAATAAACTCTACCTAAAGTTCCCACCTTGCTCACAATCAAAAGCACATATGTAACCTAAGTTCCCTTCTGCCTCCCTATTAAAACCATTCCTACCATTATATGGCTTCCCTCTTCCAAATACTTCACCCATAGTTGGCGTACCACACCACATGTCCACAAAGGATCAATGATAAGTTGAGGATCAGAGGAGCTACTAATGATGGAAATCAGAGTGTTTGATGACAATGAAAGGGGCATAGCCCTGCAAGATAAGAAATGTGCTCTATAGGCAGAAAAGGTGAAACATCACTTACCACTTGAGTGGAGGTTATGTTTATTTAGTTTATATTTTTATTTGCATTTATTTTCCATATATTTCTTCTTCTCCATGTTATCTTTGTTTAGTTTATATTTTTATTTGCATTTATTTTTATTATATTTCTTCTTCTTCTTCTTCTTCTTCCTCTTTTCAAAATTTTTTTTTTTCCAAATCACATCAAGGATTGGCAAACACCTCTTTTACTTATAGGAACAACACTAGATGTAAAGGAAAAGTTGGTGATGATGTGAAGTCCCAAAAGAGGCAAATCTCATCTAAAAAACCAAGACAAGAGAAACGAGTTCAAAGAGTAAGAACCATTTACAGTCTACAAGCTCATAAAGCTCAGGTCCTTCAAAAGAAATGAAATCACAATAGAAAAAGGTAAAAATTCCAAAGAGTTAAAAGATTGGATCATATATCATAATCGAGATGGACTAACCCAACCTCATCTTGATGCATTATCTACCAAGAAAGACCACCAAAATAGTAAGTACTAATTGACATTTATAGGTGAGTAAATCATGAAAATCGAGATCAATAGGAATCAAGCAATCAAAGCCAAGATGAAGGAGGTTGATCATTTGTAAGAACAAAGAAGAAAACAAGAAGTCGCTTGAAACAAGTCACCAATGAAAGCATCACACTAGACAATAGTCAAAAGAGAAACCAATTTGTCAATCATCCACAATCTGAGATGAAAAATATTTCTGAAACTCAAGCATGCCCGATCAAATAGGAGGACATAATCAAAGAGTACTGTGAGGTTAGTGTGGTCAAGAAAAACAAAAAAAGGATTTCTTCACTGTTGAGTTTTAGATGTCTTGAACTCTAATTAGAGTTTGAGTTAAAGTAGAAATCCAAAGTTGGATTTAGATTTATATTATTAGGAGTTGTAATTGTGTAAAACTCTGACCCAATAAGAGTCTATAAATATACTATAATATATAGGGCTTATGTGTGGCGTAGTATAGAGGTTGAACTAGAGAGAAATAGAGAGAGAGGAATAGAGAGAATAGAGAGAAGAGAAAGAGAGAGAGTGTTGGCTCTTGTGTGTGGGTCTTCTAGTGCTTCTCTGTGGTCTCTCGTGGTGGTTCCTCGTGGTACTTTCTTGGAGATTCTTTCTGAAGGTGGAGCCATTGCCGAGGCTTGGAGAAAGAGTTTAGTTGAGTAAGAAAGAGTGAAGTCCTTCTTGTAAACTTTTGTAAAAGCCTTTATCTATTGATAGTGGATCTCCCGTTGTCTTATTTTGTTATTTTCTTTTATCTTATATTACTTCTCATTTCTTGTGTTGTTTGAGAACAAGGTGATTCGTGAAACTTCCACTGCGAATCCCAACACTTCACATCTACATTTTCTCTATATGCAAATAAAAGTGATATGTAACTAGTTTTTTATGAGCATAGGAATTAGGGAGATATACAGCGATTAATGGACTTGAAACAAGTAAAAAAATAAAAAAATGACAATGTCAACTTGATGAACAAGATCAAGCTTCACTATTGATAGAGATGAATATGGCGATAATTCATACCAGCCCTAAATGAAAAAGAGCCCTATATGGTGTTGTTGCCTCGATACTGAAGCATGGAATCCAAAAAATAATAAAAATAAAAAATAAAAATTCCACCCAAGTGGTACATATTCCCAAAAGGATGCTAGAGTTTTGGCATCAAAAAAACATGCCCCAGCCACTTGGTGTATGAAATAATTCATACATCAAGAGGTTGGCATATGAAACAAAAAAATAAAATAAAATAAAAAATCAGGGAAATTTCAAAAAATAGAAAAAAAATCAGAAAAAAATTAGGAAAAACTTTCTTTGAAGTTTGAGTCAACAAATTGTACCCCACCACATGAAAGATGCAACAGCAGTCCACCAAACAAGTCATGTCCCATTATGCAATCTCTCGACCCTACAACTATCTCCTCACAAGAATAGCAATGCAAAAGGCTTCACCAAAAGTACTCAAATCTATCTTTGGATCAGAAGAGAGCAAAGCATCCTCATTGTGCCCTTATTAGCCCACTTTTATTTCTTCTAAACTATCTCTTGAAGGAATAGTGATGTAAAAGGCTCGACAAAAAAGCCTTTAAAACTATCCCCAAACCATGAGAGAGTGTAAAGTCCTTGATGTGTTTTCATGACTTCTAACCTCTCAAAATGGTCATAAGAAAGATTATGAGTTCCTGGATTGATTTGCATCCCATGTTAAATCAACTTCTTGACTTGTTTGAAGCCAATAATCAAATTTGGAATCGCAATCAACCACTTGGGATAACTAAGAAATCCAAAAAAGTAATCTCAAAGAAAAAAATCAATTTTAAATTCTATTAGTGAGCCATCAGGTATTATGCAAATGTGACTACTAATAGGCACAAGCCCCTCTTGTTAATTACCCAAACAATTATCAAATCCTCCTAAAGTAAGAAACTTAACTAATAAAATAGAGACACAAAGAAAGAAAGTGCATGATCTAATTAATTTGATCTTGGGGTTACATAGCTTAAGAAAGAGTATACTCTCACCTTACAATTTAAATAATCTAAAATATTTAATTCATAACACACGACAAAAAATAAAATAACATTAAAAGGAAATTTCATACTCATCCACTACCCCATTCCTATGTGCTTGATTAAGTGTGATGCAATGGATGGCCTATTTGAAACTTGACTTGGATGGGTGCGTAGTTTAATCCTTGGTGGATGTTGATAACTTTGCTTAACTTTGGAGTATTACTAAAGGTTTTGGCTTATCTCAGCTGATCCTATTTGACCTTGAAGTTGTAGATCCATGATTGACCACCTGGGATAGCTAAGAGATCTCCAGAATCAATCTTGAAATAATAAATAAAATTTAAGATAGTTTGAATGTGCAATCAGGTATTATGGGAAGATGACTTCTAACAGGCCCAAACTCCTACTATTAATAACCCTAACAATTATAAGAAATCTCCTAAAGTGAAAAATCTTAGCTAATAAAATAGAGACACAAAAAATGAAAAACATGATTTGGTTATTTTTAGAAAGGGTTTGGGAAAGGATTGATACTTGCCATTGCCCTACTCACTACTGGATCGAGTAGAACTTGACCACATGGGTGCTTGTAGATAACTTTACTTGATTTCAAGGTATGGCAGATTGTCTTAGCTTATGTTAGTTAACCACATGAGGGTTCGAAATATCACCAATAGCTTTCTACTTGTTAGTTGACTTTTTTTTATATTTGACTTGGGAGGATGATTAGCTACCTTAGCTTATGTTAATTATTATTGATTTAATAATTGATGGTCCTTTAGACTTATTGTTAATTAAATTTGAAGCATCACCAATGATTTTTAGGCTAGTGTTGGTTGAGCTCAAAGTGTTACCAATAACTTTGTGCTTGTTGTTGGTTGACTTCCTTCAAACACAATATTTGGCTTACTGACTAAGAAAGTTCAAGCCTACCTTACTTTGATTTGAAATGGTTAGAGGCCTTGGCTTATGTTTTTTACCATCTCTAATTTGATAATCGACAACCTTTTGGCTTATTGTTGATTAAATTTGAAGCATCACCAATGACTTTTATACTTGTGTTGGAGGAGCTTGAAGTGTTACCAATGCCTTCGTGCTTATTGTTGGTTGAGTTCTTTCAAACATGGCATTTGGTTGATTTACTAAGTGAGTTCCAAGTTTGCCTTAATTCAATTTTGATTTGAAAGAATGATTAGCAATTGTAGTTTATACTAATCATTCCTATCTGATAATTGATGACCTCCTTTGCTTGTTATTGATTAAATTTGATATGTTCTTAATGAATTTGAGTTAGTTGTTGATTAACTCCACTTTGATTTGAACTTGGTTCGATCTGGACTCAATTTTATTTCTAGCCTAGTTCAATTCAATTCGATGTTCAGACTTGGTTTGAATTCAAATATAATTTGATTCAGTTTGATTTTTAGTCTTGATTTCAATTCAAGTCTACTTTGATTCAATTTAATCTTAAGACTTCATTTCAGTTTTGGTTCAAGCCTAATTTGATTCAATTTGATGTTCAAACTTGGCTTTGGTTTAAGCCTAATTTGATTAAATTCAAATGGTTCAAGTTTGAATTCATTCAATTCTATGTTTAGACCTATTTTTGGTTCAATTCTATTCAGACTTAATCCGAGTTAGGTTTGACCTATTTAACAGATTTTAGGTTCAAACCTTATGGGAACATGATTTCAAATAGGTGCAAACCCTATTATCAATTACCCTAACAATTATTAGGAATCTCCTAAAGTGAGAAACCCTAAATCCTAAACTAGAGACATGAAAAAAGAATGAAATCATTTAATTATTTTAAGAAAGGGATTAGGAATGTCTTGATTCTTGCTCTACCTTGCTCCCATGCACTAGATCGAGTGGAACTTGACATAGATGGGTGTTTTTTGATAACTTTGCTTGATTTTAGGATGTGGTTAATTACCTTAGCCTATGTTAGTTGACCTCGTGAAGGTTCAATGTATCACCAATGACCTTTTGCTTATTATCGGTTGACTTCTTTTGATCATTGACTTGGGAGAATGATTAGCAGTCTTAGCTTATGTTGATCATTCTTAATTTGATAATCAACAACCCTTTTGACTTATTATCAATCAAGTTTAAAGCATCGCCAATAACTTTTATACTTGTATTGGTTGAGCTTGAAGTGTTACCAATAGCTTTGCATTTATTGTTGGTTGACTTTCTTCGAAGACAACATTTAGCTATCTAACTAAGCAAGTTCAAGTTTGTTTCACTTTGGTTTGAAATGATTAGCAACCTTGTCTTATGCTATCTATCTCTGATTTAATAATTGATGACCTTTTTGACTTATTGTTGATTAAATTTAAAGTATCACCAATGACTTTTGTACTTGTGTTGAATAAGCTCAAAGCATTACTGATGGTTTCATACTTGTTGTCAATTAACTTTCTCTAAACACAAGATATGGTTGACTGACTAAGCAAGTTCAAGTTTGCATTAATTCAATTTTGATTTGAAAGAATGATAGAGGCTTTAGCTTATGCTAATTGTTCCCAATTTGATAATTAATGGCCTCTTTGAATTATTGTCAATTAAATTTGAGGTGTTGTTGATGACTTTGAGCTTGTTGTCAACTAACTCCGCTTTGATTTGAGCTTAATTTGATCTGAACTCAATTTTATTTCAATCCAATTTAATGTTCATACTTGGTTTTGGTTAAAATTTTATTTGATTTAGTTTGATATTTAATCTTGATTTTGGTTCAAATCTAATTTGATTCAATTCTATGCTCAATCTTGGTTTTAGTTTAAATCTGACTTGATCCAATTCGAGTTCAAACTTGGGTTTTAGTTCAAGTTTGAACTGATTTAATTTTATTTTCAAACTTATTTTTGGGCCAATTTTTTTCAGACTTAATTTGAGTTGGATTCAACCTATTTAATGTATTTTGGGTTCAACCCTTGTAGGTTCCTATTGGATCCTTATTAGATCTTGAATCCAACCCTTGTTGGGTTCTTCTTGAAAGCCCTAGAAATCACCTAAGAGAGGAGAAGAGGCAGGGGAGGGGGGTGGTAATTAGGTGTTATGAGACAAATAATGATTTTAAATAAAATCAAAACCAATTCAAATTACCAAAGCAATTTCACGCAAATTTTCATCAACTACAAGTGCAATAATATAAAGAATGAATGCATATGATATAATTTAGTTTGGATACAAACTACTCCTATTCCTGAGCCCTTGCCTCACTCTCGAGGACTTCAACTCTATTAGAGTATTGATTCATTGGTGAAGCTAATTCCTTACACTTGATCTTGCTCCAACCTATAATATATCCTCCAAACTGGAGCTTGAGTCCCTCAACCACCCCAAAAAACATTGGAATGGATTATAAGTGGAACATATTTAAGAATGATATACTTTTATGCTCACAACAAAATGTCTCAAGAATGAGTGAAAAGGCAATAAAAGTTTGGTCTACAATTGGAAAGCTTAGAGCATAAGATGGCTAGAGAACTAGAAGGGCTTTGATTTGCAAATATTTAGAAGTTATAAAACTATTTAGGAAAATCCATCCTATTCTATTTATACCTTATAAGTTGAAACTTGCTATTGGGAGTGAAATCTCGTAGCTTACTTCATTCTAATAGTAAAAAAACTAGCCATTAGTGATGCAGAAAATCCAAACCGATTGACCAAGTTCTTGGATAATCGGTCGACTAGTTTTTGTCTACTAGAACTGGAAGATTTCTCAACCAGTCATCTGGTTCCAAATTGGTCATCTAGCTCTGATAACAAATCAAAACTAGAATTTTTTTAGTCAGATGTCCAGTTCATGAATCAATCATCTAGTCTTGCATAGGTCAAAAGATTTGAATATACTATCTACCACAAATGGTCATCCACTAAGTCAAGTAGATGTCCAATTCTATTAAAAAAAAACTATGTTAAAAGTTTTCTGCAAAACTCAATGTGATATTTGTGCTCTAAGCAATCAATCTCAAAATAAATTTTTGACTCAACTAAAATAAAAGACAATCTAAACCTAGTCGATGTCAAGTTCTTGAGTTACTTTGGCCATGTCTGTGTCATTCTTGAATCTTCAAGTTGTTGAAGACACCTTCAAGCCACTTCCAAGCCATCCTTTGATCTCTTTAAGTCATGCTCACTGATCCACAATCACACTTCCTTTTCTTTAAAGCTTTTGAATGTACCCTTGAGAGCTTTTGTTGATAAAGCCTTGGTCACTATCTATTTTGGTCTGAGAGGCTCCTCAAGAACTCAATCCACTAGGCCAGTTTTTTGTCAATCTGCACATAACAAAATTGTGAAGAAGACTACTAAGAACTCTTCAACAGTGATCACTCTGATACTCAAGTTAGTATTGAATCTCCGAAGTATAATGGACAAGAGAGAAATAGCATTAGTCCTTTACCTCTCTGACTGGGGTGTTGTTTATAATGCTCCCAAAGATTTGGTGTATCCAGATCCTATGATCTCGGATAACCATTCCATTGAATTTTTCATAAAGAAGGGGTCAATCCTAGATCCCTTGTGATTGACTTTTAAAATGACCGCGGATTAATTGGCTAGTATGTCAGTGCTAATAGACTGAGTCTAGTGAGTTCAATTACAGCTGAGTTTGGGTTATAGTTGTCCTTTCCCATGAGCTCATCCATATCTAAAGTTACCAACCTGCCCTTAGTGCAGTCACATCTATTTCACAACCTGCCCATTAAGCTCAGCTTCACTGACTTTTTAGCTCAAGAAATTCAGTTCAGAAGTTGCCCTTCAATTACCTTGGCTGGCAATTTTAGATTGGGTTAACACACATCCAATCTTTCCCAAACCATCACTTTGATGTATTATCAGTGCTCCCCAACTCTAGGCCCCATACCACTAGTTTAGGGACTTGAGTTTTCAAGCTTCTCCTTGTTGCTTGTCAAGTGGGCTTAGCCTATGATCATCATAGCTTAGCTAATCCGAGCCTATAGTTCCTTCTTTGCCTTGTCCACTCTTTATGCCTTCTCTGCTCTTTTTCAAGGAAACTAAGGTGGGGCATGAGGTATCAATAGCCGTGATGCTCGAGAAGCATGTATCTGTCTATCCTGACACCCTTTGAATGAAAGGAATCATATTCCATGATGCTTGGAGAAATGGGTTGCTGCCTCATCATGTACTGTGTAATCATTTAGGGTTTTGCTTCTTTTCAACGTGCCAGTCTATTAGGTACCCACTCTCTTATTGGGGTTATCTTTGGTGTGCCTTGTGATTTATCTTTGGGTTTTTGGAATCAAATATAGGACACATATCAACGAATCCAAATGAGGATCTTAAAGGTCTAGACATTTGGACTTTGTCGATTCTAATCAATCCACCTAGAAATAATTTGATGGTAAGGTGAGGCATATATAAAGGGTGATATAATCTTTTCTTTCTATTTTAGTGAATTTTTGAGCCTTTTCTTAGTTTCTTCATTCCTTTAACAGTAATCTCATTTGTTAATGGTGTCCTCTTTTGCTCCATTTGGTTCTAAAAAAAGATCCTTAATTGTTGAGAAGGAAAGCATCTTGGGATAGGTGGCCCATGCCCTAAAGAAGTCCTCAGACCCCATAGTGTCTCGACACCATTCTCTAGAGGCTAGGGCTCACCAAAGGAGGTGTGCAGGACTATCGATTGTTCATCCATCTCTCTCCCTATCTCGAAGGTTGCCTAACCCTCCATTTTGCCACCCACCGTGAAGACTACCATATCTTTTGTCATGCCTTCGACTACACTATTCGCCATAGGGTGGAGCTTCAAGGCCACAAGGGGGCCGTTTTCTAAAAATGTGACACCTATCGTTGCCTTCAGTTTCCCTATTTAAATAACTTTTCATTCTGCTTTTGATGATCCTAACAAAAATATTTTTCTAGGTTGATTTGGGCCTTCTACATGAGTGGGGTAATCCTTTGTTCCACAAGGCCGATCCTAAAATCTCTCCCGAAGTCCATCATCTTTTAGTGTCCTTAGTTGAGGAGGTAGAAAAGGTTAGGTCTGCTCTCACATGATTTGATGATGCCTATTTGGAATAACATGGCCTATCCATTGCTCAAATGGCTAGTATGAAACTTAGCTCTCAAGACTTGGGCTTCCTTAATTTTATAGTAATGTTTGCTTTAGTTTAATGAGGTGATTTGTGCTTATGGGGATTTCCAACCTCAACTTCATGAACGAGCTCCTAAAAAAGCAAGGAGGGGCTCCTTAGGTATATTAGCTCAGAAGGAGCTTGTTGCACTAGAGAGACCTACTCCTCTTGCCACGGCATCAAGCCAAGGGAAGGACAAAAGGAGAGGGAGAGAAGGGTTGAGGAACTAATGAGGAGCGGGCAAAGAAAAGACAAGTGCCACCTCATTCCTCTTCTCCTCCTTCCTCAGTTACCTCCTTGAGTGACCATGTTTGTTCACCTTCTTGTGTGATGAAGAAGGTTAATCATGGCCAAGGAGCTGTCTTTGCTCCTGCCCCTTCTCCAACTCGCTCCAAGGTGTGAGGGTACTCTTATCCTAGGCCCTGAGGCTATTTGAGGGAGATAGACACCCAAGAGTATTTTCTTAGGGATTTCAGGGACAATGAAAACACTTCCATTGCCAAGCTTCCTATCAATAAACTCTTCTTAAAGGGAGCCAAAGCTTGTCATGATGTAAGTTTATTCAAATTTGACTTCTTCCATTCTTTCCTTCTTTCAATATTCTAACTTTTAGTTTGGCTATAGGTCCTTCATTTTTTCACTTTGCAAGGCACTGCTTTTATGAAGCCCAGAGGGAAATAGCCTCCGAAAGGGCAGTGTGGAGGAGTTAAAAAGAAAGACGAAGAAAGAGAAGAACCTCCTCATTGCTTAGCATGACTTGGCCTTGTCAAAATGGAGGTGATGAAGACCAACATAGAGGGACTGAAGTCACAATACCAAATTGCCTTGTAGGAGGCCAAGAACACCGCTGTTGCCACCTACCATAGAAGCAAAGAGCACAGCAATGCCCTGAAGATGATGAAGTTGCTTGCCATGACAAAATTCAAGGCCAGCAATTAATATCTCAGGGATTGTGCAAAGCTCTTCACCCAGGGCTTCATTGAGGGTTACCTTATTTGTAGGGATATTGTGAAGCAAACCCATTGCGATTCTAACTTTGACTCTGAAGACCTCCATATCAAGCTCTATAATGACTTCAAGGTTTGATGCCTCAAGAGGGAGTACAAGATGCTTCTTCAAAGGGAGAAGGAGCGTATCATGGAGATGGTGAGTGAGAGTCAAGATGGGGAGGAAACAACAAAGGCTGAAGTTGAGGTTGTTCCGGGCCCGAGAAGTTGGTGTCTCTAAATATTTCTGATTAACTTTATCTCTTCTTTCATAATAGAAGAGTTTTTGTACCAATCTTTCCCTTCCCTCCTGTGTCTGTGTTTTTTGAGCTATAGTTTCAGCTTTCTTAACTTTATCTAATCTTGCATCAATGTTCTCGATGATCAAGATAGTCATGCATACTGATTTTCTTTAGGATGAGTTTCTTAAAGTATTAGTTCAGCCGATGGGTCCTAGGTTCTTGCAAGAATTTCTTCTATGAGTTTTTGAAGTACTCAATACTCCTCTTCCATGGTGGGAGGCTTTCACAGATCAATTAGGATTTCTATAAGGAATGTCTTTAGATAAGAGCATCTTAATGAGCTATAAATTTGATCCCTCCCTATAGCAATTTTGTCAATATTTTGCATCACGGTTTATTTTGTCCACCATGAAGCTTGCCTTAGACCTTGTTTAGATATTAGCATTTTGCATGATATAAGGTTGAAATGTTTTGCTTCATCTGGACCAAATTCTTTACACCTCATGTGAACTAAGGTTTATATGCCTCGGGTGAACTAAGTTCTTTGCATCTCATGTGATCTGAGATCTTTATGCTAGTGATGGATGGAGGTCTTTGCACCTTAGGTAAATTGTGGTCTTTATGGCTCAAATGGATCGAGGTCTTTGCACCTTAAGTGAACTAAGGTCTTTATGTCTCAAGTGGACTAAGGTTTTTGTAGCTTAGGTGTACCGAGGTCTTTACTCCTTAGGTGAACTGAGGTCTTTGTGCCTTAGGTGAACTGAAGTCTTTACGCCCCTAGTGGGCCGAGGTCCTTGTGCATCAGGTGAATTGAATTCTTTACACTTTGGGTGGATTGAGGTCATTGCTCCTCAGGTGAACTAAGATGGGTGAACTGAGGTCTTTACATCTCAAGTGAACTAACATCTTTATGCCTCAGGTGGATTGAGGTCTTTGCACCTCATGTGAACTGAGTTTTTTATGCTTCCTAAAATAGCTCTTGTAACATAAACTTTAATTTTTCAATAGGAGACTCTTTACTATAGAGATAAAATCTTTTGTGGTTGCCAACATTCCATGTCCTCAAAAGAGATTCACCCTTTGGGTGCTTAAGTTTGAAGGCTCCTAGTCCCATGGCATGGGCAACCTTGAAAGGCTAACCCAGTTTGGTGATAGCTTTTATGAATCTTGATTGATGAGTTTATCTTTGTGCAATATCCAATCACTTGGCTACAACTCCCTGCTACACACATGGGTATTGTAATATCGAGCCACCCTTTGTTGATACTTAGCAATCCTAGTTTGAGCCCTTTCTCGAACCTCCAAGGCAAGATCTTTCTCAGCATGGATGTTTGCTTCATTTGCCTCAAGATGATAGTCAATCTGCTAAATGCCATGTTCAGAGGAAGTCAACTAACAATATGCTCAAAGCCGTCAGTCACACTTCAGGCTTAACCAACACAAGCTCAAAAGCTATTGTAATGCTTCAAACTTAATCGACAATATGCCAAAGAAGCCATCAATTATTAAATCAAAAATGATCAGCATAAGTCAAGGCTAGTAATCATTTAAAACTAAACTACAACAAGCTTGAACTTGTTTAGTTAGACAGCTAAATACCTTATTCAAAAAAAAGTTAATTGACAACACATAAATCCATCGACCACACTTCAAGCTCATTCAATACCAACATAAAGTTGTTGGTGACAATTCAAATCTAATCAACAGCAAGATAAGAGGTCATCGATTATCAAATTAAAAATAATTAGTATAAGCTAAGGCCACTAATCATTCTCTTAAACTAAAAATCAAAAGAAGTCAACTAATAATAAATAAAAAACCATCAGTGATATTTTAGATCTTAATTGGGTCAACATAAGATAAAGTAGTCAACCACACTCTGAAATCAAACCAAGTTATCATTATTCACTAAGGATCAAACTAAGCACCCATTCCAGTCAAATTCCACTCCGTCAAGTGAATGGGACTAGGGCAATAGTGAGCATCAAGCATTTTCCCAATCCTTTTCTTATTTCATATAATTTATGATTGTAAATTTAAATTTATTAAATTATAAAGTGAGAGGATATCTTTATTTAAGCCATGTATTTCTTTCTTAAATTAATCAAATCAAGCTTTCTTTTCTTCATATCTCCATCTTACTAATGGGTTTCTTACTTCACAAGGTTCTTGACAATCATCAGGGTAATCAACAACAGGGACTTGCACCTGTTGGAAGTCATATTTCCATAATTTCTTCTTGCACACTCAAACCACTCTCAAATTCATTTGTTATTTCAAAAGTTCCTTCTCAGGGTTCTTAGCTATCTCAGGTGGACGATCATGGCTCTATAAAGGTGAAACTATATATTTCTTCAAGCTGAAAATGCTTGCTGCCTTGAGCTAGAAATTCCCTGCAAATCTAGCTGAAAAATTCATGGTTTCAAGCAGAAGTTCCTTTCTGTTCTGAGCAGAAATCCCTCAATGTTTTGAGCTGAAATCCATCACTGTTTTTAGCTGAAGCTCCTTTCTATGTTGAGCTGAAATCAAAGATGTGATATTTACAACAACCTCCCACCCCTCGCCTCTCAAATTTCTCCAAAAGTCTAGGACTAAGGTGAAAAAAGGTAGGGGTTTATGATATTCTCTCGCCAGCTAGTTGGCATACTATTCCCTGTGGGCCTTCCTTTTGTTCACCAAATTGCAGCCCAAATATTTCTCCCATGAGATTAAATCATAGCCTTCAATTTTTCATCAGCTCAACATCTAATTAAATCTTAACACCTCATCCCAAATCTGATCCAACTTGCAGTCCAAAAATCCAGCCGTACAAATCAACACGGGGATCACCCCTTGCTTCAATCCTAGCCGCTCATTTTCTCACTACCTTTCTTCATCTAACAGCCAACAAATATTCCCAATCGGATCCAATATTAGTGATCCAAAGCTCTGAACTTTTAGTTAAATATGCACCATAGATCATCCCAAAAAATTAGTCCCACACTTAGGCCATAAGTCATCAAGCAATGAAAGTTCAGGTTCTCATGAGATTAATTTGCATGGAGGAGCACTTCACAATCAAGAAGGCAAAGGGGCTGCATGGCATCACCATGCTTTTTCTTTCCTTTTCTTTTTTTTTTCTTTCTTTTACTTTTGCATCTATATTAGAACTACAAACTAGAATTCATCATCATTACATGCATATAAATTTATCCACTAGGAAACCTAAAGAGGGCTAGGGAGAGACCTTCAGGCCCTTCCCCGCCAAGGTGCTAAGTTTCCACTAATTTTCTCACTTTATTTTCTTTTCTCATTTATTTGATACTGTACTCCAAATACTCGTGGAATGTTCCTTTTTACCTCATAGGTATATGCGATGACAAGCTGCAAATTACTAGAGTGGGTATACTTTGTCTCGTGAGGAAACTCTTTTGACTACTCTCAAATATCTTGGGTACCTTGTTGGCTTGGAGACAAATTCAAAACAACATTCAACCAAAAAATTTTGAGGAGATCTATAGCAATTTGTTCTATTGGGGTTGCCTAGCCTAAATCTGATGAGCATGGCAATGCCTACCCCCATCTATTTTGTTTGGGGGAACTATAAATCTAGGGCCACTTTGTAGGCCTTGAGTTATCTTTGCCTAAGCAAGTGTAGGTTGCTAAGGGATGCATGTATGAGAAGTCTCTTCTCCCACTAAATTGGTGGTAAAGTAGATGAACTTAGAGTCATTGTTTGAAGATTTTCTTGGGGGTTCCAAACCCTCTGGTGTCATGCTCACTTAGCACCTCGCAAGATCTAGGGTGTGGCCCTTCCTCTAGTGTAAATAATAAAGCATAGAAATAAAGATGATGATTATTCAATCCTTCATTTTTCATCAAAGGATAAAGAAGTCCATCCCAGTCAATTCTAGTTTAGAGGTAGATGTTAAACTTGATGATGAAAAGGTGGTACTCTAGTTGCATTGTTTGTTGGTTCATATTCTAGGTTGTGACTACATAGACATCTAACTTTTGCCAATGTCCTACAAGAAATTTGGGCCAAAGAGGGTGCCTCCAATGAAAACCATTTGATGCTCAGGTTAGATGCAATATTATTTAGTCTGAGTGCTTGAGCTTATTAGGGCTTATTCCAACCTTGGGCTTATGAGTAACCTAGGGATTGTAGAGTGCCTAGAGCTTATGCAAGAACCACTCAGCACCAAGCTTTGTCATGCTTATGGTAGTGGTGCCTAAGTAGGTCAGGACTTGCATAAGAAAGAAGATGCAACCATGGTGCATGAGGGATGCTTTCCAAGGAGTCTCTAGGCATAAACATAATAAGACGATCTAAATCACTTACCAAGGATTAGCCATGGGCTTTTATTGAAGAGGCAAAAGCTTCTTGCAGAAGTTGGATGGCATAGCTTATAGACTCTAAATTGACTTTTGAGTAGTTCTTTGCCGATAAAAAGCATCTGGAGATCTTCGTTAGCTTATAATTGAGGCACTCCTTATTAATGGTAGGAGTGAAACCACTCTCGAGGCTTCACACATAAGCCTAAGGCCTCACGATGAGAATATAATTTTGAATGTGGTCTATCAAATGAGATCATTACCATTAATGCAGTTGTAGCTTTGTCTCGCTGTAGTGAAGAGCATTATGTGGTGATCGTAGAGGCATGTCAAACTAATAACATAGCAAGGGCTTTGGGGGTTTGTAAACCATTGTGGTTGAGCCATTAGGACTTGACAAGCTAGCAAGCTGTTGATCTAGCATATTGTCATCAAAACATACTGCTAACCTAGGTCGGCTACTGAATTTGCAAGCTCTAGGTTAAGTCAAACCTATTCGGGGGCTAGTTCACTAGACTACTCCCCCCATCAATAGTCGAAGTAGAGGACTTCTGTCTTGGGCTTGAGAATTAGGTCCTAGTTGTTCTCTTTGATGACGAAGGAGCCAAAGTGGGTGACAACAAGTGTAATGTTGGAGACGATGGTAGTGAGGGACATGCTAGGAGTTAGCCCTTAAGACACAGATCATGGCAAAAATCACTTTTTTTCTCTCTCTTTTTTTTCAGATACTTGGGCACTATGCTATAACACGATTTGCATATTGAAACAAAATGAATTAACATGCTCAATGAAGTTTGTTTGAGGTGATCTTTACCATCGAACTGTACTCAAAATTGAAACTAAAATGTCATTGAATTATGACTCAGATGTATCTCAGTTGAACCTGAATTGTGGTCAAATTTGATTAAAAATTGAGTTTGATTAGGACTCAAATTATTAGAAAATTTAGACTCACACTTAAGTTTAGTCCAAGTAGATTGAATGAGTTAGGTATTTGGACTAAAATCAGACCCATAATTTATCCAAAATCTGGACTAAAATGAAAAAATATAAGAAATTTACAAATAGCTTTCTGAATCAAATCAATTCTTATAAAAAGATCCCTGGGATGGAATTTTTATGAATACGTTCATAAAAATTTTGAAATTATAAAATTAGTCCTCACAAAATCTAGGGTTTGTGAGTAAACCAATCAAAAATTTTATATTCATAAATAAATCCCTAAAATTTTTTGTTTTCACAAATAAGTTCAAACTTTGATAAAAAATAAACTACAAAAATTTTAAAAATTTGTAAATAAGTTATTTTTGCAAAAGACCCATGAAATTAGGAATTTAAAATTTGATCTAATCTTTAAAAAACTTACGAATAACCCCCATATTATGCAACACTTGAAACAATACAATTTCATCCATAAATAAGATATCTCATCCACAATTTAAAACGTCAAATAAAAAATCAATTCAACTATATCCAATCTCTAGAGTTTCAAATTTCAAATGAAGATAATCTTCATCTGATCATCTTACATCCATTCAAAATTCAAAAGAAAAGATATTTGTTTGATCTTCTTATCCTCTCAACCATTATAAAAGAATTCATAGTCTTGTAAAAAAAAAGGTGAATTAAAACTAGAGGAGAAGTGAATAGAAAGCAAGAAAATCACTAAAAGCAAACAGGAAGAAGATCAAAAGTAAGAAAAAAAAAATTATGGAAACTTATGTGGGTGTTTATTCTCTTTCTCTATTGTGTCTTAGAGCTTCTCCTCTCTCCTATGTTATATGTCTATCGATCACATCATCCTTCGCTGTAGCCATATCGTCTTGGCCAAGGCAAAGCTAGTCGTGACTGGAACAAGGTCAGTCCCGGTTGGACTTCTATGTCTTCCCTGGCTTCTTCGTTGTCAGCACTACTTTACAGTCGGTTGTCCAACATTGTCGGCCATCTTCACCACATGATCACCACTGTACACCCTCCAATGTCGCCTAGTGAAGCCTGCAATCGCCTCCAACAAAGCCACGTACTGGCTGCTTGCTTTCATTACTGTGCAACCACATTGCTTCGCTCAGAATTTGGAGAGCAAGGCCAAGGCTGAGTCTGCCCCATCCATTATGGCTCCAAGTAGTGATGCCGACTGCCACCTAAGGTGCTGGAGCCACTAGAGCCGACAAGCTCTGTTTCCATTGCTTCCCCAGAAGAAGATGTCGTGATATTACTGATGATGTTCCCTCTCCTAGCTCTCCGACCTCGCCTCACTGTCAACCTCTCCAGAGGGGGCTCGATCAGGCTGGAATTGGCAGCAAAAAGGGGAAAGGCCAGTTCAAATCACCACTGGCCATCAAGAATTAGGGCTCCTTTCGGGAAGAAGGGGAAAGAAGGCTAGAGTAGGACGAAGAAGATGGAAATCCTTTAAAAAAATAAAAAATAAAATTAAAAAGTGCTTATTTCAACCTTAAAAAAAAGAGAGAAACTTTGATCAGCTTCAACAAAGAAGATGCAAGAAAAAAAAGTATATTTCTAAAAAAAAAAGAAGTTGCCTCGATTTATGTGCCTAAACCAATTGGCTTAGCCCCAGCTCGCAAGCTCACCTTAAAATTAATTTTTAACTCAAGGTTTACCGGTGAACTCTTCCAAAAGTCAATTTATCTGAGGTCAACTTGTAAGTTCTCTTGAAAATCAAATTTTGATTGAAGGCCAGCTCTAGAACTTGCAAGAAAGTCAATCATTCTAAGGGTAGCCCGTGGGCTTATTCGAAAATCAAATTCTAACTCAAAACTAGTTTGCGAGATCTCTCGAAAATCAACCAGTCTAGGGCCAGTGGGCGGACTTACCTGAAAACTAAATTTTGACTCAAAGCCAACTTGTTGTCTCGCCTAAAAGTCAATCGGTCTTGGACTAGCCCTCAAGCTCTCATGAAAATCAAATTTTGACTTAAGATCAACTCGTAAACTCACTTGAAAGTTAATAGGTCAAGGGCCAGCATGTGGGTTCATTAGAAAATCAGGGCCTGTTTGTTTTGGGATCAGGATCAAGATCAGCTCATTTCAAAATTTTTTTTTGTAAAATTAATATTTATTATTTTATATTATTATTAAATTAAATTATTATAAAAAAACTAAATAATTTTTTAAGATTTAAATTATTGAAGTCTTAATTTTGATAAAAAAAAAATTGGTTTACAAAAGTGTTTCACTAGTCTTGACCTTGACCTTGACCTTGACCCCCAACCAAACGTCCCTTGAAATTCTAACTTAGGACCAACTTGTCAACTAAACCTAAACTCGATTGATTTCAAATCGGGTGAGCTTGGGTCAAATCAAGTTTGAACCAAATCTCGATTAGGTCAATTCAAATCAAATTGAACTAAACTTAACTTTAATCGGGTTTAAATCAAGTCAATCTAACTTGAATAGGTTCAGACCCAACCCAAATCAAGTTCAAATCAAGTCAACCTAACTCAAATTTGATCACAAACAAAACCCAATCAGGTCCTAACCAAGTCATCCTAAATCAAATCAATTCAAACACAATCCTAATCGGGTTCAAGTTGAGTCAACCTAAAATAGAACCAACTTCAATTTCAACCCTAATTTGCTCAAACTACATTCAAATTAAAGTCTAGTTGGTTTAGACTAAACCCTAGTTCACTCAAAACAAGTTCAAACAAAATCTTAATTAGGTTGAATCAAGTTTGAATCAAACCCAGATTGGGCAAACTGAACTGAAAGCTAAAACTAAATTGGGTCTAATCAGAACCAAAATTAGGTCATCTTGAATGAAAACTTGGTTACACTTGAACCAAAACTAGGCCATATCTAAACCAAAACTCATAAAAACCAGGCCACACCTGAACCAAAACCAAGTTGAATTAAAACTAGAATCATGTCAAATGTAAACCAAAACTAGGTCAAAGTTAAATCAAAATTTGGTTGAACCTAAGCCTAAACCAACTTGAACTTGAACCCAACTCTATTAAGGTTTGAATCTAAACTCAATAAGGGTCCAACATGGGTCAAACCTAATCCAAAATAGTTGTCCTAATTAGATTCAAATTAAGCCAATTTTGCTAAAACTAAATGAATTGATTAAATTAATTTGACCCAAATAAACAATCAAACAACCTAAATTGATCAAATAAATGAACTAAAACTCAAATTGCACTAAACCTCAACTCGATTGATTTCAAATCAGGTGAGCTTAGGTCAAATCAAGTTTGAACCAAATCCTGATCAGGTTAATTCAAATCAAATTGAATAAACTTAACTTCAGTCATGTTTAAATTAGGTCAATTTGACTCGAATAGGTTTAGACCCAACCCAAATCAAGTTCAAATCAAGTCAGCCCAACTCAAATTAGATCAGGACCCAAACCAAATCCAGTCCTAACTGGGTCAACCTAAATCAAATTAGTTCAAACGCAACACTAGTTGGGTTCAAGCCGAGTCAATACGAAATAGAACCAATTTTGAATTAAACCCTAATTGGCTTAAACTATATTCAAATTAAACTCTAATTGGTTTAAACCAAATGCTAATTGGCTCAAAACCCATTCAATCTATACTGTAATTAGGTTGAATCAAGTTCAAATTGAACCCTAATTTGGTCAAACTGAACTCAAATCTAAAACCAAATTAGGTCTAATCTAAATCAAAATTAGGTCAAACCTGAACCAAAATTAGGTCACATTTGAACCAAAACTAGGTCACATCTGAACCAAAAACCATGTCAAACCTAAACCTAAACTAGGTCCAAGCTAAATCAAAACCAGGTTGAACCTTAACCTAAACCAACTTGAACTTGAACCCAACTCTATTAAGGTTCTAATATGAACCCAATAAGGGTCCAACATGGGTCAAACTCAAACCCCTTAACGGGTTGAGCCTTGATACAATTAGAATCTGGTCGGGCTCTGGATCTAAGATGCATTAAGGATCCAATAAAAACCCGATCAGGTTTGGATTCAAGATCCATTAAGGATCGAATGAGGACTCAATCAGGATCAGATCTAAGATCCATTAAGGACCTAATGAGAACCCAATTAGGGTTGAATCTAAGATCTGTTAAGGATCCATAAAGATCCCAATTATGGTTAGATCCATGATCCAATAAGAACCTAATCAAGATTGAATCCAAAATCAATTAATAATCCATCAAGGACCTAATAAAGAACCATTAAGGATCCAATAAGAACTTGGCTAGGGTCAGATTGAAGATCCATTAAGGACCAAGTTCGAGACTCGATGGGAATTTAACAAAATGTCAAATTCAACACGAATCAAATCAAATTAGACATAACCAAAATCAAGTTCTAAACATCAAATTGAATCAAATTAGACTTGATCTAAATGAACTTCTAAACATCAAATCAAATCAAATCAATCTTGAGTCTAAATCAATTTTGAATATTAAACTGAATTGAATCAGATTTAATGAAAATTGAGTACTGAACATCGAACTAAATCAAATTAGACTTGAGTCCATCAAGTTTTGGATATTAGATTGAATTAAATCAGATTTAATCAAAATCAAGTTCTGAATATTGAACTGAATCAAATCATATTTGAGTCTAAATCAAGTTCTAAATATTGAACTAAATTAAATCAAACGTAAACCAAAATCAAGTCGAAACTTCAAACTGAACTAAATCGGACTCAAACCAAAATTAGGTCTAGGTTAGTCGACAATATGCTCAAAGTTGTTGACAATATTTTAAAATTTAATTGATAATACACCAAAGAGGTCATCAATTATCAAAATAAATATG
Source organism: Trichopus zeylanicus subsp. travancoricus (assembly GCA_005019695.1). Taxonomy (NCBI): domain Eukaryota; kingdom Viridiplantae; phylum Streptophyta; class Magnoliopsida; order Dioscoreales; family Dioscoreaceae; genus Trichopus; species Trichopus zeylanicus. Next base: position 922,769 of record RXID01014226.1, read on the forward strand.
ATTAGTACAAGCTAAGGCCACTAATCATTCTTTTTAACCAAACTAAACTAAGGCAGACTTGAACTTACTTAGAAAATTAGCCAAATTCCTTGCTTAAAAAAAGTTAATCGACAACATATTTAAAGCCATCAGCCTAACTTCAAGCTAAGCCAACACATGCTCAAAAGCCATTGGTGCAAATCCATTTGATAATATGCCAATGAGGTTGTTAATTATCAAATCAAAGATGATTAGCACAAGCCATGGCCACTAATCATTCTTTTAAATCAAGTCAAACTAAAGGTAGGTTTAAACTTGTTTAGTCAGTCAACTAAATACCTTCTTCAAAAGAAGTCAACCGACAACATGCTTAAAGTCATTAGCCAAACTCAAGCTAAGCTAATACAAGCTCAAAAACTATTATGGAATCACCCAGGCTATTTTATACTAAGTTTGGGGGGCCCAGAGCTAATGTTTAGTCATTCAAAACATTCCAATGGTCAAAAAAATCTAGCCATTAGAAGATGATGTCACATGTTAAAGCACCAAGAATATATGTTTGGGCATCTGAACACTCAACTTCAAGAGTCCAAACTTGAGGATGGATGTGGGATTGAAATCGGTGGTCTAAGATAGCAAAGACCCCAAGGTGCAACCTCAAAATAACAAATGAAAATGTGTGATTCTTGAAACCATGATTAGGTGTTGTGAAAACATGACTTCCAATAGGCACCAATCCTTGTTGTTAATTACTTTAACAATTATCAAGAACTTTTTAAAGTAAGAAACCTAGCTAATAGAATGGAGACATAAAAAAAGGAAGAAATCATGATTTTATTGATTTGAGAAGAGGGCACATGGCTTAAGCAAGGGCATACCCTCATTTTACAATGAATTTAAATCTATAATCATGGAAAGTGTGAAAATGAGAAAGAGGAAATGGGAAAGAAGATTGATGCTCAATGCTACACCATTTCCATGGAATTGATAAGGTGGGATTTAATTCATATGGGTCTTGAGTTGATCTGTGGTGGATGTTGACAACATGCTGATAGATGTGGTTGACTACTTCAGCTTGCAGCATTATAAATAATTTTTTGGGGTTGACTAACTTGAAGGGTGTGTCACAAATGACTTTTGGGGTTGGCTAACTTTGAAGGGAGCATCACCAATGACTTTTGAGTTTGGCTAGCTTTAAAAGGAATATCATCGATGGCTTCTGTGGTTGGCTAACTTGGAAGGGAGAATCACCAACTATTTATGGGATTGATTGCCTTTGAATGTAGTGTCATCAACTACTTCTAGGATTGACTAGCTTTGAAAGGAGTATCATCAACTACTTTTAGGATTGACTGACTTTGAGGGGAGTGTTACTAACTACTTCTTAGGTTGATTGGCTTTAAGGAGAGCATCATTAATTACATCTGGGGTTGATTGGCTTTGAAATGAGTATCAACTGTTTCTGGGATTGACTAGCGTAGAAGGGAGAGTCATCAACTACTTTAGGGCTAACTGACTTTTGAAGGGAGCATCATCAACTACTTCTGGGATTGATTGGCTTTGAAGGGAGCATCATCAAATTCTTCTAGGCTGACTAACTTTGAAGGAAGCATCATCAAGTACTTTTAGGGTTGACTGACTTTGAAGGGAGTATCATCAACTGCTTCTGGGGTTGACTGGCTATAGGGAGCATTATCAACTACTTCAAGGGTTGACTGGCTTTGAAGGGAATGTTATCAATTGCTTATGGGATTGGCTCACATTGAAGGGATTGTCATCAACTACTTCTAGGGTTGATTTTCTTTGAAGGGCTTTGAATGGTTGACTTCATTTAAGCAAGATGTTTAGCTAACTACCTAAGAAAGTTCAAGCCTATGTTTCATTTGGAGGAATGATTAGTAGCTTTGATTTATGCTAATCATCTTCAATTTAATAATTGATGGTCTTTTTTTCATTGTCGATTAATTTTGAAGAGTCATTGATGGCTTTGAACTTATGGTCAACTAACCTCAAGTGACCTTAAAACCTACCCTAGTTTGGTCCAATTAGATCCTTAATGGATCTTGGGTCCAGCTCTAATTGGGTTCTTGATGGATCCTTAATGGATATTGGATCCAACCCTTGATGGGTTCTTGATGTATCTTTAATAGGTGTTGGATCCAACCCTTAATGGTTCTTAACATATAACCAAACACTTGATGGGTTCCTGAGGGATCCTTAATGGACCTTGGGACCAATCCTTAATAGGTTCTTGACATATCCTTAATGGATGTTGGATCCAACCCTTGATGGGTCCTTGATGGATCCTTATTGGATGTTGGATCTATCTTTTAAGAGGCTCTTGATAGATCCTTGCCTAATCTGTTCATGGATTTGAGTTTGAACCTTAATGGACTTGCATTCAAATTCAAGTCAACTTGGTTTAACTTGGTTCTAGTTTAGGTTTAACTTGATTCTAGCTTAGGTTTGACCTAATTTCTGAACCTATTTGGACCTAGTTTTAGTTCAGGTTTGACTTGATTTAGGTTTAGGTTTGACCTGACTTCTAGTTTAGATTTTGACCTTGCTCTAGTTCAGATTTGACCTGATTTTTGGTTCAGGTTTGAACAAATTTCTAGCTCATGTTGACTTTATTGTGATTTAAGTTTGACCTATTTTTCACTCTAGTTCAGGTTTAAGTTAAGCTTGACCTAATTTGAATTTGGTTTGAACTTGGCTTGACCTGATTGGGGGTTTAGTTTTTAAATTTGATTCAAATTCATTTTGATTATATTCAAATGTGGCTTCACTCAATTAGGGTTTTGATGATTTGATTGGAGTTCTATTTGAACTTATTGTGGTTTAGTTTGGATAGTGTTTAGGGTTCAATTCAAACTTGTGATAGTTTTGTTTGAATGCTATTTGACTCAATCAGATTTCAATTCAAATTTGTCATAGATTAACTTAATTAGAGCTCAATTCGAATTAATTTTGATTGAGTTTGAATTTTGTTTGAGTTCAATTTTAATCTGTTTTGGTTTTATATTAACTTAATTTTGATCTAAATTGATGCAAGTGTATTTCACTCAAAGCTTGATGTGATTAAAGTTGAATTTGAACCTAGTTCACTAGTTTTCTAATTAAAATAGATGACCAATTGGGCAATCACTCGATCAATTGAGAGGGTGTCATTCTAGGCTTATTAGAATTAGAAGATTTGTTCTAATATCGGTTGTCCAATAGAGCAAGTGTCTTTTTTAGTCCGTCGAACTGGATGACTGGTTGAGGTATTAGTTGATCAGCGGAGTGCATGTTGGTCTTTGATGGATGAGAATCAGTCAACTTGTTTGGAAAACCAAATACTGAAAATAAGTTTTTTGTGTGATTGGTGACTAGTTTTAGTCCATTTTTTTTTATCAATTCAAGTTCTTTTGGTGGTTTGCTCAAGTTTATTTGATTTTGTTTATTTATTCTAGCTGAATTAGCTTGAGTTCAACATGATTGAGTCATTTTAATTAATTTATGTTCATCAATTTTATTTTGATTTGGGAGCACTTGGGCTGTCACGAGCGTGCATGGTGAACCTAAGTTGTTTAGACCTTCAGGCGAGCTTGTAAACTAGTCTTTAGTCTAAATAGATATTCGGACAAGCCCGTCAAGTAACCATTAGTCCAAATAGACCTTCAGGTAAGCATGCAAGATGGCCTTTTGTCCAAATTGGCTTTTGGGCCAGCCTGCGAGTTGGTCCTTAGCTGAATTGAATTCCAAGCGAGCCTACAGGCTGGCCCTTGGTCAACATGGGTTTGGACTAGCTTGCAAGCTAACTCTAGGCCAAGATTGACTTTTGGGTAAGCCCATAGGCTGCCCTAGGTTAAATGGCTTTTGAGTGAGTTCACAAGCTAGCCCTAGGCTAGAGGTGACTATCAAGTAAGCTTGCAGGCTAGCCCTAGGTCATGGTTAATAGGAGCTCATTCAATTTTTCTCACATGGGATGTTCTTTTCTTTTTTTTATTTCTTCCTTTGTCTTCCACTCTTATCATCTTCTTCTCTCTTATTTAGAGACCTCCATGGCATGTTTGAAGCTTTGAACTCCACAAGCTAGTGGAGCTTGGTGAGTGGCATGATAAGGATGTGGCTCAGATGGTGTTGTAGTAAAGACAGGCTTGTGGGTGACCATAGTGGTGTTGCAATAAGGGTGCAAAAGGAGCACAGGGAGGGTTGGGGGTGTCTATAGTAGCAAAGGAGATAGCAGGAGTACAGGAGGGCCATGGGTGGCCACGATAAAGAAGGGGAAGCAAGAGCATGGGAGTTAGTAGGGACCTCACTAGGAATCAAGAAAAGAAGAGAAAGGTAGAGGAGAAAGAGGCATAAAGGGAAAAGATAGAGAAGAGATGGGAACATTTGTTCTCCTCCTTGATGATAACCTTTTGGTCTCTTTTCTATCAGATTTGTGCTAACTTTCATGACTCCTTTTTGTGCTAGTTCATGCTCCCAATCTCTCCAACAATTTGTATAAAATTCATGTCCCTTTATGTTTATCTTTACATGCTTTTATAGGATTGATAGGATCTTCAAATTGAATCATTAATTTATTGTAATTTGAGATTTGATTGTTATGTTATTGCCATTAGTTATCAGCTTTTGATCTTTGATTGATATATTCTTTGATTACAATCCCTTGACTAAAAATTCTATTGATTCTTTATGAATTCAAAGTAGATTTTTTTTCTATTTTATAGATCTTGACCCAAACAGGATAACCAATTAAGGAATTGGTCAACTAACAGAGGACACATTGGTCCTAGCCTTTCAAAACTGGTTGATTGATTAAGAATTGATCGACCAACAAAGCGTTGCCAAGTGTAGTTCCTGGGAACTGATCAACTAGTTGGGGAATCAATCAACTGGTACAATCTAATTTAGTATTTAAGCCTAAAGTTTTAGCCTTTTTTATTTCAAATTAAACCCAACCCATCTCAAATTAGGCTCAAAGTCCAACTCTAATTCTTGTCAAACTCAAAATCAAATTTGGGTTATGAACTCCACACAAACAAAGTGCCCCATTCGCATCTACTTCATGAGTTTTCTCATGAGAGGAGTTGGTCTAAACAATAGTAAATATTCGAACTTACATGGCCTTCACAAGTATTCCATAGGTGTGGTCCTTTATTCCTTCTTCGCCATATTGGCAATAGCTTCTTTTCTTTTCTCATAGTTGTTTGTCTCTCTTTTTTTTTCTTAAAGGTATTATAGAGCTTTTTGAGATTGAAAGAATTCATAATGAGAGAAAAGATAATTTGGTTTTACTCTGCTTTCTTTATGTCTTGGGAACTGATGCTGAGAAAATTATTGCATATCAACCTCAAGAGCATCAAAGACAAGTAAGAATTATTAATTATCACCCCTCTGCTCGATTTTCCAAAGAGGGGAATCTGTATATTGATGGAGCTAGAAAGTCCCTTAAGTTGGAGCCAGTTAGGCACTTTAGGCAATGAGAGTCTTCAAAAACTTTGGAATTTCATATCTTAAATGGTCATTCACCTGCTTAGGGATGATCCTTTCTGCTAACTGAAGTACTACCAATTTTGCCAAAATCTTTGATGTGGGTTGATAATGTAGTATCTCAGTTCTTAGCTTTACTTGTGGGTCTTGATATTTTGGTGGGAGTCATAGCATACAAGGGGCAGTATCCATGAGACTTAGGAATTTTGCACAATGTGATCAAGATATAAAATCATGCTACAAATACCTGAGGGCATACATTGAGTTGGAGCCTAGTGATAAAATCAAGAAGCAATGTCACTCATATTCAATCTCTATTCCTGAGATGATTTAGATTATGAATATGGTTGCTTCCCTTTAATCTCCTAGAGAGGCTAGGATGCATGGGCAAGATCCTTGGAATTTCAAGTAGCTAGTTACCTTTACAATCTTTCTAATTCTAATATGCTAGCAGATATAGCTCATCCTCTATTACCTCTAGATGCTTATGAGTACATTATCTCTTTGAGACATAGGGTACTCCTACTTTGCTCAGGGAAACACTCAGTTGTAGAATTGATTTTGTTGGTAATTCGAGTATGACCAAGGTTTTTCTGAGAATGTTCCTATTCCTCCATCGTCATCATGTCTAGGTCACTTAGTGGGCTATTGGTTATATTTTACTCATCTTCAGGACAATTCAGAGTATTATATTTTAGATATTATATGGTAAGCCAAAATTCTTTGACTATATGCCTCAACATGGTTTAATAGCATCGAGGGATATTTCCACATTGATCCAAAATTTTTATTTAGAAATGAGCTAAACTCATGCAGTAAGGAAAAACAAGTGATCAGTAACCAAGGGTCAAAGTGGCAGACGACCCAAGAGACAAGGAAGGCCTCGGCTCATAAATTTGCTCATCTAGACCAAGCAGAGAGAGGACCATTCTCCTATATAGCATTGATGATGGCTATTTTTGAGACAATGCAAGTCTTAGATTAAGTTCAAGGTAGGAGGCACTTCAATTTGCGTGTGACCCTCCCATTCTTAATACTCCAGAGTGCTCAGTGGCATATAGAGGAGGTGCAAGAGTAGGATTAGCGCCACTACTTCCATCACCTATACAATCTCAAAATCTGATTTCTTCATTCCCTACACCTACCTAACAACTAGTTGACATAAATGCAGGCTAGAAGCAACTCTTCCTTCACCTACCTAATCTTCTAATGTGGACTTGAGAGAAGGGGTCAAAATTGTGTCACCATCTCCTATATCAGTTGGTCATTCATCAAATAGGTATTGTTGGTTCTTTTCTCCTATGTTTGCTTTGTCTTCCCCTTCCCCTTTATTCTACTGAGAATCTTATCTCCTTTTAGCTGAATCAGATGAGAATTTTGGAGGCCCTCCAAATGATGTCTTAGTTTCGACTATGAAGGACATATGGACTCCACCAAGTCTTGCATTGTATATGTGCTAATTTTAAGCTTTTGTTATAGGCATGACTCTTGGGTCATGCTTTAGTCAAGGGATGCTTTCATTCATGGGTATCCATCCACCATCACTATCATCAAGTGATGATTCAGTATCTCCCTCTCTTATCTTGAGGATTTTATTCACAATCCCTTTTGCTAATACAATACTTGCTTGTTCAGATGACAACAGAGGCACATGAATGGGTGATTGCTATGTTGCCACATCTATTGGGAGGTACCACTAGGCTTTATGTATTCTAAGCTTATTGTTATCCTAGGATCTATCTTATTTAGGAATATCATTATTGCTTTGCAAATTTCTTTTTTTGGATTTTGTTGCTTTCACAAAGTTTATTTGCAATCTCACATCCCTTGCATTCCAATTCTAAGGTGGCCCTAGGTACAATGGAATTGATTTGTCCCTTTTAAGATAAAAGTGAGTTAGTTTATCTTACTAAATAGATTTATCTTGAATTTGTCCTGTGAGAGTAGTCTTGGCTTTCTGTGTGAAAGTGGATTTTGACTTATTTTGCGCATGCAAAATGGGCAAAGTTTTGTGTCCATGTTTTGCCTTGAGAAATATGAAATACATATTTAACCAAATATTCATTTTTAGAAATCCAGACATTTTATCACATAAAATATAGACCCTTTTTATTTTATTGTTGTTATCCCTAGAGGCTCATATATAATATCTCTTCAGGAATCAGGTATTGATCAATGGTATAGGTCTCTCCCTTTTTTCATCAATCAATTGGTAGGATCTCCTTCCAAATATCCTTTTGATGATATAAGGGTCTTCCAAATTAGGCCCAAATTTGCCTTTTTTTTGCTTTAATTTGGGATTATGGGTCTTCTCAAGACCAAGGTCATCTTGTTGTGAGCCCTAGATATTTTTACTCGGTATATCTCTAGATTTTGCTGAGCTACAAGCCTTGTTTCATTCGAGGAGTCTAGCTCATCTTAGTGAAGATAAATATTATCTTCTTTCATAATTTTCTCTTGTAATACAATCCTTCAAGAGGAAATTTGTACCTCCAATGGTAGGACTAGCTCAATCATGAACACCAATCCATATGGGGTTGATTGAGTAGGGATCTGATATGTGGTGTGATAAGCCCACAATGCCTCAAAAAAAATTTTGTGCCAATCTCTTTTGCTTCCGACAATGAATTTCTTTAATATTTTGGAGAGATTCTAGTTGAATGTCTCAGTGTGGTCATTCACCTTTTTATTGTAGATGGATGAATATCTTCAATTTATCTTGTGTTGATGTGTGAATTATCCTATTTTGAAGCTTCTAAAGTGTGGTCCATTGTTAGAAATGACCCATCGAGGAATACTGAATCAGTAAAGGATGTTTTCTCAAAAGAAATGGATTATAGTATCTACTTTCACTTCTTTCAGTAGGATTTCTTCTACCGATAAAGAGAAATAATTAGTCACTGTTAATATGAAGTGGTAACCTTTGAAATAAAATGGCTTAATTAGACTAATTATATGTGTACTCCACATCGCAAATAGCCATAAGGATATTGTTGGGTGTAGAGGACTTCACTATTGATGAATGAAGTCATTGTGAATTTGGCATAGGTGATATTTTCTTGCATATTCAATACAATCTCTCACCATCATAGGCTAATAGTAGCCCATACACTTGATTATTATTATTATTATTGGGCCTAATTGATGGGCTCCATAAATCTTAGAATGTACTTCATACATGACCTCTTTTTCCTCTTTGTTTGAAAGGCAACGTAAAAGTAGTTGATCAAAAGAGCTCATATAAAGGGTCATTGATGATCAAAAAGAGCATGGCTCTCTTCCTGAGTTACATCCGTTTGATTTATTCTTCTAGAGTTCTCCATTTTGAGATAGTTAGTGAATATATCCTCCAATCTTTTGCTTCCTCTATGACTTTAGATTTAGTCTTCTCATGATTGATGTAGAATACTGACTTTATCACTTTCCTACTACAGACTATGATTCAAATTTTCTCTTGGTTAGGTTCAGCTAGCATTTTGGCTAACTTGGCTAAAGAATTAGTTTTCGCATTGATGAATCGAAAAATTTTAATTATTTGAACATGTGGGATTTGCCCCACAAGTTCTCGAGCCTTTTCATACTATTTTAGTAGCTTGAATTTGTGAATCTTATATTCACCTCCCACCTGATTAATGACTAATTGCAAGTCACTGAGAATATGTAGGCATGATATCCCCATGTAGCACTATAATTAGGCCTAGTTTTCAGCCTTATTGTTTGTACATGATTTTAAGGAGTAGGAATATTGCAAACTACCCCTATTTGGAGTGAGAAATATAAGTCTAATGCATGCTTTAATTTGTAGAAGATTTAGTTTGATTTCTACTCTAATGAATGATACTCCATCAAAGTATAGCTTCTAGTAGGTTTTTCCTTGTACGACAAGAAGGATTTCTTTATCAGGGAGTTTGCAACTCAGTGGAGAGCACCTGGCACTAGATGAGCAATGAGAAAATTGACAAGGGCTTACTATTTAATTACCTTTTGGAGAATGGATTTAATATCATACTCCATGAGAATTAAGGCCCATTTTGCGAGCTTTAGGGGGTTAATCTTTAATATTAAAATGACCTAATGAGAAAATGAGTAACGTTTGAGCTTCTTGACTGCAAATATGAGTGCCAAACATTGCTTTTTGATGTTAGAGTAATTATTCTTTGATCCCACTAGCATCCTACTCAAATAGTAGTGTATGTTTTCTTTGTCATTTTCATTATCTTGGGTGAGAAGTGCCCCTATGGACCCTTCTATTGTCGCCGTCTAGAGAATTAAAGCTTTATCAAGCACAGGTGCTACCAAGGCTTGTGGCTTTAAGAGATATTACATAATTTCTTCAAAGGTTTGTTGATATTCTTGATCCCAAATGAGTGGAGCATCCTTTTTCATCAATTTGGAAAATGGTTTGCAATTTTTGGAGGTTTGAAATGAATCTCCTTATGTATGTGAGTCAACCTTAGAATGACCTCAACTATTTTAAGTTATTGGACAGTGACATATCCAAGATGGCTTTGATCTTAGATGGATCAATTTTAATCTCTCGGTGTCTAACGACAAAACTGAGAAATTTTCTAGATGATACCCAAAAGTCACATTTCATAGAGTTCATCTTTAGATTCTATTTTCTAAGGCAATCAAAATTCACTCTTGGATCTTGGATGTGCTTCTCTTTGGACTTAGTTTTGACTATCAAATCATCCACAAAGCATTTGACCAGCTGATGCATGAGGTCATAAAAAATTCAAGTCATGGCCCCTTACATTCTTAAGCTCAAAGAATATTACTTTGTAGCAGTAGATGCTAATTAGAGTTCAAAAGATTTGTTATTAATTATGATTTTCATTCTTAGTAATAAAAAGTCTTCTTTTGGGCATACTTTTTTCGAGTCTCTGTAGTCCACACAAATGCATATTTGGCCATTTTTCTTTTTGATTGACACAGTATTTGCAACCCAATTTTGGTATTTCTCTTTCCTAATAAATTTTGCTTCAATTAGTTTCTTCATTTCTTCTATCACCTTGTGTTCTAGGTCAGGTTTTATCTTTCTATGTGCATGTTTGATGGGTGAAGGTTTGGGATTGATAGCCAGCTTGTGGACTGCAACATGAGGATCTTGTCCAAGCATCTCCTTGTGGCTCCATACAAAGCAATCAATATATATTTCTCTTTCCTAATAAAGTATGCTTTAATTAGTTTCTTCATTTCTTCTATCACCTTGTGTTCTAGGTCAATTTTTATCTTTCTATGTGCATGTTTGATGGGTGAAAGTTTGGGATTAATTGTCAGCTTGTGCACTGCAACATGAGAATCTTGTCCAAGCATCTCCCTATAGCTCCATACAAAGCAGTCAGTATATTTTTGAGCACTGCCTTGAGTTAGGCTTGGCTTTCCTGTGAGATTTGTGTGCTAGTAAAAGTTAGGCCTAGGGTATTCCTCTAAATCGAGATTGATCTCCATTAGTTCAGCAATTGTGGCTTGCCCCCAACCCTAATTTTCACAGAGCTTCTTTTGGTTTGATGATCATGTTGAATGGAACTTGGTAGAAGTTTCTCTTTTGGTTTTGAGAGCATTTTGGCTGCATCATGCCCCCTTTTTATGTTTTCATGAAGCTTTATTAAGGCATTGAGGATATTTAATTAGTTTCATTATTAGATAGAGGTCCAATGGTGACCATGAGATATGCATGGATACTGAGGGCAATGTAGTCCAGTCCTTTGGAATTTTGATTTCCCCTTCTAGGAATATTAGTGCATTCTTGAGGTAGATCTCATAGGTTTTTAAAGAAATGGCTTTCTTTTTTTGTTTGTTAAAGTTTGCAATTGGATTTCTTGATTATTTAACAAAGTTGTTTTGAAAAATATTTAGATATGGCCATTGGCTGATGTCACCATCATCTTCTAGCTCCTCAATTTTCAGGATTTCATGCATGGAGGAATGCAAAATATTATTAACTTCTCTATAACATTGATGCTTAGCTTACCTAAGCCTAAGTAAGCCTTCTGGGATTTTCGTAACAAGGAGAGTACTTTCTGCTTGACCTCATCATCATCCTCATTAGAAGAATAGCCATCCAAGTGGAATCATGGAGTTTCTTTATTTAAAGAGTCTATGCCACTCCGTAGGTGAGGATGGGTGAAAATCAAGCTAGCAATCTTCTTCACTTGACTTATGGAAGCAAACCCTTTATCAACATGGAATTTTTGATAATATTTTGCATCATTATAGTATAGTTTGTGAACATCAAAAGGATGTACATCTCCATTAATTCACTATTCTTCACCATCCTCAAAGTATTTGAGGCACTGATGCAAGGTTGATGGCACCACTTTGTTTTCATGTAACCATGGCCTCCCTAATAGTGCTTTGTATGAAGCATCGGTGTTGATCACATAGAGTTTAGCATTAGTCATTAATACACCCACTTATAGAGGTATGGTTATGGCTCCCTAATCTCTTTGGTTATTTTGATTAAATCCTTAGATGGTTATAATTTAGGATGATAGGTGATATACATAAAAAATTAGAGATCTTAGTGTACGAAGAGTCACCAAATTGCCTGAGGAGCCTGGGTTAATGAGGATGTAATTGATTTTGATCCCACACACTATTCCCTATGATTTATAACAACCTATTATGATCTATCATTCTTGACAACAAGTCATCATTTATGAAGGTGATGGTAGGAGTTTGACAGGTGTACAAAGACTTCTTCATTTTCTCTTTGAGAAAGTATGTTTGATAATTAGTTTTTTGCAAGATGTGTACTAGCATATCCCAAAGTTCTCATGACATCATTAGGATATCAAACATACTTAGTATGATAGGAATCTCCTTGAGATGAGCTTCTATGTTATATTCCACCTTCTTAGGTGTAGGTTCAACTTACAAAGGCTCAATGCCCTCATGTATTTGAATTTCTTTTTTTCATCCTTGTTGTTGGAGATGTTCTTATCTCTTGGCATTGGAGCTTATCTTTGGGGTAGTATTTTACCACCTCTGAGTTATACTTGGTTTGTATTCTTAGTTGAATTCTAGTATGCTAAGACCAACAAGGCTCTTCTTCAAAGTCACTACTAAGGCTGGTCATATGACAAGAGGCATTGGGTCCTTGCCCCAGATTGGTAGTTTTCTAGATGTCTTTGGAGGATATAATTGGCTGATAAATCATCCCATTCAACATCAGAATTAGGCGCATTGGGCTTTCTTGTAGGGAGATCTTCTAAGACTCTTTGGATAAACCCTTCTATTTCATGAGATGGCATGACTTTCTTCAAGACTTTGTATTTTGGATGCTTCTTTCATGGAGGTTGGATTGGCTTGATGAAGGAACTAAATGAGCTCTAGCATTAGTCTATTTGATCATTTCTTGAAACGCTTGCTTTTGCTTTTGGCGCTTACAAGTGTAGGGTCTCCTGAAGTAATCATAGAGCTATTCTCGCTCAGTCATAGGGTCATATCCATGATCTATTTCACGTATGTATAATTCTTCTAAAGTTGGTAGAGAGCATCCTTCCGCAAGCTCTAGAACTAGGATGTCACCATACCTAATAGGTTGATTATTTGCTACGAGGTTACTTGATGCTGATTGGGATGGCTAATCATTGGTGTCTATCTTGATTGTGTGAGTCACCATGTGACAAGAAGCAATGGACTCAGATGATTATCCTTGAGAGTGTTTATCTTCCTTGACCTATTTTCAAGGTAGATGGCATGGATGACCATCTTGGTCTTGGTAGGTGATCCTCTACCATTCACATAAGTCTTTTATGTCCCTTTGCCTTTTCAGCTACCATCTTTTCCCATCTTCTCATTTTCTTCACAAGACATGATAGTTACATTTGACATGCTTTCCATATGGATAATGATAGCCTGTATGAATTCATTCAACATATGCATTTATCCCCTGACATGTTTCATGTTAGTTATGGCTAGATCTTTTACAGTATCTAATTGTAGCTTAATCATGTCATAGTCACATTCTCAAGTGAACCATTCTTTTATATAGCCATCTTGGTGACAGCCCGCTGGGAGTCCCATGGGAATCTCCATTTCATAAGTGATACACTTGATGAATTTATTCTCTCCTTCTCACCTTGTGCTCTAAAATTCACCTATGGTAAGTATAATTGATTGGGTGATCCTTTTTGTTAGCCTCACTTGGCTTTTTATATTCTGACAATTAGAGGCCTAATCTTAGAGCATCTTGGAAGATTTTACCCACTCTCGCTCTCTCTCTCTCTTTTAAAGGAGTTTTTCTTCCTAGAACAATGTTGGAAAGTGTTGGATGGCTGTACTTCCCCCTCTCCCCTATGAGTTTGTAATTTTTGAGCATTACCTCCATTTGTGATAGGGTTTGTACATTTCTTTTATTTATTTGTTGTGGATGTTGCCCTCACACTTTAGAGATCTTTCCATGCTTTGTCTTATCTTTCTCTAGTCTAAAATTTTGTGAACTAGCTTATGCTAGTGGACCCATCCTTTCTAACTTCTTGACTTATATAATAAGGTCTTGGAAAGTGTGGATAGAAGAAGCACTTAAGTAGGATGACATCCGATCCTTTTTTATGTTACCAAGAACTAGGTTTATAGCCTCACACTAGCTTATGACTTTTTCACACTTAATATTGAGAAATTTCACCGTGAGATGTAATCCAACACTGATTTATTGTCATACTTTAGTGTTGAGATGAGGTTTGTAATAGTCACTTTGTCATTGACTCCTCCAAACCTGATTTGGAAGTCTCTTTCAGTTGCAACCTAGTTTGTATATATTTTGACTACAAACTAGCATACCACTCAAATGATATCCCTATTAAGCTTCCTGAAAATTGGTGGAATAGCAATAAGGGGTTATTATTTGAATCCCCACAAAGTTATGAAATGAGCTATATGTTTGTTCAAGGCTACCGATGCCATTAAATTGTTTGAAAATAGGCATTATATAGCCCTTGGGATATGGTACTCAATCGTGATAACTAGGGTATGGTTTGTGTGTGTCATTTATCATACATGTGTTACTTCCTTATCTTAATTGTGTAGTCACCATTCATTGCACTTATTGTTGTATGTATGCTAGTAGTTCTATGTTATAAAAAATCTTTAAGATTAGAGATTGGATATCCCATGCTAGTGGAGGAGCACTTGTAAAGAGCCTATATTTTCATGGATTTCATCTATAGGAGGTTTGTCTTTTGCCACCTTCGTAGCTGAAGATGGCTATTGAGATCATTCTAACTTGTCTAGCTTTTGTTTCATTTGCATCATCATCTCCATGAACTCCATGACCTTCTCCGGAGCTTCATCTTTCTCTTTTCGTTGTTGTCTCAGTTATTCTTGTGGTGTCTCTATGGTTACTTTCCCACCAGAGCTTTCAGTTATGACCAAAACTTTTTTCAGAACATGGTGGTCCACATCTTAAGGGCCAAGTATGGATTTAGTGTATTTTGGAGTGGGGCCTGCTTCTCCCATCAGGCAGGTTACTTCACTTAGGAGTTTACTCATGGAAAGAGTAGTTATGCCTTCTCTTTGACATGGTAGTAAGAATTGACTTGCAAGGGTTGTTTCTTCCTAAACCTCCTTATCTATAAGTCTTCTTCATACACCCTTCCTTTGATATTTGGTTTGTTGGGGCATGGGCTTACAGTCACTTCCAAAGTCATGATGGAAAATTACTCTGACAATGTGGATGGTTTCCCTTTTCAAGGTCTCCTACTAGGCTATAGTTTTATGGTGGCTCTTGTTGTTTTGTTTGATTATTTGCCCCTTAGCTATAGTATTGAGGTAAGACTATGCCCTCTTTGACTTACTTTTACCCTTCTCTAAACCATTCAAGGGGGCAAAGGAATTAGAGATGGGATTGGTGATGACCGACTTCATTGAAGGAACAAGCTTTCCAAGTCGGCTGAAAATTATAGCAGCCTTTCCTTTGCTTGTGACAATCAGGATAGGTTCCTCCTCATCCATGCACATGTTTGGACTTGCTTTTGGCTACTCCATATTGGGAGTTAGGTGAAGGTGATCGAAGATTGAGCTTCGCTTTGTGCTTAACCTCTAAGAAGATGTATTCCCTTGCTAATTGAGGCATATCTTATAGCTCTTAATCAGATTGATTCTTCTTATTGAGAATGATGATATTTGGTCTCTTTCCCATTGATGGTAGGTGACAATAGGATCCTTTTTGTGTGATTGCAACATTGGTTGGTGAACTAGCAAGTACCCTCGTGAGCTAGATGACCTCAGAGATGGTTCTAAACTTGATCTGAGCTTAGCTGCTCCTATGATGATCATCGACTGAGGTAAATGCACAACAGATCCCTCCTCCAAGATGACAGTGCATGTTAGGGTGGGAATGTTCTTTATTGATGCCATTTGATACTTTTTTCTTCAATAAAGATCATAATTGATTAATTTTCAATTGTAATATTCGCTTATTAATGTCTCTATTATATTAGCTAGGTTTTTACACTTAGAGGAGAAGTCATATCCCACTAGGCATGCCAAAATTTGTGGGATCAAAATCGACAACCTAGGATAGCAAAGACCATGGGGAACAACCTCAAAAAAACAAATCAAAATGTGTGATGGTTGAATGCATAATTAGATATTATGGAAACATGACTTGCAACAAGTGTAATCTCCTATTGTTAATTACTCTAACAATTATCAAAAATCTCCTAAAGCAAGAAACCTAGCTAATAAAATAGAGACACAAAACTAAAGATGAAAGAATGACTTGATTGATTGGAGAAGAGGGTACATGGCTTAAGCAAGGACATACCTCACTTTATAAGAAATTGAAATTTATAATCATGAAAAACATGAAAATGAGAAACAGGAAATAGGAAAGAAGATTGATGCTCATTGCAATCCCATTTCCATACAATTGACCAAGTGGGATTTCACTCGGATGGGTCTTGAGTTGATCTTTGGTTGATGTTGATAACATGCTAATGGATGTGAATGATTGCCTTGGCTTGTAGCATTACCAACATTTTTTTGGGGTTGACTAGCTTGAAGGGTGTGTCACCATTGATTTTTGGTGTTGGTTAACTTTGAAGGGAGAGTCACCAATGACTTTTGGGTTTAGCTAGCTTTTAAGAGAGTATCATTAATGGCTTTTGGTGTTTATTGGCTTTGAATGGAGGAGCATTAACGACTTTGGGGTTGACTGGCTTGGAAGGGAGCATCATCAACTACTTCTGAGGTTAACTAGCTTGGTAGTAAGTGTCATCAACTGCTTTTGGGATTGACTAGCTTTGAAAGGAGCATCATCAACTATTTTTGGGGTTGATTAGCTATTAAGTGATATTATCAATTGCTTCTGGGGTTGACTGATTTTGAGGGGAGTATCATCAACTACTTTTGGGATTGACTAGCTTTAAAGGAAGAATCATCAATGACTTTTGGTGTTGACTGGCATTAAAGGAAGCATCATCAACCACTTTTGGGATTCACTAGCTTTGAAGGGAGCGTCGACAACTACTCCTAGGATTGATTGGCTTTGAAGGAAGCATCATCAACTACTTTTGGGGCTGACTAGCTTTGAAGGGTTTTGAAGGGGTTTACTTCATTTGAGCAATACTCTGGCTAGCTAACTGAGTTCAATCCTACCTTTGATTTGGAGGAATGATTAGCATCCTTGGCTTGTGCTAATCATTTTCAATTTAATAATCGATGACCTTTCTTTTATTATCAATTAATTTTGAGGAGTCATCGATGGCTTTGAACTTCTTATTAGCTAACCTCAATTGATCTTAGATCCTATCTTGGTTGGGTCTAAGGATCTTGGGTCTAACTTTGATTAGGTTATTGATGGATCCTTAATGGATATTGGATCTAATCCTTAATGGGTCTTTGATGTATCCTTAATATATATCAGATCCAACCTTTAATGGGTTCTTAATGTATCCTTAATGATTGTTGGAACCAAACCGTTAATGGGTTCTTGAGGGATCCGTAATGGATCTTGGGACCAACCCTTTATGAGTTCTTGATGCATCCTTAATGGATGTTGGATCTAACCCTTGATGGGTCCTTGATGGATCCTTAATGGATGTTGGATCTATCTTTTAATGGGTTCTTGATGGATCCTTGCTCAACTTATTAATGGATTTGAGTTTGAACCTTAATGGACTTGGGTACAACTCATCTTGGTTCAACTTGGTTCTAGTCCAAGTTTAACTTGATTCTAGCTCATGTTTGACCTAATTTTTGGTTTCAGTTTGGCCTTGGTTCTGGTTCAAGTTTGACTTGATTATGGTTCAGTTTTGACCTCCGGTTTAGACTTTTACCTTATTCTGGTTCAAGTTTGACTTGATTTCTACTTCAGGTTTGATCTAATTCTGGTTCAAGTTTGACATATTTTCTAGTTTAGTTTGTTTTGGTTCAGGTTTAAGTTTGGCTAGACCAAATTTGAGTTTGGTTTGAGCTTCGCTTGTCCTGATTGGGACTTGGTTCGAGTTTAGCTTGACCTAATTGGGGTTTGGGACCAAATTCATTTTAATCTAATTCAAATTTATTTTGTTTTGATTCGAATGTCACTTGACTCAATTAGGATTTTGATGACTCAATTAGAGTTTTATTCAAACTTGTTGTGATTTAGTTCAAATGTTATTCAAGGTTCAATTCAATATTATGATAGTTTAGTTTGAATGCTATTTAACTAAATCAGATTTCAATTTGAATTTATTATATATTGACTCAATTAGAGCTCCATTCAAATTAATTTTGATTTAGTATGAATGCTGTTTGAGTTTAGTTTGAATCTCTTTTGATTCTAGATTAGCTTGATTTGGATTTAAATTGATCCAAATTTGGATTGATCATCACTTGACCCAATTAAAGTTGAATCAGAACCCAGTCCATTAGTTTTTTGACTAAATGGACAACTGATTGAGCTACTGGTTAATTGACTGAGAGGGTGTGATGTAGGATGCTCAAAGGAAGTTCAAAAATGTCAGAAAAAGCTAATTCAGAAGTCAAGGGGTCATGGCAAATGATCTGACTCACTCTTTTATTTAACTAAGGATTTATCTAACTTAGTACCTTCCTATGTTAAAATTCTCTTCATTATGATGTCATGAGTCTCTCGTAGTATGAGTCAATTAGGTCTTATTCTCGAATTCCACTAACCCAATAGTAACTTTGAGCTTAATCCTATTCAGTTTAGGACTTAGGAACAATGAATCATTATTTAGGATTTTACTTTTGTAGGTTAACTTATTTAGGACTTCTACCAACCCAATTAATGGGTTCAAGTTGAGTTGTATTCAGTTTAGGATTTGGGAACTCAATTAGGACTTTTGGTATTTGTACAAATAGGCCTTCAGCCCTATGGACGGGGCAATCACAATTATCCTCAATAAAGTTCTACTTTAGTGAATTTTCTCTTTTCCTTGTGTATTCAAGGAGTTCTTAATAGAGACAATGGTGTTTTCCTCATCTACCACACTTGTTACTACATCAGGGTGTCATTCTAAGTTTATTAGAACCAGATAACCAATTTTGATACCAGTCACCCAACAGAGCTGGTGTCTATCTTAGTCCATCAGAATTGGACTACTGGTTGAGGTACCGACCGATCCGCAAAGTGCATGTTGGTCTTTGATAGATACGAATTGGTTGATTAGTTTGGGAAGCCAAATGACCAACAAAAATCTTTCTATGTGACTAGTGATTACTTTTAAGTTTGTTTCTTTTGCCAATTCAAGTTCCTTTGGTAGTTTGTTCAAGTTCATTCGATGTTATTTATTTGTTTTAGTTTAATTGGTTTGAGTTCAATATGATTGAGTCATTTTAATCAATTTATACTCATTAATTTTATTCTGGTTTGAGCACCCTTGGGCTATTATGATAACTTTAGGTAAGCCCATAGGCTAACACTAAGTTGTTTAGACCCTTAGGCGAGCTTGCAAGCTAGTCTTTAGTTTGAATAGATATTTGGCCAAGTCTGTAAGCTGACCTTTAGTCCTAATAGACCTTCAAGCTATCCCGTAAGCTAGTCTTTAGTTTGAACTAGCTTTTAGGTGAGCCCATGGGTTAGGCCTTAGCTGAATTAACGTTCGGACAAGCCCGCAGGCTAGCCCTTGTTCAAAATAACCTTTAGATGAGTCTACAGGCTAGCCTTAGGCTGGAGTTAATTTTTTGGCTGAGCCCACAAGTTGGCCCTAGGTCAAATTATTTTTGGACGAGCATACAGGCTGCTCTAGGTCATGGTTGATGGGAGCTCATTTACTTTCTTTTTCTTTTTTTTTTGTTTTTATCTTGTTTTTATTATTTTGGTTTCGCACATGGGATGTTCTTTTCTTTTTTTTTTGCTTCTTACTTCATCTTCCATCTTATCATCTTCTTCTCTCTTCTTTAGAGACCCCCATGGTGTGTTTTAAGCTTTGAACTTCTCAAACTAGTGGAGCTTGGTGAGGGGGGTGATGAGGTCGTGGTTCAGACTACATTGTTGTGGAGATGGGGCCATTGGTGACCATGGTGGTGTTGCAGCGAGGGTGCAGCAAAAGCATGGGAAGGGACACAAGTAGCTAGTGGGTAGTAGGAGCACAGGAGGTAGCAGGGACCTTGCAAGGAGTCAAAGAAAGAAGAGAAAGGCAAAGGAGAAACACGAATGAAGGGAAAAGACAAAGAAGAGAGGGGAACATACTTCTCCTCCTTGATGATTTCCTCTTGATTTCTTTATTGCTTGATTTGTGCTCCTTTTCATGCTAATTTGTGCTCCCAATCTCTCCAATGGTAACTATTAGCTAGTGGTCATACATAAGTATTTTTCAAACACTCTTCCTTGAATAGTCAAGAGTCTAACTACAAACTTCAACAAACAAAGAAAGAAAGTTGTTTCTTCAAAATTTTATAGGATCCACCTCAAGGGAGGGCTTATATCCCTAGACGAGGAAATACAAATTCTAAAGGATTGGGCTGCATCACTCTAAGTATCTATATATGTCTTATGGTCATCATTGAACCTCTGTCCGATAATGAGGTTGATAAAACATCCTTAATACCTGTTGATACACAAGTTATATGCATCAAGCCAACTATGATTCTCTAGGTATCACAAGAAAATGAATTTTTCAATAAAACTTCATCAAGACCAAAAGAAAGGGGGCATGATGTAGCTGAAATACCCTCAAAACTAAGAGAGGAACTCTTGCCAAATCCCAATCAACATGATGAATCACTTGGTGGAGACATAATCTTCAAACCAAGAGAAGCTCCATTAGAACTTGAGGACAGGGGATAAATCACAATCAATGAATTGATGGAAATCAACCAAGGTTCAAAGAAAGATCCTAAGCCAACCTTTATTAGCACACAACTCTCAAAGGAGAGCCAAACCCAATCCAGAGCAATACTTAAGGAATATATTGACTGCTTTGCATAGAGTTACAAGAAGATGACTAGACTAGATTCTAAAGTCATAGTCCATAAGCTATCTATCAATCCCAAATTTTCACCTATCAAACAAGGCACCTAGGAGGATGAAACTTGACTTGGAACAAACATGATGGAAGAAACAAAGAAACTGATCAAAGCTAGCTTCATCAAGAAAGAGAAATATCCAGCTTGGATTGCAAACATTGTGCTAGTCAAGAAGAAGGATGGCTAAATCTACATTTGTGTGGACTACAAGGACTTAAATAAAGCATGTCCAAAGATAATTTTTTATTACCTATAATGGAAATCATGATCAATAATACATCCAATTTTGAATTTGTCTCATTTATGGATAGTTTCTTGGGATACAATCAAATCAAAATACATCCCGATGATGAAAAATACATGGTCTTTCAAACTCCAATCAACATCTATTGTTATAAAGTGATGCCCTTCGAGCTTAAAAATATGGGTGCCACTTATCAAAGGGCCATGATCCAAATTTTCAATGATCTTATACACAAACTAGTTGAATGTTATGTAGATGACTTGATTTTCGAAACTAGATCTAAAGATGAGCACATCCAAGACCTAAGATGGTTTTTGATCATCTTAGAAAATACAACCTGAAGATGAACCCTACGAAATGTGCCTTTGGGGTATCATCAAGGAAGTTCCTCGAGTTCATTGTTAAGTAGCGAGGGATTGAAATTGATCCATCTAAAATTAAAGCCATTTTGGATATGCCACCAACCAACATCCTAAAGCAGTTGAGATCATTCCGAGATCGACTGGCATGCATAAGAAAGTTCATCTCAAATTTGTCTAGAAAATGCAAGCCTTTCTCTAAACTGATGATGAAGGATACTCCATTCATTTGAGATCAAGAATGCCAACAAGCCTTTGAAGAAATTAAGCAATATCTCTTAAAGCCACCAGTCTTGATAGCACCCTGCCTGATAAGTCCTTGATTCTCTACATGACCACAATGGAAGGATCCCTAGGGGCACTTCTTGCCAAGAATAATGAGAGAGGAAAAGAAAATACACTCTACTATTTAAGTAGAAAACTAGTGGGGGTAGAAAGCAACTACTCTCCCATTGAAAAGCATTATTTGGCCCTTATATTCATAGTCAAAAAGCTAAGACATTGTTTGCTCTCTTATTAGATTATTTAATATCTAATGTTGACCCCATAAAATACTTGATGACCAGGTTTGTACTCATTGGAGGGATAGCAAAATGGGCCTTAATTCTTATGGAATATGATATCAAGTTTACTCCCCAAAAACTTGTCAAAGGACAAGCCCTTGTCAATTTTCTTGCAGCTCACCAAGTGCTAAATGACTCTCTGCTGAACTATGAACTCCCCGATGAAGAAATCCTTTTTGTCAAACAAGAGAAATCTTATTGGAAGCTATATCTTGATGGAGCATCATCCATTAAGCCAAGTATTAGGCTAAAGCTTCCACAAATTATGATAGGCATTGGACTCATATTAGTCACTCCAAGCAAGTGCATTTTACAATATTCCTATTCCCCCTCAAAACCATGTACAAATAGTGAGGCTGAATAGAAGTTCCTAATTACAGGACTAGAAATGTCCCTCAACATGGAAATATCGTGTCTACATATCTTTGGTGGCTCACAATTGGTCATCAATCAAGAAGGAGGTGAATAGAAAATTCATAAATTTAAGCTCCTAAAATACCACAAAAATGCTCAAGAACTCATGAGACAAGTCCCACATGTTCAAATAACTAAGTTTTCCTAATCTATCAATATGAAAGTTCATTCCTTAGCCAAATTAATGAAAATACTAGCTAATCCTAATCAAAGAGAAATTCTAACCACAGTTCATAGAAAACAAGGGATAAGCTCAATCTTCAGTATCAAACATGAGAAGTTTGAATCTAAACTAATAGAAGATGCCACAAATTAGATAATACTATTCATCTATCTTAAAGGTGGAGTATTCTCGAAAGATAAATTTGCATGGACAACTTAGAAAGAGAGCCATGCACTTTCTGCTTATTAATAACACTCTTTATAGATGGTCCTTTGATCAATTATTGCTATGCTATCTCTCAGACAAACAAGCCAAAGAAGTCATGTATGAGGTGCATTTTGATATTTGTGGGGCTCATCAATTAAGCCCGAAAATGATGATGCAAATTAAGTGTATGGGTTACTATTGATTTGATATGGTGAGGGATTACATTGTATATGTGAGGAAATGTCATCTATGCCAAATTCACGGTGACTTTATCCATCAACATCCAAATCCTTTATATCCGACAGTATCCTCATGGCCATTTGAGGTATGGAGTATAGATATAATCAGTCCAATTAAGCCATCTTCTTCTAGGGGTCACCATTTTATATTAGCAATAACTAATTTCTTCTCTCGATGGGTAGAGTTAATTCCACTAAGAGAAGTAAAAGTGGATACCATCATCCACTTCTTTTGAGAAAATATCTTGTACTGATTCAATGTCCCTCGAAAGATCATTTTCAATAATGGACCATCCTTCAAAAGTTCTAAAGTAGGATGATTTGCAGATCAACACAAGGTAGACTAGAGATACTCATCCATCTATAATGCAAGAGTAAATGGCCTTGCTGAGGCATTCAACAAGATTCTTTCCAAAATATTTAAAAAAAGTCATGATAGAAACAAACGAGACTGGCACCAGAAACTTTTCGAAGCATTGTGGGCTTATTGCACCACATATTGAACTCCTACCCAATCAACACCATACTCATTGGTATTTGGGACTAAGGCTATCTTGCCATTGGAGATACAAATTTCCTCCCCCAAAATTTCTTTGCAAGAGGAAATTACTAAAGAAGACAATGTTCACCAATGCCTGGATGAGATAGACTCTTTGGATGAAATAAGACTTACAACTCAGCAAATCCTAGAAATGTATCGAGTACATATGTCTAGGGTCTACAATAAGATGACTCAGTTTAGGTCTTTCTAGAAGGGAGAATTGATATTGGTCTTAGGAAGACCCATAATTCCAAACTGAAGCAAGAAAGATAAATTTGAGCCTAATTGGGAAGACCCTTATATTATTGAAAGGATATTTGAAGAAGGATCCTACTAGCTGATTGATAACCAAAGAGAAAGACTTATGCCACCAATAAATGCTCGATCCCTAAAGAAGCATTCTGCATAAGCCTCTGGAGGCAAATAAATAAATTAAAAGTGTCTATATTTGTTGATGACAAAATGTCCGACTTCCTCAATAAGGAATGCTCGGTCAAACATGTACTCCATGTTTCTCAAGGCAAAACATGGACACAAAAACCCCTTCCATTTTGTGCAATAATTGAATCCACATAACATATCAAGTTCACTTCCATGTGGCAACCTAAGTCCACATCTACATGGCAAACCTAAGTCCACTTCTATGTGATAAACAAAGTCCACTTCAATGTGGCAACCTAAGTCCACTCTTATATAGCAGGTTAAGCCCACTTCCATGTGGCAATCAAGTCCACTTCCATGTGGCAAACCAATTCTACTTTCACATGACAAATCAAATCCACTTTCATGTGATAAATCAAGCCCATATTACATGGCGATTAAGCCTATATCTACATGGTAAATCAAATCTACTTTTAGGTGATAAATTAAGTGCACATTTTCTGGCAAGTCAAGTTTACCTCTTGTGGCAAATCAAATCAACTTATTGTTGTACCCTAAGTCTAATCTCATATGGAAAATTAAGTCCATCATTGTATGGCAAGTCAAGTCCACTTTTACATGATAATTCAAACCCATATAGTCAACTCCTAAGACACAGGGGCAAGTACCTGAAAATTATTCACACCCTCTCCTCTAGTCAAAACTTGAGAAGTGAATGCGAAGGGAGTAATTTGTTGGAGGTGATTTTTATCACAATCAAATTTTAATTAAAATATGATTAAAATTAAGACTTGTATGCTACTAAATTATGGCTTGAATGTGAGTTTCAATCAGACTTAAATTGCATCTGAGTTTGGCCAAAAATTACGTTTAATTCAGATCTAAATCATCAAGAAATTTAGGCTCAAGTAGGCTTAGTCCAAATGGGCTAAGTGGGGCAGATATTTAAACCAAAGTTGGGGCCAAAATTCATCCAAAAATGAGATTAAAATAAAAATACAAGAATTTTATAAATAAGTCCTTGGGTCAAATAAATCCTTATGAAAAGGTCACTGGCTGAATTCTTCTTATGAATACATCCTTGGCATTGGAATTCTATGAAAAAATGTCCAATAAAACCCTAAAATTATAACTTTACCTCCATAAAATTTAGGGTTTGTGAATAAACCTCTCAAAAGATTGATAATTATAATTTGATCTTCATCGAGAAGGAATCAATCAACAAGGAAGAAATAAGAATCTTTATCTCTTTTCTTTCTCTTTGTCTCAGTTTATCTTTCATTGTTCTCTTCTCCCTGCTTGCAATGAGCCTCCCATGTGCATCTCCACCTTTCACTATGCATAACTCTAACTCCATTTGGGCTACTCATCTAACTACTCTTTGGCAACCTTGTAGTCGACCTACTCAAACCCTAGCTCCTCTCCCCTGCCCATGAGTTTTGCTGACCCAAACTCCTACCTTGCTTTAGTATGCCGCTTGCACTACCACCTTGCCAACACTCACTGGGCCTCCATTACACCAGCACAGGTTGACCCAAGCCATGCCAAAACCCCCTCACTGCTGGTCAACCCACATTGGTGCCGTAGCCCACTCCCCTCTCCCACATGGCCTTTGCCCTTTGTTGGATCTCGCTACTTCAAACTTCTCTCTCCCATGTAGCCTCCACTCTCAGCTAGTTCACATTGCTCTGAGATTCAAGCTCCATTGATTCATTGCCACCCACTTGGCTAGATCCAGTCCTGAAACTAAAGAAGAAGGGGAAGGTGAGTGGCTAGGATTTTGCTCTATTTCTCATCGGTGATTGGAGTGCCAAATCCAATTAGGAAAAAGACTTAGGCTACCATGGACTGGTTGGTAAAGAAAAACCACAAGAGGAAGGAGATGGGTGAAGAAAAAGTAAGAAATAAAAAAATAAATAAAGGAAAATGTTGTTCACCAAAAAAAAGAAAATTTTGACCATTTAGAAAAAAGAGAGGGATATATTGAGATGGTAAAAAAAAATAAAAAATTTTGGAAGTGAAGAGAGGAGGTGAATCAAAGGAGAAGATTCAGAGGGAGGAGGAACTCACTTGCCCCATGCTCTCGGCCACCAGCGGCTTCACTTGTCTCCGCTGCATTCATACAACCATCATCTTCATACTCGTGACCATTCGCATCTCCCTTGCACACTGATGGACCTCCACTACTGACCTAGGACCAACTTGTGGGCTAACCCAAAAGTCAACTTTGACCTAGGGCTGGCCTATAGGCTCACCCGAAAGTCAAATCCAGTCTAGGACCAGTCTATGGGCTTGTTCGAAACCAATTTCAAACTAAG
Organism: Trichopus zeylanicus subsp. travancoricus; assembly: GCA_005019695.1. Lineage (NCBI taxonomy): Eukaryota > Viridiplantae > Streptophyta > Magnoliopsida > Dioscoreales > Dioscoreaceae > Trichopus > Trichopus zeylanicus. The sequence goes on from RXID01014226.1 coordinate 949,081, forward strand.
GCTAGCTTGCATGCTCATCAAATGTCTATTAGGACTAAGGTTAACTTGTGGACTTACCAAACATCTATTCATATTAAGGCCAGCATGTAGACTCACTAAACATTTATTTGGACTAAAGTCAGCCCATGGGCTCACCGAACATCTATTCAAACCAAGGTCAACTTGCGAGCTAGCAGAATTTCTAAATCAAGGCAGCTTGAGAGCATGCTAAAAATCCAAAATGATTCAAAGTTAGCTCATGGACTCACCCAAATTCATCATGATAGCCTAATGACTCTCAAACTAAATTAATTAAATTAAATTAATTAAATTAAACTGAATCTATGACATTGAACAAATAAAATAATATCGACTTAGGTGAATCACTAAATAGACCTAAGCCAATCAAGTAAATGGATAAAACCTAAATTGAAATGGACTAAAATTAAAATTGAGTTAATCCAAATCAAATTAGTTCAGACTTAACCCAAACAGGTCAAATTGAGTTAAGATGAAAGCAAATCAAGTTCCAATCAAACACTAATTGGGCGAAATCGTATTTGAACTAAACCTTAATTGGGCCAAACCAAATTCAAATAAAACCCTTGTTGGTTAAATCAAGTCTCAATAGAACCTAATTGGCTCAAATTAAACTTAAATTTAATTCAAACTAGAACCAAATTGAACTTGCACTAGAACTAGGTTGAGCCTAAACCAAAATCGAGCTAAACCTAAATCGACTTAAACTTGAACTTAAGTCCACTAAGGTTTGAACCCAAATCCAATAAGGGTCCAACATGGGTCGAACCTGAACCCATTAATGGGTTGAGTAAGGGTCTAATAAGAACCCATTAAGAGAAGGATCCAATGTCCATAAAGGATCCATTAATAACCTAATACAGGTCAGATCGAAATTCCATTAAAGATCCATTAAAGATCCATTAAGAATCCATTAAGAATCAGATGCAAAATTTATTAAAGATCCATTAAGATCTCATCAAAGGTCAGATCCAAAATCCATTAAGGACCCAATGAGAACGCGTAGAAGTCTAATGAGTGTATAAAGACTCCTTTGTTTTCTCTTTAGCAAAGTATACCTAGTAATTATTCGGGTTTTGTGAAATATGCACCAATATATCCCTGATTTCTTATGAAAAAATTAGGGCATCAAAGCCACTTAGCATGGTAGGGATCTTCTTGAGATGGGCTATAATATTATATTCTACCTTCTTGGGTGCAGGTTCAGCTTGTGAAGACTCAGCATCTTTGAATTTCTTTGTCCTTGTCTCTAGAGACATTCATATCCCTAGGCACTGAAATTGTCTTGGGGGTAGCACTTTACCACCTTTAAGTTGTATTTGGTTTGCATTCCTTAGTTAAGTTCTATCATCGTGAGATCAATAAGGCTCTTCCTGAGAGTTACTACTAAGGTTGATCATGCAATAAGAGGTAATGGATCCTTGCTCCCAATTGGTAATTTTTTGGATATCTTCAGAAGATGTGATTGGATGATAATTGTCCTATTCAACATCTGAATTCGGCATATGAGGCCTCCTTATAGCAATACTTTTAGAGACTCTTTGGATAAACTCTCCTATTTCGTCAGTTGGGATGATCTTCTTTAGTACTTTGTATTTAGAGCACTTCTTTCATGAATGTTTGGATTGGCTTGACATAGGAGTTGAGTGGACTCTAGCATTAGCTTGCTTAATCCTATCCTGAAGTGCCTATTTTTTCTTTTGGTGCTTGCTAATATAGGGCCTCCTAAAGCTATTATAGAGTTATTCTACTCTGGCATAGAGTCATATTCAATTTCTATCTCTTGTATATATAATTCCTCCAAAGTTGGTAGGGGTCACCCTTCTATAGGTTTTAGGACTAAGAATTCACCAAATCTAATGAGTTGACCATCTACTACTAGATCACTTAGCGACAATTAGGATGGCTACTCATCAATGTTTACTTTGGATGCGTGACTCACCATGCAACAAGAGGTAGTGAATTCAAATAATTATCTTTGATAGTGTTTGGCTTTCTTAACCTATCTCTAGGGTTGTTGGAACAAATGATCATTTTTGATCTTTGGGAGGGTTGGTAGGTGATTCTCCACCACTCTTATAGGGTCTTTTGTGTGGTTTCACTTTCTCTGCCAACACCTTTTCCATCTTCTCAACTTCCTCACAGAGCATAATAGTCATGTTTGACATGCTTTCCATGTAGGTAGCCATAATCTACATGTGTATGTTCAGTATTTGCATTTGCCCCCTGACAAACTTTATGTTAGTCATAGCTAGTTCTTTCATAGTATCTAGCTATAGTTTGAGCATGCCATAGTTGTATTCATGGGTGAACCACTTGTGGGATCGAAATAGACCACTTAGGATAGCAAAGATCGTGAGGAGGAATCTCAAAATAATAAATAAAAAATACGATGGTTTGAATGCACAATTAGGTGTTGTGGGAACATGACTACGAATGGACACAAGCTACTATTGTTAATTATCCTGACAATCATTAGGAACCTCTTAAAGTGAGAAAACCTAGCTAATAAAATAGAGATACAAAAGAAAAGAGGAAAGCATCATTTGATTATTATTAAAAAAGGTGTATGGCTAAAGTAAGGGCATACCCTCACCTTCATTTTGATGAATTTGAATATGAAATAAGAAAGGGAATGGGAAGAGGTCAATGTTTGTTGTTGTCCCACTCTCATGTGCTAAACTATGCAGAGTCTAGCTCGGGTAGGTTCTAATTTAATCATTGGCAGATGTTAATGATTTGGTTTAATGGTGTCATCCAATGAGACATGGAAGGTGATGAGGAGTTTGAAATATTTCCAATAACTTTGAGCTTCGATGATAAATTTATGGTTGGCTACCAACAACTTGTCAGGATTAGCCTAAAGTGATTCCAATAGTTGTGAGCTTCAGCAATAACTTCATGATTCGAAGTGTTTCTATCTGCTAATAAGGCATCAACAATAACTTCAAAGTTTGAAGTGTTTTCATAGTCAATAAGGCATAAATGATAACTTCATGGTTTGAAGTATTTTTATAGCTAATAAAGCATAGGCAATAATAACTTCTTGTTTTGAAGTATGTCTATAGCTAACAAGGCATAGGCAATAATTTCATTTGAAGTGTTTATATAACCAATGAGGTGTAGATAATAACTTCATAGTTTGAAGTATTTCTATAGTCGATAAGACATAGACAATAACTTTATTTGAAGTGTTTCCATAGCCAATAAGGTATAGACAATAATATTATTTAAACAAGGCATTGTAGTTTATTGAATAAGCAAGTTTAAGCCTATCATAGTTCAATTTAGTTATTTGAAGTATTTCCATAGCTAACAACATGTAGGTGATAGCTTTATGGTTTTAAGTATTTCTATAGTGAATAAGGCATAGGTGATAATTTCATGGTCTGAAGCATTTCCATAGTAGATAAGATGTGGGCAATAACTTCTTGGTTTGAAGTATTTCCATAGCTAATAAAGTGTAAGTGATAACTTTATTGTTTGAAGTATTTTGATAGCCAATAAGGCATAGGCAATAACTTTATTTGAACAAAATATTATAGCTAACTAACTAAGCAAGTTCAAGTCTACCTTAGTTTGATTTGATGGTTTGAAGTAATTTCATAATCAAGAAGACATAGGTGATAACTTCATGGTTTAAAGTATTTTCATAGCCAATAAGGCATAGATGATAACTTTGTAATTTGAAGTGTTTCCATAGTCGATAAAGCGTAGGTGACAGCTTCATTGTTTGAAGTGTTTTCATAACTAATAAGGCATAGGTGGTAACTTTGTTTAAACAAGGCATTGTAGCTAACTGACTAAGTGAGTTCAAGCCTACCTTAGTTCGGTTTGATGGTTTGAAGTGTTTTCATAGCCAACAAAGCATGGGTGATAAGTTCATAGTTTGAAGTGTTTTAATAGCCAATCAGATGTAGGTGATAACTTCATAATTTGAAGTATTTTCATAGCTAATAAGGCATAGATGATTTATGGTTTAAAGTGTTTTCATAGCCAGTAAAGCATAAATGATAACTTCTTAATTTGAAGCATTTCCATAGCCGATAAGGCAGGCAATAACTCTATTTAAACAAGTCATTGTAGCTAATTGACTAAAAGAGTTCGAGCCTACCTTGTTCAGTTTGATAGTTTAAAGTATTTTCATAGCCAATAAGGCGTAGGTGATAACTTTAATGTTTGAAGTGTTTCATAGCTAATAAGGCATAGGTGATAACCTCATTATTTGAAGTATTTACATAGCCAATAAGGTGTAAGTGATAACTTCATGGTTTGAAGAGTTTTCATAGCCGATAAGGCATAAGTAATAACTTCATTTAAATAAAGAGTTGTAGGTGACTGACTAAGCGAGTTTAAGCCTACCTTTAGTTTGATGGTTTGATATTCATACTTGACTTTGGTTCAAATATGATTTAATTCAATTTAATGTTCAAGATTTGATTGAACTATGATTCACTAACCCCTTCTCCTAGGATAATGATATGTTCCGATTTTCTCTTCCCAGAATCTTTTGTGATTAGGTTTGTACTAATGTTCATAGCATAACTAGGGAAATCATATAAAATATCCATTCCCAAAATCAATGTTGGCATTAACGGTGATATTCAATTTGCAATGATAAATTCAATTCAGTAAGCTTAGCATTGGATTTTAGAAGAACATTTATCAAATATTGATCACTGACTCTAGTGGGACCCACATTGATTTCAATCTAAGTATAATTTGATTCAATTCAATATTTAGAACTCAATTTCCATTTGAGTCTAGTGGGAGCAATATTGATTTTAATCTAAGTCTAATTTGATTTAGTTCAATATTTAGAACTCTATTTCCAAGATCTATTTGATTTGGTTTGGGTCAGGTTCAACCTTGTGTTGGGCCCTCATTAAGTTCTTATTAGATCCTTAATGGATTTTGAATCCAAACATTGAAAGGTTCTCATTGTGTCTCTAATGGATCTTAGATTTGACCCTTGATGAAATCGTAACGGATCTTTAATGGATTTTAGGATTCAACCCTTAATGGGTTCTTAATGGATCTTTAATAGATTTTGGATCCAACCCTTAACAGGTTCTTAATGGATTTTTGATGAATTATGGATTTGACCCTTGATGGGTACCTAATGGATGCTTAATGGATCTTCGATCTGACCATTAGTGGGTTCTTAATGGATCCTTAATGGTTTTGGGTTTGAACCTTAGTGGATCTAGGTTCAAGTTCAACTTGGTTTTAGTTCATACTCAGCTTAGTTTTGGTTTTGGTTTAACCTAGTTTTGGTTTGAATTTGAGTTTCACTTAACCTAATTAGGGTTCAATTTGAATTTGATTTAACCCCAATGGGGTCTAGCTTGGACTTAATTCAGCTCACTTAAAGTTTGGTTTTGAATTTGATTTAACTCACTCACAGTTTGATTCCAGTTGATTCAACCTAATTAGGGTTTAATTTAAATTTGGTTTGGCCCAATTAGAGTTTAGTTCAAACTTAATTTAACCCAATTAGGGTTTGATTTGAATCTAGTTTGACTAGATTAGAGCTTAGGACTTTAATTTGATCTCAAATTAACCTAATTTGGACCTGATGGGGTTGAGTCTAAACTGATTTGGTTTGGGTTAACTCAATTGTTATTTGAGTCTAGTTCAATTTGCATTTTAATCCATTAACTCCATTTAGTGATTCATCTAAATCAATATGATTTTATCTATTCAATGTAATTGAATCATTTTAATTTAACCAATTTAACTTAATCAATTTAGTTTGAGAGCTCTCAGGCTATCATGATGAATTTGTGTGAGCCCATGAGTTGATCTTAGTTTGAATAGATGTTTAGTGAGCTCGCGAGCTGGTCTTAGTTTGAATAGATGTTTGGCAAACTCAAGGGCTAGCCTTAGACCAAATAGACATTTAGCGAGCTCACATGCTAACCTTAGTCTGCATAGATGTTTGATGAGCTTATGTGTGGCCTTAGTCCAAAAAGATGTTCGGTTAGCTCACAAGCTTGTCTTAGTTTGGAAAGATGTTCAGCGAGTTTGTAGGCTGCCTTTAATCTAAATAGATATTCAATGAGCTCGCAAGTTGGCCTTAGTCTGAATAAATATCTAGTAAGCCCACAAGCTAGCCTTAGTTTGAATAGACATTTGACAAATTTACAAGCTGGCTTTAGTCTAATTAGACATTCAATGAGCCAATCAACTGACCTTAGTCCAAATAGATGTTCGGCAAGCTCACAAACTACCCTTAGATTGAATAGATATTTAGGGAGCCTGAAAACTAGCCTTAATCCAACATTCGGCGAGCTCACAAGCTGACCTTAGTGTAGATACACGTTCAGCAAACCTGCGAGTAGGGCTTAGTCTAAATAGACATTCGGTGAGATTGCAAGCTAACCTTAGTGCAAATTGATATTTAATGAGCTTGCAAGATAGCATTAATCTGAATAGACATTCGGTAAACTCACAAGCTGGCTGACCTTAGTCCAAATAGACATTCAGCAAGCTCACAGGCTATTCTTAGTTTGAATAGACATTTGTCAAACTCACAAGCTAGCTTTAATCAAAAATTAATTTTGAGTGAGCCTATGGGTAGGCCCTACATTGGATTTGACTTTTGGATGAGCCTGTGGGCTGGCCCTAGGTTGGTAGTGGAGGTATGTTAGTGCGCTGGGGAGCTACAAGTAGCCTCAAGAATGAAAATGATGGTTGTGCGGGCATGGATGTGGTGGAGATAAGTGAAGCCACAAGTGACCACAAGCATAGGTAAGCAGTTCCTCCTTCCTCTGAATCTTCTCCTATGATGCACCTTTGATGCCTTCTTTCTAAATTTTTTTGAATTTTTTTTATTTTATTATTACTATTTTTTTAGCAGATCAACTTCTCTCCCTTTTTTTCTTGACCAAATTTTCCTCTTTTTTTTTATTTTTTCGCCAACAACTTCTTTTTTCTATTTTATTTTTTTCTCTTATTTCCTTCCTCAATCATGCCCTTTTTTCTTGTTTCCCCAAGTAGAGCAAGGGCCAAAACCCTTGCTCCCCTTTTCTTTGAACCAAATCCAACCTCTAGCTATAGTAGGTGGGGAGCCATGGGGCTAAGAAGCTTGATCCGCGAGCGGTGTGAATGGCAGAGCTCATCACCGGGAGGAGGCCAGAGGGTGGAGCCATACCTTGGTTTCCATGGGCAGTGGTGCTCATAAGCAAGTGGCAGCGAGATCATCGGCATGGTTGGGCATGAGGTCCTCTTCATGGGCCAGCAACAACGTAAAGAGGTGGAACAGACCGGGTGGACAACCTCGGGTGTGTGTGGGGCTAAGGCGGTGGCACTAGTGCTAATGGGAGGCAGACCAAGCAGAGGCAAGGTGGAAGGGACGCATGGTGCAGAGTGCAAGTGGAAGGTAGTGTGGGGCTCGATGGGCTGAGGGCACACTAGGACTCCGGCGAGAAAGAGGAGGGCATCTCTTTCACGGGCACAGGTAGAGGCAATCATCGATGGGCTAGTAGAGCTTTACCAACACATAAGAGGTAAGGCTTCGATGTTTATGTGGTGTTGCAGCGTTGTCTAGAGCAAGGGAGGGGTAGTAGGAGGTGAGACAGTGGCGTCGAGCTCACCAATAATCAAATTCAAGGAGCCATTGTGGACGATGATCAAAGCTTGAGGAGGTGCTAGTTTGGGAGCGTCAATATGAGAGGTGATGGCCAGATCCGGCCAAGTCTAGTCGGGCCTGACCCTTGGTGGGATGAGAAGCAACAACAAGAGCATGGGGAAGAAGGAAGAAACTACAATAAAAAAATAAAAGATAAGTATTGAGAAACTTATGTTTCTTTTATCCTTTTCTCTAGTTTGAAACTCCATCCTTGACAACCTTTTTGCAATGATATCTCGCCGCTGATCCCCTTTACGCGCTTCCACTTATCATTTTTTTTATGTTAATATGCTTATATAGGATTCAAGAAGATCGAGTTGGTTTGAAATGAATCTCATTCAAATTCGAATCAAGGATCTCACCTATTTGTTTTGAACGAGTTCTCTTCAGATTGGATAGTGGTTGATGGATATGAATGTAGTTCTTTTGAGATTAGATAACTCTGTGAAAAGATATGGATGAGTGTTTGTTATTGTAGATAACAATAATTTGAAAGTTGTACTTATCTGGGATATTGAATTTTTAAAGAGGTTATTTACAATTATTTTTGAAAAAGTAGACTAAATTATAATATTTTTTCAAAAAAGGACTTATTTGTAATTTTTTGAATCCTTCAATATTGAGCTCAATTTTTAGTCAACCTCAAATACGATTTAAATTTTACTAAGATTTATATTTGAGCCATAATTTAGTGGCATACAAGTTTCAATTATAATCCTATTTTAATTAAATTTGATTGTGGTAAAAATCCCCTCAAACACCACTCTCTAAGATAGTTGTCTAAGGAGCAGCCCTCAGGTAGACTCATAGGATCTTTCTTTTCATCAGAAACATTCCCAATGAATCTATTCACTTCTTCTCATCTTATGCCTTGAATTTCATTATCATTGAAATGAAGAAGCAAGGATTGGCTTGGTTGTAAACCTCCGATAGTAAATATGGAGCATGTTATCACTAGAAGTTTACTTTCTTTATCCTCACAATAGGGTCCTCTAATAGAGCTCTAACTTTGTTAGGGAAGAATTTCTCAAGACTTATTTGGCTTCTTTTTCCTTGGATATATTACTCCAGTGCATTGTTATATTCTTGGATGTTTGATTTCTTAACATCGTATTCATTTGGCTGAACCAACTTTTCTTCTTGCATCTATTCTTTTTCTTTTTGATATTTTGGGTAGGTAGGGAACTTGTTCTAACGAAGCTTTCCTTATCACCATTCCAGAACTTTTAGGATTTTTAACCCTTTTTTTATTAGTTTTTTTAGCCTTTTAGAGATGTAGATCTTTCACAAGTGCTCCTACTCAGGTGTACACTGTGCTTCTTCTCCGAAGAGAGATTTGGCAAGTGGTTCATGTGTCTCAAATATAGTAATATGATTGATGTGTTCAGTGAGCATTTCAAATAAGGCCGACTTCAAGAAAGTTAGCTTGTCCTCTTAGTATTGCCTTTTGACCCAATCTTTGAATACAAAATAGTCTTTAACAATATGACCCAACATTTTGTGGTTAGGATAGTAGTTTGGATGATCCTTTTTATTGGCTTCATTTATCCTTTTGCACTCCAAATGTTGAAAGCCTAATTTAGGGCATCTTAGAAGATATTACCCACCCTCTTATTTTTTTAGAAAATTATTTTTTTCCTAAGTTTTTGTTAAAAATCATTGGATGATTCTACTTTCTCATCTCCTCTAAGAGTTTATACTTTCTGAGGGTTACCTATACTCATGGTGGGGTCTATATGTTTTTTATGTTCATTTATTGTGAATACTGCCCTCACATTTTTAGAGGGCTCCCCTCGCTTCACCTGATCTTTTTTTATTTTGGGATTTTGTGAGCTAGATAAGGTTGGAGGACCAATCCTCTCCAACTTCCTGACTTGTGCAATTAGGACATGGAAAGTATGAATAGAATAGGCACTTAGATAGGGTGCCATCTAATTCCTCTTTGTGTTACCAACTTATAACTTCAAATTGACTTATAGATTGTTCACACCTAATACTGAGATTTCTTCACAATGTGATGTATTCCAAAATTGATTCTTAATTGCATTTTGGTATTACGACACAAAGTCCACAATGGTCACCTTGTCACTGACTCTCCCAAGTCTAACTCGAAAAGCTTCTTTCATTTGCCACTCCAGTTAAGCTTGACAAAAATTGGCATAGTAACGATGATGAGGTTATTACTTAAGTCCCCATATAGAGTCATAAAATGAGCTATGTGTTGTTTAGGGTTATTAATGCCATTAAATTATTTGCACTTAGGCACTATGTGGCCTTTAGGATATGGTACTTGGTCATGATGAGTAGGGTATAATTTATCTGTATTATTTATCATACTCATCTCATTCTCTTATCTCAGTTGTGTAGCCACCATTCATTGCACTTGCTATTGAATGTACATTAGTAGCTCCATATTGGTAGGAATTTCTGAGATGGGAGATTGGATATCTCTTACTAGTGGAGGAGGTGCTTATGAATGACCTATATTTTTAGAGATTTCACCTACGAGGGGTGTGTCTTCTACCACTTTTACAACTTCTTGGGATGACTATTAAGATCACTCTGACTTATTGAGCTTTTATCTCATTTGTATTATCATCTCTATCAATTCCATAACTGTCTTCTGAGCTTCATCTTTCTCTTTCCCTTCTTGTCTTAGTTATTCCTATAGTGCTTCTATGGTCATTTCTTCATTTGAACTTTTAATTATAACCAAACCTATCAGACCATGATGGTCCATGTCTCAAGGATTAGATATTGGATTGGTGTGTTTTGGGTTGAGGTTAACCTCTCCCATCAATTGGGTTATCTCATTCAAGAGTTTGCTCGTGGAACAAGTAGTTACACCTTCTCTTTGATGTGGTAGCAAGGATTGGCTCACAAGGATCCTTTCCTCCCGAATCTCTTTATTTGTAAGCTCTTGTTCATGTAGCCTTCTTCTTTTGGCATTTGGCCTATTAAGGCATGCGCTTATAGTCCTTTCCAAGGTCATGGTGAGAAATGACTCTGACAGTATAGTATAGGTGGTCCCCCTTTTAAGAGTCTCATGCTGGGTTGTAGTTTTATAGTGGTTCTTATTATTTTGTTTAGTTACCACCCTTTTTTCATAGTCTTGAGGTAGGACTATGCCCCCTTTAACTTACTTTTATCCTTCTCTAGGCTACTTAATAGAGCAAGAGAGTTAGAGGTGAGAATGGTAATTATCATCCTCAATTGAGGGGCAGGTTTCCCAAGTCAGCTAAAAATTTCAACAACTTTTCTTTTATTTGTAATAGTCAGGATAAATTCTTCTTTGTCTATGCGTATGTTTAGACTTGCTTTTGGTTGCCTCCTGTTGAGTCAAGTGAAGGCAATTAAAGACTGAGCTTTATTTTGGGCCTAGTCTTTGAAAGACTAACGCGCTTTCCAATTCAGGATTAGCTTTTGACTCTCTATCAGATTAATCCTTTTCATTTGAAATGATGACATTAGATTTTTTTTTCCCCTTTGATTGAAGGCACAAGACTGGCTAATTTTGCATGATTGTAACCTCAATTGGCATGGTAGCAAGAACTCTTTTAAACTAAATGGCCTTAAAAATGGTTATGAACTTGATTTAAATTTTAACTATTTCTGCAGCAACTATCAACTAAGGTAGACACACAGTCATTCGTGCCCCCATGATGATGGTGTACTTTGGGGTGGAGAAGTTCTTTGTTGATATCATTGGATGTTTTCTTCTACGAGAAGGAACATAATTAGTTAGTTTTCAATCATAATTCTATTTCATTAATGTCTCTATCTATTAGTTAGCTTTCTACACTTGGAGGAGAAGTCATGTCCCACTGGACATGTCAAAATTTGTGAGATTGAGTTGACCACTCAGAATAGTGAAGACCTGAAGAGTAACCTCAAAATAATAAATTAAAAGTATAGTGGTTTGAATGCATAATCAAGTGTTGTGGAAAAATAACTTTCAACAATGCAAGTCCCTATTGTTAATTACCCTAACAATCATCAGAAATCTCCTAAAGTGAAAACCCTAGATAATAAAAATAGAGATACAAAAGAAAAGAAGGAAGCATAATTTGTTTGATATAAAAAAAGGTACATGGCTTAAGAAAGGGCATATTCTCACTTTATATTTTCATAAATTTGAATACGAAATAAGAAAGAAAATGGGAAGAGCTCAATGTTTGCTACTACCATGCTCTCATATGCTAGACTATGCAGAGTCTAGCTCAGGTAGGTCTTGATTTGGGCATTGGTTTTTGGTTTAATGGTGTCATTTGGCGAGACATTGAAGGTGATGAGAGGAGTTTGAAATGTTTCCAATAACTTTAAGCTTTGTCTCTAATATCATTGGATGGCATTATGTGGCCTATTGGGATTAGCCTGATGTGTTTCCAATAGCTTTGACCATTTGGCGATAACTTCTTGATTTGAAGTGTTTCTGTTAGCCAATAAGGCATTGGCAATAATGTTATGGTTTTCATTAGCTAATAAGGCGTAGTGATAACTTTATGATTTGAAGTGTTTTCATTAGCCAACGAGGCATTGGCAATAACTTCGTGATTTGATGTGTTTCCATATCCTAGTGGCATTGGTGATAACTTCATAGTTTGAAGTATTTCTATAGACAATGAGGTGCAGGCGATAACTTTATTTGAATAAAATGTTATGGCTAACTAACTAAGTGAGTTCAAGCCTACCTTAGTTTGGTTCGATTTGATAATTGATAACCTCTAAGGCGTATTATCAATTGAATTTGGATTGTTGTCGATATTTTGGGTTGGCTTAGTGTTGAAATGTAGCTGGCAGCTTCAAGCATGTTGTCGATTGACTATGTTTGATTTGGAAGCATCACCAACATATGGGGTTGGGTATGATTTTGAAGTATGGTAGATAGATTTCAGCGTGTTGCCAATTAACTTTGTTGATCTGGTAGCTCACCAACATATGGGGTTGGGTATAGCTTTAAAGTGTGGTCAATAACTTTGAGCGTATTAACAATTAACTTCTTTGATTTGGTAGTATCACCAACATATGGGGTTGGGTATAGGTTTAAAGTATGGCTGAAGACTTCAAGTATGTTATCGATGGACTTCATTTGGATAAAGTATTATAACTAATTGACTAAGCAAGTTCAAGCCTACCTTAGTTTAGTTTAATTTGAAATTATTTGATTTGGCTTAAGTCTAATCCGATTCAGTTCGATATTCAAAACTTAATTTAGGCTCATCTGATTTGATTTAATTCAATGTTCAAAATTTGATCTTGATTTAAATCTCACTCGATTTAGTTTATTTGATTCAATTCAACGTTCAAAACTCAATTTCAATGTCAATATGATCTACTTTAGTTTAGGTCGGGCTTGACCTTGTGTTAGACTCCTATCAATTTTTTAATGGATTCTTAATAGATCTTGGATCCAAATCCTTAATAGGTTCTCACTGGGTCCTTAATGGATCTTAATTCAACCTTTGATGAGATATTAATAGATCTTTGATGGATTTTGGATATGATCTTTAGTGGGTTCTTAATGGATCTTTAATGGATTTTGGATCTAACTCTTAATGGGTTTTTAATAAATCTTTTAATCAATTTTGGATCTGACTCTTAATATGTTTTTGATGGATCTTTTATAGACATTGGATGCAATCTTTAATGGGTTCTTATTAGACCCTTACTCAACCCATTAATGGGTTTGAGCTTGACCATTGTTGGACCCTTATTGGATTTGGGTTCAAACCTTAATGGACCTAGGTTCAAGTTCAAGTCAATTTAGGTTAACAAGGTTCTAGTTCAGGCTCAACCTAATTCTAGTTCAGGTTCAACCTGATTCTGGTTTGAATTGAATTTGAGTTTAATTTAAGCTAATTAGGGTTTGATTCAGACTTAATTTAGTCTAATAAGAGTTTTGAATTTGGTTTGGCCTAATTTTGATATAATTTGAATATGATTTGACCTAATTAGGATTTAATTTAAACTTGATTTGCTTTTAGATTGACTTGATTTGACCTATTTGGGGTGAGTCTGAACTGATTTGGTTTGAATTAACTCAATTTCAATTTTGCTCTAGTTTGATTTAAGTTTTAGTCCATTAACTTGATTGACTTATGTCAGTTTAGTGATTCATTTGAGTCAATATGATTTTATTTGTTCAATTGTATAGATTTAATTTGATTGATTTAGTTTGAGAGCCATCGGACTATCATGATGAATTTGGGTGAGCCCGCAGGCTGACCTTGAATTAATTTAGATTTTTGACAAACTCTCGAGTTGGCCTTGATTTAAAAATTTGGCATTAGTCTGAATAGATATTGGGCAAGTCCACGGGTTGGCTTTAGTTTAAATAGACGTTCAATAAGCATGTAAGCTAGTCTTAGTTTGAATAGATATTCGGTCAGATCGCAAGTTGGCCTTAGTCCGAATAGATGTTCAATGAGCCCCTAAGCTAGCATTAGTCCAAATAGATATTCAGCGAACTCACAAGCTAGCCTTACCCCAAATGGACATTCAACGAGTCTGCGGGCTAACCATAGTCTGAATAAACATTCAACGAGCTTGCAAGCTAACCTTAGTCTGAATAGACATTCAGTGAGCTCGTGGACTGGCGTTAGCCTAAATAGATGTTCACCAAACTTACAAACTAGTCATAGTCCTAATAAACATTCGGCGAGTCCACATGCTAATTTTAGTTTGAATAGACATTTAGTAAGCTCATAAGGTAGTCTTAGTCTAAATAGACATTCGGTAAGCTCGCAAGCTGACCTTAATCCGAAAAAATGTTTGGCATGTCAATAGGCCGACCTTAGTTTAAATAGACATTTGATAAGCTCACAAGCTGGTTTTAGTCTAAATAGACGCTCGATGAACTCGTAAGCTAACCTTAGCTTGAGTAGACATTTAGCGAGTTTGTAAACTAGTCTTATTTTGAAGAGACATTCAGCAAGCACATGAGCTGACCTTAGTCCAAAATTGGTTTCGAGCATGCCTACTGATTGGCTTAGGTCAAAATTGACTTTCGGACAAGCTCACAGGCTAGTCCTAAGTTAGTAATGGAGATCCATTTGTACACAAGGGAGTCGTGGATAGCCACGAGTATAAAGATGATGTTCATGTGGATGTAGTGGAGACGAGTGACGCCACAAGTGGTCATGAGCATAAAGTGAGTCAGTTTTTCCTCCCTCTAAATCTTCTCTATTGATTCACCTCTTTTCTTCACTTCCCAATTTTTTTTTACCAACTCAATTTATATCTCTCTCTTTATTTTAAAATAGCAGGATTTGTTTTTAGTCAATAACTTTTTTTTTTATTATTTTTTTCTTTCTTCCTTTTTTTTCACCCATATCCTTGCTCCCGTGGTTTTTACTCACCAACCAGGCCATGGTGGCTTGGGTCTTCTTGCTGGCTGAATCGCGCCCTCCAATCACCGGCGAGCATTAAAGCAAAAGCCCGACTGCTCGCCTTCCCCTTCTTCTTTGTTTTCGAGACCAAATCCAGCCGGATCTTGGCCGAATTCAGCCAAGCAGGCGGTGGTGCATCAATGGAGCTCTGGAGATAGGAGTGAAGAGCTTGGAGCAGTGCAAACTAGCGGGGGGTGGAGACCGTGCGAGAGAGTGGAGCGGGCTGCCGCACCGATGCAGGCCGACCGATGGCGAGTGGTTTTAGCGCAGCTGGGGTCAGCACGTGCTGGCAAGGTGAAGGCCCAGCGAGTTCCGGCAAGGCGGTGGACTGGAGCAGGGCAAGAGTTCGGCTCGCCGGAAATCACGGACAGGGGAGAAGAGCAAGGTTCGAGCAAGTCGATTGCAAGGCCACCGTAGAGCAATCGGATAAGCAGCCAAGGCGGAGTCAGAGGCGCGCACAGGGAAAGATGGAGACGCACACGGGAGGCTCACTGCAAGCAGGGGGAAGAGAACGATGAAAGAGAAGCTGAGACAGTGAGAAAGAAAAGAGAGAAAGAATTCTTACTTCTTCCTTGTTGAGTATTTCCTTGTGATATTTTTTTTTGATCTTCAAATTTTTGCAAGTTCTTACCTTTTAGACTGCTCTTCCTGATCCTTACATTCTGAGCTCCTCTTTTCTTTTGTGTTGTTAATAAAATATATAGGGTTCGAGAAGATCAAGTAGATTTGGAAATAATTTTTTTTTATTTAGATTTTTAATGATACATATGGTTATTGATGAATATAAATATGATTTATCTTGAGTTTATAGATGACTTATCTTAAACTTATGAGAAGAATGGATAAATTTATTCCTTATAAATAATAATAATTTGAAAGTTATACTCATATTGAGCGTTGAATTTATAGAGAGTTGTTTGTAAGTTTTTTCAAAAATTAGATTAAATTATAATTTTATGATTTTCAAGATTTTTTTAAAAAAACTTATTTATAAAATTTTAAAACTTTTAATGTTCTTTTTAAACAAAATTTAGACTTATTCATAAATAAAAATTATTTGAAGGATTTATTGCAAAATGTTTGGATTTTAAGTGTTTATTTGCGAATACGAAATTTTTGAGGAGTTTATTTATAAATTTTAGACTTCATAAGGATCAAATTATAATTATCGATTTTTTGAAGGGTTTATTTATAAATCCTAAATTTTGCGAAATTCAATTTGTAATTTTAGGATTTTATTATACTTTTTTCATAGAATTCTAATCCCAGTGACTCATTCGTAAGAAAAATCTAGCCAAAGACTTTTTTGTAAGAATTTATTTGACCCAGGGACTTATTTATAAAATTTTTATATTTTCATTTTTACCCAAATTTTAAATAAATTTTAGGCCCAACTTTGGTTCAAATATCCGGCCCACTCAGCTTTTTTGGACTAAGCATAGTTTGAGCCTAAATTTTTCAATGATTCAGATGCTAATTAAGCTCAACTTTTAGCCAAACTCGGATGCGATTTAAGTTTGACTAAGATCTACATTTGACGTATAACTTAGTCGCATACAAGTCTCAATTTTGATTATAGAAAAAATTACCTCAAGCAGTTATAAACTTCATGTCTCTTAGTTTTTGAGATCAGTCGTTTGATATATGTTTCAATTATGCAAACCATGTTTGTTTGAACTCCCAAACCTAATAACTAAATATCTGAACTCGTGATATCAGTTATAATGGCTAGTTAAATTTGGCCATTGAAATATTTTGGATGCTTGAACATTATAGCCTAAACACCCGAACACAGTAGCATATAGATAGTAATGGCTAGTTTGCTTCACAATAGATATTTAAAGGCTTGTTCAATATATAACTTTCTGCACATCTTGAGCAATTCTAATATGAGAATACAACCTCTCACTAGCCCACTAGTCTCTAAGTTCTCTAAACTTTAGTATTCAACTTTCAAATCTTCAATAGCCCTTGTACTCTTTTAAGACGTCTTGTAGTGAGGCTTGAGTATACATTTTCATCTTTGTCATCAAGTGTAAACACTCCTAAGTTGTTGGGAGTGTGAGATTTTCAAGACTCCAAATTGGAGTAGACATTCACGTGGTTGAAAACAAAGTTATAAAGGGGTAACTTCAACTATGAAGTGATGATTGTAGTAGAGAGTTTAAATCCTCAAGATCGAGGCAAAGGCTGTCGAGTATGTATGGTTGGTCACCGAATCATATAAAAATCAAAGTACCATATTTGTGTTGCTCATTTCTTTTTATAGCATTCGTGATTGATTTTTTACTTGAGAGCTTGTGATTTTGCTATTAGTTTGTGAATTTGATTTTCAATCTTAAAAATAGCTATTATTCTTACTAGACCTAATTCATCCCCCACCCCCACCCCCCTCCCTCCCTCTTAGGTCGGTTTGTGCCTCATGAAGTTGTTAGTAAAATTTACTGAGTTTTATTGCAACGTTTGTATATCCAAACCATAAGGTTTAGCTGATAGAATTTGATAAAAAAAAACCTTTCAATAGATTTATCTATAGCTTCAACCTTTTTCCACAAAACAAAACTTAGCTTGGATAAGTACTAAGCTAGTAAGGGCATTCCAAGTAAAATAAGGGTGTTAAACAAGAGCTCTAAAATGTAAATTTCACCAATCAGATCTTCAACTCAACTAAAAAGAATGGAAGTCTAAAACTATAGAATTGAGCCAATTTCTTGAGATATTTTCAAGCCATCAATAAGTTTTCAAGCCATGTTCACCATCACACCTCAATCTATATGCTTATCTTCATATTCATTTTCAATTTGAGGTCTCTGAATGGTCTTGAGCTTCATTTCAACTTTGTTTAATGCTACAAGAAATATGATTCAATAAACTATTAAATATACTTTAATCATCATCAAAATCACTTGGGATAATAATCTCCCCCTTTTTAATAATGACAAATCCTACATAAGAGGAAGTAATAATCATAGTTAATAAATTATGAACCATAACAAAATAAGCATATGTATTAACTATAAGAATCAAAATTGCATATAACATGTATATCAAAATGCACTTACTTACTTTCTCTCCTCCTTTGGACATCAATAAAAAGGGACAAGAAAACAAAAAAACATATGCATTATAAATATCTAGATACATCATGGAAAATATAAATATTAAAGCATAGCTCCCATTGAATAGGAGCATAAATGGGTTAATTTAAAGTATAACATTTAAGCCAACAGTGGTTTTCTCCTAAATACATATCAAATCATTAAAATAGCATATCGAGTTCACAAACATATAAGAAGGAATTATGCAAATATGATTATATAGTGCAAAAGAATATAAGCATATATGTTGCATGAATTATCACAAGTCAGGAGTATAATAGCCATATACTTTATGTGTATGCTCCCTCTATTTATGATACCAATGATATCATACTTAATCGATGCATATTTGCTAAGACATATCATATGGAGAATATTGTGTTGAAGGATACTTATAAGAGTTCGAAGAGATTAGATTATCTCGTGTGATTAAGTATCCTTTAAAGCTTATTGAGATGTTATCGAAGTAGGTTTTCTCTTTAATATCTATAAAGAAAATATATCTATCTATCCAAGAGATAAATAAAGATTATGCTAAGTTTCAATAAAAATTAATGATAAAAAAATTTAGTTGAAAGTGAAAATCCTACTTAAACTTATTAAGCTAGAGGATGACTAAAAAATAAAATTTTTAAAAACAAGTGTCATCCCAAACTAACAAAAATAGCTTTAGTAGTGGAGGATTTTGGAATCTAAATATGTTTTGATTCCACAAGTTTAGGAATCATGCTCTTTGGTACTTATATTTATTTAAAAGTAGAACTTTTTTACATTGAACAATAAGTGGAGACATGTCCATGAAAGCCATGTGATATTTCTATTTTGAAAATTTTGCATTTGTTTTTTAAGCCTTTATAAAAGTAGATTTTGTTCCCTTGGATTATAAAGATGAAATATAATCAAGTCCAGATTTGTTCAAATTATTTCTTTGGTTTTTTAAAATCATGCTCAAGATATTGTTCACATTAAAGAAATTTTTCAATGTCTTTTTCAAATCACTATTCTCCTTCGTAAGAGCTTCAACATTCTTTTTACAATTACAAAGTAGCAAAATCATGTTCAAGAAAATTCATTTTTTTCCAATAAAGTATACTTAGAAATAAGTTTTTAATGCTTATAAAATAATTTCTCAAAAGTTTCTTGCAATTTTTCAAAGGATAGATCACATACATCATCCTCATTACTTTCATAACTCTTTATTATGAGACAAAGGTGGACATCTTGATCCTTGGAGTCGTCATCTATGTCATCCCATGTAGTTTTTCTCTTCTTTTTTTCTTTTTGTTCATTTCTTGAGCTCGAAGGGTGACTCCTTGGCTTTTAGTTTCTTCTTTCTTAAGTCCTTTTTCTTCACCTTCTTCTCAGCTTTATCATCATATTTTCTCCATTTCTTTAGGCTTATCTTATAAGTTAATAATGAGTCTATAGGTTCTTTGAGTGGGAGTATCTTAAGGTCTTTTTCTTCTTGAATAGATATCACTTTTGGCTCTCTTGAGGTTGACAAAGACCTAAGAATCTTTCTCACAACTTTTTCATTAATATAACATTTGCCTAATGTATATAGGTCATTTAAAATTTTCATGAGTCATGAAAACATATCCAATATAGATTCAAAAGAGTACATTTTGAAAAGCTCAAGTTTATTTATAAACATTGAAATTTTCAAATCTTTCACTTTGTCAATCCTTTCATAAGTATGTAATAAGCAATTCCAAATCTCATGAGAGATACTAAATGCTGAAATCATTTTAAAATCATTTTCATTAAGAACACAATATAATATGTTCATGACTTTGGCATTAATAGAACATAACCTCCTTTTTCTTTTATTCCACTCTTGAAATGATTTAGGAACCTTCACACCATCAATCATCTTGGTGGATGGAGAGTACCCATTTTCAACTAAATGTTAAAAATCACAAATCAATATTCTTAATAAAAACTTTGAAGCATATTTTTCAAATATTAAAATCATTTCCATTAAAATATGGGGGATGTAAAATAGATTGACCCTCTTAAAAATAATGAGAAATAACAAAAGTTGCCATAAACAGAATGGATCAAATACTCAAGAATGTTAGACCTAAAACACAAGCACATATCTCTAATACCAATTGAAAGCCTAAATGACAACTTAAGAGGAGAAGTGAATTAACTTTTACAAGATATTTTGACTTTTTATCAAATTAAATACCCAATTTAATCCTCGAAAGCACAATCAATACAGTTAAAATAACTACCAAGGTAAGGAAAAAATGCACCGAGATTTTATATGGTTCGGTGATCAACCACACCGATTCCACATCCTTTACTTCACTCTTAAAGACTTTAATCACTCTATTAGTAATGTCATTGTTTAAGTGGATTTTGGAAAAAAGTGAATCTAATTAAATTTAGCCAGAATAGAGGTTTCAATACCACTAAAATTCAACTCAAACATACTGAATCGGTCACCACTTGGTAAATATCAAACTAGTCTACCAATCGCCTAGTTCTCAAAATCGGTCAATCAGTTCTCATGAATTAATACCAGCACCACCACTTTACTGATCAGTCTGTTTCTTGACTGGTTAACTAATTTTGATGAATCAAAATTGGTAGCTCTCTACCGATCAACCAATTTCTCAATCGATTGCCAGGTGTCAGTCCAAATCAAGAGAAATTGGTCCTGATTTTTGGAAAAAATTTGCATATGAGTTCCAAATTTGAATTCCACCATATTTATTATTGGTAATAAATCAAATCCTCATCCATATCAATAACCATTCCAAATTTAAAATTGAGATTATGCTTAATCTTATCATTCACAAAGATTTCAATTGATCCAATCTGATCAACTACTCCTACCCCTATTAAAGCCCTCATCCTCCAAAATAAATTGAAAAGGGGGGAAGATTCAGAAAGGAGGAGGAGCTGGCTTTCCCCCATTCTCACAGCCAGATACGGCCATGCCTGTCTTCACCACGCCCTTCACCTGCTGCCTGGGCCTGTCTGACCAGCTTGCATCGACCCTTCCTTACACTCATGGCCACCTACGACCTTGCTTATCTCAATTGCATCCATGACCATCTCCATTATCCCCTGAGGTTTATACCCCCCTCTATGTTATCACTGACATCCTTCCGTATGCCTCTACCATTCCGATAACCACATAGCTAGTCTCCTATGTCCATCTTCTCCTATGTGCACCTTGTGCTCCTAAGCTCTACTGCCCCTTTTTCATTGCCACCCACTGTGAAGAAGGCCAAGCCTCAGCTGCCATCAACTGAGAGGCCCCTATATCGGCCCTCTGACATGTCCATGGCCCAAGCTTCCCTCCTCCACCAACAAATCACAACTGCCCACTCAAGCTACCAACCCAACTCTCCTCTCCAGCATCATACAATTACACCACCACTACACCTCCAGGCATTATTCGCCATTGCTTGTGGTCAAATAAAGCCAAGATCTGGCCTAGATCCGAAGGAGCAGGGCTTGGCCCTACTCTAATGGAGAACCAAGCAAGAGGAAGTGGAGGATTCGAGGAAGAAAGAAGTTGAGTATAAAAGAAAAAAGTGAGAAAAATAATTTTAAGAAAAGAAGGAAAAGGACTTGTTGCGAATGCTCACATGGCTAGCAGTAAGACAAGAAAAAAATGAAGAAGAAAGAAAGAGAGAGAAAAAAGGAAAAGAAGGAAAAAAGATAAAATAACTTGAAAAAAGGTTTCTCACCTCAATGAATGCACTCCTATTAATTGGCTTAGGACCAACATACGGACTTGTTCGAAAGTTATTCTGACTAAGTGTCAGTTTGCAAGCTCTCCTAAAAATCAAATCGGTTTAAGAGTAGCCTACAGGCTCGCTCGAAAACCATTTTGACCAAGGGCTAGCCTGCAAGCTCACCCGAAAATTAAATCAATTTAGGGTCAATCTGTGAGCTCATCTAAAAGCCATCCTAACCAAGGGCCATTTTGTAAGCCCACCTAAAAGTCAATTTCATTTAAGGGCCAATCTGCCTATGGGCGTGCCCGATTTAAGGTCAATCAATTGACTCATCCAAAAGTTAGTCTGATCTAGGGCCAGCCTATGATTTCATATAAAAGTTAATTCAGTTTATGGTCAACCCATAAGCTCATCCGAAAACTAAATTCAAACTCAAGGTCATACTATGGGCTCTCTTATCGACTAAAGGCTAGCTTGTAGGCTCACCTAAAAGTCAAATCAACTCAAGATCAACCCGCGGGCTCACCCAAAGTCATTATAATAGCTCGAGGGCTTTCAAATCAAATCTATTAATATAAATCCATTAAATTAAATGACTTAATTACACTAAACTCAAGCTAATTCAGCTAAATCAAATAAACAAATAAATAAAACTAAGTTGACTCAAAGAAAACACCAAATGGACCTAAATTAATAAAAATAAATAGACTGAAACTAGTCTAGAAAAGCAAAAAAACCTCTCTATCGATCGACCAATCACTCAACCGGTCAACTGAACCTGATCAACTAGAACTAGCAAATCTAATTGAGTCAAACTATATTTGAATTAAATCAAAATCTAACTGAGTCAAACCAAATTCAAACTGAACCCTAATCAGGTCAAATTGAACTCAAATTTAAACCAGAACTACGTCACACCTAAACCAAAGCCAAGTCAAATCTAAATCAAGATTAGGTTGAACCTAAATTAGAACTAGGTCAAAACTGAACTAGAACCATATCAAATCTAAACTAGAACCATGTCAAACCTAAATCATAACCAAAACCAAGTTGAATCAAATCAACTTTAACTTGAACTTAAGGTTCAAAACTAAATCCAAGAAGTGTTCAATGTGGTTCAAACCCAAATCCATTAATGGGTTGAACATAGGTCCACCAAGAGCCCAATCAAGATTGGATCCAAGATCAATTAAGGCCATCGATAATAACTCAAAACTTAATTGGCAACACGCCAAAGAGGCCATTGATTATCAAATCAAAGATGATTAGCACAAGTTAAGCCACTAGTCATTCTTTCAAACCAAAACAAACTAGAGACAGGCTTGAACTCGCTTAGTCAATCAGCCAAATGTTGTATTCAAAGAAAGTCAATAGATAACACACTTAATGTTGTTGGCTACATTTCAAAATAAGTCAACATACGCACAAAAGCCATTGGTTATGATCCAAACCTAATCGACAACACATCAAAAAGAGATCATTAATTATCAAATAAGAATGGTCAATATAAGTCAAGGCCACTAACCATCAATCTAAGGCAAGTTTGAACTCGCTTAATCAATCAACGAAATGTCTTGTTCAAAAGAAGTCAACCAATAGCACATATAAAGTCATCTGCCACACTTTGAGGCTAAGCCAATATATGCTCAAAAGCCATTAGCAATGCTTCAAAATTTATCAACAAGACACCAAGGGCCACCAATTATCAAATCAATATCAATTGACAATGAGTAGAAAGCCATTAGTAATGCTTCAAATTTTAATAGTGTCAACTAACGCAAATCAAAAGAGTCAGCCATATCCTGAAATTAAGTCAAATTATTAGCATTCATCAAGGATCCAACTCAAGTCCATTCGAGTCAAATTCTACTTGGTCAAGTGCTTGGGAGTGGGGCAGCAAAAAACATCAAGCCTTCTCCCACTACCTCATTTCATATTCTTTTATAATTATGAATTTAAATTTATTAAACTATAAAGTGAGGGTATGTTCTTACTTAAGTCATGTATCCCTTTTCTTCAATCAACCAATTATGTTTTCTCTTCTTTATGTTTCTATTTTATTAGTTAGATTTATGACAATATCAGGGTAATTAACAATATGAGTTTGTGCTATTGGAAGTCATGTTCTCATAACACTTAATTACGTATTCAAATCACCCTCAAATTTCATTTGCTATTTTGAGATTGCTTCTCAAGGTCTGTAGCTATCCCGAGTGATCAATTTTAGCTCCACAAATTATGACATGCCCAATGGAACATGATTTCTTCTCCAAGTAGATAAACCTAGTTCATGTAGACGCATATCAAAAGAAAAAAAAATTGAAAACTAATGATTGTTTCATTATTTTCATTATAAGAAAACAAAATGGCATCATCAAGTAATCCTCCTGTCCCAATCTATGTTATCATCCTAAGTAAAGGGTTTGTGATATACTTCAACAATAAACTATCACCTCGAGGGCAACCGGAGTCTACATAAATATGCATCAACTTCTCATCTCCCATTCAAGGGTAAAGAGCTCCCATCCAGAAGGTAAGACAAAATCCACTCAGGGGACAAAGGTCAAGTTCACCAAAGTGGCAAAGACCATATTTCATTGTGGCAAACTTCCTTGACAAAATAGAGGGCCTACTGACACAAAGTAGGATATCAGTCTTTTCAAGACTAAACAATAGGCAAAAGTCAATTTTTGACCACCAACAACTTGCCAAAGGAAGGATCGTCAAGGCATTCAATTGACTTTCGGATGTCAGATCGAATCTAAAGCTATATTCTATAATCCCACTATAAGAGCTAAAGGAAATCAATGGAAGAACATGTGTTCAACCTTCTCCAACTAAAAAAGGAGTAAGATCATCTTCTAAAGCTAGAATGGATGAGTAATTAAATCCAAGAAAAAGGATACTCATGCCAAATCTGCAACACAGAAGATTCAAATAACTGCATAAACTTCAAAAGCACAAAATAAAAAATATTTAGCATATGACAGAATATCTAGTCACATCAAAATTGACTAGTCAAGTATATATTCCATACTTTTTGAGGCAAAACAAAAATAAATCACTAAGAAAGACAAAACAAAAAAATGGTAGTATTCAGGTGAATCACCTTCTATCTTAGAGATAAGATTTTTGAAAATGAAAGGGTAATGTTTGAAAGCAAGGATGGTCAATGATAAAATATGAAGAGTTGGAATCCCTGCACCTCCCCAACCCACCAACACCCTATGTTAACTTCAGGAATGCAAGTCTGAAAATATGATGATCAATCTACAAGTAACTAAAAGCCTATTGGGAAAGTTGCTTGAAATAAAGAAGTGTAATGATCAAAACATAACCTCTTAAAAATCTCTTCCTAGAGATAAAAGATTACCTCCCAAATAAATAATGAAAGCAAAGTCCTAAATGGACATATCTCATACAAAAAATCAAACCAAGAAAGAAAAACTCAAAGATTAAGAATTAGTTGGTTGTTGAGTTCGAGACACCTAAAACTCAACAATCTCCACCTTGGCTTGAACTCGGGTGAGCCATCATCACGAATCTTTAGCCGTCATCTCCATCCAGCCCCTGCCCTTGGGATATTAGCTTATTCAGCTAATCGCAAGACGCGAGCTCGAGCCAACCTCAAATTCGCTCTTCATGCCTACAGTCTTGTACTTTTGGAAATTTTTCAGATGATTTGTGTCTGCTGTTGTAGTAAAAATAATTAAAGAAGAATGTTTATCTTCCATCAAATTACTCTGAGTACCATGCTTCCTTTTCACTACTGTAGCCATCGAAACTCCACCTGCAATGGTGTTCCCTATTAATCGATAAACATTGTCGCACTTCTCACCTTTTATCAG
Source organism: Trichopus zeylanicus subsp. travancoricus (assembly GCA_005019695.1). Lineage (NCBI taxonomy): Eukaryota > Viridiplantae > Streptophyta > Magnoliopsida > Dioscoreales > Dioscoreaceae > Trichopus > Trichopus zeylanicus. The sequence continues at coordinate 974,767 of RXID01014226.1, forward strand.
GATTCTAATACCGCGTGTCACCTTCATGACCTCATCTCTTGCTGAATAATTACATCCTTTTGAGGCATGTCCCTAAGATGTGAAAGAATCTAATTTCACTTGGACCGACTAGTCAAGCCACCAACTACTATATAAAGGGATCAAGAGTAGAGGCATATCTCTCCTATTAGTTTCTAATTCTGAGGCCACTCCAATATGTGCGAAAATCCCTTTCCTCAATCATTACTAGATGACAGTCCTCCCATTATGGGTATTGAACTCTAACCTACATTAAAAGGACAAATAAACTACTTTTGAACAAAATGGGGTGTGTTTCTCCCAAAAGCAAGAACCATGCTCTTTTGCTATTCTATGCAAGGATGAAAATGAGAAATGCTCACATCCAAAGCATTTGAGTATATGCAACAGCTCTTTTTCAAAGAGCACATGACAAAGATAGGGGGCATGTTGCCAAAGCATCCTTTATGAATATTCAATCAAACAATTAGTCCATCATCTCATAAAGGAATATGGAAAAAGTAAAGTCAAGATTTCTCTCATTTGAATGCTTACAAAAATCATAGTGTTGAAGCATTTGAAGTGGACAACCAATTTATCAGGCTAATACCAAGTAAAATTTTCATTCTCCCACCATCGAAAGGTTACAAACAAGAAAATCAAAATCCCCATGCCAAGGTGGAATGTAACCAAGGGATCAAAACATGAAATTAATCAAGGATTCTCCCCCTGTATCAAAATAGTAGGGGGCATGGGCAATTTTCTTCCTAAAGCTTAAAACGGAAGTTAAGTGGAAAATTAAGATGTCAATTGTCATGACATCCAAAGGGACAAGTGATATTACCCTTTGCCCCATAATCTATAGTGTCAAGTCAAAAGTTATGAAATTCTTGGGAAAGACTTCAAGTAGACTACTTACATAGTGGTAAATCAAATATCTTACCACCTCCAATATGGTAAAATCAAGCTTATTATCTTCAAAGTGACAGAATCAAATGGGTTGCCTCTAAAATGATAAAATTAAATACTTCATCTATGAGGATTGCAACTCAAATGTGTTATCCCTAACATGGCAAAATCAAAGTAGTAACTTTAGAAACTAGCCAAATAAAGTCCATTTTGTATGACAATCAGGACCGCATTTATATGGCAAATTAAGTCCATTTTATATAATGTTCAAGCTCACATTTATATGATAATCAAGTCTACTTCCATGTGATAAAACAATACTCATTTTGTGTGGCTGATTAAGTGCACATTTATATAGTAAGTTAAGCCACTTTCATATGGCAAATAAAAATTCATTTTATGTTGTGATCAAGCTAGTATTTAAGTGAAATATTGAGTCCACTCTTATGTGGTAATTCAAGCCCATTCTACATGGTGTTCAGGCTAATATTTTGATGGCAAGCTAAGTCCATTTTACATAACAATCAAGCCTATATTTAAATAGCAACTCAAGTCCACTCCCACGTGGCAAAATAAATCCACTTCTATGTGATAGATTATTAAGTCCACTCTCATGTGATAAATTTAAGATCACTTTCACGTGACAAACAAGGTCCATCATGCATAGTAATCAAACCTACATCTATATAGTAAATTAAGTCCATTTTGCGAGGCAAGCCCACATTTACATGGTAAATTTAGTCTCATTTCATGTGGTAAATTCAATCTAATTTTGCATGGCAATCAAGCATGCTTTCACATGGAGGACCAAGTCTACTTTTATGTGGTGATTCTAGCCCATTTTGCATAGTAAATTAAGCTTGCATTGTGCTAGCAAACAAAGTGCATCATGCATGGTGATCAAACCTACATCTTTATGGCAAATTAAATCTATTTCCACATGTCAATTTAAAGTCCATCTTATATGATGATTGAGCCCACATCTACATGATAAATCAAAGACCATCTTGTGTGGCAATCAAGCCTACATCTCAAGCTAAGTCTATTTTCATATGGTAAATGAAGCCCACTCTCATGTAGAAGATCTAGCCCATTTTGCAAGGCAATTAAGCCTATATTTACATGGTGAATTTAGTCTACTTATATGTGGTACATTTAATTCACTTTCACATGGTGATCAAACTTGCATCTATATAGCAAATTAAGTCAACTTTTATGTAGCAAACAAAAGCCCATTTTGCATGGTAATCAAACCCGTATTTATATGAAAAATCAAGTCTACTCTCATGTGGTAATCCAAGTTCATTTTTAAGTGGTGGTCAAGATCTATATTTACGTGGCAAATTAAGTCCACCCTCATGTGTAGCAATCAAGCTCACATTTATATGGTGGATTAAATTCATTTCCATATGGAAATGAAAGTCCATCTTACGTAGCGATCAAGTCTGCATCTACATAGAAAATTAGGTTCACTCTTATGTAACAATTCAAGTCCATTTTGCATGGTGATCAAGCACACATTTACATGGTGATCCAAGTCTATTTACACATGGCAAACAAAGCCCACCTTCATGTGTCAAATTTAACCCATTTTGGCAATGACTAACCTCATGTTTTACGTGGAAAACTAAATTTACTTCCACATTATGAACAAAGTCTATCATACATGGTAACCAAACCTACATCTACATGGCAAATTATGGCTACTCTTATGTGACAAATTCAATACATTTTGTGAGGTGACCAAGTTCACATTCACACAATGAATCCAATCCACTTTCATGTGGCAAATTCAATCTACTTTCACATGAAGATAAAGTCTATTTATATGGAGAATTAAGCTCATTCTCATATGATAAATTAAGTCCACTTTCGTATGGCAAATTCAATCTACTCCTGCATGGAGATCAAGGTTGCTTTTTACATGGTAAATCAAATACATTTTATTTGGTGAATCAAGTCCATATTGTTACATAACTAAATTTACTTCCACATTATGAACAAAGTCTATCATACATGGTAACCAAACCTACATCTACATGGCAAATTATGGCTACTCTTATGTGACAAATTCAATACATTTTGTGAGGTGACCAAGTTCACATTCACACAATGAACCCAATCCAACTTCATGTGGCAAATTCAATCTACTTTCACATGACGATAATAGTCTATTTATATGGAGAATTAAGCCCATTCTCAAATAATAAATTAAGTCCACTTTCATATGACAAATTCAATCCACTCCTGCATGGAGATCAAGGTTGCTTTTTACATGGTAAATCAAATATATTTTATTTGGTGAAGCAAGTCCATCTTGTATAACAATCAAGCCCATATGTATATGGCAAATTCAATCAACACTTTCATGGTGATCAAGACTGCTTTTATATAATAAGTCCATTCTACTTTATGTGACAAAATAAGTCCATTTTCACATGGCAATACAAATCCACATAGTCAACCCTTAGAATGTTGATGTAGGAGAAAGTACCTAAAAATTATTTGCACCATCCCCACTTATCAAATTTAGACAGAATAGAGATTTGAATGCCATTAAATACAGCTCGAATGCACCAAAATGGTCACCACTTGGTATTTATTGGACTAATCTACTGACAACACCTCTCTACTAGTTGACTAATTATGATGAACCAAAACTAGCGGCTCTCTATTAGTCTACCAATTTCTCAACCAGTCACCTGATGTAGGTTTAGATTAGGAGAAACTAGTCTAGATTTTTCAAAAAAAAAAAAATTAAAGTTCAAGATTTGAAGTCCACCATATCCATTATTGATAACAAATCAAATCCTCACCATATCTATAACCATTCAAAATTTGAATTTGAGATTATGCTTAATATTATCATTCACAAAAATTTGAATGAATCCAATATGATCCACCTCTACCATGCTTAAAGCCCTCATCCTACAAAATAAATTGAAAATGGGGAGAAGATTCAGCAAGGAGGAGGAACTGGCTCTCCCCACTCTAGCAACCACCCATGGCCTCACCCATCTCCATCTCACCCTGCACCTGCTGCCCTAGACTCTTTGACAAGCCCACACCAACCCTTCCCCACACTCACAACCACCTGCAGTCTCGCTCATCGCTGCCACATCCATGACCATCTCCATTCCCCCAAAGGTCTCCTCTATGCTATCGCTGACCTCCTCCCATACACCTCCGCCACTTTGATGAACCCATAGCTAGTCACCCATCTTCATCTTCTCCAGTGTGAACTTCATGCTCCCTGAGCTCTGCTGCCCTTCTTCATCACCACCCACCATGAAGAAGGCTAGACCTTAGTTGCCATCAACTAAGAGCCCCCTCCATTGGCCCTTTGCCATGTCCATGGTCCAAGCTGCCTACCTCCCAACAAACCACTACTACACACTCAAGCCATTGGCCCGACTCTCCTCTCCAGCACTACACAATTGCATCATCGCTACACCTCTAGGCATCTTTCATCACCACCTATGGTTGGTTCAGCCCAAGATCTGGAATGACTTGGCCTAAATTTGAGGGAGTAGAGCTTGGTCCTACTCCAATGGAGACCAAGTAAGAGAAAAAGGGGGATTTGGGAAAGAAAGAAGATGAGGAGAAAAGTAAAAAAAGTGAGAAAAATAATTTTAAAAAAAAAAGGAAAAGGGCTTGCTGCCAATGCTCACATGGGCTAGCTAATAAAACAAGAAAAAAAGAAGCAAGAAGGAAGAGAGAAGAAAAAGAAAAAGAAGAAAAAGAAGAGAAACAAAAAGAAGCAAAAAAATTTTTCTCACCTTGATGAACATGCTCCCATTAATAGGCTTAGGGCCAGCCTAGGACTCGTCCAAAGGTCACTCTAACCAAAGACCAGCCTGTGGGCTCATTCAAAAGTCAAATTGATTTAGGACCAGCCTACATGCTCATCTAAAAGTCAAATCAGTTTAGGACCAACCTACAAGCTTGCTCAAAAGTCTTTCTCACTAATGGCCAGTCTATGAGCTTATCTGAAAGTCAATTTGATTTAAGAACCAGCTTGCAGGCTCACCCGATTAGTATCCTATCTGATCATTCATTTTAGTCAAAAAAAATAATGACCTAGGCTCAAAACTAATCCTAATTGAGTTCAAATCAGGTCAAGGCTTGATCGGTTCAAATTGGGTTAACTTGAATCAAACAAAGTTTAAATCAAGTCAATGCAAAATCACAACAAGTTAGAACTCTATTCAAACTAAACCACAATAAGTTCAAATTGAACTCCAATTGAGTCAAATTACATTCAAACTAAATCAAAATAACTTTAAATTGAACTCTACCTAAGTCAAACCATATTCCAACTAAATCAAAATAAGTTTGAATTGAAGTCCAATTGAGTCAAACCACATTTGAACTAAATCTAAACAAGTTCAAATTGAACTTTAATTGAGTCAAACTATAACAAATTTGAATTGAACTCTAATTAGGTCTAACCATATTTGAACTAAATCAAAATAAGTTTGAATTAAACTCTAATTGAGTCAAGTCACATTTGAACTAAATCAAAATAAGCTCAAATTAAACTCTAGTTGAGTCAAACCAAAATAAATTCACATTGAACTCTAATTGCAATGATGAGGATGATGAAATTGTCTAATTGCAATGAAATCGCTTGTGCCTGAACCTCAAGTAGTTGCATCATCTGCTAGACGATAGTGGCCAAGGTTTGAAACTCATGCTGACTCATTGAGTTGGAAGGTCCTCAAGGTACCTCAGGGATCACCTGAAAAGGGCTCCCCTTGGCTATTGTTGTCATTGTGTCACTGAGTTGGTTTACTGGGCTGGCCTAGGTGGCTCGCTAAATGAATTATATGACGCCATCGCCGCTAGAGTTGTCTACTCCCCAGGTTGGTTCTTTGATGATGATGATTATGCTGCTCTAGGAAAGATGGTCAGAATATCGCCAAAGGACTTTAGATTTTAGGAGGCAGATCAAATCTTAATGAAAGCACCCATTTATTAACGAAGTTTGGTTCGCCATTAGTTTTGGCTTAAGAGAATCCTTGTAATCAATCCAGTAGACTACTTTACTATTAATCGACAATAACAGCAAAATCATGAAGAGAACAGTAGGGAACTCTCCAGCGGCAACTATATTGATGCTCCAGTAAATAGCAAGTACATTGAATATAGTGGAGAAAGGAAAAATGCATTAGTCTATACTTCTTTAGAGATGGTACTATTTATATGATATGGAGTATATTCAAATCGTATGATTCTGGGGCTACAATCTAGCCGATTACTCGTAACAGCTAACTATAAATCTAGGATCTTTCGGAATCTACTTTTTGAACAAGATCTTATAATGATCTGAACTTTACTTTGTTTACACCGAGATATTTGAGATTAATGGTAACTCAGTGTAATTTTCTTACAAAATCGTCTATTTGTACAAGAGTTCATTATTTGTTAAGAATACCAAGTTCTCATAGTTCAGTATTGAAGTGAGCTGGGCTACTCACAACTTGTGTCAAGAACTCTTTACAACTCAGTTTCAAAGTGAATTTTCATCTCAAATGTATCAATTTGTAACCTAATCTAAAGTTTGGTCCTCATTAATCTTTTATCATGACCAATTAACTTTGGTATATCATCAAAATCTAAATATAGTTTCTTTATTTTATATTTTATGATTCACAATAATATATATTTAAGAGCTTATTTGGTTCATAATAATTAAACGTGATAATTTCTTTCATGAAATATGAAGAGGTGGGAGACCAATCTCAATGACTAGACCATAAATATTTCATGTGCACCAGCCTAGTTGCTTGCACTCTGGCCGCATCAGGCCTCACCGACCAGAATAATCACCGTCATCCAAATAAATGGACATCCCGTTGCGAGCACGACAAGTAAAGCATGTTCTTAATTTCAATCAATATTTAATAATCGCATGGTCCAGCTCGATTAGGGCCTCAAACAGTTCGGGTTGGCCTCAGCCTCATGTAAGGTAAGCCCACTCCTTCCTGCATATTTCGGGCCGGCTCAGGCGGTTGCTTACACAAATGACACAACCATTTAAATCGCATACATTGCCTGTTTCTTAATCAGTTAATTGAGCATCTTTGTAAATTACACCTTAAAATCACAAACAGTTAAATTACAGTGGATTATATTCCATATTCTGTATTCTATATTCTATATCCGATACCCCAAAATCAAATCAAATAATAATTACATTAATAAAAAACAGTGAATATTTAATATACTCTAAATTAATATTTATTTTAATTTAAATCAACAGTGATAATTCCTTGCCTTATCTCCATCTGCCTACAATGTTGTCTCACGACTAAGCCGCCTACCCTTACCTTCCATTTTGTGCTACTTGCTCACCCATGCCGACCACTTGCACTTTCTTACCACGAATCATCTAGGAATGCAAGCATTGGCAGTTCTTCAAGAACATGCAGGAGGAGAAAAGCACAAGGCCCCTGAGTCCATGCCACAATCGCAAAAAATAATTTTTGTATTATTTTCTTATATACTATTTTGTAAATATATTCTTCTCATATATGAAATAAAATGAATATTTATGTGCAAGATAATTTTTTTTATTAGTAGCAAAAATAAATACATATGTATAAGAAAATAAAAGGTTTAAACCATACAAATTCAAAGAGAAAGTCCACTAGGCCCTAGAATGGACTTCCGCTCTATAGTTTCAGAAATATTAAATATGATGATCACTCTTAGAGCCTAGCAGACTTTCGTTTTGAATTTTTATGGCTTAAACCTTCAAAATAGAAGTACACTTTAGGGCCTAACAAACTTTGGCTTTGAAATTATATGGCTTAAACCTTTGTTTTTCTATACATATGTATTCATTTACTTATATATATATATATATATATATATATATATATAGATATCTCAAATTGGTGAGTTTATGAATGGAATGTATTTATATTTTTGTTATATGTATATATATAGATATACACACATAATATTTAAGAATCCATGTAAGTACAAAATAATCTTTATAGCATCATCAAAATAATTGAAGTACTTTTAAGAGTTCATCACTCAATATTAACTAAACTATTCAAAAACACATTCAAGGCTCATTCAAAAGTATGAATTCTCTCATTTGTTTTTAATTGGCAATCACGGTATTGCAAATTTTACAATTATATCATGCTTGTTTGCACCTGTTGCATCTTAGAGGATGCACAACAAATGCTTATGACTCAATTTACTTGTTGTATAATGACTACAATAAATGTATCACAATTAAAATGATCCACACAAAAGTGTCAAGCTTCTTGTATAGTATCTATAAGAAATGAATACTAAATATATTACATATAAGCGGCAAAGCCTACATAGCAAAAAGAAGAAGATAATGCTAATTTCAAAATTTCATCTAGCATTTTAAATATAAACACAAAATTTAAAAAATAATCATTCAAACTTTTATGAACTTAAGGTCAAATTTTGTACACAAGAAAATGTCAGCATGGAAGGTAATTGAAGTATGTGATATCAAACATATCATTCAGTCAAATATAAGAAAAAAACCTGGACAAAGGGATAAGTTAGGACTTCTAATATTGATAACAATTACACATTATAGGAACCAATTCTTTCATCACTCTACTAACTCTAAATAGATATTTAGTGAAGCATTTAAACCATCCTTCACTTCTTAGCAAAAAACAAATTGGCAAAAATGTTCACTCATCAGTATGAAAATTTAGAAATAAACAAATACTATTTCAATAAATTCATCATATAAACGAGTTTTCAAATATTCATAGAACCAAATAAATCTCTAAATCTTAATTAAGTAGGATTCTAACCATTTCAACCATATTCTCCAGAAACCCCAATTCATCCTGAAAATCAATTTCAGCACATTTCAAATCTTTTGGATGTAATTAAAACAAAATGACAAAAAAATTAAGAAAATAAAATCAAGGGATTATCACCTCTTGCAATTGCAGTATTGCCTTGTAGGCGTTGTGCTTCTTCTCCTTCTATGTGTTCTTGAAGAACTATTGGGCACTGTTTGGTTCGAAATCAGGATCAAAATTAGAATCAAGACTAGTAAACTATTTTTGTAAACTAATATTTTTTTATCAAAATTAACGCTTCAATAATTTAAAGTTCGAAAATTATTTAATTTTTTATAATAATTTAATATAATAACAATGTAAAATAAGTAATATTAATTTTATAAAAAAAATAATTCTGAAATGAGATAATTCCGATCCTGATCCAAAACCAAACAGGCCTTTGAACTTACACTCGTAGATGATCTGCGACGAGAAAGTGCAAGCAGTCAATGTGGATGAGCAAGCATGGCAGATGCAAGGCAGCAGTGCGAAACGGTGAGAGATCTTTTAGATACGAGGTGGCGAGGTATCTTGTGGCGTGAGAGGGAGTGAGGGGAGCAACTCGATCTAAAAATTTCCCAGAACAGAAGATGGAATATGCAAATCTTCCCATTTGGAAAAGATAAAGGAATGATTTAGTTCAAAAGAATAATTTTACTAATTTAGCAATGTCACATAGATAATTTTTTTAAGAGTTGATGAATACCTGATATACAGGTGGTTTACAGAAAAATAAAATATGATTTAAATTTAAGAAGAAAAAAATATGTGAGAAAGTAAAAGGATTTTTCATATTTACAACTACATGATTCTCTCTATTAAAAAACAAATTGTAATAAATTGTAATATCATACATTTTTAAAGGATACAATACAACTATTGATTTCTGAGGTTATCAATGAAATTTTAATGCTCTTTTTAAAAATATCTCTTGTAAATCTTTCACTTTTAAATGTACCACAGTACGAGAGAATAAGCTGGCACCAATTATTATTTCCTTTTTTTAAAAGTCCATTAATGCACCGACGGCTACCCGGGCGGTAAAGCCCACATCGTTCGCATCGGACGGCCAAGATCTTTTCTTTTGCTGAACAATTATGTTTCAGAAAAGCCCCTGAACTGCAACAAAAGGTCCTGAGTTGGATCCCCATGCGTTAGAAATGAGAGCCGAAAAAGCAACACTCTCGAGACAAAAGTTCCTACGAGAGGGCCTTTCGTAATTTCACAAAAGACAGGGTTTTTGTGAGCGAGCGCTTTCCTCCTCGTGATATTTCACTTATTTTGCCATTTTCGTCGATTTTTAGGTAATTTTTCGCTGTTTAATTGCTGCAAATCTTGGCCTCGAGATCGCCGGAGGTAAGCGCGTTTCCGTTGAGATCCGATGCCAATGCGGATCCGTGGAGTTTCGATTGCGGCGAGGTTCGGGTGGCGTTGAGATTCCGGCGAGATTAGGGCGCGATTTGCGGTCCGGAACCGGCGGATTGAGGTTGTATGAAGCTGTTTTCTTCGGTTTTTGAGAAAATTTTTTTGTTGTTCAATGGTGGTTTTCTTTAGGATTTTGTTGGTAGTGAGCTCCGCAAGTAGAGATTTCTTGGAATTTTAGCGGAATTTCGCTTTCTTTGGATGTTCATTTGAATTTTTAGGGGAAGAAAGGTCGAGAAGTAGAGGCAATGGTGATGGTCAGAAGTGAAGCGGCGTAGTAAAGATCTCTTTTTTGCTGGTTTTTTTGACGGTTTCATGACATTGCATCACTGAAAAAGATGAGCTTGTTAATAATCTTATGGAATAAAAATGAAGTAGAAATTGCACGATCTGATGACATATGAGTTTGTTTAGGCTGGAAAGCTAGCTATTTTCCATATCTCCGCCAAGCTCAGATAACTTTGGAAGGAATCCAAGGCTTGAATAATTATCCTGTTTAGCATTTGCTGAGCCTCTGCATCAATGGAGTCCATTCACGGTTTCGTGATCCTTATTACATTTATTGGAGCTCTTTCTGCTTATCAATATAAAACACAGACGCAAAGTTCTTCTGCAACCCTGGGGAGGCAATTGGATTCGCTTCTGCAAGATTATGGGTACCGCGCATTTGTCAGCCCACGCACCGGAGCATTCTACAATGGCGCTGCTCCTGCCAATCTTACCGGTATCAAGATCTCTGTGGTTAGGCTTCGAAGCGGGAGTTTATGGTATAGAGGAGTTCAGAGCTTCAAGGAGTTCCATGTACCAATTGGGGTCTTAATTCATCCTTACGTTGAGAGGCTCGCCTTTGTTTATCAAAATTTGGGTAATTGGTCTTCAGTCTACTATCCATTGCCTGGTTTCACCTATCTGACTCCTGTGCTTGGGCTTCTTACTTACGATGCAGATAATTTGTCATCTACCAACTTGCCAGAGCTCGATATCCTGGCCTCAAAGTCGCCTATTTCCATTTATTTCAAGAATGTAAATCCTGTCCCGAAGGGACAAATTCCGCAGTGTGTATGGTTTAATTTGGATGGCTTGCCTGAGTTCAGAGATTTGGTCTCGGAGAATGTTTGTTCAACCTACCGGCAAGGGCACTTCTCCATTGTGGTGAATTCTACTGGACTTGCCCCTGCCCCCATGGCCAGCGGAAACACAATTCCTGGTCTGAGCCCTGCTCAGCACAAGAGCAATAAGTCCAAGGTGGTGAAGATTGTCGGCACGGTGGTTGGGGGTTTTGTAGGGTTGGTTTTGTTGGTTTTGCTTGTGGTGTGGTTGCTTAGACATAGGCATGAAAAGAAGGTGGCAGAGATGGAACATCATGCCGAAGTCGGGGAAGCATTAACGATGACAAGGGTTGGAAATGCTCAGGCACCTGTGGCTTCAGTGACACGGACACAGCCATTCCTAGAGAATGAATATGTTGCTTAAACTACTGATGACTGATGGTGAATGAATGAGCAAGCGCCCTCCTTGTTTAATATCTGAAGGACAAGCTTTTGGTCTTATTCAAGTGTTTCAGCTGTACAGAATTAATAGCCCACCATTGCTTGGGTCTTTCTTTGATTGGAATCCTTCAGACAGTTTTGGCCTGGAAAAATTTTCAGGGACGGAATTATTCAATACCAGTCTCCATATTCTTTGGGGGGATTTTTATTGCTCCAATCTGGATCATTTTTTTGATTCTCTGTTCTTGGAAGGAAATTGAATTGCAATGGAAACACACCTTTGAGCAGACATCTCTTGCTATTTAGTGGTCTGGAACTGCTTTGATAGTCCTATTTGGTTGCTGTATTCAAATGGAACTTACCAATAAAGTTGCTATATTATTCATTTGATTCTATGTGTGTTTTCTGATATGATATCTGTCTGACTCTTGTTTAAACCATGTCTCATGTACATGCTCAATCTTGTATGAAGCAGTTCCATATGTTTTTGGTTTTATGTCTTGTTTATGTATCTTGATTGGATTCTCTTTGTTGTGCCATCAAGTATGTACCAAATCCTTATTTTAATAGCCTTTCTTTAAGAATATCTTATGCCGGCAACACATACATGTCAGATACTCAAGAACAAGTACATGTCTTAGTTTGCTTGTCTACTCTCTGTTGGTAGGCAAGAAATTAAACATAAGGTTGTTCTTCATTCAGCCATATTGTGTTTTGTAATTATGTAGGAAAAGTATTCTTGGAGAAGATGATTAGGTGAAACTAATAGAAGATTGAGAGCAGGGGGCTCATGTTTACTCCTATTTTGCATGTATCTTTGAAAATTTGTCTTAGCAGATATACCCTAGAAACTTGATTTTCTGTATATATATTTGCTTATGGACTCTTTCATTGTTCATTAGTGCGAAAATTGGTTGTTTATGTCAAAAATGATCAAAATACCTTTACTATCCTATCGTAGTACATGCAATCAGAATCTATAGAACGATCATGTGCAGATAGCCATTTATCCAGAGGCATACATGCGGAAGAAAAAAAACTAATTTTTAGACTTGAACCCAATAGTGATGAGGGACGAGGACAGTTTAGAAAGAAAGAGGAGCAAGTGGATTTTTTTTCTCAAAAAGAAGACTACATTCATGCCCTTTGTTTGGAATTTTTTCCTTGGATTACATATAATTCCATTTCGTATGAGAATTCCTATGATTGGTAAAGGATGGTCATTAAAATGAGAAGGAATTTGCGTGTAAGTTATATTCCAAAGAAAAATAATAAATATTTTGATATTTTTTTAATTTTTCTATAAAATGTTAAAAAATCTTATGATTAAAAAAAATTTGGTCTCTCAAAATTGATGACAAATACTTTGGAAGGAAAGGCGGAAAAAAATGTTATGAAACTCTAAATTCCAAGAAATTTGGTTTAGGTTGGGCCTGGTCTTGGCATTCAGCATTGGGCTTGGGCTCAGGTGATGGCTGGCCTCGGACCGGGCAGCCCCAGTTTCGTGGTCTTGGGGCTATGATATCAAAGTTGGCATGCCCAATCTAAAAAATCCTTAAATGTCACGTCAAAATTATTTTGTTTGCTTTTACCAACAAGTTTGACTCACTTAGGGGCTATTTGTTTCGATTCCCGGAATCGGGAATCAGAGGAATGGAGGGAATTGAGAGCCCAATTCCTTCCATTCCCGTGTTTGTTTCGATTCCCAGAACCTGGAATCGAGGGAATCGGTTATCTCCTAATTTCCCCGATTCCGGTTTTTAATTCCCGGTCAAAACCAAGGGAAAACACCAATTCCGCTTCAAGTCCCTCGTTTTTCACTGTAGCACTCCGAATTTTTCCTTTATTTCCCATGAATTCCTCCCCATTCTCGCTTGTCTTCTTCTCCGTCCAGCGGCTTCTTCTTCGTCCAGCGGTCGTCCAACGGCTTCTTCTCTGTCCAGCGGCCGTCCAGCGGCTTCTTCTCCGTCCAGTGGCTTCTTCTCCGTCCAGCTCTTCTTTTGCTCCACGAATTCCTCCCCATTCTCGGTCCTGCTCGTCTTCTTCTCCGTCCAACTCCTCCAGCTCGTCCAGCGGCTTCTTCTCCATCGATCTCTTCTTCTGCTCCACGAATTCCTCCCCATTCCCGGTCCAGCTTGTCCTCTTCTCCGTCCAGCTCGTCCAGCTCATCCAGCGGCTTCTTCTCCACCGATCTCTTCTTCTGCTCCACGAATTCCTCCCCATTCCCGGTCCTGCTTGTCTTCTTCTTCGTCCAGCTCCTCTAGCTCGTCCAGCGGCTTCTTCTCCACCGATCTCTTCTTCTGCTCAGGAATTCCTCCCCATTCCTGGTCCAACTCATCTTCTTCTCCGTCCAGCTCGTCCAGCTCGTCCAGCGGCTTCTTCTCCACCGATCTCTTCTTCTGCTCCATGAATTCCTCCCCATTCCCGGTCCAGCTCGTCTTCTTCTCCATCGATCTCATCCAGCTCGTCCAGCTCGGCTTCTTCTCCACCGATCTCTTCTTCTGCTCCACGAATTCCTCCCCATCATCGGAGCAGCAGTCTACGGCTGTAAGAGCTCTTCTCCTATCTCTTCGTCCTTCCTCCCTCCTTTGTCTCCATCATCTAATTTAGTTTTTATACTTAAAAGATGCATTAAGATCACTAATTTCTTTTGTTTATGCATGCAATTTTGGGAATGATTACTGTCGATCTTCTACGGCGGTAAGAGCTCTTCTCCTATCTCTTCGTCCTTCCTCCCTCCTTCGTCTCCATCATCTGATTTAGTCTTTATACTTAAAAGATGCATTAAGATCACTAATTTCTTTTGTTTATGCATGCAATTTTGGGAATGATTACTGTCGATCTTCTTGTGAGTCAATGCTTGAGATCTTTTAAATTATGATGTTCCTAGTTTTGATTAATTTCTTTTACCAGCTCCTTATGCTTAAGATCACTATTGGTAATTTCTGCTCCTATTCCTATCTTTAATTTCCTTCTACCTTTCTAGTTGTTTTAAAATCATCTAGTCATTTGCTTCAAATCTTTTAATTCTTCTTATTTCTCTATATCTGAATCTGATGAGACAATGGGCGCAGAAAATGCTGAAACAAGTTTCGAAGAAGATGCTCGACCAAGCTCTTAGATAGGGGTCAGAGTTAAGCCGAAACCTGAGAAGCGAGGGGTTTTAAACTAAACTACTCGACTATAAAGGATAGGAGCACAAAATAAGTAGCAGAAACAAACAATAGAACAGCTGTGTTAAGCTTGACAAAGAGGTATGAGTTTCATGTCAGGAGTTTTGCCCCAGGAAAAACTTGTAAGGTTATCTTCTTTTTTGCAAGTTTTTTTAATAATATCTAGCACTCAAAGACAAACTTCTTGTTTGATAAACTTTTCCTTATCTAGTGTTGCTCTTTATCTATCTAGGTGTTATATTGCTTTGACTATTCCTTCCTTTGAACAATTCAGTCCTACACTGTTATTCATGTCAAATTTACTGAAGTTGGGTAATTGAATCAATCTCTTGAATGTTTTTTGATAAGTGTATTTATATTGAAATTTTGTAGCTTCTGGTGAAGAGAAGGGCTGAAGAAATGTATTGGACCATAATAAATCAATTTGTTGATCAGGTCAGATTTGTAAAGTTAATTCGTTAATTAGTTACACTTGTAGTATTAAAAATATTAAAAAGTCAATTGAGAATGTATGAATAACTTTTTTTTTTTGACAAATATTTGAATATTAGATGGACGAAGATGAGTTAGATTTGTTCAGAATATGAGCTATTGGATATTGCTACTTAATGACAGCATATTTGATAAATGCTGATTATTAGCAGAAGAAGAGGAACCCAATTGCACATTGAACCAATAACCAACAGAGAGTCTCTGAGGGGTGGCAATCTTCATAATATTTTATATGGTGGTAGAAGTAACTATTTTGACTATTTAAGGATGGATGTGCCTGGATTCATGCAGTTGGTCAATATGTTGCGAGATCGAAATCTCTTATATGATACACGACACATTATCGTTGAGGAACAACTTGCGATATTTTTGCATTATATTGGTTTTCACTCAAGAAATAGAAGCATGAAGATAGTTTTTTTAAGGTCTGGTGAGACAATTAGTCGATATTTTAATGCATGCCTCCAAGTTATATGTGGAATCAGAGATCAGTTCATGTCTCAAGCAGATGCTTCGACACATCCTATCATAGAGAATAATAGTAATTATTATCCGTGGTTTAAGGTATGTTGTTATAACACATTAGATTTATTTGATTAAAAATATGTTTTTAATATTTGATTATATTTTATGTAGGATTGTATTGGATTAGTTGATGGAACACATGTGCATGCGAGAGTACCATCGAATATGATTGCATGTTTTCGTGGACGTAAGGGTGTCACACAAAATGTCTTAGCTGCAGTTGACACCGGTCTTAAATTTTTATATGTTTTGGTAGGATGGGAAGGATCTGCAAATGATTTTATGGTATTGAAAGATGCTATTTCACGACCTCCTCCCGGTCGTCTGAAGCTGATAGAAGGAAAATATTACCTTGTTGATGCTGGTTACCCAACAATGGCTGAATTTATTGCACCGTATAGGGGGGTGAGATACCATCTGAAGGAACAACTGGGTCGCCCACCACAAAATGCAAAAGAGTTATTCAATTACAGGCATGATGCATCTCTAAGGTCTAAAGTTGAACGAGCTTTTGAGATTTTGAAGGGACATTTTTGTATATTGGAGGCGACTCCTTTCTTTCCATTCAAAACCTAAGTTGATATAGTTCTTTCTTGTTGTGTCATCCACAATTATATCATGATTGCTGATCCAAATGATGAAATACTGAATAGGAATGTGGATGTGGATGTGGATGATGAGAACAAGGTTGCAGCAGAGAATGAGTCATTCTACATTAGTCAAACAATAAGGGAGCAATGTGAGGAGAATCTCCAGTGGATTTGTTTGAGGGATAACATAACTGCAGAGATGTGGGAGGCTTATAATCATCATTAGGATTTAGTTGTGTCTGTGAACATATTTTTGTGTTTATCCTTTTTTACTTATATCAAACTATTTTGCTTGTGTTTATATTTACGTGACTTGTATTGTGAATATCCTATTATTACACTGGTTTATTTGATATGATGCTTGTTCTTTATATTAAATGTGTATGTATTATTATACTTGTTTACTAAAACCTATGTTATTGTTTAAAAGGTATGGACTCAGATGGACATGAAGCACTGGACTCCTCCAACTCACTTTCTGACAGGAGTCCTAACTTGGAAGTAGTAGTTGCGAAACAAAGAACAACCAAGGCCAGGATTCATAGATCACATAAAGTGTGGTATAAAAGCAACTCTGAGTTTCTTATTAATTTTTTAGTTGGACAAGTGCATGCAGGTTTAAAGCAAGACAAGTCTTTCAAGAGGCAAGCATTTGTCACAGCTGCAAATGCTGTGAATGCACAGTTCAATACTGAGTTCAATGCTGATAATGTTGAAAGCCATTATAAGAAGACATTAAAGAAGCGAGTTGCAGTCATTAAAAAGTACAAGACTTTAGTAGGGTAGGGTGGATTGAAGATGAGAAGATGATCATAGCATTCGGACAAGTCTATGTTGATATCATAGTCATAAGAAAGAATTTTATTTTTTTATTTTTTTTATTTTGTAAATATATTATCAATTTAGGTTACATCTAACATATTTTAAATATAATCTTGCAGCAAATTTTAGAAGCTAAATATATTTTGAACACACGTATACCCCTTTACGAGGAGTTGCTCCTGATTTGTGGATCAGACTATACTACTGGCAGTATGGCTAAATCTGCATTTGACAATTTTGGAGAAGATTTTAATAGAGAAGAGGCTCAACAACAACATTCTGTAGACGAGGATACTCAGAATATAGCTGATAGAGAGGGACCTTCTACCAACTATGCTACTAATAGTCAATTAAAAGGTAAACAGCAAGCCTCTTCTTCAGAGAATACATCGAGGTCACGTAAGCGAAAGGGCAAAACTCTTGATCAGAGGATGATGGAAGAGTTGATGATCAGCATGCGTCAAGTTGCATCCTCCTTTTAAACAGCTGGAAAGGATTCTTGGAAGAAAGCCGTGTATCCAACTTTGATGAAATTCAAGGGGGAATAATTTAGTAAGCCTTTTTTGAAACTTGCGTGTAGGCGTTTACATAAGGACGAGGTTGATGGCATGACATTTGTTGATGGTATGAATGATGAGGACAAAATTGAGTGGCTTCAGGAGTTTATGGATGATATAAGTATGTAGTTATATATTTTGTAATAACCTGTTAAGTTAAACTATTTGTTTAACCATCTTTTGAGCGGACTTTTGTATTAAACTGTTAAGATGTCTTTTCTAATATATTAAGTTGTCTCTGTAGTAGATACAAATCATCGTAATATTTATTATGATATTTGTACATATAGTGAAACTGAAGTCCCTTCATTTTTGGGTCTTTTTGTAAAATCTTATTAATTTTTAAAATTATTTCAATAATTTTAAAATTAAAATTATCTTATTACTCAAATTACTTAAATATTACTTATTTTCAAAAAAATAAGTATATATTTTCTATATTTATTAAAAATTATTTTAGAAGATAATAACAAAATTATATTAAATAAATCTGTAATTGATTATAATAGGATATTTACATAACTTTTTTTTATTTTTTTAAAATATTTATTATTTTTAATTTTTTTAATATATTTCTCAATTCCTTACAGTAAAAACTCATCCAAACATAAGAATTCAACAACTTATGGAATTGATTAATTCCATTTGTCAACCAAACAACGGAAAGGAATTGGCCAATTGTCAATTCTCTACAGTAAATACTCATTTAAACATTGTAATTATATAATTCCTTTAATTTCTTCAATTCCCCGGAATCACTTAATTCCCACGATTCCACGATTTCTAAACCCGGAATCGAACCAAGCGCGCCCTTAATGGACGCAAATGAAGTCAAAGGCTTTTTTTTCATATATGCCCCTATAAACTATTGAAAATGCCTGCCAGAAACCAGGCCCCTTTCAATGGGCCGGGCTTGTCCGCATAGGGCTTTTGTGTTGCAGGTTAACTTTGTGATAGATCGCGATGGTTATTGACAATTTTGAATAGGCCCGGCTCAAATCCCATTTCTGATTTAGCTTTGAACAAATCAATTTATCCTTTCAATCACTTCTTCGTGATTTGGATTTTGGTCTTTCTGATCTGAGGGCAAATTATCTTGGATTGGGGAGTTATAGGGGTGAGCAAAAAAATTGAAAAATCGGTATACCGAACCGTATCGATTGAGAACCATATTGAAAAATCGGTTCTCAAATTAAACCGGTACGGTTCCGGTTCTTAAATTTAATAGAACTGGAAAATTGGTTCTGGTTCCGGTTCTACATTATCTGAAAAATCGGTGAACCGGAACCGTACTGGTTTTATCTCTATATATACGTCTTCAACCAAAACCTTAACCCTAATTCCTCACTCACAGCGACGCCGCCTCACTCTCACCCTCGACCTTGCACTCACAGCGACGCCGCCATGCTCTCGCCCTCGACCCAACACTTGCAGCGATGCTGCCATGCTCTCGCCCTCGACCTCGAACTCGTAGCGACGTCGCCTCGCCCTCGCCCTCGCCGGTCGTCACCAGGCAGTCACTTGCTCTGATTTCTCATTCTCAAAGTCTCAAACACTAGATCTGAGTCCCTGCATCTCCGATCTCGCCGGTCACCGCTCGCCGCGCCTTTTGCTCCGTTTTCTCTTTTCATTCTCAAAAGTTGAGAGTTCAAAACCCTAACCCTAGGTCCCTGCGTCTCCGATCTCATCGCCTCTTGCTCTGATTTCTTATTCTCAAAGTCTCAAACCTTAGATCTAGATCCCTGCATCTCCAATCTGGCCATCTCGTGCTCCAATTTCTCATTCTCAAAGGCTCAAACCTTAGATTTAGGTCCCTACATCTCTGATCTCGCAGGTTGCCGCCCGCCGCGCCTTTTGATCCGTTTTCTCTTCTTATTCTCAAAGGTCGAGAGTTCAAAACCCTAACCCTAGGTCCCTGCGTCTCCGATCTCGTCGTCTCTTGCTCTGATTTTTTATTCTCAAAGGCTCAAACCCTAGATCTAGGTCCTTGCATCTCCAATCTACCGGTCTCGTGCTTCGATTTCTCATTGTCAAAGGCTCAAACCCTAGATCTAGGTCCCTACATCTCTGATCTCGCCGGTCGCCGCCCTCCGCGACTTTTGCTCTGATTTCTCTTCTCATTCTCAAAGGTCGAGAGTTCAAAATCCTAACCCTAGGTCCCTGCATCTCCGATCTTGTCGCCACTTGCTCCGATTTGTCCTCCGTCCATCACTAGAGCAGCGACATCATCAGAGCAGCAACATCGCCAGAACATCGACATCGCCAGAGCAGCGACATCGCCAGAGCAACGACATCGCCAGAGCAACAACATCACCAGAGCAGCGACATCGCCAGAGCAGCGACATCGTCAGAGCAGCAACATCGCCAGTCTCCAGAGCAGCAATCTACTCCGATATGCCCTCTCTCTCAACTCTACTAAGTACCAAGTACCAATTCTTCTATGATTTCTGATTTTTACTGATATTGTGTTCCATTTTTTCAGAGTTTTCTCAGAAATTTTGGGACTGCGAGCTGAATTTCAACTTGTTCGGGGGATTTTCCTACTACGGCGTGGTTGGTTGTGCCAATTGGCCTAGTTCTATGAATTAGGTAATACCGTAATAGGTATTGCGCTTTTTCATTTCTTAGAATTTCATGCTAGATTGGTCTTTCCTATAGTTCTACTAGGAACAATATTACTTGCATGCTTGATTGCTTGGTATGTTGGTCATATATCTTCTTTTTCCTATTTTAGATGGATTTCAGCAAAGAAATCACTAATGAAAATACAAGTATGAATGCTTCAAATATAAAATATTTATGTCAAAATCAAAGTGTTAGTGAGAAGACTAGTGAAGCTCAAGATGTAACTTCAAGGATAAATAAAATAAATCAGAAAGCTTGGAAAATGAGAAAAAATAGTTCATGGGTATGGGACCATTTTTCTAAACTAGATTTCAGTAAAGATGATTACAAGGATAAAGCTCAATATAATTACTGTGAAAGTCTCCTTTCATGCCCTTCTAGTTATGGAACAAGTGGTTTAAGTACTCACTTAAGTAGATGCAGAAATTATCCTCCAAACATGGAGGTGAAAAGATAAAAAACTTTAGCCTTTCAATCAGTTAGTAATAACTGTGGTGGCACTTAAGCACGCACATTTGTTACATGGAATTTTAATCAAGAAGCATGTAGAACTGCATTAGCCAAATATTTGATTCTTGATGAACTGTCTTTCAAATCTGTTGAAGGTGAAGGGTTTAGGTTCTATACCTCTACATTGCAACCTAAATTTGATATTCCTTCCCGATTTACTATTGTTAGAGATTGTTTCAAAATATTTCTGGAGGAAAAGAAAAATTAAAATAATTTTTTAGCAAGTTAAAGCAAAGAGTGGATACCACAATTGATTGTTGGACATCATGTCAAAACTTGGGCTACATGAGTGTGACTGCTCACTATATTGATGATGATTGGAAGCTTAAAAAAAATTTAAATTTTTGTTCTGTTTCAAGTTATGCTGATATGGTAATTGGTAAAATATTGGAATTGTGCTTACTTGATTGGGGCATAGATAAGGTCTTCACAATTACTGTAGATAATGCATCTTCTAATGATGTTGGAGTTCAGTACCTAAGGAAGAGGCTTGATAGCTAGAAAGGTCATGTACTTAATGGTGAGTATTTGCATGTCAGATGCTGTGCACATCTCCTGAGTCTTATCATTAAAGAAGGACTTAAAGATTCAAATGACTCTATTGCTAGAATTCGGGCTGCAGTTAAATATGTGAAATCCTCACCAACAAGAGCACAGAGGTTCAAGCTTTGTGTGAAGCAGGAAAAAATAGAATGCAAAAGTTTAGTTTGTCTTGATGTTAAAACCAGATGGAACTCTACATATCTAATGCTTGATGTTGTTTTGAAATTTCAGAAAGCTTTTGAATTATTGGAGATCTAAGATTCCAAATACGGAGAGGAGCTAATGAAGGGAAGGTCACAGGGTTCACTAACACATGCAGATTGGGATATTGCTTGAGCTTTATTACCTTTTTTGCAAGTATTTTATGATGTTACTTTAAACATATCTGGTTCTTCTTATGTTACAGGAAATATATATATGCAAAGCATGTATGGAATTGGCATGATGATCAAGAAGTTTGCTGAATCAGATGACTTCTGCTTAAGTACTATGGCTTTTAAGATGAAGACCAAATATGATAAATATTGGGCAAATGTTGAAAAGCTTAATATTATGCTATTTATTGCTTATGTGCTTGATCTTAAGCTAAAGTTGGAGAGTGTAGATTGGATGATTGAGGAAAGCTATGAGAATGAAAAAGTCAGTGAGTTGAAGGATATAGTGAAGAATGTTTTAGATAGACTTTTTCAAGAATATTCATCTATAGAAAAATCTTCTTCTTCTTCCCATAGTGTTGCAGGAGTTGAATAGATAAAAGAAAGGAATGCTATTGGAGCAAGTAATCTTGATGTACTTCAGCTGGTTTAAAATGAATTGAGAAAAGCAAAAGCAAAACAGAAGACTTTCACTTGCAAAACAGAATTGAATAAATGTTTGGAGGAGGAACGTGAAGATGAGGCAGAAGATTTTGATATTCTTCTGTGGTGGAAAGCAAACAATGGTAGGTATCCAGTTCATTCAATGATGGCTAAAGATGTACTTGTTATGCCCATATCTACCGTTGCTTCGGAGTCAGCTTTTAGTACAGGAGGTTGAGTTCTTGATCAATTTCGAAGTTCTCTATCTGTAAAAATGGTGGAAGCTCTTATTTGTACACAAGATTGGTTGCGTTCTATTAGTTCTCCTATTAATATTGAGAAGACACTTGATGAAACTGAAAAAATATCTGCATGTAAAAATTACTTATTCATTGTATTATTTCTGTAGAAATTAATTATTGATTTTAATATTTATGCTATATATTTCATATGTTTTATCTTTATAATTGTAGAAATGACGAGCAAAATGGAAACAATAATCTTAATTGATAATTAGTTTTCTTTCTTGATGCTATTTCCTATGAATCTGCCAGTGCCAGCAAAGATGTATGACTATTGATTTCTTCAGGTATATATATCTCTTTTTGCATGGATTTCCAAGCATTAGAACTATTTTGTTCTTTCTGGATTTACATTATAGTAATTTTTTGTCTCTTACTGTCTTATACACTCAAGCATTTTTCACTGAATACTTAATATATGTGGAGAATGACTTCTTTATAACTAGAAGATCATATGCTGGGCAGTGGGCACTATATTCCTGCTTTTGCCAACATGGTTTATTGGTTTGTTTATTTGTATCCTCTAATCTCTATTCTCTAACTGTTGATTTTGATTACAAAATTATTGCCAAACTTACACATATTGAATGCTAACTGCTATTCTGCTAAGCCAATTGAAAGAACAAATGTAAGGAAGAAAAGAGGACAAAGTGAAGACATCTCAAGTCATGGGAAGAATGATCTACTACTGCTAGTCTGCTACACTGCATAATCTCTCTGATACTAGCTCAACTTTAGAAATAAATCTGAAACTATCTAAACAAAATTTATCTGCATTCCTATGAATCTGCCAGCAAAGATGTCTGATTCTAGTATTCTCAAACTGTTGATTTCTTCAGGTATATATATCTTTTTCTGCATGACATGGATTGGTGGCATTCCATCACTGAAGAGAAGGTCTATGGTGCCTGCTAGTTTGCTGCACTACTGAACATGGTGCCTACTGCCTAGTGTCTGCTGGTCTGCTGCACTACTGAACATGGTGCCTACTGCCTGCTGGTCTACTGCACTACTGCCTGTTACATGCTGGTATGCTGCACTGCATAAGTGCATACTGCTGGTGCTGGTCTACTACTACTACCTGCTGGTCTGCTGCACTGCATAAGTGCATACTGTTGGTGCTGGTCTACTACTGCTGCTTGCTGGTCTGCTGCACTGTATAAGTGCATATTGCTGGTGCTGGTATACTATTGCTGCTTGCTAGTCTGCTGCACTGGATAAGTGCATATTACTGGTGCTGGTCTACTACTGCTGCCTGCTGGTATGCTGCACTACATAAGTACATACTGCTGGTGCTGGTCTACTACTGCTGCCTGCTGGTTTGCTGCACTGCATAAGTGCATACTGATGGTCTACTACTGCTACCTGCTGGTTTGCTGGACTGCATAAGTGCATACTGCTGGTCTACTACTGCTGTCTGCAGGTCTGCTGCAGCAACTGCACTGCATAGTCTATCCCATCCGAACAGAGAGATTATCTTCTTGGTGACTCTACGTCAAAAACTATTGACATTATTACACCTTAATTTATGCCTTTATAGTGCTAGTAGCAAACTAGCAGACTAGCAGTAGTAGTCTAAGCTCTTTCTTTGCAAGAATATGCATACTGCTGGTCTACTACTGGCTACTGCTGCCTGTTGGTTTGCTGCACTACCACTGCATAAATGCATAATGCTATTGCTTCTATTTTGTTGATATTGTCTCTTAAGTTTTTAAAAAATCATTTGAATTGTTGTAACTTGTAAAAACTCAACAGTTGTATTTACTTGCAATTAAATGTTATTTCTTTATTTCTTGGTAAAAAATAATGATTGCTAACTTGCTATTACAGTATTACTGCCACAGGAAATTCATAATTTAAAACCGGTATACTGATTTTAGAACCGGTTTAGAATCGGAAATGAAAAAATTAGTTCTTTATTTAAACCGGTACGATTCTGATTCTTAATTTTTTAAAAACCGAAATCCGATTCCGGTTCTAAAATAAGCAAAACCGGTATGGTAACCAGTTTTGCTCACCCCTAGAGAGCTACATGGAATTATTTAAATTTTGCTTGAGATTAAAATTAGTACACGTCTGATTTTGGTTTTCATTTAATATTTAAAGGATTTTCTTAAAGAAAAATTCCTATAATTATAATAATTTTTTACATTTCTAAATTTTTTTAAAATTTTTGAAATTTCTAAAAATCTCCTTCAATAATAACCATTAGTATTAAAAAAAATGAAAAGTACTATAACAGTATTTGTAGCAATACTGTATAGTAATATAATAATATAAAAAATATAATAATAATAATAATAATGGGATGTGAATGTTGTAGTAATACATGATAGAAATATATACATAAAAATTAGTTATTATGATCAAAATATATCTACATATGATTAGTTTTGATTATAATAATCATTTTCTAGTTATATATACATAATTTTAATCATTTTACTTTATTTATTTTTTTATTAATTTAATTTTGATCATAATAAATATAATACTGTTATAATATATAAAAATTATTATATTACTATCATAGTATTTGATATAATATTTAATAGTATTACAATATTGTAAGTATTAATTTAAAATAATGTTCACATAAGAGAGGCTGAATAAAAATTTTAAAACTTTATAAGGTTTTTTAAAAATGTATAAATTTTTGAAGGGTGTAAGGAATTTTTTTTTAAGAAAACATTTTTACTATCTGAGAAGGTTTTTGACCTTCCACTTCCACTTTTTCAACGCCGAATATATAACTAAAACCAGCTGAAATATCACGGAACCCAACTCTCAACGGGAACCGTGATTTTGAAAGCCTCACGCCGAGCCGAGGTGTCTTTTCGAAGGAAGGCCCTCTTCTGCCTTTTTGCACCCTTTTTCTCCTCCGCAGCTTCTGAGCTTCTTCTTTTTCTTCTTCGATGGCAATGGCGATCCAGACCTCGTACGAGGAGGTCCGGAGGCAGAGGGTTCAGGAGAATCTCAAGCACCTCGAGGTTTTCTCTAGTCTAAAATTAAATCTTGTTTTTTCATCCTTTTAACCCTTATTGTTCGATCTCCATTTTTGACCCTGATTTTTGATCCTTGACGAAGGATTTGGGCATCTCCGACATCTCCAAGCGCCTCTCCGAGTTCTCAAAGTCCGATCACAAGGTCAGCTCGCTGTGGTTCTGTGTTCCTGCTCAAATTTCACAAATCAGAGCGACGGGATCCCAATTTTTTGCAATTTTTTTTGTAGAAAAAGAAAAAAATTTAGTGCCATTTTTTGGGTTTGAGAACGTTTGATATTTTGAAAGGGTTTTGGTTGTTGGCAGAGGTCTCCGGCGAGACCGAAACCTAAGAAAGTCGTGGAAATCACGGAGCTGAGGCGGTCTGCAAGAGCGAGGACTCAAATTGCATCCTACCGTGATGAAGTAAGTTTCCATGAACTTCAATTTGTTCGGAGAAATGTCTTTTAAGACTTGTGATTCTGGTGACAAACAAAGAGACCCAAAAAGTGCTTTCTGTGATTTTGACAAAATATTAGGTGTTATATTCAAAAACTCCCTGATAAAAATTTCACTTTGTTACTGATTTCAATAGTTTCTGGATTAGTTTCAAACTCTTCCACATTTGAAATCCTAGCTAGTATATGCGATGCTAGTGTTTGTTTCCCATGTTCCTTTGACCTACCAAACACCAATGGATCTTGTAGGAAATGTGTTATTTATGCTTCGTCAGCTCGAGATATTCCTGAATAATGCTTGAAACTCAATGCGCTCCGCTGAACTATAGATAGATGGATTATTACTGTTGCTTGTTTGTTTGGTAGCATTCATGTCTTTAGTTTTTTATGTATCTTAAATGAAGTATGAGATATTTATGTTGTTATGTGTTTCTAATTTGAATATTTGAAAAGTAGTGAGATTTGTTAGTTGCAAAGTTAGTGGATGAATATTGTCTTAATGCCTTTGCCTGTTAAAACAGTGACACAGGTTTTGGCATGGCATAGTACTGCAAATTTCATTTAACTTGCCTTCATTGTTAAGTTTACTAAGCTTTCATATTACAGTATTTTCATGTATCAAAATTTTGAAGACAGAAATGAAGGTTGAGGTTGAAATTTAATTTGTTGTCTACCCAATGTCAGTATTGCCTCTAAGCACATCAATAGTTTAGTATCTAACTTTTTTACCAGTTGGTTGAAATTAATGAATTCAAAGGAGTTAATCTATAAAAAAAAGCAACACATCTACGTTCCTGAATGATTTGATGGTTGAAAGCTTTTAAGAAAAGGTTTTCATTAAAGTGAAAAGGAGATGTTTGTACTTCATTATGCTGAATGAAACTGATATGACTGCTTAAAAATGATTGGTGACCTTACTGAGGATTTATAACGTTTCATTTTCTGCAGCTTTTATCATGAGGTTTACATACCAAATCAGTTATTAAATCATTATGACAGGGTTCATTTAATAAAAAAAATTTAGATTACTAAAGTTTTCATGGTTTTTTACCAGGTTGACATCCCAGAGTTTAGACTTCCCCGCAGAAGGTAGAAATCAAAAGATGGAAACTAATGTCAAAAAGCATCACTCTTCTTTTAAATATTAGTGCCATTGCTTGCAATATCTTGACTGCTTGCTATTCAAGGAGCAATACTAGTAGAAGTGAATATAATGGAAGAATTTCTTCTTACAAAGAACAAGCTCTTGCATTAGAGAAAGCAGAAAGAATCCAAAGTGATCTGAAATCTGACCACCCATCCTTTGTCAAAGTCATGGTTGGGTCGCATGTTTCCAGTTGTTTCTGGCTTGTAATTTTGTATTAATATGAGTATATTGTTATCATACTAGTCAGTTCTCAGCAATTATAATGCTTATATTGCATATTTTTATGTTGATGTTGCATCAAAAGGGTCTGCCCACAAGGTTCTGCAAGGAGCACCTCCCTCCAAATGAACTGCATATGGTTATAGAAGATGAGAATGGTTCAGAGTATGATGCCATCTGTATTGGAAGTCGAACTGGCCTTAGTGGAGGATGGAGAGGCTTTGCTATGGACCATGACTTGGAAGATGGTGATGCCTTGGTATTTGAACTAAGTGAGCCAGACAGATTCAAGGTATTATCAAAGTCCCCACATTTCTACTATTTTCTTCTTTCTATCTTTATTTTTAGGTTTTAAACTTAAGGAGCTTTTACCTTTCAGCAAGAAATCAGTCTGTTATATTGAATCTATAGAAAACCACCTCCCTTATCACTATGAGCAAATAATCACTTGCATTATAGGTAAAAGTCTGCAGAAAACCACATCTTCAAATCGCCAGCCATTTGAGAGGAATATTTCAGGAATATTTATTTTTATTTATTTTCAAACCGGTTTAGTAAATAAGAATTCACAGTTTCGCCCACATCATTTAAACAACGAGAATATAATCATCTATGTTTTCTTTCTCCTAAGTCAGAGAACTTAAATATGATTTCTTCTCTTCAATCTCCGGCAAGCCTGCCTTCTCAATCTCTGGTTAACCCCACTACAAATTGAAAAGGCAGATCAGATTCAAGTTCGGTGACCAAGGAAAGACAAATCCAAAAGGGTTGTATTCTTGATGTTTAAGGGATGGGGATAAAACTTTTTACTATTTACTAAACTGGTTGAAACACATAAAAGAAAAATATTCCCTAAATATTCCTCTTGGATGTCCTAGAGATTAGAAAAAGTGTTTTTCTGCAAATTTTACCTATAACTCACATGGTTATTTGCTAATAGTGATAATGGAGGTAGTTCACTATAAATTCAGTGCAGGTGATTTTTTACTAAAAATTCTTAAACTTAGATTGTTTAACTAGATATGGAGAAGATTATCATAAATGGAGAGATCAAAATCCTAGGAAAAAGATTGATGCTGCTTGAATTGATCTGCATTATTTTAATGTCTAGAAACAAAAGCTGATTACCCTGGTTACATTTAGTCCTACCTGTTGGATCCATTGTTTAAATGTTATGATACAAAAGCTACATCATGGATCACTCAATTCTAAATCACACTTTTAATCTGGAAATATCAAAATATATCGTGACTAATTTTCCTGTATGAACACTGGATGCAACACTAGGGGCATTGACCATAGAAAATTTATGATTTTTGCTCTTCTTGATATTTCAACAAAGTGTTGGTCAAATTGAACATTCCAGTCATTTAAAACAAGCTGGAGTCCAATCAGCTGGAGACCAGCATTTTCTAGCTTGACATATTTAGTGTAGTCCGAATTTATTCTGCAACATTATTTTTTCCAGCACACTAATCTGATAACAAACCTGTTTCCACCTCTTCATTTTGCAAACTTGGATTCTTGCAGATCTACATAACCAAAGCATGTGGAGAGTCGAATCAAGGCAACAATGACAACAATGGAGATGCAGAAACAGAAAATTCTATTCGATCAGCAAAAAGGATAAAATTGATAGGGTATAAGAGCTTATCCAGTGAAGGCTAAATCTTCAAAACAAGCTGGAAAGGTGGCGAAACAAAGCAAATGATAGCTTAGACGTATGTGTTTGGACTGCTAATTTATGTATACCCATATCGACATAGTTATAACATGCTTCAGAACCCCCAAAGCAGATCATGCTCATCATTTTGGCATTGTATTGCAGTGTTGTAACCTTATCATGTGCTAGGGCATTTCTAATGTATTCTGGATTCAAGGGGGTTAATTAACCAGTTAAATGGAACTATTTTTTGGTAATATTGTTGCCATAAGGAGTTCCAGCTGGAAGAATTTCTTTTAATATTGCTGTTTGTGAAATTGTCAAGTTGCAAAAGTAATGCCTAGAATATATTTAAGATAATATGAAAAGAATAATTATAGAGTAAACATGTAACTGGAAGCCTAAAATGATATGCAGGTCTTGCTCTTACTGACAACCATCTCAGATTAGGAATTGTCTACTAAGACTTGAAATTTTAGACAGATAGGATGAAAAAAAATCTAACTAGCACATCTCAAAACCATTACAATTGCAGGTATATGAGATCCAAAAAACTATTAGGATACCATAGGGGTTCTTGCAATAGACATACTCAAATAGATATTATTTTCACTGCATCTGTGTGAAGGTATATACGATAGAAAATTTAACTACACAACTCTTTCAAAGGGAAATCAAATCATCATATATTCAAATAGGTGTTTAAATACATGGCTAGAGGGAGTAATGGATCAGTATCATTTCGCCAAAAGGAGTACTTAAGAAGCTGCAGTGGCTGGCAGAAATGCTCTTCCAGGCTGGCGATCTGCAAGTGGTCCATGACATCCAAGCAGCTGCACAATACAGATGTGAATATATAAGCTGTTCTGCCAAGGGTATCCAATAAACAGACAGAATATTGAGCAATTCATATACATAATCCTGCCATCAAATAAAATCTTCTCAGGCAAAATAAACCTAATAAAGTCTCATGGGGCAAGATATTAAATAATACATATACATAAATAGTCCTGTCATCATATAAAAAACTTCTTAGGAAAAATTAATCCTAATAAAGCCCCATGGGCCAAGATATTGAATATTTGTCATATACGTAATCCTTTTATCAAATAAAAACTTCTCAGGCAAATTTAATCCTAATAAAGTCCCACAGGCCAAGATCTTAATCAGAATAGCCTGGCCTTAAACTTGTATCAACAGAGGAACAAAAGCCAGATTGGATGCAGCATCTGATGGCCTCATTTGATGGAAGATTGCGAGGATTTAGATAAATAATAAATTAAAGTTACTATACTATATTTTTGCAAACAGAGTAGCTGATCATCTCATCCATTTGCATTTGCTACCCTGTGAAAGTTCAACAAGGTCATACTACACAATGATGACCTACTAGCTACTGGAACAGCAAGTGTTGTGCAATATAGATATATTGAAATGTAAGACTACAACAATTAACAAAGAATTTTGTCAGCTGCATCTGGAAAAACTAGTCTAGCGTGCAGACACCTGAAGCCCCACTTCTTTATGCAATGCATACCACAAAGACCACAAATACTACATAAATGTGCATGCCTAGATTAAAGCAGCCAAGGCATTGTGTAGTAGCGATGGTTTGGAAATGAAGACATGATTCTATGAAAACTTAGAATAACTGTAAAGAAGCAGCAACCAGTTCCGGAGATTGTCTAAATCAGAAAAACAAGACACATGACAACTATATCAGAGGAACAAAGAACAAACCTTGGCATTGACTCCATCAGGAACAATTCTATTCTCAGTTTTCCATTTCAAGTAGTCAGCACGACTAAACTTTGTGAAGCCCCTGATAATAAATATCCACCAAAAACAAACACCCAGAGGTTATCATTTCAATACTTTACAAATTAGTGCAACAAAAGTTGAGCTAAACATAGCACTAGTCAATAAACTAAGGATGCTTAAGAAAAACCTCATGGATTTTACTTATCAAAAGTAATAAAATTATTACCATTTTCGGCTGACAATGATCTTCTGACGACCAGGGAATTTGAATTTGGCACGACGCAGAGCTTCTTGGGCATGGTTGCCATTGGAATCCTTGCAACGGACAGAGAGCAGAACTTGGCCAATGTTCACCCTTGCACAGGTTCCCTGAGGCTTGCCAAATGCACCTCTCATTCCAGTTTGAAGCCTATCAGCTCCAGCACATGAAAGCATCTTATTGATGCGCAGCACATGAAAGGGGTGAACTCTGACCCTGAGATGAAAGGCATCCTTCCCAGCCGACTTCGTCATGTACTTATTGCATGCAATTCGAGCAGCTTCAAGAGCCTCACTAGAAACATTCTCCTTTTCCCAACTAACAAGATGAACACAGAAAGGGAATTCATCAACTCCCTTCTTCTTCATCCCAACATCATAGATCCTTATCTTTGGATCTGGGACACCACGGCAATAACGTGATTTAGGGTATGGCTTGTTCTTGATTTGGCGATAACATCTTGCAGGTCCTGAAAAAATAAATAATGTGTCAATTCTAATGAAGATCAGATATATATATCTATATAAGATGCAATCTTTTTAGTCTTAAATATTTTCTGAGTCTCTAGCATCAATGGGCAAAATATTATACATCAGAAAATTTGTATAAAGGGTTTATCTCAATTAGAAAGATAAAACAACAATGAAATACAAATAATTATTTTCATATTCTGGTAAATGGAAGGGACTAATGCTAAGCAAACAATTATAAAAAAACATGAAATAAGCCCAAAAGCATCGAATTTCGCAATTATCAGAAAAGTTTAGTTGAAGGACACATTAGAATACCCTTATCCTTCAATCATATGATTGATTCTACGAAGGCAACAAGTAGGCGTCACATGAGAAGTCATCTCCAACATGTACCTAGAAGATGAGGATTAATGAGGACCTAAGAATTTTGATCACTTCTAAGAAAAGCAACAATGACTTAGTCTCTTTCTCTCTTATGGCTGTTTACTGATCAATAATATGAAATGCTCCAAAACCACTAAAGTACCCCCTTTTCAAATTTGCAACAATGCCATTGACATGTTTTAAACTCTTAGTTCAAAAGGGAGGTTTACCTCATCCTCTTTGAGGATAAAATATGTTTCCTTCCTACCTTAGATCTAAGGAAGTATTCTAAAATGAAAACAGAAGCATGCAACATAATTGTATGAAGCACATCATTGTAACAGTTCACAGTTCAGTAACAACAACGAGAAGATTCATAAGTAATCCACAGCATATACAAGCAATACCCTTCTGGAATATAAAAGCCAATACCACAGCAATCTTCATACAACTTCCTAAAAGAAACATGCAACCTTTTGGAGGATCAAAGTGATAATTATTAAAAAAAAGCTTTGATTAAAACAAAATCGATTGCTTTAGGCAACTTTCCACTATATGCTTTTTCTCTCTTTAAAATGTTACTCCTTTGAAACAATTGTTGATCGCTGAAAGAATTGCTAAATCATCAGAAAGTAAAATAAATAAATTCATGAAGTCCCATGACAACTCAATTCACGATATAAGCCTAAGTAGTGCAGCTACATATCGCATAGCGCAAACGGCCTACATTGTCTAGAAAAAGTAGGTTTTTAACATACATTTTGTATATCAAGGTTTAAAAGTAATTTACTCAACATTGCAAGACACTGGCTCGATTTTCAATAGAAATTAAAGTTCTAAAACCAAGATCTCTTACATTCAAGAACAAAGAAACAAGCTTCCCAGGCAATCTCAAAATTATCATTATGAAAACATATGAAGGATTCTAGTTGCTTTCCAGGCGAATCATTCAAAGGAGTATGAGCCATATGGACGATTAATCACAAAAACCTTGCTTCTTCTCTGTAATCCAATCAAAATTCCACCAAAAAGTTTCGTCGAATCAATAAATAAGACAAAAACAACAGTATTACAGAATCATAGACACAAGAATAAATCTAATAGCAGATCCAATTCAATAAAATGAGGTCAAAAATCAAAAGGGATCGGACGGCTTACTTCTCCCCATGGCTTCTTCCAAAGCGTCGATGGACCGCGGCTAACAACCCTAGAAATGGAATGCCGAGGTTCTATATTTATAGAGGACAAAATCAGATTCGCAAGATCTTGTCCACGCTGACGCATTTGCATACGTCATATAACGTGTGTTTCGGAAATTACGTACTCCATTCCAAACTTAAAAAATTACATATAAATTTTTTAAAATTTTTTAAAATTATATATTTAATTTTAAATTTTATAAATTATATATTTTTTAGACTGTTTAATATACTATAAAAATTTTCTTGAATGTAAATTTATCATCACAATAAATGATATATATCACCCATATTTGATGTCATTTTGACTAAATTAAAAAATAAAAATATTCTTGATGTGCTTAGAGGAGCGTATAAAATTTTTTCATTTAGTTAAAAAATTTATCTTGAATTAAAATTTCATTTAAAATATAAAATAATAATTTTTCTCCAATCATAATTTAAATATATTTTAATATATCTCAAATTAAATTTTAATTTAAGATTTAAAATAACAATTTTATTCATGCCCTAATTCAAGTTCGTTTCAACTCAATTTATATTAAAACTAGGACTCAATATAGATTAAATTTGGGGCCGATATAAATCAAATATAAAACTCATTTTTACTCATATTTTTTATTACGTAATCTTTAAGTAAGTCAGAGATATTTTTGTTTTTTTAATTTAGCCTAAACAATGTTAAACGATATATATTTTCTAAATATTTTTTATTTTAATAATGAATTTACACTCAAAAATATTTTTATAATATATCCCATAACCCAAGAAAAAAAATAAAATTTTTAAATTTGTAGGGGAATTTGT
Source organism: Trichopus zeylanicus subsp. travancoricus (assembly GCA_005019695.1). Classification (NCBI taxonomy): domain Eukaryota; kingdom Viridiplantae; phylum Streptophyta; class Magnoliopsida; order Dioscoreales; family Dioscoreaceae; genus Trichopus; species Trichopus zeylanicus. The sequence goes on from RXID01014226.1 coordinate 1,008,710, forward strand.
AATTTGGTAAAATTTAAAAAGCTATATATAAATTTTTAAATTTGGAGAAAAAATATATTTTAAAATTTTAAAATATATACAAACTTTTTTTTAAAAAAAATTTGACAAGATTTTAAAGAATTAAATGTAATTGACTTTTTTTAAATATAAAAGTTTGGGTAAAATTACTCGTGATTTCTTTAATATTACATATACGTCTTAAAATCTTTTCAATTACAGGTACCCCTTATGCCTCCATTTTGGCTGCATGCACAGATAATATGTTGATAATTAAAACATTAGCATGGAATTATTTATCTTATTGTAAATTTTTAAAAAAATTATTATTAATAAAAAAGTCACTTTTATTATGGTGAAATTTTACAAATCATTATTTTTTATTAACATTGTTTTTTATTTTTTTAACATTTAACTTATTTTAAAAATTCATTATGCCTGCCTCCAGTTCTTTAAATTTAAATGTAAAAATTTATTATACCTAATTTTTGTTCTTCTCTCTTGGTATATGAGAATCATAAGCATCATTTTTCGCCTAATTTTTCTATTCAATGACAGAGAAGACAATGTTTAAGTATTTAAAATTCTCATAACCTAGAAGAGAAGCCAAGTAGAATAAATTTTTATGCTTAGGTCTGAAAATAGGAGTAATCTTTTCACATCAAATTTAAAAACAAAATAAGAAAAATGTTGGTCATGAGATTATTATTTACAAACTTTCGAAATAATATGATGTGATGATTTTTCATAAATTTGTGTAAATAAGAATAATTATTTGCTAAAATTTCTAATTAAAATTAATGATATACCGAGGTAAATTGGTTGAGTCAAAGAGTCAATAGGAGTTGAACCCTAGATCAAACCCAAAAATGGCCTCCTAACATTGAGTTGGAGCAGACTAGTCATCTTTGGTACGTATAATTTTCAAATATGATTCAATAATTCTCTAAAGGAATTACACCGAGCTATCTTTGGACTTAGATACCTCAATTTATGCATGATGAAGGCCAAATAATTATGAGATCTAATCCATATTTATATTTAGAAATCAATGTCGAAAGATACGAGATTCATGGCTATCTATTATGAGAAGTTCAACAAGATTGTGATGTTGAGTTCACGGGATTCTGATACATCGAATTGCTTTATGCCATGTAAATAGCACAATATCTAAAAAAGGTAAGGACTAATATTATTTTTTATTCTCCAATATATTATGATTAATCCCTACTAACTTGGATATTGAAGCGACCATCGTCGGAAAGTTTTCAGTAGTCTTCTTTATGATTTTCTTCATTTTGTAGATTGGTAGGAGAGCAGCCTAGTGGATCAAAATTTTGAGGAGCCTTATGCCTTATGGACTGAAACTAGTAGCAAACCGGACTCCATGAATAAATTGGCATTTTTATTGAGATTTGTTTCGCCTCTCTTCTCCGCTAATCTAAGAGGCCTTCAACAATCTTCCAGTCATACCTCCTAGAACAGCAAGATCCTCGTTGTTCAAGAATCCGCTTAGGGGCAAATGGCCCCAGTGCTAGTAGAATCGCATTGGCAATTAATTTTTTTTTTATAGCCTTACGATAGCTTATTAGGTTTAACTTGAAGTATGGCCAATAACTTGAAGAATTGGCAAATAGCTTCTTTTGATAGCATTATCAATAGCTTGTCGGGTCTAGGTTAAAGTGAGTATCATCAACATCTTTTGGAGATTGATTAGCTTTGGAGGGTGCATCACCAATGGCTTCTAGGTTCAGCTGGTTTAAATGGTGTGTCATCAACTACTTCTAAGGTTGATTAGCTTGAAGGATGAGTCATCAACAATTCACAGGGTTGACTATCTTGAAGTGTGATTGATGACTTTAAGCGTATTATTGATTAACTTTATTTAGATAAGGTATTCTAACTGTTTGACTGAGTGAATTCAAGCCTATCTTTTATCCTATTTGATTTGAAGGAATGATTAACTAATTTGGCTTATGCTAATTATCTTTGATTCAGTTATTGATAGCCCTTTTTGGCTTATTGTCAATTGAATTTGAGGTATTATCAATAATTTTAAACTTGTTGTAAATTGACCTTATTTAATCTTTGAATCTTGCCCCAAGCTAGGTTTCCATTAGATCCTTAATGGATTACACCCAGTGGGACTCAGTTTGACTCAATTTAGTTCTATTCAAATCTTGTCTTGGTTTAGATCAGGCCGATAGCATCATCTATTACTTATGGAGTTGGGCATAACCCTAGTGTATTGCCAAAGGTTTCCATAGAATGTCAAGTAGGACTTATTTTGATTCAGTTTAGTTATATCCGAACTTGCTCTGAGTCAGGCTTGTCTTGTGTTCTAGTTCAGGTTTTACCTATTTTTGCTTCAGGTTTTGACCCATTCTGCATTTGAGATGCTACTGATGGCTTTGGTGACACACTAGGTGGGACTCAATCTAACTCAATTTTGTTCTATTCAAATTTGTTCAGGTCAGACTTGAATTAGTTGAAGCTTGTTTTGGCCTGATTAAGTTTGGGTTCAAACTTGGCTTGACCCAATTAGGACTTGGTTTGATCTAATTAGGTTTAGGTTCAAGCTTGGCTTGGCCTAGTTGGGACTTAATTTGACTTGATTGGGTTTAAGTTTGAATCTCGACTTGGCCCAATTGGGACTTGGTTCAAACTTAATTCATATTCATTTTCACTTGACCAAAATATGATATCATTCAATCAGAATTTAATTTGAGTTTATTTTAATTTATTTTGAATATTGATTAACTTAATTAGAGTCTAATTTAAACTTAGTTATGCTTCTTAGCTAACTTGGCTTAATCTCAAATTGACCCGTGCTGGGATCAATTGAAGCTTGACTTGATTTGAATTGGTTTCTAAATCCAAGTCATCAATTGTCTATCTAAAATGAACGACCAGTTAGGCTACTAGTTGACGTACTCTGAAAGTGTTGTTTGAAAGTTTAATAGAATTAGACAACCGGTTCGGGTACTGGATGACTAGATGGGGACTTTTTTGTTTATCTGAACTAGTTTTAGTTCACTTATTCTTGTCTGTTTGGATTCATTTGATGCTTTATTCGAGTTGATTTGATTTTATTCATTTGTCTTGATCACATTGGCTTGAGTTTAATATGTTTGAGTCATCAAATCGATTTTCTTATTTATCGATATTGGTTCAAGAGCCCTCAAGCTGTTATGATGACATTACAATAAGCTTGAGGGTTGATCTATAGTCCAAATGATTGTGAGCCCAAGAGTTGGCTTAAGACGTTTAGCGAGCCTGAGGATTGGCCTATAGTTCAATGGTTGTAGGCCTAAGAGCTAATTTAAGACATTCGGCAAGTCCGATGGCTGACTTAAGATATTTGATGAGCCCAAGGGTTGGTTTAATATGTTTGGTGAGCCCTAGGGCTGGCTTAAGACATTTTACAAGCCCAAAGTCTGGCCTATGAGGCCGAGGGCTGGCTTAAGATGTTCAACGAGCCTGAGAGCTAACCTAAAGTCTAATGGTCATGAATCCGAGTGTTGGCTTAAGGCATTTGGCAAGACTGAGGGTTGACCTATAGTCCAACAATCATGGGCTTAAGAATTGGCTTAAGATATTTAGCGAGTCCAAAAACTAGCATGTAATCCAATGGTTGCAAACTTGAGGGCTGGCTTATGACATTTGGTGAGCCCAAGGCCTAGTCTATAGTCCAATAGTTTTGAGCCTAAGTGCTGGCTTAAGATGTTCGACGGGCCTGAAGGTTGACCTATAGTTCAATTGTGAATTTTAATTGTTTTAATTATTTTTCTTTTGTTCTTGTTCTAGTTCAAATGAGTTCTTGTCATCATCTTTTCTTTGTCTTCAAAGAATTCCATAAGGGCTTCAAAAGTTGAGCTTCTTAGTAAGGGATAGTGTCATAGTACGCAAAGGATTATTTATGTGGCCACGGTAACGATGAAGGTTTGCCGATGAACAAAACCATCGGTGATCATGGTGTTGATGGTAGGTGTGAGGCTATGGATGACCACAATGTTAGTAGAGGCACCGATGCTCAAAACTACAGGTAGTCACAATGTTGGTAAAAAAGGAGGTGCCTAGCAATGTTTGGACGTCTGGTCCTCTCAGGTTCAGTTGTTCAAATCCGAATAGTAGAGCATCCTTTGGAGAGTAGCAAGAGCATGGGGTAGTAAGGACTTGAGGACAACAACAATGGTGGAGTTCTCATGGGAGACAAGGGAATAGGAGAGTCAAATAGAAAAGAAAATGAAAAAGGCGAAAGAAGTATTATATCTTTTTGCTCCCTTGATGATGCCTTCTTGATCTCCTTCTTGATGGCAAGATTTCCTCCTTTAATTTGCTAGAACTCCCTCGAGAATTGGCCTTCAGATTCACCTTTGATCTATGCAGAGTTTACCTAAGAATCAATTATGAATTATATGTAATTTGTGTGCCCTAGCCATCATTTTATAGGGTTGAGAGGATCTCCAATTTTGGTGATCGATTGATTTGATTCCCATAACCCTCATATTGAATCTCATATTGATATATTATGAGATTATAACTTCCTTATATGAGAATCCCATCAATTATAGAAGGATTTAGAGAAATTATATTCCCATTTTTGTATATTACATCAGAATTGGATGAATAGTTGAGGAACTTGTTGTTTGGTTGGACACAAACATTCCAGCCTTATGAGGTTTGGTCACCTAAACCTCTTGGGTTGGGTCATCCAAATACAATTCAATTTAGGCTAATTTTTCAAATTTTTTTTATTTCAAATTAGACCCTACTCACCACAAATTAGGCTCAACATCTAGCCCTAATGTTTGTCAAACTTGAAGTTCAAGTTTGGGTTACAAAAACTACTTAAACGAACTTGATTAAATATGTTGGGTTTGAACTTGATTTATTTTGATTGACCCAATCAGGACTGAATTAGGTTTAAGTCTGATCCGATTTAAGGTAGGTTGACCTGATTTAGACCCGATTGGGGTTAGGTATGAACTAAGTTGATTCAAGTTGGCTTTGAATCGATTTCTAGTTGACCCAATTTGGACCTGATTGGGTTGGGTCGGAATCGATTTAATTCGGATTGACTTGATCAGAACTTGATTGGGTTTGGATATAATCCAATTTTAGTTACATTGACCAATTGGGTTTGGGATTAAACTAATTTGACCTATATTAACTCAATTTATATTTGGGTCTAGTTTAATTTGAGTTTTAATTCATTTATTTGATTCATTTAGATTCATTTGGTGGTCTATTTGAGTTAAATTAATTTAATCAACGTATTTGATTTGGTTGAATCAGCTTAATTTTAATCTAATTAGATTAATTATTTTAATCAATTTATGTTAATTGATTTGCTTTTATTGATTAGAGAGCACTTGACCTGTCAATTAATTAAAATTATTTTGGGTAAAAGCTGATCTTAAGTCGATTTGATCTTCAAACGAACTCACAAGTTGGCATTTAGTTAGTTAGACTTTCAGATGAGTTCACAGATTGACCTTTAGTCAATTAGACTTCAGGTGAGTCTATAGACTAGTCTTTAGTTAATTTTGACTTTCAGGAGAGTTCGTATACTAGCCTTGAGTTTAAATTGACTTTCAAGAGAGCCCGTATGCTGGTCTTATATCGGTTGACTTTCAAGTGAGTTTAGAGGCTGACCTAGAGTCAAAATTAATTTTTTGACGAGTTTACAGGCTAATCCTAAATCATTAATTAACTTTTAGATATGCTCGTAGGCTGGTCTTGAGTAAAAATTAATTTTTAAATGAGTTCGTAGACTGATTCTAGATTAATTGATTTTCAGACGAGTTTGTGGGCTAATCTTGAGTTAAAAATTAATTTTCAAACGAGTTTATAAATTGGTTCTAAACTTATTAACTTTCAAACGAACTTGTACACTAGCTTAGACATACAAATTGAGGCAATTTCTTTTTTTGTCTTTAAGTAACTTTTATTTTTTTCTTTTTTTTCTTTCTTCACATATGGCTGGATTCAACTCTCTTTTTATTTATTTATTTTTTAATTAGCTAAAAGAGAAATTTTTTTTTTTTTTTTAAAAAACTTCTTTCACTTTGCCTGTCTCATCATCCTTGGACCGGTCCCTTCTTTGCCAAGCTTGATCTTCTCTTTGCTTGGTCATCTTCCTCATTTCTTGGGTTGTGGCCTAATCCGGCCACTTCTTCGGCAATGTTAGAGTTGGGCAACATCACGATCAAAGGAGGCAAGCCGATCCCTTTGTTCCTCGGCCGAATCTGGTAGCTTCTCCGACGGTGGCGAGTTCGGGTGGTAGGAGTATGATGTGGGATCTGGGTGGAGCTTTGTGCAATGGAGAGCTCAGCAATAGGAGCTTCGACGTCAAGGGCAAGGGTGACCGTGGAGCTCATGGAGGAGCCAGAGTAGAGAAACAAGGCCAATGGGATGCTGTGGGTGGTGGTGGCCGGGCAGGCTTGATGTCATCAGCTAAGTCCATTCAGGAGGCCTTTGCTAGCTCCGAAGGGTGCTGGGCGGAGAATCAGGGAGTGTTTGGCTGTGTGACATGGTGGTGCTCCTCTCGCCTGATGAGGTCGTAGGTGGGTGCTGTCCCAGATAGCAGCAGAGTTCACGGCCATAGTAGAGGGGGAGCTAGTGGTGGCTTGTCGAATCATAGGTCCAGGAATGCTAGACTAGGGCCATAGCAAAGTCCAAACAATGGCGATGGGGTAGGGTCAGTAGGCAATGGCTTGCTTGGACGGCAGGGCATCAAGGTGACTCGAGCAGTTGGCGATCAATGGAGAGGATCCTGCAACGTACAGGAGGAGGAGAGAGAGAAACACAAAAGACAAAAAATAAAAAATGAAAGGTAAGATTGGATGACCTTTTATTTGGCCTTGAATTCTTCTTAGTGTGTCTTGGGCAATCTCCAACTTTTTTTCTAGTCCATTTGGGGTTCCAATCTCCTCCTGTTCTTTGTTCTGCAGGATGTATAAGTTTCATAGATGATGACGAGATAACAAGATTGTGATTCAATTTTGAATCGAGAAGAATATGATAGGATAGTAACCTATTTTATTTGGATGTAGATAGGAAATTTTTTTTTGTTTGAATTAATTTGGATGATTGTATGGCTTCATGAAACTATGAAATTCAATGAGATTATTTATATTTTTTTTCAAAAAATTTAGACGAAGTTATAATTTTATAAATTTTAAGATTTTTTCAAAAAAAGATTTTTGTATAAAATTTTAAAACTTTTAAGGTGCTATTTGAATAAAATTTAAACTTATTTATAAATAAATTTTTTTTAATGAACTTCTTTATAAAAATTAGAAATTCTAATGGTTTATTTGCGAATATCAAATTCTTAAAAATATTATTTGTAAATTCTAGATTTTATGAGGACTAATTTGAAATTCTAGGATATTTATTGATTTTTTCCTAAAATTTTCATCCCATGATCTATTTGTAAGAATAATCCAACTAGAGATTTATTTGTAAAAATGTATTTAATTCAGCGACTTATCTATAAAATTTTTATATTTTTATTTTAGTTAAAATTTTTTAAGGAGTTTTGAGCCTAATTTTCATCCAATTATTTGGTATACCTAGCCCATTTTAGCTGAATTTAGTTTGAACCTAAATTCGAGTCCGAATTGTGCTTAATTTTGAGTCAAATTTGACTGTGATTCAAATCTAACTGAGATCCATATTTGAGCCATAATTTAGTAGTTTTTAAGTTTCAATTATAATTATATTTTGATTAAATTTGATTTTGACAAAAATCACCTCAAACACTCTAAACTTGCTATGCTTAGCAGTAGGCTCAAGCTCAGGTTCAACTCCAGGCCAAGGTGCTATGCCGAACCAATAATATGAGTCTCATTTGCATACTATGAGCTACATCCACTCCAATGGGCATCATCACCTAAGTCATCATGACCCCTTGATAGTAGTTTCACAATAGTATCAAACCTCGAGGAATTATGACAAGCAAGACCCCATCTACGATCTAGCTGACGAGGCTATATATTACACGCACACTATCCAAGTGTTGGCTAGGGTTGCATAAGATACCCAGAGGGAGGTTATATCACACATAAGTTAGGAAAGGTTAGCAGCACCAGTTCAACCAAACCAAGTGGGTATGAAACTTCCCTAATTCCCGAGATCACTAAATCCCCAGTGGTACCAAAGTTTTGCTAGCCTCCTTATGAGGTATATGATAGTTCAAAGCACCCAGTTGATCATAGCAATATATTCATAAATACCATGATTCTATAAAAGGCATGAGACTCTACCATGTGTAGGCATATTTGATGACATTGCAAGGCCTGGCCAGAGCTTGTACTTAGACTCCTAAGATACTCCATAACTTTGTTTGATGACTTGGCTGATAGGTTTGTAGAGTAATCCATCTAACTAATACCTCAATGGAAGGACCCCCTCTATGCTCCTAACATTAAAGGAGTATCTAGCTTGATTTAATAGAGCTCAGTTAGAGGTTACTAAGTTTGATAGTTTTATTATCCTTGTTACTACAGTTAATAAATTTTGACAACCTCGAGTGCTCTATGAGATGACTCGTTGACCTCCTGAAATCTTAGCAGAATTCATCCAACTAGCTTAGGAATACATCGATCCAAAGAAGTGATCTCGACAAATAGGGAGTCAGAGGGTAGTAGCAAGCTGAAGAAGGAACCTCGGGACGCCAAGCTCCACAAGCTAAAGAAGTAGAGAATTGAGCGAATGGAGCACATACCTGAGTATTAAGCTTATATAACTTTGAACAATTTAAGGTCTGAGGTGCTAACTCAAATTGAGCATCGAGATTTTCTGCAGCCCTTACCAATTTGCACCACTAGGCAAATACTAGATAAATCAATGTATTACTATTTTCACTGAATTATAACCATAATACTGAAAAATGTAGACATCTTAAAAATAAAATTGAATGACTCATCAGAGAGGGCCACCTCAGATAGTTTGTCCGCTGAGGTGAACGAGGTAAAGAAGCTCATGCTCAGAAAACTTGTCACCAGGTTTCTCTCCAAAGAAATTCTGCCCCTAAGTTGCATAACCCACTAGGTAAGGGCCACCTTAATATAATCTTCATAAGCTCACAAACTCAAAGTGAAGCCTTAGTGTTGGCTGACAAATATTAAGTCATCACTAGGGGGCAAGAGGAGCTAAAAGAGGAGATGGAGACAACACTATGAGCCCAAATATGGAGACATAGTCTTTTCTGCAAAGACATAAAGGAAATTTTAGTGCTCTACAATGATGCATTGGTAATCTCGACAATCTTGGATGACTACACCACACAATGTATCATGAAAGATGCAGAAAACTAGGTAAATATTTTGTTCACAAAAGCTTATGATCAAATGAAAACTGAGCAAAAACTAGAACCATATGTTGGGATGCTCACCTGATTTATGAGAGGCTTAGTTACCCTGCTTAGCATGATTAATTTACTCCTCACAGTTGGAGAGAATCCCAAGAGTACTATAATCAAATCAAAGTTCATGATGGTTCAGACTTGGTTTGCTTACAATATAATATTTGGTCATCTAGCGCTCAATTAGGTCCATTCTATAATTTTGACTTTTCATTTAATTATGATATTTCTAACTGAACATGACACATGTGAAGTGTGGCGCAATTAAATGCTGGTTAAGAAGTGCGAGAAAACTTATTGGTAAATAACTTTGACTAGAAAGACAAGAGGTCTAGTAGTAGCAATAGTTAATGAATATGCCATTGAGCCAAAAAAGGTGCATGTCGAGCCTATGGAGTAGCTCATCAACTTAGTTGTCAACAAAAGCTCAGAGAGAACATTGAAGCTTGGGGCAAGTCTTGTGGAGACTTTAAACACCGAACTAAGGGAGTTCTTGCAGAGGAACCAAGATGTCTTTTGATGATCTCTAGAAAACCTACCAGGCATAAACCCTTTAGTTACACAACATGAGTTTGTGGTGGTAGAAAATTATAAGCTAGTCAAGTAGAAAAAAAGACACTTCACCCAAGTCCTCACTAAGGAGGTAAGCAAAATTTTCAGCTTAGGGTTCATTAGAGAATTTCACTACCTTGAGTGTCTAACCAATATAATGATGGTGAAGAAGTATAATAGCAAAATGGAGAATATGTATCAACTTCACTGACTTGAATAAACCTTATCCAAAGGACAGCTATCCTCTACCAAAGAAGACCAACTTGTTGATTAGTATTTGTCTTTTTTCAAGGCATTAAAGCAACGTACTAGATTCTAATGGACAAAAGAGTACAACCAATCCTTCAAAGTTCTTAAAAGATACTTAACTGAATCTCCTCTATTGGTAAGCCTTGGATCAAGTAGTTAGCTCAGTGTTGATAAGAGACCGGGGTGAAAAGCAGAATCGCATATATTATGTGATCCATGTGTTCACCAGGCAAAGGTCCGCAATCCCTCATTGGAGAAGCTGGCCTATGTCATGGTATTGGCAACTCAGAAACTTCGTCCGTACTTCGAGACACATCCAATTACAATACTCACCAATCCGTTAGTTCAACAAATGTTGTAGAAATTGGAAACCTCAGGGAGATTGCTTAAGGGGTCTATTGAATTAAGTCAATTTGATGTAACATTCAAAGCTTGAAAGACTATCAAAGCTCAGGCTTAGTAGACTTCATGGTGGAGACTATCTCATATGCTTTGGGACCAAAGCCTGAACCTTAGGAAGTTTGGGTGGATGGCTCCTTGTGTGTCTGACAGTAGGATCAACATTGTACTTCTAAGCCCAAATGGAAGAATTGCTAAATATGCAGCTTGACTAGGGTTAGCCACCTCAAAGAATGTTGTGGAGTATGAAGCTTTTCTTCTAGGTTTGCGGGTAGCACTAGTAGTAGGCGCTGAAAAACTAAAGATCTTTACTAATTCTCAACTTGTGGGCTTGCAAGTTAATAGGCAATATGGGGCAAAAGACACCACTATGATATACTAGCCAAAACTCAAAAGCTTATGGGAAAGTTGGATTAGGTGGAAATCTGCCAAGTACCCTCAAACAGAAATATGAAAGTTGATGCCCTCCCATAATTGGCCTTAGCTTCTTTAAATCCAAAACTGAGATAGATCTTCAATAGCTGAGATATTCTCTAAGCTTGCCAAGATGAATGCGGTGAACAAAGAGCCCTGCTAGATAGATCTCATCATCTCCTATCTCAAAGATGGGCAATTCCCAGAGGATCTAAAAAAAACTCAAAGGATCAAGAGACTAGCCTCAACTTCATCTTAATAGATGAAGTTTTCCACAAGATATCACTCACCTGGCCACTCCTCTGTTGTCTAAGGTCTGATAAATCTAACTATGCCCTTCGAGATGTCTATGAAGGGATATTAAAAATCATGATGGAGGATGAGCTCTTGTACACAAGCTCCTCATACAATGCTATTACTAGCTCAATATGGCTTCTAAGGTAACTAACTTTGTTTCTAAGTGTGAACAATACTAGAGACACATCTTGGTATATCATAGTCTAATAGTTCAGCTCCAACAAATCTAAGCTGTATGCTCTTTCAACCAATGGGAGATGGATATTCTAGTTCCATCAATGCCTTGGGATAAAGAAAGTTTTTGGTAGTTACTATCAACTACTTTACCAAGTGAATAGAAGTTAAACCTCTTTCCCTAATCATCAAAAAAATAAAATTCAAGAGTTTTTTTGGTAAAATATAATCTGCAAATTCAGGCTACTATGGGTGCTAGTCATAGATAATAGGAAACAATGTGATGGCTCAAGGTTCAAGGAGTACTACAGTAGCCTTCACATAAAGTAGAGGTTCACCTTAGTAGCACACCTTCAATCTAATAGCTTAGCGAAGGTAACAAACTAAACTCTACTTTTAGATATAAAGAAAGGCCTCGAAAGGGCAAATGGTACCTAGGTTGAAAAATTACCACATGTCTTCTAATTTTATCGAATTGCACCCTAGATAGAAATTGGCAAATTACCCTTTATGGTCATTTATGAGGTTGAGATAGTCATTCCTATAGAGATTAACCTCATTTCACCTCAAAATCAAGGCTCATGATCTCAAGGTAAATGAGGCAAATATCCAAGTTGAGAAGGATCTCATCGTGGAGGTCTGGGATAAGGCTTTAACTAAGATTGCCAAATATTAGTAATGAGTAGCTTAGTACTATAATGCATGAATTTGTAGCTGAGAACTACAACCAAACAACTGGATACTTCATCAAGTCACACTCATTAATTAAGTATTAGGAAAACTATCTCTAAACTAGATAGGCCTGTTTAAGATTTTTTTGAACTATGGATTCAGGAGCATTCAAGCTCGAGCAACCAAATGGCAAGATACTTCTGAGGACATAACATATTGATAACCTTAGAAGTTTTTATCTTTGAAATAAACCCTAGCTTTTTTATCTACATAAAATTGGGTTATATATGAAGTCAAATGCTAGTTTGATGGATAACTATAAGACCTCAGTTCTATGCTAGGCATAAGACCTTCCATATTAGTCATAAGATTTAGGTTCCACACCAGGCATAAGAACTTTGCACCAAACTAGGCATAAGACCTTGGTTCTACACTAGACATAAGACCTTAACATCAAGCTAGGCATAAGACTTTGGTTCCATACTAATTATAAGACTTCAATTTCATACCAGGTATAAGACCTCGGTTTTATACCAGACATCAGACCTTGGCTCCATGTTAAGTATAAGATCTTGGTTTCACACTATACATAAGACCCCAGCACCAAGCCAGACATAAGATCTCGGTTCTACACTACCATAAGATGTTAGTACTAAGCTACGCATAAGACCTCAACTCCATACCAGGCAAAAGACATTGGCTCCATACTAGGTATAAGGCTTTGGTTCCATGCCAAACATAAAACCTCAATTCTATACTAGTCATAAGATCTCAACTCCATGCTAGACACAAGACCTCGATTCCACCCCAAACATGGGATCTGAGTTTCAAACTGGGCATGGGTTCTTTGATTCTATGATAGATAGAAAACTTTGATGAAGGCCAAAGTACCCTTTCGAGTTAGTAGAACCTTTACATCCAAGCCCATCACATAAACTAAAAGAGAGCTACAGAGGTAGACATGATTTTTCTCTCAGAGGCTTGGTATATACTAAGCATGTTGCTTATTCTGAGACAAGACTTGGGGTTTTCTCATGGCCAACCTACTACAGTGGCTCAATAGTTAGATAGAAGCAAATATCAAATTCAAAAGTCACCCAAAATTGACTACCTGTAAGAGCCAAGGTATTTGCCTCGATAAGCTAAGAATATGGTTGTTAAGACGCTAACAAGACATATCTCTGACTTAGTACTTTGTGAAAGAAAACAAGTGAACAGAAAAGGTTTTCATTAATCGCAAAAGTCATGACATTGATTTGAAGGTCAGATTACAAAAAGAAATAAAAGCTATCTAACATGCTATTCTAATTGCCCTTTGGTGGATGTGAAGCCTCCACATAACCTCCCTTGTCTTTAGAGGAGCTTATCATATAGGCAGAGGTGGATTTGACAAGAGCCTTGGCATTCTCACCAAGGAGTGGGTTAGTGTTGATGACTTCCCTATACTCTTGTTGGACTTGCTACACCCACTCCACCTCGTAGATCTCCACTCGGAAGTCATGGGGGCAAAAGTCTAGCCTTGCTATATCTCAGCAAGTCAAATGTCTATCAAATACCCCTTGCTTCTTATACTCATGGATCATAAGAGCCTTGGCATCTTCGAGGAGGAGCTCAAATTTTCTGCTGTCTTAGAAGCATGTGATAGCCTTCTCTTATGCCTTGGAGAGCTTGACAGCTCAGAGCATCTGGAGTCACTTGTTCTCTTAATGAGCCAAGTCTCACTCCTTCTTGGCGTTGGTGGAGGAGTGAGTCTCGGCTAGGTCCAGTCAAAGTGTCTTCAGCTTAGATTAGAGGGCTTAAATGCTAGCCTTGGCGGTGGTGAGTTTCGACTGGTATGATGAAGCTTCCTTCCTTGCCTCAAGGAAATGCTTCTTAGCCTGATGAAAATATTTTGCCATCTGCAAACTGAGAAAAAATTTTCAAAAAAAATAATATTTTAAACACTATAACAATAGGAAAAGTATAATATTTATGTTGTAGGAAGCATTCACTCCGTTGAGGAACAACTTCCTATTGGGCATTTGAGTAATCTAAGAGTTTAGCTCAATTGCCCCTTTTGAGGTATCCTCCTCTCCTGCAACCCCCTTTCCCTGACACTGTAGCTTCTGAAGGCTCAGTGTAACTTATTGCAACATCAGGTGTAAAGATGACAAGGATGGAACATTGACCACCTCATGTGGTGGCTCAATCTCAAGGATCAACATTGTTGGTTTCCCGGTGAACTTTAAGGGGGCTTGGACTCCTTCTCTACTCCTTCTCTTTCTTCTTCTTGGCCTTGCTCCTCAGAGTTGTTGAGCTACTATTTTTATCCTCTTGAGGTTGTTGGCCTCTTTTTTTCTATGTCCTCTCCCTAGCTCAGAGGGCTCCATAGTTTCCCCCCTCCTTTTGCTTCTACTTCCTTGGAGTTTGAGGAGGGGGGCTCGATGCTCATTATTGGAGAGCATGGTTCATGAAATTGATGATACTTAGACCTACAAGCAATACTAAGGTAACGGTTAAGCAAAAATATTGCAAAAAATAGTTTCAAAGTTTAGGTCATACCAGACTCTTGGGCTATGTAGAGATCGAATTTCAAAAGTTTTTTCTCAGTCGACCACCTTGGAGTGGACCTTAACTTCTGCACCTCAGATGACTAGGAGGTTAAGAGTTGCCCAACCTTCGGGCATGCATCAGGGGGTTTCTTGTAATCAAAGGACACCCCCCCATTCATTTCAGAGACCAAAGTTCTCTCTTGAAAAGATTCTCACTAGGTGATCCTTTCAAAAGTGAATCAAAGATAGGTTGGCTCCGAATAGACACTGACCTTTTCTTGGTGCAAGGTACCACCTCTCATCTATGCCTAAATTGTGGCCACCTTGGAAATCATCGCGAAACATCTCTATGGTTAGGGTTATGCCCTTTGCAATCACCAAGGCTTGAAACTCGATGATAAACCTTATTACGTTGGAAACAAGCTAGTTGAGGGCGAGTTCAAGATCGATCAGCATGGCCTAGGTGAAGTTGTCCATGGGGTACTTGAGTCCCCCTTAGAACATCTCCTGTTACATTGTGAATACATGATTGAATTGTTCCTTGAGATTCGAGCTATCTTCATTCAAACCCCATGTGTCAACCTCAACATTGTTTGGAAAGTCGAAGACTTAAACTAATTCTTCTAGCTTCTTCTCCTGGAGGGTCTATTTAGATATCCAGACTCAGACAGAGAGGAAATTTTATTACCTAACAAAATTAAAATGACTGAGTCACCAAAGGTTCAAAAAAATAGGCTATTCATTGAACTAAAATAGTACAAAATTTTATTAATGTCTAAGACTAGAAGCATGACCTCCTAACCTAAAAGGGTATAACCCTAATGGTTCGTACAAGAGGGTTAGTATTACCTATCAAGGATCAAAATGCCGAGCTACTCTAAAGTTTGGTATTAAGCTATAGTCCAACATTATACTACAGCTAGGTGTTATGCTAGGTCTACGTATGAGTCTTAGATCTAGTTTGAGAGAAGAGCTTCAATTGAGGTAAAACTTGACCTCCTCTAAGTTCAACTACCCTTACTTTGGTGTGTTAGTATTATACATCTCGAAAGACAATCCCTATCCTAAATTGCGAAAAAACTAAAAAATGGCAAAAATTAGAACTGCCTAGAAGAATGAACTTACTGGAGCCATGACTTTGAGAATCTCCAGGGGCAGTTGGCACAGGTGTGGAAGCGGAAGCTCCCTGCGCCAAAATAGCGGTCGGAATGGCTGGAATGGCCACAACGACACGTCTTGAAATGGGGGGAGCCGGTGCGGTGACAGCCGAAGGAGCAGGAGCGTCATTGCTGGAGGTTTTGCCATTGCTCAGCATTGAAATTGCTAGAGAACATCAGAGAGAATGATGACTAGGGCTCGAGATTAAAGATGAAGGGGTGAAAAAAAAAAATGAAAGTGTAGGCTTAAGACTAACATATAAAGCCTATTTCGATCTTGTGATCGTCGACACATGGCTGAATCTGAACCATATAAAATCACGGGCACCTTTTTCGAATTGCGCCCCTGAATCTCAGAGGACATATGTTGATGATCCATGAACAACTGCTAAATAGTTGGCCGTCATCATGAGTGACGAGAGTGGTGCTTTGGAAACCTATGAGTTCATGATGAGGAAACGATGCACAACATTAAAAGAAGACGGTTGCTTGTTTTCTGAGGATTCACTGAGTTCACCAAGGTAAAGCGAGCCACTCTCTATGAATAACTCTGAATTCCGAGTTGCAGCAGTTCAATATCTGGGCTTGAGAACACTGATGATACATCAACGTAAATTGGCAAGTCAAAGAGTCAACAGGGTGAAGTAATTATCTGAGTATTAATCTACTTTGCATTGCTGAAGTAATTTTACGTTTTCATAGGAGGTAATCAGTCGCTAATTTGCATTCAGGAATAAATGAGAAAAATCTGGCCAGTTCGGAGAAAAAAAAATCAGGAATTAAACGGGACTATGGATGAAGTGTCTCTGTTTTTGCTAAGGTGCTAAGTTCTCATACTAATTCTCATTTCTTTTGGTATCAGCATGCAAGAAGCTTATAGGCTTTACATTTTCCAGTCTTTTAGAAATGCAAGAATAATTGCTTAGCACACTTTTGACGTTTTGTTGGATCTCAGGTTATCTGCTCTCTATGCAGCGAAGAACAAGATGTAAGCTTTTCACCTTTGAGTTCATGACTACTGTGTCCCAAATTACTTTGCTGTTCAATTTTTTTTGGTATTAATTTGCATCCATTTGTTGTTTTTGCCTTTATTTTATCAGGTTGAGCAAAACTACATAAATTGTGGTGCTTGCATGGGAGAGTATATCTGCCCGAAGTGCAAGTTATTTGACGATGATGTGAGACTTGAACATGTACCTTTGGAATTTAGGCCCCATATTTGATTTGATCTAATTGCTTCTTTGTTCATTTTTTGTCAGGTTTCAAAATATCAATTCCATTGCGATGGATGTGGAATCTATAGGTTAGTTCCTTATGCCATGGCCCACAATGTTATCCCATATGCATTCAGAACTCTTTGGATTATGTTTTAGTGATTTTAATTTATATTCATGATGTTTACTTGTAACAGAGTTGGTGGCGCAGAGAACCTTTTTCCCTATGATCCATGCGGTATGATGGTATTTGTGAAATTCTCATAGTTTTGCATTTGGTGCTTAGAACTTTAGTGTCTTACATTTGTACATTGCAAAACTAACTCAGAATGTTGTCATGGCAAAAGTTTGAAGGATTCACACCGCTGCGTGGAGAGGGCAATGCACCAAAATTGCCCAATTTGCTTTGAAGTAAGATTTCTTTATCACTTGGTTAATATTTATGTTATTTATCATGGTTTTCTTCCTGAAACCCTGCGGTTGTGTATTTATTTGTGTTGTCTACTTGCTTTGTTTTTTCAGTGTTTAATCTATTCCATGAAGAATGTGACTGTACTGCAATGTGGTCAGGAAGTAGTCAGGAAGTAGAACCAATGTCTGAATTTGAAAACTACATCAACTAGCTTGCTTATGCATCAGCAGACCCTCCACTCCAGGAAGCAAGCCAATTGTTATTGAACAAATGCTTTGGTTATATTTTTATTCTCATGAATATGAATATGGCGTTAGAATACTCAAACATAGGCTGGCATTGAGCATTTCTGGGTTCAGGGAAACCAAGTGTGGTTTCCTGTTGATGTTGATGCACCGTGACGCCGGAAGTGTTAGAATGGTGATAGTAAAAAGGTTGTTGTTACCAATACAATGGGTAGACACACATCTCTCTCTAGGAATCTACCATGAAAAATCTTGATGCCGTATAGGAATCCCCCACAGAGATGAGGAGCAAATTTTTTTATCTAACATTCACTATTAAATTATAAGAGATTTGGAGGAGTCCACTTTCAGATAAAAAGAAATTTTCCTCTGAAAAACTATTTAATTAACTTTAATTGGAATAATTCGCTACAATTATAATGTGTAACTATTTATAGACAAAACACCTATTCATATGCACCTCTTCAAAGGTTCATAAACTTAATTTATGGCTGCGATGAATCTTCTAAAAGATACTTTACTTCTAAAAGATGCATCATCTCATACAATATCTTTTCAAAAAACACCTCTTCATAATTTTAATTAAAATTGTAAATATAAAAGAAAAAAAGAACCTCCTACAAATCTAACTATCTTCCTAATGATGACATACCTGTATCGTACTCCCTCGGTTGAGTGAAATTTATCCCCAAGTTGGAGTCTTCATGATAGGGTGAAAGGTGGACACATTAGAAGTTGGTGAGAGACCATAACTAGCAAGAAGATTGATTTTATATGCATTCTCACCAATTTTCCTAAGAATCTTGAATGGACTATTTGCATTTGAATTAAGTTTGTTGTGCCAGCCACGAGAAAAGTGCTCTTTGCTAAGATTAATCCACACCAGGTCTCCTTTTTTCAATGATGCAGGTTTACAGTGCTTGTTGATAGCATCTCGATACTTTTGATTGTACTTCTCTATTTGATGCTGAACTTGTTGATGAAGTTATTTGATTTGCTTAGCATGTTCTTCAACTTCAATACTAATATACTTGATAGTAGAGAAGAGAGCCAAATCTAATAGACTTAGAGAATTTTAGTCATACTAGAAGTTTGGTTCTTAGACCTGTATTGTAAACGAACTTTGCTTGAGTCAATGCTAAATCCCATTGGTGCCTCTTGTCACCAACAGGACTCTATAATATATTTCCCAAGGTTTGGTTGATAGCTTCCATCTATCCATTGGTTTGTAGATGATGAGGGGAACTAAATTTGAGTTTAGTTCGAAGCTTCTCATTAAAATAGGCAATAGATTTACTTTCTTAACTTAGCTCAACTCCTATGCCAACTTTAGATGCATCACAATTAATTTCAAGTACTTTATCAAACTTGGGGAGTGTAAGAATAGGAGCATTAGAAATTTTCTTCTTGATGAGATCAAAGCTTGTTTGGACTTCATTGCTCCATTTGAATGTTCCACCTTTTAAGCACTCTATGATAAGAGCAATAAGAGAAGAGAACCTCTTGATAAACCTTCAATATAAGATGGTCAATCCATGAAAACTCTAAATATCTCAAAGAGTTTTAGATGTGGGCTAACTTAATGATAGCCTCCACTTTTTTTGGATCAACTTCTATACACCGGGACAACATAACCTAAGAAGATCAAGCTATTTGTTAGAAATTCACACTTCTTCAAATCCATGTAGAGCTTTTGATCCTTGAGGAGCTGAAGAACTTGTTGAAGATATCCCAAATGTTCCTCTAGATCTCTGCTATAGATGAGTGTGTAATCACAGTAGACGATGACAAAAATGACCAATAAATGGCTTGAAAACTTGGTTCATAGGTACATGAAAGTGCTTGGTATATTGGACAACCCAAATAGCATGACTGTCCACTCATAGAGGCCATCTCTAGCCTTCAAAGCCATCTTCCATTCATCTCCTGGCTTCATTTTGATTTGATGGTAGCCACTATGCAGATCAATTTTGGAAAAAAGTAACCTTATGTAGTTGGTCAAGAAGATCATCAAGGTGTGGAATAGGAAAGTAGTATTTAATAGTAATTTTATTTATCACTCGACTATCCACGCACATGCACCATGAGCCATCTTTCTTTAGAACATGAAGAGCAGGTATAGCACAAGGGATACTTTCTCGTACCATGCTTTTCTCAATATAAGTATCCACTTGTCATTGAAGTTCCTCAAGACTCTTTGGGTCCATGTGATAAGAAGCCTTATTGGGAAGAGTGGCTCCCAGTATGAGATCAATTTGGTGTTGAGTATCTCTCATAGGAGGAAGTCCAATGGAAATCTCTTCGAGACTGACGTCCTTGAATTTTCTAAATAAATGTTGGAGAATTAGAGGAATAGACTAATCCACCTTGTTTTCTTTGACCGCTAATAGTGCTTATGCTTCATTTGGCTCTTGAAACTCTATTAAGAATGATGACTTAGAAAGATAATTGCTACTCTCTTTTGAAGATGGTTTGAGTGAATTATCGATCTTTGATGAGGCGAAAATATATGTGCTCCATCTTTTGTAAAGGTATATGTATTTTGTAAACTATCAGGGATCACTCTCTAATCATATTCCAAGGATGACCCAAAAGTAGATGACAAGCATCCATGGGGACAACATCACACCAAGCCTCATCCTGGTAGTTTCTGCAGATAGAAAATTGAACAAGACATCTTTTGGTAACTTTAACCTCATTTTCCTTTGTAGCCAAAATAGTTTATAAGGAGAAGGATGTGTTTCTATTTTATGTTGAAATTTGTTCACCATAGTTGATAAGACAATATTTTCATAATTTCCTCTATCAATAATGGCATTGCATACCTTACCATGAGATATACAACAAGTGTGAAAGATGTTTTTGTGTGCCATTCATCCTCTTTGAAAATAGAAGAATTTCGAGCTCATCAAATGACAAGCGATTCTCCACTATCACCAAAAGTGATTTTCTCCTCCTCTTTTAGTTCCTCATCAAATATAGGACCTCTCTTGATATAATCTTCATTTCCAACCTTTGTAAAAGCCACTATTTTGTGACTAGGGTATTCAGAGCCAATATGCCTAAAGTCCTAACACCAATAACATTGGATAGACTTTGATGGTGGTTGTTGCAGCCGACTTGTTGTTCCCTCACTTTGCTTTGAAGAAGGAGTGAATGGTTTGCTTTCCCAACTCGGAGATATCACACCGCATTAGAAGATGATCAAACTCTTATGTATATTATTCAATAGAAATCATACCTTGCTTAAAGCGTAGTTTAAGAAAGTAATATTGAAGATAACTTTCTAGTTGAAATTTCTTCTTAAGAGCCTTCTTCATTTTTTCCCAATACTTTATCTTTTTCTTTCCTTCTTGAGCTTGACACATCTTGAGTTGCTCCCACCAAATAGAAGTATGCTTCTTGAGGTTGATAGCAACAATCTTCACTTTTTGATGGTCAGGAATATTTTTGTATTCAAAGATATGCGCAATACTTAATAGTGTTAAGCCAATCAATGAACTCATTAGGTTGAATTCTTCCTTCAAATTTCAGGGATATCGACAATGTCAATACCTGGAGAGATGACATGTTCCCGGTGAGCATGTTATTGATGATATACTTTTCTTAATGTTTGGCTATATGCATGGTGAAAAAGATTGACATCTTTGGGAAGGTTTTGTTCATCTAGTTCATGATGAACATCATCATTAGTTGGTACTCCATATTGAGAGAGACGATTTGGAAGTTGTTGCACCCATCTTCTTATCTCATCCAACTCAATATCATAAAGATCACATTTACGAGTTGGAGTTTCTCCAACATTTGCTTGTTGATACAGTCACTTTGAAGCCATGATGATCAAGAACCTAACTTGTAGATAACACAAGTTAAACCTTAGGCTTTGATACTACTTGACACCAAAAGCATTGAAATAGCGATAGTGAAAAGCTTGTTGTTAGAACACAATGGGTAGGAACACGTCTTCCTCTAGGAATCTACCATGAAGGATAGTGTAGTGCTAGATGCCTTTCAAGAATCTACCATGAAGATAAGGAGAGAACTCTTTTATCTAATAGAGTCCATTAAATTATAAGAGATTTGAAGGAGCTCACTTTCAAATAAGTAGAAAACTTCTTTTTAAAAATTACTTTAATTAACTTCAATTGGAATGATCCTTTACAATTATAAGGTGCAACTAGTTATATACAAAATACCTATCCATATGCACCTCTTCAAAAGTTCATAAATTTAACTAATGGGTGCGATGAGCCTCTAAAATATACATCACTTCATATAACACCTTTTTATAAAACACCACTTTATAAATCTAATTAAAATTCTAAATGTAAAAAAAAAAAGAGAACCTCTTAGAAACTTAACTACCTTCCTAATGATGACACACCTACGTCACATTGCTTCAAATAGGTATAATAATATCCATAGTTTAGTTGTATAGTTTCATTGGTTCTAGGCCTCAACATACCTTGTTAATTCACTTGCTTCACCTTTGCTGCATTCCTTGTTGATTATTTATGGTGAGGTAACAGTTGCTATTATAGCCATGACCACAAAATAGATTTTACATAGGTTGTTGTGTTTGCCTCTTTTGGCATATTGTGTTCATTTCTTTTCTTGAATAATTCTATGATGGTTTTTTCCTTCTATTTTGTAATTTCAAAAGATATCCACTTGTTACTTTTTAGCCTCGTTTCCTATGTCAAGTGAATTCTTTACACTTAGATTTCTAGACCTATGGGGATATGCAAGTTATTTTTTTTCAAATATTTATCTGAATCTAAGATCTGAACTAAAAATGGAACAAATGAAACATTTTGTTATTGGTGTCTGTACTCCTTTAATGCTTAGGTTTTCTCTTATATAATTTTGTTGATTACCTTAGCTGTCACTACTTATAGCGAAATAGCCTAGTGTAATTATTTCTTATGTAGATTTTCTACTAATCAATGCTCTTGCTTGAATAGCCACTACATCACTTTGGGCAGCATTTTTTTTCTCTTTTACTCAATCTATATAAGTGACATGTGAATTCGTATTTGTGCTCCTTCAGTGTTTAGGTTTTCTTCTATATGATTTTGTCAGTAATCTTGGCTGCCACTATTTTATGAGGAAATGGTCTTGTTGTGTAATCATTTTATACTATTTACGAGGAAATACCGCTATATTGAAATTTAAATATAAGACTCAATTGGACCGAAATTATAATCAAATTTAACTAAAAATTAGATTTAATTTAGATTTGAATTGTTGAAAAATTTGGACTTAAACTAAAGAGAGCTGATTGGACTGGATATTTAGACCAAAATTAGATCCAAAATTTATCAAATATCTAGACCAAAATAAAAATTATAAAAACTTTGTAAATAAGTCAATAAACTACATGTATTTTGCAAATAGGTCATTGATCGAATTTTTCTTACGATATAAAAATTTTGTGAAAAAAAATTCTTGAAAGTTTTGAAATTTCATATTGATCTCCACAAAATCTAAAGTTTGTGAATAAACTCTCAAAATTTTATATCCATAAATAAATCCCTAAAATTTTCAAATTTCATAAATAAATCACTAAATTTTTTTACTTTTGTAAATAAACCTTCTGAAAATTTTGAGTTACAAACAAGTCCAAATTTTATTAAAAAAAACATAAAAAATACTAAAATTTTATAAATAGGCACTTTTTGTAAAAAAAAAAATCTTAGAACTTATGAAATTATATTTTAGTCTATAATTTTTGAAAAATTTGTAAATAACTCTCCTGAAGATTCAACATCCAAAAACAATACATATTCTAAACCTCTTCATCAGAGAATAAATCCCAGTCAAAGAAGATTACATGCCAATTAAGAAATTTGAAAATCCAATCTAATTATAAATTATAATTTCAAATATGCCAATTAAAGAGATGGAGATCCAATCTGCAAATCACCATCCTACTATATTTGGCAATCAAACCAATTATAAAAATTTGGATTCAAATTTCCTATATTTCGTTTCAAATTTTCTCAATTTGATTTCAAATCATCTCAAGACCTATAAAGATTGATGAAGACCTACAAAATGTAAAACAAGAAGAGAGGAGAATGAAGAGGGATTAGAAAGTCGAAGAATTCATCAAAATAGGCCAAAAATCGAAGAGGTAAAAATTCAAACTTAACTTTATTGTTTTTCTTTCTCTCTTTGTCTGCTCTCCTCCTTTCTCATAGGGATATCAAGTTGTTGCCTACTCTGCATTAAAGTTTTGCTGCCAGAGAGCTTTACCTGCCCCTCATCGTGGCTGCTCGCGGAGGGGTCTACATCAAGTTGTTCTCCACTCGCACCAAGCCCGCCCCTTGAGTGCAATTTCACCGGGGCACATTTGAACCGGAGTGCATATGAGGGCCATGTGCTCCACCACTCGACATTCTCCTCTAACTTGCTGCACTGACCCTACCTAAGCTCTGCTTGTTTGTTGCCTCTCTCGGCCAAATTCGGTTGTGAAAGCTTTGTCGATGAGCAGTCCCACATGCGCCCGAGGCCCACCTACCTGGGTCCACCCTAAGCTCCCGCCAGAATTCCTCCTTCCTTCATCGGATTCTAGCTTACCCCCCTCCATCGCTAAGACTACTCGTGAGATGCTTGCTCATTGCTGCCCGGCCTGCTCTACCGGTGGGACACCAACCCCAGCACCATCTCGGCTAATTCGGATCCACCGGTGAACCACTAG
Source organism: Trichopus zeylanicus subsp. travancoricus (assembly GCA_005019695.1). NCBI lineage: Eukaryota > Viridiplantae > Streptophyta > Magnoliopsida > Dioscoreales > Dioscoreaceae > Trichopus > Trichopus zeylanicus. Next base: position 1,033,099 of record RXID01014226.1, read on the forward strand.
CCTCACTGCCTGCTGACTTATTCCTTCCCTCACTGTAGATCTCTGCCATTTATCCCCTCAAAAGGGAATAGGGGAGGCTGGATTGCTAGGACAAGAAGGAGGAGGAGGGTCCAAACCCTCCCCCTCGCTGTCCACCATAAAAAAAAGGCTGGATCCGGCCAGATCTAACCGGATATAGCCAAGGGCTGGAGGAAATGGGCTGGCTCCTGGTAGGATTTCAAGCTTGAGGAAGCCAAGAATGGGAGAAAAGAAGAAGGAAGAGTGAAAGGAAAGAAAATAATAATAAAAAAGTTGTTATAAAGAAAAAGAGAAAAAAAGAGATTCGGCCAACAACATCTTTCCTCGACTTTTTTGCGCCATTACTTTCGCTACCACCCACGGTTTTTTGGCATCTTGACGAAATTTCATCAACACTATGGTCACTCATAATCCTTTGTGTAATGATAGATCTCCACTAATAATGTGGCACTCATGAATCTGCACATCAACAGACCACCATGGAGCTAGGGACCTAGGGCCAATTCGTAGATTCGCCCAAAAATCAACTCTGGTCTAGAGCCAGCATGTGGGCCCACTCAAAACTAATTTTGAACTAAGATCAGCTTGTGTGCTTACTAAATATTTAATTGGACTAAGGCCAGCCAACTTGCGACTTGTTGAATGTCTATTTGGACTAAAGCCAATCTGTGTGCTCGTCGAATATTTATTCAGACTAAAATTAGTTTGCAAGCTCACTGGATATCTATTTAAATTAAGATAAGCTTGCAAGCTTATTGAATATCTATTCAGACTAAGGCTAGCTCGTGGGCTTGTCGAACATCTTTTCAAACTAATTTCAACTTGTGATCTCATCGAATGTCTACTTGAATTAATGCTACCTTGTAAATTTGCTAAAAATCTATTTGGATTAAGACCAGCCAATGGACTCATCGAATATCTATTTAGACTAAAGTCAGCTTGTGAACTTGCTGAACGTCTACTTGAAATAAGGCTAGCTTGTGAGCTTACTAAACATCTACTTGAACTAAGGCCAACTTGCAGGCTTGCTGAAATTTATTCGGACTAAGTCCAGCTTGCGAGTATGCCAAATATCTATTCGAACTAGGCCCAACTTGTGAGCTTTCTAAATGTCTATTCAGACTAAGGCCAACTTGTGGGCTTATTGAATATCTTTTCAGACTAAGGGTAGCTTACAAGCTTACCAAATGTTTACTTGCATTAAGGCTAGTTTGCAAGCTTGTTGAACGTCTATTCCGACTAAGACTAATCTGCAGGCTTACCAAATATCTATTTAGACTAAGACTAACTTGCAATCTCGTCGAACATCCACTTAGATTAAGACTAGCTTGTGAGCTTACTGAACATTTACTTGGACTAAGGCTAACCTGTGGGCTCGTCGAATGTCTATTTGGTCTAAGACTAGCTTGTGAGCTTTCCAAACATCTACTTAGATTAAGCCCAACCTATGGGCTCATCGAACATCTATTCGGACTAAGATAACCTACAAGCTCATTAAGCATCTACTTGGACTAAGTTTGGCCTATAGGCTTATCAAACATCAATTCAGATAAAAGCCAACTTACGAGCTCGCCGAATGTCTATTTGGACTAAGACTAGCTTGCAAACCTACTGAATATCTATTCAAACTCAGGCTATCCCACAGGTTTGCTGAAAATCTATTCAAACTAAGACCGGCTTGCGAGCTTGCCAAATGTTTACTTAGACTAAGGTCAGCTTGTGAGCTCACCAAATATCTATTCAAACTAAGACTATCATGTGGGCTCACTGAATATTTATTCGGACTAAGATCAGCTTGTGAGCTCGCCGAATGTCTACTTGGACCCGAATCAAGTAGGACCAGACTCAAACCAAGATCAAGTTTTGAATATTAAAATAAGTCAAATCATACTCAAATTGAAATTAGCACTACTCGAACCAGAGTCAATGATTAGTATTTGATAAATGTTCTTCTGAAAATCAATGCTAAGCTTGGTGAATTGAGTTTATTATTAAACATTCACTATTAATACTAACAATGATTTTGAAATGAATGTTTCATATGACTCCCTTGGTCATGCTACAAAGCATCAGTGTGAACCCAATCACCAAAGATTCTAGGAATAGAAAATTAGAACATATCACTATCTTTTATGGAGTTAGTGAATCAGAATTCAATCAATTAAACATCAAGCTGAATCAATTCATTCTCAAATCGAAATTGAGTGTTGGACTATTTTCAAAGCTGACTTGAACCTCAACTATATTAGTCCTGATAGAACTAAATAAGATCAAATTGAGTCCTACTGGATGTGTTGAACCTTCAGCAATACTCTGAGGCCATGAATAATGAGTAATATTACCATCCTGATCCAAACTAGAGCTAGTTCATATAAGAACTAAACTAGTTCAAACTAAGTCCTGTGGGTGTACAACAAAAGCCTTTGACACACCCCTCAAACTAGTCAATCCCATAAGTAGTTAATGATGTGCCCCCTCATGCTAGTCCATCTCCAAAGTAGCTAATGATGCATCCTTTAAACTAGTTAACTTAGAAGTAGTTGATGCTGCACCTTCAAGCTAGTCAAATCCAAAAGTAGTTGATGATGTGCCCTTCAAGTTAGTCAACCCTAGAAATAGTTGTTGATGCACATTTTAAACTAGTCAATCCCAAAATCAGTTGATGACATGCCCTTCAAGTTAGCCAATCCCAAAAGTAGTTCACAATGCATCCTTCAAGTTAGTCAATTCCAAAAGTAGTTGACAATGTGCCTTCAAGCTAGTCAACCCCAGAAGTAGTTGATAATGTGCCCTTCAAGCTAATCAATCCCAGAAGTAGTTGGCAATGTACTCTTCAAACCAGTTAACCCCAGAAATAGTTGGTGACATGCCCTTCAAGCTAACCAATGAGAGAACCAATAGACATCATACCTTTCAAGCTAGTCAACTCTAGAAGTAGTTGATGATATGCCCTTTAAGTTAGTCAACATAGAAGTAGTTGATGATGCACAAGGCAGTCAACCCCTGAAGCAGTTGATGGCGTGCTCTCCAAGATAGCCAACTCCTGAAGCAATTGATGATGTACTCTCCAAGCTAGTCAACTCCAAAAGTAGTTGATGACGTGCCTTTCAAGCTAGTCAACCTCAAAAGCATTTGGTGATGCCCTCTTCAAGCTAGTCAACTATAGAAGTAGTTGGCCATGCGTCCTTCAAGCTGGTCAACCCCATAAGTGGTTGATGATACGTCCTTCAAGATAGTCAACCCCAAAAGCAGTTAATAATGCACTTTTCAAGTTAGTCAACCATTGAAGTAGTTGACGATGCACCCTCTTAGCTAGTCAACCTCAAAAATGGTTGATGATATGTCCTTCAAGCTAGTCAACTCTAGAAGCAGTTGATAATACATCCTTTAAGTTAGTCAACCATAGAAGTAGTTGACGATGCACTCTTCAAGTTAATCTACTCAGAAGCAGTTGACGACATACCCTTCATGCCAGTTAATCTCAAAAGTAATTGACAATGTGCCTTCAAATCCCAATAAGATTTACTGACATAAGCTAAGGCAGTCAACCTTATTCAGCAAATGCCAAGTCAAGACCCATCCGAGATTGACGTCACATGGTCTAGTATACAGGAGTATGTCAACAGAATATACCAAAGCCCCTTTCTCATTTCCTATCTTTTCTTTGTTTTCATTATCCTCTTGCATTCTATAATTTTATCTTAAAATTTATTGTAAAGTGAGGGCATGACCTTATTTAAACTATGTACCATTTCTCAAATCATTCAATATCATGTTTTCTTTTTTTTCTTTTGTGTCTCTATTTTATTAGCTAGGTTTCTTATTTTAGGAGTTTCCTGAAAATTTTTGTAATAATTAATAATAGGAGTTTGCTCCTATTGGATCAATATTCACATAACATCTGATACCGCACTTAAAATTAAAATAAATTTTGATTTATGATTCAAGGTTATTTCCTGGGGCCTCTGCTACTTCGAGGCCGCCGAAATTGATCCCACAGTGTCATGTCAATTAGAATGTTCTCCACTCTGGTTGATTCTTCTCCTCTTTCAGCAAAGCTTCCAATAAAGGTAGCTTTCTTTTTGTCATTATTTCTTCTTTTTGTTTTCTCCTATAAAATTTTTTCTTTTTCATTTTTTCTGCTGCTTCAATTTTGTTGGTAGAATGGTCACCTACTATATGGGTAACTTGCAAATGGTATGTGCTTGTAACACTATTACCTTTTATATTTTCATTGTTCTTTGGTGGTGTTGTTATATGTATCTTGGTGATACTTAAGTAGATAATGAACTAATATCTATTAGGATTGACTCTTGCTTTTGTTTCCCAAACTCCTTTAGATTAAATATTGCTGGGTAATATGAGAATAGATATAATATATTATTTGGGCAGTTTTTGATCAAATTAAGTTTGGTCAAAATTTGATAAGAGTTAAAACTTGGATATCACTAGATTATAGTTGAAATATGGGTCTCAGTAGGACTTAAATCATAATCTAATTTCATAAAAAATTGAGCTCAATTTGTACATAAATTATTATAAAATTTAAGCTTAAATTGAGTTTAGTCCAAGTGGGATGAGTGGGCCCAAATTTTGAATTAAAATTGGATCCAGAACTTATTAAAAATATGGGTCAAAATGAAAAAAAATTAAATTTTTACAAATAGGTCTTTGGCTAGATTTTTTTACAAATAAGTTTTGTTGGCCCAGATTAGCAATCTTAAAAGGAGGAGGAGAAGGAGGAGAAGAGGGGAATTGGTTTTGAAAATAAAATACACTACAACAAAAGAGGGTATGCCCTGTATTTCAAAAATGCTCATAATAGTCTGAAAAATGCTGGTAAAAGATTGTCGGCATTTTTTTTGACATTTAGTAAATGCCAGTAATAGTATAGTCACGAAAATTTTTGACATTTTTTTAATGTTCGAAAAATATTTTTTTCGCTTTTTATGCGATGTTTGAAAAAAGTTGGCAAAAAATAAATTTTTTTAGTGTTTATAAAACATTGAGATTTTTCTTGGCATTTTACATAGAAATGTCGGGAACTTTCCCAACATTTCTCTTAGAAATGCTTGAAAACACTTGGAAAATTGTCAGCATTTGCCATAAAATGCCGAAAAAAATCCTGATGTAACACCAAAATATTTCAATTTTTTAGTAGATATCTTGCGTCTAACAAATTCTGCTAATATGATCAAAGATACAAAATATTGAAAACTGAAATCTTAATATATATATTACATTGTCTTAGTAGTCCAAAGGTTACATACATGTTATTGACAAAATACATAGAGTCCTCACGAAATAACATACATGTATAACACAAATAAGATAAGTAGTCATGGTGCAGCATACCTAAGTCCTTTAAATATAATTGTGGATCTTAGATTGACTCTGATCTCCCTATAGAGAAACAAGAATGAGTAATATTTGTAATGCACAAGATAAAAATACATATTGCAATGTAGGTTTGGATGATTATCTCATGAGGTAATGAAGAAGGAGATTGACCTCCTCCGAACCTCACCCGTGTACCAGATCTCTAATTGATTCCATATTGGTTTGCTATGTCTAAAACTTGTATATTTTCATACATATATTATGTCATGTGAAATAATAATATACAAAAAATAAATAAGTTAAGTTAAATAATAATAAATAAGTTAAGTCAATAATAAACACCATGTAGGTAATAGTGTGTCCATCGTTAAGATGAGCCTCTAAAGTCATGAAGGTACTCCATAGTCTAGCTATAGTCTTCTTAAGAGGACCAACACATGCATCTACTTGTTCTTGTATTCCTGCATCTACAAGTGATCTACTTCAGCATTTGTATCATGGCATCCACCACGGGCATCCCCTTGGAGATACTCCCATATAATTGTGTGAATGTGAGTCCTAATCTTAAAGTCCATAGTCAACTATATCTCTCACAATCAAATATTTTGGCATGAATCTCATTTTGAACTACAGTATTTGATTGATAATTCTCTGATAATGCTTGTCATATTTGTTCAATTTGGGCCTATAGATAGTTAAAGATATAGGTAGATAAGTCATGGATAAAATCTAAAAAGTATCATACAAGTATTTTCACTATTGTTTCTATGGATGCTCAATCGACTGGTTATCCATTCTTTTTTTTGTATGAGAAGCCAAAAACACCTCAAGACTTGATGGCTTAGAACCATACTACTCCTCCAACTATAAAAAGTGTAATAGGAGACAAACTCGATTATATATTATATAAGAATATATAATATTGTATATGAATTTCATGTACAACTATCAATATACCTCAACTTTCTGATTGGCATAGGCCTTGTAAATTAGAGAATGACCCATCTTTTTTTTTTGAGATCTTCTATTTTCTTGATCTTTTTCCTAAAAAAGAAAAATATCATAATTAGTTGAATAGGTTAATACACACGATATTTAAAAAAATAAAAAGAAAAGAGACAAGAGATACCCAAATATCAGAGCTCTATCAATATGTCACTAGAAGGGGCCAATGATTTGGCTCAACCCTAGGTGATGGGCAAGGCATGATAAGTTGCTCCGGTTAGTTCTTGAATGATGTGAAATACATCCTCTTCAAATTCGCTTTCCAATCTTGCCATCTCTTGCCCAATAATTATATTATAGACTTTTTGCAATCAAATAGAAAAAAAATTGTAGCATGGTAGAAATTTTACTTTGATATCTTGCCAAATCCTTTATTTGCTCACTTCTTGTATTACTTGCTAATCAGTATAAGTAAATGATAATTTGTTACCATCCTTCGCCATGATACCCAACTGAGTAGTGAGTTTTGCTAAATTAGAATAGATGATTTGGTCATATCAGTTGCTAGTCAATTCTAGCCTATATCCCTCATGCCCTAAAGACCAACAAGCTTGCTAGGCCTGCATTGTTTAATAAAAGTTGTGGCCCTTGAACCTAAAAAAGTAAAATGCATAAATATAGATATCTACCACTCAATGGATTTGAATTTAATGGAAGAATTAATGTTCAAACCTTCTCCATGGTCTATCTCCTAATTTTCCACTCCATGGTATAAGGAAGACATACTATCTCCACTAGAATCTAAGTTTGAACCACCACCCGATGATAACTGAGTCTCTAACACTAGCTTTTCTATTTTCATATTGTAAATGGTGGCCTGGACAGTCCCAATATGTCTCATTGGATGAATCATTTTAACTTGTAAATCAATACAATAAATATTTAACATATTAAAATACAATATGATCAATACAACATGATATGTACATATTAATATAGGAATATAAAAAATTCCACTAACCTTCATATTACAGCTCATTTTCGTTAGATATCAAATCATGATCATTAGTATCAATGTCATGATCATCACTATCCCCAAAGAAGCTATCCTTCTCGACCGTTTTAGATTCATCACTAATAGATTTGTTTTCTTCATTTTCCTTTGTACACAACCACACTGAATTGGAAAGAGGAACATCAATAAGTAAACTTTTGATATTCACCCTTGTATTTTTGATGTCACATTTCTCAAGTTGTTGAGTGTTGCATGATTCTGCCATTGGGTCTTTATTATTTGCAACAACTGAATCCTCATCTAGTGTATTAACGTACTCTCTAAGAGTCATCTCTACAATCACATGTCATTCGTATTGTACTGGATCTTGCACATAAAATACCTGATAAGCTTGTCAAGCCAAAATATACTGCTCTCAGAATGCCAATTATACTTGTATGTCAAGTGATTAAAATTCATCAATTTAAAATCAAACTCATCTATCTTTGTACTGACCTTATTGTGCACCCAATCACACCTAAACAACACGTATTTAAGTTCTTTACTATACTGAAGCTCAATAATTTCAGTTATAGCCCCATAAAATACGACATCTTTAGACATAAGATGCATATCTTGTCAGCTTGAGAACCTTCTAGTTATTATTTTTAAGATGATGCCACTATTTTGAGTTTGTTGATTTATCTCATGACTTTTTATATGAAACCTGAGTCCATTAATGAGATACCCTAAATATCTTCCCATCCACTTGTCTAGTTTGGTAGCTAACAAAGAGATCTCATTTGGTACATGTACTGCACCATGGCTTCTTTCTAAATTAGTAACCTAGAAATATGAATAATTGATTATTTTGACATATTCTAACACTAAACTCATAAAAAAAGGAGTAAATGATATGTGCTTACATGATCTCTGAACCATCTGAAAAATATTTCATTATAAATTTTGTCTCTTTCAAATTTCCATCCTTTACATCATTGATCTACATTTATTGTCTACAGGTGTATTCTACAATATCAATAAAATATAAGCATATGCTGATTAAGTAAAACTAAAAATCTTATGATAAGTAGTCCAAATCATCACTTACTCACATTATGTGTTAACCATGTCAATATTGAAAAGCACATAACGATGTGCTTGGGTCCACACAACTTTATGTAGGTAATGAATCTCATGTAATGACTATATTGGTCATCCAACATTAAATTTAGGCTCACCCTTGTGATTTCAAAAATATTAATAAAAGTTGGTTTGAAACTCATTTAAATACATTATGCAAAATATTATGTATTTTTCAGCCAAATACTTTTCTGCTATTGATCGTTCTAGATAAGCCTGATTTCACATGTAATTATTGAGCTTCAAAAGGTGCCTAATATATAATATACATTAGATCATAAGTAGATATATATCGCTATTTAATATATTTACAGGATTATCAAAATTCACCTTTCTATTGGATACATAGAGTGATATTGTACAGAGCTAGCTATTATCATCTTTTGAACCAAATGGTAGGCAGATGCTCCATAACATCAAAGAATGAAGGTGGGAAAATTAGTTCAAGCTGATATAAAACAACAACAATCCTTTGTTGCAACCTGTCAAAGTCAAAATGTCGTCTATTTTTCACGTATAGTTGCCTAAAAATAATACTAATTTCAATAAGTGTCTTAGGTATAATTTTTGGAAGATAAGTCCTAACTGCAATTGGTAATAATTATTGTATAAGTATATGGCAATTATGACTTTTCAAACCAGATACGTTCGATCATTCAAATTCACTCATCTTGAAATATTTTATGCATAATCATAAGGTATTTGACATTATTTAGAACACTGAAAAATATATCATTTTTTTATTTGCTCATGGTAAATAAAGTGGGGAGGCAAGTAAGTTTTGCTATCTTTTTCATATGGATGGAGTTCTTTCCTTATGCCAATAGCCTTCAGATCTAATTGTGCATTCAAATTCTCATTTGATTTCTGTATTCCCAACAATCTTCATAGCAGATTATCGAGAAATTTTTTTTGACATGCATGATATCATGATTATGTTAGATTTGCAATGTACTCTAGTATGGCAAATAAAAAACACACTTATCTTTTTTCAATTGCTCTTACACCTCACCATGTCACTTGTAGCTCCTATCTTTCTCCTTTTTTGAGCTCCCAAGTCCTATACCATATCAATTGCTCCTTTAGTGTATTCTTTTCGAATTATCTAGAGGGAGGAAGACCTTGCTTGTATGTTCTATCGAATGATGACTTATCTTGTCAAAACTTATGATCTATTTGCACAGACTGTCCTCTGGTCATATAATCAGATAGATATGTATATGCAAAAAAATCACTAATAATTCACATCAGTGTTGCACGAATATAAAACATCTTTTTTCTACTAGTATCATATGTTGGCACACTTGGTTCTCATAGTTCTTTCAATTCTTTTATCAACAATCATAAATATACATCTATTCTTTGTCTCTCGGTCCGTCAATAAGCATAGATAGAATAAATGATGGTTGCTTCATACATAACCATGGAGTTAAGTTGTAAAAAAATAATCTCAAAGTCAAATATTTGACTCGACTAAAATAAATGAAAATCTAAACCTATGAGAGTGGAGTTGATTTTGCATATTGAACATTCTTTAAGCTTCCAACTTGATCTTTAAGTTTCATCTCCAAATTATCATCCTCTTTATCTTTGATCCATCATCTTCAAGCTTTAATCTTGAGACTTGATTTTTTATGAGCTTGGATGATCATTGCAAATTCTGAACTTTATCATAACTTAAGAAACTTGTTAAATACTAGTTTGATTATTATCAACATTCAAAGGTCAACAAGTTCTTGGATCGAGAATTTTTATGAAAAGTAAAAATCTTTAAATTATAAATTGATCCTCATAAAATCCAGGGTTTGCAAAAATGCTCCTCAAAATTTGATAATTATAAATCAATCTTCATAAAATATAGAGTTTGCAAATGGACCCTTTAAAAATCTATATTTTAAAATCCTCTTCTCTACTCCTCGCAAGTCCTCCTTCCACCTTATTTATGTCACCCAATAACTGACTCTACATCTGTCTATGCAAAGTTGATCCAAGGGCCAATGACCTTGTCTTGATAGGATCAATGGTTGTCTTAGACAAGGAAAGCAATTTGGTGGTCTGCAGTTGAAGTCCCTATCATGGCAATTCAGATCCATATAATCAACTCTTGAAATATTGATGTAGGGGGTAAATACTTGAAAATTGTCTGCACCCTCTCCTCTCATCAAAACCCGAGACGAGGATGCGAAAGGAGTAATTTGCTTGAGATGATTTTTATCACAATCAAATTTGATTGAAATATAATCAAAATCGAAACTTGTATGTCACTAAATTATAACTTAACTATGTATTTCAATTAAATCTTAAATGCAGTCAAATTTGACCCAAAATTAAGCTCAATTTGGACTTAAATTCTTAAGAATTTTGGACTCAAATTAAAGTGGGTCGAATGGGCTAGATATGGAGACCAAAATTAAATAGAAAAATTCATCTAAAATCGAGGTTAAAATAAAAAAATATAAATATTTTACAAATAGCTCCTTGCACCAAATAAATTCTTACAAAAAAATTCATGACCAGATTTTTTTTCTTACAAGTAGGTCCATGGGATGAAATTTTATGAAAAAATCCAATAAAATTCTAAAATTATAAATTAAACTTTGTAAAATTTAGGATTTGTGAACAAATCTCTCAAAATTTTATATTCACAAATAAACCCCTAGAATTTCAATTTTCAAAAAGAAATCCTTCAAAAGTTCTTATTTACAAATAAATCCAATTTTATTCAAAAAAGACCACAAAAATTTCAAAACTTTACCAATAAATTTTTTTACAAAAAGACTCTAAAATTCATAGATTAAAATTTGGTCCAAATCTTTCGAAAAAATTTGCCAATAAATACCTTATAAATTTGATATCTTGGGTGAATACAATTTTTAAATCTTTGTTATCCACAATTAATAAACTCATCTAAAGAGTTATCCAATTTCAAACAAGCTCATCCACAGCTATCCAATCCAAACAAAACTTATCCACAATAAATAGATAAGATTCTTAATTCAAATTTGAACAGGATTCATTCCAAACTAATTTGATCTTCTCAAACCCTATATAAACCTGTTAACATAAAAAAAAAACAAAAAGAGGAAGAGAATGTGATTAGCATATAGCTTAGGGAAAAGAGAGAAACAATGGGAAGATGAAAATCAAATAATAGAAGAGGTAGAAATATGAACTTAACTTTCATTTCTTTTCCACATTCTTCTTCCTTGCTTTGTTCTCCTCTTTTGCCTACAATCGACCAATTTCCCTCCTTGCCGGAAGTAGTTCCTCATTGCCTCATCAGAGTGCTTCAACACTCTAGCATGGGTCCAAACAAGCTCGGACATTGGCTACAACTTTGCCCTCCCTCATGCATGGAGGACCACCTAGTTTTGTTGATGCCAAATAAGAGGTCGTGCCGGCTTCATGCTTGCTTCGCCTCCCCATTGATCGTCCATCTCCACATGGCCAATGTTGCTTAATTGTGTCTTAAATCCAGATTTTTTGGAGAGTTTTAATTATATTAAAAAGTAATTTGATGGGCCTAATCCTTATCTGAATTTATCTTCTACTAGAAGACTTAAATTAGTAGAAGTCTTATTTGAGTCAGTCTTTTACTTTGACTCAAACACATTTAGGCCACATCTATAAATACCCTATTCATGTAAGGATTTCAATATAGAGTGAGAAAGAGATACATAAATCAATACTCTCAAGACGTTTTGTGACGGCTATGCTATTTAGCCTTTTGTGAGAGTTGGTGATATTGGAGTTTCGCCTCCATAGTTGTAATATTCTATTCCTCTTCTCATCAATACAATATCCTCTGGATTATTTTTGCCATATAAATCTTTTGTCCATTATCTTTTCTTTCTTTCTTTTTCTTTTTCTACATCGTGAATTGTGATGGACATCAATATTTAGCGCTACAAGTGGTATCAGAGCTTGGTTCAACATGTCTACTATAAAGTTTGATACAAAAAAATTCAATAGAAAGCAAGGATTTTCTATTTGACAAGTAAGAGTTCATGCAATTCTTACTCAACAAGGGTTGAGAAACACATTGGAGGACATCATGCCAGAAGATATCATCGAAAGTGTCTGTAAAAATCAAAAGGCTAGTGCACATAGTACAATTATTCTCAGTCTCACTGATGAGGTACTCTATCTATTTCTTGATGAAACATCACTTTCAGAGTTATGAAAAAAGCTGGAGAAACAATATATGAGTAAGTCTATCTCAAATCGAGTTTACTTAAGGCAGATGCTTTTCAATTTTTGAATGAGAGAAGGTATGAATATAGTTGATCATCTTAATACTTTCAATAAACTAGTCTCTCAATTGTTAAGCATTGATGTTAAAATTGAAGATGAAGACAAGACAATTATTTTATTATCGTCTTTACCTCCTTCTCTTGAGAATCTGAAGACTACTCTCATATATGGTAAGGATTTAAAATTTGATAATATTTCTACTGCCTTTCTATCTAATGAATATTTAAAAAGATTGAAGGGAATGTGTCACACTCAGAAGCATTGATTGTCAGAGGTCGTACCAAAGAAAGATCAAATACAGGTCGTTCTAGATCCAAATCCAAAGAAATAAACTGCAGGTATTTTAAGAAGATGGGACATATAATTAAAGAGTGTTGGAAGCTCAAAGTAAAAAAAGAAAGAGAATCTCAATCTAAAGAGCAAGTCAAAGGACAAGTGTCAGTTGTTGAAGGGAGTTATGATAATGATTTTGGTAATGTTCTCTCTATTAGTTCTAATTTTGATCGTTACCATGATACTTGGATTCTTGATTCTGGTTGTTCTTACCACATGTGTCCTAATGAGAATCGGTTTGAAGATAATAAGTCCTATGAAGGTGATTTAATTTTGATGGGTAATAACAATTCATGCAAAACTGTTGAAATTAGAACAATCAAAATTAAGATGTTTGATAATATTATTAGAACTTTTACTGACGTTAGACATGTTCCTAATTTAAAAAAGAATTTGATCTCTTTGGGTGCTTTGGATTTTGCTAGTTATAAATATTTTACTAAAGATGGAGTTCTTAAGGTTGCTAAAGGCTCATTGATAGTAATGAAGGGCCTAAACATGAAAATTTGTATGAGTTAGTAGGAAAAACCGTTGAAGGTGGTGCAGCAATTTCTCAGGCTTCTTCTTCTGATATAACCCACTTATGGCATATGCGTCTCGGTCATATGAGTGAGCAAGGTTTAAATAAACTCAACAAAAGAAAATTACTAAAAGGCCTCAATTCATGCAAATTAGATTTCTGCAAGCATTGTCTCTATGGTAAACAGTCCAAGGTAAAGTTTAACGCTAGTACTCATTGCACTAAAGACTTAATTGATTATATTCATTCTGATGTGTGGTGCTCTTCTATTCCATCAAAATCTGGTGCTCATTATTTTTTCAATTTTATTGATAATTTTTCTAGAAAAGTGTGGATTTATTTTTTTTATCACAAAGCCAAAGTATTTTCTGTTTTCAAACGATGAAAAACTTCAGTTAAAAAAAGGACTAATAGAAAAATCAAATATCTTAGAAGTGATAATGGCGGAGAGTATAGATCAATAGAGTTTCTCAAATTCTTTGAAGATGAAGGCATCAAACACCACTTTACCATCCTAAGAAAATTTCAGCAAAATGGTGTGGCTGAAAGGATAAACAGAGCCTTATTGGAGAAAACACATAGTATGCTCAATACAACTAATCTTAATAAAGATTTTTGGGCAAAAGCAGTCAATACAACATGTTTCATTATGAACCGCTCTCTTCAAACAGCCATTAATTACAAGACTCCTAAAGAGGTATGGACTAGTCAACCAGCAAATTATTCTTTTTTAAAGATTTTTGGTTGCCCTGCTTATATGCATGTTGTCAAGGATAAGTTAGATACTTGTTCCAAAAGGTGTATTTTCCTGGGTTATGCCAAAGGTGTTAAGGGCTATCATTTGGCGGATCTTACTATTTTAAATATAATTATTGAGAGAGACATAGTATTTGATGAAAGTATTATATTAAAATCTCTCAAGAAAGGTCCCAGTGATATAATGTAAGTGAAGGTGGAGCATGTAGTTCCTTTAGAAGAAGATATTTAGGATATATCCAAATTTCTGAGAAGACTCCACTCAAAGATCTCAAAGAAACATAAAGCCACCTGAAAGGTATGGTTTTGAAGATATGGTAGCTTTTGTTTTATTTACTTACAACAATGATCCGTCTTCTTATAAAGAAGCAGTTCAGGATAAGAATTCTTTTCAGTGGTAAATTGTTATGAATGAAGAGATGGATTCTCTTCAGAAGAACCATACTTGGGACTTGGTAAAATTACCAAAGGTTCAAGAGGCCAAAATTATTGGTTACGTCGATTCAGACTATGCTAGAGATCTTGATCGACGATGATTCTCACTGATTATATTTTCACTCTTTATGAAGGACCTATTAGTTGGAGGTGTACCTTACAGTCAACTATGGTATTATCTACAATAAAGTCTGATTATATGGCAGCTACAGAAGTTGTCAAAGAAGCTCTATGGCTAGAAGGATTGGCAAGTGAAGTTTGTTTTTCTCAAAATGTTCTTCCTATTTTTTGCGACACTCAAAGCGTCATACACCTTGTGAAGAACCAAATGTACCATGCCAAATTAAAGCATATAGATGTTTGATTTCACTTTATTTGGGACATTATTGAAGATAGTGAGATTTCTTTACAATAGATTCATACTTCAAGAAATACTGCAGATATGTTGACGAAGGTGATTCTGATTGACAAGTTCAAACTCTATTTGGACTTGATCAATGTTCAAGGTCATCGATCCTGCCCCATGAGGTAATGGCAAAGACATCTATTGAAGATTTAAATTCAGAGAATAAGAGGATTTGAGCCAAGGTGGTGATGTTCGCTTAATTGTGTCTCAAATCTGGATTTTTCAGAGAGTCTTAATTATATTAGAAAGTAATTTAGTGAGCCTAATCCTTATCTAAATTTATCTTCTAGTAGAAGACTTAAATTAGTAGAAGTCTTATTTGAGTTAGTCTTCTACTTTGACTCAAAACACAGTTAGGCCACATCTATAAATACCCTATTCATATTAGGATTTCAATATAAAGTGAGAAAGAGAGACATAGATCAATACTCTCAAGACGTCTTGTGATGGCTAGGCTACTTAGTCTTTTGTGAGAGTTGGTGATATTGGAGTTTTACCTCCATCGTTGTAATCTTCTCTTCCTCTTCTCATCAATACAATATCCTCTGGATCGTCTTCGCCGCATAAATCTCTTGTCTGCTATTTTTTCTTTCTTTTTTGTTCTTCTCTACATCGTGAATTGTGATGGACATTGATATTTAGTGCTACAGGCCAACACTCACAGCCACTCAACCTTCTCTCCTGCAAGTGCACCAAAGCCGACCACCGCTGGGCCTACACTTCCACTACTAGCCTTATCCACTACACCAACCGTGTCTCACCCATCTGCTCAGCCTATCTTTGCCAGCAACCTAGCTTTGCCTCCAGCTAGTAGGAGTGCCACCAGCCCACCCTCTTGCCTTCTCTACTAACCAAAGCACGGCTATGCCTCAACACCACCACTTCACCACATATGTCATTGCTGGCCACCCTTTCCATGTGCTCAGCTTGCACCCCATCTTTTGCTTCATCTGCTGTAGCCATCTGAGCTACAACATCTCTACCTCAGCTTCGTCCTGCCGGCCCATGTCATGGGCCATTCACTCTAGACCTAGTTTGGCTTGGTGGTAGCCACCGTCGCCAATCACCACAAGCAGCCGAAAGTGGATAGATTCAGCCAAGCTCGACTTGATCCGACCATGAACTTAGAGGAGAATGAGGTAGAGGGGACAATTCATAGTAACCTTACCTTTCCCCACAACTACGAGTTCAGATCTACTCAGAGATAGATAGATCTGACTAGGGGCTCAGGGAAGATAGGTTCGGTTTGGCCTTAGGAGGAAGCTTTGTTGAGTTGTGGTAGAGAAGAAGCAATGAAAGAAGAGGAGATGAGTCAGGTGGATGAAGAAGAAAAATAAAAGAGTTGTTGACTAAAAAGAAACGATAAAAAGCTAGCAACAAAAAAGGAAGAAGAAAAAGTAATAAAAAAAGAAAGTTGCTGCAAAAAAGAAAGGGAAAAAATATTCACTAGCTTTAGTTTTTGCACCATCACCTCTGACCTAGGGTCAGTCCACAAGTTCGCTCAAAAGTTAATTTTGGTTTATGGCTAGCTCGCAGACTTGCTCAAAATCAATTTCAAATTTAGGCTAGCTTGTGAGCTCATCGAATATCTATTCAAATTAAAATTAGTCCATGGGCTTGTCGAACATCTATTTAGACTAAGCCTAGTTCGCAAGCTCATTGAATGTCAATTCTAACTAAGGCTAGTCTACTATCTCGCCAAATGTCTATTGGGGCTAAGGCCAGTCTGTGGGCTTGTCGAATGTCTATTTGGACTAAGTACAGCTTGTAGGCTCACTAAATATTTATTTAAATTAATGCCAACTTGTGGGCTCACCGAATGTTTATTCAGACTAAGGTCAGCCTGTGGGCTCATTGAACATTTATTCAGATTAAGGCCAACCCATAGGCTCGTCGAACGTTTATATAGACTAAGGCTAGCCTACGGGCTTGCAAAATGTCTATTTGGACTAAGGCCAATTTGCGAGCTCGCTGAATATTTATTTGGATTAAGACTAGCCTGTAGGCTCACTGAATGCCTATTTGGACTAAGACCAATCCGTGAGCTCGCTAAATATGTATTTGGACTAAGGTTATCCTATGAGCTCACCAAACATCTATTTAGAATAAGGTTAGCTTGCAAGCTCTCCAAACGTTTATTAGACTAAGGTCAGCCTACAAGCTTGCTGAATGTCTAAATTAAGTTTGTGAGCTCATCGATAATCCAGATTGACTCAAACTCAACTCTCGGGCTCACCCAAATTTATCGTGATAGCCTGAGGACTCTCAAATTAAATTGATTAAGCTAAATTAGTTAAATTAAAGTGATTCAATCATGTTGAATAAATATACTCATATCGGTATGAATGCACCACTAAATGGACTTAAATTAATTAAATACATGGACCAAAACTCAAATCAAATTGGACTCAAATCCAAGTTGAGTTAATCCAAACAAAATCAATTTAGACCCAACCCAATCAAGTCCAAATTGGATTAATTTGATATTAAAAAAAATTGAACTAAACTCTAATAGGGTTAAATTGAATTTGAATTAGACCCTAGTTGGGTTAAATCAAGTTCAAACTAAATCCTAATTGGATTAAATCAAATTCAATGCCAAACTCTAATTGAGTTGAATTAAGTCTAAGACAAATCTCAATTGGATCAAATCAAGTCCTAATTGGGTCAAGTTGAACCCAAATTCAAACCAAAACTAGATTGAACCTGAACCAAGACTAGGTTGATTATGAACCAAAACCAAGTTGAACTTAAATTGACTTGACCTTGAACTAATATTCGGTACCAAATCTATTAAGAATCCATTAAGAACCCATTAAAATTCAAATCTAAAATTCAGTAAGGATCCATCGAGAACCTATTATGGGTCGAATCCAAAATTCATTAAGGATCTATCAAGAATCCATCAGGGATCAGATCCAAAATCTATTGAAAAATCCATTAAGATCTCATCAAGGGTCAGATCTAAGATCTATTAAGGACCCAATGAGAACCTATCAAGGTTTGGATCTAATATCCATTTAGGATCTAATAAAAACCTGATGAGGACCCAACACAAGGTCAAACCCAATTTGAATTGAATCAAATTAGACACAAATTGAAATTGAATTCTGAATACTGACCTGAATCAAATTAGATTTAAAACCTTACTGAGTCTGAATTTTAGACCAAGCCAAGCTAAGGTAGGTTTCAACTCATTTAATTAGTTAGCTATAATATTTTATTCAAATGAAGCTATCACCTACATCTTATCAGTTGTGGAAATACTCTAAACAACAAAATTATTCCCTATGCCTTAGTGGTTATGAAAACACTTTACACTATGAAGTTATTGCCTATGTCTTATTGGCTATAAAAATAGTTTAAACCAAGAATCAAATCAAGACATCTCCAAGTCAGAGTCCATACAGTATAGTATACAGGAGCGGGGTAATAGCAAACATCGTGCTCTTCCCATTCCGTTCTTATTTTATGTTATTTATGCATTCAAATCCATTAAAATGTAAAATAAGGATATATCCTTACTTAAGTCATGTATCCTTATTCTTTAAAATTAATTAAATGATGTTTTCTTCTTTTTCTGTACCTCTATTTTGTTAGCTAGGTTTCTCACTTTAGAAGGTCCCAATGATTGTCAAGATAATTAACAATAAGATCTTACACCTATTGAAAGTCATACTTTCACAATACTTGATTGCGCACTTAAATCACTACACTTTTAATTAGTTATTTCGAGGTTACTCTTCGAGATCTTTGCTATCTCAGATGATCAATTTCAATCTCACATTTTAGTTATAAATACACCTAGAGTGTTAGGAGTATGTGAGGGATATGGCTTTCGTGTAGGATTTGATTTTTCCCATTGGAGCAAGAGTTATATGAGCGTGGCTTCACTCGAAAGAAGCAATAGTCAAGTTGTAAGTTGGTGTAGAGACTTGATTTTGTCTCAAGAAGCAATGACTCTAGTGGAGAGCACAAGTCCTCAAGATCGAGGCAATGGCCATGAAGTAGGCTTGATTGATTACCGAACCACAAAAAAATCATAATAATGCATTGTTCACTTTCTCTATTTATATTAGAGCACTTGTAGTTTACTTGATAATTGTATAAAATTACTTTGGTGGATTGAATTGGGCATTGATTTTATACGAAATCATTATTTATTTTACAAAAATTAATTTACCCCTCTCTTAAGTGGTTTTTGGGCTTTCAACCAAGAGTAACTGGAGAAATAGAGAGAGAGTGGATCACATGAGGAGGTGAAAGGGTTAGGGTGGCCACCTTGGATTTTAAGCTAGAAAATTGCATTCGAATGTCCAAATTGCCCAGTTCAAGCATTCGAAGACTAGCAAATAGAGACAAAAAGTTGAGATCAATGTTTGGACATTCAAATTTTCTTAGTCAGAGATCTGAAACTCGTAGGTAGAAAATACAAAATAGACTTTGGGCTCCCAAACTATCCTGGTTAGCGTCCGAAGATTAGAAACTATAAGCTAAGATTTTAGAATAGAGTTTGGATGCCCGAACTGTCTTTGTCAGATATCTAAACTAGATAGATAGCAAGATGTTTTTGAAAGAAATAAGAAATCAAGTCAATCAATTTGTACAATCTCAATTTCACTATGAATTAAACAAAACCAAGTCTCATCAAGAGGTTTTGTGAAAATATCCGCAAGTTGATGATAGGTCTCGAAAAAAATTAATAAAATGCCATTTTTAGAAACATAATCACATAAAAAATGATGTCGAATATCAATATATTTTGAATAAGAATGTAATACATAATTTTTGGACAAACTAATATCACTAGTATTGTTATAATGAATTAGTACATTTAAAAAATCACAATCAAAATCACACAAGGCATCCAATGTATTTGATAACAACAACACCCAGCGGCTACATATTTAGCTTCGGCAATAAAAAGAGCCATAAAATTTTATTTCATAGAGTTTCATGAGATAAAAGCCTTTCCAAGAAATTGACATGTGCCACTTATACTCTTTCGATTTACACGCCATATGTCATAATTCGCGTCACAATAACTTATTAAATTAAAGAAATCAACTCTAGGATACCATAATACCAAATCTAGCGTGCTGTTAAGATATCTAAGTCTACTTTTCATGAAAACTAAATGTGATTTTCTAGGTGATGCTTGAAATCTAGCACATAAGCAAATACTAAATATGATATCAGGTATACCAATGGTAAGATATAATAAACTACTAATCATATCTCTATAGCTCTTTTCATCAACCTTTTCATCTTCTTCAACTTTATCCAACTTGGTTGAAGAGCTCATTAGAGTTTCCATCAACTTAGCTTCATCCATGTTGAATTGCATACTTGTGTTAGTTAATGAAGATCTCATCTTTTACTTATTGCATTTGGAGTCCAAAGAAGAAGGATAGCTTTTCTATCATGCTCATTTCAAACTCCTTTTTGCTTAGTATTTGCAAACATTTCACCCAAGTTTTCATTAATAGTACCAACGATAATATGATCAATATAAATTTGTACTCCAATAAATGATTATCCATTTTCAAAAGAAACAATGTGCCGTCAATACAACGTCACTAAAAACCTTTTGAAAGCAAGAAAGAATTTAGTTTTTTATACCAAGCTCTTGGAGTTTGCTTTAAACCATACAAAGCTTTTCTTAATTGAAAGATATGATTTGAAAATTTCAAGTATTTAAAGCCAAGAAGTTATTTAACATATACTTATTCAGACAAAACACCATTCAAAACTACGCTTTTTGCATCTATGTGAAGAAATTTGAATCTTTTAAAACATGCAAATGCAAGAAAAATCATATTAGACTCCAAACAAACAATTGGTATAAAAATTTCATCAAAATCAAGTTCTTTTACTTGGTTGAGATTATGGGCCACTAATCTAGGCTTGTTTCCAACCAATGCCCTTTTCATCTAACTTGTTCCTATAGAGCCATTTCGTACAAATGATTGAGTAGTTATTTGGTCTTAGAACAAGTTCCCAAATTTGATTCCACTCAAATTGATTTAGTTATTCTTGCATAGCAAGAATCTAACTAGCATCCTTTTGAGCTTCATCAAAGTTATTTGGTTCAATTTGAGAAAGAAAAGTAATATGATAAAGATTATATTTAATAGCATGATGAGTATTTACCCTTTATTAATATTACAATGATTTGATCCTATAGGTGACTATTCATGAACTTTCATGTCTTGGGGAGTCTTTTATCTCCATCTTGTTCCTCATGGTCATCCCCTTTATATTCATCATCCTCAACTCATCCTCTTCTTTTTCCATGATTTGCAACTTGTTTATTTTTTTTTGGAGATTTCTACACATCATCAAGTATCTTTTTCTCCAATAAAGAGTTAATTTTATCAAATACTATATTTATAGACTCTTCAATAACCATAAATGACTTGTTAAAGACTTTATAAGCTTTTGAAGTAGTAGAATAGATGAGAAAAATTCTTTTAAAGGTTTTTGAATTAGATTTTGACATGTGATCTTTTGTATTGAAAATAAAGCATCTATAACCAAAAATATAAAAATATACAATATTTGACTTTTGTCATTCTACAACTCAAATGAGGTCTTATTAAGAATTGGATGAATAAAAACTTGATTCAAGATATAACATACTGTGTTAACGGTCTTCATCCAAAAATATTTTGGTAAGAAGTACTCATTAAGCATAACCCTATCCATCTCTTAAATAGACCTATTCTTCCTCCCAAGAACTCCATTTTATTGTGATGTGGGTGGAGTTGAAAATTTATTCTCAATTCTATTTTCAATGTAATAATTTTTTAAAAAAATAATTTTCAAATTTACTTCATTTTGAACTTTTTTGCAAAATCCAATAAATGCATCAAAAGAATTATTTTTATGAGTAAGAACTAAAGCCCATGAAAATCTAAAATAATAATCTACTATTACAAAAACATAATTTTTATCTCCTACACTTATAGTCTCAATTAGTCTAAATAAGTCTAGATGAATAAGTTGTGGTCTCATTGAAGTTATTATTTTTTAGATTTGTGGGAGATCTTCACTTACTTTCCCATTTGGCATTCATCACATACATGATCCTTGAAGAATTCGATTTTGGGTAAATCTTTCACTAGTTCTTTCCAATTGACTTTGGCTAAGGTGTCTATACTAGCATGTTTGAGCCTTCTATGCTAAAGCCATTCATTATCATCTTAAGGTACAAAACACTTTTCATTTTTCAAGTCATCTTGATCAATAGTATAAATATTTTCTATAATAATGACCAATAAACACTGCAACATCATCATGTTTAACTATGCAGAGTTTTGATTTAAATAAAACATGAAATCATTTATTGCATAGCTGACTAATGGAGAGCAAATTATGATTAAGATATTTTACTAAAAGAATATTTTTAATTAAAGATGATCCAATAGAAATATTACAATTACCTATAATTTTATCTCTATCATTATCCCCAAAAGTGATGTGTCCTCCATTTTTTTTTCTTAATTCTACAAACATGGATGAATTTTTTGTCATATGCCATGAACAATAACTATCAAGAAACCATTTTTCTTCTTGATCCTTAAAGTGGAAGCATTGCTAAAAAATCAAGAGCATTGAGTTGGAACCCACTTTAAGTATGAGTCCATAGGGTTAGAGAGTGATATAATAATATATTAAAAACAAGACTCAAGAATACAATTTAAATAAAGTAATATAGAAAAAAAGGCCTACCTTTTAATGAATTAGCTAGAAAATAACCGTAAGTATGTAGTAAGCTAAAGTTCATGGATCACTTCTAGCTAACTTTAACTACTCAAGTTGAATATGCTTTGGGAACCCAAATAAGTTTGGATTTCTTGGCTTTTGAAATCATCCATTACACTCAAATTTGTTTTAGAAAAGGATTTCTCTTTATTAGGCAACTAGCGGATACATGTCCACTTTGATAATAATAACTGCATTTTAATTTTGAAAATATAGAATTTAAAGCTTTTACAAAAGTAGACTTGGTGCCTTTAGATCTCAAAGAAGATATAAACTAAGCCTGAATTTTCTCAAAATATTTCTTTGGCTTTTTAAAATCATGTTCAATATAATATTGTTATAAAAGAAAATTCCAATTATTTTTTTCAAATCCACATTCTCCTTTTGAAACTTGTTAATACTAGTTTTACAATTACAAGAAACTTTAGAAGATTTTAAAGCAATATTTTTTTTGAAGACGTTTTATGTCACTTTTGGAATCCACAAGAATGAGTAGAGGATTTCAATACACCAAAGTCATTCTTAAGTAAAGTCAATTTGTTTTTCAAAGAAAAATACTTGAGAAGAAACTTTTCATGTCTAGAGTATAAATCTTCAAATGTTTATTTTAATTCTCCAAATGTTAAATCACTTACCTCATCTTCAATATCCATGAGGTATAAGTTTGCTACTTTTCATTAGATGAAGGTTCTTCACTATCGGCCACTGATTTATCCCATGTGCCCACCATTGCCTTCTTCTTCTTTCCCTTGAATTTCTTTGATTGAGCGTTGGAGGGCAATTTGCTTTCACATGCCCAAGCTTCTTGCAATTAAAATGTGCATATCCTCATCTTCATCAATGATAATGGTCTTTTCATTCTTAATTAGTCTCTTGGGCATATGCTTCTTTTTTAAGACCTTCTTGAATTTTCTTGTGAGGAGAGTCATTTCTTCATCATTATTTTCTTCAATTTCTGACTCCTTAGCCTTAACGGTTATGGTTTTCTTACTTTTGTCTTCTTTATCCTCTTGGCTCTGATTCTTCATAGTCATCTTATGTGTAATAAGTTACCCCAAGAGCTTTTATAATGGTATCTTGTTAAGATCCTTAGCCTCTTGAATTATGGTTACCTTTGAATCCCAAGACCTAGGAAGATATCTCAAAAGTTTTCTCATTATTTTATCATTAGTAAATGTTTTACCAAGAGATTTAAAAGTGTTAATACTATCAGTAAAATACATAAACATCTTAGTGATTGACTCATTTGGTTTTATCCGAAAGAGCTCATATTGGCTAACCAATATATTTACCTTAGATTCTCTCACTTGCCTTGTTTCCTCATGGGTAACCTTAAGACAATACCAAATATCATAAGTCATTTCATAGATACTAATTAGATTAAATTCATTTAGGTCAAGAGCATAATACAAAATATTCATAGTCTTACCATCCGAAGAGTCTTTTTTTTTGTCCAAATCATTCAGTTCCTCTCTAGGTTTGGGAATCATCACACTATCAATTATTTTACTCAGTGTAGTATATTCCTTTTCCGCTATATGTCATAGATTATAATCAATGATTTTATAAAAATTCTAATAGGAAACTTCCAATAATTAAAATGAGTACCATTCAAGAGAGGTCTAATAGTAAATTGTCCCTCTTGGAGAGATGGTGAAACACCAAAATTGACCATAAAAATAGATCAATAAAACTATAGGTGGTAAACCAAAAAGTGAGAGCACCAGACTCTTATACTAATTGAAAGCCAAAAAACAGACCTAAGAGGAGGGTAAATTAGACCTTTTAAAAATAATGTATAATTTTTGAGATAAAAAAGTAATACACAATCTAATCCAAAAATCACAAGTCTGCAAGCAAAGAAACAATCACAAGTGTTTATAATGTAAAAAGATGATAATAGAATGCACCATGATTTTTATGTAGTTTGGTGATTAACCATTCCTACTCTACAGTTCTTGCCTTACTTTTGAGGATTTAAACTCTCCACTAGAAGTTGTTACTTCATATGTGAAACCGCTCATGTACAACCTTCACCCAACTGAGCGAATGAACACTCTTGTCCGAAGTCTTATTCCTCTCACACTCTTAATATCCTAAGAGTGTTCATAATGCAATAAGAATAAGAAATTTTACAAGAACGTCTCAGTACAAGAATCTCTTAATTGAGTACAAGGATTTTGAAGATTTAAAATTTGAGGATCTAAGTTTAGAGCTCTTGGAGACTAGTGAGTATATGGAAGCTTGTATTCTCTATCAAAGATCACTCAAAGATGTAAAAAATCTTTAGAGAACAAGCTCTAAGCCCTTAGATACCCATTAGGGAGAGAACTAGCTATTATTAACTATTTTCTGCCATGTTCAAATATCCAAACTTTAAGGTTTGGTCATTTGGATAGCTCCAACAATCAAATTTAACTAGTTATTATAACTGATGTCAGGGGTTCGGATGTCTGATATCAAGTTTGGGTGTCTGAACTCTTAATCTTGGGTGACCAAAGGCTGAATTGGATGGCCAAACTTCTAGAAAATCATAAATCTAAAATTATAGTTTCTGATATTTGGTGGTCTAAACCTTTTGTTCAAATGTCCAAAGCTATTGATAATGCCTAGTGAATTTTTGCTATATTTGGGCATCCAAACCTTGAAGTTCGAACATCCAAAGTTTACAAAAAAGTCTTCAATAGTTGATTCCAAACTTTGGTCCCATTTGGAATATACTCAAAATGGATATTGGATAAATGATAGGCTGGTAAAGACATTCTAAGATGAGTTTAAGTATTTGTTGAAGGCTAATCAAGAATTCAAAATCCAAATCTTCAACTCAACTTAAAAAGAAAATAAAAATTCTAAACCTAATGAGCCAACTTGATCTTTTTAGTTATCTTCACATTATCTTCATATCTTCAAGTCATGTTTGTTGATTCACTATCACATCTCAATCTTCATGATTATCTTCATATCAATTTTTTTTAGGCTTCCAAATGATTTTAAACTTCATTTTAGACTTGACTTGGTTACTAGCTATGCAACTCAAGAAATGATCAAATATAAGATTTGCTCATCATCAAAACTATAAATGGTAACAAAATATTGCTCCAAATGATTTTGATGATGGCTAAACCATATTTGAGAGTCATATTGTTTGCAACTTAGCCAAGGCTGAAATGAAGACATTCGAAAGCCTCAAATTAAAGATGAATATAGATTGAGGTATGATTGCAATTCAATAAACATGCCTTGAATACTTGTTGATGGTGTGAAAATAGCTCAAGTAATCGGCTCGATTTTATAGGTTTAGATTTTCATTCTTTTTTAGTTGAGTCAAGATTTGAATCATGGATTTTAAGTTTTAGAGCTCTTGTTTGATATTTTTATTTAACTTGGAATATTTTTACCAGCTTAGTTTTTATCCAAGTTAAGTTTAGTTTTGTGTCAAAATGCTAAAACTGTAAATAAACCTATTGAAAATTTTTTTTGTCAACTTCGGTCATCTGAACCTTAGGGTTCGAACGCCCGAACGTTGCAGTAAAACTTAGTAGATTTTACTGACAACTTTAGTCATCTGAACCTTATGATTTGGATGCCTGAAGTTATCAGCTAGAAATTTTTACCTTCTATTATTTGCAATTTTTAGTTGTTCATCCTTGCGTTTAAATGCTCAAAGTTGAGGTTTCGGATACTCGAACATATGTTCCAAGCACCTGAACAGTTAGTTTTCTCTCCAATGAGTATTTAATGGTTTGAAATTTATTTCTAACATAACTTTTACATCTTCAATCATCTTTGAGAAAGAAAATAACTTTTCTTAAACCCTCTAGTCTAATAAGAGCTCTAAATCTAGATTTTACTTTCAAATCTTCATGTTCTTGTACTCAAATTTAAGAGGGTCTTTTAGAGAGGCAAATTTGTAAATATTTTTATCTATTTTCATATTGTAAACATTTCTAGGGTGTTAAGAGTGTGTGAAGAATAAAACTCCAGTGTTAAAATTAGTTCTTGCTCGGTTAGAGTAAGAATTGTACAAACTTGACTTCACCCTAAGAAAGTAATATTCGCTAATTGTAAGTTGGTATAAAGGCTTGATTTTTCCTGAAGAGTCAATATCACTAATAGAGTAATTGAAGTCTTCAAGAGCAAGACAAGATTGTGCAGTAGGTGCGATTGGTCACTGAATCACGTAAAATTTTGGTATATTCTTTTCTTACCTCATTTATTGCTACAAATTGTATTGATTGTAGTTTTAAGGATTGATTTGGGTTTTAATTTTCTAAAATTATTTATCATTCTTGTAGAACCTAATTCACTCTCTCTCCTCCTCCCTCTTAGATTGTCATTTGGACCTTCATTAAATCTTCCTATGTCCTAGATTAACTTTAAACACATACTTAATTTTATTTATATGATTAATTTAGTTTTTTAGGTGCCCTCTGTTAATGATTGATTATGGATGTATACTTTTCAACTTTGTGAATATCTCTATATTTATATTTTCTATGCAATGTGTGTTCAAATTTTATACCTTGTTCTATTTTCCCTCAGGATGGAACCCATTACATTGCATATCAACATAAGATTAGACTACCCGATAGTAGTTTACGTACTAAAAACCTAAAAAAATTCATTTTGCACTTTTTGTTTTTTGTTGCCAATAGAATGGTTTTATCTTTTATTTTATTTTTCCCTACTATTTAGTGTTGGGTTTTGTGAAAATCGGGAAAAAAGAGAGTTTTGGAC
Organism: Trichopus zeylanicus subsp. travancoricus; assembly: GCA_005019695.1. Classification (NCBI taxonomy): domain Eukaryota; kingdom Viridiplantae; phylum Streptophyta; class Magnoliopsida; order Dioscoreales; family Dioscoreaceae; genus Trichopus; species Trichopus zeylanicus. Next base: position 1,060,747 of record RXID01014226.1, read on the forward strand.
TTAGGTGTAGAATATACTAATCTATGGGTGGGTGGGTGGGTAGGTGGGGGGGAGTTTGGTCTTCTTCTCTTTGGCTTGTTTTGATGGCGAGAATAGAGAAAAATTAGGATTTATTAGAAAATGGATCAATGATGAGTTTTTAGCCAAAAAGTTCGTAAGGATTTAGGAAGAGAAAACTACCACTACATTTAGGTAATATAATAATCCTCTTTTCAGGTCAAAGTGATATTTAATATTAGTTTTTCATTGTCTTTCTTCTCTTGATCTAGAATTTGAATTTTCTTTCTTTTTTTTCCATCACCTTCAGGATCTAATTAGTCTCCAATTATTCATAAATCAAGTTAAAATTTGATAAGATGATAGTTGTATATATTAAACATATGGTATGTTAAGTTAGTATAGAATCTTTTCTTATAGTTTGGTTTGGAGTTATTAATTTCTATTGGAGATATATATTTATTATTAAGTGTTAACAATTCCCTAAAATTTATTGTGGTTATGATTTGGGAGCCCAAGCCCTTTCATTTTATTAATTCTAAAACTTGAGATATAGAATTTCATGATGAATTAATATTTTGATATGATGAGTGGACTTCACTTAAATTTTATTTAATCCTCAAGCATGATTAGATTAAGACCAATGTAAGTTATTAGGCTTGGTATTGAGTTATTTTATTTAGATGACTATTTGGACAACTATGGATTGTAATTGAAATTTTGTTTGGTAATTTAGGTTCGGACGAGTCTTAAACTCCTACTCATAATTTATCTCATATTCTTCTTGTCAAGTAAAAGAATGAGGAACTCCCGTTAGTGCTAAGTGACATTTTAATATACTAAAATAATTTATTTTCTTAAATTACTATGTTTTAATGCACCTTATTTATTTAAAATAAATTTTCATCTGATTGATATGATATTATATTATATCACGATTTGTGGAATGCGTGTGACGCCATCATTTGATATCAAGAAAACCATGCTTATAAATATATTCGTATTTATTTATCATTAATAAGTTTTGTCATATATTCATATGGAACTAAATTTTGTATGAAGAAGTTATGTATTCATGAAAAGGCCACTGAATTTAAGTGTGTCAGTGTACTTATGATCCAGAATATCTATTATGTGTGTACTCGATTTTATAAAGGAGACTACAGTCATAATTTACTTATATATTATTATTAGTACCTTTACTATTATTATTGATTGTCATCATTATTTTTCTTTCTAGAAAAGAATTTTTGTTTTAAGAACATACAAGTTTATTATTTGATTCTGAATATAACTTCGTAAAAGATTGATACTTCATAATAAACATACTTCAAGATTTTATTTTATATTAAATTATTAACTTAACATGGGATTACTCATTCTCTTACAGGTTCTGATCCTAGATACTAGTTCGGGAAAAGAGATGTGTGACACTACAAAATTATTTCTAGGCATTATTTATTATTAAAAAAAGTGATTATTTAGGGTATTATTTGTTGATTATTTAAATTTGATTATTTGGACTCTTACGACTTAGTTACATTCCTACGTTGTAGTTTCAATACCTCTTATTTTATGTGTGGTCGTTATTGATTTGTTATATTATGTTAGATGTTAGTAGTATGTACTAAGACTGTTGTTACAAGTTACAGAATTATTAGAAAAATCTATGCTTTATAATTATACAGGATGAGCCTTGTATACCTGCTGTGTGGCAGGTATATGATGCCCGTTACGTCTCGATTTCGGGGCGTGATAGGTTTAGTGATATCAGAGCTCTAGGTTTACATCCTTGTAGAATGAAAGGTTTGAATTGAACATATTATACCATCTCTCAGTGAGACATGAGTGTGAGTAGAGTTATAAGTCGGGCTATTACATGTGTATCACTATTGTAACTACTATTATGATTTGTTATATATTATATTCTTGTTATGATAACTTTGTATATATATGTCAAAATGTCACCTAAAAGACATATCGGTATTCCCAAGACTAGCCCGAATGCAGTGAAGGCTCAAGAGAGTCAAGGTGTAATTTCGACACAAGGGCAACAGGAGCAAAATGCTATACTGGTTAGAGATCCCACAGTGGGAGTCCCTCGACATCCTAGGTCTCCAGCAGTGAACCTAGTGAAGAAAAATGACTTGAGGAGCTCTGATAAACTCCAAGAGATATTGCAGAAAATTCTTAGTCTACTTCAAACTCGAGCTCCAACTACAGCCCAGTACTCTTCCATAGTACCCATTGTTACCCAACCATCTCCAGTAGTACAAATTGCTACAGTAGTACATATGAAAACTAATTCATGGAGTGAATGAAAATCTATTATGGAATTTTAAAAGATTGCACTCCACCCATTCAAAGGAAGTACCGATTCAGATGAGGCAAAGTGTTGGATAGAAGAGATGGAGAAGGCTTTTGAAGTCTACCATTGTGAAGATAGTGATAAGGTTAGGTTTACTACTTTTCTTCTACAAGGAAGCACTAACTTATGGTGGAAGATAGAGATGCATGTCCTTGGAAGCACTATTATTACTTGGGAGAAACTTAGGAAAGTGTTCTTCAGAAAATATTTCTCTAGCAATAAAGTCACTGAGCTTGAAAGGTAATTTAATAAACTAACAAAATTTGCCTCTGCCTTGATAGCCTCTAATGCTTGTAGAAATAGAAGATTTGAAGAGGGTTTGAATGGACATCTTCGTAGAGGTTTGGCAATCTCTAAGTTGGAAACCTACGAAGATATGGTAGATAGAGCCAAAGCTTTAGAATCTGTGTGGAAGGCTACAAAGGTGGATAATAAGGAGCAACAAAGGAAGAGAGGTATAGGCTCAAATATTCAGAATTCCAAGGTTCATGGTCAGGCTCGCCCTTGCTATTGGACACCGGCACAGAAGCCAACTCCGCAAAATCAAGTCAAGTGCTCTATTTGTGATTCTGGACATCCAAGTGAGAAATGTTGAAGGGCATTTGATGCTTATTTCAAATATGGTCAGTTAGACCATAAGATTACAGAATGTCTTGTAGGGGCCCAAGAAACTCAAAACCCTCAGGATAGACTAACTCGTTCATTTCAAGAGTCTCGTGTCTTTCTGCCAACTTTAACCGCTCTAATTGCACCTACTGGATCATACAAAGGGGGAGATCTCAAATTCAAGGTCAGGTTTATGCTCTCACCCAATAAGATGTTGAAGCATCTAATGCAGTGATTGCAGGTACATATTTATTAGATTTAAACAACTTCTATTATTTATTATTTTGTGATGTCATATGCATATGATTCATGTGTGAATATATGTTTTGCTATTAGGTACTTTGTGTGTAGCTACAAGTTATGCACGTGCATTATTTGACTCAAGTGCTACACATTCTTTTATTTCTCAAGCATTTGTTAGGAAATATAATATTCCATGTTCTCCACTAGATTATGATCTATTTGTAGATACTCCTATTAGTAATCAGGTCCTTGTTACTTATCTCTATAAGGATTGTGTAGTGAGCTTTGGAATTAGAGATTTGAGAGCTGACCTTCATGTCTTGAGGATGCAAGATTTTGATATGATTTTTGGAATGGATTAGTTGGCTATTCACTATGCAACAATGGACTATTGAGAGAAGTGAATGGACTTTAAGATTCCAGGAGAGCCAAAATTTTCTTTCTCTGGCAGTAAGATCGGTATTTCATCTTGAGTAATCTCAACTATGCAGACCAAAAAGTTACTTAGGAATGGGTGCACAAGATTCTTGATAGCCATGGTAGATGTGAGAGTGAAAGATTAACTGTTGGAGGGCATTCCTGTGATAAGGCATTTTTTTGATGTTTTTCCAGAAGATCTTCCAGGATTGCCACCAAATAGGGAGGTTGAATTCTCTATCGGCTTGATTCCTAATACGGGACCTATTTCAAAGACTACATATAGAACGGCTCTAGTCGAGTTGAAAGAGTTGAAAAATCAACTTCAGAAACTCCTTGATAAAGATTTTATTAGACCTAGTATCTCTCTTTGGAGTGCTCCTGTTCTATTCATGAAGAAGAAGGATGGGAGTATGAGATTATGTACAAATTATCAAGAGCTGAATAAGGTAACTATAAAGAACAAGTACCCATTGCCCAAAATTGACGATTTATTTGATCAGTTGTAGGGTGACCATGTGTTCCCCAAAATTGATCTTCGATCTGGTTATCATTAATTGAAAAGTAAAAAAGAAGATGTGTCAAAGACAGCTTTTTGCACTCGTTATGGGCACTATGAATTTTTGGTGATGCCTTTTGATTTGACTAATGCTCTAGCTACGTTTATGGACTTGATGAATATAATTTTTAAGCCTTTCCTTGATCGATTTATGGTGGTATTTATTCCTAATATTTTAATATACTCTAGTTGCCAAGCGAAGCATGAAAAATATCTCAGAGCTATTTTAGGGACCTTGAGAATAGAAAAATTATTTGTAAAGCTAAAGAAGCTTGAATTTTGGCTTGATAATGTGACTTTTCTTGGACATGTTGTAACTAAAGAAGGGATTTCTATGAATCCAAAGAAGGTTGAGGGTGTCTTGGAATGGAAGAAGCCTAATAGTATTACTGAGGTCAAAAGTCTTTTGGAATTGGCTGGTTATTATAGAAGATATGTTGGAGGTTTCTCTCGTATAACAGCACCTTTGACTAACGTGACTAGAAATAGAACTCGCTGTGAGTGGTCAGAAAAATGTGAGGAGAGTTCCCAGGAATTAAAGAAGCGATTGGTTTCTGTTTCAATCCTTGCCCTACTCATTTGTGGTAAAGGATATACTATTTATAGTGATGCCTCCAAGAAGGATTTAGGTTGTGTATTGATGCAAGATGGTAAGGTTATTGCATGCATCTCGACAATTAAAGCCATATGAATGCAATTACCCTATTCATAATTTGGAGCTTGTAGCTGTGATTTTTGCTCTCAAAATTTGAAGACACTATCTTTATGAGGAGTATTGTGAGATATTCACTTATCAAAGAGTCTAAAGTATATTTTCACTCAGAAAGAATTGAATATGAGACAGAGAAGATGGTTAGAATTGCTCAAAGATTATGATTTGACTATCACCTATCATCCTGGTGAAGCCAATGGGGTAGCGAATGCTTTAAGTAGAAAATCCTATTGTGCTTCGATTATGATGCATACATCTTAGAGGCCTATTTTGGAAGATTTGAGAAGAATTTGAGATTGAGGTCCGAGTGTATAAACCGAGTGCTTTACTAGAAGTATGCAGGTTTATCCCACTTTTTTTATCATATTAAAGTAGCTCAGACAAATGACCCTTAACTCCAAAAGATTAAGCTTGCGGTAGAGTCTGGTGCTAAACTAGAGTTTCAAATTCATGAGGATGGCTCATTGAGATTTGGAGATCAGATTTGTGTTCCCGATAATGTTGAGTTAAGAAGACAGATCCTTGACAAGATTCACTCTTCAAGTTACATAGTATATTCAGGGTGTATTAAGATGTATAGAGACTTAAAGGGTATTTTATGGTGGAATAACATGAGGAGAGAGATTGCTCAGTTTGTGACCCGGTGTTTGACTTGTTAGCAAGTAAAAACAAAACATCAAACACCAACCGAGCTTTTGCAACCATTGCCTATTCCTAAATGAAAATTAGAGCATATCTCGATGGATTTTATAACTAGGCTACCTAGAACCTTAAAGGGTATTGATAATGTTTGGGTTATTGTGGATAGATTGACTAAATTGGCACATTTCTAGACAATCAAAACAGGGATGACCTTGGAGAAATTGGCAAAGCTTTATGTTGAACAAGTTGTTAGACTGCATGGTGTGCCTGTTTCTATTGTGTTACATAGAGATTCTCATTTCGTTGATCATATTTGGAGAAGTCTACATAGGGCATTAGGTATCACTCTTAGTTTTAGCACCATTTTTCATCTCCAAACCAATGGTCAATCTAAAAACACTATTCAAATCTTAGAGGATATGTTGAGAGCCTTTGTCTTTGATTTAGGAGGTTCATGGGATAAATACTTACCATTAGTGGAAATTGCCTACAATAACAGTTTTCAATCTAGCATTAAAATAACACCTTATGAAGCTCTTTATGGTAGAAGATGTAAGTCTCCAATTTGTTGGGATGATGTAGGTGAAGAAAAGCTATTGGATCCTGAGATTATTCAACAAATAGTGGAGAAAGTTCAGTTAATCAGAAAACAATTGTGGGTAGCTCAAAATAGGCAAAAGAGTTATGCCAATAATCATTGTAGAGAATTGGAGTTTTATTTCGGTGATCATGTCTTCCTTAAAGTTTCACCTTCTAAGGGTGCTATGCATTTTAGAGTGCATGGAAAACTTAGTCCTCATTTCATTGGACCTTTCAGATTATTGAGAGGATTGGTAATATAGCTTATAAACTTGCTCTTTCTCTTGCACTTTCTGAAGTACACAATGTATTTCATGTGTCTATGTTACGAAAGTATGTCTCACACCAAGATCATGTGATAGATTTCACACCATTACAAACTAATGAAGATCTCTCATATAAGAAATACCTTGTGTGTATTGTGGATAGAAAAAAAGCAAATTTTGAGATATCTAACTATACCTTACGTTAAAGTCCACTAGAATAATCATTTTGAAAGAGAAGCCACATGTGAGTTATAGAAAGATATATTGGAGAGATACCCTCAGTTATTCCAATCTTCATGTATGTGCTTATTTATAGTTAAGTTTAGAGGGCTAAAATTATTTTAAGTGGGGTAGAATGTGAAAACCGAGGAAAAAAAAGGGTTTTGGACTCTTAGGTATAAAACTTACTAATATGGGGGAGGGGAGGGGGGTTTTATAAATTTATACCATTATATGACCTAACTCTAATCTTCTTCTCTTTGACTTGTTTTGACAACGAGAATAGAGAAAAATTAGAGTTTATTAGAAGACAGATCAACGACAAGTTTTTGGCCAAAAAGGTTCGCAAAGATTTAGCAAGAGAAGACTAGCACTACGTTTAGGTAATATAATACTCCTCTTTTCGAATCAAAGTGGTATTTAATATTACTTTTTCATTGTTTTTATTCTCTTGTCTAGAACACAAATTTTCTTTCTTTTTTTTCCATCACCTTTAGGATCTAATTAGCCTCCAATTACTCATGAATCAAATTAAAGTTTAATAAGATGATATTTGTATATGTTCAACATATGGTATACTAAGTATAGGATCTTTTCTTATAATTTGACTTGAGATTATTGAGTTCTATTGGGAATATGTATTTATTATTAAGTGTTAATAATTTTTTAAAATTTATTATGGTTATGATTTAAGAGTTCAATCCCTTTCATCTTATTAATTCTAAAACTTGAGAGATAGAACTTCATGATGAATTAATATTTTGATATGATGAGTGGACTTCACTTAAATTTTGTTTAATCCTCAAGTATGATTAGATTAAGATCAATGGAAGTTGTTAGATTTGGTGTTGAGTTATTTTATTTAGGCGTATGTTTGGACAATTATGGATTGTAATTAAAATTTTGTTTGATAATTTAGATTCAGACAAGACTTAAACTCCTACTCGTGATTTATCTTGTGTTCTTCTTACCATGTAAGTGAATGAGGGACTCCCATTAATGCTAAATGACATTTTAATATGCTAAAATAATTTGTTTTTTAAAATTACTATGTTTTAATGCATCTTATTCATTTTAAATAAAATTTCATTCGATTGATATGATATTATATTATATCATGATTTGTGGAATGCATGTAACTCCATGATTTGAGATCAAGAAAATCATGTTTATGAATATAGTCATATATATTTATCATTAATAAGTTTTGCCATATATTCACATGGAACTAAATTTTGTTTTAAAAAGTTATGCACGTATTCTTTAATTATAATATTTTCTATATGAGTGATTTATGATTTACCTTATTCTGTTAGCTTTGACTATGTTGTCTCTATCATGATTTGTATTGTGACCCCATTGGGGATTAAACAATGATCATATCGACATGCATGTGATTATGAAAAACCGATTTCGCTGTCACCCGTAGATATCAAAGTAGCGGTATATTTGTGTTATAATCCCTTCTGGGATATCGTGTATTCATAAAAAGACCACTGGATTTAAGTGTGTCAATATCCTTGTGGCACTGAATACCTATTATTTGTGTGTCCGATTTTGTAAAGGAAATAACAGTCGTGATTTACTTGTATATTATTATTAGTACCTTTACTATTATTATTATCATCATTATTTTTTTTCTCCCAGAAAAAAATCTTGTTTTAAAGACAAATGAGTTTATTACTTGATTTTGAATATAACTCCATAAAAGATTGATACTTCATAATAAACATATTTCAAGATTTCATTTTATATTTAAATTATTAACTTAACACGGGATCGTTTATTCTATTACAGGTTCTGATCCTAGAAACTAGTTTGAGAAAAGAGATGTGTGACGATTTACAAAATTATTTCTAAGCATTATTTCTTATTAAAAAGAAAAAGAAATTATTTAGGATATTATTTGTCGATTATTTGAATTTTGAAATTTAACTACGAATTACATTATTCAATTATTTGGACTCCTACGATTTAGTTACATTCCTACCTTGTAGTTTCAACACCTTTGATTTTAAGTGTGCTCGTTATTGATTTGTTATATTATGTTAGATGTTAATAGTATATGCTAAAATTGTTATTTCATATTACAGAATTGTTAAAAAAATCTATACTTTATAATTATACAGAATGAGCCTTATATTTCTATTGGGTTGGCAAATATATAACGTCCATTACGTAGTCAGATTTACAATTTGCTAGTTGAACCTTATGACAACCATTTTATTTTTTAAAAAATAAATTCAATTATCATTCTCTCATCTTTTGTTTCTTGGTCAGGTTTTTTGTAGTCATCATTGAAAAACTACTTTTAATATATTGCAATTCTTAACTTTGTTGTGGTCCTTCATAAAGTTATTTTAAATTTTTATTATTTGGCATGTGATATTTGAGTTTCATAAAATAATTATATAAATTCAATGAAAATGTTTACTCATACATCTCCTAATAAATCCTAGTATTTTAAATCTCTAACTTATGACCTATAAAAAAAACAGAGCATAATCATCAAGACATTTGTGCATTAACTTCTATTAGAAGTGTTACCGTGATGTATGCCAAAATTTACCTCGGAAAGGTGGACTAATCTAGTATAAACATGCTTTGAAAAGTGGCTGACCCTATTTGAACATGTCCTACAAAAACCAAATAATGTACAAAAGGTATTCTTCTCAAATGAAATGCACAAAAATATGAAAATTTTACTTCAACAAAATACCGTAAAATATAGAAAGTAGACCAATTTCTCCGCTTTTCTTTTTTTAACCAGGAACAAAGCCCTCAGAGCATCATTCTTTAAATCTTCTAGAACATGGAAAGCAGTAAATCAAACACAAAAAGCTCTGAATCATACTCAGAAGAAATCAATATCATGTAACAAAAATTCTGATAGCACAAAATGATTTGTTTATTTTCTAATAAAGCGCACAAATGGTACCATTTTCACAAATGAAGCTTAAACACAGAATGAATAATAAAAAAACTCAGAAAACTATATAAAATTTTTAAAAAATATTGGAAAACAAAGTTATCTGCTTGTTGACATCAACGGAGACAATATGGCACCTACAATTATTTATAATCACTCTCAAGCTCCATAAAAGCTGAAAATGGAAAACAGACACAGGAGAAAATGCCCTATGTTAGCCATCATAAAAGAGAATCTGATTTTTAATAATGGCAAAAAGAATAACCAAAGTGGATCAAACATTGAGCTTTCCAGCAAGACGCTTCCGAATCTGCACAAGACAAACGAGATCTTAGTTGAAAATAAAAAGGTCATGACAGCTTTGTGCTGATCGAATAAATCTAAAAAAGCAATAAATCTGAAAAGGCAGTTGATTTTTTTTTTTCTGATTGAACAAAGGAGTTTAAGAAGCAGTTTCTCAGTCTTTGTATGGTCACACAAGTTGAGATGGCTGCAAAACTTTGAGTGGAATGAACCAATGGTATGGAAGCCAACATATTGATGGATGCTTGCAACACTAGCAATTATTTTTGACCTTTTGATTTATGAGTCCTTTCCAAAACTCATCACTATGAGTCTTAGAATAAGCAATTGGCTCAGATCCTTCTCAGATACGCTGAGGCTTCAGTCTCATAAAAAGCGGAATTTGCTGAAGCACCAAACTTATCACACATTCTCAAGAATTCTTTTCTCACCAGCGTATGATATTTGGTTGAAATATTTAGATACTGCTTCCAATTTGACAAGCCTTCTATCCTAATTGTTGCTATTCCATGGCAAACCCATCTCCATGGCTCTGGTAACCATTCGCCATGCCATGTCTGAGTAATATGATTTTCAAATACCACAATTCCTGAACTATGCACATGTATGCTTTGGGACTCATTTTAACATATCTTTTCCATCAGAAGGCATCTGTCAACTATTGAAACTAATGTCTAAAAAATAATGGAGCAACCAAAAGCCATAATTAGAAACAACAAGGCAAGAAAATTCAACCTATTAAGAAGTTGCCGACATGACAAATATCAATTGTATATGTCATACCTCAGGCAGCTTCTTTCTAAAGACAACCTCGAGTCTGGCATCAAGTGTATTTTCACACACGATCTTCCCATCTTGTGAAGCCAACACAACACCTCCAGAGCTGTTGAGCCAAGGGAAATACAGTGTACCATCTTAGACAAAAGCAATAAAAAAAGCCATAAAAGACAGGGTACTCCAAAAATTTTCCAAACCAGTATCGAAGTCAATGAGAAGAAAAACATAAATCTAGAGCTGCACTCTAACAATTTTACAATGGTCAATCTGATGAAAAATATTCTTTATGATCACTGTGCATGCAGGCTTTTTCCTTACAAATTAAAATATAACAAAAATGAGAACAATTAACTTCATTTAAACCAGAAGAGCACAATCTTCTGACAATCAAACCGAAAGATAAATCAAATAGCCACAAAAGGAAAAAAAACAAAGATAACCCTTGAATTGACTATATCATGCTTACATCTCTTCATACTAATCAGTTTAACATTGACTGAAATATGAAAATATTTTTGGTACAAACATTACCAGGATGGGCCAAGAGCCCCAGGATTGGTTGGAGGTGGTGGAAGGTAAACATCATCAACAGTGATTTTAGGAGCACCAACTTTTGCTTTCTCCGCATACTGCTTCTTTGCTTCCTCTAAGACAGACTCAACCAATTTATGGTCACATTCTCTGCACCTCAGCAGCACTGATGTTTCTTTCAGACGCAATAAAGCCTAAATTGGCATAGAAATGTCACTAGTATCATATTTTCGTACTTAACAAGTGAAAGAAAAAGGTAAGATAAAATGAAATGAAGAAACATAAAGAATCTTGAATTAGCAATATACAAAAATTGTCCAAGTTAAATAGAAATCTTGCTATGCTCATGACATATGTGAGTGCTTGGATGATTTCACTTTTCTTCCTTTATTTTGGCATATCTAAATATAAGTCCTTATGGTTTAATGTTTCCTGATGTGGTTTGCAGATTACATAAACCTTGAAGCTCCAAAAGAAGAGATCAGCTCAATGAAAATGATGAAGCAGTATTTTCATCTATCTCAAATGTAAACAAGAAAAGTGTAGTATACCTGAACAATGAGATCTTTCAGAAGCTTTTTATAGATTTTTGAATTTTCAGAAACATGTAAAAGTTCCCTGCTGGCAGATCCCTTCATGGAATTTACCAAATCATCCTGTGCTTGCAAAACTTTAAGGCGTGATGCATTTAGCTGCATTGAATACTCACTACAATGACAAAGGAAGATTGATAATGCAAGAGTAGTTAAGTTTGGATGAAACATAGTTGATATAAAATTGAACAGAATGAAAAAATCTTGATATATCAAGAGAAACATACAAGATAAAAAAAGTCATGTCTACCTTATATATTAGGATTTAGGCTATTACACCAAATAACTTAATTAACCAATCATCTAAACAAAAAGATGGTCTGAACTAGAACTAAGCATAGTCACAAAAATGGTGAATTTTTGAAAATTTCATAAATAAATTGCAAATTGATATCAGATCAAAGTTATTGCCGATAAATGCACATGTTGGCCAATAATATCGTGATTTAATAAAATAATTTGCAAGCAACATGATTTTTTAATTAAAATCACATGAAAGACACATTGGTTCCGTGCCTCAAATACTGAAACAATGACAGTTTCTCGCAAGGTTCACGATTCCGAGGGTTCCTGCAGGACTTTCCCTGGCAATAAGCCAACAATGATAGGCAACCATGACAGCTAATGTGACACTGACCTCCCCCACCTCTCTCCTGCTCTCCTCCTCTACTCCCTTTGTTTCTTTCTATCTCATCCCTCTATTTCTCTCTATCTCAATTTGGGATCGCTCTGTTTCTCTCCTGGGTCCAATTTCGGATTCACAGACTAGATAATCAAATTCCTGTGTTTGAGAAGAAAGGATGTGTTCTAAATGCTCAGTTTCTCCGGTCCCCACCCCGTTAGTCTTTTTTCCCTTCATTTATGTTTTTTTTTGTCATATTAGTCTGAAAAATAGAACTTAGATGTTAATTAATGTTTACAAGACAAAAAACTTATCAAAGTGAATTTTGTTTGTGTATTGAGTTCCTAAATAATTGTTCCATTTTTCAAATTTAAGTTCTGTTATTGTACTTTTCAAGTGGTTAATGTTGGATAAACTTAAAGATTTGCTGGTAGATTGCTTTATATTTTATTATTATTTTTTGCTTCCCATCTTTTATAAATTTTCTGATTTGGCTGGATAATTTCTGGACTCTGGACATTTCCCTCATGAAGAATAATTCCCAAATGTCGAACTTGCGAGTATGGAAATGAGGAAAGAAAAAGCACTATACTAATTTCTTAAACAAATCCTATAACACCTATTTTAATAATTGAACATGATACTATAGAGTCACTGCAGTTATATTTGAAACAAAACTAAATGAGATGGAAAAGCATACTTTGGTTATTTGAATATAGAGGCCAACCAAAAAAACATGATAGTAATACTCATATTCTTAGAAGGAAAGGCATTTGTGATTTATTGCTCTTTGAATGTTAAAACTTTCATAACTGAACCCAAGATAATAGTAACATAATAGCACACTCACATTTTTCGACGAACTTCTACTTGCTTCTCCTTCCGTTCATACTCTTGTCGAATCTTTCTCTTCTCAGATTCCACAAGCTGCAACTTCTCTATATTGAATTCCTGAAAAAGTAAATCTTTATATTTCTAATGCACTAGGATAGATTGCAGGTTTAATCATAATGCAATATGCTGAACCAATGTAAAACAGTCTTCCAGCACTTCAACAGCATCAAACTGAAGTATCATTCCCTATCCACAGGACAACTGACATATTTGCTCTTACTCTTCAAAAAACAAAAAGGAATGTTTTGTTTGGTAGGCATGCATATTTTGAATTCACACTAAACTAAGAATCCACAAAAGGCGGTGAAGTATCCTACACATACACATTCAACTGAGAACATATTTGATTAACTAAATTGCATTAAGAAAAATGAAAACAAACAACATCTATCAAACTATCATTCCCCAAGCATCTACCTGCATGGTTGTCTTCAACCACTCACCACATAACTTATCATACATTTTCTAATGCAGTTACAAGACTCAGTATGAAGAATAAGTTAATTCCATATGGAACTTTAAAATTATCCACAATGATCCAAATGACCATGAAAAGCTGAGTTCCACAAAAACAAAAGCAACCATAGCAGTTCATACAGTAGAATTAGATTCAAATCCAACAGCTAAAATCACAATCACTTTTTATCGATCACCTACTCCATTGGTCACATCCCAGCATAATGCATCCGACGTCAAATTATTTCAAAAATCAGACACATCCCCTGACATTCCTCAGCACATAAGGTTTCACCTACCATCAATTTCTACAACATCAATGATCACGATAGAAACCAAAGAACAAAATTAGACAAGTTCTTCACATTATTATCATAACAAACTAATCTAAAATGATCAAAACATGAACCTAAACGAATATAAAGGGATTAAAGAAAAAGTCATTAGAAAAACATACGGCGGATCCTCGGTCACCATTATTATACACAAAAAGACGAAAATTTTCACAAAAAGAAACGATTTTCACTGCCCTCACACGAGTTTGAAGAGAATCTAATAAACAAATAACCAAAAAAAGCAGAGAAATTGGCGAAAAAGACCTCCTCGGCCGAGACGGAGATCTCGTTGGCCTTCTCCTCGGCCTCCTGCCGGATGAACCGGACCATCTGCTGGATCTGTTTCGACACATCGGCGTCGTTCATCTTCTCCGATCTCCGCCTGCAATGGAAAATTCGCGAACTACGCTTCGTCTCCTACGAGGACGGTTCCGATTTTAGTTTTTACTTTTCCTGCTGATTTTGCGAGAGAAAAAGAGCGGCATACGATCCGATCCGCGGAGCTCGTGAAAATGTTGGTCGACCACTGAATCGACGTATTATTAAATCAGTCTGAGCTTTAGAGGGCTGTGCAACATTGCGTCAAATCCGAATAAAGCGATGGAGCCGAATCGATTATTGAATTCGGTTCCGGTTATTCAATCCACGGTTCGGTTTGATTTTCAGTTTGCAAATTTCAGAAATTCGATTTCAGTATAGGTTAAGATTTATATGAATTCGATAAATTGGACTGAAACAAAATTACATATACAGTTATGAATACTTTGGTTCACTTTGGTTAGTGTTTTGTTCTGTCCATGTGCTTATTGTCATCAACTGTGATTTTAACTTTGTCCCTTCGCAATTTCATATGTTTGTTGTTTTGCCTATCTTCAATTTGCCACTGCTTGCTCCCACTATTGTCTGCATGGCTTTCGGTCCTGCATTTATTTGGCCATGGCGCCAGCATCCCAATCCCATTCTCTTCTCTCTGCAATACTTTCTATCCTCTGCTCCATTGCCCTCTTATTTGTAATCACCCGTATGATTCCTGTCCCACTTCCAGTCTACCATGGTGCCCCTTCCCTCCACAACATCCGTTTTTGTTTTACCGCCGCCATCCATCATCTTGCACCAAATGTCTTTCTCACTCTATTTGAAGATGATTCTCTTAAAATCATTGTCGCTATCATCCTTTTTATCTTCCGCTGGATGATATTCGTATTTAATTTTTCAACTTTAAAATCAAATATAATAATACGTCAAATTAAATTTGCCGAGTTAAAAAGTTAAATTCATTTAAAAACCTAGTAAGGTCAACTTAACTCTTAAATTGAGCTCATCTCAAAGGGAATTGCAATTTGGTAAACCTGATAGAGAGTTATTCCAAAGTGAGGCATGAAGTTTGGAGGATCTTGGTACGTTAGCAAACATCATACAAGGTCTCTATATGTTTAGGAGATATTCTATACTCCAAAAAGAGAGTCCCAAGATATAGAATTCACCATAATAAGCTATAGAAGATTCGATGAAAATCACGGCTGAGATTAAGAAATCTCAGATACGTCGAACCGACTCTTCACATTATAAATAACAAAATATTTGTTAAGGTAGAAAACTAGTGTCAATTTCTTAGAACTATTCTTTATTTTTCTAGAACAACCATAGTGCCGAAGAGTTTTCAATAATCTTCTTTCATAGTTCTTTCTTCTTGTAGACTAACGAAAAGATGATTTAGCTAATTGTGATCTCGAGGAGCCTCCCGAACCAAAACTTGTGGTGAACCGAACTTCCACAACAGTTGATACTATAATTGAGATCTACTCTACCTCTTCTCCATTAATCTAACAAGTTTTTGATGATCTTCTGATGATGTCTCCAAGAGTTTTGAGGGCATCATCATCTAGGAACCAACCTAGGGGGCAAATAGTCTCAACCCCAGCAAACTAACTCCATGACTTGGCTGTCGGTGCAATAATAGCCTCGGAGCACCTCCATGATAGCTATCCTTGAGGCACCAGCTAGGCCTTCTCATACAATTAGCTAACAAAGTTCCAAACTTTAGCTACTATAATCCAACAAATAATCTAATTGCTAGAAGCCTAAGCTTAAGCCATCCAAAACCTACATAATTAGTAGCTATAGAATCAGCTCGGATGATACAAAATCTTTAGATTCAGTATGCCCAATAACAAGCCTAAGCCCAAGCTCAAGCTCATGCTCAGGTGCATGCGTTGAATCAATAATATAGCCACAACCATATACAACAAGCCAAGCATGCCTTAGTAAACAATATCATTTGAGTTACTAAAGTTCAGCATTGGGTCATCACCATCATCACCATCATTATCATGGTCATTTGGCTGGCATCTTACTTCGATATCAAGCATCAAAAGAGTTTGAGGAATATGACCTTATGTATGACCTAGCCAACGAACCCACATATCACACCTACGACACCCAAACTTTGACTAAAGCCTTACTAAGAAGCTACAACGGGGTTGTGTTGCAAATAATTTGGGAGAGAATGAGGTGGGAGTGCAACCAAACCAAGTAAAATATAATACCCCTTTATTTTTGAAATCGCATACTCTCCTATGTAGCAGAAGTTCAAACAACCTCCCTGTGAAGCATATGATAGCTCAAAAGATCTAGTTGATCATGTCAATACCTTCGAGAATGCCATAATATTACAAGGAGCATGGGGCTCCACATATGCAAAGCCTTCTCGATGACACTCTAAGGTCCAACCCTAGCTTAGTACTCTAGTTTACCAAAGTACTCTATGACTTGTTTTGATGAATTAGCAAATAAGTTCATAAAATAATTCATCTCACTCATACCTCTCATAAGGACCCCTCTACACTTCTAGCATTGAAGCAGAAGGAGGGAGGTTGCCTCAGAAAATATTTGGCCTAATTCAATAAAGCTAGGTTGAAGGGAATTGAGTTAGATAGCTCAATAGTCCTCACTACAATGATTAATAGGATACGCCAAACTCAAGTGGCCTATGAGATGGCATGCTAACCTCCTCAAAGCCTGGCCAAGTTCATTCAACAGGTAAGAGAACACATTGATGCTAAGCATATGATGTTGGCAAAAAGGGGATCTGAGGGAAGCAATAAGCCAAAGAAAGATATATGAGAGATCAAACTCCTCGAGCACAAGAATCAAATAACAAAGTGACAGGAGCACCGATATGACTTCCAAGTATATGCACCCTCGAACAATTCAAGAGCCAAAGTGTTGGCTCAAATTAAGCATAGAGAATACATTAACTGGTCCCCACCTCTTCGCTTCAATTAGCAGAGAAAAGATGAGACCAAATGCTATCAATTCCATAGGGACCGTGGCCACAACATTGAGAAATACCGACACCTGAAAGATGAGATTGAAAGAATCATCAAGGAGGGCCATCTTGAATAATTTGTCAGAGAGGGGTGTTTGGATTGAAGAAACATGGCAACACGAAGAGAACCAATGAGGATCACCTCAGAGAAATTTTACTTCCAAACTCCATAACCCTCCAGTCAAAGAATATCTCAACATGATCCTCATAGGCCCTCTAAGTCAAAGTGAAGCTTCAGTATCTGTAAGTAAACACCAAACTATAACTAGGGGGCAAGAAGAGGTGGAGAGGTAACATCGTAAATCAAACCTTGGGGTGGGGGGCGGGGGAGGGGAGAGGATAGTTTTTTTTACAAGAGACTTAGAGGGAATCTCATCACCACTATGACATGTTGGTGATTTTGGCAATCCTCAATAGCGACATCACACAACATATCATGATTAATATAGGAAGATCGGCAAATATCCTATTTATCTGAGATTATGACTAAATAAAAATAGAGCAGAAGCTAGAACTAAATGTCAAAACACTTGCTATATTTATAAGGGACTTGATCACCTCGCTTAGTGTGATAGACATACTTTTAATAGTAGGAGAATGCCCCAAGAGTGTCACAGTCAAGTTCAAATTTGTGATGGTTTGAACCCATTCAGACTACAAAGTCATCGTGAGCCAACTAGGTCTTAATTAACTCCAAGTAGTAATCCCAATTTTTTATTTAGTTATGGGATTTTCAACTAAAAGTAGCATAGCAGAAGCATGGGACCAGAATTTTGAAAAAAAAGATGCGAATTAGTTTACTACCAAAATAATTTGAGTCGAAAAGGCATTCAGTGGAGGTAGACGTTAGCAAAGCTACCGTCGAACCACAAGTGCATGTGGAGCCAATGGAATGACTAGCCAACATTGTTATTCATTAAGGGTCAAAAAATGACTCTCAGCCAATAGAATCTAAGGCATTCAAGCTTAAACATCTAAACAACATCTTGCTATCGAGGATTAGGCATGTTGATAACCCAAGAAAGTTTTTTTCTCTAAATAAAGTTAGGATTCCTTTTATCAAAAGAAAACTTATTATTGGCATTGAACCAATCCTAGGAAAAACTACTAAATTTAAGACCTTGGCTCTAAGTTATGAGCTTACTTGAAGCATAAGACCTCAGCTTTAAGTGAAGAGCTTACTTGAGATACAAGATCTCAGCTTTGGGTTATGCATTCGACAAAGGCACAAGACCTCAGCTCTAGGTCAAGAGCTTACTCAAGATACAAAGACCTCATCTCTAAGTCATGAGCTTACCTAATGCACAAGACCTCGACTTTAAGTCAAGAGCTTACCCAAGACATAAGACCTTGGCTTTGGGTTATGGATCTAGGCTCAAAGTCAAGAGTTTACATGAAGCACAAGATCTTGATTTTAGGTCACACACTCAACCAAGGTACAAAACCTTGGTTATAAGTCAAGAGCTTGCCCGAGGAATAAGACCTTAGCTGAAAGTCAAGAGCTTACCTGAGATATTAAACCTTGGCTTTGGATAACATAGTCAATCAATCCACAAGACCTCAACCTTAAGTCAAGAGTTTACTTAAGGTACAAGACCTTGGCTCTGGGTTACGCATCCAACCAACATACAAGACCTTAGCTCTATGTCAAAAGCTTACCTGAGGCACAAGACCTTAGTTCCAAGTCATGAGCTTAATTGAGATGCAAGACCTTGGCTTTGGATCATTTACCTAACTAAGGTACAAAGACCTTGGCTCTAAGTTAAGATCTTACATGAGACACAAATACCTTGACTCTAAGTTATGAGCTTACGTGAGGCACAAGACCTTCACTCTAAGTCAAGAGCTTATCTGAATATAAGATCTTTGCTTTGGGTTATGCACCCAACCTAGACACAAGACCTTGACTCTAAGTCAAGAGCATACCCAAGGAACAATCTCAACTCTAAATTAAGAGTTTACTTAAGGCATAAGATCTTAGCTATTAATCAAAATCTTACTCGAAGCACAAGACATTGGCTCTAGGTCATGTACCCAATCAAGACACAAGACTTTGACTCTAAGTTAAAAGCTTACCTAAGACACAAGAACTTAGCTCTAGGTCATGCACCCAACCAAGGCACAAGACCTTGGCTCTAAGTTACAAACTGAACTGAGACACAAGACTTTGATTCTAGGTTATGCACTCAACTAAGATACAAAGATCTTAGCCCTAAGTTAGGGGCTTGCCCAAGGCACAAAGACCTAAGCTCTAAGTTACAAGCTTTACTGAGGCACAAGACCTTGGCTCTGGGTTACACACCTAACCAAGGCATAAGACCTCGACTCTAAGTTAAGAGCTTATCTGAAGCACAATGACCTCAACTCTAAGTCATAAGCTTACCTAAGGCATAAGATCTTAGCTATAAGTTAAGAGCTTACCAGAGGCATAAGAACTTAGCTCTAGGTCACGTACCCAACTAAAGCATAAGGCCTTGGCTCTATATTAAGAGCTTACCCGAGGTACAATACCTCAACCTTAAGTCAAAAGCTTACTTGAGGCATAAGCCCTTGGCTTTGGATCACATACCCGACCAAGGCACAATACCTCAATTCTAAGTTAACAGTTTACTTGAGACACAATACCTTGGTTTTGGGTTATGCACTTAACCAAGGCACAAGACCTTAGCTCTAAGTCAAAAGCTTACTTGAGGCACAAGACCAGGCTCTAAGTCATGAGCTTAATGGAGGCAAAGACCTTGGCTCTAGGTCACATATCTAACCAAGATACAAAGACTTTGGCTCTAAGTCAAGAGCTTACATGGGACACAAAGACCTTGGCTCTAAATTAATAGTTCACTCAAAGCACAAGATTTGGTTCTAAGTTATGCACTTAACCTAGGCACCAAGAGCTTGGCTTTAGGTCTCATACCTAACCAATATGCAAGTACCACAACTCTAAGTCATGTACCTCCTCAAGGAGCACAAACTCAAATTCAAATCATGTATTTGCCTAAGTCATCAAAGGGGCCGGTTAGGGACCAAATTACCTAGCGGGTAAAAGTTCCACTCAAGAATCCATTAAGGTGAGTAAAATTCATTCCAAAAATAGATTAATAGTTAAACTCACATTTTTGCCCTGGATAGAAATTGTGGAGACTTGTGATGATGAGATCAAATCAAGTTCTTAAGGATTATGGATCATAGTTAAAATTCGCAACTAAAATGAGTTTTTTTCCTAGATAGAACCATGATTAACTTTGTAAAGATTAAGTTGAGACTTGATTAATCCTCATAGGATTAAATCTAGCTTAAATTCTTAGCTCAAAGCCTGGTTGAGACCAATTATTCACTTAAGTTCTTTGTTTCAAATTAAATTGTGGTTGACTTGACTGAGCCAAGTTGAAACTCACTGGATTATCATTACAATAGTTAACACAATAATAAATCCTGACCCTAATGAAGAATCACATCCAAATTGGAACTCATTATTTTTTGGATAAAATATCCTTTTTGGTGCAGAAAAATAGTGATTGGTTTGGTGAAAATTGAGATAAAACTTAATGGATTATTATTACAAAAGTGGACAAATAGAGAAATTTGAGCCAAGTAAACAATCACATTTAAACTAAAACTTGTATGAAAGAGTGAAAACCTTCATTAATAAAAAGACACATTACAATGCAAAGTTACAAAATTTGGATTTAGGAACAAAAAGAAGAACCAAGCTTCAGCTACTTGGCAAATGCCCTAGATGCATCATCAACCTCACTTTCGCTTGAAGAGTAATCCAAACTAGGGCTGAGTTGGAGCACGACTTCATCTCAAGCAAAGACTTTGTTATACTCCTTCAAACAAGAGATGCGCTTGGGGTCTACAACTCAATCCAAAGGTATTGGGGGTTGAATCTGAGCTCCTTGGATGATCACAAAGGGAAACCACCTATAGCCCAATCTATTATGATAACAAAGTCCTGACAACAAAAGTAAACCTTGTCAAATGAGGTTGTTGATAGCTCATCTCAGGATCAAAGGCTCTTTGAGCTTGACTTGTACTCCTTCATAGCTGAAGACCAAGTCTGAGTGAGGAGTTGTGAGAGGCCCTCACTCTTGAGATACATGGCTATAGCCTCTTTCCGAGCCTTCTTCAACACAGCCTCCTATTGAAGTAGGAGCTCTTCTAGCCTTTGCTCAACCTTGGCCCGAGCATTCTCCACTAATAGCTTCTCAGCCTCGGCAAAAGATCTAGCACTATTGATGTCTTGACCTCAGTCTTGCCATCCTTGGCCTTCTAGATGTCAAGCTAGAGGTTGGCAAGATGAGTCAAAGCAAGACCATCTCAAAATTAGTTGTAGGAACCATGGCTTGTAGCTCGGATACTTTCCCTTGTGAGGCAAAGAATCTTTGTCCGACCAAATGGAAGGTTTTCAAGGCCTAGATCTGAACAGAAAATTAGTGGATATCTAAAAAATAATGATAGATATAAATTAAGGAGGATACATTACGAGAAAGGCAAAAACCAACCAAAGAGGAGGGTGAATTAGGTCTAATGAAAATAGTAACCACTTTTAAGATAAAAAAACTCAATTCACAAATCAATACGCAAAATCACAAGTCCACAAGCAAGAAATTAAACCATGAATGCTTATAAAATAAATTAGAAGAGTAAAGAAGGCATTGTGATTTTTATATGGTTTAATGACAACCACAACTACTCTATCGCCCTTACCTTGATCTTGAGAACTTGGACTCTCTACTAGAGTCAGTGCTTCATAGGTGAAGCCACCCTCCCATAACTTCACTTTCAACTGAGCTAATATGTACTCCAATCCAAAGCCTTAATCCTCTCATATCCTAACAACCTAGGAATATTTACAATAGTAGAAAAGTTTCACTCAAACCTCACTACAAGACTAAGACTCTCAAAAGAGTACAAGGGCTTACAAAATTTTGAAATTTGAAGAGCAAAACTCAAAGCACTTGGAGACTACTGTGCTAGTGGGAGCTTGTGTTCTCCGACAAAGATTGCTCAAGATATGCAAAAGTTCTTAATTGAACAAGTCTTAAGCCCTTAAATACTTGTTGGGGAGAGAAACAACTGTTACTGGCTATTCTATGCCATGTTCAGGCATCCAAACTACAAGGTTTGAGCATTCAAACCATTTTAATGGTCAAATTCAACTAGTCATTACAACTAATATCACGAGTTTGAATGTCTAGTCATTAGGTTTAGGTGTTCAATAGGCAAGGTTCAAATGATTCAAACATATACCGAATGACCAAAGCAAAAAAATCTAAATCTTGAAGTTACAATTTCTAAACTTTGGGTGTCCGAACCTGAGGTTCGAGCATCCAAAGCTATCAATAATCCTAGAATTATTCCTGCTCTGTTCAAGCGACTGAATGATGAAGTTTTGACATTCAAAGTGGATAGAAAAAAACCTCAATTGGTTCACTACAACTTCAGTTCTTGTTTAGCATTAATTCATAACTAATCTTGGACAAAAATGATAGACCTATGAAGGCATTCTAAGATGAGTTTAAGTGTTAGTTAAAGCTCCAAACTAAGAATTGTAAAAAAAAATCTTCGACTCAACAAAAATAAAAATTCTAAACCTAGTGAGCCTATTGTCTCTCCTAGTTTTGATAATGAACAAATAATATTTGATAAACTTGAGTTGTATTTAGCCAAAATACTTAAAGCTCTCAAAGAACCATTCTAAAGATTCTAGGAAAAGAAGAAGCGCGATGGTAGAATAGCGAGCATGGCTCGCTGAAATAAAGAGATGGCTCAAGATAGTTTGGAGGTGTCTACAACAACTTGAAGATTCACGAGTGACATGAACAAGTTCAAGGCAACTCAAGAAATTGATTTCAACTAGGTCTAGCTTTCTTGTATTTTTAATTGAGGCAAAAAATTGTTTGAGATGAATAGTTTAGCACTCAATATTGCATAGAGTTCTACAAAAATCTCTTAATAGAGCTTTTTAGAATAAACTAGAGATCCGCCTTTGAATTGGATGCCCAGTTTAGTCAAACTAAAATTTCAAGTTTTAGTCCTAGGTAGAACTGGACATTGGGTTGGGAACTAGACAACCAGCTGGCGAGTCAAGTTCTGGCTTATTAACCAAAAATGGATGCCCAACTAGAATTTAGTTTTGATAGAAAATTTTTCCAATTAGGAATCATATGTTTAATAGGGTTTTGTGCCAATACGAATAAACTAATGGATGCCCAATTATCTATAATAGATATTTGGTTTGAATTTTCTATGAGAGTAATGGCTAGTTTTTGACCATTAGAGCAAACTATGCCATGAGATCTCACCTCTAACAACTAAATTCAGTCCCAAAGATATAAATTAAGTTGAAGGGGCTTCTATAAACAACTTTTGCATCTTCTAATATTTGAGAAAAGTGATCAAAGTCCCTTTCTACTTTCTAGCCATTGTTGAGTTCTAAACTTTCAATCTCAAACAAGTTTTTATTGCCCTTTCCTTCAATCTTGAGAGAACTTTGTGTGAGCTAAAGTTGTATCATTCATTTCTATTTTGCCACTTGTAATATACTCTAAGGTTATTTGGAATGGTTAAGAGACACTACTCCAAATTGGAGGTGTATCTTGCCTGTTAGAGTAAGAGTTGTATAGAATTGGTTTCACTGACGAAGAGATACAGTAGTAGAGTGTTGAAGTCCTTAAGATCGAGGCAAGAGTTATGGAGTAGGAGCAGTTGGTCCCCAAACGTCATAAAAAATCTCGATGTACTCTATTTCTCTCTTCCTTAATTTATTTTCTTGCACATATGATTGATTGTGAATTAGTGTTGAATCATGATCGGTGGATTGAATTGGTTTTGTTTTATCAAAAAGGTTCTATTTATTATAAAAACCTAATTCACAGCTCCCTATTAGGTAGCTTTTATGGTTTTAGAGCTGACTTGATCTATTGAGTTTCTTCAAGCCATCTCTTGTTGATCCACCATCATGTCTCATCTTCAACATTATCTTCATGTCCATCTACACTTGAGCCTTTTGAGTATACTTGATCTTCATTTTGAGCTCATCCTGACTACTAGCTACACATACTCAAGATATGATGAATTATAAAGTTTATTCATCAAAATTATAAAAGACAATATTACATACCCTCTCAAAATTGAGCACACCTTCCATAAAAAGTTCATCATCTGGAAGGTTTGTGGTTGGAGAACTAAAGTCTAGACTGATCTTAGACTCAAAATACTCCTTGGTGCTTAGATCAGCCATGTCCTTCCCTAAGAGGCAGTTGATAGGGTCCAGAGTTAGTTCTTTGGGTTAAGGAGAGGGTGAAGTGTCAGTAATAGCTCGATCACTTTCTCCTTATGATCCTACTAGAGGGATAGCAAATGGCAAGATTGGAGGATCGGAGACCTAAGTTGGTAGTCTGCAAAGGGGTCTTCTTCTTCTTCCTCTCTTCTCGAGGGTTAGCACAACTGCTGCCCTTTTCGGCCAAACATGTTTTCTTTTCTTTCGAGTAGCCTCTTGCTCCATAGAGGCTTGGTCATTTCTCCTGTCAAGTCTTTTTTCTTTCTTGGCAATTGAGGGGGTGGACCTAGGAGAGATATGATCTAATCTTGTTTAGAACTTAAACCAATGGATTAGTTAGCTTCAAGTAGACTCATGGAGCAAAAAAAATAAAAATAAGAGAAAGGTAGCATTCCGAACTAGCAAGCCACTAATAAACCATGTTCATTGAGGCATGACTTAATAGACCAATAGGGGGTTAACCTCACTCCCTCGCTCCCTACAGCCAGGACATATAATAGCCTATTCGTCTTGGTGGAAATCTCAAGGTCTCCTCGATGGTTGGTGGGGTTGCCCCACTCACTACGAAGGCCTTGGTCCTCTCAGGTGAAGACATTAATTAGATGGTCCTTCTAAAAGTGGATGGAGGAGGGGTTGGATACAAAGTCTCAAGTTCTTTTTCAGAGTGAAATACCATCTATCTCTTGTATTTGACCCCTTATAACCCTTAAAGGCATCTTGGAACATACCTACAATGGGAGCAATTCCCTCAGACTTAGCTAAAGTCCTGAATGCTGTAATAAATTTCATAGAGTTTGGGACGAGCTGATCCAAGGCAAGATCCTAGTTCACTAGGAGGTCTTAGGTAAGATCATCTACTGGGTATCTAAACCCTCCCCCAAAAAACACCCAAAAAGTCAAAAACATAAAAACCTAAACTTCCTCTTGAGCTTTCTACTCTCATCCTCTGACCCCCAAAGATCCATCTTGGTGCTGTCCAAGAAGCCAAACATCCGAACAAGGTGCTTAATTTGCTTTTCTCTAAGGTTAGACTCAGTAATCTAAATTCAAACTAGGGTAGAGCTCTTTCCAAGCTTAGGGGTATGTATCATGAATATAAACACCGAGTTAGAACCAATTTAACGAAAGGGTTATTTGATCATAGGACATAACAAAGGTGATACATGGAACCAACCCAGAGAAGACTGACCCTAAAGACCTATGGATCACCAAGCATCCTCATTTAGTGTAGAATCATCTAGGACCTAAGGGGCATCACTTATCCATGTCGAAAGATGAGAACTAGGTTGAAAGAGTTATGTCCCTTATTAAGATCGATCGAGGCTATCGTGGGTAGCATGTGAGGAATAATAACTATTGTAGGGGCAGTTTTTGAGCTCAATCTAGTGGTATTAGTGGCTTCAAGTATGAGAACTACTAATGTTAGCATAAATACAAGGGGAGCAATATCAATGGGGGCTAGAATGACACCACCACCAACAAGAGAAGAATTTGAGGAAGCCATCACAGAGGAAGAACAAAGACTAGAGTAGAAGAGTCACCAGAAAGGATGATAGAGATTTGAGAGTCAGAAAATGAGGATTGGGGACAAAGGGACCGATATATACCTCCTGCTGAATTGATGGATGGTCTCCATGTGCCTCAATCCAAATCGTCATATGTCAAAAGGTGGGAATTTAAATTCATGGCCCGAATCATGAAAGACACATGTCATACATCTAGACATAATTGCAAAAATCAGGTTAGGGTGATTATCACAAAACATACGTGTTATCATCAAATGACACTTTGATAATTAAATGATGGCACAGAGCCATCATCTCGAAAAGGAGCAAATTTTAATAATCTTGCATGATTTGATAAGGCGATAGCTTAATTTCCAAGGAGATGAGGTAGTTGGAGGTTTATAATAAGTTAGTGGCTATTGAGCTAACCCTGTATGCCAAGTCAAGGAATCGATGTTTAGAGTTAGGAGACACTAATGATACACTAAACCAAATTAATAGAGTTAAAAAGCCAAATCCATGTCTAAAAACCTAATTCTCAGTGAGGTTGACTTAGGTCTTGAATCAAGCTCATCCCAAGGGTAATTGTAGTTTAGTGAACCTAACAAAGAGCTATGCTGAGGTGAGACATGAAGCTCAAAGACCCTAGTATGTTGACAAAATCATTCAAGGTATCTATATGTTTAGGAGATATTTTATACTCCAAAAGGGGAGTCTAGAGAAATCTAGGATTCAC
Source organism: Trichopus zeylanicus subsp. travancoricus (assembly GCA_005019695.1). Lineage (NCBI taxonomy): Eukaryota > Viridiplantae > Streptophyta > Magnoliopsida > Dioscoreales > Dioscoreaceae > Trichopus > Trichopus zeylanicus. Next base: position 1,087,646 of record RXID01014226.1, read on the forward strand.
TGTAATTAGCTATAGAAGAGTAGCAAAAATCATAGCTGAGATAAAGAAATTTCAAATGCATCAAATTGGCTCTACACACTACAAATTTCAAGGTATCCATAAAGGTAGGAGACTAATGACAATTTCTTAGATCTACTCATTATTTTTCTATGGTGACTAATTTGGGTGTTAAAGTGACCGCTATCAGAGAGTTCCTAGTGGACTTCTTCATCGTTCTTTCTCCTTGCAAACTAATAAAAAGATAATCTAGCATATCATGATCTAAAGGAACCTCTTAAACCAAAACCAAAGTTGAACAGGGCTCCCATAACATAACCTATCAAATTTTTTCAGTTCAATTTGTAATTGGTTTTCATGTCTATATGGTTCAGTTTGCTTTTAGATTTTGGGAACTAGAATTTTCAATTCGGTACATTTGGTTATGATGATACACCAACCCAAATAAACCAAGCCAAGAAGCCAAAACCATGGCCTAAATCACGCCATTAGTGTGATTGGTTGAGATCCCAAAATGAGTTCCTCTCCAGGTTAGTTACAATTTGGGGAATCCAATAAGGAGTCACTTTGAGGTAAGTCATGAAACTCAGTGTCCTTAGTGTATTGATAGTTTGTAGAGAAAGTTGAATGTCTGTGAATATTTTCACCCTCCAAAATGATGTGTGTCAAGCCAATGGAGCAACTCATCAACCTCATCATTGATGAATGTTCATAGAGAATGCTCAAGCTTGGGGCAAATCCCTTAGAGTCTCTATATACCAAACTGGGAGAGTTCTTATAAGGAAGCCAAGATGTCTTTACTTGGACCCTAGAAGAGTTACCTAGCATAAATATCCTAGTGGCACAACATGAGCTCATTGTAGCCAAGAACTACAAGCTGGTTAAATAAAAGAAAAGTCCCTTCACCCCCAAGCATTAGAAATCCATTGTAGAGGATGTAAATAAGCTTCTTAGTGCATGTTTAATTAGGGAAGTTTGATATCCTAAGTGACTAGTCAATATGGTGATGGTGAATAAAGTCAATGGCAAGTGGAGGATGTGTATTGACTTCACTAACTTAAATAAGGCTTGCTTAAAGGATTGCTACCTACTACGAAAGATAGATTACTTGGTTGATTCCACCTTGGGGCACCAACTCCTTAGTTTCTTAGATGCTTTTTTAGGCTATCACCCAATTTGAATACACCCAAAAGATGAGAAAAAGACCACTTTCATTATTGACCAAGACACCTTTTCCTATGTGGCCATACCATTTGGACTAAAAAATGTAAGGGCAATATACTAAAGAATGGTGAACCAAATCTTCGAGTCCCAACTTAGCAAGAATGTCGAGTATATGTAGATGATATGCTGGTAAAGAGCCTCCAAGCTGATAAACACCTTGGAGACTTTAAAGAAACTTTTGAAACACTTTGAAAGTTCAAGATGAAGTTGAACTCAAAGAAGATTAAAGTAGTTCTACAAATGAAGCCATCGAGCTCTATCAAAGACATGTAGAGATTCATAAGTCATCTAGTGGCTCTAAATCATTTTCTATTTAGATCAAGTGAGAAGTGCTTACCTTTCTTCAAAGTGCTCAAATAGATATCTAGGTTTGAGTGGACAAAAAAATACCAACGAGCCTTTGAGGGTTTCAAACAAGACCTCTCAAAACCTCCCCTATTGGTTAGACTTGAACCAACTGAGCCACTCTTTCTTTATGTAGCAGCTTTTTGACAAGCAATCAATTAAGTGCTAGTAAGTGATAGAAGTGGAAAAATAATATTTCATATATTATGTGAGTCATGTGCTCATAAGGGCAAAGATTCGATATCCACCCTTGGACAAGTTGGCCTATGCAATGGTCCTAGGAGCTCGAAAGTTTCGACTATACTTCCAAGTACATTCAGTCACTATGCTTGCCAACCTCCTAATTTGATAAGCATTGCAAATGCTAGAGACCTTGAGAAGATTGCTCAAGTGACATATCGAGTTGAGCCAATTCGATGTCACTTTTGAAACTTAAAGGACTATTAAAGCCCAAGCCCTAGCAAACTTTATGGCAAAAAACTACCTCATATGGTAGGTTGGAATCCAAGCCATGAGAAGCTCAGGTGGGTGACTTATCATGTGAATTGAGTAGCGGAGTCAACATCGTGCTCATCAGCCCATATGGAAGAGTGTAGAATACTTAGCTCGACTAAAGTTTCCAACATCAAATAATGTTGCAAAGTACAAAGCATTCCTCCTTGGCTTGCGAGTGGCACTAGTACCCAAAGCTAACCAATTGAAGGTATTCAGCAATTTCTAGCTTATATGCCTATATGTAAAGGGGGAATATGAAGCAAAAAACCCAACAATGATCTAGTACTCGGCCAAATCACAAAATCTCATAAGAAAAATGGACTAAGTGGAAGTATGTTGAGTACTAAGTGTGGGATCGATTTTGGTGGCCTGGGATAGCAGAGACTCTGGGAGCAATCTCGAATCACAAATATTTTGATTTGAAATGTACTATCAGGTGTTGTGGGAATATTGACTTGCAACAGTCATAAACCCCTATTGTTAATTAGCTCTATAATTGTTAAAAACTTCCTAAAGTGAGAAACCTAACTAATAAAATAGAGACAAAAAAAGTAAAAATGAAAGTGTTTGATTGATTTTAAAAGATGATACATGGCTTAAGTAAAAATATACCCTCACTTTATAATAAATTTCAACATGAGATTATAGAAAATATGAAAGGAATAAAGAAAGAGAAAGAGAAAAGAGGATAGAGAAGAAACTTTGATGTGTGTTGTTGCCCCGCTCCCTTACTTTGGACCATATGGAATTTGATTTAGATTGACTTGGTCTGCAGTAGATATTGATGGCATAGTCTGATGGGATGTGAAAGGGAATGAGAGAAGTTTGAAGTGTTTCTAATAGTTTTGAGCATTGATAATAACTTTGTGATTTAAAGTATTTTTGTTAGTCAATAAGGCGTTGGTGATAACTTTATTTGGGTTGGAGTGTTTCGATTATCTAATAAGGTATTGGCGATAATTTTATTGATCTTGAAGTATTTTCATAGGCAATAAAACATAGGTGATAACTTCATTATTTGAAGTATTTACATAGCCAATAAAGTATAGACGATAACTCCTTTTGATTTGGTAGCATCACCAATAGATTATAAGGTTGGGTTTAGCTTTGAGAATTATATTGTCAACTACTTTTAGGGTTGTGTAGGTTGAAAAGATGCATTGTCAACTACTTCTAGAATTGACTAGCTTCAAGGGTACATTGTCAACTACTTCTAGGATTGACTAACTTGTAGGCTACATTATCAACTACTAGTAGACTTGACTAGCTTGAAGGGTGCATCGCCAATTACTTCTGGGATTGACTAGCTTGTAAGGTGCATCATCAACTACTTGTGGAGTTAACTAGTTTGAAGGGTGCATCACCAACTGCTTCTGGGGTTAACTAGCTTGAGGGGTGTGTCATCAACCACTTCTAGAGTTGACTAGCTTGAAGTGTAACTAATAGCTTTAAGCATGTCATTGGCTGACTTCATTTAAACAAGGCATTATGATTAACTGACTAAGCAAGTTCAAGCCTACTTGTGTTTGATTTGAATTGAAGTATTGACAATGCTTCTGAGTTGACTTCACTTTGAAGTGTGACCAAAGACTTATGTAGCACATCGAGTAAGATTCAGCTTTGACATTATTTAGTTCTATTTGAACTAATTTTGCTCCGAGTTAGGATGAAAATATTATCCTTTGTCCATAGCCTCAAAGTATTGCTGAAGGTTCAACACACATAGTGAAACTCGGTTTGACCTTATTTAGTTTCATCTCGACTAACATAACTCAGGTCCAAGTTTGATTTCATTAAGCTTGGGTCAAGTTCGACCTTGTGTTGGACCTTTGTTGAGTTCTGAGTCTACATTTTGATAGACTTTAGTTCAAATTCAAATAAACTTAGTTCAACTTGCTTTCAGTTTAGCTTCAACTTAGCTTGATTCTAATTTAACTTTGAGTTAAGTTCAATCTTGATTTAACTTAATTTTGAATTAATGCAACTTGAGCCTAATTAGGATTGAGTCTGAGTTTATTTAGTTTACATTAACTCAATTTAGATTTTTTTTGGAGTCCAACTTGATTTAGGTTTTAGTCTATTTGTTTGATCAAGTTAGATCCATTTGAGTTAGCTTAACTTTTATCCATTTGTTGTGATTGAGTTAGTTCACATTAATTAGTTTGATTTAAGAGTATTTAACTGTTTATGATGATTTTAGGTAGACCTATAGCTTGACTTTAAATATGCGAACCCAAGGGTTGGCTTAGTTTGCAAGCTTAAAAGCTAGCTTAGAGATGAAAGCCTGAGGGCTAACTGGGTGTAAGTCTTAAGACTAACTAAGTGCGAGCTTGAAGCTAGTTGAGGAGCAAACCAAAAGGCTGACTAAGGTATGAGCTCGAAAGTTGGCTTGCATGCGAGCCCAAAAGCTGATTAAGTGTGAGACCAAAGACTGGCTAAATACGAGCCCAAAGGTTGGCTGAAGTGTGAACTCAAAGGTTGGTTAGGTACGAGTTTGAAGGTTGGCTTGGAGGTAAACTCGAAGGTTGGCTAAGTGTGAGCTCCAAGGCTAGTTAAGTGTAAGTCCGCAGACTAGTTGAGATGTGAGCTCAAATGTTGGTTTGGATGTAAACCCAAAGACTAGTTAAGTATGAGCCCAAAGACTAACTAGATGTGAGTCCACAAGTTGGCTTAAATGAGAGCTCGAATGTTGGTTTGGATGCAAGCCCAAAAACAAACTGGTTGCGAGTTTGAAGGCTATCTTAAGTGTGAACCCAAAGGTTGGCTGAGTATGAGCCCAAAGGCTGGCTAAGTGCGAGTCTAAAGGCTGGTTTAGATGCGACAAGGATTTGCCATTTTTGAGGGACCACAGGTGGCTATAGAGGTCATAAACTTGCCGTCTTTATAACCGTCTTTGAGGAGCCATGGATTGTTGCGGAAAATATCGATGTCCACCACAATTAACAATATAGAGGAAGAACAGAAAAGAGGAAAAGATAGCACACAAGAGATATATGTGGGAAGACGATCCAGAGAATATTGTATTGATGAGGAAGAGAAAAGAGAAGATTACAACGACGGAGACGAAACTCCAATATCACCAACTCTCACTCTCTATTTTCTATCTATTGAGACCCTTACATCAATGGTGTATTTATAGATGTGGCCTAATAATGTTTGAGTCAAAATAGAAGACTGACTCAAATAAGACTTCTACTAATTTAAGACTTCTAGAAGATAAATCTAGATAAGGATTAGGCCCATTAATATAATTAAGACTATCCGGAAAATCCGGATTCGAGACACCATAAAACCAACAATCTCCACTTTGGCTCGAATCATCTTATTCTCTGAATTTGAATCTTCAATAGATGTCTTTACCATTACCTCCTGGGATAGGATCAACGACCTTGAATATTGATCAAGTCCAAACAGAGGTTGAACTTATCAATCGGAATCACCTTCGTCAACATAGCTGCAGGATTTCTTAAAGTATGAATCTTTTGTAAAGAAATCTCGCCGTCTTCAATAATATCCCGAATAAAATGAAATCGGACATCTATATGCTTTGATCTGGCATGATACATTTGGTTCTTCGCAAGGTGTATGGCGCTCGGACTGTCGCAAAAAATAGGAAGAACATGTTGAGAAAAACCAATTTCACTTGCCAAACCTTTTAGCCATAGGGCTTCTTTGACGGCTTCTGTAGCTGCCATATACTCAGATTCTGTTGTAGATAATGCTACAGTTGACTGTAAGGTACACCTCCAACTAATAGGTCCTCCACAAAGAGTAAAAAGATAACCAGTGAGGGATCGGTGTCGATCAAGGTCTCCAGCATAGTCTGAATCGACATAGCCAATAATTTTGGCCTCTTGCACTATGTTCCTGTCGAAACATAAACCAATATTAAGAGTACCTTTAATATATCTTAATAGCCATGTCATGGCCTGCCAATGCTCTTTTCCTGGATTTGCCATGTAACGACTAACAACGCTGACTGCTTGTGCAATATCAGGTCTTGTGCATACCATAGCATACATTAGACTTCCAACAGCACTTGAAAATGGGATGTTCTCCATGTATGCATGCTCTTCATCTGTAGAAGGACATTGTTGAGCTGAAAGCTTGAAGTGAGATGCCAAAGGAGTACTGACGGATTTTGAATTCTGCATGTGAAAACGAGAAATAATCTTCTCGAGATATTTGCTCTTTTAAGCCATAATTTTCCATGCTTTCGATCTCGATCAGTCTCTATACCGAGAATCTTCTTCCTTGCAGCACCTAAATCTTTCATCTCAAATTCCTTTTTCATTTTAAACTTTAAATCATTCAGTAGAGATATGTCTTGAGTAGCGATAAGCATATCATCAACATAAAGAAGCAATATAATAAATGAGTTATTAGCATGCATCTTAAAATAAACACAGCAATCATGTTTGCAGTGGATGAAATCTTGACCCAGCATAAAACTGTCAAACCTTTTATACCATTGCCTTGGAGACTGTTTCAAACCATAAAGTGATTTGTTCAACTTGCAAACAAAATTTTCTTTGCCTTCTTGGATGAACCCTTCAGGCTGTTGCATAAAAATTTGTTCTTCTAATTCTCCATGCAGAAAGGCAGTTTTGACATCAAGCTGTTCTAACTCAAGATTATGAAAAGCAACTAAAGCAAGTAGAAAACGAATAGATGTGTGTTTAACCACAGGAGAGAAAATTTCATTAAAGTCAATACCCTCCTTTTGTGAATACCCTTTTGCAACTAAACGGGCCTTGAATTTAACACCATCTATCTCAGAGAAATCCTCTTTCTTTCGAAATACCCACTTGCAACCAATTGCTCTTTTACCTTTTGGTAATTTCATCAGATCCCAAGTATGGTTCTTTTGAAGAGAGTCCATCTCTTCATTCATAGCAGCTTGCCATTGAGAAGAATTCTTATCCTGTATTGCTTCTTTATAAGAAGAAGGATCACCATTGTCAGTAACTAAAGCAAAAGCTACCATATCTTCAAAACCATACCTTTCAGGTGGCTTTATTTTTCTTTGAGATCTTCGAAGTGGAGTCTTTTCAGAAATTTGATTCTTAAGATTTTCTTGAGAGTTGGGCATACCCTGAATATCTTCTTCTGAAGGAATTACATGCTCCACCTCCACTTGCATTATATCATTGGGATCTTTCTTGAGAGATTTTAGCATACCACTTTCATCAAATACTATGTCTCTCTCAATAATTACATTTGAAATAGTAGGATCCCACAAACGATAGCCTTTGACGCCTTTGGCATAACCCAGGAAAATACACTTTTTGGAACGTGCATCTAACTTATCCTTGACAACATGCACATAAGCAGAGCAACCAAAAATCTTTAAAGAAGAATAATTTGCAGGTTGACCAGTCCATACCTCTTCAGGAGTCTTGCAATTAATGGCTGTTTGAGGAGAGCGATTCACAATAAAGCATGCTGTATTGACTGCTTCTGCCCAAAAATCTTTATCAAGATTAGCTGTACTGAGCATACTACGTGCTTTCTCCAACAAGGTTCTGTTCATCCTTTCAGCCACACCGTTTTGTTGAGGTTTTCCTGGGATGGTAAAGTGACGCTTGATGCCTTCATCTTCACAGAATTTGAGAAACTCTGTTGATTTGTACTCTCCGCCATTATCACTTCTGAGATATTTGATTTTTCTGCCAGTCCTTTTTTCAACTGAAGTTTTCCACCGTTTGAAAACAGAAAACACCTCGGCTTTGTGATGCAAAAAATAAATCCACACTTTTCTGGAAAAATCATCAATAAAACTGACAAAATAACGAGCACCAGATTTTGATGGAATAGGAGAGCACCACACATCAGAATGAATATAATCAATTAAGCCTTTAGTGCAATGAATACCAGTGTTAAACTTTACCTTGGACTGTTTACCATAGAGACAATGCTCGCAGAAATCCAATTTGCATGAGTTGAGACCTTTCAGTAATTTTCTTTTGTTGAGCTCATTTAAACCTTGCTCACTCATATGACCGAGACGCATATGCCATAATTGAGTCATATCAGAAGAAGAAGAAGACTGAGAAATTGCTGCTCCACCTGCAACGGTTTTTCCTACTAACTCATATAAATTTCCATGCTTTAGGCCCTTCATTACTATCAATGAGCCTTTAGCAACCTTAAGAACTCCACCTTCAGCAGAATACTTATAACCAGCAGAATCCATAGCACCCAAAGAGATCAAATTCTTTTTCAAATCAGGAACATGTCTGACATCAGTAAGAGTTCTAATAATATTATCAAACATCTTAATTTTGATTGTTCCAATTCCAACAGTTTTGCATGGATTATTATTACCCATCAAAACTAAACCACCATCATAAGGCGTGTAGTTTTCAAACCAATCCTTATTAGGACACATGTGATAAGAACAACCAGAATCAAGAATCCAAATATCATGGTAACGATCAAAATTAGAACTAATAGAGAGAACGTTACCCAAATTATCATCAGAACTCTCTTCAACAACTGAAACTTGTTCTTTGGCTTGCTCTTTAGATTGAGATTCTCTTTCTTTCTTTGCTTTGAGCTTCCAACAATCTTTAATTGCATGTCCCATCTTCTTACAATATCTGCAGTTTATTTCTTTGGATTTGGATCTAGAACGACCTGTTCTTGATCTTTCTTTGGTACGACCTCTGACAATTAATGCTTCTGAGTGTGACACATCCCCTCCAATCTTTTTCAAATATTCATTAGATAGAAGGGCAGCAAAATATCGTCAAATTTCAAGTCCTTTCCATACATGAGAGTAGTTTTAAGATTCTCAAGAGAAGGAGGTAAGGACGATAATAAAATAATTGCCTTGTCTTCATCTTCAATTTTAACATCAATGCTTAACAATTGAGAGACAAGTTTATTGAAAGCATTAAGATGATCAACTATATTCGTACCTTCTGTCATTCGAAAATTGAAAAGCTTCTGCTTTAAATAAACTCGATTTGAGATAGATTTACTCATATACTGTTTCTCCAGCTTTTTTCATAACTCTGAAGGTGATATTTCATCAAGAAACGGATAGAGTACCTCATCGGTAAGACTGAGGATGATTGTGCTATGTGCGCTGGCCTTTTGGTTTTTCCAGACACTTTCGTTGACATCTTCAGGTTTGACATCCTCCAATGTGTGTCTCAACCCTTGTTGAGTAAGAATTGCACGAACTCTTGCTTGCCAAATAGGAAATCCTTACTTTCCATTGAATTTCTCTATATCGAACTTCGTAGTAGACATATTGAACCAAGCTCTGATGCCACTTGTTGCGGAAAATATCGATGTCCACCACAATTCACAATATAGAGGAAGAACAGAAAAGAGGAAAAGATAACACACAAGAGATATATGTGGGAAGACGATCCAGAGAATATTGTATTGATGAGGAAGAGAAAAGAGAAGATTACAACGACGGAGACGAAACTCCAATATCACCAACTCTCACTCTCTATTTTCTATCTCTTTTGAGACCCTTACATCAATGATGTATTTATAGATGTGGCCTAATGATGTTTGAGTCAAAATAGAAGACTGACTCAAATAAGACTTCTACTAATTTAAGACTTCTAGAAGATAAATCTAGATAAGGATTAGGCCCATTAATATAATTAAGACTATCCGGAAAATCCGGATTCGAGACACCATAAAGCCAACAATGGATGACTATAGCAAAATCATGGATTCGCTGTCTTCATCACCATCTTTGAAGGGTCACATATAATTGCGGCGATGCCATGGACTCGCCATCTTTATCAATATTTTTAAGGGGTCGCAGGTGGCAGTGGCGAAATCATGAGCTCGCCTTCTTCATTATCGCCTTTGAGGAGTCGTGAGCGGCTATGATGTTGGTGGAACTCTCTCGTCACACCAAAAACCGCAAATGACTGTAGTGTTAATGAGATTTTATTGATGCACCAAAAACCACACGTGATTACGGTGATATAACACAATAATCGAGAAAAAAAACCCAGCTGGCGCCCATTTTTTGGACTACTTTTTTTATTTTTTATTCCTTTTTTCTCAAACGATATCTTTCTCTTGGGTTACAAAAATATTTATATTATTTTTCCGTACTTCCCTTCTCTCTTTTCCACGTGGCTGTCATTTTTTTTTTTTATGGTACAACAATCCTCCTTTCTAGCTGGTTTTCAACAACTCTATATATTTTTTACTTTTTTTTTTTCCTTAAATCCTGTTTCCAACCCACTTCTTCTCCCCAAGCTTCTCTTTTTTTTTCTCTCCCCAATCAACCGAGCTTCTCCCATGATAATCTTCCCATGCCCTTTTTTTTTGTGTGTTTTTTTTTTTCACCCGAGCTTTGCAGGGGCTTTCGATCCAGGTCGGACCTAGCCGAAATTCGGTCTGATCCGACCACATATGGCGATAGACTTGGCTAGAATCGCCACCAGCGCGGGCGGGTTTCTTGCGGAGGTAAGGGTTCGGGACAGAGAGGACGTCTTTGGTGTGGCCGACGAAGCGGCAGGTGGTGGCATCAATGACGAGGTCCCAGAGGTGAGCTGATAGGGCGAACTGGCCATCGGAGGAGAGGACGACGTCCTTGATGAAGTGATTGTAACCGGTGAGGCAGCGGCGGGGAACACTGTAGACGGCGGTTTCATTGGAGGTAGTCGTCTCCTTTGTGAGGTGCCGAACGAGGACAGACTTGTCGTGGGAGGAGGAAACCACCATGTCGGTGTCGTCGATCGGGGTTGCAATGGCAGCAGCGGAGTTCATGGGTGAGCAGAGGTCGGTACAAGATTTGGCAACAGTACAGGGGACAGGACATCCGGTGGTCGGATGATCGGGCTTATCGTCTGGGCAGCAGGACCTCGTAGAGATACAGAAAGCACAGGAGAGAAGATTGGAAGATCAAGAAAAGAGAAAGATAAGTTATACTGACCTTCCTCGTGTTCGAATTTCACCTCACCTCTTTCTCTCCATGTTCTAATCTCTATATTTTTTTTCTCCAAGTCTTCGTCAACTTTTATAGGCTGTAAGAAAATTTGAAACAAAACTGAAGATATTTAAAACCAAGTTAAGGAGCTTTGAAATTAAATTTTGATTGGTCATCGTGTGGGCAGCAGGACCTCGGAGAGATAGAGAATGCACAGGAGAGAAGATTGGAAGGTCGAGCAAAGAGAAAGATAGGTTATACTGACCTTCCTTTGTGTTCCAATTTCAACCTGTTGTCTCACACGTTCTACGATTTTTTTGGATCCTCTCCTCTATCTCTCCATGTTCTAATCTCTATTCTTTTCTCTAGGTCTTCATCAAGACTTTAAGAAAATTTGAAACAAAACTGAAGAGATTTAAAACTAAATTAAGGAGATTTGAAATCAAATTTTGATTAGTTTGATTGCCAAATTTAGTTGGATGGTAATTGGCCTATTGTGGTGATTATAATATTCAATCGAATTGTATTTTCGTATTTTGTGATTAGTTGTGATCCATGTGATTGGAGTATGAAATTCAAATTTTGTATTATTTTTAGAAGTCCAATTTTTAGGAGTTGTTTGTAAATCTTTTTGAAAATTTGTACTAAAGTGTAATTTCATAAGTTATAGGAATCTTTTAAATAAAACTTAGACTTGTTTGTAAATAAATATTTTCAGAAATTTATTTACAAATTTTTCAAAAAATTGGGTCAAAATATACTTTAATAAATTTTGGGGCTTTTGGCAAACAGAACATTTTGTAAAAATTCTGAAACTTTCATGGTATTTTTTGAATAAAATTGGACTTGTTTGTAAACTAAAAATTTTGAGGGGTTTATTTGTAAATTCTAGATTTTATGGGAATCAATTTAAAATTTCAAAATTCTCAAGGATTTCCTTTACAAAATTTTTATTTAGGAACTTATTCGTAAGAAAAGTCCAGACATGAACTCATTTGTAAAAATTATATTTGATTCAGGGACTTATTTGCAAGATTTCACAATTTTAAGAAAAGTCCGGACCGGAGTTCATTTGTAAAAATTATATTTGATTTAGAGACTTATATGTAAGATTTCATAATTTTCATTTTGGCCCAAATATTTGATCAATTTTGGGATCTATTTTGGTTTAAATATGTGACCCAATTGATTTGCTTTAATTGACGTCCAAATTATAATCCAGTGATATTTAACTTTATATTTTGACTAAATTTTAATTAAATTTAATTTTTAGTCAAAATTGACTCAAACACCAAGCAATAATAATATGGAGATAGATACCCTTGCCTAACTTGCCTTGACTTTCTCAAACTCATAGACAAGGTAGATTTTTATGAAAAATCTCTAGCAATCGAGCTACACCCTACCATTGAGGTAAACATAGTCGATGAGGAATCATGTTAAATAAATCTCATAATAAACTACCTTAAAGAGGGAAAGTTACTATAAGAACCAAAAGAAGTTCAGAGAATTAAGAGGTTGACACCAAACTTCATATTGATGGAGGAGATACTATACGAAAGATCATTCAATCAATCTCTTCTTTGCTACTTTAGACTTGCTAAATCTGAATATGCACTTCGAGAGGTATATGAAGGAATATGTGGAAGCCACATTTGCAAATGAGTTTTAGCTCACAAACTCCCTATACAAGGGTATATTATTGGTTAAACATGGTTCCCAAGGCAACAGAATTCATATCAAAATGTGAACAATGCCAAAAACATGCCACAACATATCATAGTTTGATGGTTCAGCTTCAACAAACACAAACAATATAGCCCTTCGACCAATGAGATGAATATTTTATGTCCATTTTTATTGGCTTTCAGAGGAAAAAAATTCTTAATGGTTACTATTAACTACTTCACCAAATGCATAGAAACTAAGCCCTTGACTATAATAATTGAGAAAAAGACTCAGGAGTTTCTTTGACAAAATGTCATTGGCCAAGTCAGGCTCCCACAGATACTAGTTATTGACAATAAAAAACAATTCAAAAGATCAAATCTCAAAGAATATTATGGTAGCCTCTACATTAAACAAAGATTCACTTTGATAGCATAACCTCAGTTAAATGACTTGGTCAAGGTAACAAACCAAACTCCACTAGCAGGGCTAAAGAAGATTCTTGAGAAGGAAAGGGGAGCTTGGGCCGAGAAACTGCTGTACATCCTATGGTCATACCAAACCATCCTATGAACAACAATAGGAGAGTGACCATTTATGTTGGTTTATGGAATTGAAACTATTATAATTATTATGATTGACGTTGCTTCACTTCAAACCAAAGGTTATGACCCCAAATCAAATAATGTGAACCATCAAGCTAAAAAAGATCTCCTCTTGAAGGTTTGAGAAAGAGCTCACATGAGGATAGTGGAATATCGACAAAGGGTGGCTCAATGTTGTGACTCTTGAGTTTAGAGTTGACACTGTGACAAAGTAATTGGGTATTTGCCCCAACCTTGTTGATTAAATTTCGGGGAATCTATCCCTAAACTAGGAAGCCTCTACAAAATAACTCAAGACATGACATTTGGAGCATTCAAGCTTGAACGCCTAGATGGTAGAGCATTGCTGATGACCTGTCATGTCAATAACCTACGGAGGTTTTTTCTCTCAGTAAAGTCATGACCATTTTACTACATGTGAGCTTATTGTTGACAATTTTAGATAATTAGTCCGAAAGAAAACTATTGAGTCTCAAGACCTCGGCTCTAAGTCCTGAACTTACCCAAGACAAAAGACCTCAGTTCTAGGCTCTATGCCTGCATGAGATACAATACCTCAACTTTGAGTTAAGAACTTAATCAAGCATAAGACCTCAACTCTAGGCTCCATGCCTACTTGACGCACAATAACTTAGTTCTAAGTCCTGAACATACCTAAGGTACAAGACCTCAACTCCAGGCTATACACTTACTTAAGGTACAAGACTTTAGCTTTAAGTCCTAAACTTACTCTATGCACAAAACTTGGGCTCTAAGTCCTAAATTTACTTGAAGTACAAGACCTCAACTCTAGGCCCTATGCCTACTTGAGACATAAGACTTCAACTCTAAGTCCTGAACTTACTTGAGGCATAAGACCTCGGTTCTATGTTCTATGCCTACTTGAGGTAAAAGTCCTTGACTCTAAGACTTGAACTTACATGAGACACAAGACCTCAACTCTATGCTCTATGCCTAATAAAAGTACAAGAATTTGATTCTAAGTTAAGAGCTTTCCTAAAGTATAAGATCTTAACTCTAGCCTCCATGCCCACCTACCTAAGGTACAAGAATCTTAACCAAGGCACAAAGACCTCAGCCTTAGGTCACACATCTAATCAAGGTACAAAGACCTCCACCCTAGGTTGTGCACCCAACCCAGGCACACCAGTTTGGCATCATATAATCAATCCATCCAAGGCATAAAGGAGCCAGCCAGAGGCTAGATTGCCTAGCAAATAAAGGATCCACTCGGGAATCCATTACAGTGAGTGAATCTTAATCTAGAAAGGGAATATAAGCTAAAATCATATTTTTGCTGGGTCAAAATTTGTTCTTGAGTGAAAACATTTCTATGATCTAAGTGATCTAAGAAATAAGTTACTAAATTGAGTTCTTTCTTGGGCAAAATCATAGTTAATTTGGTAAAAGCTCAAGCTAAAACTTGATTGAGAAACCTAGATAATTTCCTAGCTTATCTAAGCTAAGACCGATTATGAATTAAATTCTTTGAAATAAGACACTTTTGACTCAAGCAAGGACTGATAAACTCTTTGTTTTGAATAATATTGTGATTAGCAAAAGCTCGATGGGTTGTAGTTACCATGGTTAACATGCAAGGGGCTAAGAGCCAAAGTGAAACATTTATAACCAAAACAAATCTCACAAAAAGAAAAAAAAAAGACTTTTCATTGATGCTTGATGAATTACATATTACAAAAAGGAAGGATTGTTTTGGGGGGGTTGGTGGGATATGGTTTGGGGGGGGATGGGGTGGGGGGTGTGTGGGATCGGGGGCTAGGAGCACAAATTCTACTCCTCTGAAGAGTCTGAACTAGAATTGCCTTCGAAGAGAGGATCGCCTAAGATTAGCTCTTCATACACTCCTTTAAGGCAAGCAATCCTCATCTTTTTTTGGTTAGATTTGGCCAAGACTAAATTTAATCAAAATTTGATCAAAATCAATACTTCGATGTTACTAAATTATGGTCCAAATTTGGATCAGTTGGATCTAAATTATGGCCAAATTTGACTAAAAAATAAGGTTAATTTGGACCTAAATTATTGAAAAATTTAGACTTAAGCTAAATGCAACCCAAATGAACTAAGTGGACAAGATATTTGGACCAAAATGGGTCCAAAGTTCATCAAAAATTAGGACCAAAATTTAAAAATAATTTTTTTACAAATAGGGTCTTTGGACTAAATAAATCTTTATAAATAGGTCCTTGATAAGATTTTTCTTATAAATAGGTTTCTCGAATGAAAATTTTTGAGAAAAGACCCTAAAACTTTTTAAATTATAATTTAATTCTCGCAAAGTCTATGGTTTGCAAATAAACCCCTTCACAAATTCACATTCACAAATTAATCCTTGGGATCTTCATCTTTGTAAATAAACCCTTTATGAAATGATAAATTACAAATTTAATATTGACAAATTTATATGTAGACCCCTCAAAATTTTTATTTATAAATAAGTCTAAATTTTATTATTTTTGTAAATAAAAATTTACAATAAGGACTTTAAAAGTTTTCAAACTTTACAAATAAGTCTATTTTGTAAAAAGATCCCTAAATTTCTCAAAATTATAAATGATCCCTAAAGAGAAAAAAATAACAAATAATCCTCTCATTAATTTGATAGCACAAGTGAATATAATTTGTCAAATTCTCTTTCTCATCTACGACAAATAGATCACATTTATCTAATCTAAACAAATTCTTATCCAAACAAATCCTCATCCAAGCAAATTTCATCGATGGGTTGAATTTTGAATGAAGAATCCAATAATCTAAAAATTTTAAATCACAATCAAATTATATGCTTGACGTCTACAAAAATCCATAAAGACCTGCAAAAAAAAGAGAAAGAAGGATTAGAGCTTTAAAAAAGGAACAGATTGAAACTCAAGTACAAAAGAGGTTATCATACTTAGCTTTCCTCTTGTCTTTCATCTATTCTTCTAGTTCCCTTTCCTTTTCTTTGTTATGTCTTCAAGGGATTGCACCACCTCCAATCGATCTCCCTTTCGCATCACTGCCCTACATGCCATTTGACTACTACTACCACTCCCCTTGAACCACCAACCACAACAGTCCCACACCCCCTAAGCAACTAGCGAGGGTGGCTTTGTTTCTCATGCTGCCTCCAAGTCACTAGATGGAACAAATTTGTTGCCTTCTACCACAATATCCCTATCGGAATTTCCAATTGGACATAGGCACATTCATTATTCCTATTTGCCTATCACTGGGTGCCCAAACCAAGGACTTTCACTATGGATTCTATCTTGCACCTAGAGCCTCACCACCTAGCTTCCAACATCTCCACCACTAGGCTACCTCTCAAAGCTAGATCCGGCTAAATCTGATAGGATCCAACCATGAGTTTGACAAGCCGAGGCCATGGCTTGGTTGGGTGAGGGAGAAAGAAAGGCATCAAGAGGAAGAAGACAACCAGGAAGGAAAAAAAATAAAAAAAATAAGGGAAGTTGCTACTTATGTAAAAGAGCAAAAAAAGGAAAGAAAAGAAAAATGGCCCATATGGGGGGCTTGTGAGGAAAAAAAAGAAAAAACATCTTTTTTATTATTTTTCTCTTCTCTCTCCTTGATTTGCGTGTCATTTGCACCAATCATTTTCAGTCCTAAGGGATTTTTTTGGGATCCTAACCACCTCACATTTCAAGCCTAAGAGATTTCTTTGGAAACTCAACTGCATAATTTTAAGCCTAAGAAATTTCTTTGGAAATCTAACCGCCTCACATTTCAAGCTCAAGGGATTTCTTCAAAAGCCCAACTGCTTCATTTTAGGTCTAAGAAATTGCTTTGGGAACTTGATCGCCTCACATTTCAAGCTTAAGGGATTTCTTCAAAATCCTGACTGCTTTATTTCAGGCCTAAGGGATTCTTTCGGGAACCCGACCATCTAATCTTAGCCTAAGGGATTCTCTTGGGAACTTGCTCATCTTATTTTGACCTAAAGGATTCATTTGGAAACTCAACTGCCTCACATTCCAGGCCTAAGGAATTTCTTCAGGAATCGACCACCTTATCTTGGCCTAAGAAATTCCTTTGGAAATCTGACTATCTTATCTTTGCCTAAGGGACTCCTTTGGAAATCAGAATGCCTTATCTTAACCTAAGGGATTCCTTTAAGAATTTGATTGAAGTACTATTGGCCTAAGGAATTCCTTCAAACGCATGATCACCTCTTCATAGCCTAAGGAATTCCATTGGGAACTCGATTATCTCATTTTTAGCCTAAGAGATTCTTTTAAGAATGCGACCAACGTACTTATAAGAGATTTCTTTAAGAACCTAAATACCATATTTCTAGCATATGAGATTCCTTTTGAGAACCCTAATGTTGTATTTCTAGCTTAAGAGATTTCTTCAAAAATCTAAATACCGTATTTCTAGGCTAGAAATTTCTTTAAAAATTTAAATGCTAAATTCTAGCCTAAGGAATTTCTTTAGGGACCTGACCACAAATAAAGTAAATCAAATTAAATTAATCAAAACCAAAATCAGATCTAAACTTGAATCAAAATCAAAATCAAGATTAAACCTAAACTAAAATTAAAATTAGGACTAAGCCTAAACAAAAATTAAATCAGGTATAAACCAAAACCAAAACTAATTGAACCTGAACCAGAACCTTGTCAAACCTAAACCCAAATTAGGTTGAACTTGAACTAGAACTTGGTTAAACCTGAATAAAAAATAAGTTAAACTTGAACCAAAACTAGGTTCAATTTGAACCAAAATCAATTTGAATTTAACTAGAATCAGGTTGAACTTAATCTTAAACCTAATAAGGGCCCAATATGGGTCAAACTTGAATCCATTAAGGGACCTAACCCAAAACTAGTAAGGATCCAACATGGGTCAAATCTAAATCCATTAAGGGATCAAACCTAAACCCAATAAGGAATTGAGCCCAAACCTAATAAAGATCTATTAAAGATCTAATAAGAATCCAATCAAGGTTGAATCCAATATCCATTAAGGATCTAATAAGAGCTTGATAAGGGTCAAATCCAAGATCCAATAAGGATCCATCAAGAACCTATTAAGAATTAGATCTAATATCTATTAAGGATCCTATAAGAACCTAATCAGGGTTGGATCCAAGATCTATTAAGGATCCAAAGAAACCCAATCAGGGATGGATCCAAGTTCTATTAAGGATTTAATAGAAACCCAATCAAGGATGGATATAAGATTCATTAACGATCCAATAAGAACCTAATCAGGGTTAGATCCAAAATCCATTAAGGATCCAATAAGAATCTAATCAAGGTTGGATCCAAGATCTATTAAGGATTTAATAAATTGAATTGCATCAAATAAGACTTGAATCAAAATCCTTTCTAAATAGACCTGAACCAAAAATAAATATGAATACCAAATTGAATCAAATCATACTTAAATTAAGGCCAAGTCTAAATATCAAATTGAATTAAATCAAATTTAAAATAAAATCAATTTTGAACATCAAATTAAATCAAATCAAACTCAAATCAAAGCCAAATCTAAACATCAAATTGGATCAAATCAGATTTGAATCAAGATCAACTATGAACATCAAATTGAATCAAATTAGTCATAAATAAATCATATTTGAATTGATTCAAACTCAAATAAATTAGAGTTAGTTGACAACAAGCTCAAAATCATTGACAACACCTCAAGTCTAATTGATAGTAAACCAACAAGGATCATTAATTGTTAAATTAGAGATGGTCAACATGAGCTAAGGCCACTAACCATTTCAAAACTAAACTAAGGTATGTTTGAACTCACTTAGTCAGTTAGCCAAATGCCATATTCAAAAGAAGTTAATCAACACAAGCACAAAGCCATTAATAACACTTTAAGCTTAACTAACAAAAACATAAAAGTTGTTGAGGATGCTTCAAATCCAATCAATAACAAGCCAAAAATAGGACCATCAATTATTAAATCATGCAAAGTTTCTACATTTGACTAGGATCAAACCAAGTACCAATCTGAGCCAAGTTTCACTAATCAAGCGCACAAGAGCAGAGCAGCAGCAAACATCAAGTCTTTTCACTTTTTTTCTTCTCATTTCATATTATTTAATGAAGCTAATTATTTAAATTGTAGAGTGAGAGAATGCAATTACTTAAGCCACGTGCCCTTTCTTAAAATTTATCAAATTATTCATTTTTTCTTTGTGTCTCTATTTTATTAGCAAGATTTCTTACTTTAGGAGGTTCTTGATAATTGTTATGGTACTTAACAATAGGGATTTGTGCTTATTGAAATTAATGTTTCCACAATTCTTGATAGTACACAAAAATAAAATCTAAATTTTATTTATTATTTTAAGATTGCTTCTTAGGGCCTCTACTTATCTCGGGTGGTTAATTGTAGCTCCATAGGCTCATCATAGAGCACTATATGGAGTTTGGTGGGGTCAAAATTGGAGTGTTTTTACGTTTGAACCATTGTATCTCAGTAGCACAAATAGCCTTCCACATAGGAGTTGAATGAAAGTTGTGCTCAAGATTGAAAGTTCTCATCTCAGGCCTGAAACTCTGCCACCATCCTACTCCTCACCTACTTGAGAAGCTATAGGAACTCTTGACTATGGGGGAAGATTGCAACTGCATCCTCACAAGCTATCACAATCTTAGAGCTCTGCCGAGATTGGAGCTCTTCTAGCCTTTACAGAGCACTATCTCGTTCAGCCCTCAAGATGGTCTTCTCATCCTTAGCCTTCTTCTTCTTCTCCTTAACATTCAATTGAAGGCTTTTTAGCCATGATTGGAGGAGAGAGAGTTCCTACTCGGTGATGGTGGTTTTAGACTTTTGAGCCATCACCGCCTTTCTCACACCGAAGTACTTTCAGCTTGCTAGATGAAAGAATTCTACCACCTATAATTGACCCACAAGTTAGAGAAATTCTTGTTTTCATGAAAGAGTACAAAAGGAAGATGAAAGGGATAACTTATGTCAGTGCAGGCCTGGGCTCCCTTCTTGAAGAATTCCTCTTTAGGATGTTCAGAAATCCTAGAGCTCAGGCATAGGTGGAGACCCAAGTTAAAGTACTCTTGGTGCTAAGGCTTGCCAACTCCTTCCCAACTCAACATTGCTTGGGAGTTCCAACTAGGGAGGTCCTTCTAGAATGCAAGGATTGGGATGCGCATTGTGTGCCCCTTATGCATTAGGGAGAAGCTAAGGATGGGGAAATCGAAGCCTTGCCTCCTCTAGTCCTGATAGCCAGAGCCAAACCTTTCCCCTTGGCATCTCTTTTGGAGGAGAGGGAGGGACAGGAAACTACCCACTTCCACCTCTTCCTCTCTTTGTGGATGGTATCCAAGCTACTACTCTCAGTAATTCAAATCTTCCTCTCAAGGGAAGCCTTAGCTACAAAAGCTAAGGATGAAGACCCTCCCTGATTGGAGTGGTGCTTCCTTCTTAGGAGAGCTAGAGAGACAGCTTATCTTCTTCTTCAAAATCTTGTTCAAGAATGAGACATGATTGGGACCTAAGGCCCAAAAGTTATGGGTTAGGCTAAGCCAAATTTAATTGGCTACACCTATGCACATGAAGACCAAGGTAAAATCATTAAGTTCTCCCAAAGTCCCAAGGGCCAAGCTTAAGAGTACATTGTTGACTAAATCAAAAGAAAGGAGTCATAGCAGAAAGGGTTACCCAAAATTGGGGGGATAGTGCTAGCCCTTGGCTGGCCCTAGAGGGTAATGTAGAAGCCAGACCCACTCATGCCGATGGAGTGGTTGGAGGAGCCATCTTATCAAAGGTTGGAATGCCACAACTAGGTGGCAAAGGAGTGGCTATGGAAGCTGGCTAAAGGGTGTCTGAAGAGGGCACCATCACCGAGGGAACAATGCCATGACTATTGCATATGTGGATGTTGAGGGGGCTTTATAGGTGGCAGGAGAAGAACTTGAAGAGGCCATCTAGGAAGGACATTGATGGTTGGAGGAAGGTAGCCAAAAAAAATCTACCAAAAGTCAAGAGGCTAAAAAATAGAAGTCAAGAATGAAGGGGAATACATACATATATGCTCTTTGCAAATCGATGGCTGGCCTCCACATGTTCCAATAAAAGCCTTCAAATGGCAAAGGGAAGGAGTTCAAATTTGTCTCTTGAATTGTGAGGAACACATGTCAACATTGAATGACACCTCGATGATTAAACAAACATCTTGACATTGATGTCTCGAGAAGGAGCAAACTCTAATGATTTCATGTGATTTGGCATGGCAATGGCTTAATTTCCAAAGTGGTGCATTGACTTGGTTGAGACCAACCTAGCTCCACACCCCAAATTAGGGAGTCGACATTCAGAGTTGGGGAGACACTAATGATACATTGACACAAATTAACTAAGCTAGGAAACTAGAACCATGGCCGAAATTAGGCTATTAGCAGGATTAGTTGAGATCCCAAACTGAGTTCCTTTCCAAATTAGTTACAGTTCAAGGAATCCAATAAAGAGTCACTTTAAGGCAAGCTATGTAGCTTGATGGCCTCAATGTACTAACAATTTGCCAAACAAGCTATGTGTTTGTGAATATTTCACCCTCCAAAATGTAATCTCAAACAATCCAAAATTCATAGCAGACAGTTATGGAAGAATTTGGTAGGTATCATGATTGAGATCAAGGAATCTTAGATATGCCAAACTACCTTCATCCACTATAAATATTTGAGTATTTATTAACATAAAGGACTAAGATCCACTCTTTTATTTTTCTTTTATGTCTAATTTGAGCATCAGAGTGGCTACTACTAGAGAGTTCCTATTAGTTTTGTTCATAATTCTTTCTCCTCATAGATTGATAGGAAGATGGCCTTGTGGATCTGATCTCAAGGAGCCTCTCAGACTAAAATCAGTGATGAATTGGGCTCCCACAATAGTTATAAAACCAAATAGACCATTTGCGCATGCCTCACTAAAATAAGTAGAGACTTTGTTGGTGCTTTTGATTTGGTGTTAGAAAAAACACTGATAGAAGCACATATATACTGGTGCTTCTCAAAGCACCATTAACTAATGGCAATTTTTTAAAATAGTGACATTAATTAGCACCATAAATTAGCTACCCTTTTTAAATAATGCCTCTAATTGTGAACTTCAAACCATGCCAATAATGTCCATCTTCTTTTCATCCCAACCCAAAATTATGAAGTTCAAAACGTGCTCCAATTCAAATTTGTTGCTCCCCAACTTGTGCTTCGACTAGCTGCTCCCCACGCTTGTTGTCTAGATGCTTGCGCTCCATTTTACCACTCCTCACCCTTGTTCTATTAGTGTTGCCTCATGTGGGCCTGCCCATTGACTACCACAAATGATTGCTAATGATGCCCAACAACAAAGGTATGAGCATAATTTTAAAGGATATGTACTTATGTGTTGTGAACACAATTTTTTGAGCCATTAGCATTGTTGAAATGTAGCATTATTGAGATACAAGTTAAATAATTTGTATGGTGAGAACACAAGGGAGAACATGAGGAGTACACGGTAAGAACATAGGGAGCATATAGGGAGAATAGGGGAGTACCCAGGGAGAATACTGGAAGAATATAGGGAGAATAGGGGAGTACCCAGGGAGAATACTGGAAGAATATAGGGAGAATACCAAGACAATACGGGTAGAACATAGAGAGTACACAGTGAGAATAAGAGGAGAACATAGGCAAAATACAAAAAAATATGGGGAGAATACAAAGAGTACACAAGGAGAACACAGAGAAAACATGGGTAACACATGGATAGTAGTACATAGGGAGAACATAGAGAGTACATGAGTGGTACATGGAAAGTACACAAGAATGACACAAGCAAGACATGGGCAAGGCACGAGAATGACACATGGAGGGGATGAGAGTGGCACAAGGATTGGCACGGCCAAGGCATATATTCTTACTTGTTTAACTCTTTATGTCCCATATATTCTAAGCTATGTAATCTAATATATTAGTGTGTTTGTCATTTTCAAATTGCATTGGTTTGCTCAAGACATGTTGGTTGTATGTCCACAGTAGTTCAGAATACAGAGACTATAGAGTCAGAGTTGGAGATCATGTTCTCATCTAGTGGAGGCTTTGATTCAGACTCCACTCGAGACAATGCAACCTTGTTACCCATTGAAGAGGAACATTAGGATGTGTACCCTGATAAAGAAGCTATAATACTAAATTTTTTACCATTCTTTGGTAGCCATGCTCATCTACTTATGTATGGAATTTAAATTTTGCATTCCTAATTTGCTTTTCTATGTTTTTCAGCCCTAGGCTTTGTGCAATCTTCAAGTCAGATTACTCACGACCCGAACATGACAATAGGAGTTTGGGGCTAACAAGGGTACAAGTTGATAATGACCATCAACTAATATAACCAAGTCCTCAATGAGAACTCAATGAGACTCTCGACCTAGCTTAGAATTATACCAAGGATGGGAACAAGTTACTATTAAACTATACTGATTGATGGGTCATGCTTGAGTTGAACAAGAAGATGATATGGGCTGATATAAAGGTGACATTGAACTCTTGGATTTATGTAATATTCTTGCATGTCCCATATATTGATCTATAGTTAAGTGGTGTCTTACTTTTTTGATGTTTGATTATATGGGTTAATACAAACTCAGAGGATACAACAAAGAAAAACATCATGTGAGGTCTAGGCAAGCATTGGCATGATTGGAAGGTTGATGTGAAGAAGAAGCATTTCGCATCTTTAAGGAAATAGTCTAAGAAGCTTGCAACTTGTCAAGTCCTAGGATCGAGGAGGACCAATGACATCTTCTTGTCACTTATTTGTGGACTAGAGATGCCCGAGCAACTCTCTTTATCTTTTCATTGATTTGTGTAAGGATTCATAATACTAAATGATTTTAATTCACAATTTTCATTTCTTCATGAGCCTATCTAGGAAACAAAAGGAAGTGCCAGAAGCTATAAGCCACTCTCTCGAGAGGAAAGCCTAGGCAAATTTATAGGCTGAGGTATTTATTTATGCTATCCTTACTAAATATATAGTGATATTAATTTCATGCTCATTTTTTTTCCATATTTGTTATCCCTTGTAGCTTGAGAAGGAAAGAGGAGCTTAGCCTTTTAAGTTGGAGGCTTTCTTGGCTACCAATACGAAGAACGATGGATAGCTAGTCAATGAGGCATCCACAATAATGATGGTTAGTTAATTAAATGTCACATTATTTTTAAAATGATGAATTGACAATCACATTGTTATTGGTCATCTTTGAAGCCCATATCTTTGACTTTAGGCAAGCTATGCCAGATAATTTTGTCTTAGATGCTAACACTCAGAATGAGATTCATGCTCAAGTTTTGGGGAGTGAAAGAGTTAGGCAAATATAGACCTTCGATATGGGGCCAACACCCAACCAAGCAAGTAGGTCATCCTCCATATCCTAACAAGGTGATGTTGTGCTCTACACCCAAGCCCAAGTACAAAATATGATATGGGTCAAGATTGCTAAAATATTCCAAAAGTGGAATAATGACTTCTTGGTGGCTCAATCTCAAACCATCTTACAGCCAACTCCCTTGGTGTCACAGGTTCCTCTAGAGCAAGGTGTACATGTGGTATAGAGTACTTGATCATATGTAATTACTTGTACATATTTTTTATTCTTAATATTAATAGAAGTGTCCATGACTAACTATGCTCCAGATAAGGCACACTAGCAACATGTAGAGGGTGTTGATACATAGGCAGACTTGGGAGGAACTCCTCCCACTTCTTCAGCAACTCAAGTATGTTTCATTAAGTGACTAACTAGTTACCATGTTCTCTACCTTTCCATTCTATATTCATAGGAAATACTTACATTTTTTTTCATATTATGATTTTTATATTTTAGTGTTATATGTGGCTCACTTGTTACACCTCTATAGCATAATAAGAAAGGTGTTTATTGAAGAAGGCACAAGCAGTACCAATGATATTATTTCATCACATTCAGTTAATTATTTGGTGGTACATGGTAGATAATGTCTTTTTGTATTTTTAACTTGTGTCAATTATATTTCATTCACAAATTATATGAAATTGGGAAAAAGGTACAAGTACAGTAGTTGGAACATGAGCATGAGGATTGGGAAGAAAGCATAAGCACAAGAATTAGGAAACAGGCATGAGCATAGAGGTTGGGACACAAGCATAGGAATTGGGGCATGAGCATGAGCATGGGGGTTGGGAGTTGGGTATTAGTATAGAGGTTGGGACATGGGCACAATCACAGGGGTCACAAAACAAGTACAAGCACTATGGTTGGAACATAAGCACGAGCACAGGGTTTGGGAGATGGGCATAGGAATAGGGATTGGGATACGAGCATAACCACGGGAGTTGGGACAGGGACACTAGCATGGGGGTCAAAAAATATTTTTGTTTGAATGATTATGCATCGAAATTTGGACTATAGTATTAACATACGAATTGTCTTTTTTAGACCTATATGATGAGGAGGAGACCTACTATAAGATAGCCATTGAGGGAATTTCAAATAGAATATTTTTTAAAAAAAAATTATATGATTAACTTGTTATGTATAAATTGATTCAGTTATAATTAGAGATGTACAATTTTTTTGAGATCTGTTATGATTGCAATTTATTTATTTTTAAAAATGTATTTCAAACATAAAATTCAGGGTTGCATATTTATAATAAAATATTATCATAGTTTTCAACTTTTTTCAACATGTTGAGGAAACAGTGTTAGTAAAACTCTTTGTTAGCACTTTCTCAAAGTGCCAATCATACTTTTTCCTGATGCTCTTGGAGAAGTGCCATCAATATTATAGTATTGGTAGTATAATTCTAACGCTACAAGAGATGCCAGACTTGAGTTTTAGTGGTGCTTTAAAAGAGCCACTAAATTTTGCAACCAACATGAAAGTGGCGATAAGAAGCACCACAAAAAACTTCTTGCAATATATAGCTAGCGATTTTTTAGACAATGTTGAAAATTGTTGTAGAGCTTTTTCCAATCCTATAATTAGGGCACCTAATACTTGCTTTGATTTGTGAAAAATTTGGCCTGATCCTTGGTTTGATGGATGATGCTTTATTAAAATATAGCTTCCAGTAAAATTCCCCTTTCTTCTGATCCTAATGAAATTTTACTGAGGATGTCACCTTCTTGTCATGTTGAAAAAGTTGTGGCTACCTCAATGCATGCATCAATGGGGTGTTGGTATCATTTGTTCATCTTCAATATCGAAGAGAGGTCCAATGATGACCATGAGGTATATGTGGGCATTTGGAGTAATATAGCCGAATCATTTGGTGTTCTTGTTTCTTCTTCCTTGAATGTAAGCACACCCTTGGGGTAAATACCATAGATTCTTGAAGAAATGACTCTCTCTCTTTATTTTTGGATGTCCATAACTAGATTTATTATTTGATAAAGCTAGTCTAAGAAATAATTAACCATGACCATTGCTTGATGGTAACCATCATCCGTTGGATCTTTAGTTTCTGGGATATCATGTATGCTTGGGGCACAAGGGATTGCCTTGTAAAATAATACTTTTTTCTCCTTTACGCCATGGAAAAATGTATAAATTCATTAATTCTTTCACAACATTGATCCTCAGCTTATCTAATGGCTTAAATAAGCCCTTCGAAACTTTAATAACAAGGAGAGAATTTTCTGTTCGACCTATGTCATTAGCATTATCAGAAGTGTAATCACCTAAGTAGACTTGTGGGGTTTTTTCATCTGAAGAGTCTAGGCTAGAGTCACTTCCTAGGTGAGGAGAAGTGAAGATCACGCGAGCGATATTTTATTTTACTTGACTGATAGAACCAAACCTTCTATTAGCATGAGATCTCTGGTAATATTTTGCATCATAATATACCTCATGAACATCAAAAGGATATACATCTTTGTCAATTTAGTATTTTTCACCATCCTCAAAGTATTTGAGGCATTGATGTAAGGTTGACAGCACTACTTTATTTTCATGTAGCTATGACCTCCCTAGTGGTGTTTTGTATGACACATTGGTATCGATCACATAAAACTTGACATCTATCATTAATTTGCCTACTTTTAAAGGGACACTTATGGCTCCTAGAGCTCTTTGACTATTCTAATTAAATCCTTGAATGGTTATAATCTCGAACAATAGATGACACACATCCAAAATTAGAGCTCTTAGAATTCAAAGGGTCATCAAATTGATTGAGGAATCTGGGTCAATCAGGATGTGATTGATATTGATCCATCACTGTTCCCTGTGACATACAATGATCTATTATGGTCTATTATTCTAGATAACAAGTCATTATTTGTGAAAGTGATTGTAGGAATTTCACATAAATACAAAAACTCCTTCATCTTCTCTTCAATGAAGTATGCTTGGTAGTTGGTTAGTTTCTACAAGATGTGCACTGGTGTATCCCTGAGTTCTTGTGACATCATTAAGGCATCAAACATGCTCAGCATGGTAGGGATCTTCTTGAGGTGAGCTTCTATATTGTATTCCACTTTTTTGAATGTGAGTTCAACTTGCAAAGGCTTATATTTGAATTTCTTTTTCCTTGTCCTTGGGGATATTCTTGTCCCTAGGTATTGGAACTTGTCTCAAAGATAGCACTTTTCTAGCTCAGAGTTGTATCTGGTTTGTCCTCCTTATTTGAAATCTAGCATCATGTGACCAACAAGGCTCATCTTTAGAATCGCTACCAAGGTTGATTATGCAGTAGGAGGTAGTGAACCTTTGCCCCTAGTCAATAATTCTCTGAATGTCCTTGGAGAATGTGACTAGCTAATAATCACTCCATTCAATATCAAATAAAGCATGAACCCTTCTACTTCGCATATTGGCATAATATTATTTAGGATTTTGTATTTAGGATATTTCTTTCATAGATATTCAGATTGGCTTGACATGAGGACATAATGAGCTTTAGCATTAGCTAATTTGATCCTCTCCTAGAATGCCTACTTTCATCTTTGTTGATTACTAGTGTAGGGTCTTTTAAAGCAGTCATAAAGTTATTCTGACTCAAACGTAGAGTGATATTCATTATTCATGCCTTGTATGCATAATTCCTCTAAAGTTAGTAAAGTGCATCCTTCCACAGATTATAGGACTGAGACTTCATCAAACATAGTGGATTGAGCATTTGTTGCTAGATTTCCTCATGGAGGCTGGGATAGCTACTCATTAGTATTTACCTTGGATGTATGAGTCACCTTGCAAGAAGAGATCATAGACTTAGATAATTCTCTTCAATAGTGTCTAGGTTTCTTGACCGATATCTAAAGTAAGTGGCACAAGTGATCATTTTTATCTTGAGGAGGGTCAGCAAGTACTTTCTCACCACACCTTAGGGTTTTTTGTATGGCTTTGTCTTTTTTCTAGAACCTTCTCTATCTTCTTGACTTCCTCACAGAGTATGATAGTCATATTTGTTATGCCTTCCATGTGGGCAGCTGTAGCCTTCATGTTCTCATTCAAAATTTGCATTTTCCCCTTGAGAAACTTCATGCTAGTTATAGCTAGTTCTTTCCCAATATCTAGCTGTAGCTTGAGCATGCCATAGTCATACTCACAAGCGAACCACTATTTAAGATAGTTATTTCGAGGGCAGCCCTCCAGAAGACCTGTGAGATCTCTCATTTTATTGGTAACATCCCCAGTGAATCTATTCCCTTCTTCGAAAGTGCGCCTTGAATTTCAGTGACAAGATGGGGATCAACTTGATTCTAAACCTCTGATAGTAAATACGACGGAGAACATTACTACTGAAAGTTCACTTTCTCCATCCCCCACATTAGGGTCTTCTAATAAAGCTCTGAGTTTGTTAAAGAAGAATTCCTTGAGACTTACCTAGTTTCTTTCTCCTTAGACATATTCATCTAGAACATTGATGTATACTTAAATAGCTGATTTTTTGACATCGTATTCATCCAACTAAACCAACTTTTTATTCTTTCTTTTGTTTCTTTTCTTCTTGATGCTTTGGATAGGTGAGGCATTTTTCTTTGATGAGGCTTTCTTCATCACCATTCTAGGCTCTTCTATTGATCTTCTTCATTAATTTCTTTAGCCTTTTTGAAATGTAGATGTTCCATAAGTACCTTTTCCTGGGGGTACATTGTGCTTCTTCCCCAAGGAGGAACTCAAAAAGTGGCTTGTGGTCCTCGAACATGGTCATATGATTGACATGTTCAGTGGGTATTTCAAATAGGGCTACTTTCTAGAGAGTTAGCTTACTCTCTCAGTATTACTTTTCGATTCAATCTTTAAACATATAGTAGTATTTAATAGTATGTCCCAAAACTCTATAGTAAGGACAATAGATTGAGTGATCTATTTTATTGACCTCACTTGGCCTATCTGATTTTGGCAATTGGAGGCCTAACTTTAGGGTACCCTAAAAGATTTTACCTACTCTCTCTTTTGAAAGAATATATTTTTTTGAGCCTTTGTTGGAAATCATTGGATTATTTCATTTCCTCATCTACTCCCAGAGTTGGTGATTTTTGAGGTTTATCCTTGTTCATGGTGGGATATTGGAGGTTTTTTTTTTTGCTTAGTTTCTGTGAATATAGCCCTCACATTCTTGGAAAGCCTTCTACATTTTACCTTATCTTTTTTCAATTTAAAATTGTGTAAACTAGATAAGGTTGGTGGGCTAATCCTTTTCAACTTCTTGACTTTCATAATGAGGTCTTGAAAGGAGTGGATAGAAGAAGCACTCATATAAGGTGCTCTCCCCTTATGTTGCCGAGGACTAGGTTCACCACCTCAAATTGACTCATGGATTATTCATACTTAATGCTAAGATTTCTCCATCGTATGATATATCCAGAATGGACTCATTGTCACATTTTAGTTTGAGACAAGGTATGTAATAGTTACTTCTAACTCCTCTAAACTTGATTTAAAAAATCTCTTTCATTTGTGCCCAAATTTGTATGGATTCTAGTTGCAAATTGGCATATCACTTGAATGCTACCCCTATCAAGCTTATTAAAAATTGGCAGAGTAACAATAAGGGACTATTACTTGAATTCCCATACAAAGTTATAAAGTGAGCTACATGCTATTCAGAATTGCCCATGCCATTAAACTATTTGAAGCTAGGCACTATATAGCCCCTAAGATATGGTACTCAGTTGTGATGGCTAAGGTATGGTTTATCAGCATCATTTATCCTACTTGTCTCACCTCCTTGTCTCAACTGTGTAGCCATCATTCGTTCCACTTGTTGTTGTATGTATGCTGGTTGGTCCATGTTATCAAGAATCCTTGAAATCTAGGATTAGGTATCTCTTGCTAGAAGAGGTGCTTGTGAAGGGCCTACATTTTTTGTGGATCTCAACTATAGGAGATGCACCTTTTGCCACCTCTACTACTTGAGATGGCTATTGAGATCTTCCAACTTGTCAAGCTTCTTGACTCATCTGTAACATTATTTCTATCAACTCTATGTCTTTCTTTTGAGCTTCATCTTTTTTTTTACCTTGCTATTTTAGCTGTTCATACAGTGCTTCTATAATCACTTCTTGATTGGAGCTTTCCGTTATGACCAAGACTTCCATCATAACATAATGGTCTATGTCTTGAGTATTAAGTTTGGGCTTTGGGTTGAGGTTAACTTTTCCCATCAGTCGAGTCATCTTATTCAAGAGTTTCTTCATGGAGCAGGTCACCACACCTTCTCTTTGACATGGTAGCAAGGATTGGTTCACAAGGCTCCTCTTCTTTTGGATTTCTTATTAGTAAGCTTCACTCGAGAGTCTTCTTTGGTGTTTGACCGACTGGGGTGGGGGTTCATGGTCCTTTCCAGAGTCATAATAAGAAATGACTCATATAGTGTGGGTGGTCTCCCTTTGTGAGTCCTCATGCTGAGATGTAGCCTTAAAATGATTCTTGTAATTTTGCTTGGTGATTCACCCTTTTGCCATAATATTAAGATAAGACTGTGCCCCCTATGATTTGCTTTTATCCTTCTCTAAAAATTTTAGCAGCTTTTTATTTACTTCTAATACTTAGGATGAGATTTTCTTTATCGATGCTTGTGTCCAGAATTTACCTCCTGTGAGGAGTTGGGTGAAGGTGACTAAAGACAAAACTTTGTTTTGGTCCTAGCCTCTAAAAAATCAATATCCCTGTTTATTGAGGCATGGCTTCTGACTCTTCATCCAAATAGCCCTTCTTATTAGGAATAATAATATTACGCCTCCTTCCCCTTGATGGAAGGTAAGAAACAAGCTGATTTTACATGACAACAACTTCAATTAGTGCAATAGTAGGTACCTTCTTGAACTGGACAACCTTAGAGATGGTCCCAAACTTGATCTAAACTTTAGTTACTTCTATAACGATAATTAACTAAGGTAAATGCATAGCTAATCCTACCCTAGGATGATGGTGTACCTTGGGATAGAGATGTTCTTTATTGATGCTATTTGATTCCTTTTTTTGAAAAGGAGAACATAATTGATTAGTCTTTAATCATAATTCTATCATGTTAGTGTTTCTATTGTATTAGTTAGGTTTTTACATTTGGACGAGAAGTCATGTCTCACTAGGCATGCTAGAATTTGTGAGTCAATTTCAACGGTCCGAGATAGCAGAGACCTCAGGAGCGAACTCGATATATAAATTAACATTTATTTTAATTTCAGTGCACTATCAAGTATTGTGGAAATATTGACTTCTAACAGACATAAGCCCCTGTTGTTAATTACCTTGACAATTGTTAGAAACTTCCTAAAGCAATAAACCTAGCTAATAAAATAGAGACATAAAAAAATGACTAATTTTAAAAAATGATACATAGGTTAATGATTTAAGTAAGGGTATACCTTTATTTTACAATAAAATTCAACATAGAATGATAGAAAATATGAAAGAAATAAAGAAAAAAAAAGAAGGAGCTCTAGTATATACTATTGCCCCACTCCCGTAGAGCAAGACTTGTGGTGTCTGACTTGGATGAGTCTTGACTTGATCCTCAATGGATGTTGATGATTTGATTTGGTGGTATTATCCAGTGGGACATGGAAAGAGAATGAGGGATGAAGTGTTTCTAATAACCTAAGCATTGGTGATAACTTCAAGGTTTGAAATATTTTTGACAGTTAGTAAGGCATTGATGATGACTTTGAAGTTTAAAGTATTTCTATCAGCCAATAAGGCGTTGGTAATAACTTCATTTGCTTTCAAAAATTTTTATTAGCCAATGAGGTGTAGGTAATAACTTTATTTGATTTTGAAGTATTTTCATAATTGATAAAATGTAGGTGATAACTTCATTTAGTCTTGAAGTATTTTCATAACTAATGAGGTGTAAGTAATAACTTCATTTGATTTTGAAGATTTCTATAGCCCATAGGATGTAAGTGATAACTCCATTGATTTTGAAGTTTTTCTATAACTAATGAGGCTTAAGCAATAACTTCATTAATTTTAAAGTGTTTCTAAAGCTAATAAGACATAAGCAATAACTTTATTGATTTTGAAGTATTTCTATAGGTAAGAAAGCATAAGCAATAACTTTATTTGATTTTGAAGTGTTTCCATAGCTAATGAGGTGTAAGTGATAACTTTATTTAATTCTGAAGTATTTCATAGCTAATGAGGCATAGACGATAATTTTATTTGGTTTGAAGTATTTTTGTGGCCCGTGGAGCATAAGCAATAACTTTATTTGGTTTTCAAGTATTTTCATAGCCAATAAAGTGTAAGTAATAACTTTATTGATTTTGAAGTATTTTTGTATCCCATAGGGCATAAGCGATAATCTCATAAGTTTGAATTGTTTCCATAATCGATAAGACATAGGCGATAATTTCTTTAATTTTGAAGTTTTCAATAGCTTGTGGGGTATAGGTGATAATGTCATGAGTTTTGAAGTATTTTCATAATTAATGAGGTATAGGTGATAACTTTATTTGATTTTAAAGTGTTTCCATGGCCCATGTGGCATAAGTTATAACTTCTTTGAATTTTAAAGTTTTTTCATAGCTAATGAAATATAGGCGATACCTTTATGAATTTTTAAGTGTTTCTATAGCCTGTGGGGCATAAGTGATAATTTCATAAGTTTGGAGTATTTTTGCAGTCAATGAGACATAAGTGATGACTTCATTTTGATTTTAAAGTATTTCTATAGCCCATGGGGAATGACTTCATGAGTTTGGAGTATTTCTATAACTAACGAAACATAAGCGATAACTTTATTTAGTTTTGAAGTATTTCCATGGGCTATGGGGCATAAGCAATAATTTCTTTGAGTTTTGAAGTGTTTCTATAGTCAATGAGATGTAGGTGATAACTTTATGGGTTTTGAAATGTTTTCATAGTTTATGGGGTGTAAGCAATAGCTTCATGAGTTTGGATTGTTTCTATAGCCAATGATACATAAGTGACAACTTCATTTGGTTTTCAAGTATTTTTATAGGTGATGAGACGTAGGTTATAACTTCACTTGGTTTTGAAGTGGCATTATCCATTGCTTTCGGAGTTAGGCATAGCCATGGAGTGCTGCCAAAGACTTTTGTAGCACACCTGAAGAAACTTAGTTTAACCATCTTAGTTCTACTCAAACTAGTTCTGGTTTGAGTCAAGATGCTAGTATCATTTGTCATTCATAGCCTCAAAGTATTACTAAAGGTTAGCACACCGAGTGAGACTTAGTTTGATACTTTTTAGTTTTATTCATACTAATATGGTTTATTTTAAAGTTTGGCTTGGAATCATTTTACTATTTAGCACTCGATTTTGGTTCAGTCTAAATTGATTCAACTTGATATTTAAAACTTAATTGAATTGCGATTCACTAACTCCTTCCTGAAAGATAGCGATACATTCTGATTTTTTATTCTTAGAACCTTTGTATTGTATTTGTGTTGATACCTTATAGTATGACTAGAAGAACCATGCGAAACATCCATTCCAAAATTACTGTTAGTATTGATAGTAAATATTCAATTTGCAATAATGAATTCAATTTACCAAGTTTGGCATTGGTTTTCGGAAGAACATTTATCAAATATTGATTATTGACTCTAGTTAGAACAATAGTGATTTTGATTCGAATCTAATTTAACTTAGTTTAATGTTGAGAACTTGATTTTGACTCAAGTATGATTTCATTTGATGTGGGTCGAGTTCGACCTTGTATTGGGCCTTTTTCAGGCTCGGGTTTACATCTTGATGGACTTCAATTTAAGTTCAAATTAATTTAGTTCAACTTCATTTTATTTCAAGCTCGATCTGGTTCTAGTTTGACTTTGAGTTTGACCCTTTAGTTTGAACTTGATTTAACCCAATTAGTGTTTGATTTAAGCTTAGTTCAATCCATAATGGAGTTGATTTGAACTTGACTTGATTTGAATTAACACAAGTCTGGTTAGGATTGAGTCTGAGCTTATTTAATTGGGGTTAACTCGAGTTTGATTTTGGGTCCAGTTTAATTTGAGTTTTAGTCTATTTATTTAATCAATTTAGATTCATTTGGTGATTTATTTGAGTTAATTTAGTTGTATTTATTTCTTCTAGCTGAGTTTAATGTGATTGAGTCAATTCGTTTTAATCAATTTGATTTGAGAATTTTTAGTTATTAAGATAATTTTGAATGAGCCTATGGGTTAGCTTGATTTGCAAGCTCAAAAGCTAGATTAGAGGTGTGAGTTCGAGAACTAACTTGATTTTGGAGGTCTAAAGGCTGACCTATAGTTTCAACAAGTTTAAAAGTTGGTATATAGTTTTAGTTGGCCCAAAAGTTTGCCTATTATTTCGATGGATACGAAAGCTGACTTATAATTTCGACAGGCCCGAAAGCTAGTTTAAAGTCGGTGGGTCCAAAGGTTGGCCTATTGTTTCGGTGGACCTAAAGCCGACTTGAGTTTGATGGATCCGAAAGTTAACTTAGAGTTGATGAGCCCAAGACTGGTATGTACTTTCGGTAGACTCAACAATCAACTTTAGTTTGGCAAAACCAAAGACTGACCTATAATTTTGGCAAGTCGAAGATTGGACTAAATTTGGTGGGCTAACCTATAGTTTTAGCGGACCCGAAGATTAGTGTATAATTTCAGTAGGCTCGAAAGCTAATCTATAGTTTTGACGAAGTCAAAGGCTGACCTATGAATGTGCAAAGTTGCATGTGACAATAATGATGATAGAAGTCCATTAATGTACAAAGCAGTGGGTATAACATTGATGAAGACCTATTAATGCACAAAACCATAGGTGATCACGGAACAACGAAGACCCGTTGATGCACAATATCAATGATTACAGTGTTGATGATGCAAAAATCAAGGCAAGAGAGCTTTTTTTACCTGCAAGCTTTGTTCCTTTATAGTTTTTTCTTCTCATTTTCTTCCCCATACCCGGTCTCCTACTTCTCACCTGACCAAAGCCCCCTGGGCATCATCTCTTTGGATTTGGGTCGAATTCGGCCCTGATTGGAGGCAGTTGGCTGTGGAGGGCGACCGGTGGTGCTTCGAGGCAGCAAACTCGGCTTCAGGTTAGAGGTGGTGCTCAGCAATGCAGCAAGAGAGGAGATCTAGTGTGGCTGGGCGTGGAGGCTAGAGGCAAGGGCGGCCGTCACCACAGGGTAGGAGGGGGAGAGGGTGGTGGCTCGTCGGTGACAAATGCTGCTAGGGTGGGCCTACGTAGCAGTGTGGAGTGGCTAGGTGCTAAGGGATGGTGTAGGCTCCAGTGCAGGCGTGGAGATGGCTTCGGAGTCAGCAGGCACACTGGCAGAGCAGTCACTTGACGTGGCTGCGAGCCCATTGTGGCTGAAGGCTGGTGGGCGGCAAATGCAGGGCTGACTGGCCAATGGGGTGAAGCTTGGCCCGCGAGGCACGCAAGTAAGGTTGCAGCCTTGAGGCCAATGCGCATGTGGACTAGTGGGAGCCCTTTCCACAAGTGGTTGGTGGCAAATTAGGATTTTGGCAAAGGGAGGAGGAGTTTTGGTGAGGGCTGGAATGTCTGTGATTGTGATTTAGCGATAGGATTAAATTTTCAAATTTTGGGAATGATATGTAATTCATCAATTAGAATTTATTTTTTAATAAAAAAATTCAAGACTTATATTATTTTGAGATGCTAAATTTTTAGGGAGTTATTTATAAATTTTCTAAAAATTTTAATCAAAATATAATTTTATAAACTCCAAGGATTTTTTTATTATATATATATATATATAATTATAAAACTTTCAGAAATTTTTTGAATAAAATTTGAATTTATTTATAAATTAAAAATTTTTGAAGATTTATTTGCAAAAGTTAAATATTTTAAGAAAATGTAAAATTCTTAGGGATTTATTTATAAACTCTAATTTAGCTCAAATCTTATTTTGGACATTGATCAAAATTTAGGTACACGATAATAGGTAGTTTTATTGCCTTTTATAGAAAAGATAAATATTATTGAAAGAGTAGGAAGTTATTGACCAACTAATCCTCAAGAGTTATTTAACTTGAAACATTCTTCCCTTTGAATGAGAATCGAGCGAGCATTTGAAGACTTGAAGAATAGATTTAATATTTTTGAAAGTTGACCTAAATACTTATTACCAATTCAAGTTGTTCTTGTGCTTGGATACATGGTTCTCCATAATTACATTGGAGAGGTTGATCTCGATGATGATATTGATCACTTATCTATACATGAAGGAGTGGATTTAAATTTTCATCCTAATATGAATGAGTAATGGACACAGCGTGAAGAAAGGGATCAACATAAGGCGTTTCTTGAATAAATTTGCTAATGACATGTGAAATAATTAAAATAAAACATGAATTATTGTTAATCCTTCAATGTTTTGTAAGAAATATATGTTATAGTGCAATGTTTTGTAGCAAATATATAATATGGATGTTCTAGCACGGTGTTTTCTAATATTTATTTGTTATGGCTCAATGTTTTACAATATATAATATATATAGTCTAACCTCGAATTTTAGATGGTTTACTATATTAAATATATCCAATCCCAATTGTAGCATGCGAATATTGATTGAATTGTCTATGGAGGAAAATGCATGTTGTTTGGTATGAATTTTTAATCTTTTACACGTGAAGAAGATATTTTACTCTATTATTTGCCTTAAGTATTATTTAAATATGTTATGCTAACTATTTTTTGGTTTTCTTTTATGAAAAAATGAGTAGCTGAAATATATTTATCTCAAGTGATACTAAGCAAAAGAAAACATCGAAGAAGAGATGAACAGCTAAAACAATTGACTATCTCATAGAGATACTTTCTTATTCGGCTTGGAGTGGATACAATATAGATAAGAATTTCAAGATATTGTGGAGGCCTAGAAGGGTGAATGAGCTTTTTTTAGATTGTGATTATGATGTAGATAATGACAAAAATCACATGAAGACTATCAAAGAAAAATAGGACGATATCAAGACGGTGATAAAGGCTTTTGGAGTTGGTTGGAATAAAAACTTGTGAATAGCTACTATAGATACGAAGGCTGAGGTAAATTTCAATGCGGTTAGTATGACTACATTAATATTTTTGAATTATGAATCATGATTTTGTTATTTATATTGTATTTATATAGTGTAGATATCTTCTTATGCAAAAGCCAAATTAATATCCCCATCAAACACTATCACAAGTATCAAGTCATATGTGACAATGATCAAGAGGGAAATTTTATAAGAGCTCGTATAAAAATTTTTTGTAGGAACACAAAATCTAAAATAAAGAATAATTTTACAATTACTACCTCTAATATATATGGAGGGAATGTGAATATGGATGGAGAAGGGGTACAATCAGTGGGTCATGTTCCTCCCATGCTTTGTTTCTTTCTATGGGTGAGATTCTATGAGCGCTGTTGTTAACAAAACATCTCTAATTTGCACCCTATGAGAAGAAGCAAATACAACAACACCATTATGAGGCAGAATATACTTCGTTTCCCCAACTCTATCAATTCAACTTTAGTGTTGGTTCTACCAACATAAATAAGCAATTATTGTGTAGAACCCGAATAGTACTGAATTAACTTTATATCTTTTTAAATCTTTTTTAATTGCCTTTGTACTCCTTCAAATTACTTTTTTGACAAATGTACCCCTCAAATAAAAAAAATGATTATTTTTTAACAAAGGAGTTGTAATATAACTAAATAAATTTGTATACATACTCCTAAAAAGAATTAAGCTCCACGGTATTAAATTTTATATTGGTCGATTTATATTTTTATAACCAAACTATGCATTATTTTAATATTAAGGGTACCCACGTAAAAAAAATAATTGTTTAGAGAATGTAATGGTTAAAACTAAAAATTTTAACAGCTATGAAGGATGCTAAATCAGTATTTTTCAAGTGTATACTTAGAAGAAAAAATTAGGTAAGTTCCATAGCATTTTTATTTTTTTTTATTCCTAGATAACGACTTTTTCTCTACTTTTAATATGGATCAAATTATATTTATTTAAATTCTACATAAACTCGGGAATATACTTGTCTGATGTTAAAACAGATATATAACTTTTTATGTATGTGCTTCTCACTTATCTAATAATCACTCGATCAATTAATAACCAGTGCTTTTTCTATTTTTAAAAATATTTTTCCTATATTTTTAAGCATAGAGTGTCTTCTTTCCTTTCCACTTAGTAAGTAATGTGGCATAGATAGGTCTGTTTTGGGTGAAAAAAAAAAAAAAAAAAAAAAAAGAGGCTAAAACACCCTTTCAAAACTCCAAAACTCACTCTCACCTGTCCATTTTCTCAGTTCAAATGCATCACTGGTGTCCTTCCATTGGAAAAAAAGATCCTGTCTTTGCTTTCAATCTTTGCTTTTCCAACTAAAGATTACAAGCATTTGATTCCTCCTCCAAAAGCAGCCTTCTTTTACAAAATAACTTTCAGAGACAGCAGCGAATCTCCTTGCCACGCCCCCCAAGCAAAGCAGTTCATGTTTCACACTTCAAGCCAGTGTTTTCAAATCGAGACCAGAAATTAAATGGAAGATGCATCAGGTCCAGTTAAATTCGGTCCAATCCCTAATGGTTCAGCCAATTTGACCGGTTTTCTAAAAATTAGCACTTCCTTTGGTCGCAAAAAATATATATTTATTCCAATTTAATCCGCTGGTTCTAGCCAAAACGATTCTCATTTCCTTCCTCCACATAACGATCGTGATCTCCATATCCATCCTTTTCTTCCCCTTGCAGATCTCATCAAAGCCATGGGCAAGCTCCGCATGGAGATCTGCATCATCTCCGCCCGCGGCCTCCCCCGTTCTTCGTCCCTCTTCAAGCGCCAGTGGTTCGCGGTCGGCTGGATCGACCCCAAAAGCAAGTACTGCACCAGAATCGACAGCTCGGGGGCATCAAACCCGACGTGGAAGACCAAGTTCTCCGTCCCAATTGACGTTGGGAGCTCAGGGTTTCAAGAAGGGCTGTCATTAAACATCGAAGTGTACAGCAGGGAGCCCATATTTCTGCGCGAGAAACTTCATGGAAGCGCTAGTGTGATGCTGAAAGAATTTCTTGGGAGGCAAGGGGAGAAGTCAAGGCCGGGGACGGGGGAAACTGGGAGCTTTCAGCTGCGAAAGCGGAGCTCCGGTGAGCCTCGGGGCTTCGTGGACGTCTCCGTTCGGGTTCTCGATGAGGATGCTGGACCAGGTACACACGGATTTCTATTGTCATGTTTTGAATTCTCTTTTTGGTTACCGAAAAAGAATTATTTACATCCTTTGTTGACTAGAAATAATTTTCTTATATTTAAAATAATAATATTTTCATAATAGAAATTGATACTTAAGAATATTTTTTTATTGAACTCTCATTTTTTTAAAATTTTTTTGTTAATTGAAACTTGAAATGGATTACATATTTATAGTAACCCATGAATTATTCTAAAACATATATTTACTAACTATCATTTATGAATCACAAATACCAACATACATACATTGAAACTTAAGATGAATGCACATATTATACATTCAATGAACTAACTGATATACATTGTACATGCATGTAGGCAACGTACTAACAAACATTTATGAATGTGCATTATTCAACATTCTCCCCCTTAATATGTTATGCTCTAACTCCAAAGGTTTCTCTCAATTATTAGAACTTGTCTCTTGACAAAGCCTTTGTGAAAATATCTGTAAGTTGATCACTAAACTTACAATACTTTAGTTGTACCTCATTTTCTTCAATTGCTTCTCAAATAAAATGATGCTTGATGGCAATGTGCTTTGATCTTCCATGAAAAATAAGATTCTTAGCCATAACAGTGGCTGATTGATTATCACAATAGATAATCACAACATCTTATTTTTCTCCAATATCTTCAAGAATTCTTTTCAACTAAATGGCTTGTTTGAGTTGCTAAACTAGCTGAAATATATTTAGTTTTCGCAGAGGATTGCATATTAGATTGTTGCTTCTTCGAACACCATGAAAATAGGTCTGATCCTATGAGAATATGTATTCGGAAGTACTCTTTATATCATCACACAACTGGCCCAATCACTATTGTAAAATTCAACTAACTTTGCTTCAACCTTATTGCCATATTTCATTCCATAATCCAATGTACTTTGAATATATCTCAACACCTTTTAGCTGCTTCCAGACGAAAGTGGCTTGGATCATTCATGAATCTTAAGAGTAAACTTGTAGTGAACATGATATCAGGCCTTGTGCGAGTGAGATAAAGCAAATTACCAGTCAAGCTTCAATAGTTACTAGCATCAACCTTCCTCCATCTTCTTTCTTTAGATTTTCATTCACAATCAGTGGTGTATCAATTGGATTGCAACCAAGTATACCAAACTTCTTCAATATTTTCTCAGCATATTTCTTTTGATAAATAAAAACTCCATCATCCTCTTGGTAAATTTCAATTTCAATTTCAAGAAAATGATGTAATAACCCCAAAATATTTGTTTCATATTGCTGCATTGTTTCTATTCTATAAACATCAATCATCTTTTCATTGTTACCAGTAAAAATAAGATCATCAACATAAAAGTGCAATAATGAGAATATTAGTGATATGTTGTCATTTGACATAGAAGGTAGGCTCATTCTTGCTTTTCACAGAGCCTCCATGAAATAGCTATCGATGTTGCTATACCATGCTCTCAGTGCTTATTTCAGGCCATATAAAGCCTTTCTCAACTTGTACAACTTGTTTCCATTGCCTTAATGTACAAACCCTTGGAGTTGCTCAACATATACCTCTTCTTTTAATTCTCCATTTAAAAATGCAGATTTCACATCAAGTTGATACAACTTTCATCCTTTTTGGGCTGCAAGGGAGATTAATACTCTAATAGAGTCTAATCGTACCACCAAAGCAAATGTCTCTTCAAAGTACCATCTGGATTATGCTTATAAATCCACTTCACGCCAATTACAATGTTTATCTTTTGACTTCTCAACAAGTTGTCATGTTTGGTTATTCTTTATCATCTGAATTTCTTCTTGCATCGCCTTCCTCCAAGATTCTTCCTTTATTACCGCATTAAAGCTTTCAGGTTCCTCCACGCAATAGTTGCATCTCGCATATATATCACTTAATCTCCCCATTTTCTTTGGAGTGGAGCTCGGTGATGATGCATTAGATGAAGGTGGAGAATTCATTGAGCTCGAGTCTGAGCTTTCAATTGAAGAAGGCTGAGGTGTATCTACATCATTTGTTGCTTCTTGAGTTGGGAATTGCTAAACAATTGTTTGAGGAACAGATTGCCCTTGAGGCTTGCTTTCCTCCCAACCCCAAGGAGCCTTTTCATCAAACAACACATCTCAACTGACTTGAATCTTCTTAGTCTTCAAATTGTATATCCTATAGCCCTTAGAGACAAAACTATAGCCAATAAAAATACAATTTTCACTTGTCTCATCAAGCTTGTTTCGCTACTCTTTAGGTACATGAGCAAAGCACACCCCCAAAAACTTTAAAATGCTTCACCGATGGCTTCCTTCCGCTCCATGCTTCAAATGGAGTCATATTCCAAACTGCCTTTGTAGGACATCTATTTGGTAGGTATATAGCGGTGTTAACAGCTTCAACCTAGAAACTTTTTGGCAATTCTTTTCAAACAACATGGATTTTGCCATTTCCATCACTGTTTGATTTTTCCTTTTGGAAACTCCATTTTGTTGGGGTGTATAGCCAACAGTGAGCTGCCTTTCTACTCCTTCATTTTCACAAAAGTTGTGAAATGCATTTGAGGTATATGCCTTGCCATTGTTGCTCCTCAAAACTTTGATAAACCTGCCACTTTCTTTCTTGACAAGAGCTTTAAACTTCTTGAAATTTGTAAAAACTTCATATTTTTCTCTCATAAAATATACCCAAGTCATGCCAGTATAATCATCAATAAAGAGGATAAAATACCTATTTTTTGAATGAGAAGGAGTTCTCATAGGTTGACACACATTGGTGTGTACTTGCTCAAGTTTCTTTTTTGCTCTCCAAGCAACTCTTTTTGGAAATGGTGGGCGATGATGCTTTCTGAGTGCACAACCTTCACAAACATCATGCTTTTTCTTCAATATTTGCCAAGCATGCACATATTCTTCTTGGTGAGAACTTTGAGGCTGCCAAAATTCAAGTGACCAAATCTCTTATGCCACAACCACGAAACATGATCATATTTGGCAATAAGAATTGATCCTTTTAAGTAGTCGAGGGAGAGAGAAAAATATCTATTATGTGCCATCGTCACCACAACAATAACATGCCTTTGTTGGTCATAAACTATACACTCATGATTTTCAAAGTGGAGTGCATAGTCACGTTCCAAGAGCTATCCAATACTCAACAAGTTTTTTGCCAACTCTAGTACATAATAAACATCATTGATAACTCTTTTGCCTTTTTTGGTTTGAACTCCAATACGGCCTCTTCCTTTGACCTCCATTGAAACTTCATTGCCCATGACAACTTTGGAGTTGTAAGATTGATCTATGTCCATGAAGGCTTATTTATTGCTTGTCATGTAATTGCTACATCTGCTATCCAAGTGCAAAACCTCTTTATTTTCAATTGAGAATTTTTGACACATATAGAATAAATTGGCTTCTGATTCTTTTTTCTCCATATAACCTACTTGTTGTTCATCTTTCATCATACAATCTTTGGCCAAATGACCAAATCTCTTGCACTTGAAGTATTGTGGCTGCCCCTTGAACCAACAATTTTTTTTTCATGTCCAGCCTTTTTGCAGTGGTTGCATTGCTTTAAAATTCCTTCTTCACTATTTTTCCAATAGCCTCTTCCTCTTTCTCTTTGGCTTCTACCTCAGCCACCTCCTCTACCATGTCTACCATCTTTTGAAGAGACACCCAATCTTTGTTCTTACGTTGCTGATCTTTTATCATTGCCTCTAGAGCTGATAGCAAAAATGGATTGAAATGCGCTCTCCATAGAGGGTTGAGAGTGGTGAGATAAACCACCACTCAAAATTCTTCAACGAACTTGACAAAGGTTGAGCACTTAACTCAGAAAGGATCAAACTTTTAAGGCAGACTAATTAAAGTTTTCTCCACAGAATTTTATCAGTAATATTATCTCCATAACTCTTCATAATATTCACCAACTTCATAAATTTTGAAAGATAGTCATCTACACTTTCATTTTCTCTCATTTTCATATTTTCAAACTCTCTCCAAGAGATTAGAGTTTAACAGTTCTCACTTTTGCATCACCTTCATATTCTTGCTTGACAATATCCCATGTCTCCTTTGCTTTCTTTGCACCCTTCATTTTTGAAAAAGTAGAGGCTGAAAGGGCTCTTTGAATAATGCCAAGAACACCAGCATCTATTGCCTTCTTGTCTTGCAGGGCTACCAACTTTTGTACAGTCAAATCTTCTATACTTTTAGGATCTTGAAATCCATCTTTCATCAGTTTGCAATGTTTAAGGAGAGGAATAGTCTCCATCGTCACACACCAAAACTCATAGTTTTGGCCTCCCAAGTAATTGTGGTTGGACATTGCTTAGAACCATCGTGTTGTTGGCCATGACAAATCTTTAATCTCGGAGCTTTGATACTAGTTTTGTTTGTTGAAAATAACTTTCTCACACTCAAAATAATTATATTTTCATAATAGAGATTGGTACTCAAGAATATTTTTTCTTATTGAACTCTCCTTCTTTGCTTTTTTTTTATTGATTAAAACTAAAACTGGATTACATATTTATAATGACCCATGAATCATTCTAGAACATGTATTTACTAACTACTATTCATAAGCTACAAATACCAACACACATACATTGAAACTTAAGATGATTACATATATTATACATTCAATGAACTAATTAATTTGCATTATACATACACATAGACACGTACAACGTACTAACAAATATTCATGAATCCACATCATTCAACAGTAGAATTATGACTCTATTTACTTATGATTTTTTAAAATTTACAACAATAATGATATTTTTATCTGATAAATATTCTATTTATTTATTTTGTATGTTGCAGAAATTAATGGAGGTATTGGCTACCCAAGTTGCAGAAGTGGAATAAATCTAGCTATAGAGGATGGAGCCGTTGTAGCCTACCCAACTAGGCCACATCCACCACGGGGCAACCATTTCACTAGCGGTTACACGCCTAGCTCCTATCCCTACAGTCAACAGCAGCTGTCTCCACTGCGGCCACCCTCCAAAACAGGAGATCCCCGGCTGCCTACTCCACCT
Source organism: Trichopus zeylanicus subsp. travancoricus (assembly GCA_005019695.1). NCBI lineage: Eukaryota > Viridiplantae > Streptophyta > Magnoliopsida > Dioscoreales > Dioscoreaceae > Trichopus > Trichopus zeylanicus. The sequence goes on from RXID01014226.1 coordinate 1,132,609, forward strand.
CCGCCGCCGCCGCCGCCCTCCAACACCGGCTTTCTTCCTACATTGTTCCCTGCACCGACCCGCCCGCCAGAAGGTTATGTTGGGATGCCAGCCAGTGTGCATAGCAGCGGTGGCCCCGGCTTTGCAGCGGGACTTGGGGCCGGTGCGCTGGCTGCTGGAGCTGTGATATTTGGCGATGATTTCATGTCAGGTTCTAGTTTTCCTGCTGGATTGGATGGTGGCACCCTCATTGTTTCCGCAGATAATCCTTTCTAGCAAGTCGTGAATTTGTACAGTAATGTATGGTAAAATCTCATGCCCTCGCGTTGTACTTAGCGGCCAATCACAATATTCACAACACCAACTGTTGTTCAAAAAAGGAGGATCAGTACAGCATTCAGCGAACTGCATCACGTAATTGTCGCAAAACACAAACAAAATTACAAAATATTTATAATTATTGCAAAATGCAGAGCACTAAAATAGAGTTCAAAATTTAAAAAAAATGCAAAAATAAAAAATGACAACAAAATAATGGTCAAGGAATTCCATGATATTCCATTTTAAGCGACCTGGTATGAGATCTATTTAAAATCTCTCACCAGAAAGAAGTCTTGCATAATGCGCTCCTATGTCTTTCGGTTACAGACATGGGAAACAATTGTCAGCAAAATCCGAGAAGACCGAATGGCATTTAAAGTGCTTAATTAGATAGCGTTTATCATGCACTAGTTCGTTTAGAATGAGAAGAAACAAAACTAAATTTGTCAAAAGAACATCGGGAAAGTAAAAAATTAAACATATATACAATGGTTTGAAGTTTATAGCATCAGCAGAACAGATACAGACGAGTTACAAGATACTCTGCATATGCCCAATTCCATAAACGACCATAGTACATACAGGTAAGACTTCTTTCCTGGTGGATCACATTGCATGCTCGAATCGTATATTTACAAGTGGTGATTGGAAGAGCAGTTGCTGCGAAATTCCTGTTGTGGTGGCTTTTGGACCATGGTTGTCAAGTTTTCAGAAACCGGTTGTACTCCTGTTGCTGCATTTCCCCGCCACTTGTGGGATCAAAGCTGCACCTGCAGAAACTACAGAGGGCACAACAGAGGAAAATTTAGCTAAGTAGATTAAGGGCTTAAGAAAATGATATGCTTATTTGGAATTCTTAATCAGATGAATACAAGTAGAGAAAGTACAAAATGCCTTCATCTGCATTTTATCAGCACATCACAGACCACCATAATTTCAGGGAAGAACTTGTTAAATAAGAAAAGCATTTTTAATGGTTCTCTGCTCATATCAGTGCTACAATCAATTCATAACTCTCCTAAAGTAAAGATTTTAATCTTCTTGAAGGTTGCTTAAACAAACATCAGTGTAGTGCATTCTCTTAGAAATGCTAGAAAAGAAACATTTTGGAACTTAGAAGACATGGATGACAACTTTCCAATTACTAATTTGTTCGTAGAAATTGAAACTAAAAATACATCCGACTGAAGATGTATTAAAAGCAAAACATGAAATTGTCTGTAATCCAGAGAGAACCATGACAAAAAGGAAAAAGAAAAGGATTACCTGCCATCCATGACAACAATCATCACAGTGTTTTGACTTCCAAATGCAACTAGATATCAGTCTGACTGCTGGTGAGTGAAATTGTGCAAATGACCACTGTGAACTGAAGTACTTTGGCAGCACCACTGGAAGATTTCAATAATTAGCAAACAACATCATTTCTTTCTGTTTGGCCAATATTGATGAGCACCAGAGCCAAATATCATTGCCAATTCAGAACTGTGTTATTCACCTTCAAGATTTTAATATAAAGAAAGACTTTGAAGTTAAAGCTGACAAGTCCTGTGTCACGTTTAGTTGTAATTTTTGCCAACCCACAAATTTTTATAACAAAATGTTTTCATTATTGAACAACTAGACATGCTCCAGCAATAGGAAAGGAAGAGATGAATGATGAATGAAACAATGATGGTGCCGGACGACTTTCAACAAATCACAGTTTCATGCCATGGCATTGCATGTTTTGAATTTTTATTAGTAATGGGAACTGACAGAATGTGAACGCTTAAACAATAGTACAATGTCTTACAAATGACTTCTAGCCATCATATAGTAGTTGTCACTAAAATGCTCATGAAAAATTATATTTAATAGGAGAAACATGTGTACATCTCCTGTTAAACTATAAAACACAAAGAGAGAAATGTGGCAAGAAATAATTTTTCACTTGATTTACAACCTTGCCCTTCCAAAATACTGGATATAATCATCTAAGAAGGAGAACATAAACTGGTCAGATATCTTTCTTGCTCAACAAATGAATTATCTTTTCGAGTACTGTGGCAACTGTGAATTCTGTTGAACACTGAGGCTATCAGGAAAGTTCTCAAATGCAACTAGAATACCAAAAGGAAGATTTTTTTTTTCAGCTGTAATAAAAAAAATGGGGAAGTTTATGCTAATGGATGCTTCTTCATCTCACCTCTCATAAATGACAATGATGAACCAAGATTGGCACTTGTATTAGGGGATGCAAGTGCATCAAGAGAAGATGATGAGTCCTGATGAATCATTCAAGGAGCTTGAGCAGAAGCATTCTGATTGGCTGCATCCTCCCCAGCAATGCGAACTCCTTCACCAAGTAAGCAAACAGTACCTTTGCCACTTGAAACTGCCAGCCACTGTACACTTGGTGAGAGAGCAATGCTATATATCTCAGCTCTATCTACTCCTCTGCATACCTATAACATAAACATTTACTAACAATAATGAGCAAGAAATAGCAAAACTTAACAGGTCAAAATCAATATTTTTAGGAATGAATCACAAAAAAGCATCAATCACAATATTCCATTCATGTGTCAGTGCTCAGTTAAATTTTTAGGGCAATAAAGAAAACAAGAAAATTCAAATCTGAAAGAATTTCATTAGCAAATACTTTACAAACAAGTAACTCAGTACAAACATCCTTCTCATTTACACTAATAATTCAAGTAACACCTCAAGAGGATTTCTGTCACTCCTCTCGTGACATAATGAAATTATATACTGGCATCTCAATCCCGGATCTCCGAACAGTTCCTTCCATTTCACTTCATCCCTTAGAGATGGCTCAAACTCACTAGTCATTATCAAGAGAGTTCCAATAGGTTGCCCTATTTTAGAAAACTTTTACAAAATCATGATAGAAAACTTTCAAAAAATAACCAAGGTTATTCCCAAATTCTAGACTACAAATTATTACAAACCACTTTAATAAAAGATGCACAGACAATATGAGAGTTTACAGTCATCATGCTCTACAATCCCATGAAACAATTCCTTTCCTACCTGATCTTAAGTATCATTACTATAGATGGACAGAAAAGCCAAAGCACTCCTGGCCCTTAACTATGATAGCTTTTTTTTAAATTCACAATATAAGCATATAAGCAAGAAAGGAGAATAACATCCATAATATCCATCAGATTATGTCTTTCCAGGTTGTTTCAGGTTCATAATTAATCAAGTGATCTGGAGTTAACTCCACAATTTTAGAGTAAAAAATGACTTCATTTTCAGACTTCTCAAGTAATTTAGTTCACCTAACCAAGTAGTTCGAGCTGACAATCTTTTCAATTAAAAACTTGAATTCAAGATTATCCAATTCCTAAAGTGTTGGCTTGGTGTAAGCAAGAGGTTGCATGCAAATACCTACTTCTTGAATAGAACTACATTAGTCATGGTGGCTTCTTGGATCAAGCCTTAGTCGGCTTTGTAGACATTTCAAGGAGACTCACAACTCTATACCTCTGTTTGGTGCTTGAATCTAGCATTGAGGTTTATATGCGTTGGGTAAGCTCATAGTTTAGAGTCAAGGTCTTTGTGCTTTGGATAAACTCGTAGCTTAAAGCCAAGGTCTTTGTGCTTTTGGTAAGCTCGTAGCTTAGAACCAAGGTCTTTGTGCCTCGGTTAGGTAGGTAACCTAGGCCTAAGGTCTTTTGTGTCTTGGGCAAGTCATAGCTTAGAGCTATCTTTTGTGCCTTAGATAAGCTCATAACCTAGAGTCATCATTTTTTGTACCTTGGGTAAGCTCATAACTTAGAGCTAAGGTTTTTTATGCTTTCGTTAGGTACATAACTTAGAGCCGAGGTCTTATGAATAGAATATAGCTGAGGTCTTGTGAAATGACATTTGACCCTATAAATGATAGACTTTCAAGTAGATAAGAGAGCCATGACTTTATTTAAATATAAAACCTTCTGAGATTGTCAACATGCCAAGTTCTCAAAAGCATCTTGCCATCTAGGTGCTCGAGCTTAAATGATCATGATCCCATGACCTGATAAATCTTCTACAAGCCTAACTAATTTGGAGACAATTTTTTTAAAACATGATCGATGAGTTTGGCTCAATAAAGTACCCAGTCATTTGGTTGTAGTTCTTAGCTCCAAACTCAAGCATTGTGATACTGGGTCATTCATCATTGGTACTCGGTGATCCTCGTGTGAGCCTTCTCCCAAACTTCTAAGATAAGGTCCTTCTCAACTTAAATGTTTGCTTCATTTATCTTAGGATCTTGGGCTTTGACTTGGGGTGAAGTGAGTTTGATCTCAATGAGTATGATTGCTTCAACTCCATAAGCAAGCATAAAGGGTGATTTGTCAGTAGTAGTCTAGGGAGTAGTTTAGTAATACCATAAGACATGTGCCAACTCTTTAACCCTGACACCTGTTGCCCTCTTAAGATACTTCTTTATTCCTAAGAGTAGAGTTTAATTTGTTACCTCTGCCAAGCTATTAGACTAAGGGTATACCACTGAGGTGAACCTCTACTCAAAGTGTAGCTTGCTACAATACTCCTTAATTTCAAGCCATTGAACTACTTTCTGTTGTCCATGACCAATACTTGTGGTAGCCCGAATCAACAAAAGATGCCTTGCTAGAGGAATTTTTGGATCTTTCCCTTGGTGATTATCACTAGGGGTTTAGCTTATATCCACTTAGTGAAGTAGCTAATTGTGACCACCAAAAGCTTTCTCAGCTCTGAGGCTAGTGGAAATAGACCCAAAATGTTCATTCTCCATTAGTGAAAAGGCTAGATGACTTGAGTTTTCTAGAGCCAAATTTTTAGATTGTGATATATTGAGGCATGTCTCTGACATTGTTCTCATTTAAAAATGAACTTGGCTACCTTAAAAACCATGTTATCCAATAATAGCCTTGTCTGAGGAGCTTGTACACTAATGCTCATCCCCCACCATAACTCCTATATATCCCTTCATGTATCTCCCAAAGTGTAGACTTAGCTATTTTAGGCCTCAAGCACTAAAGAAGTGGCTGGTAAGTGACCTTTTATATAAAACGTTATCTAGTGAGATAAAGTTTGGTTCTAGCTTCTTAATTCTCTGAGGCTCCTTTGGATCCTCAAGGAGCCATCCTTCTATAAGGCAGTGATTATACGGTCCATGCAGTAAAATTCTTTGTCTATGGTGTTTAGCTAGGAAGACTCAAAGTAGCTTAGTTGTTGAAAATTTTTTGTGAAGATTTACCTCAGTCTTGAGTTTAAATAATCCGAGGCCAACTATGCAAGGGCATCTACTTTAGTATTGCTATTCTTGGGGACTTAGAAAATTCCACTCAATCTATCTTTCCTATGAGCTTTTGTGCCTCAACCAAGTGCTGGATCATGGTTGCATCTTTCACCATATACTCCCCATTAACTTGCAGGCACACTAGTTGGGAGTCGCTGAATATTTTTAAGTTTTTGGCTCCTATCACCAACACTACTCATAGACCAATGAAAAAAGCTTTGTACTCTACAACATTATTGGATGCATTGAATTCTAGGTGAGCTGAACATTCCTCTACCCTTTCATTTGGGCTTAGAATTACAATGTCAGTGCTACTCCCCAACTCACAAGATGAGTCATCTATCTAAACTTATTATAGTTTGGATCCTAAAATTTTTGGCTTTTGTAGTATTTACCAAAGGGGAGGATTGGTGACCACCATGGCTATATGTGTTTGGAAATATAGTCAAAGTTTTTAAGTCACCAACACCACTGTATAGGCTATTTTCTCTAATGATGGAATCAAATCTTTGCCTTGGTGAGCACATAGCTCACATAGTATATGGTATATTATTTTTCACCTTAGTCACTTGTCAACACCGAGCTAACTGCTTGTTTGGAGGCTATGATGTAAAGGAAAAGTATCTTATTTGGCTTGGGTTTCACCAATAGGAGAGGTTTGGCTAAGTACTTTTTGAGAAATGCAAAACCTTGGTTACACTCCTCTGTCCACTTAAACCTAGGGCTCTACTTAAGTTCATTAAAAAAAGGCAAGTATTTCTCATCTAACATAGATAAAAAGCAATTTAGGGCTACTAGCTGACCTATGAGCCTTTGCATTTGTTTAGTAGAGTTTCGAGGCTTTATTTTCAATATTACTTTACTTTTCTTAGGACTTGCTTCTATTCCCCATTTTGAGATGAAATAACTAAGGAACTTTCTCGAGCCTACTCCAAAAGCACATTTCTCCAATTTTAATTTCACTCTGAACTTTCAAAGTGTATTGAAGGTTTCTTCTAGATCCCCTAGATGTCCATCAATATAGAGACTCTTTACCAACATGTTGTCAATGTATACCTCCGTGTTTCTTCCAAGCTGAGACTCAAAAACTCAGGTCACCATTCTTTGGTACGTCACCTCTATATTTTTTAGTCTAAAGGGCATTGTGATATCGTAAGAAGTACCTTGGTTAATGATGAAAGTTATTTTCTCCTTGTCCTTGGGGTGCATTTGAATCTTTTGGTAACTTGAGAACCCATCCAAGAAGCTAAGGAGTTAATGTCCCGAGCTAGAATCAAAAAGCTAGTCTATCTTTGGTAGTGGATAATTGTCCTTTGGGCAAGCTTTATTCAGGTCAATGAAATTAATACATATTCTTCATTTACCATTGAACTTCTTCACCATCACTACATTGGCCAGCCATTCAAGGTAGTGGGCTTTTTTTTGATGAATCTTACATTCAAAAGCTTATTTACCTACATTCAAAATAGCCTTTTAATGCTCGAGAGTGAAATACCTCTTCTTCTACTCGATTGTCTTATAGTTTTCCACCATGGCAAGTTTGTGTTGAGCCACTAAGGGATTTATGCCAGGAAAATCTTCCAAAGACCAAGCAAAAATATCTTGACTCTTCAATAGGAACTCCCCAAGTTCAGTGTGTAAGGGTTCCATGAGATTTGCTCCAAGCTTCAATGTCCTCCTTAAATCTTCATCAACAATCAAGTTGATGAGTTGCTCCATAGGTTTTGTTTGCATCTCTTTTTGATCAATAGTAGATTCACTGACTTCTATCAAACCCTTGCCTTTCTGGTTAGGGTTTTCTGCCAATAAGTTGCCTTACACTTCTTAGTAAGGCTTTCAATCCCCCATACTTCACTTGTGCCATGTTTAGTTAGAAATCTCATAACTAAGTGGAAAGTCAAGATTACTACTTAAAGCTAATTAAGTGTGAGATGATGCAAGATCACATTGTGAGTGGACCAAGTCTAGACCACCACAAACTTAGGCTGATTGTGGCGCTTATGGGGTTCTCTCCAAATGTGAGGAGTAAGTTGATCATGCCAAGTGGGGTAATTGAGCCTTCCATGAATTTGGTGAGTATCCAAATATATGGCTCCAGCTTCTGCTCTATCTTCATCTAATCATATGCAAGAGTGAACAAGATGTTTGTTTAGATTCTCATATCTCTTATGATATGTTGCATAGTGTAGCCATTTAGAATTGTTGAGGTTAGCATAGTTGTGATATGTCAAAACACCCTCTCAAGTTTTTTGTAGAAAATATTATGTATTTGAGTTCTGATTTGTGGTGTTTTCTCTTCAACTTCTCCTACACCATAGTGACAATTCAACATTTGCTAATCAATTCCAAAGACTTGGTGGACTTGCAAGTATCATGTCAAGATATCCTTTTACTAGAGGATTATGAAATTTGGGGGTAGGATTCCTCCAAGGTGATCCTCACTGGTCTCTTCCCACTCCCAAGGTTCTTCAACTTGGGCACCTTATCTGATGAATTATCCCAGATGTCCTTCCTTGATAAGTCTTTCAATTTTATTCATGAGGTGCCTAGATTTCTCAATGTCATGACAATATCTAGACTTGTTTGGCCTTGTCTTGGTAAAGTGAAAAGGTGGGGGCTACTTCAAGTATTCCCCGTACTCAATTTGAGCCAACAACTCAGTCCTTGAATTATTCAAGAGTGTATAAGCATAGAAATCAACTCAACAATCTCATCAATTAGTCCTCTGTTCTTAGGCTCAAGGGGTTTAGCTTCTTGATGGTCCTTCTTTGGCTTACTGCTTGCTTCAAATTCTCTCTTAGCTGACATCACTTTCTCGATGTTGATGTATTCTTTGGTTTGTTGCATGAACTTGGCTAAGCTTCTAGGATGCCAGTGAGCCATTTCATAGGCCATTGGGGATTGCCATATACCATTAAATGCAGCAATGGGGATGATCGAGCTATCTAGCTCAATAACTTCCAACCTAGTTCTTTTCAAGTGTGCTAGATAATCTCGCAAGCTCTCTCCCTCTTTTTTATTCAAAGTGAGGACTGTAGAGGGATCCTTTCATCAAGGCACTAATGAAATAAACTATTCCATAAACTAGTTATCTAGGTCATCAAAACAAATAATGGAATACTTTGGAGGCTTGAGTACCATGCTTGGGTTTGACCTTGAAGCATCATTAGGAATGCCATACATGTCATTGAATCTCATGAACCTTACAAGATCATCACATTCTTGAATGTGCTCATGTGGTCTCTTGAGTCCTTCGAGCCATCATATACCTCATAGGAAGTCGTCTAAACTTTGATTGAATCAAAGACTAAGCTATCTCCAAAATAAGAGGGGTGTCATATTTCACCTAGTTTGTGTGAGCTAGTGCCTTGAGCCTCCCCCCAATTGCTTGTGGTATGGATCCTATCTAGCTTCCTTCGTTCGTTGTAACTATGATTTGGCTAGCATGGGTGTAGTAAGCAGTCTCATTTTCTAGATCATAAGTGGGATCACATCCATCGAAATCTCTTAAGGCCTAGTATTGGACTGGAACCCCTATCAAGGGACCGTGATGACTAGGATGATGTTTTGCATTGGGATGCATTTGGCTTGTAGTATTTAGTTGTGACTCATGTTGTTGGCTTGGTATGACACCATGAGCTTGAGCTTGAGCACAGTAAGGTCAGAGGTTCTGCATTATTTGAGCTTAACTTTGCAGATAATGGGTCTGAAGAATCCACATGGCTTGTGCCTGAGCTTCCAACATCTAGCTCATTTGTTGGATGGCAATAGCTAGAGTTTGAAACTCCTGCTAATCTGCTACATTGGAAGGTCCTTTGAGGATCTCTAATAGAGGAAATCCATGGGATTGTTGTTGTTGTTATACTAATGGATGAGTGAATGAGTTGATTGGTTGGGCTGATTCTGCCTTTGCCCCAGAGGAGTTGTGGGACTTTGTCGATGGTAGAGCTATCTATGCTCTAGGTTGGTTCTTGGATGATGACAGTCTTGCTGCTTTTGGAGGTATGGTCAGAGGATCATTGGAGATCTTCCATATCAATGAGAAAGAGAGATGGAGAGAAGCTCAATAAAAGTACCACTATTAATAGAGCTCAGTATTGCTATCAACTTTGATCAGAGAGGCTTCTTGAGACCAAGATCTGCTAGGGCACTCCTTTGTTGATCTACAAGAGAAAGATACTATGAAAAAGACCATTGGAAACTCTTCAATGGTGGCTGCTCTAACTCTCTAGTTAGTCAAGATCTCACAAATATAGTGGAGAAGAATAGTTGGGTGTTAGTTTCTTACCTTTGTGAATATGGGGTTATTTATAGGGCAAGAAGGTTATTGGGTATATTTGGGACTCCATGATTTCAGCCTTAGTCCAATCGAACTCTTTGTGATTAACCATGACAAATCTTAGATTTCTCAGGATTGATCTCTAGAGATCACTATCTATTAGTTTCTATGAATATTTGGTCACTTTCATACATAGGTCGAACCCATCGAGCCTCTTTGATTGCCTCGAGATGAGCACTTTTCCTAGTGGTCCACAACTCTAGTCACCGAGCTCACCTAGTGTCAAAATACCTCGGTGATTTACCTTAGTGTACTGACTTTGGATGATAATTTTAGTTGCTAGCGCAATCCACAAATGGGGTTCTGAGTCATTTTCAGTTTGTCAACTTGACCACTTTAATTTGATGTATCATCAAAATAAATTCTAAAACTGAAACTTAAAATCTTGTCTATAAAAACAAATCTGAACTTGTAGTGGTCGATCTACTTCGACAAATAGACCAAGAAATTTTGAATCAGTCTAAACTTGCATGTGCTCATTACCAAGTGCATATGTTAACAACTCTCAATCCTCTTTAGTAGACCTTGAGCTTCAGAATGCTGATCATGCCCATAACTTGCCACAAAGACAAACTATACTTGTCCAATATTATCTCTCAACACTCCTGTTGTTTGCTCGCATGTATGATACTAAATAAGACTGGTCCATGTTTAAGTGATAACTTGGTGAGCGGTTCAGTTTCCGCAAGACATGTGTAACCTGATTCTCCACTAGTGCCTTGACATGTAATCCCCAAGCAAGACACTTCTCATTGTCCTCCTCACTCATTGGTTGTAGCTACATGGTTTCTTGGAGATCGTGAATTCCAATGCCTCTTCCATAGTATCCGGAGGCTGATGACAAACTCCTCGGAAGTTCTACAGGTTGCAATTTCTCTATAAAACAATGTAGATGTAGCAAGTACCGCAGCTTGAAACATCTCCAAGACTACCATATTTGCTCTACCACTCAAAACTATCTCCTAGATGTTCTCAATAGTGAAGTTTTTGTTAAAATGTAACCTCCTCAAAAGCACCTTCCAAGTTTCCTGCATGTTTTGTCAAAACACGTAACGTATGCTTCTCTATTATCATTAGTTCATCATAAATGGATCACACAGACACCTCCCATCTTGTATACTAACTAGTCCACACCAGTCTATTTCTCTACCTATTTGTTAGTAGTGGTAGAGAGATGATCTCAAGTGCAACATCCTTAGAAAAAACTAAGAGTTGAGTTCAATTGACTGGGGTGCTCATTTTCTGTTACAATAGTGGGTATTTGATAAAACTTTGAGGCATGAAGTATCACTATCTTTAAGAAATTAATTACCCCCACTAGTAAAGCCTAGAAGCCTACAGATAGTAATTTTTGAAAGCTTCTTAAAAAATTTTGTGGAGATTGGATATGAGAAGGAATAATGGATTATTGTCTATTATAAGGGAGGTATGTCAGTGTATTTATAGGTTATAATACAACTATTTAAATACATTATATCATATCTTTTCTAGACAAATACAACTGTCTATAAACACCTTTTTAGTTTTTCCAAAAAATAATTTAAATACACAGACTTAGTTCACATATGTGCATGTGCAAAGTGCTAAGTACTATCATTAGACCAAATAAATAATTATATATATATAATATATAATTATTTAATTTACTGAATTTTAAGTCAAATTTATGAAATTTATTTTTTTTTATTTTCCCTCCATATTCCAAATCAAATTAAAAGACTCATCCCAATAAATAAAGTATAAGTTAGATTTATATTCTTCCGATGTGGGACTAAATATATAACCTACTCATAACAATCCCCCACATAAGTTATATGTTAAGTTACTATTTTGGGTTCTCATGTATAAGGAAGGTATCTTTCATTCTATTAGGGTAAGTATATCAAAGTTTTGATTGAACCAGTAGTGGCCTAAGCTTAAACCTAGGTTTTTATATCAAAACTGGACATACCACACATATGAAACATTTAGCCTTAACTTTTACTAGAGTGGCACCACTCTTATGTTCATATAGGTGAAGTTTCCATTAAATTGGACTCCATTAAGAGTGTCATCACTCATCTTTAAATTTTATATTAGTATTATTTTATTTCTAATGCTATCTCCACTTATTAATAACTTGTTTTTACCCTTTAAACTTTTTACTAGTTGTAAAACTAGTAATAAGTTGGGTTCCTATTATTAATAAGTTTTAGCTAAAAGGTCTTAACCCTATTCTGATAGAAGTACTTCTAATCATATCTCTTGAGAGTCCTTTAGTAAACAGATCTATTAAGTTATTACAAGACTTTATATATTAATTGCCTTACATACTTATGTCTTAGGCTAATATGTCTAGATTTTTCATTGTATATCTTACTGAATGCTATAGACATGGTTGCTTGACTTTCACAGTGTAAGGAAATAGCTATCGTCAGTTGTGGCCATAGTTTTATATCTAAAAGTAAATTTCTCAGTCATTCTACTTCCTTACTTACTGTAGTAAGAGCTATAAATTCAAATTCCATAGTAGAATGAGTTATACATATTTGTTTCTTTGATACCTAAGAAACTGCACCTCCTCCTAAGGTAAATACCTATCTAGAGGTAGGTTTATTATCACTTGCATTAGTTATCCAACTAGCATCATTATAACCCACTAATATTGCTGAAAAATTATTATAAAATAATCCAAAATTTATAGTCCTTTTTTAAGTACTCAAGTACCCTTCCAATCATTTTTCAGTGTTCAACACTAGGATTACTAGTAAATCTTGATAGTTTACACATTGAAAAAGTGTACAGTGCATTGCATATATTAAACTACCAATATACTAGTATACTCAATTTGAGCTATTGTCCTACCAAGATTTTCAACTAACTTAGAAGAAATATCATATGGAATATTTGCTTCTTTGACATCTAAATATTTAAATTTATTTAACACTTTCTCAATATAGTGAGATTGATAAAGAGCAAAACTCCCACTATGTTTTTTAACTTTAATACTCAAGATTGTATCTACCTCATTTAAATCTTTCATTTTGAATTGAGAGGATAGATACTTTTTTATATTATTGATGCCATCCATATTAGTTCCAATGATGAGCATATCATCTACATAAAGACAAATTATCACTCCATAATTTTCTATAAATTTAGAATAAATACATTTATCAACGTTGTTATACTGAAAACCATACACTAAAATTATAGAATCAAACTTCTCATGCCATTATTTTGGAGCCTATTTTAAATCATAAAGTGATTTTATTAACTTACAGACTTTTTTCTCATTTTCGGTAGAATAAAACCCTCAGGTTGCTCCATGTACACTTCTTCATTTAAATCTCCATTTAAGGAGGCTATTTTGATATTCATTTGATACATGAATAAATTATATATTGATGTCAATGGCAAAAGTACTCTAATGGAAGTCACCCTAGCCACAAAGCATTGGTATCAAAATAGTCTATTCCCTCCTTTTGTTTAAAGCCTTTTGCTATCAACCTAGCTTTAAAGGTTTGTAGTAATCCATCAATATTATATTTCCTTCTAAAAACCCACTTACAACCAATTGGTTTTAAACCAGGAGGCAAATCAACAATGGTCTATGTTCTATTAATAACGAATCCATTTTATCATTAATTGTTTCCTTTCAAAAAGTTACATCTCTAGAAGACATAACTTCTTAAAATGAATTAGCAAGAGTTTCAAACTTTGACAACCACTATTCAACAAATAACCCAATTGCCAAAGGCTCATGCATAGGCTTACACTCCTCAGGTTCTCCCATCGAGTTAGCCATACAAACCACACCCCTATAGTGAAAATTAGACATATCTCAATAAGCAATATCATCTAAGCCACCAAAATTAGATTGCAAGGCACCATCAAGGCTAATTAATTAGTATCCCATTTCAATATTAGGCATGAGGGAGTTTAAAGAACCTGATCCTACCTATAATTTGGCTAATGAGGCCACCTACCACACCTATGCTAGTCGAACTTTAGCTAGAGCTGAAGCAGGAAGCTATAGAGAAGCAATGCCACCAGCAACTTGAAGAGGCCATGGATAGGCATTCATCTAGACCAAGTTAGGTATCATACACCCTTAATCTATAAATTGGCATATTCTGATGTGAAGATGAAGTTTTGACAACCTTTATATAAGGTGTATGATGGCACTAAGGATTCGGTGGATCTCATTGGTACCTTCTTAAATTTCATGATACTATAAGTAGCTTGGAATTCAACTATGTGCAAAGTTTTTCCAATGATTTTATGAGACCCAAGTTGAGCTTGGTACTTTTGATTACCAAGGGATTCTATGATGTGCTTTGATAATCTAAAAGATAAGTTCATGGAGTAGTTCATATCACTAGACCTTGATGGAAATACCCCTCTACACTCTTGACATTGAAGCGAAAGGAGGGAGAAAATCTCATAATCCTTGTAATAGTGATTAATAAAGTTAGGCTAGAGGTAACCAAGGTAGATAGCTCATAATCCTTGCAATAGTGATTAATAGGATCCAACAAGCTTGGCTAGCCTATAAGATGACACACCAACCTCCCAGGAGCTTGGTTGAGTTTATCTATCAATGAAGAAAACATATTGATATTGAGGAAGTAATGTTGGTCAAGAGGGAATTTGAAGGAAACAATAAGCCCAAGAAGGAGTCCAAGGAGGTGAAGCCCCTTGAACCAAAGAAGCAATAAATCAAGCGAAGAGAGCACCAAAATGACTTCTATGCTGACACACTTTTAAACAACTCAAGGGTCATGGTGTTAGTTCAAACTGAGCATAGAGGCTACTTAAAGTGGCCACCACCCCTTCGATTTAACAAGTAGAGACAGAACAAAATAAGATACTACTAGTTCCATAGGGAGCATAGATATGACACTAAGGAGTATAGAGACATCAAGGATGAAATAAAGAGACTCATCAAGGAGGGGCACCTTGGCTAGTTCATCAAAAAGGGAGTGAGCTGAAAACTCTAAGGGTAGGAAGAAAATAGATAGCGATCACCTTAGAAAATCCCACTCCTTAGTTCCATAACACTCCAGTGAAAGAACACCTCAATATGATGCTTATAGGAATATCTAGTCAGAGAAAAGATTCAACATCAATGGGAAAACATTGAACCATCACTAGGGGACAGGAATGAGTGGAAAGGCAACATTGCAAACTAGATGTTGAAGGCATAGTCTTTTCTACTACAGACTTGTTAGGAGTCTCAACACCTCATAATGACATGTTGGTTGTCTCGACAATCACAGACAGACCTTATTACATAATGTATTATGGTGGATACAGGAAGCTCAATAAATATCTTATTTACCCAAGCCTATGACCAAATGAAGATAGAGCAAAATTTGGAACCATATGTCAAGACACTCTCCGAGTTCATGGGTGATTTGGTCACCTTGCTCAACATGATCAACTTTCTTCCAACAATGGGAGAAAGCCCAAAAGACATAAAAGTGAAGTTGAAGCTCATAGTGGTCTGGACTTGTTTAGCCTATAATGTCATTTTAGGTCTTCCAACTCTCAATGAATTGTAAGCAATAATCTTAAGCTTCTACCTAGTAAAGAGATTTCTAACTAAAAATGGCACAGGTGAATAAGGACACCAAAGTCTTGCAAGGAGATGTGAAACAACCTACTAGGAAGACAACCCAAGCTAAAAAGACAAGGGTGCGATAGTTGGAGAGATTAGCGATAGTGCCCCCAAACCAAAGGCGCATGTCAAACCAATGAAATAGCTCATCAACTTTGATGTGGAACAAATCTTAGGGAGGATGTTGAAGCTTAGAGTGAACTTCCTTGAGTTTCTATAGACCAAGTTGGGAGAGTTTCTGAGAAAAAACCAAAATGTCTTCAATTGGGCTTCGAAAGACTTGTCTATCATAGATCCCTCAGTGGTGCAATATGAGCTAGTGGTGACTAAGAACCACAAATTGGTCAAGAAAAAGAAGAAACACTTCTCTCTTGAATGTTAGAAAGCCATTGTGAAAAAGGCAATAAGCTTCTCAGTGCAAGCTTCATCAAAGTAATTAGGTATTTGGAGGGGTTTGGCAACATGGTAATGGTAAATAAGGCTAACAAAAAGTGGAGGATATGCATGACTTTACTAACCTAAAAAAAGTCTACCCAAAGGACAACTATCCACTACCAAAGATAGACCAATCAGTAGATTATACCTTGAGGCACCATCTCCTTAGCTTCTTGGATGCATTTTTTGGCTATCAATAGATTCAAATGCATCCTAAGTATGAAGACAAGACATCATTCATCACATATCAAGGTACTTTTTGCTATGTTGTAATACCTTTTGGAATGAAAGATGTAGGGGTGACATACTAGAGGATGTCAAATCTAGTTTTTGATCCCTAGCTCAGCAAAAATGCGGAAGTGTATATAGATGATATGCTAATGAAGAGTCATTGAATTGGAGAGCATCTCACCAACCTGTGGGAAACTTTCAAGACACTATAGAAGTTCAAGATTGTTGAGGAAGCTTGATTTTGCACTGATTTTGGTATGAAAAACTCCTTAAGATCAGATCTACTAGGTTGCTCCTCCATCAACCTACACAAAGAAAAATAATGAAGAGGACCACCAAGAACTCTCTGATGGCAACTGCTCCAATACTCAAGTTACCCTTATATTCAGAGTAATAGTTTTTTATGAAAGATTGAGCATTAGCCATTATTTCTTTTTTGCCATGATTTTTATAATATGCCCTGGAGATCTATCACATTGGTATCCTTTGACTTAAGGTAATTGTCGTGCCAAATTTCTCGTAATGAACAACTATAAATCCTAAATTCTTAGAAATTGACTTCTCTAAATAATTATGGATTAGGTACCATAATTATATGATGATTGGTTATGAATCAGCCAGGACATCCAAGTCTATTAATAGCCTTGGCTAGATTCCTCATGAAATTATGGGCCGACATGTGAGTTCATTATTGAGCCTATGTTGCTGACCTCACTGTTTAATTAAGCTTTTATCTTAGAGATATTAGTTTGTCGCTTAACCTTTGGGCTTGGTCTTGATAGCTTTTTAACTTAAAGAGTTTGTTCAGTCAATTACCTTGGAGATCAACCCTTAGTTACATCAGCTAGAATTCACTTCAGAGATTGCCCATTTGTCACCTTGGGTGTTAGCCTGGATTTTAGTTTATGCTTACCTAACTTCATCAAGCTGGTCCTTGCAATTTTGAGGTATCATTAGTGCCCCTTGACTCTAGACCCCACCTTGTTGACTCACGGCCCAAGTTTTTTTCTTTCTCTTGATGACTGGAAAAGTGATCCAACCTTGGGGATCATGCCCCTAGAAATCTTATCCCTATCTAGCTGGGCATTGTCTACTATGTCACCTATAGAATCACACCTTTACTTACTTCAATATTTCATGATGCAAGGTGCCAACCACTTTACCACTTGGGGAAGTGAACTATTGTTTTGTCAAATCTTGTGCAATCATTAGGGCTTTTTCTTCCTTCAAAGAAATAACCTATTTATTCTTCAAGATGACCTTTCTTATGCCTATTAATTGCCCTTCCTAAGGCTATTCATTAATTAGATGGTGGATGCATATCTCTTGGATCTAAGGGAAGTTTTTTGAAAGTTCCATCCTTTGGACTTTGACGGCTTGGGTTATGCCATGTGGGAATAATTGGATGGTTAGGAAAATTTTATATAAGGGTCCCCAATCTCTTTCCTTCACCCAGAAAACTTTTTTTGATCCTTGATCTTTTCTATAGATGAGTCCACTTTAAATGGTGTCCCTTTCTACTTCCTCTAGCTTTAGAAGGAGATTTTCCACTCCGAGGAAAGAGTTGACACACTTTATAGATAAGAGTTCTGCCTTTTTAAAGGCCTTAGAGTTGGCATCACCACCTATAAGAAAATCTTCTTTGCCTTACACTAAGTTAGCATTATCCTTTAGGGGTGTCCCTCAAGCATTGAAGGCTCTTGCCTGCTCTCAGTCGATACCTCTAGCTCAAGGAAAGAGAGAGGAGGAGGAGAGCTAGTATGTTAGTGGAGAAAGGATAAGAGCATCCAATACATCATGCTGCTTTGCCTCCTTGCTAACCAGATACTATTGAAGTCAGTGCTCAATCACTCACTCATTACTTGATGATGATGAAGATTGATTACAATGAGAGTACCATTTCCTAAGCGGGGGCTAGCATTGTCTGGTCTACAAAGACTAGGAGATGAAGCATCAAGTTATGCCAAAATTAAAGTAGTTTCCATGTTCCTCTAAGTTGAACTCTAGGATGACATGAGGGTTTAGTGCCTCAAAGGAGATTGAAGTGGCAAAGCTGAGAAAGGTCAAGAAGGCACCCCGAAGTTGATCGAGCTGGCAGAGTCTTCCAAGCCTCTGTGTACTGTCAACTAATTGTACTCTTTTTTCTTTTAGAAAGAAATTTTGTACTAGTAGTATCTTGGAGTTTAATAGAATTGTTGTCCTCTTTTCAAACATTCATCTTGTGAAGTTACTCTACTAATTTCCTTTCTCAAAGGTCAATCTTGATTGGTTCTACTCC
Organism: Trichopus zeylanicus subsp. travancoricus; assembly: GCA_005019695.1. Taxonomy (NCBI): domain Eukaryota; kingdom Viridiplantae; phylum Streptophyta; class Magnoliopsida; order Dioscoreales; family Dioscoreaceae; genus Trichopus; species Trichopus zeylanicus. The sequence continues at coordinate 1,151,072 of RXID01014226.1, forward strand.
AAGTCTTCCTCTAATCAATTGTCGTGAGGTCAAATAAGATTAGTCTTTCTGAGATAGATTCCTCTAAGAGTTAGATTGGCCAAGGACCTTTCGTGTTTATAGGGAACTGCAAACTCTCTTTTTTTTTGGTTTGGCCCTAACCTTATGGATCGATCCCTTCGCTATTATGACTAGGTTTTCCTTCAAAGGAGGTCTTCTACTATGGGTGGACCAAGGTGTTTCTCTTGGTGTAAAGCAAGGCATTTGTGCCTTCGGTAGACCAAAGTTTTCTCACCTTGGGTAGACCAAGGCCTTTTTCCTTAAAGGAATGGGGTCTTTTATGTTAGATGCTTGAGGTCTTTTGCCTCAGATGACCGAGGACTTTTGCCTTGGGTAGACCAAGGTCTTTTACCTTAGAGGACTAAGGTCTTTTGCCTTAGGTAGACCAAGATCTTTTATCTCGAATGACAGAGGTCTTTTGCCTTGGGTAGACCGAGGTCTTTTGCCTCGGAGGATTGAGGTCTTTTAACTTGGGTAGACCAAGATCTTTTGTCTCGAAGGACTGAGGTCCTTTACCTTGGATGACCAAGGTCTTTTGCCTTGGGTATACTAAGGTCTTATGCCTCAGAGGACCAAGGTATTTTGCCTCAAATAATTGAGGCCTTTTGTCTTGGATAGACCAAGGTCTTTTGCCTTGGATGACTAAGGTCTTTTACTTTGGGTAGACCAAAGTATTTTACCTCAGAGGACTGAGGTCATTTCCCTCGTGTAGATTAAGATCTTTTGCCCTAGAGGACCAAGGTCTTTTACCTCAGATGATGAAGGTCTTTTGCCTAAGGTAGACCAAGGCTTTTGCATTGGATGACCAAGGTCTTCTACCTTGGGTAGACCAAGATCTTTTACCTTGGAGGACTAAGGTCTTTTGCCTCAATTGATTGAGGTCTTTTACCTTTCATGACCAAGGTCTTTTGCCTATACTGAGGTCTTTTGCTGTTGAGGACCTAGATTTTTTGCCCCGGATGATCTAGGTCTTTTGTCTCAGGAAACTAAGGTCTTTTGCCTTGGGTAGACCAAGGTATTTTGAGATTTCTCTCTAAATGGCATTATATAATGCAACTTCTTTCTAGAAGATAACTTATCTTAAAGATAAAATTTTTTTCTAGGAAATAAAAAAGAGAGAATTTATCTCAGATATAAAATCTTTTGAGATTATCAACATGCCATGTTCTTGGGAGTGGTTTGCCATCCAAGTGTTCAAGCTTGAAGGCACCTATCCCTACTACACAACTAATATTATAAAGGCCAACCTAGTTTGAGGATAACTTTTCTGAATCTCAATCTATGAGCTCAGCTTGGCTTAGTACCCAATTTCTCAGCTACAGCTCCCTCCTTCAGACCTAGGCATTGTAGTATCTAGCCACTCGCCATTGGTTCTCAATAATATTAGTGTGAGCTCTTTCCTGAACCTCCTAAATTAGATCTTTTTCAGCATGGATGTTGGCTTCACTTGATTATGGGTCATAGGTCTTGAGTCATAGTGAAGTGAGTTTGACCTCTACAGGAACGATTGCTTGAATTCCATAGGCAAGCATAAATAGTAATTTACTGGTCATTGTCTAGGGAATGGTTCGATAAGACCATAGGAGATGTGGTAGTTCATCAACCTAGACACCCTTGGTATTTTCAAGGAACTTTTTTATGCCTACGAGTAAAGTTTGGTTAGTTACCTCAGCCAAACCATTGGACTGTGGATGAGAAATCACTATAAACCTTTGCTCAATATGGAGGTTGCTGTAATATTCTTTAAAGTTTATGCTATCAAATTACCTTTCATTGTCTAAGACTAGTACTCAAGGTAGTCTAAATCTATAGATTATATTGTCTAAGAATAGTATTCAAGGTAGTTTGAATCTATAGATTATATTTTGCCAGAGGAGCTCTGGGACCTTCTTCTCTGTGATAGTGGTGAGAGGTTCAACTTCTACCATTTAGTGAAGTAGTTGATAGTAACTATAAGGAACTTCGTTCACTTAGAGGCTAAGGGAAATGGGCCCAGTATGTCCACTCCCCATTGATTAAAAGGCCAAATAGATTAGGTTTGCTAGAGATGAACTAGGGAGTGTGATGCACCAAAGCGTGTCTTTGGCATTGCTCACATTTGGAAATAAACTCAGATGCCTTGGAGGCCATGTTGAACCAAAAATATTCTTACTTGAGGAGTTTATTTGCAATAGACCTTCCTCCTCTGTGGCTCTTGCATATCCCTTCATAGACTTCGGAAAGAACATAGTTTGCTTCATTGTGTTTTAGGCAATGCAATAGTGGCTTTGTTAGTGACCTTTTGGGCAATACTCCATCTACCAAAATGAATTTTAGAGCAAGCTTCTTAATCCTTAGAGCCTCTCTTGGGTCCTTAGCAAGATGTCCCTTTTCAAGGTATACCCCTAGCTAGGCTCTAAGTCCATTACATTTAACTTGATATCTTCGTAATAGATCAGTTGTTGAAGATTCTCTATGAAAATTTGCCTTGGAAGTGAACTGGAGGGTGCTAAAGCAAACCAAGCTAGTGCATCTAATTCAGTGTTGCTATTCTGAGATAAATGACAAATTTCTACCCAGTCCATTCTTGCCATAAGCTTTTGAACCTCAATAAGGTATTTAGTCATAATCTCATCCTTTGTTTCTTATTCTCCATTAACTTGTGAATAAAAAAGTTGAGAATTGCTTAGTACCTTTAGCTTCTTAGCATCCATTGCTATTGCTATGAGCAAGCCGAGTAGGAGAACCTCATATTCAGTTGCATTATTAGATGCTTCAAATTTTAGTTGAGTTGAATATTCAGCTACTCTCTCATCTGAGCTTACTAGGATAGCACCAATTCTACAACTTGACTCATGAGAAGAATTGTCTACTTGAACCGTCCAAGGTTTGGATTTTGGTCCGATATGATATGAGGTAGTTTTCACTAGGAAGTCAGTTAAGGCTTAAGCTTTAATAGCTTTTGGGGTTTAAAAGGTACTTCAAATTGGCTCAATTCGATAGACCACTCGAATAGTATTCCTGAGGTTTTTGACTTTTGTAAGGTTTGCTGAAGTGGGAGATTGGTGAATACTATGACTGAATGTGCTTGGAAGTATAGGTGGAGTTTCCAAGCTGTTAGTACTATAGCACAGGTTAGTTTCTCCAATGGAGAATATATGAGTTTTGCACCTATGAGTACATGGCTCATATGGTAGATGGGATATTATTTTTCATCCCAGCCACTTATTAACATCGAGTTGATGGCTTGATCTGAGGCCGCCACATAGAGGTACAATGCCTCATTTAGCTCAGGCCTCACCAACAGAGGAGGTTCAGCTAAATATTTTTTAAAATATTTAAAGGCTTGGTTGCACTCTTTGGTTTACTTAAATCCAAAGTTTTGTTTCAGCATTCTGAAGAAAGATGAACACTTATAGCCAGATCTGAATTAGAAGTGATTAAGTGTTGCCAATTGACCCATAAGTCTTTGCATCTCTTTGATAGAACTAGAAGACTTCATCTGTGGAATTGCTTAGACCTTCTCTGGGTTCGCTTCAATTCCTCACTCTAAAATGAGATATCTGAGGAATTTTCCTGAACCTGCACCAAAATTGCACTTTTATAGATTTAGCCTCATCTTGAATTGCTAAAGTGTGTCAAAGATTTCTTCAAGGTCTTTTAAGTGCTCCCTAGCTTGGAAACTCTTCACAAGCATGTCATCAACATATATTTCTACATTTTTGCCAAGCTGGTGCTTAAAAGCTTTTTTTCACCATCCTCTGATATGTTGCCCTAGTATTTTTTAGTCCAAAAAGCATTGCTATGTAACAAAAAGGTCCCTTAGTTTGTGATAAAGGTTGTCTTCTCTTCATCTTTGGGATGCATTCAAATTTGATGGTAGCCTGAAAATACATCTAAGAAACTTAGGAGTTGACATCTCGAGGTAGAGTCAATGAGCTAGTCTATTCTCTGCAAAGGATAGCCATATTTTAGGCAAGATTTGTTTAGGTTGGTAAAGTCAACAAATATTCTCTACTTGCCATTTGGCTTTTTAACCATCACCATATTTGCTAGCCACTCTAGGTAATGAACCTCACTGATAAATCCTATATTGAGAAGTTTGTTTACCTTTTTGGCTATTTGAGGTGATTTTTTCTATAATCAAAATATGATCATAATTGAAACTTGTATGCCACTAAATTATGACTCAAGTGTGAGTTTTAATTGAATCTATATCACAGTTAATTTTGACAAAAAAATGAGCTTAATTTGGATCTGAATTTGTAGAAAATTTGGGCTCAAACTGAGTGGGCTGAGTGAGTTGGATATTTATACCAAAATTAGACTCCAAATTCATCAAATAGCTAGATTAAAATAAAAAAATACAAAAAATTTATAAATAAGTCCTTGCATCATATAAATTCTTACAAAAAGGTCCTTGGCCAATTTTTTTTACAAATAAGTCCCTTGGATAAAAATTTATGAAAAAGTCCAATAAAATCTTGAAATTACAAATTGGCTTATGTAAATTCAAGGATTTGTAAATAGACCCCTCAAAATTTTATTTTTATAAATAAACCCTTAAAATCTTAATTTTTGGTAAACAAATTCCTCAAAAAGTTTTATTTACAATAAAATTTTATTCAAAAAAGACCCTAAAAACTTCAAAATTTTATAAATAAGTTTATTCTATAAAAAGACCCTTGAAATTTACAAATTTAAAATTTGGTCCAAAATTTTCCAAAAAAATTACAAATAACTCCCTCTTTTAATGATATTATAAAATGATACAAATTTGGTTTCACTTAGAATACTATTCATATTTCATCCATATCATTTTACAAATTTATCCAATCTCAAACATAACCATATTTGTACGCAAAATTCAAACACCTCATCCATATCTCCAACAAATATATTTAATCCAAAACATCCATATCCATATCAAAATTGAATTATATCTATCCCAAATTTTTCCTTTTTTTAAAAAAAGGGGGAGATCAAATTGGGTCTGTTCAAAAGTAAACTCAATTCAAACAAAACCCTAATTGGGGTAAATTAAATTTGAATTAAACTCTAATTAGGCCAAATTGGATTCAAATTAAATCCTAATTAGGTTAAATCTGGTCCAAATCAAACCCTAATTAGGTCAAATTGAACTCAAATTAAAAAAAAAAACTATATTGAGCCTGAATCTAAACCAGGCCAAGCCTGAACCAAAATCGAGTTAAACTAAATCAACTTGAACTTGAACCTAGATCCACTAAGGTTCAAACCCAAATCCATTAAGGGTTCAATATGGGTTAAATTTGAACTCATTAGCGGGTTGAACAAGGATCCAATAAGAACCCACTAAGGGTTGGATCCAGCATCCATAAAGGATCCATCAAGAACCCATCAAGGGTCAGATCCAAGACCCATTAAAGATCCAATAAGAACCCATTAAGGGTTTAGATCGAAGATCTGTTATGGATCCATTAAGAAACCAATAGGAGCCAACACAAGGTCAAGCTCAACTAGAATTGAGTTAGATCAGAATAAGGTCAAAATTGAGTTCTGAATATTAAATTGAATCAAATTATATTCAAATGGAGATAAAGTTGTGAACATCAAATTGAATCAAATCACACTTGAGCTTAAATCAAGTTTTAAATATTGAACTAAATTAGATCAAACTTAAACCAAACCAAGTCTGAATTTCAGATCAAACCAAACTAAAGCAGGCTTGAACTAACTCAGTCAGTTGGCCACATGTTGCATTGAAATAATGTTAACCAACAACATGCTTGAAGCCATTGGTCACACATCGAAGCTATGTCAACCTAAAAGCATTGGAAATGCTTTAAATCAAACTGAACAAAGGTGGGCTTAAACTCTCTTAGTCAGCCAGCCACAATGCCTTGTTCAAATGAAGTTAACCAACATTAAGCTTATAGTAGTTGGTCATACTTTGAAGTTAGTCAACCCTATAAGTCATTGATAACGCATCTTCCAAGCTAAGCCATCCCAAAAACATTAGCAATGCTTCAAATTCAATCAACAATAGGCCTAAGAGGTTGCTAATTATCAAATCAAACAAAACTAAAGTAGGCATGAACTTGCTTAGTCAATTAGAAAAAATGCCTTGTTCAAATAAAGTCAATAAAAAATAAGCTCAAAACCATTGGTCATACTTCAAAACTAGTCAACCCTAGAACTCGTTGATGATGCATCTTTCAAGCTAAACCAAAAGCATTGGGAATACTTCAAATTCAATAGGCAATGCACCTAAGAGGCTATCAATTATCAAATCAAATCAAGTTAAGGTAGGCTTGAACTCGTTTAGTCAGTTAGCCAAACGTTTTGTTCAATCAAAGTCAACCAATAATACACATGAAGCTGTTGGTCACACTTCAAATATAATCAACCCTAAAAGTTATTGATGATGTGTCTTCTAGGCTAAGCTATCATATGCTCGAAAGCCATTGGCAATGCTTCAAATTTAATTGACAATACACCTAAGAGGTCGTCGATCATCAAATTAGAAATAGTCAGCATCATCCAATATTACTAACCATATTGAATCAAGCTTAAGGTAGAATTGAACTTACTTAGTCAATTAGCCAAATGCCTTTTTTAAATGAAGTTAACTAACAACATGCGTGAAGCCATTGGCCATATTTCAAAGCTAAGACAACCTAAAAGCATTGACAATAGTTTAAATTCAATCGATAACACGCTCAAGAGGCCATCAATTATTAAATCAAACTGAACTAAGACAAACTTAAACTCGCTTAGTCAGTCAACTAAATATCTTGTTTAATTAAAGTTAACCAATAATACGCATGAAGCTTTTGGCCATACTTAATCAATAATAGAAGCCACCATTAATGGCACATCTTTCAAACTAAGCCAATCCAAAAGCATTAACAATGCTTCAAATTTAATCAATAACATAACTAAAAGGTCATCGATTATTAAATCAAACTACATTAAGATTGGCTTGAACTCACTTAGTCAGTTAGCCACAATGCCTTATACAAAAAACGTTATCACCAATGCCTCATCGACTAATGGAAACACTTGAAACCAAATGAAGTTATCATCAATGCCTTATTGGCTAATGGATACACTTCAAACCATGAAGTTATCGCCAAGTCCTTATTGGACAATGAAAATACTTCAAATTATGAAGTTATTGCCAAAGCTCAAAACTATCAAAGAAACGTTAGGCTAATCCTGACAAGCCGCCAACAATGTCATCCAATTAAGTTATCACCAAAGCTTAAAGGTATTAAAAACACTTCAAATTCCTCTCATTGCCTTCCATGTCCCACTGGATGACACCATTAAATCAAATCATCAACATCCACCAATGATCAAATTAGGACCTACCCAAGCTAGACTTTGCATAGTCTAGCACATGGGAGTGGGCCACTAGCAAACATCAAGCTCTTCCCATCCCTTTTCTTATTTTGTATTTGAATTTATTAAAATATAAAGAGGGTATGCCTTACTTAAGTCATATACCTTTTTTTTCATATCAATCAAATTATGCTTTCTTCTTCTCTTTTGTGTCTCTATCTTTATTAGTTAGGTTTCTCACTTTAGGAGACTCCTATTGATTATCGGGATAATTAACAATGGGAGCTTATGCTTGTTGGAGGTCATATTCTCACAATACCTGATTGCACATTCAAATCATCAAACTTTTGATTTGTTACTTCAAGGTTACTCCTCTTGGTCTTTGCTATTTCAATTGGTCAATTTTGATCTGATAAATTCTAGCATGCTCAGTGGGAGCTGATTCTTCTCCAAGTAGAGAAACTTAGTTAATATGGGCACACATAAAAAAAAGAAAAGCAAAAAACTGATGATTAGTTTTTCATTAAGAGAAATGAAAAAGGATATCATCAAGTGATTCTCCTACCCTTACACTATAAATCCTCAATAAAGAGTCTACATAAGAATCAATCAACTCCTCACTTCCTATTCACGGGGGCAACGACCTCCTATCTAGGAGCAACGACCTCCCATCTACAGAGCAAGGGCCATATTTATTCAAAGGGGCTAAGGCCAAATGCTATTATGTCAAACATTGATAAAAAATAACAATCATTGTAGGAGCAACTGAGTCCATATTAGCATTCATACTAGTCCAACTCCATCTAATTCGTGCATGGTGCTTTTGCTTTTACTAGCAGCATCACTACTTCTAGCATTGCTAATGCTACCATTAATTTAATCACTACTCCACTTATCCGATAGCTAGAATTCTCTTAGGCAAATTGCTTTAAAGACAAAAGTGCAATGATAAAAAAATAACCTCTCTGGAATCTCTTCTTAGAGGCAGTAGATTACCCTCCGAATGAATAAAAAATAACAAAGTCCCAAATGGAGAAGTCTCATATGAAAAATCAAACCAAGAGAGGTAGACTTAAAGAGTAAGAACTGATTAGCATTTGGAAGACCACAAACCTTAGCTCCTTAAAAAAGGAATGGAATTTCTTAAAAAAATAAGAACAAAAAAAATGAGAAAAAAATGAAAAGGGGAAGAAAATTAGATCGCATGCTAGAATTAGGAGGATTAATCCAGCCTCATCTTGGTGTATTTTTGACTAAGAAAAACCATCTAATGAGTAAATACTGGTTGGCATCTGTGGGTGTTAAACCTTGGAAATTAACATAAAGAGGCATATGACACAACTAAGGTTGCTAACTAAGGGGAAGAAAAACCATCAAAGTCAAGTTAAAGACACAACTAACCAGTAACAACATGGTAAAAGTAGTAAAGTTGCTAGAAAATAGATTCCTGAAGAAAATATTACACTAGGGAAAAGGTATAAGGAAAGGCTGATTGGTGACCTATCAACTTTTGAGACCAGATTCATCCTTCAACTTCAATGGGCCAAATTAAGTAGGAGGCCTTAATCAAACATGGAAGGATACTTCACTTGTCTACTAAAATATTTTCAAAAAAAATTTGAATATCTAGAAATTTACCTTTTAAAATAAGTATAAACACATATGCTTTGCATTATTTGCTTCTTCCAACATTGCAAAAAAAAAAAAACACAAAAATAAAAGAGATAGAGAACATTACTTTATAAGGTTGCTTCTCTCGAAGCTCACTTGCTAATATGGTATTCTAGAAGATGAATTATCAACTTAGAGTACTATAGTTTGACAAGCATCGATCAAAGTATCTACTTATTGAGTCAGCTAATCGTATAGCATGTCCTACTCCAACATGTCAATATGGTATTGTAGAAGACAAGTCTCATAAAAATAGCAACCTTTTGCTTTAATCTTTGACCTACCAAGACATGGTATGAACGCCATAGTGAAGATGTTTTAGAGTTTCTCTTAGGATAATCCTCCAAGCAATCAAAGTCAAATTATTTAGAGCAATTGGTCAAGTCATCAACCACTACCTAAAGTGATCGAGATTGGGGACAAACTTTTCCTTTAGACCCTAATTTTAGGGCCACTCTAACACAGGCTGGGATCTCTTTTCCCAACTGTTATCAAGTGGCAATCTTTTTGTTGTGGATGCAAGAGTCTAAGGCACCATTTGGTTCGAGATCAAGGTCAAGGTCAAGCTCAAGATCAAGACTAAAGTATAAAAAGGTAGTCTAGTCAAATTTTTGGTGTTTGGATGCTACTCTGGCTAGTGAATGGTTTAAATTTTTTTTTGAACCTTTATGCCCTTGGGTATATTATTTATTAAAGTTTGAATGAATAAATATAAGGATAATATGGTAGTTATTTTTTGAAGTAATGTAAAGATAGTCTAGCTATCTTTTTAGTGTTTGGATGGTAGGCTGATTAGGACAGGATGATCCTGATCCTAATCCTGAACTAAACACATCCCAACCCACCTATAAAGGAAAAATGGAACTCCTTTCGGTTAAAATGGGATGTTTCCCTCCAAAAACAAGCAACATACTTCTTTGCTATTGTATGTAAGGATGAAAATAGGAAATACTCACATCTAAATCATACAAGCATATGCAATAGCTCTCTTCCAAAAATGCATGATGAAGTCAGGAGGCATATAGTCAAATTATAAAATCCAAAAAATTGATTGGGTTCTATCCTCACCTCAAAATACTGGGGGCATTCTCCACCTTAGTATTTAAGAGATGTCTATCATCTTGGCATTTTAAGGAAACCAATGCATATGATATTTCCTATTGCTTCTATAATTGATAAATTGAGTCAAAAGTCATAAAATTCTTAACAAAGACTTCAAGCAGACCACTTATGTAGTGGTAAAACTAAATATATTGTTCTAAAATGGCAAAAGAAGCACACCATCTCCAATATGGTGAAATTAAGTCATCACCTCCAATATGTTGAAATCAAGCTTATCACCTTTAATATGATGAAATCAATTTTATTATCTCTAAAGAGGTACAATCAAATGGATTTACTATGAAATAATAAAATCAAATACCTCATCTATTAGGATTGTAAAGTCGAACGTGCTATTTCTAACATAGAAAAATCAAAGTAACAACTTTGAAAACTAGCCAAGTAAAGTCCATTTTTCGTAGTGATCAAGCTGGCAATTATATGACAATCAAGTCCACTTCCAAGTAACAAACTAAATTCATTCTGCGTGGTGATCGAACTTGCACCTTCATGATAATTAAGTCCATATTTGTGGCAAAAGTAAAGTTCATTTTGCATGGTGATTAAATTTGCATCTATATGCCAAATTAGGCCTACCTCTGTATGGAAAATTAAAGTCCAATCTTGTATGATGATCAAATTTGCATCTATGTTGCAAATTAAAGTTCATCTTACATAATGATCAAGTATGTATTTATATGGCAATTTAAGCCCATCTTGTGTGGCAATCGAGCCCACATTCATGTGGCAAATTCAATCCACTCTTGCATGGCAATCAAGCCTGTTTTTCCATAATAAATCAAATCTACTTTTGCATGGTGAATCACATCTATTTTGTGCGGCAATCAAGCCCATATTTATATGGTAAATTTAATCTACTTCTACATGGTAATCAAGCCTAGTAAATCAAATTCACTTGTATGTTAAATAAGTCCATCTTGTGTGATGATCATGTTTGCATTTAAATGACAAATCAAATTCACTTTTACATGGTCAATTAAGCCTGTTTTATGTGATGATCAAGCTCGTATTTAAATGGAAAATTCAATCGACTCCTGTATGGTGACCAAGCCTACTTTTATGTGATAAATCAAATCTACTTTAGCATGGGGATCAAGTCTATTTTTATGTAGGAAATCAAATCAACTTTCTTGTAGAAATTTAAGTCCATCATCATATGGCAAGTCAAGCCCACTTTTATATAGCAAATCAAGTTCACTTATTGTGGTAACTCAAGTCCACGCATGATAGCAACCTAAGTCTACTTCTAAGTGGCAACTGAAATATACTCTTTGTGACAAATTAAGTCCACTCTTATATGGTGGTAGTTCATGCCCACTCCATATGACAAACCAAGTCCACTCTCACATAATAAATTAAGTCTACTCTTACACTGCAAAATAATCCATCATCACATACCAGGTCAAATACACTTTCACATGGTAAAATAAGTCTATCGTTGCATGGCAAATCAAGTCTATTCTCATATGGTAATTCAAACTCATATAGTTAACTCCAAAATATTGATGCAGGGGTAAGTACTTGAAAATTATTTGTACCATCTCCTTTCATCAGAACTCGAGAAGAGGATGTGAAGGAACAATTTGTTTGAGGTGGTTTTTGTCACAATCAAAACATGATCATGTATAAATCGCATAGTATGGGTCTTAATTGTATAAATCGCAGTCAAATTTGACCAAAAATTGAGCTTAATTCAGATTTGAATTCTAAGAAAATTCGAGCTCAAGTCAGAGTGGGCTGAGTGGACTGGATATTTGAACCAAAATTGGGCCTAAATTTTATCCAACATCTAGACTAAAATGAACAAATAAAAAAAAATTTATAAATAAGTCCCTAGATCAAATAAATTCTCATGAATAAGTTCCTAAGATAAAATTTTATGGAGAAGTCCAATAAAACCTTGAAATTATAAATTAGCCTCCAAAAAATCTAGAATTTGCAAATAAGCTCTCAAAATTTTATATTCACAAATAAACCCCTAAAATCCCAATTTTTCACGAATGAAGCTCTAAAAAATTTTTGTTTACAAATAAGTCTAAATTTTATTAAAAAACCCTAAAAGCTTCAAAATTTTATAAATAAATTTTTTTAAAAAAACCCCTAAAATTTATAAATTTATATTTTGGTTCAAATTTTTTCAAAAAAATTACAAATACCTCCCTCAATTTAATGATATCACAAAATGAACACTCAAAATACTATTCATATTTCATCCATATCATTTCACAAATTTATCCAACTCAAACAGAACTATATCTACACTCAAAATTTAAGCATCCACATCTCCAACAAACAAATTCAATCCGAAGCATCCATATCCATATCAAAATTGAATTACATCTATCTCAAAATTTTCTCAAAAAAGAGGAGATTGTTATGAACACCCATCAATTCAAATTTTCAAAACAAGATCCATTTAATCTTCTTGGCACCTATAAAATCCATAGAGACCTACAAAAAAAAGCAAGAGTTTTTTTTTTCAGAAAGTACAAAATAGATCAAAACTAACCTGCAGAGTCATCTACGTTGCTTCCCACCTCATCAACGGTTGGGTCCCGTCGGACCTGACTATCTCCTCTCATGCTTGGCCTCAGAACTGTAGCACATTGCTAGCCCACCAAGCCCCATGCCACCTTCCTTTGCTCTCTGCAGTTGCCTCCAGCCCCATCCACATTGCCTCCAAGCTCCACGATCAGCCCACCTCGCTCATCGCCATTTGTTGCTATTCTGGCCAAAACCCCCTTACCTAATGCTTGCATAACTGCCTGCAGGATACCACCGCACCAAGCTCTTCTTCCCGCATCAGTCCCATCTCCTTAGCTCAGTCAGCCCCTACCATGATGCTCCCCACTAACACTCCTCACCTAAGGAGCTTGGATCCAACTAGAACTAGTTGGATCTAGCTATGATTCAAAGCAGAATGAGGCTGGCCTTGCACCAGCCACCAGGTGGATGAAGAGGGTTCAGGAGTTTTGAGGAAGAATAAATGAAAAAGGAGATGCGGTGAGGAAGAAGATGAAGAAAAAAAAAAGGAGTTGTGGTGTTCTGCGATTGAGAAGAAGAACCTTGGTGAAAAAAGAAAAAGAAGAACGTGGGTGCTTGCTCTAGGGGAGAAAAGAAGTATAGAAAAATGCAACAAATAAAAGGCCTTGAAGGGTGCTTGCTCACAGCATGTGGGGGAAGAAGAAAAAAAAATAAGAGTGCTGACCAGCTACAAAAAAAGAAGGAAAAAAACAAAGAAATTCTCTTACTTTGATTTTTGTGTCATCACTATTGATCTAGGATCAGCCTGCATATTCATTCAAAAGTTAACTTTGATCTAAGGCTCGCTCTTGGGCTTGCCCGAAAACTATTTTGGATGAATGTCAGCTTATAAGTTTGCCAAATGTTTATTTGAATTAGGGTCAGCCAGCAGACTCGTGAAATGTTTGTTCAGACTAAGGCTAGCTTGCGAACTCTCAAAACATCTATTTGGACTAAGGCCACATTATAAGCTCATTGAATGTCTATTTAAAGTAAGGTAAGCTTGTGAGCTCGCCAAACATATATTCGGACTAAGGTAAGTCCACAAACTTGCTAAACCTCTAATCAGACTGAGGCCAGCTTGGGAGATGGCCAAACATCTATTTAAACTAAGGTTTGCTTGCAAGCTCCTTGAATATCTATTCAGACTAAGGCCAGCCTGTGAGCTCACTGATTTTCTATTCAGATTAAGGCTAGCTTGCGAGGTTGTTGAACATCTATTCAAATTAATGCTAGCTTATAAACTCGTCAAACATCTATTTGGACTAAGGTCAGTTAGTGGGCTCGTCGAACGTCTATTTGGACTAAGACCAGTCTGTGGGCTTGTTGAACATCAATTTGGACTAATATCAGTTTACAAACTCACCGAATATCTATTTAGATTAAGGTTAGCCTATGGGCTTGTTAAATATCTTTTCAGACTAAGGCTAGCTTGTAAGCTTGCTGAACATTTAAATCAAGGCCAGCTTGTGGTCAACCCACGGTCGCCCAAATTCATCAGAACACCCTGAGGACTTTTGAACTAAATTGAATAAATTAAATCAATTAAATTAATTAAATTAAAGTGATTCAATCATATTGAACAAATAGAACCATATTTACATGAATAAATCACTAAATGGACTTAAGTCAATCAAATATATGGACTAAAACTCATATTGAACTAGACTTAAAACCAAATTGAGCTAATCCAAACTAAATTAGTTTAGACCCAACCCCAATCATCTTAATTTGAAAGTAAATTAAATTTGAACCAAACACTAATTGGGTCAAACCAAGTCATCAAACCCTAATTGGGTCAAACTAAATTTAAACTAAACTCTAATTGGGTCAAACCAGATTTGAATCAAACCATAATTAGGTTAAATCAAGTTCAAACTGAACCCTAATCGGGTCAAGTCAAACTCAAATTCAAATCAAAATCAGGTCTGACCTGAATTTGAACCAGGTAGATCTTGAACCAAAATCGAGTTGAACCAAATTGATTAGAACTTGAACCTAGGTCCACAATGGTTTGAATCCAAATCCAATAAGGGTCTAACATGGGTCAAACCCGAACCCATTAGCGAGTTGGACAAGGATCCAATAAAAACTCATTAAAGGTTAGATCCAACATCCATAAAGGATCCATCAAGAATCCATAAAGGGTCAAACTCGAGACCCATTAAAGATCCAATAAGAACCCATTAAGGGTTTGGATCTAAAATCCATTAAGGATCCATTAAGAAATCGATAGGGGCCAACACAAGGTCGAGCCTAACCCAAACTGGATTAGATCATACTTAGATCAAAATTAAGTTTTGAATATTGAACTGAATTAAATCAGATTTAAATTAAGATTAAGTTATGAATATCAAATTGGATCAAATTAGACTTCAGCCTAAATCAAGTTTGAAATATTAAGCTGAATCAGATTGTACTTAAACCAAACCAAGTCTGAATTTTAAATTAAATCAAACTAAGGTAGACTTGAACTCCCTCAATTAGTCGGCCACATGTTGCATTGAAATAAAGTTAACTGACAGCATGTTTGAACCTATTGTCCATACTTCAAAACTAAGCCAACCCAAAAGAATTGGCAATGCTTCAAATCAAACTGAACTAAGGTAGGCTCAAACTCGTTTAGTCAATCAGCCACAATACCTTGTTCAAACAAAGTCAACTAACAACAAGCTCATAACCATTGGTCACACTTTGAAGCTAGTCAACCCTAGAAGCAGTTGACAACACACCTTCTAAGTTAAACCAACCCAAAAGCATTGGCAACACTTTAAATTCAACTGAAAATATTCTTAAGAGGTCACCAATTATCAAATTAAATGGAGCTAAGGTAGGCATGAACTCAATTAGTCAGTCAGCCACAATACCTTATTCAAACAAAGTCAACCAATAACAAGCTTATAGCTATTGGTCATACTTCGAAGCTAGTCAACACAAGAAGCTGTTGACGATACATCTTCCAAGCTAAGCCCTCCTAAAAGAATTAGCAATGCCTCAAATTCAATCAACAATACACCTACGAGGCCATTAATTATCAAATCAAACTAAACTAAGGAAGGCTTGAACTTGCTTAGTCAATCAGCCAAACGTCTTGTTCAATCAAAGTCAACCAATAATACATATGAAGTTGTTGGCCACACTTCAAAGTTAGTCAATGCCATAAGCCTTTGATGATGCATCTTCCTGGTTAAGTCAACACATGCTCGAAAGCCATTGGCAATGCTTCAAATTTAATCGATAATACGTCTAAGAGGCCATAGATTATAAAACCAAAAATGGTCAACATAAGCTAAAGTTACTAACCCTATTGAATGAAACTTAAGGTAGGCTTAAACTTGCTTAGTCAATCAGCCAAATGCCTTATTCAAACAAAGTCAATCAATAATATTTGTAAAGTCATTGGCCGCATTGGCAACACTTCAAATTTAATCAACAACACTATCAAGAGGTGATCTATTAGCAAATCAGACTGAACTAAGGTGGGCTTGAACTCACTTAGTCAATCAACCAAATACCTTATTCAGTCAAAGTCAACCAATAACATGCACAAAGCTATTAGTCACACTTCAAAGTTAGTCAACCCTAGAAGTCATTGACGATATATCTTTCAACCTAAGCCAACCTAAAAGCATTGGCAATGCTTCAAATTCAATCGACCACATTCTTAAGAAGTTGTCAATTATCAAATCAAATTGAACTAAGGTAGGCTTGAACTCACTTAGTCAGTCGGCCATTGATGCCTTGTTCAAAAAACATTATTGCCAATGCCTCATCGGCTAATAGAAATATTTCAAATTAAATGAAGTTATCATCAATACCTTATTGGCTAATGAAAATACTTCACATTATGAAGTTATTATCAATGTCTTATTAACTAGTGAAAATACTTCAAATCACAAAGTTATCACCAAAGCTCAAAGCTATGGAGATACTTTAGGCTAATCTCGACAAGCCACCAGCAACGCCATACAATAAAGTTATCACCAAAGCTCAAAGTTATTGAAAACACTTCAAACCCCTCCCATCGCCTTCCTTGTGCTGCTAGACAACATCATTAAATCAAATCATCAACCTTCACCAACAATCAAGTCAGGACCTACCCAAGCCAGACACTACATGGTCTAGGACACATAAGTGGAGAAATAGTAAACATCAATCTCTTCCCATCCCCTTTTTTATTTTGTATTCAAATTGATTAGAATGTAAACTAAGGTTATGCCCTTGCTTAAGCGATGTATATTTTCTTTCATATTAATCAAATTATTCTTTCTTATTTTCTTTAGTGTCTTTATCTTTATTGGGTAGGTTTCTTGGTTTAAGAGGTTCCTAATGATTTTTGGGGTAATTAACAATAGAGACTTATGCTTGTTAGAAGACATATTCTCATGACACTTGATTGCATATTAAAATCACCATACTTTTGATTTGTTACTTTGAGATTATTCCTCAGGGCCTTCACTATCCTAGATAATCAATTTTGATCCCACATCGGCAATAGCTTTTTGGCATTTAGGGGAAAAATACCACTTCTTCTATTGACTAGTTTATAGTTCTTCGCCACTGCAAGTTCATGTTGTGCAACCAGAGGTTATATGCCTAGTAAGTCTTTGAGAGACCATGCTAAGACATCTTGACTTTTTTGCAAGAGTTTCCCAAGTTTACTGTAGAGGGGCTCTATGGGATTTGCTCCGAGCTTCAATATTCTTTTGGAGCCTTCATCAATGGTCAAGTAGATGAGCTATTCCATGTGTTTGGCATGAACCTTTATCAGGTTGGTGGTGGATTCCTTGACCTCTACAACCATTGAGTTTCTCCCTTTTTGGCTAATATTACTCTACCAGCAAGCCACCTTGCACCTCCTTGCAATGCTTTGATCTTCCCATACTTCACCTATGTCATGTTCAGTGAAAAATCTCATAACTAAATGAAAAGTAAAGATTACCACTTGGAGCTCGTTCAGTGTTGGATGACCCAGTACCATTTTTTAAGTTGAGGGAGTTTGAATCACCACAAACTGTGACTTAATCGTCGCACTCTTTGGCACCGAGGATCAAGAGTAGGTTGATTATGCAGAGTGAGGTAACTAAATCCCTCATAAACTAGGTTAATATCCCTATTTATGGTTTCAAATTTTGCTCAAATTTCATTTGGTCATAATCCCAAGTAAACAATATGTTGGTCAAGCTTCTTGTATCAATCATAATGCATTGCATGGAGTAGCCTTCTAGAATTGCCCAGATGACCAAAACATCATTATGAGGTGTTCAAATACCCTACAGATCTTTTGGCAAGAAGACTATGTCTCCATACTCAGGACAACAATGCTAACATTTGACATTCTCCCGCTCCTCCTGCACCCCAATGATGACCTAGCATTTGCCAACTAACATCGAGGCTTCACTTTACATCATTTTGCTCATTAGGATCATATTAAAGTGACCCTCAACTAGAGGATTTTGTGATTCTAGAGTTGGGTCATTTTGAGGAGAACCTTGTGGTCATGCTTCTTGAGTGGGGGCTTCTTCGATTCTCTCACCTCGCCAGATGAAGTGTCTCATGTGGCCCTTCCTGATCAGCCTCTCAATTTCATCTTTGAGTTGATGACACTTCTCAGTGTCATGGCCATAATCTTTAGGTAATATCTTGACATATCCAAGTTTTGCTTGCCTGCACGAATAGGTTAAGGTTTCCTCAAGTAATCCTATGCTCAACCTGAGCCAATACTTCGGACCTTGAGTTATTCAAGGGAGTGTATGTTTGGAATTTAGGTTGGCATTCTCACCATTTGACCCTTTATTTCTTGGTTTCTGGAGGCTTGGACTCCTGAGTTTATTTTCTCATTTGTGTCACTTTTGGATTCCTTCTTTGTCGACACTATTTCTTCAATATTAACATGTTCCCAAGATAATTGGATGAATTATGCTAAGCTTCTAGGAAGTTTGCGGGCCACATCATAGGCCATCTAAGATTATCTAACTTTGTTGACTGCTACTGCTAGGATAATAAAGTTGCTAGCTCAGAAACTTCCAGCCATGCTTTATTAAACCATGCTAATTATTCCCTCAAGCTCTCTCCTTCCTTGTGCTTTAGAGTTAAAAGTGTAGAATGGTTCTTTCACTAAAGTACTAGTGAAATAAACTACCCTACAAACCTATTAGCAAGGTTATCAAAGCAAGTGGTTAAGCACCTCAAGAGACTAGAGTATGTGATTATGTTCCTTAGGAGGCTAGAGTACCAAGTTCAAACTAGGACTTGAAATGTCATTGGAAATGCCTTGCACATAGTAGAGCCCCATGCACCTTGGAGGATTATGGCATTCTAAAATGTACTCACATTGTCAATAAGATCTTTCAAGCCATTATATATCTCATAGGGTGGTGGGCGAAAGTTCAGTTGTACTTGAGAACATGCAATTTTAGATATGAGTGGTGTATCATGCCTCATTAGGTTTATAAGGACTTGTATTTCAGATTTGTCTTGAGTAGTGTGGGATGTAGCCTTTCCTTAAATGTGTTGTATATCTATGGGTGAGGCTTGGCGTACATGAGTGTAGTATGTAGCCTCATTGGTTGGGCCATAGGTAGGATTGTATTCTTCGTAACCCCTTGAAACTTGGTACCAAAGTGGAATTCGAACCGAAGGACCTTGATGCCTACTCGGAGGCAATTGGCACTTAGCATGTGGGTGGGACTCATTTTACTAATTCTGGGCCTGATTTTACAATTGTTGTGTTTGTAGATTCTATATAGCCTACACTTTGGCTTCTAGTAATTGAGTCATTTGCTAAACTAATGTAGTTAGTGTGAGAAATTTTTGTCAACTCATTGAGTTTGAGGGGTCATGGGTACCTTAAGGACAGTTGGCAAAGGGGTTTTCCAAGTATCTTATTGTTTGAGTGGTTGAATTACTAAGTTGACTTAGTTAATCAGTTCACTTGACCTCTTGATGGAATTATGTGACTCTGTTGGTGTGGGAGTGGCCTGTCTCCCAAGCTGATTTTTGGATGTCGATGCCCTTATTGTTAGAGGCATGGCTGAAATTTTCTAGATATGCTAATAGAGAAAGGCGACAGGGCGAATTTCAATGAAAGCACCAATTTGTTGATGGAGCCTAGTTTTGCACTAATTTTGGTCTGGAGAACTCCTTGAGATTAGATATGCTAAACCACTCCTCCATCAACCTTCACAAAGAAAAACTATGAAGAGGACAACTGGGAACTCTCCGACATCATTCACTCCAATGCTTTTTATAATATGCAACAGAGATCTGTCACATTGGTATCCTCTAATTTCAAGTAAGTATTATGCTAGATTTCTTGTAATGGATAGCTGCCAATCTTGGATCCTTTGGGATTGACTTCTTCAAATAACTATAGATTAGGTACCATAATTATATGATGATTGGTTATAAGTCAATCAGAATATCTGAGCCTACTAATAGCCTCAACTAGATTCCCCATGGAATTATGGGCCACTATGTGAGTTCATTGTTGAGTTGAGGTTACCAAGCTCATTACTCAATTAAGCTTTTATCCTGGAGATATTAATTTATTGCTCAACCTTTGGGCTTGGTCTTGATAGCTTTTCAACTTAAAGAGTCTACTTTGGTTAACTACCTTGGAGGTTGACCCTTAGTTACCTTAGCTAGAATTCACTTCGGAGGTTGACCATCTATCACCTTGACCGTTTTCCCAAATTTTGGTTTATGCTTACCTAACTTCACTGAGCTAGTCCTTGTGATTGTGAGGTATTATCAAAGATAAAGCGAAAATCAAAGAGCTGCCTTTTTGGAGTGGGTTGGGGAAAATTTCTCAGTTACCTTATCTTGGAGAGAGGAATCAAAGTATACCTTGGGCAAATCAAGGTTGCCATGCAAATGAATTCCTTGAGCTTAGCCAAGGAGATGCAAAAACATAGACATCATGTAGCCATGTTGAAGAAGTGCCTAGCCTCCTTCAAGGCACTCAAGCAAAAGTTTGGGTATGAATGAACAAATGAATAACATCAGCCCTTTGAGACCATAAAATAGTATCTCTCCGAACCTCCTCTACTAGCTAGACCTGAAAAGAATGAATCATTTTATCTTTACGTGATAGCTTCAAATCAATTTGTTAGTTTAGTGCTAGTAAGCAACCAAGATGGAAAGTAGCATCTGATATACTATGTGAGCCATATACTCATTGGAGTAGAGTTTTGGTACCTATTGCTGGAGAAGTTGGCCTATGCAGTTGCCTTGGCTACTTGGAAGCTTTGACTATACTTCAAGTATATTTTGTTATGTTGATGAACCTTCTACTTTGGCATACACTATAGAAACCAAAAACCTCCAAAAAGTTGCTTCAATGGTCTAATAGTTTGATGTTACTTTTGAGGCTCAGAAAATTAAATCCTAAGCCTTGGTAGAATTTGTGGTGGAAGCTACTTTGTACCCCATTGGACCTAACACTAAGCCATGAGAAGTTTGGGCAGATGGCTCATCCTGTCAGTCGAGTAGTGGAATTGGTGTTGTACTGATAAGCCTAGATGGAGGAGTTGTGGAATATTCAACTCTGCTAGAGTTCTTTGCATCAAACAATGTGGCCAAGTATGAGGCATTTCTTCTTAGGCTATGGGTGGCATTAGGGGCTAGGGCCAAGAGATTAGAGGTAGTTAGTAACTCTAAGCTTGTGTGCTTGCAGGCAAGGAGAGAATATGAAACAAAGGACCTAGTGATTATTTAGTATTTGGCTAAAGCACAAAAGCTCATAGAGAAAATGGATGGAGTGGGGGTGTGCTGAGTGCTAGGGATAATAATGTAGAGATAGATGCTTTAGTATGTCTAGCCTTAGATTTGTCAAACTCATAGCCTAGTAAATCTTTATGAAAAATCTCAAGCAATTGAGCTATTCTGCTACATCCAAGGTAAACACTTTGGTCAACAAACCATGTGAGATGGACGCCATAATAAGCTACATCCATCAGGTAAAGTTATCTAAGGATTCAAAAGAAGCTTGGCAAATCAAATGGCTAGCACCAAACTTCATCTTAGTGGAAGGAGTCTTACACAAAAGGTCACTCACTTAGCCACTCCTTCATTTCTTAGCACCATTTGAAATCGATTATGTTCTGTACAAAGTGCACAAAGGAAGAGATGGATGAGTCTTATCTTACAAGCTTCTTAGAAGAGGATATTATTGGATAAACATGGCTGCCAAAGTGACTGAGCTCATCTCAAAGTGCAAGCAATGTGAAAGACATGCCTCAATGTACTACAATCAGGTAGTTAATGTCCAACAAACACAAGTTGTCTAGCCCTTCAAACGGATAGATATCTTATGTCCATTTCCACAAGCCTTAGGACAAGTAAGTTCTTAGTAGTAGAAATTAGCTACTTCACTAAATAGGTAGAAGTTGAGCCATTGCCCATAATTACCAAGAAGAAGATCCAGGAATTCTTCTAATAGAGTATCATCTATCGATTCAAACTACCCTAGATATTGGTCATAGACAATGAAATGTAGTTTGATAACTCAAAATCCAAAGTGTACTGCAACAACCTCCAAATCAAGCAGAAGTTCACTTCAATGACATACCCATAGTCAAACAGCCTAGCTGAGGTAACAAACTGAATCTTTCTTTTATGGTTAAAGAAGCACTTGGAAAGAGCAAAGGGGGCTTGGGTCGAAAAGCTGCCACATGTGTTATGGTCATACAAAACCACGTGATTGGGGAGCTGCCATTCATGTTGGTACACAGAGTTGAAGCTATCACCCCCATTGAAATTGGCTTCTTTTAGTCTAAACCAAATATAATCCTGAGGTGAATGATGTGAACCACATAGCTGAAAAAGATCTCCTTCTAGAGGTTCAAGAAAAAGCTCACACGAAGGTGGCAAAATATCAATGTCAGGCGACTTGATATTGCAATGCTCGAGTATGAGATTGAGAGCTACAATTAGGTGATTGGGTGTTTCAGCATGCTAACCTTGTCTACCAAACTGCTAGGAAATTGTCTCCAAACTAGGAAGGACCCTACAAAGTAGCTTAAGTTGTGGTGTCTAAAGCATTCAAGTTGGATTATCCAAATGGCAGGGCAATGCCTCGCACTTGATGTGTTGATAACCTAAAAAGTTTTTTCTCATTATAGAGTTATAGTGCTCTTCTAGACTTTTTACTTGCAAGGTCAAAGAAATAACTCAAAGATAGTAACAAGCTTAACTGAACCAAATATCCCCTAGTCACACACTTGCCTGAGACACAAAGACATAGCTCCAGGTGATGCACCTGCCCAAGACACAAAGACCCAACTTCACATCATGCACCTGCTCGAGGCTTCAAGACCTAGCTCCAGTCATGGACTTGATTGAGGAAAATAGGATATTAGCTGAATGCTAGAATGTTAGGTGAATGAGACTTCACTCGGAATTTGCCTTGCTAGACATGATTTTTTAAAAAAATTTAAAATATTTGTTGTAAAGGATGAATTCAGCTAATTGGTCATCTCAAGGTAAAACTTAGGTGATTATTGAAAAGCTCAAATGATAAATCTCAGATTAAAAGTTTTTAATCAAATAGGTTATTTGCCATGAGATGGGATTTGAAAGTTTTTTTGGATAAAATCATTTTTGATTCAAGTGATTGATTTTATATATACTGATTTGAAGTTTCTTTAGGCTAAAATCATAAAGGTTGGTTCATTGTGGTGAAGTTAATACTGAGCTAAAATGTGTGTTGAATTATTATTACATTAGTTGGCAACAAATTACACAACCACATCTAATTCAAATTTGAATTAAAATTCGAATCACATCCAAATCAAAACTTGTGACAAAATAGAATTTCGTTAATATTGGAGCAAAAAGAGTTACATATATGAGAAAAATAAACAAAAGCAAGTACAAACCTTAGTTATTATGCCCAGGCGCTTTGACCTTCTTCTCATCCTCCCTGAGTGAGAAGTCTAAATTGAGACTTTCATCCAACTCCTTGCCTCCTCCAAGGTGGGATCATTTAGGATCAACTCCTCGCATTCTTGATTGAGATTGAGTATCCTCTCTTTGTTGTATAGCTCTATGCAAAGGTCCACCGGGTTGAAATTGAGGGCTTGGTAGGAGTGCACCATGGTGTCCCGGCAACACAAGTAGCCTTCCTCAAATGAGTCAGTGGAGAGTTGCTCACAAGATGAAAGGTTCTCAGCACTGGCCTTGGAGTCGGTTATGACCTTGTCCCTTGTTTGCTCAAGGAGCTGCATGAAGTCTATGCTCTAGAGGAAGAGAACCACTACATCCACCTCGACCTTCTTTAGCTTAATGTCTTACTAGGATAGGAGCTGCACCAACTTCATTCAAGCAAAAGCAAGCTCGATTTGGAGGGTATAGGAACCCCTTGCATCTGAATTTATTACATTACCCTTATTGGCCAATCTCAATATGGAAATATTACGCCTATAAATTTTTGGTGGCTCGCAACTATTAGCTCAAGAACTCATGAGACAAATCCTATATGTTCAAATAACTATGTTTCCCTGATCCATCAATACAAAAGCTGATTTCTTAGCCAAATTAGCCAAGGCACTAGTTGATCCTGATCAAGGAGAAATTCTAATCACAGTTTGTACAGATAAATGATAAGCTCAATCTTCAGTATCAAATACAAGAAGACTAAATTTAAACTAATAGAAGAGGTCATAGATTAGATAATACCATTCAACAACTGTCTCAAAAGTGGAGAACTCCCGAAAGATAAATCCACAAGGATACAACTGAGAAAGAGAGCTATGTGCTTTTTTGTTTATCAATGATACTCTTTATAGAAGATCCTTTGATCAACTACTTCTAGGCTATCTCTCAAACAAAGAAGCCAAAGAACTCATGTATGAAATGCATTTTGGGGTTTGTGGGGCTCATCAATTGGGTGTGAAAATGACGAGAAAGATCAAGTGCATGGGCTACTATTGACCCACAATGGTGGAAGATTGCATTAAATGTGTGAGAAAATGTCACTTGTGCCAAATTCACGGTGACTTCATTCATTGACACCCAAACCATCCATATCCAACAATGTCCTTATGGCCATTCAAGGTAGGGGGTATAGATATTATCGACCCAATTGAACCATCTTCTTCAAGAGGCTACTACTTCATACTAGCAATGACTAACTATTTCTCTTGGTAGGTTGAAGCGATTTCATTAAAAGAGGTAAAAGTGAAAACTATTGATTACTCTTTATGAGAAAATATCTCATACCGATTTGGTGTCCCTTAAAAGATCATTTTCGACAATGAACCGTTCTTCAGAAGCTTCAAGGTATGATGATTCATAAATTATCATAAGATAGATTGGAGATATTCATCCATCTATAATGCAAGAGCTAATGCCCCTACTGAGGTATTTAATAAGACCCATTCCAAGATATTAAAAAAAGTTGTTGTAAAAAATAAGAGAGATTGACACCAAAAGCTTTTTGAAGTACTGTGAGTTAATTACACCACCTATCAAACTCCTACTCAATAAATGCCATATATATTGATGTTCGAGATTAAGACAATCTTGCCACAGGAAGTGCAAATCCCCACTTTAAGGATTTCTCTATATGAAAAAATCACAAGAGAAGACAATGTTCATCTTTGTCTTGACTATATAGACTTCTTGGGGTTGGATTTGAGCCAATTTTGATTTGGGTTGACCCAATTTGAACTTAATTGGGGCTTGGGTCTAAATCAATTTGACTCGGATTAACTTAATTTGGATTTGGATCCAATTTAATTTGAATTTTAGTCCATTAATTTGATTAACTTAGATCCATTTGGTGATCTATTTGAGTCAAATTGGCTTATCTTAATCAATTTAGCCAAATTGACTTAGTTTTAATTTGATTAAGTCAATTATTCTAATTGATTTATTTTAATCAATTTGATTTTTTGATTAGAGAGTCTTGGCGTTGTCAATTTATCAGAATGATGTTGGGTGAGCCTGCAGGCTAATACTGGGTTGACTTTCAAGTGAGCCTATAAGTTACTATTTAATTAATTTAAACTTCAAGCAATCCTGCAGTTTGGTATTGAGTCAATTAGACTTTTAGGTAAGTCTGCAGACTAGCCTTGAGTCTTTTTAACTTTCAAGTGAGTCCAAGATTGACATTGAATTTGGATTAGTTTTTGGACGAGCTTGTGGGTTAACCCTAAGTTGAATTAACTTTTGGGTAAGTTTGCAGGCTGGTCATGAATTTAAATTAGCTTTTGGTCAATCTCACGAGTAGACCCTAAGCCAAATTGACTTTCTAGTGAGCTCATAGGCTAACTTTGAGTCTGAATTGACTTTCAGACGAGTTTGTAGGCTAATCCTAGGCCAAATTGACTTTCGGATGAGCCCATAAATTAGCTCTAATTCAGTTGGTGAGAGCATGAAAATTGAGTTAGCATTATTTTTTTTTGAGCAATACTTTTTTTATTCTTCTGCCCTTCGCAACTGGCCCAAAATTTTTTTCCCACGTTGTCACAACTTTTTTTTATATTTTTTATATTTTTCTTTCTTTTCATTCCTCATTGTGGTGTTCGTCCACTTTCTCTCCCAAACCCTACTGATCCTTCACTTCTTCGAGCAATGGCTGATCGCTACTCCTCTTTAAATTTGTAGTTGGACATGGCCAGATTTGACCAAGTTCAGCCATGGTTTGCAACGGACGACAACAAGGAAACCTTGGGTTGGCAAGGCATGGTCAAGACTGCTAGAGACAGTGTGGATGACCCAGGATTACATTATGTGGTTGGAGTGGGCTAGTACGGTGAGATGGGTGCGATTCGAGTGGGCATGCTGAGTTGGGGGCTTCGTGTAGTGAGACAGAGGTCTTGGCAGTGTAGATGTAGTAGTCAGTATGGCAAGACCAGTGCAGGGAAACTTGGCACCATCTCACTAGCACAGTGTGGATGAGGTGGCCAGCACGGTGAGGTCACCTATGCAAGTCACTCAGAGCGAGGACGTCAGCTTGGGGCTTGCAGCGTGCAGCAAGGCTAACCTTGCTTGGGTTGGTTGGGTCAATGAATAATTGGGCATGATGGTTGACAAAGCAAGGTGGTGGATGTGGGTGCCATCGAAGATCCGGCCAATGGTGCTTAGGGGTGCCAGCATGGACGCAAGCTGCCTATGGAGATGCAAGATAGCCTCGTGGGACTATCACACGAGTCAGACCACCGAAGTTGGGTGTTGATGCTCAGAAGTGGGCAATTATTGATGGTGCAACCACGATCAGGGTGGACAAGACAGTGAGGATATGAGTCAGGGCTGAAGCTCCCTTGCAGGAGTAAGAAAGGCAGAGAGAGGAAAGAGAATAGTGAGCCAAAAAAGGAAAAGAAAGGCAAGAGATTACTCTTGCTTCTTCTCTCTTTTCTCGTTGTTTCTTCCAATTAATTTTCTTTCCTTCTAATCCCTTATTCCTAATCTCCCTTATACTCTATCATTTGTTTTGCAAGCTTGGAGAGGTTTTTATAGGGTTATCAAGATTGGATCGAACTATATTTTGAATTTTTTTTGAATGTGGATATTGCGATCTATTTGGATATGGATGTGTGAAATGTTTCGGAAATGAATATTATGATAAGAAAATATTTGAAGATTGTCTTCAAGTGTGATATCAAATTTATAGATGGTATTTACAAATTTTTTAAAAAAATTTAGAACAATTTGTAAATTCATAAATTTTAAGATTGTTTATAAAAAGGACTTGTTTGTAATATTTTAAACTAGGTCATTTTTCTAAAATTTCATTTGCAAAATAATAGAATTTAGACTTAAAAAATATTTGAAGGGTTTATTTGCGAAAAGCAAAATTTTAGAGGTCTATTTACGAATATGGTATTTTTGAGGGGCTTTTTGCAAACCCTAGGTTTTGTATGGGCTATTTTATAATATTAGGATTTTTATGAATTTTTCATAAAAATTTCCATCTGGGAGGAGGAGGAGGAGGAGGAGGAGGAAGAGGAGAGGGGTGGGGGGTGTTCTATTCACAAGAAAAATCTAATTAAAAACCTTTTTGTATGATTTATTTGATCCAAGGATCTATTTGTAAAAAAAATTCATATTTTCATTTTGCCTAATATTTTGGATGAATTTGGGACCCAATTTTAGTTCAAATATTTGGCTCACTTAACTCACTTGAGTTGAATTTAGTTTGAGCCCAAATTTCTCATAGTTTAGGTCTGAATTCAGCTCAATTTGATACCAAATTTGACACAACTGAGGTCCAACTGAAGCTTATATTTGAGCCATAATTTAGTAGCATTTAAGTCTTTATTCTAACTAAATTTTGATTAAATTTAGTTTTTATTGAAATTGACCCAAATAAAAGATGAAAGGTAGGAAGATTCATTAAAGTGGACAAGAAGTTACAACGATCCTCTGTTGCAAAGCTTCCAAGTCACATTGCTAGCCAGTTTTTGTATACAATTATCTAAAGATATTGCTCATTTCAGTTAATGCATTAGCCACATTCTTCTTAGAAAGATAAACTCTCATTACGATTAGAAATAATTGTTGCATTAGTATATGGTAGTCATGACTCTTAAAACCTAGTATCATCGATCCTTCATATTCACGTGTCCAAAAATATGCATAACCATAGGGTACTTTCATGTTTTTCAGGATAACGAGGAATACATCCTTTTCTTGTTTGCTTATAGTAAATGGAATAGGATGCAAGTAAATTTTACTACCCTCTCTTCTAGATGTAGTGTCTTCCTTATCCTAATGCCTCTAAGATCTAGTTTTGTATTTAGATTGTCTTTTGACTTTGGAGTGCCTAACAATGTCTACAACATATTATCGAGTAAATTTTTCTCAATATGCATAATATTAAGATTATGGTGAATACACAAGGTGCTCCACTATAGTAAGTCAAAAAACATACTTTTCTTTTTCTTGTTGTTCTTGAGCTTTAATGTGACATTTACAGTTCTTTTGGTCCTTCTCCTTTTCATGGATGAGAGTAACCCTACATACATTTTTGTCTCATTTAGTATACTAGTAACTTCATTCAACATATCCTCCCTGGAAGAACAAGAGGGAGGATGATCCATGCTCACATTTTCCATCGAATATTACCTTCTCTAGTCGAAACTTATGATCTACAGGAAAAACTTGACGATGACACATATAGTATAATATTTAACCATGCTTCAACCAATGAGATCACACATTCTTCTCATAGATTGGACAAGCCTTCTAAAATCTTATCATATATCCAAACAAATATACATGTACAAGAAAACCATTGATGGTCAACATTAGTGTTGTATGTATATAAAATATCTCTTTTTTTGCTTACATCATATGTTAGCACACTTGGTTCCCATAATTCATTCAATTTCTTCTATCAATAGTTGTTAAGATAAATCAATATTATTTCCATGGCCTCTTAGACCATCAATGAACATTGATAAGATGATGGATGATTGCTTCATACATGACCACAGAGGCAAATTATATGGAACCAATAACATGGGCTATGTGTTGTACGATATGCTCATTGTCTTAAAAGAGTTAAATCCATCTAAAGCTAATCCCAATTGTACATTGTGAACATAATTTACAAACTCAAGGTACTTATGATTAAAATCCTTCCATGAATGCTGCAATGATCCATCTATTATACGACCTTCTACATGCCATCTTATATGTAGAGTTATGTTCTCTGACATGAAAAGCCATTATAATTGCAGCCTTAGAGGAAAGAACCAAACCACCCTATCTAGTATATTCTACACTTCCTAACCATCCTCATCACCTTGAGTCTTGAATTTCTTGTACCATGGTGATTTACAATGTTTGCAATATGTATCTATTGTACTCTCATTCATGTAGAGCATGCAATGATTGGGACATGCATGAAACTTTATATACTCGAGGCCCATCTCTTTTACAATATTCCACACCTCAAGATAAGAACTTGAGGATGAACATAGCTTATGGAATGTCTACTTCAAAGTTTCCACTCGGATACCAAATGACTTGTTGCTTCATTAACACTTTGTCTTCACAACCAAAACTTGCAAGATGAAGAATAAAAATGTGAAATTCTTGCATCTCGAGTATAGTTCTTTGTTAGCTTCATTCTGTATTTTCAAGAATTTCATTTTTTTTAATGAGATCTTATGTTGACATTTCTCCACTTGCAACACTTATGCCTTTGGTGAACTCCGGGAGACCAAATGCATCACGGAGTAAATATTTGATGTTATCCCCATCTTCATCATTCACTGCAACTCTCTGCAGCCTCTCTATGCTCCTTTTTCTTGCAACACCATGGCTCTTCTCCGTGAAACATCCAATTAGTAAATAATTCATTCCATCCTCTTACTATTACGTGTTCGTCAAATTCTTTTTGTGTTTGGTTGTGCACGTTCAAATAATCAATGAAATGATACCTTAACCTCTAATCTAACCTTTTGTTCCTATAGGCATACTCAAGAAAGGTATTAACTCTTTCTGTGTATCTCTAGTTTAGCATATTCTTTATCTTGGTCCAACTTTTGTCTATTGGGCTAGCCACCAAGAATGTGTACTCTCTAAAATTAAATCAACTTTATAATTTAGATGACAAATTAATCAAGAAATTATGTACACATATATTTTCATATAATTTTAGATGTCAAATTCTATATAGTTTAGATACCAAATTACATTAGTCTCATTGTGTTCTCCCATGTTTTCTCGATGTCATCCCCATGTTCTACTCATGTTCTACTGCTGTCATTCCCGTGTCCTACCCATATTCTCCCATGTTCTCTCTATGTTCTCCCATGTTCTCTCCGTGCTTTCTCATGTTCTACTCGTGTCTTATCCATATTCCCAATTATATTCAACCCATCTTCTCTTGTGTTCTTCCGTGTTCTCTTGTATCCTACTCATGTCCTATCTATATTTTTCCATGTTCTCCCATGTCCTACCTATGTTCTCCCATATTCTCCTATGTCCTATTTGTGTCCTTCCTCTATCCTACTTGTATTCTCCCATGTTCTACCTATGTTTTCATAATGTCCAACCCATGTTCTCCTATATTCTCTCATGTTCTACCTTGTTCTCCCATGTCCTACTCTTGTCCTACCCATGTTCTCCCTGTATTCTCCCATGTCCTACTCATATTCTACCCATGTTCTACTTTTGTTCTTCCATATTCTTTCATGTTCTTACTATGTTTAATTTGTATTCTCCTATATTCTCATCATGTGCTCTTGTGTCCTACTCGTGTTCCCTCATGTTCTTCTCTTCTCCTATTGATGTTCTCCTCATCCAACCCATGTTCTCCCATTTTTTCCCTATGTTTTCTTATGTTCTCCTTGTGTTTCTCCATGCCCTACCCATGTCCTACCCATTTTTATTCATGTTCTCCCCATATCCTACCCACATTCTCTCCCTATTCTCTTGTATTCTCACAGTGTTCAACTTATGTTCTCCTTGTTCTCGTTGTGTTCTCTTGTGTTCTACTCATATTCTCCCATGTTCTTTTTGTATTCATCTCATATTCTCCCTTTGTTTTCTTGTGTTCTCACCATGTCATCTCCCATGTTCTCTCGTGTTCTACTCATATCCTGTCCATGTTCTCTTTGTGTTCCCTCATATTCTTATTGTGTCCCACCCATGTTTTCTTGTGTTTTTTGCATATTCTCCCATGTTATCCCATATCTAAAGAACAAATTAATTCCAAAAAAGAGTTTTAAGTAAATCCTTATCCTCTCCAACAATGACTCGAGATAAGGAAAACAAGAAAACTTATAACTTTTAAAAAATAAATAAAACCAACCAATGATAGTAAAATCCTACAACTAGCTGTAGGATATATAAAAATACAAATTTTCTGTAGAATATATAGGTCTTCCTCAAGAGAGAGAGAGCAATGGAGAAGTCCACCACCGAGAGAAGAAGAAAGGGAGAAATTGCAAAAGAAAAAGGAACATTTGAGGTAGGGGAGAAAGATAAGGAGAGAGAGCTACGACATACCACAAGTGAGGAGGAAGAGTGGAGGTGGAGGAAGATCAGACTTGTTGTAGCTAGAGGTGGAGGTGGAGGAAGAAAAAGGTTGACTCAACCTGGTGGGTTGGTTTAAAATTAAATTTTCCTAGCATTTTTTTATAGAATGCCAGGAATTCCCAGCATTCTACGATGTACGATGAGAATTTTCAATGTTCAATGTTCAATGCAAGGTATTCCTTGAATACTGGAAATTCTTGGCATTTTCTAAACTACCATCCTTACACCACCAAAAATACCCAACATTGTTGTAATTTTTAATACTATAAAATCATTTGTTTCCCCTTCCAATCCCATTAAATCATAAACAAACTCAAATTCATGCCACATGTAGCCACACATTTTTTATGTCATATCCTTTCTACCTTGAAAATAAGATTGATGAGGGATAGGGATGGTGGCATCCACGTGTGTACCAATGATAAAACCAATTTGATCTTGCATAATAAAAACCAGTTCAAGCGTTGAAGTAATGCAAAAGCAATAATATGAATATAATCAATAGTTCTATATGAAAATATGGGTATGAATTGGATTTGCTCTTCAACTCTAGGTGAGACTTTCTAGTGGGTCAAGACATAATCATCTCTAATATTCTCAATAGCCTTCAACATTTCATTGAAATGCCAATTCATAGCTTCATCAAAATGTATAAACCAAGTTCTCATGGTCCTATTCATTGTGTTGTATCCCACAATATGCAAAAATATAGCCACTTGTTTCTTGATGAACATATGAACTATGTCACGTAGCAATTCAAGGTCTCAAAATATATGTGATAATCTAAAAAGAAAGGGTTGACTGCAGTCTTATGTGGCACTCAGAACCATCAACTGCAACATACAAAAGCTATGGAAATGTCTCATTCAATTAATTTATCTTTGATGACAGGAATCAACAATTAATCATTATTTTTGCCTCCTTTTCATAGTAATAAAATCCACACAATGACAAGGGTTATATAAGCCGCTACAAACATAGCTAATTACTGATGTCTATCCTTATCAATCCAAAATAATCAATCAAATACATTAACATCAAAGCCAATTCAAAGTAAAAAAAAAATAAAAAAACTAAAAGGCCAAACTTAATTTTTAAGAACAATAATAAAATTGGAATGAACTAGTCATTGAAATTTTGTTTATAAGACAACATCACAAGCAAAAACAAAAATCCAAGATTGATCCTAAAACTCATGAAATTTTAACATATTGCAGAAGAAGACGAAGGTGGTTCTTGTCTACCATGATCTTCAAAAGGTGTTGGATGATAAAGAAAAGAGGATGATGAAGATGAGCAATGAAGATTGGGAGGAGTTAGTTCAGACCATGGCCAAGGAGGTGTTGTACAATATTATCAATAATGAGACAATAATGGATGTTTGCATAAATCTCAAGAAGTTGTGCAAATAAAAAAGCCTCATGAACAAGCCACACATAGTAAGCATCACCTAAATACCTTCAGGAAGATTATAAATAATATTTTGAAAGTTCAAATGAAGTTAGAAGAAGATGACAAAGAGTTGATTCTTTTATGCCTCTTTCCTTCATATAATTATATACTTAACACTATTCTCTACGGAAAAAAAATGCTCGACGTGGAGGAGGAGACTGTTAGTCTCTCTTCTGACAAGATAAGGAGAAACTCTAACATCAAAATTGATATTGGTGAAGGAATGGTGGCTTATGATAGAGGAAGATCAAAGGAATATAGAGAAGGGGGCAATGGTTGAGGTCAAAATCAAAGGTGAAAGTACAATGTTATTTACATAAGAAGTGTGACCACTTAGGAGGCATTATCGAGATGGCAGATAATACTTTTGAGAATATTGTGGATAAAAACACTCTCTCAATTTTTGTAGACATTAGTATTTCTAGCGAGTTATATTGAATTGTTGTTATCATGTTTACTCGAAAAAGGATTGATTTTTTTGTTATGAAAAGAATAAGAAAAAAGGGATTGTTCGATTTTGCCATAATTTAGCTTGTGAGATCACCAATATGGGAACAATCAAAATCCAAATATTTGATGAAGTAGTTCATACTCTATTTATGTGAGGCATGTCTTTTAAACATGGAACAATCTCATCACTTGGTGCGCTAGACTCAAGATATTATAGTTACTTAGCAAAAGGTGGATTCATGAAAGAAGCATGTAGAGTCAAGATCTTGATTAAGGGAGAGATGTGCTGGAATGTTTATTGATTAGTAGAGGACTATTGCAGGTGGAGTTTTGATAGGTACAAAGGTTAGGAGGATGCACAACACTCATATTGGTTCTGTGGGATATAGATGATCTACCATGGTTGCTTTTGCAGTCATCAAAAACATGCTTTCCAAAGGTTTCAAAAGTACAAGGCCATAGACATGTAGAGTGACTTTGAGGTTGGCTCAAGTTTGCAACTTGCAATTCACTAACTAAGCTAGTAGACCAGAGGGAGGGTTTGGATGAGAGATGATGGTTTAAGTTTCATGATCATGGTGCACCAAAGCTCAAGAAAAGTTAGAGATGGTTGAGTTTGGATTTCTCAAATTTGGATTAGTGTCTAATTTTGGATAACTAGTGGGTCATATTAGGAGTTCTATTTGGAGTAGGATTCTAACTCAACAAGAACCTAAGTAATGAATAGGGTTTCAAGTATTGTAGTGGTGAACTAGAAAAAAATAGAGAGAGAAATAGAAAATAGCAGAGAAAAGAAGAAATAAAGAGACCATCGGCTCTCATATATGGATCTTTTAGGTGCTTCTTAATAGTTTCTTGTGATACTTTCCCATGGTGTTCTCTTGAAAGTTCTCTTTGAAGGTGAATGTGTAGTTGGAACTTGGTAAAAGATTTTCGTAGGGAAGAAAGGGGTAATTTCTTTCTTATAAACTGTTGTAAGTCTATTTATGGTGGATCTCTCAAGATTACTTATTGCTTTTTTTTATGTTCTCATGAGTAAAGTGGTCCGTAAATCTTTTACTATGAATCATAATAAATTTTTATCTTTAATCTCTCTTTCCCTCTCTCTTTCTCTCTCTCTCCAAGTCCTAAATTTGCATCCTCAATTTCGGAGCCATTGCCTTGTGAGCAGAACACTAGCTAAATTCGCATTATAGGCCACTCTTCCTTCACTAGGCTGCTCACTAGGTATTTCTCGGCTCTAGTTTCCCATTGCCTTCTCTCTTTCTTCATTTTTTTTCCTCATTTTTCTATTTGCATCTGTGAAAGTTCAGATGATTTTTGAGAACCAATATACCAGTTTTAAAATTAGTTTAAAAATAATTATAATTAAAATTAGAAATTTGGTTATCATCCTAAATTAGTATTGTTCTGATTTCTAAGTTTCAGAATACCAAAAATCTATGTCTGGTCTCAATATGTGTGGACTAGTATGTCGACTAGCTTTATCCACCCTGCTGAAAACTCTCATCAGCGTACAAAGCTAACAAACTGACTCATATCTTTACCATCTCTATCACCACCCCTCTATTCTAAGGCAAACTCACTAATTTGAAGTCTCTACACACAAACCAATGGCAGCAAATGCCAACAATTGATAGCATCCAATCAGCCAACATCTTGAACCTCAAACAATGATCATTAGGATAACAAACAATAGAGCACTACCAAACAAAACCAACGAGAACATTCTAGCCTGAGATCTCACTCCTTCCTAAATGTCTTCACAACCTTGACTAGTCATCATCCAACTTCAACTCACTTCAGTAACTAAATTCAATCCAAGAGAGTTTTGCATAAACTTGAAATGAACAATCTAATCACACCTGATACCTGAACCAAACTATTGGGATTTTAGGATGGAATTAGCTAGAATAGAGTTTCTTAATTTGTGAACTATTAATATTGAAGAAAAAAAAGCTTGAATTGTTGCATTACAATACATTTACAAATCATGCGCTTTTGATAATAATGGGTACATTGAACTCAGGCTCAATAGTTATTCTAATTGCAGGAGGACGTAAATATTTGCGAAACAGAGAAAAAATTTTGTCATGCCCCAAACTTAAAAACTCTAAACTTGAGTACACAACAATGCTGCATACTTATAAAGCCAAAACCCCATAAGCATATAAGGCTACAATCTTAATCCTGTACAAGTCAATAACTTATAAGAATTAAACCAATATCTTATAAAATAGCCCCCAATAATATTACTAAATTTTATCATGTTATCTTATCATAGCTTGACGCATTTTTCAAGTACTAAATCAAATAAATTTAATCTGAATGTATACATTACTTTATAACCTAACTGATATTTAAGAACTCATATCTAATAGTCAAATCTGCAAAAGAATAAGTAATATCATGTTAAGATAATATTTTCATATATATATATATTACGTAAAGTTTTAGGAATCAATTCTAGGTAGACCAAATTCATTCAAAATTTAAATAAGTATCACAAATATAATTCTGTCAAAGTTTAACAAGAATAAAGAGTTAAAATTCATGAAATAAGAAATTATTGAGATAATTACAAGTCAAGACAAAAAATGAAGTTGTTGGTATTCAAGGCAACTTTTATAGATGTACATAATTTAGATCTAAAAACTAAATTTCACACATATTCAAAAAATCATATAATCATAAAACACAATATAATCAAAATATAATATATTTGACTAGATAACAAAATTATCTTATCAAATTCAAAACTTCAAAATGCATTTATTTTCTTATTCAAAATATATTTTAGTCTCGAGTATTAACTATGGTCACACACTTAATTTAGTTATATGGGTCACACACGTGATACCTCAAATTAGGTCATATTACAAAGTACCATATTTAACTCCTGTGGGTAGATCACATCACAAAATCAGTTATCTCCCTTACAAACACATATATATGTCAATATGATTAGGATTTTCCTTCGCTGATAGGGCCACATCAGACAATTAAAGTATAGATGTATTACCATATATTTAACAAAAACTTTCTCTGGCCCTTATATAATTTTATAATAAAATAAATAACTATATCTTGATTCACAAGTTTTCAAAAATAAAGATTTAGTTTTAATTTTAAAATATATATAATATAGATCTAGTATTCAACGAATTCTTTATTGCATAATATAATAATATTGAAAATTATTCGAAATAATTCATATACACTAACATAGGATGGAGTGACTCATTTGCTTACACAAGAACACTTGCATAGTTTTAATGTTCAATACAAGAATCTAAATAAATATCAAAAGATAAATAACCTTTTCATAAATTTACATGCATGATCTTTCTATTTTCAATACAAGTAAATATATCATAAATACAAGACAAAAATATAATTCTTTTAGAATACCTTCAAGCTATCAAGAAGTATTTAAAAATAAATATAATATATAATCATAATTCATACTTATCAAAAGATACAAATTCATCAAAATAGATTGTTAACTTAACAATATCAAGAGTCGTTCATTCTCTTCTTACCTGAGAGAGAATTACAACAAATACAAAAATACTAACTTAAGTCTTCTCGTCTGAACCTAAAGTATAAAACGAACATAACCATAACTATCAATATCAAAGAACATTATTCCTAATATATGAATTCAATTACAACTTTAGCTAATCTTTTTGACCTTAACACAAACTAAAAGTGCTACCAAAAATTCGATTAAGAACACGTACCATGAAAATTTTATCTTAGATTTATATTCTACATGCGAACCAATTATAATAATTCTAAGATTAAGACTCGTAATATATATCTATTATACCTTAATATAAAGACCAATGAACACACATGACAATATACCTAATT
This sequence comes from Trichopus zeylanicus subsp. travancoricus, assembly GCA_005019695.1. NCBI lineage: Eukaryota > Viridiplantae > Streptophyta > Magnoliopsida > Dioscoreales > Dioscoreaceae > Trichopus > Trichopus zeylanicus. Next base: position 1,188,506 of record RXID01014226.1, read on the forward strand.
TGGTCACACGTCTAATGCTACAATAATCTTAAAATTGAAACTCTTAACATATATAATTGACTTTCAAACCTTATAGAAGAACTTCTATAATTTCATAATAAAATTCTAACTTAGGTAAAAACTTGACACAATAGTCTCTTGGTCTTCAAGATATCATATAAATCATATTAAATTCTAATCAAGATAGCCTCCCAAAATTTACTAACTAAATTATATTTAATCTCAAGATAAAAATAACTATAACGAGATCACAATAGGGTAAAAAAAAACTAAATCATAAGATCAAATATGTTAGTTCAAAGGATTCCCAATGATAGGGTAAAGATTGATACAAGAATAAAACTAAAAATAAAATCTCAAATCTAAAAACATAGAGAATATGAATTAGGACTTGACTGAGAGAATAGATGAGATCGTTTCCTAACTAGAAAATCTAAAATATTAAGAAGAAACTAAGGTCTTAGTTTCTCATGCATTGTCTAACTCGTCGTCGTAATCCAAATCCTAGTCTCCGCTTCTCTCTCTCTCTCTTTTTGTGCAGCTTCTGCAGCTGTAATTCAAAGGTAAAATGAAAACAATTGACAGGGGAGCAATTCGTGGGGTTTTGATTGGTTATTTGAAAAAAGGCCCTTGGATTTGCAAAAAAATTACAACTCGGTCCAAGCTTCTTTTTTCCTTTTTATTTTGGGCTTCCACAAATTTTGACAGAATAAGTGCAACAGTGAGCTTCAGCTCTACCATGGCCAGATTCTGCCCTACACTAGTTTGTGGACCAATGCCAAACGGCAAGTATGCGTGCAGGAACTTGGAGGCGCCAGAAATGCCGTTGGCAAACCGGTCAGGGTTGAATTCACAGACATCAGCTCGCCATAGTGCAGGACCGATATTGGGATGTTCATAGTGATGATTGCCTTTCGGGATGCCAAAATCTCAGAGCTTCATGTCTTTCAAGGTCTCTCTCGTCACATAGGCAGCTGGAGCAAAGAGTCGCAATGTCTCCTGGATCACCATTGTTACCTACAATGTATCATTGTGGAAAAGATTGAAGCAAAGTCGTAAGGCAAGGTCTTATGAGATTGCAAGGATACAAAAATGCAATAGTACTATTGCTTATACTATCGATTGTAAATCAATTAAAAAGTATAAATTGGTAGCTTTCCTTTCCACATTTAATCTGAGATTTTTTGTTGAAGTCTGCAAGGATGCACTATTCCTTCTTGAGGTAGCAATTGTACATTTATATTGTGATGGTACTAATGAGCTCAAGTTTATTAGCAATGGCTGAAATCAAAATAAGAATCAGATAGGCTACACACTCTTTTCATCTTGCGGACCATGATAGGATCAGGCAGTTGTCCCTGACAAACCTCAACGACCTCAGTCCAAACTCGAGCTTGCCATTCTGGATGAGATGCAAGTAGTATGAAGCACCATCTCGCAGAGACCGCAGTTGTTTCATGACCCGCAAAATAGATACTCTTGCAGTCGTCAGCAACAGAATCTCAAGGATTGATGTTCGCTAGTTCAATACTGGCTCCCTCAAGAATTTGTAGTAGATCTCTTGTACATGAAGCCGGTGTGATCCCTCTCTCTTCGTTCTTTTGCTAAGTTTAATAGCAATGATTGAATCTCCTGGTGCAACCTCCAAACCTCCGGATCGTTTTTTGTCAGCAGGTATCTGGAAAGGAATGGAAAGTTTCATTACATTGGCAAAAAACTACACAAACAATAAAACGTTGCTGCCTTGACAAACCTTGAACCAGAAATTCCAATAAGTAAACTGGATTTTGGCATCGCCGTTTGGAGTTGCCTAAGTCTCAGAAATATTTGTTTTCTTTCTGAATAATTTCTGCCAAAACTTGAGATTGCATCTGCTGAAAGGCTTATCAAAAAGTCTTCGCCAACTATAAGCCCAGACCATTCCTCGCTCTCGATTATTTTCTCGCATAACTTCAACAATCGCTGAGCTGCATCTAATATCAACTCCAGCATCCTCTGCCAATTAGCTGCATAAAAGTCATTCATAGAATTATCATCATCGTTAACAACATCAAGTTTTTTGTAAGTAAGAAAATTATTCTAAACCCAAAGTGATAAATAGAATGAGACTTCTTATCAAGGTTAATTTGGAATGGAGTATGATTTGTATACCTTAACCTTGTCCATGTAGAACTCTGGTGCTATAATTTTCTTTTGGTGAGCCCAAACCTCCCTGTTTGATGCTAGAATTCCTTGACCAAAAACTGCTCCTCTTTCTTGTTGTAAACTAGTAGGTTGTGATGGCTAGGCTCCGCTCGTCGGAGAAGAAGAGAAACAGTAATTGTAGAAAAACTTCATTTTATGAATATATATAAATATTGATAAGATGATAATTAAAGAATTTAATGTTTTATGTAAAAAGTTGCGCGGAATGGAATAGGGTTATGATGTACTGCCGATGAAACCATATTCTTTCGGGATGCTCAATTATCATATGTTTAATATTTTAAGTAAACAGTGATTATATTGATTGCTGCACATGAACTAAAAGAGTTGCCATGCATTGCAATTATTTTCTTAACGATACTTATATGTTCTACAATTTCTCTTTCCTAGAAAATAGCCTACAAATTTGCAATAATGATTTAAACTAGTGATTTCTTTTTGGCAATTGGCATATGATAAATGACAAAACTTTATTGTGAAGAGTGACTGGCGCTTGAGGAACTGCAGTCCTACAGCTATTCTTTTTACAAAGTGTTTCATACTTTCATATTTTAGAAGCATTCATCTAATATGAAAATAATTCTCTTTACTTGTTTTAAGAATTGTGTCTAAAATTTTAAAGAGCATGGGGAGGAAGCTATCTCCGGACTTGGTAAACGCATTTCAAAGTGCTTTATATTGATGGTGGGAGAAAGAGACAGTGAACTATACAATATAGTAATGTATTATTAGAAGTTTAAATATTGCCACACAAATGTAGAGGGACAACTCGCTGTGAGCAACTCTATGTGCGTCTGCATCATCCTAAGCAAATAAAATAGCGACAGTTAAGATATAAGCAATAGTAATATGATACATAATAAAAAGAAAATCCAAAGCTATGCTTCCCTCAAATCAAGAGCACGTCGGAGCAAATGCATGGTGCAATATACATAATGGATGTTTTTTGGATAAAAATTTATACCAACATCTTCTATTGAATGACTAGTGGATAATACATATTCTGAAATAAGGAGACATTGGCTTTTTCAAACTAATATAGTAATTAATTTTGGATAGATATAAGCAACAGTTAAAATAACAAATAAAATAGAAACAGTTAAGATATAAGCAATAGTAATATGATATATAGGAACTGTTTGGATCAATTTCAAATAGTTTGAATGGAGAGAATTGAGAGACAGTGTTTAGAAAATATAAAATTTGAAATCGGATGAATTCATAATTTTAATAATTTCGAATTACTTATTTAAATTTAGATATGTAAAATTTAGAATTCACAATTCGAAATGAAATTGGATGCATCCCACCAGTATATGACAATAATAATTCTCCAATAAAATTAGCGAAAAATCGAGAATTGATGTCCTAATTTCGGCCTTCGTTCCTGTCCCGAGCTTCTTCTCCGTCTTCTCCCGAGTTACTCTGCTGTGCTATATTTCCACCACTGTCCCCGGCAGCAACCTTCTTCACCGCGCGTCACCATCCCGAGCTGTCCTGCTGTATTGTGTTCTCACCACCATCCCCAGCAGCGATCTTCTTCGCCGCACATCACCGTCCCGAGCTTTTCTTCTCCGTCTTCGGCGAGACGGAAGAAGAAGCCGGTGGGGGAGCTGCTGTGGCGGACGAGGTGGGGGCAGGGATCGGCGGCCTCCGCGGAGGAGAAGTCGTCGACAACGAGGTGGCGGGGACCGGGAGGGGAGGGCTTGGAGGAGGAGGAGTCGCCGGGGAAGAAGTGGGACACAAGTGGGACGTCGGATCCCGTGGCATCGGCGTTGGAGAGGATGGATTCCGCGATGGAGGCGATGAGGGAGCCAGGGGCGGACCCATAGCGGGCGAGGGCCGGAGGAGGGGCCGGTAGGCGGTGAGGGGAAGGGTACATGGGTTTGGTGGTGTGGCAGCGCTGAGCTTCAATGATTTGGCGGCGAGGATGTTGGATCAGTATGTAACTATTTATAGACAGAGACAGAGAGAGATTGAAATTTTCTTTTCTAATTAGTTAAGTAATTAATTAATTTGAGGTGGCATGTGAGGGATTTGCTGCGGTAACGTATTTTTATTATTTACTTATTTATTGTTTATGTATGATATATATATTTGAATAGCCTCAATTTGATTTATGTTCTATTATTGTCTACTTAGATATGTAGTTTTCCAGGCAACATGGTTAATGTGCCATCTAGTCAATTTCGAAAAATATCTTTTGATACTTACAAGTTCACTACTTCTATTTTAAAAAATATTTTATTGATTGAATATTATTTAAATCAATTATTCTATTTTTTTAAAAAAAGTTAGATATTATAAATATGCAATTCTAATATTATTTATTTTTTTAAACACAAAAATATGTTTAATTAATTTACTAATTTAATATTTATATTTATTCTAAAATTAAATATAGATAAAGTTAAAAAATGGGGATAAGTTCACCCATTAAGAATTGGGTGATCATATCTTAAATTTCAAATCCAACTAAATATCGGAATTTTAAAAATTGACGAAATTCGTTAATTTCTATTTACATTCCAAACAACCGAATTCATGAAATTAAGTGAATTGACAATTCTTTTTATTTACGGTAAAAGTATATCCAAATACTGAAATTTATCAATTCAATCAATTCTCCCAATTCTTCGGAATTGGCTGAATTGATAATTTACCCAATTATGAATTCGGAATTGATTCAAATGGGCCCATAATAGAAAGAGGAAAATCAAAAGCTATGCTTCCCTCAAATCAAGAGCACGTTGGAGCAAATTGATAGTGCAATATACATAATGGATGTTTTTTGGATAAAAAATTATCCAACGTCTTCTATTAAATGACTAGTGGATAATAAATATTCTGAAATAAGAAGGCATTGGCTTTTTCAAACTAATATAGTAATTAATTTTTTGGAGTGTAAGCGATTTGGATTCCATACAAAGTAGTTGAGCAAGCCATCTCAGCTATTTTTTTGTTGCAACTATATAACACGTATTTCAAACTTAGAAAACGTTGGTTTTCTAAAAGCAATATTTTAGATATAGTTGTCAAACGTACACTGTTTAGACTCATTTGAAGGATAGTCAATTTTTGTATTTAAATAGATGTAGAGATCTAATTTATGTATATTAATATATGTAATTAACCAAGGGTTTAAACTAAAGCACAGTGCACATACATGAGTACGTAATAACAATAGGAACAAAATATAGCTGTCATTATTTATTATAGTGAAGACCAAAATAGGCTCTCTAAGGGAGAAGGAGAAGTGAATTAGGTTTTACAAGAAATCTTAAATTTTTGACAAATTAAAAAATCAATTCAATTTTCAAAACTGTAATCAATACAGTTACATAATAAATGAAGTAAGGAAAAAAAATGCATCAAGGTTTTATATAGTTGGATGATAAATTGCACCTACTCTATAGTTGTTATTTTACTATTAAGGGTTTCAATTACTCTATTAGTAATGTCACTTCTTGAGGTAAAATTAAGATTTTACACTAACTCACAATTTATGAGTATTGCTTCCTTCGAGTCAAGTCAAACCTGTACAAGTCTTGCTCCAATTGAGTAAGAATCAACTCTAACACGGGAGATTTATGAATTATTTCTCTGCAAAAGCCTCTCAAGTTTGAGTACAATAACATGAATATTTGAAAGTAAAATTTAGATGCACAGCTCTTGGTAGACTAGAGGGCTTGAAGAATCCTATTCTCTCTCAAAGATGATAAAAAATATAAAAATTCTTATTGCAAATAAACTCATGCCTTTATATAATTATTGGAAGGAAAACTAGCCATTATGATCACCCAAGCTATTTTTTATCGAGTTTGGGCATCCAAAACTAAATTGGTTATCTAAACTACTCTAACAATTGGATTTGACTAGCCATTATAGGATGATATCACAAGTTCAGATGCTTGGAATATACATTCGGCCATTTGAATCCTCAACTTTGGGAATCCAAATCAAGGACAGATAATGGAAGCTATAAATAATGTAAGGTAAAAGCTTATGTCTGATAACATCGGCCGTTCGAACCATAAGATCGGAGTGATTGAAACTTCCTATAAAACATGGAGGTGTTTGAAAGGTTTAGATATCCAAACCATCAAATTTGTGCAAGAGAAGTTGACAGAAAACTTATACTAGATTATCTGTAGCTTCAGTCTTTTTGATATCAACTTAAAATTTATTTTGGATAAAATGTAAGTATGTGAAAATACTCCAAGTTAGATCAAGGTGTCAAGTAAGAGCTCTAAAAAATAGATCCAATGAATCAAATCTTTGACTCAACTAAAAAAGATTAGACACCGTTTGGTTTGGGATCAGCATCAATATCAACATTTTTCAAATTTTTTTTCTTGCAAAATTAATATTACTTATTTTACACTACTATTAAATTAAATTATTATAAAAAATTAAATCGTTTTTCAAATTTTAAATTATTGTAGGATTAATTTTAATAAAAAGATATTAGTTTACAAAAGTGGTGCACTAGTCTCGATCTTGATTTTGATACTGATCTCGAACCAAATGGTGTCTTAAAGTCTAAATCGATTGAGTCGAGCCAATTTTTGAGGCATCTTGAAGGCATCTACAAGTCTTCATGCCATGTATATTGATTTATCATCACCCCTCAATTTTTATGTTTAATTTCATATCCATCTTCATGTTGAGACTTTCAAATAGTTTTAAACTTTATTATAATCTTGGCTTAGTCATCGATAAAACTACAAAGAGTAACAATCTCCCCCTTTTTGTTGATGACAAATAATTTCCAAATATAAATAAGTACTGTAGTTGAAATTTATATAATTTAAACATATATTAACTAAAGTTACATTTGAAAAACAACACTTTCAATTAAGATTTTATGTTTCGGCCGAGACATTGTAGTTTTGGCCGATACATTTTGGTTTTGACCAAATCCAATAGATTTCAGTCTAAATTTTGGTTTCAAGTTCTCAAAATATATTATTTAATTTTATATATCAACACTAAATCAAATATAATTGTTAGTTTAGTGGTTAAAAATCAAATATGGACTAAAATGAAAATGTAAAATTCTTATAAATTGGTTCCTGAATTAAATAAATTTTTGCAAATAGGTCATTGGTTAGATTTTTCTTATTAGCAGGTCTCTACAATGAAAATTTTTACGAGGAAAATCATAAAATTTGTAAAATTATAAAATAGTCCCTATAAAATCGAGTGTTTGTGACTGAACCTATCAAATATTAATAATTGTAATTTAATCTCTATAAATCTAAAAATTATAAATAAACACCTCACAAATTTTATATTTATAAATAAATCCATGAAATTTTCTTTCACAAAAAATAAAAATTTTGTAAATAAAATCTTGTGAAAAAAATCTTGAAAGTTTCAAAACTTTATAAATAAGTCCTCTTTATAAAAGATTTCTAAAATTTCTAAAATTATAATTTGGTCAAAATTTTTTTAAAAAAATTATAAATAATCCCTTATAAATTCGATATTACAAGTAAGTATAATTTTTTAAATTTTTTTATCCATAGCAAACAAATCAACCTTATCCAATCCAAATACATCTTCATCCATATAAGTATTCAATTTTCAAAATGAGATTATGATGTTATCATCACTAAATTCAAACTTTGAAATCAATCCATTCTCCCTTGATGGTTATAAAAAGGTGCAAACTTCTGTAATTGGGAGAGAGGAAAAAGGGAAGAATGATCAGGGATGAAAGAACTAGCAAAGGAAACCAGCAAATAATAAACAAGATATTCCTTTGCCTTTTTTCCTTTTCTCTAATTCTATTCCCTTGTGATGTTTCCCTCCACAGCTATTCTCTAACAGCTCATCCTTACTGCAACTGCATGTGCCTGATCCTGAGTTCCAAGGCATAGCTTTGATGGACTCCATTGTCACACCGATGCAAGCCGAACCCGAGCACCCAAGTTCCTTTGCTGCTGAGGCATTCCCAATTTGTGCCTGTGCTCTAGGTCTAAGGTCCAAGGCTCTGATCCTTGTCGCTATCCCAAGAGGTCTCATTGCAGTCGGTCAAATCTCTGGCAGTCTCACTTGAGTATGCCACTTGATTCCACCGTGTACCTCATCCCAGCTGTTGAGCCCTGAGCCAATTTTCACACCCTGACGAAGTCACAAGGGTTGACTTTGCTATGTCGATCATGGTTTCTGGATCATGCTTATGTGAGGTAGTCACATGCTCTGAGTCTTCCTGTGTCGACCTTGTCACTCTACCACCGGTCACCCATGGAAGTAGCCCTAGCAAGCTCGCGCTAGTACCTGCTGTTAAAATGTCAGATGTGATGAATTAGTCCCATATCAGATATTGGATAGATAGAATCCAATAGATATAGTGAAAAAGACCCATATCCCATGAGCTTGAGCTTTTGGGATGGTTTGGTGTCCGGCTCACTATATGGATCTGGTTTGACACTCTTGCGGCTCCCCAACAAGTGGTATCGGAGCTTAGAAGCAAACAACCAAGATGACAAAGTTCTTACTCGAGGTGGAGAAGTTTGACGGCAAGATAAATTTTGCCTTATGGCAAAAGAAGATGAAAGTGGTTCTTACTTTTCAAGGTCTGCAAAAGACGTTAGAGGGAAAAGAAAAGAGGCCGGTCAAGATAAGTGATGAAGACTGGGAGGAGATAGATCAAAAGGTATTGAATTTAATTATTCTAAGCTTGACTGATGAGGTTTTGTATAGTGTCATTGACAAAGAGACGACGATGGACATCTGGACAAAACTCAAGAAGTTGTACGTATCAAAAAGCCTCACGAACAAGTTCTACCTGAAACAATAGTTGTACGGACTATGTATGAGCGAAGGTACAACTATATTACATCACCTAAATGCTTTTAATAAGATTATCAATGATTTGCTGAAAGTTGATGTGAAGTTTGAAGAAGATGATAAGGTGCTGATTCTCCTGATGTCTCTTCCTGCTTCGTACGATGATATTGTGACCACAATTCTTTATGGTAAAGAAACTCTCAAGACAGAAGATGTAACAACTAGTCTTCTTTGTAATGAGAGAAGGAGAAACTCCAATATTAATATAGAGTTTGGTGAAGGATTGGTGGCTCACGAAAGAGGAAGATTAAGAGAACGTGGAGAAGACAAGCAATAGTCCAAATCAAAATTGAAGATGAAAGTACAATGCTATCATGTAAGAAGTATGGCCACATTAGACGGTATTTTCCTGAACGTGGGAAGATAGAGTCCTCCAATATGACGACGATAATAGCGGATGATACTTTTGAGAATAGTGTGGATGGAGACATTCTTGCAGTATCTGCAGAAATTGGCACTTCTGGTAAGTGAATTTTAGATTCCAATAGTTCTTATCATATTTGCTCCAGGAAGAATTGGTTTACTTCTTATGAGGAGAATAAGAAGAAAAGTACTATTTGGTTGGGCGATAATTCAATCTGTGAGATCGCCGGTGTGGAAACAGTCAAAATCCAGATGTTTGATGGAGCAATTCGTACTCTTATTGGGGTAAGGCATGTCCTCAAGATGCGAAGAAATCTAATTTCACTTGGTGTACTGGACTCAAAAAGGCTGTAATTATTCAGCAAGAGATGGAGTCATGAAGGTGACATGTGGTATTAGAATCCTGATGAAAGGTGAGAAGTGCAGCAATGTTTATCGATTAATAGGGAACACCATTGCAAGTGGAGCTCCGATGGCTATAGTAGTAAAGAGGAAGCATGATACTCGAAGCAATTTGATGAGAGATAAACATTCTCCTTGAATTACTTTTACTATATCAGCAGACACAGGTCATCCGAAAAGCTTCTAAAAGTACAAGACTGTAGGCATGAAGAGTATATTCGAGGTTGACTCAAGTTCGCATCTTGCAATTAGCTGAATAAGCTGGTAGCCCAGGGGCAGAGGCTAGATGAGAGACGACGCTTAAGATTCATGATGGTGGCATGCCTGAGTTCAAGCCAAGGTGGAGATTGTTGAGTTTAGGGTGTCTCAAACTCGAATTAGAGTTTGAGTTAAAGTAAGAATCCAAAGTTGAATTTAGGTTTATGATTGATTTATATTATTAGGAGTTGTAATTAGAGTAAAACTCGAACACAATAAGAGTCTATAAATATACTATAATACATAGGGCTTATGTGTAATGTAGTATTGAGGTTGAACAAGAGAGAAATAGAGAGAGAGGAATAGAGAGAATAGAGAGAAGAGAAAGAGAGAGAATGTCGGCTCTCATGTATGAGTCTTTCTAGTGCTTCTCTATGGTTTCTCATGGTGGTTCCTCATGGTGTTCTCTTGGAGATTCTTTCTGAAGGTGCAGGCATTGCCGAGGCTTGGTGAAAGAGTTTAGTTGAGTAAGAAAGAGTTCTTGTAGACTCTTGTAAAAGCCTTTTTCTTTTGATAGTGGATCTCTCGCTGCCTTATCTTGTTATTTTCTTTTATCTTGTATTACTTCTCATTTCTTGTGTTGTTTGAGAATAAGGTGATTCATGAACCTTCCGCTGCAAATCCCAACAATTGGTATCGGCGAAAGGGCGCGGGCGCTAGGCCAAGGGCTCGGGCGCTGGCGTGAGGCCAGAGAGAGGCGTGTGCACGGGCACTAGAGGCCGGTGCAAGGGCGCAAGAGCGAGGCCGGCAAGGGTGCGGGCATCAGAGGCCAATGCGAGGACATGAGTTATACGGTGAAAGTGGTCGAGTAAAAGAATTATTGATTAAGAGTGTTAAATTGATGTGGTCAAATCACACCCGAAGGGGGAGATTGTTATAATGTCACGTGTGATGAATTAGTCCCCAATCGGATATTGGATAGATAGAGTCCAATAGATATAGTGAAAAAAGACCCATACCCCATGAGCTTGAGCTTTCGGGATGGTTTGGTGTCCGGCTCATTATATGGATCTGGTTTGACACTCTTGCCGCTCCCCAACAAGTGGTATCAGAGCTTCAGGTTCGAAGCTGTGCAAACTCTTAAGACCAAAATTACCGCGATAATGCAATTGAATTGAATCACATGTTAATCTCATGGCAAAGATCGGCGAAAGGGCGCTGGCGTGAGGCTGAAGAGAGGGTGCGTGCGCAGGCACCAGAGGCCGGTGCGAGGGCGCAAGCGCAAGGCCGGCAAGGGCGTGGGCATCAAAGGCCGATGCGAGGACATGAGTCACACAGTGGAAGTGGTCGAGTAAAAGAGTTCTTGATTAAAAGTGTTAAATTAATGTGGTCAAATCACACCTAAAGGGGGAGATTGTTATAATGTCAGATGTGATGAATTAGTCCCACATCAGATATTGGATAGATAGAATCCAATAGATATAGTGAAAAAGACCCAAATCCCATGAACTTGAGCTTTTGGGATGGTTTGGTGTCTGGCTCACTATAAGGATCTGGTTTGACACTCTTGCGGTTCCCCAACAGCCTGCCTCATGGCCATGCATCAACGGATTGCTCACCCTTGTTCTAGCCCACTACATCGCCCCCATCTTGTCGTGCCAAGCCTCCTACCACTCTGGATGGCTGGGACACCTCGCCGAAGGCTCCTTGTTGGGAAAAAAGCCACGCTGGCCCGTCTCTTCCTTGTTGAACCGGTCTGCGCCTTGCCCTGTTTGCTCTAGCTCTCTCATGCCTTGGTGGCCGCCACTGTTTCCTTCATCAGAAACTGCTAGATCTGATTGAGAAATTGAGGAGGAAGAAGATGAAAAGACTCTGTCGACAATTGATGTAGTGAGAAAGCTTGGGAAAGAGGAAAAAGGGATCCGGAGAAGAGAGGAAGGGAAAGGGCAGAAGAAGAAAAAAATTAAAATTTTTTTTTTCTTCTTCTGCCCTTTAACAAAAAAAGAAGGGGCTAGGTTCGGCGATGAAAAGGAAAAAATAATGTATATTACTCCACTTTGATTTACTTTCTTTTGACTTTTGATTTAGGGTCAATTTATAGATTTATTTGAAAGTTAATTCAGCACAAGACCAATCTATAAGTTTGTTCAAAAGTTAATTCGACTTAGGACTAGTCTGTGGGTTTATTTAAAAGTCAATGTGGCCTAGGGTCAATCCGTGAGTTCATCTGAAAGTCAATTTAGACCTAGGTTTAGCTTATAGACTCATCCAAAAGTCAATTCAAACCTAAAACATGCCCACAGGCTCATTCGAAGGTTAGTTTAGACATAGGGTGAGCACTCAAGTTCAATTGAAAGTTAATTTAGGCCTAAAATTAGCTTGTGAGCTTATTTGAAAGTCAAATCAGCTTTCAACCTCACCTAAAAGTCAAATCGACTCGAGCCAAATTTGTAGGCTCTTTTGAAAGTTAAATCCGCTACAAATCAGCCTGTAAACTCACCTAAAAGTTAAATCAACTCGAACTCAATTTGTAAGTTTACTTGAAAGTCAAATCAACCCAAGGTTAGCTTATTGCCACCCCTAAAAGTCAAAATTAACTTTGGATTAGCCCACAGACTTATCCAAAGTCATTCTGATCAATGGATAACATAAGGGCTCTTTAATCAATTAATCAAATCGACTAAAATAAATTGATTGAGATAATTGACTTAATCATATTTAAACTAAGCCAATTTGGTTAAATTGAGGAAACTGATTAAGCTAAGCCAATTTGACTCAAACAGACTAAACCTAAATTGATTAAATAATTAAACTAAAATTCACATTTGAACTAGACCTAAATTCAAATTAAGTTAACCCAAATCAAATTGGATCAAACTCAAATATTATCTAGTTTTGATCAGATCAACCCAAATCTGATCGGTTCAAATCCAACCCTAGTTGGGCTTAAATTAGATCAACCCAAATAAAATTGGTTCAAATCCAACCCCAATCGGGTTCAAATCGAGTCAACCCAAATAAAATCGATTCAAACCCAATCCATTCAGGTTTAACTTGTGTTAACCTAATTTAAATTAGATTAGACCCAAAGTTAATTTGGTCTAGATTGGGTCAACCTAAATCAAATCAATTCAAATCCAACCCTAATGAGGTTTAAATTAGGCCAACTTGAAAGCAAACTAAATTCAGATGACCCTAATTAGGTTGAGTCAATTCGAATTAAATCCTAAATTAGGATCAAACTAACTATAATCAGTTTAAATCAAGTTCAAACTAAACCCTAATTGGGCTAAACCAAATTTGAAACAAACCCTATTTAGGTTGAAGCAAGTTTGAGTAAACCCTAATAGAATCAAATAAAGTTCAAACCTAATCTTAATTAGGTTAAATTAAATTCAAACCAACCTCAAATCAAACTAAACTAGAACTAGAACTACACTGAATCTAAACCAAAATCAATTTGAACTCGAGCCCACACCTATTAAGGGTCAAACATGGTTTGAACTTGGATCCAATAAGAGTCCGACCAAGGTTGGATCCAAGATCTATTACAGATCCAACGAGAATCCAATCAGGGTTGGATCTAAGATCTATTAAGAATCCAAACAAAACCTAATCAGGGTTGGATCTAAGATCCATTAAGGATCTATTAAGAACTAATTAGGTTTGGATCCAAGATCCACTAAGAATTCAATAAGAACCCAATTAGGTTAGATCCAAGATCCATTAAGGATCCAATAAGAACCCATTAAGAGTTAGATTGAAAATTCATTATAAAATCTATTAGGCATCATTTGGTAATGGGTTATGAAAAGATAGCCCGACTAGCTATTTTTTCACTAAAAGAATTAAAATTTATTATTTTACACTATTATTAAATTAAATTATAATAAAAAATAATTAGCTTTTTATAGTTCAAAATACTCATTTATAAAAGTGGTTCATTAGCCTTAACTTTAATCTTAGCCCATTACCAAATGCATATTTAAGAATCCATCAAGAACCCAATAAGAGTTGAAACAAGATCTATGAAGGGTCCAATAAGAGCCAAACAAGGATTGGACAAGATCTATTAAAGATAAAGTTTGAGGCTCGATGAAAATTCAATATAAAGTCAAACTCGGCTCGAATTGAATCAAATCAGGCTTGATCAAAATCAAGTCTTGAATATCAAATTTAATCAAATCAGATTTGAATCGAAATCAGGTGTTGAATATCAAACTGAATCAAATCATATTTGATCAAAATCAAGTTCTGAACATCAAATTGAATCAAATTAGACTTGATCAAAATTAAGTTCTGAACATCGAATTGAATCGAATCAAAATTGATCAAAACCAAGTTCTAAACATCAAACTCAATCAAATTAGATTTGATCATAATCAAGTTCCGTACATTGAATTGATTTATAATAGACTCAAATTAAAATGAAGTTTTGAATATTGAATTAAATCAAATTAGACTTAAACCAAAACCAAGTCTAAACTTCAAATTGAATTGAATCAAACTTGAAGTAAAACAAAGTCTAGGTTGAGTCAAACTCAAACCAATTAGGAAGCTCAAAGCCATCGACAACACCTCAAAATCTCATATACACAACTCAAGAGAGGCCATTAGTTATCAAAAGGAGGATGATTAGCATAATCCTAGTTGCTAATTATTCCTTCAAACCAAATTAAATTATGACAAACTTAAACTCACTTAGTCAATCAAATACTGTGTTCAAAGAAAATCAACCAATAACAATGCTATCGACAACACTTCAAGCTCAGCTAACACAAGCTCAAATTCAATTAACAATAAGCCAAATAGGCCATTAATTATAAAATAAAAAATGGTTAGCATAAGACAAGGTCACTAGCCATTTCAAGCTAAAACTAAGGCAGCTTGGACTAGCTTAGCTAGTCAACTAAGCACCGTGTTTGAAGAAAATCGACAAACAATACGCAAAAGACATTGGTAATACTACAAGCTTAGCCAACATATGCTCAAAAGTCATTAGGGATGCTTCAAATTTAATAAAAAATAAGACAAATAGGCCATCAATTGTCAGCATAAGCCATGGACTCTAACCATTTCAAACCAAACTAAAGGTAAGCTTAAACTCACTTTGTTAGTCAACTAGGTTGCATGTTCAAAAGTAATTAACCAACCCAAGCACAAGTCTATCGACCATATTTCAAATCTAATTGACAACAAGCCTTAAGAATGATTAGAATAAGTGAAAGTCATTAATCATTATTTCAAATCAAGGGTCAAAAGTAGTTAATTGACAATAAAAAAAAGTCACTAATAATTACTTCAAACCCTAATAGGGTCAACTTACATAAGTTGAGGCAGTCAACCACACCTATTAGTATATTATCAATATCCACTAATGATCAAATTAAGGCCCATCCAAGTCAAATTCCACTCGGTCAAGTTAACATGAGTGGGTGGTGGTGAGCATCAAGGTTTTTCCAATCTCATCATTTCATACTCTTTATGATCATGAACAGTCTTTATGACTATGAATTTAAATTTATTGAAATTGTAAAGTGAGGATATACCCTTAATTAAGCCACATAATCCCTTTTTTAAATCAATCAAATCATGCTCATCTTTTCTTTGTTTCTCTCTTTTATTAATTAGGTTTCTTACTTTAAGTGGTTTCTAATAATTGCTCAGATAATTTAACAATAGGAGCTTGTGCATGTTAAAATTCTTATTTCAGCAATTTCTTATTGCACATTCAAAACCCACTTAACTTTTCTTTGTTGTTTCAAGATTGCTTCTCATGGTTTTTAGCTATCCCAGGTGGTCAACTATAGGCCCACAAATTTTGTAATGCTTGAAGAGACCTGACTTCACCTTCAAGTGTAGAAACCTAGTTAATATGGTAGAGATATTAATAAGATAGAATTACAATTGAAAACTACTCAATTGTGTTCTCTTTAACAGAAGAAATCATCAAATGGCATCAACAGAGAATATTCCCACTCCAACATACACCATCATCTTGGAAGATGGATTGGTCATTCATCTACCATGTCGATGATCACCACAGAACTAGTTGGAGCTCAAATTAAGTTTGGAACCATCTTTGAAGTCATCTAGATCAAGAGTGCACTTGTTAATTCACAATCAATTTTGTAGTTGCATAAGACAAATTCACGTCTCACCTTTTATCAAGGGAAAAGAGGCCCAATGTCATCAATGCTAATAAGAAGAGTCAACTTGAGAAGGAGTTACAAGTTATGCCTCAATCAGCAAGGGCATCTATCTTCTGGAGGTTAGGCACAAAGTGAAGCTTAGCCTTTGATTGCCTTTGCCCTACTCCCAAGGAAGAACAACCAAAAGCAAGTCTAGAACATGCATGGACAAAGAAGAACCCATCTGAATATCACAAGCAAAGGAAAAACTACTCTAATTTTTAGTTGACTTGAGAAGTCCACCCCTCGAATGAAGTCAATTATCACTATTCCCAATTTTTATTTCCTTCGCCCCATTGAATGGTTTAGAGAAGGATAAAAGGAAGTTAAAAGAGACACAATTTTATCTTAAGATTGTAGCTAAGGTGAAGACTAACTAAGCAAAACAAGAAATGCCATCATAAGGCTACAACCCAGCATGAAATCCCACAAAGGGAGACCATTCATACTGTCAAATTCATTTCTCATCACGACTCTGGCAAGGATTATAAGCCCATGCCTCAACCGGACAAATGTTAAATGAAATCTAAGCGAACAAGGCTTATATATAAGGAAGTTTAGGAAGAAAAGACCCTTGTAAGTCAATCCTTACTATTGCGCTAAAGAGAAGGCATAGCTACCCACTCCATGGGTTCTTGAATGAAACAACTTGACTGATGGGAGAAGTTAGCCTCATCCCAAAACATATCAAACCAAGACATAATTCTCAAGACACAGCCTATCATGTTCTGATAAAAGCCTTGGTTATAACCAAAATCTCTAGTGGAACAGTTTCGACAATAAGAGAAAGAGAAAGATGAAGCTCGAAATATGACCATGGAGTTAATCGAGATGATAATACAAATGAGAAAAAAGCTTGACAAGTTGGAGTCATCTCAACGGTCATCTCAAGAAGCTATAGGAATGGTAAAAAATATGAAGATGAGATCCATGAAAATGTAGGTCCTTCACAAGCGCCTCCCCTATTAGAAAGGGATACCCAATCACCAATTTCTAGGATTCTTGACAATATGAAATTGCCAGTATATAAACAATAATAAGTACAATGAATGGTGATAACACAATAATATTTACAATGAATGGTGACATTGATATGATAAATAATGTAGACAAGCCATACCCTAGCCATCATGACCAAGTACCATATCTAAGAGCTATACAGTATCAAGTTCAAGTAATTTAATGGCATTGGTAATCCTAAATAACATATAGCTCATTTTGTGACTCGATGTGAGGATTCAAGTAATAAACCTTGATTGTTACTTCACCAATTTTCAGCAAGCTTAAATTGGGTAGTATTTGAGTGATATGCCAGTTTGTAACCATAATCCATATAAATTTGGTTGCAAATGAAAGAGGCTTTTCAAATTATGTTTGATGGAGTTAGTGATAAGATAACCATTATAGATCATATCTCAATATCGAAGCACAATAATGAATCAATATTGGATTACATCATATGGTGGAGAAACCTCAACATCAAGTGTGAAAAATTCATAAGCCAATTCGAGGCTATAGATCTAGTCCTTAGTAATATAAGAAAGAACTGGATGGCACTCTACCTATGTGCTTTTTCTATCCACACTTTCTAATACCTTACTGTACAGGTTAAGAAGTTGGAGAGGTTTGGCCCATCAACCTTAGTTATTTTATAATATTTCAAATTATAAAAAGATAAGGCAAAGTGAGGGGAGCCCTCTAAAATGTGAGAGCAGCATTCCCAACAAACAAACAAAAGAAACCTACAAACCAAACTAGGATTGGAGATCATTCTCAAAAATTACCAACTCGTGAGGGAGGGGGAAGTTGGGGGCGGGGGTGTGGGGTGGGGTTGGGGGCGGGCGCATATGACCATCCAACAATTTTCAACAAAAGCTTAGGAAGAAGTACTCTTTTGAAAGATAGAATAGATAAAATCTTCCAAGACATTCTAAAATTAGGCCTCCAATAGCCAGAATGCTAAAGGCTAAATGAAGCCAATAAAATGGATCATTCAAATTATTATCTTTATTATAGTCTTGGGAAACACTGTTGAAGACTGTTATTTGTTTAAGGATTGGATCAAAAAGCAATATTGAGAGGCAAGCTAAATCTCTCAAAGTTAACCATATTCGAAACATCTATTGAACACATCAATCATATCAGTGTATTCGGGAAACACTAGCCACTTATTTAACTCCTTTTTGGGGAGGAAGAATAAAGTACACCCTCACAAGAATGCTCATAGGAGACTATATCTCTAAAAGGCTAAAGAAATTGATAAAGAAGATAGCTAAGAACCTTGAAAATCTAGGGATGATAATAAACAAAGCTTCATCAAAATAAGCTTCCCCACTTAAAATATCAAAAATAAAAGAAAAAATAAGAAAAAAATTGATTCAACCATAGGAATACGTGATTATAAAATTGACCATCCAAGAGTGTATCGGTGTCTCGGAAGAATATGTCCAAGGAGAAAGAAATAAAATAACTCTCAAGGAATGTCTTCCTGATGAACTTAGAGCTTTGTTTGAAGGCTCTGACACCAAGAATTGGGAAGATGAACTTTCAGTGGCAACATGTGCTACTTTTATTACTGTTAAAAACTCATAGCCAAGCTAATTACTGGGATCATCCTATCACTTTAATAATGACAAAGTTTAAAGCACAAGGCAAGAAGAAAGCAAGTGCATTTGTTGAGCATATCACTGATGAAATGGAGATTCCCCCGAGTCTCCTAGTAGACTATCTATAAGATGACAATGTTAGGGAGTAATTCACTCACAAATATGACTATGGTATGATTAAACTACAGCTAGATAATGCAAAAGATCTAATGAGAACTAATATGACGTATGTCAGAGTACAAATGCAAGTGATAAATGAACACTTGCAAGATATGGCTATCTATATGGAGAGTATGTTAAATGTAACTACCATGCTTTGTGGAGAAATTGAGAAGATGGAAAGGATGGTAGTAGAAAAGGCAAAGGTACACAAAAGACTTTGCACAAATGGTGGGGAATCACCTACCAACTCTCCTCAAGACTAGGATAATCATCCATACCATCTACCCTAAAAGTAGGTTAAGTAAGATAAACACTCTAAAGAATAATAATCTAGGTCCATTATTTCTTATTGCATGGAGACACACACAAGTGTGATGGACATTGATGATCAGCAATCTCAATCACCATTAAATAACCTAGTGGCATATGATCAACCTATTAGGTTTGTGAAGTCCCATTCCTTAAGCCTATGAAAGGGTGCCCTCTATTGACTTTAGAGGAATTATGCATATAGGACACAAATAAAGAATAAGGCTCTATGTCTAAGTTAGAACAACTTTATAATCATTTTAGAAAGTTTGACACCAGTAAGCACCAAAAGAAGAAACAGGTATTTCAGGAAAGGATTAACAAGCTAATGCTGGAGCTCATCAAACTCCTGCATCAAGCTAATCCAAACATTCAAAAAAGAAAAAGCCCTAAATACAAAGTCCTAAAGAGATTCATGCTAACTGATGAAGTAGAAGAGTTCATCTAAAGAGCTTCCGAAGATCTCTCTACAAGGAAGTCCCACGTGCTTAGTTTTGATATTAAGTGGGATGATTATCAACTAGTTAGATCCTTCAAAGACATTTAAAAAACAACTAATCAAGGGCAAGGATCAACTACCTCCTATCACATGATCAGTCTTGGTAATGACTCTGAAGAAGAACCTTATTGGTCTCAAGATGCTAAATTCAACTAAGGAATACAAACCAAGTACAACTCAAGGGTGACAAAGTATTGCCTCAAGATAAGTTTTAATGCCTAGAGACAAGAATATCTTCAAGGACAAGGACAAAGAAATAGAAATTCAAATAAATACGAATTCAAAACCTTTGTAAGATGAAATCGCACCTAAGAAGGTGGAGTATAACATAATAGCTCATCTCAAGAGAATCCCTACCATGCTAAGTGTCTTTGATGAACTAATGATATTGTAAGAACTTAGGAATATGTTGGTGCACATCTTACAAAACCCAATTGACTATCAAGCATACTTCACTGAAGAGAGTATGAAGGAGTCGTTATATGCTTATTGGACTCCTATCATCACTTTCACAAATGATGACTTACTATCACAAATGTCATACCACAATAGGCCATTATATGTCACTAAGAAATAATGGGATTAAATCAATCACATCCTCATTAACTCAAGCTCCTCAGTTAATTTGATGAATCTCCATACTCTAAAGGTTTTAGCTTTAGATGTGTGCCACTATCATCCAAAACTATAATCCTTCAAGGGTTTAATCCAAAGGTCTCTTAGGGCTATAACCATACTTCTAAAAATAAGTAAATTAATGATTGACACTAAGTTCTATATGATTGACATTGATGCATCAATAAAAATATTATTAGGGTGCCAATGATTATATGAAAACAAAGTAGTGCCATCAACCCTACATCAATGCCTTAAGTACTCTGAGGATGCTGAAGAATGTCAAATTGATAGAGATGTACATCCTTTTATTGTTCATGTGGTACATTATGATGATGTAAAATATTATTGAAGATCCCATGTTGATAAATGGTTTACTTCGATTAGTCAAGAAAAGAAGAAGATTACTAGTTTGATCTTCACTCCTCCTAATCTACGGAGTGAGACAGACTCTTTAGATGAAGAAACCCCCCGATTCTACCTAAGTGACCATTTTTTTGATGAAGATAATAATGGATGTCAAAAAGAAAGTATTCTCCTTATTACAAAGAAGGCTTACTTAAGCCATTAGATGAGCTAAACACCAATATTGTGGAGGAATTAACAACCTTCTATATTCCCCCACAACATAAGAGGGAAAAGAAGATATTATTTTACAAGGCAATTCCATATGTCCCAAGCATGTATGAAATCCTCAAAATTGAGGATATGAAAGATGATGGTGACTATCAACCAATGGTCATACCTAAATATTTTCTAGATAAACTTTATCAAATAATTAAGAAATCTAGTTACAGACTTCAACAAATAAAAGAAGAAAGTCTTTTTTTCAAAAATATATGGGATTCACTCTAAGGGTGTGCTTATATTCCCAGAAGAAGAAATAAGAATTCTAAAAGACTAGGCTATATCGCTCCAAGTATCCATACATGCCTTATGGTCACCATTGGACTTTCTTCGACAATGAGGATGATCAAACTTCCTTAATGCCTTCTGACACATAAATTGTGTGCATCAAGCCAGTCATGGTTCTACAAACAACACAAGAAGACAAAGTCCTTAACAAAGCTTTATTAGAACCTAAAGATCTGGGGCATGATGTGGCCAAAATGACTTCAAAACCAAAAGAAAAACCTTTGCCAAGTCTTGTTCAACATAATGAGCCACTTGGAGTAGAGATAATCCTCAAACCAAAAGAAGCTCCACTAGAACTCAAATATTTGTAGTAATTCACAATTGATGAGTTGATGAAACTCAACCTAGGTTTAGAGAAGGACCCTAGGCCAATCTTTATCAGCACTTAACTCTCAGAGGAAAGCCAAGCTCAACTCAAAGCAATGCTCAAGGGATATATTGATTCCTTTGCATGGAGCTATGGGAAATTGCCTGGACTAGACCCTAAAGTTGTAGTCCATAAGTTGACAATCAATCCCAAATTTTCTCCCATCAAAGAAGCACCAAGGAAGGTGAAAATCAATCTAGAACAAAAGATGATAGAAGAGGCAAAGAAACTAATTGAAGCAGGCTTCATCAAGGAAAAGAAATATCTAGATTGAATAGCAAGCATTGTGCGAGTCAAGAAGAAGAATGGCCAAATTTGTATTTGTGTGGATTATAGAGACTTAAATAAAGCATTACTAAAAGATGATTTTTTTCCCTTACTAAAAGATGATTGATTTAAAACTATTCTCCTTTATGGTTGATTTTTTAGGATACAACCCAATCAAGATGGTTCGTGATGATAAAAAAAGATCCAGGTAAGACATGCACTTCTTCAAGAATGAAAAAAAATCGATCTATTTTGATTTGTATTTTGTATTTCGGACTAAATTCTTTGGTTCCTCAATACTCAATCAAATCCTCTTTTTTTATAATTGAATCTACCTCTACAATCCCATTTTTAGTAATTTCCAAACTGCTTCTTCTATATATTGAATCATCAAAATAAGCAACAATACTATTTCTACGTAAAATACCATTTATGGGTATTTCAATCGAAATAATTTCTCTCGGTCTTGATTATATTGTCATGGGATGATAAATCTATTTCTTCATCTTTTTGCCAACAAATCTGAATTCTCTTGAAGAATAAAAGGATATATGAAATTCCAATGACCCTTAGATATGATTCGATTGGGTATTGAATGTTCAAGAATTTCTTTTTTTTTACCAGAAGTATCCAACAATTTATGCAATCTTTTAAACTCTGATTAGTATTTACTACTATAAGATGATGTCTTTAGGTTTAAAAATGCTACTGCCACTTAGCAAAGGGCCATGACCTCATGCTTCAACAACCCTATACATCAACTGGTAGAGTGCTATATTAATGATTTGGTAGTCAAGTCTAAATCCAAAGACAAGCACATCCAAAACCTAAAAGTATTTTTTGACCACCTTAAAATATATAACCTAAAGATGAATCCCATAAAATGTGCATTCAAGGTATCACTAGGAAATTCCTTGGCTTTATTGTTAGACATTGAGGGGTTGAAATTGATTTATCCAAGATCAAAGCCATTGTGGGATTGAAAATTGATGGCTTGAGATGGTGGAAACCCTGGGGAGCAACCTCGAAACATAAATTAAAACTATATTATGGTTGGAGTGCACAATCAGGTGTTATGGGAACATTAACTTTTAATAGATACAAGCCCCTATTGTAAAATACCTCGACAGTTGTCAGAAATATGCTAAAGTGAAATCCTTACTAATAAAATAGAGAAAAAAAAGAAAAGAAGAAATCATCATTTGATTGATATGAGAGAGTGGTACATGGCTAAAGCAAGAGCATACACTCACTTTACAAAGAATTTAAATATACAATCATAAAAAATATAAAAATAAGAAAGCAAAAATGGGAGAGAAGCTTGATGCTCACTATAGCCCTACCCCCACATGCTAGACTAAGTGGAATTTGACTCAGAGGGGTCTTGACTTGATCCTCAGCGAATATTGATAACTTGGGTTGATAGCATCGTCTGGTGGGACATGAAAGGAGATGAGAGAAGAAGTGGGAGACTTGAAGTTTAGCTTAATGGCTTTGAGCATTGATGATTAACTTCTTTTAATAGTGTTACCAACAACTTATCAAGTTTAGCTTGAAGTGTAGTCAATAACCATGGGTGTTAGCAATTGACTTCTTTTGATAGTGTTACCAATGACTTGTTAGGTTTTGCCTTAATGGTGCATCACCAATAGCCTCTAGGGTTAGTTAGCTTTGAAGGGGTGTATTATCAACTACTTCTGGGATTGACTAGGTTGAAAGGCACATCACCAATAGCTTCTAGGTCAGCTAGCTTTGAAGGAGTGTGTAAACAATTGCTTTTGGGGTCAATTAGCTTGAAGAATGCATCACCAATGACTTTTAGGATTATCTAGCATTGTAGGGTGCATCACCAACTGCTTTTGAGGTTGACTTTATTTGAAGGTTGTGTCATCAATGGCTTCTAGGGTTAGCTAGTTTTGAATGGTGCATTATCAACTACTTCTGGGGTTGACTAGCTTTGAAGGGTGAGTCATAACTACTTATGGAGTTCACTAGCTTTGAAAGGGTGCATTATTAACTACTTTTGGGGTTGACTAGTTTGAAAAGATGTCCAATAACTTTCATAGAACACCTAATGGGACTTAGTCTAAGTTAATATAGTTTGATTCAAATTTGACTCATTTTTGGTTCAAGTTTGACCTGGTTCTAATATAGGTTTGGACCCATTTTTGGTTCAGGTTTGACCTAATTTATGGTTCAAGTTTTGATCTATTTTCTAGCTCAGGTTTGACCTGATTCTAATTTAGGTTTGACCTATTTCTAGTTCAGGTTTTGACCTATTTTTTGGTTTAGATTTTGGCTCATTTTCTAGTTTAGGTAGGGTTCTAGTTTGAACTTGACTTGACTTGATCAAATTTTGGATTGAAATTGACTTGTCCTATTTGGGTTTGGGTTCAAACTTGATTTGGCATGGTTGGAACTTAGTTTGATCTGATTGGGTTTGGGTTTGAACTTTGTTTAGCCTGATTGGGGCTTGGTTCAAACTTGAATTGACCTAGTTGGGACTTGGTTTGAGCTTTTCTTGACTTGGTTGGGTTTTGGTTTGAACTTTGACCTGATTAGGCCTATTTCAAACTTGACTTGGCCTAGATTAGAGTTCAAATGTTACTTGACTCAATTAGAGTTCAATTCAAATTTATTTTGATTTGAGCGAAATGTGGTTTCAATTTCAACTTGTTTTTTATTTAGTTTGAATGGTTCTTGACTCACTTTAAAGGTCTATTTGAACTTTTTATTGCTTAGTTCGAATATTGTTTGAGCTCAATTTGAATTTTTCATGGTTTGGCTCAGTTAGAGTTTAGCTTGCACTTGTTTTGATTTAGTTCAAGTGTTGTTTGTCTTGATTGGGGTTTAATTTGAACTTTGTCTAGCTCTAAGATGTCCTGATTTGAACTTGGTTTAAGCAAGGTTTAAACCAACCAAATCTCAACCCAATTTAGACTAATTTTGAACTTAGGATGTTGGTTTTTCTAACTTAAATGAATGACCAATTAGGATGTCAATCATCTGGCTGATAGGGGGTTCATTGCCTGTTTATCATAAACAAACAACCAGTGAAAAATTGATCATCTGACTGAGAGGATTTCTACCTATTAGGGCCAGTTTCAATTCATATGCTTCTATCAATTTGAGTCCATTTGATGCTTTGTTTGAGTCAATTTGATTTTGATTATTTGTCTTGGTTGGATTGGCTTTGAGTTCAATATGATTGGGCCATTAAATCAATTTCATATTTATTGGTTTTAGTTCAAGAGCCCTTAGGTTGTCATGATGATATTATGATGAGTTCATAGTCTAGCCTACAATCCAAATAGATATTTGATGAGTCTGTAGGTTAGCCTATAGTCCAAATGGATGTTTGCAAGCTCGTAAGCTAGCTTATCAACATTCAAAAAGCCCACAAGTTTGCTTATAGATGTTTATCCTGCCTTGTGAGCTAGTTTATAGTTATTTAGCAAGCTCTCCAGCTAGCCTATAAGGCTGGTTTATAGAAATTCGATGAGCCTACAAGCTGCTCTATAGTTTAAATAGATATTTGAAAGCCTGCTGGCTAGCTTATGAATATTAGACAAGCCTGCAAGCAGGTCTATAGTTTAAATAGATGCTCACAAACCAACAAGCTAGCATATAGATATTTTGTGAGTTCGTTGGTTGGCCTATAGTCCAAATAGATATTTGTGAGCCCATGGGCTAGCCCTAGACCAGTTATGAATTTTAATTGTTTTAGTTCTCTTTGTTCTTGTTCTGTTGTTACTTCATAGGAGTTCTCGTCAATATTTTCTCTTCCTCTATAGAAAACTTCATGGTTGGCTTCAAAGTTCAAGCTCCTCAGTAGGAGCACGCTATAATGGAAGTAGGACTGCAAGTGGCTGTGGTGGTGATAAAGGTTTGTTAGTGTATGGGGCCATTAATGGCCTCAGTAGTGATGGAGATTCATCAATGTGCAAAGTCAAGGATGACTATGGTGCTAGTGGAGATTTACTGATGCATGAGATCGCAAGTGACTGCGGTGTTGATGGGGGTTCACTAGTATGCAAGGGACCATGAGTGGCCATGATGCTGGTGGAGCACTCAATGAGGTTCGAGCACCCAATCCCCTTGAATTCGGTCACCTGAACAGGGGAAGCAAAGTACTGCTTAGAGGGCTGTAATAGTATGGGCCAACAGAAATAGTGGGGTTCATGTAGGAGATAAGGAAGGAAGAAGAGGAAAGCTAAAACAAGAAAAACAAAGAATAAGTAAAGGCCTTACATGTCTTTCCCTTATTTGGACCAAATTTGAAGTTTGATTGGTCCAAATTTGAGATTTGAATCTCTGATTGATACTTTTCAAGACTACATTGTTTCATTCAAAATGCTTTTGCTTGTTGATGAATTTGGAGAAAGATTGGTTTCTAGATTTGCAGATTGTGATCAAACCTATCGACCAATTGAGGAATTGGTCATCCAGTAAGGAGTTGTTTTTTTCTTATTCTCATCCAAAAAATAGGTTGACGGCTCACCAAATGATTGACCAATGCAGTCTAATTTAGTGTCTGAGCCTGATGTTTTAGCCTATGTTTATTTGAAATTGGACCCCATCCATCTTGAATTAAACTCAAAGTCCAACTCCAATTCTTGTCAACTCAAAGTTGGAGTTGTGTTGCAAAATCTACTTAAACATCCATCTTAGATATGCCACCACTCAATAATATAAGGTAGTTGAGGTCATTCCAAGCCTGACTCACATATATAAGGAGTTTCATTTTGAATCTCTCTAGAAAATACAAACCCTTCTCCAAATTGATGAAAAAGGATACTCCATTCATTTGGGATCAAGAATGATAATAAGTCTTTGAAGAGATTAAGTAATATCTCCTAAAGGCACCTACCTTGGTAGCATTCATGCCTAGCAAACCCGTAATCCTTTACATGACTGCAATGGAAGGGTCCCTAGGGGCATTTCTATCCTAGAATACTAAGGAAGGAAGAAAAATATACTCTATTATTTGAGTAGAATGCTAATGGGTGCAGAGAATAATTACTCTTCTATTAAAAAGCCTTGTCTGCCAATCATATTTGCAGTCAAGAAGATTAAACATTATTTGTTTTTTCATCAGGTCATTTTAATATCAAGGGTTGATCTTATAAAATACTTAATGACCAGGTTCATACTTATTGAAAGGCTAGAAAAATGGGCCTTAATTCTCATGGAGTATGATATTAAGTTCACTCCCAAAAGATAGTTAAAGGAGAAACCCTTGTTGTTTTTCTTACAGTCCACTTGATGGTAGATGACTCTTCATTAAGTTGCAAACTCTCCAATAAAAGACATTTTTTATCAAGGAAGGGGAACCCTATTGAAAGTTATACTTTGATTTGGTGTCATCAATCAAATTAGGAATCTAGAAAAAGCTTTCGCAAATTAAATCATGCATTAGACTTGTATTTGTCACCCCAAATGGAGGTATCTTATGATACTTCTATTCCCCCTCAAAACCATATATAAATAATGAGTCTGAATATGAGGTCCTAATTGCAGAAATAGAAATGACCCTAATTATGTAAATATTACACCTGCATATTTTTGGTGACTCATAATTGGTCATTAATTAAGTGGAAAGTGAATTTAAAATTCACAAATCCAAGCTACTGAAGTACTATGAAAAGACTTGAGAACTCACTAGCAAATCCCATGTGTCCAAATAATTGAGTCCCCCGAGCCATTAATGCGGAAGTTGATTTCTTACCAAAGTTAGCTAAGACACTAGCTGATATTGATCAAGAAGAAATTTTCATCATAATTCATAGTAGACAGGTGAGAGGTTTAGTCTTAGTATTAAGAATAAGAAGAATGAATCTAAAGTGATAGAGGAAGTAACAAATTAGAGAATATCATTCACCAACTATCTCAAAAATGGAATACTACTAGAAAATAAATTAGTGTGAATGCAACTCAAGAAGAGTGCTGCATACTTTCTGCTCATCAATGACACCCTTCATAGGAGCTCTTTTAGATGATGAGGCAAGAGAAGTCATAAAAAGTGTACTCCAAAATTTATGGAGCTCATCATTTAGGCCCGAAAATAATGATGAAAATCAAACATATGAGCTACTATTGGCTTATGATGGTGAGAGATTGCATTGAATATGCAATGAAATATCACCTATGCCAAATTCATGTTGACTCCATTCATCACACTCAAATCCTTTACATCCAATGGTATCCTCATGCCCATTTGAAATATGGGGTAGAGATATAATCAGCCCAATTGAGCCACCTTCTTCCATAGGTCATTGCTTTATATTAGCAGCAATTGATTATTTCTCCCAGCAAAAAAAGGTGATTCCATTGAAAGAGGTAAAGTGAATATTATCATTTGTTTCTTCCAAAAAAAAAAAAAAATCCTATATTGATTTATTGTTCCTTGAAGGAACATTTTTTGACTATGGACCATCCTTTAAAAGCTTCAAGGTGGGATAATTCATACATCATCGCAAGATAGATTAGAGATACTCATCCATCTATAATGCAAGGGTGAATGGCTTCATTGAGTCATTTAACAAAATCCTCTCCAAAATACTAAAGAAAGTTATTGCAAGAAACAAAAAAGCCTAACAATAAAAATTTTCTAAGGTATTGTGGGCTTATTGCACTACATAAGGATCCCTTACTCAATCAACACCATATATATTGGTGTTTGGTGAGGTGATCTTGCCACTAGAGGTATAAATTTACTCTCTAAGGATTGCATTGCATGACAAAATCACAAAAGAATATAATTTCTTTCTTTACTTAGATGAGCTAGACTCCTTGGATGAAATAAGCCTCACAACTTAGCAAAACCTTGAAATGTACCAACTATAAATTTTTAGTGCCTACAAAAGATGGTCTAGCTCAGATCATTTTGAAAGGGAGATAGTGTTGGTGTTAAGAAGACCTAAAATCTCAAATTAAAGTAGAAAAGATAAGTTTGAGCCTAATTGGGAAGGTCCTTATATGGTCGAAAGGGTATTTGAAGGGGAATCTTACTAATTGGTTGGTGACAAAGGAGAAAGGCCTATGCCATCATTTCCTAAAGAGATATTAGACATGAGCCTTTAGGGGAAACAATGAGAAATAAAATGCCTATGTTTTGTCTATGATGAAACATCTGGCTTTCTTAAAAGAATATCCAATTAAATATGCACTCCATGTTTCTCAAGGCAAAACATAGACAGAAAACCTCATATGAAAAACTAAGTCCATCTTGCCTGGTAATTAAGTCTGCATTTACATGGTGAACTAAGTCCACTTAAACATGGCAAATTAAAGTTTTTCTTGTATGTTTATGAAACCCATATCTACATAGCAAATCAAGTCCACTTTCACGTGAGTCCATTTTCACATAGTAAACTAAGTCTATTTTCATGTGACAAATCAATATCATTTTCACATGGCAAATTAAGTCCATTTTCATGTAGCAAATCAAGTTCACTCTCATATGACAATTCAAGTCCACTTCCACATGGTACATTAAATCCACTTTTATGTCGTAAATCAAGTCTACTTTCATGTGTCAAGCTAAGCTACTTACACATGGTAAATTAAATCTAGCCTTGGGTAGTAAAACATATCAAAATGCTGGCGCAGGGGTAGCATACCTAAAAATTTCGCACCCTCTCCTCTCAAAACTTAAGAAGAGGATATGAAGAGGGCACTTTGTTTAGGTCGAATTTGGCTAAACCTAAATTTAATTAAAATTTATTCAAAATAGAGACTTGAATACCACTAAATTATGTCTTCAATGTGGGTCCCAATTGGACTCAAAATCATGGTCAAATTTAAAAAAATAAGCTAATTTCAGACCTAAATTATTGAAAAATTCAGGCTTAAGCTTGTGGAATCGAAGTTGATTACTCGAGATAGCATAGACCCCAGGAGTGATCTTAAGTCATAAATTAAAATTTACTTTAATTTAAAGTTTACTATCAGGTATTGTGGGAATAAGACTTCCAACATGCGCAAGCCCTTGTTGTTAATTGGCCAATGATTATCAGCAACCTTTTAAAGTGAGAAACTTAGTTAATAAGATAGAGACATAAAAAAGAAAAGAAGAAACCATTTGATTAATTTTAACAAATGCTACATGGCTTAAACAAGGGTTACCCTCACTTTACAATAAATTTCAATATAGAATCATCAACAATATGAAAGGACTAAAAAACAAGCATGGAGAAGAAGCTTTGAAGTATTGGTACCCTGATCCCCCCATGCTGGATTGTGTGGCATTTAACTTGGATCATAGAAGGGATGGGAGAAGTTTGAAATGTTTTCAATAGCTTTGAGCATTGGTGATAATTTTGTAATTTAAAGTGTTTCCATTAGCTAATAAGACATCAACGATAATTTCATTGATCTTAAAGTATTTTCATAGCCAACAAGGCATAGGCGATAACTTCTTTGGCCTTTAAAGTATTTTTGTAGGTGATAACTTTGTTTGGGTTGGATTATTTCCATAGCCGATAAGGTGTAAGTGATAGCTTCATTTGGGTTAGAGTGTTTTCATTAGCCAATAAGGCATTAGTGATAACTTCATTTTATTTGGAGTGTTTCTTTTAGCCAATAAAGCATTGGTGATAACTCTATTTGGGTTAGACTATTTTCATTATCCAATAAGGCATTGGTGATAACTTCATTTGGATTGGAGAGTTTCCATAACCAATGATAACTTTATGATTTGAAGTATTTCCATAGCTGATAAGGTGTAAGTGATAACTTTATTTAGTTTTGAAGTGTTTTCACAGCCGATAAGTCATAGGTGATAACTTCACTTGGATTTTGAAGTATTTCCATAGCCGACAAGGCATAGGTGATAACTTCTTTAGGTCTTGGTAGTATTGCCAATGGCTTATAAAGTTGGGCATAGCTTTAAAAATCACATCATCAACTACTTTTGGGGTTTACTAGCTTGAAGAGTGCATTTTCAAGTGCTTCTAGGATTGGCTAGCTTGAAAAGCACATCGCCAATTACTTTTGGGGTTGGCTGGCTTGAAGGGTGTATCATCAATGGCTTCTAGTGTTGACTAGCTTGAAGGGGGTACATCATCAACTACTTCTGGGGTTGACTAGCTTGAAGGATGCATCGTCAATTGCTTCTGGGGTTGACTAGCTTGAAGTGTAGACAATAGCTTTGAGCATGTTATTAGTTTGATTTCATTAATTTGGTAGCATCACCAATGGCTTAGAGGGTTGGGTATAACTTTAAAGTGTGGTGACATCTTAGAGTGTGTTGGCAATTAACTTCTTTGGTTTGGCAATGTCACCAACAGCTTAGGGGGTTGGACATAGCTTTGAAGTTTGGCCAACAACTTCAAGCATATTGGCGATTAACTTTTTTGATTTGGCAATGTCACATACGGCTTATGGAGTTGGATATAGCTTGGAAGATGTGTCATAAGTGGTTTCTAGGGTTGACTAGCTTGAAAGTGTGACTAACAACTTTGAGTGTATTGACAATTAACTTCTTTTGTTTGATAGCGTCACTAACAGCTTAGGGGATGGGTATAGCTTTAAAGTATTACTAAGGGCTTTTGTAGCACACCGAGTGAGACTCAGTTTGACCTTATTCAGTTTGATTTGAACTAATTTTAGTTCAGGTTAGGTGGTAATATCACCCTTTATTCATAGCCTTGGAGGGTTGTCAAAGATTCATTGCACTCAATGTGTCTTAATTTGACCCTTTTTAGTTCAAGTCTGGGTTTGATTTCATTTAGCTTGGGTTGAGTTGGACTCTGTGTTGGACCTTTATCGAGCTCAAGTCTACTTGACTTTGGCTTAAATTCAAGTTAATTTAGTTCAACTTGGTTTCAGTTCAAGCTTAGCCTGGCTTAGTTCTGGTTTGACTTTTGAGTTTGCCCTTTTAGTTTAGAATTGATTTAACCCAATTAAGGTTTGATTTGAGCTTAGTTCAATTCAAATTCAACTTGATTTTGAATTGACCCAACTTGAACCTTATTAGGGTTAGATCTGAGTTTATTTGGTCTAAGTTAACTCAATTTGGATCTTTGGAGTCTATTTCAATTTAGGTTTTAGTCCATTTGTTTGACCAATTTAAGTATATTTGAGCCAACTTTCCTTTGTCCATTTGTTGTGATTGACTTCAACCTTAATGTGATTGAGTTACCTTATATTAATCAATTTCATTTTAGGATCCTTAGCTATTTATGATGAACGTAGATAGACCCAAAACCCAACTTTAGGTGTCCGAACTGAACATTGGCTTAGTTTGTGTGCTCAGAGACTAGGTAGGTGTGAGCTCGAAGGCTGGCTAGATGTGAGTCTAAAGATGGGCATAGATGCAAGCCCAAAGACTACCCAAGGTATGAGCATAAAGGCTAGCTAAGTGCAAACCTAAAGGATGATTTGGATGTGAGTTTGATGGTTGGCTAAGTGTGAGCTTGAAGGCTAGTAGCTTGGATGTGAGCTTGAAGGTTAGTAGCTTGGATGTGAGCTTGAAGGCTGGCTTAGTGCGAGCCCAAAGCTTGGTCGAGTGTGAGCCAGAAGGCTAGCTTTGATGCGAGCATGAAGGTTGGGCAAGTATAGGCCTGAAGGCTAGCTTGGCATGAGCCTGAAGGCTAGCTAAATACAACCTGAAGGCTAGCTAAATATGAGCCTGAAATCTATCTAAGTGCAACCCAAAGGTTGGCTGATTGTGAGCTCGAAAGCTGGCTTGGATGAGAGCCTAAAGTCTGGCTTGGTGTGAGCCTGAAGGCTGGCTAAGTGTGAGTCAGAAGGCTAGCTAAGTGTGAGCTCAAAGGCTGACTTAAAGCGAGCTCGAAGGCTAGCTTGGATGCCAGCTCGAAGGTTGGCTTGGTGTGAGCTTGAAGGCTAACTTGATGTGAGCCTAAAGACTGGTTGAGTGTTAGCTAGAAGGTTGGCTTGGATGTGACTCAAAGGCTAGCTAAGTGTGAGCTTGAAGGCTGGCTTGGATGCAAGCCCAAAGGATATCTAAGTGCGAGTTTGAAGGCTATCTTGGATGTAAGCTCGAAGGCTAGCTAAGTGCGATCCTGAAAGCTAGCTAAGTGTGAGCCCAAAGACTGGCTTGGATGTAAGCTGAGTGTTAGCCCAAAGGCTAGCTAAGTGTGAGCCAAAAGGCTGGCTTGGTGGGAAGAGGATTTGCCATCTTTGAGGGGCCATGGCTGGTTGCAGCTGGGTCATATGTTTGCTATCTTAATTGGCATATTCATCACCATCTTTGAGGGGCCATGAGTGGCTGCTACGAGGTCAAGATTTTGGTATTTTCATCATCATCTTCATCATTATCTTCAAGAGACTGTCGGTGGCCATAGTGAGATCATAGTTCACCATCTTCATTGTCATCTTCCAAGGGCCACTAGTGGCCACAATAAGATAATGTATTCACGATCTTCATTGTTGAGGGCCATAGGTGACCGCAGTGTTGTTGAGAGTTTGCCATCATGCCAAAGATGGCAGGTAGCCATGATGTCAAAAGCCTTCTTTTTTTATTATTTTTCCCAATTTTTCTCTTTTTTTGCATAATTTTTTTTTATTTTTTTCTTCTTTCTTCTTCTCCTATTTCAATTTTAAAACGATTTTCTTTTTTTCTTCTTGGCCGAATTATTTTTTGCTCAACAAGTTTTTTTAATTATTTTTCTCATCATCTTCTTCAAATTTGCCCCCCCCCCCCCCCCCCCCCCCCCCCCCCCAAACCCCCGCTTATCTCTTTGTGAGGTCTTGTCAAGCCCAAGTGGACATAGTCTCCTTCTCGGGTGGATCCAACTGGATTCGGGCTCTCTCCTTCGCATAATGGAGGGGCATGCTTGCCCCTCCTTTCGTCGTAGGATCCAGTCAAATCTAGATGGACCCAGCCTCGGTAGGCTTCAATAGGTGGTGGCATTGTCCGTTGTGGATGTGAGTGGCAAGGAGGCCTACAGAAAGCCAATTATGGGAATGGTCGGTGGTAAGGCCGATTGTGAGCATGAGGTCTTGGCAGCGAGACTTGGCCATAACCTAGAGGTTGAGCAACATTACCATGACCAGCTTCTCCTACCTAGCCTCAAAGCCGAGCTCATCACCAAGGTAGCAGAGACCTCCAAAGGCCCTGCTGTCCTAGTCATAATGTCCAGTACCATGCTTGCCATATCATTCACTGAGAGGAATCCAAAGATTGGGGCCATCCTTTGGAATCCATGGTGATCAAATGGTAGAGGTAGCTGCAGGGAATGGTTGGAGGAGCAGGGCAGTTTGGTGGTCCTTCGGGGAGGAGGAGAACAAAGAAAATAAAAAGAAAGAGAATGAAGATAAGTTCAAAATTTCATCTCTTTAGGCTTTTTTGGATGATGGTTTTCCAATGCTCTCTTTTGCTATTCTAATCTCTGCTCTCTGATCTCTTTCTATTCAGGTTCCGCAGGTTTTCATACGTTCGTGAAGAGATGAAATTGGGCTAGAGCAAATCTTCTTTGTTTGAATTTTTGAATGATAGATGTGGATGTAAATAAATATGGATAGCATTTATCTAGAGTTTGGATGAGCTTGTGAAGAGATATGTATAAATCTGTTTGTTATAGATGATGATATCTTAAAAGTTATACTCATTCCATATACTAAAATCATAGGGCATTATTTGCAAACTTTTTTCAAAAAATTGGACTAAATTATAATTTTATGATTTTTAAGTGCCCTTTTTGTAAAAAAACTTATTTATAAAGTTTTGAAACTTTCGGGGTCCTTTTTGAATAACATTTGGATTTATTCACAAATAAATAATTCTTGAGGGACTTATATATAAAAAGCTAAAAATCCAAGGTCTTTCCTGTAAATAAAAATTTTGAAGGGGTTTATTCGCAAACCCTGGATTTCATGGGGACTAAATCATAATTATTAATCCTTTGAGAAGGTTTATTTACAAACTCTAAATTTTATGGGATTCATTTGTAATTTTTAGGATTTTATTAACTTTTTTGCAAACTTTTTATTCCATGAACTTATTTGTAAGAAAAATCTGGCCAAGGACCTATTTATGAGGATTTATTCAATGGAGGAGCCTATTTACAAAATTATTGTATTTTATCTTTTTGGCCCAAGTTTTAGAGAATTTGGGTATTGATGAATAAAGTCACTATGAATTTGGCATAGGTGACATCATCTTGCATATTTGATGCAATCTCCTACTATTGTGGGCCAATAGTAGCCCATACGCTTAATCTTCATCATCATTTTTGGGCCCAATTGATGAGCCCCATAGATTCTAGAATGCATTTCATACATAACCTCTTTGGCCTTTTTGTTTGAAGCACAACACAGAAATAGTTGATCGAAAAACCTTCTATAAAGAGTGTCATTGATAAGTAAAAAGTACACAACCCTCTTTCTGAGTTGTGTCCATGCATATTTATCTTATGAGATTTATCCATTTTTGATGTCATTGGTGAATGATATTATTCAATCTGTTACATCTTTTACTAGCTTAGATTCAGTCCTCTCATGCTTCATGCTAAAGATTAATTTCATCACTTGTCTACTACAAACTATAATTAGAATTTCTCCTTGATCAGGGTCAGCCAGTGCCTTGGCTACTTTAGCTAAGAAGTCAGCTTTTGCATTAATGGACTGAGAAACCTTAGTTATTTAAATATGAAAAATTTGCCTCATGAGTTCTTGAGCCTTTTCAAGGTATTTCAGTAACTCAAATCTATGGACTTTATATTTACCTTGAACTTGGTTAATAACTAGTTGTGAATCATCGAAAATATATAGCTGTGATATTCTCATATTGAGGGCTATTTTCAATCTTGCAATTAGGGTATCATATTCAGCTTCATTGTTTATGCATGATTTTGAGAGAGAATAGAAATATCTTAAAATACCCCATTTGGAGTGACATAAATGAGTCCAATACCTGCTTTGATTTGCAGAAGCTTTGATCTGATCCTCGATTTGATGGATGATGCTCCATCAAAGCATAACTTCTAGTAAGGTTCTCTTTCTTTGACCAAAAGGATTTATTGATTAGGAAGCTTGCAATTCAAAAGAGAATCTTCTTGTACCAGATGAGATGCAACAAAATCGACAAGGACTTGCCCTTTGACCATCTTTTGAGGAGTGAACTTGATATCATATTCCATGAGAATTAAAGCCCATTTTTCTAGCCTCCCAATAAGTACAAGCCTAGTCATCGGATACTTTATGGGATCAATATTTGATATTAGAATGACTTGATGAGATAGCAAATAATGTTTCAACTTCTTGATCACAAATATGAGTTCCAAACAATGCTTTTTGATAGAGAAGTAGCTATCTTTTGCCCCTATTAGCACTAACTCATATAGTAGAGTGTATTTTTTTTACCCTCTTCATTATTCTAAGCAAACAGTGCCCCCAAGAATTCTTCCATTACTACCATACAGAGGATAAGGGGTTTATCA
The DNA here is from genome assembly GCA_005019695.1 of Trichopus zeylanicus subsp. travancoricus. NCBI lineage: Eukaryota > Viridiplantae > Streptophyta > Magnoliopsida > Dioscoreales > Dioscoreaceae > Trichopus > Trichopus zeylanicus. The sequence goes on from RXID01014226.1 coordinate 1,224,868, forward strand.
GGTAAAGGTGCTACTAGGATTGGTGGCTATGTTGATAGGTGGTGGCCTATTAAAGAAAGCTTTGATCTTAGGTGGATTGATTTCAATTCCTTGATGTCTACTAATAAAGTTGAGGAATTTTCCTGATGATACACCAAAAGCATACTTTATAAGATTTATCTTTAAGTTATATTTTCTAAGATAGTCAAATACCACTCTTAGGTCTTGGACATGCTTGTCTTTTTATTTAGTTTTGACAACCAAGTCATCCATATAACATTCTACTAACTAGTGTATGAGGTCATCAAAGATTTGAGTCATGGCCCTTTGATAAGTGGTGCCTACATTCTTGAGCCCAAAGGGCATTATCTTATAGTAGTAAATGTCAATTGGTGTCCTGAAGGTCATATGTTTCTCATCATCAAGATGCATCTTGATTTGGTTATATCCTGAAAAATCATCCATGAAAGAGAATATTTTGAAATTGGTCATGTTGTCAATCATGATTTCCATTTTGGGAATGGAAAATCATCTTTTGGACATGATTTGTTTAAATCTCTATAGTCCACACAAATGTGAATTTCACCATTCTTTTTCTTGACTGGCACAATGTTTGCTACCAAATCTAGGTATTTTTCCTCTCTAATAAAGTCTACTTTGATCAGTTTCTTTATTTCTTTGATCACCTTCCATTCTAGGTGGATTTTTATCTTCCTAGGTGCTTGTTTGATAGGTGGAAGATCAGGATTGATGGCCAGTTTGTAGACTACAACTTTAGGATCTAGTACAGGCATCTCCTTATAGTTCCATGTGAAGCAGTCAATGTTCTCTTGGAGAACTACTTTGAGCTAGGTTTGGCTTTACTCATAAAGTTGAGTGCTGATGAAAGTCAGCTTGGAGTCCTCATCTAAGCCTAGGTTGATCTTCATCAGTTCATTGACTATGGCTTGCTGCCTATCTTCAAGTTTTGTTGGAGCTTCTTTTGCTTCGAGGATTATTTCTTCACCGAGTGATTCATCATATCGAGTGTGGTTTGGCAAAGATTCATTTGAAGTCATTTTGACTACTTCATGCCCACTTTCTTTTGGTTCTGATGAAATCCCACCGAAGATGTCACTTTCTTGTGATGTCTAAAAAGTTATGGCCACCTCGACGCACGTGTCAAGAGGTATTGATACCATTTGGTCATCCTGAATACTAGAGAGAGGTTCAATGGTGACCATAAGACATGTGTGGGCATTTAGGGTAATATAACCTAGTCCTATGGTGTTCATGTTTTCTCTTCAAGGAATGTAGGCATGTCATTGTGGTGGATCCCATAAATTCCTGAAGAAGCAACTCTCTCTCTCTTAGTCTATGGACATTTTGTTGATTATTTGACAAAGTTGATCTAAGAAATATTTAGGCATGACTACTGGTTAATGGTCACCATCATCTACTAGATCTTCAGTCCCCAGGATTTCATGTATGCTTGGAGGACAAGGGATTGCCATGGAAAATCGTATTTTCTTTTCTCCTTTGTGCTATGGAGGAATATAGAAAGTCATTAGTTCTGCCACGATATTGATGCTCAACTCATCTAATAGCTTAAATAAGCCTTTTGAAACTTTAGTTATACGGAGAGTATTTTCTATTTGACCTCTATCGTCATCTTCATCAGAAGCATAACCACCCAGGCAGACTTACGAGGCTTCTTCATTTGAAGAGACTGGGTCAAAATAGCTTCCAAGATGAGGATGAGCGAAGATTAGGCTAGTAATCTTTTGCTTTACTTGAGTGATGGGTTGATTTTTGGATGTATTTTTGGATGGCTGATTTCTTGACATCTAGTTGAACCAACTTCTTTTTCTTGCTTCTATTCTTTCTCTTCTTGATGCCTCAAGTAGGTAGGGTAGTTTGTCCTGATGAGGCTTTCTCCATCACCATCCTAGGCTCTCTAGGGTTTTTAGTTATTTTCTTTATTAGTTTCTTAAGACTTTTTGAGTGTAGATGTTTCATAAGTGCCATTATTTCGTATTACATTGTTCTTCTTCCTCAAAAAGGATTTTAACAAGTGGTTTGTGATCCTCAAATATAGTAATATGATTGATGTGTTCAGTGAGTGTTTTAAGTAGAGCTGCCTTTTAGAGAATTAGCTTGCCTTCTCAGTATTGCTTCTTGACCAAATCCTTGAAAACATAGCATCCTTCAATGGTATACCCCAAAACTCTATGGTAAGGACAATAGTTTAGGTGATCTATTTTATTAGTATTGCTTGGCCTCTTGAATTTTGGAAATGAGAGACCTAACTTCAGGGCATCTTGGAAGATTTTACCTATTTTTTTTCCTTTTAAAGGAATATTTCTTTTTGAGCCTTTGTTGGAGATCATCAAATTGTTTCACTTCTCCATCTCCTCCAAGTTCTGGTGGTTTCTATGGATTAACCTTGTTCATGGTCAGGTTTGGAGGTTTCTTTTGCTCAGTTGCTATAAATACAACCCTTATAATTTTGGAAGACTCTCTACGCTTTACCTTATCTTTTCTGAAGCTTTGTGAACCAGATAAAGTTGGTGGACTAATTCTTTTCAGCTTCTTGACTTACATGATGAGGTCCTGGAAGGTATGGATAGAAGAGGCACTCAGACAGGGTGCCATCCATTCTCCCCTTATGTTGTTGAGGACTAAGTTCATTGCCTCAAATTGACTCATTGGTTTTTCACACTTAATGTTGAGATTTGTCCATCATGTGATATAATCTAGATTCACCTCATTGTTTTGTTTTGGCATTGAGATAAGGTTTACAATGGTCACTTTATTATTGACTCCTCTAAACCTAATATAGAAAGCCTCCTTCATTTATGCCTAGGTCTATATGGATTTTGGTTACAGACTAGCATACCATTCAAATGCTACTCCTATCAAGCTTGTTAAAAATTACCAAAGTAACAAAGAGGGATTGTTACTTGAATCCCCACATAAGGTCATAAAATGTGCTATGTACTGTTCAAGATTGCCCAAGCTATTAAATTATTTGAAATTAACTACTTTATAGCCTTTGGGATATGGTACTTGGTTGTGATAGCTAGGATATGGTTTGTCAGTATCATTTACCCTACCCATCTCACTTTCTTATATCAACTGTACAACTATCATTTGTTGTACCTACTATTATATGCATATTGGGAGTTCCATGTTGTCAAGGATCCCCGAAATTGGGGATTGGGTATCCCTTAGTGGAGGAGGTTCTTGTGAAGGGCCTATGTTTCCATGGACCTCACCTATAAGAGATGCGTCTTCTACCACTTTTGCTACTTGAGATGAATATTGAGATCATTCTAACTTATCGATCTTCTGACTCATTTGCAGCATCATTTTCAGCAACTCTATGACCTTCATTTGAGCTTCATCTTCTCTTTGCTTTGTTGTCTCAGCTGTTCTTGAAGTACTTCTATGGTCACTTCTTGATTAGAGCTTTCAATTATGACCAAGTCTTCTATGAGAACATGATGATTCCAATCTTGAGAATTAGGTCTAAGCTTTGGGTTGAGGCTAACTTCTCCCATTAGTTAATTCATCTTGCTCAAGAGTCTACTCATGGAGCAGATTGCCACACCCTCTCTTTGATGTAGTAGCCAGGATTGGTTCACAAGGCCCTCTCCTCTTGTATTTCTTCATCAGGAAACCTTATTCAAGTAGCTTTCTTTTGGCATTTGACTAGTTGGGGTGTAGACTTGCAGTCCCTCCCAGAGTCATGATTAGAAATGACTCTAACAGTATGGATGATCTCATTTTGTGAGCTCTCATACTGGACTATAGCTTTACGATAAGTCTTGTACTTTTGTTTGGAGATTTGCCCTTTTTGCCATAGTTTTAGGGCAAGACTATGTTCACTGTGACTTGCTATTACCCTTCTCCAAATTGCTTAGTGGAGAAAAGAAGTTGGAGATAGAGATGGTAATGACCGACTTTATTTGAGGGGTAGGCTTCCCAACTTGATTGAAGATTCTAGTAGCTTTTCCTTTACTTGTGACAGTCAAGATGAGCTCTTCTTCATCTATGCCTGTGTTTGGATTTGCCTTTGATTGCCCCTTATAAGGAGCTAGGTGGAGGTGACTGAAGACTAAGATTTGCTTTGATCTTAACCTCTAGAAGATTGATATCCTTGTTGGTTGAGGCATGGCTTCTAGCTCTTTATCCAAACAACCTTTCTCTTTAGGAATGATGATATTGGGCCTCCTTCCCCTTGATGGAAGGCTAGAAATAGGCTGATTTTGCATGTCGACCACTTTCTCTAGTGATGCAGTAGGTGCCCTCTTGAATTGAACAACCTCAGAGATGATCTCAAACTTGATTTAAACTTCAACTACTTTTGTAGCAACTATTGATTGAGGCAATTACATAATTGAACTAGTCCCCAGGATGATGGTGTATCTTAGGATGGAGATGTTCTTTGTTATTGGCATTTGATTTTTTTCTTTTGCAAAGAGAAAATAATTAATCAATCTTCAAAAATAATTCTATGTTATCAGAGTCTCTATAATATTAACTAGGTTTCTATACTTGGAGAAGAAGTCATATCCCACCGGGTATGCTAGAATTTGTGGGATTGAAGTTAACTTCTCGGGATATCAGAGACCCTAGGAGTGACCTCAAATCATAAATCAAAATTTACTTTAATTTAAAGTATGATATTAAGTATTGTGGGAAGATGATTTTCAACAGGCATAAGCTATCTTGTTAATTAACTCGATGATTGTTAAGAACCTTCTAAAATGAGAAGTCTAGTTAATAAAATAGAGATTTAAAAAAGAAAAGAATAAAGCATTTGATTGATTTTAAGAAATAATATATGACTTAAGTAAGGGTATATCTTCACTTTACAATGAATTTCAATATATAACTATAGAAAATATGAAAGGAATAAAAAAAAAGTGAAGAAGAAGCTTTGATGCGCTGCTATCCCACTCCCCCCGTGCTGGACTGCATGGTATCTGACCCAAATCATGGAAGAAAATGGGGGAAGTTTGAAGTGTTTCTAATAGCTTTGAGTGTTGGTGATAACTTCAAACATAGACATCCCCTCCCAGAAATAGTTGCTGAAAAGGCTCCACCAAAAGTCCTCAAAGTTATTTTTGGACCATAAGGGAGCAAATATTTTTGGCATATCTTCATTAACCTCCTTTATTTCATCTAAACTATTCCTTGAAGAAATAGTAATGGGAAAGGCTAGGCCAAAAGTTCTCAAAGCTTCGAAGCACAAAAGAGCATAAAATTCTTGGTGTATTCCCATAACATTTTACCTCTCGGAATGTTTTTAGGCAAGCCTATGAGCCCCTTGATCGATGCATAACCCCAATTAAATCAACTCCTTAACCTATTTGAAGCCAACTAGCCAGTTAGGAAAAAGCCAATCAGGTTACTCGTTAAAGGCAGCTATCATTTTACTACTTTATTTTACAACATTTCTCTTACAACCTTACCAAATGAGGGGCAACTATAGATGTCCAACTTTTCAGCCTTTCATTAATATTCATCACGCAACCCTAGCTGACTTGTCTTGTTGGTTGAGTTGATTTTTAGACCTAGAAATTCTTTGCAGCTCAATATAACTTCCCCTATATCGTTGGCTAAAAATTTCCTATATTTCAATATGAATTTAGTTGTTGCTTTGAGCCAAATTTCATTATTGCTTTAAGATAAAAATTCCAGCAATTTGGCTTGACAATTGCTGCTAAAATGTTTATTGACTTGAGCTGTAATAGTTATTGTTTACAAACAGAAAATTTTTTTCTCGCCAAAATCTAGCAAACCTACCTAAAAACAAAAATATAAATAAATAACAAAAAAACACTTATGTACTTTCATATGCTAGGATTCTGGTGTATGGAATAAACCATATGTTTGAAACCTAGCATAGGCGTATGGAGTATCAATGGCTGATATTTAATTCATCGTGAAAGTTTGTGGGAGAGATTTGTTTGCATATTTGGATAAGGGAAATGGGGGCCCCACCCAAGCTTATTCATATGCCAGCTAGATTGTACTATAAACCAATATCCTATCATTAGATTGAACCATATGCCAAATAACTAGCATTTATTTGGCATATGGTACAATCTGTATGTCAGTAAAGTGTATGAATCAGCTTTACTGGAGCCTACCTTTCTCTCATTTGAATCCGTAAACAATCCTCTATCACCAACTCCTACTATGAATTATCTAAGTCATTAATTTTCACCGACTTATACCCATTAAAAAGATTAAGAAAAATTCAGAATTGAACCAAAATCTAGTTAACTATTCTTGATCATCCAAAGCTCCAAATTTTTAGTTAAATCTACACTATAAATCAACCCAAAAATATTAGTTCCACATTGACATCTAATAATATGGGACTTGTACTACACCTATATAAACAACCATGTTCCTCCCCTAAAACTTATCATGTATTCCCCAAGAGATCAAGCAATCTAACGATCAAGTGATTGGCTACAAACTCTTAGGTTATAAGTCATCAAGTCATAATAGCTCAAGCCCTCACAAGATTAATTTCCAAGAGGAGTGCTTCATGATCAGGGAGGCAAAGAGAATGCACAAATTCACTAAGCTCCTTCTTTCCTTCTTTTTATGTTCTCCTTTCCTTTTCTTATACTTTTGCATCTATCTTAGATCTATAGCCTTGAATTTATCATTACTAGTATATAGTTTCATCTATTAGGAAACCCAAAAGGGTTGGGGGGGATCTTCGAGCTTCCCCTTACCAAAGTCATAAATAATCCCCCACCAATTTTCTTATTTTATTTGGTACTGCACTCCAAAACTTAGAATTTTCCTCTTTTCCTCTTTCCTATGTATCCCACAATTATTCCCGAAAAATTCCTACATCTTGTAAGTCAATGTCAAAATCTTAATAATATCTAATCCACAAAAATTTGAAGGGACCTACAAAACTAGAAACCACTTCAAGACAAATTGTTTTGAAGTGAGTCTAGGGATAAGCAATTCATGATGGGTTAGAAGTAGGGTGGAAGTGCCCTAGATCACATCCTCCTTGCACATACAATGAGCTCTGTTCTTGCTGGCTTCAGCTTTTCCATCATTGGTCCAAGCTTTGTCCCCACTAGAAGACTAGCAAATCTCACATTGTAGTAGATTTCATGGTGGAGACTACCTCATATGCCTTGGGATGGCTCCTCATGTGAATCAAGCAACGAGATTGGCACCATACGTCTATGCTCGAATGGATGTGTGGCCAAATACTCAGCCTGAGTATAGTTTTCTACTTCAAATAATTCCACAGAGCATAAAGCTTCTCTCCTTGATTTGCGAGAAGCACTAGCAGTAGGAGCCAAAAAATTGAAGGTATTTAGTAATTCTCAATTTGTGTGCTTGCAAGTTAATGGGAAATATGAGGCCAAAGACATGACTATGATTCACTACATAGACAAAGCTCAAAAGCTTATAGGGATGTTGGATCAAGTGGAGATTTGCCAGGTACACCAAAACAATAATATGGAGGGACACCCTCACATGGTTGGGCGCAACTTTTTCAAATTCCAAACTCGTTTGTAAGTTTTAGTACATACAAAGCATTGGTTTGAGAATTACATATATTTCTAAGACATGGATAAAAGTTTAATCAAGATAAAGAACTGACTAGATGCCAAATATATTAATAGAGTAAATACATTTCTAGATTATGCCAACAAGAGTAAGAGGCTGTTTGAGTCAATTTTGAATGAAAATCAAAATTAATCAAAACTCAGTCAAAATATAGAGTTGAATGCCATTAGATTGTGATCCAAATGTGGACCCCAATTGAGTAGAAATCACAATTAATTTTTACTTAAAATTGGATTTAATTTGAACTTGAATTGTTGAAAAGTTCGGACTTAAAGGAAAAAGAGCCAATTGGGCCTCATCAATGGATCAAAATCAGGTCCAAAATTTATCAAATATTTGAGCCAAAATATAAATTATAAAATCTTTGCAGCTAGGTCCTTGAATCAAATATATTTTATAAATGGGTTCCTGACCGAACATTTCTTATGAGTAAGTCTCTAAGGTAAAATTTTGCACAACAAGTCTTTGAAAGCTCTAAAATTTCAAATTGATTCCCGCAAAATCAAGAATTTGTGAATAAACTTCTCAATATTTTATATTTATAAATAAATTCCTAAAATTTCTAACTTTAACAAATAAACTCCTGAAATTTTTTACTTTTACAAATAAGCCCTTCAAAATTTTTTATTTATAAATAAATCCAAATTTCTTCAAAAAGGATGTTAAAAGTTTCAAAATTTTATAAATAAATCTTTTTTTTACAAAAAAGTCTTTGAAACTTATAAAATTATATTTTGGAACAAATTTTTCAGAAAATTTGCAAATAAGGGACTTGAAAATTCAGCAATAAAAAATGACACATATTCTGAATCTCTTCATTAGGAAAACGGATCCCAATCAAAGAAGATTACATGCCAATCAGAATAATTGGGAATCCAATCCAATTACTATCACAATCCAATACATTCCAAAATCAACCCAATCAAATATTTGATTTCAAATATCCTTGAGCTTATAAAACAAATGAGAACCTGCAAAGATGAACAGAGAAAGATAGAAAGGTTAGAAAGCCATCGGAGGAAGAAAATTAGAAAAGCCACTAACATCACCTAAGGAAATCAAAATTAAGGTGAGTTCGAATAAGGAGGAGAATCAAGGAGAAGGTGATTTTTTATCTTTTTATTTGTTCTTCTCTTCTCCTCTCTGCTCTACTGTTTTTCCTTCCCTGTGTGGTCCTTGGCCTTCTACTATTGCTGCTGCCCCCCTATCCTCACCAAAATAAGCCACTCACTAGCTCCGCTTGTGCCCGCTCACCCATGCACCATCCAGCTCGACTTATTGCCTTAATTGTGACACATGCGCCCCATCAGAGCCCTGCTGGTCCTCCTCTACCCTTCCACTTCATCAGCCCATGCCCAGTTGATCGACCCCCTAGCCCTAGGCCTCGGACCCATGCCACTATCTATTTGACCTCCCTAGCAGGCTCTACTACCTATTGCTTGCCTATAGCCCACTCAACCTTCGTCACTCCCCATGAGTCTCTGCAGCCATTGTCAGCTTGAGCCACTTTGGTCTTTGCTCCTTGTCATCAACCACTGCCTGTCACTACCACCCTACTTGCTTGCCACTTGTTGGTGACTGGATTTGACCAAGCTCTAGCCTGACCTATCCCTAGAACCAAAGGAGAGGAATTGCTAGCCTCTTCTGCTATGCCAATCACACTCGCACCACCTCCAAGCAACTTCAAGCACCTCTTGCTACTGGTCATGGCCAAATCAAGTTGAGATGAGCATTTGAGCAGCCATGGCACGATTAGGAGAAAGAAGAAAAAGGTGCAGGTAGAGGATAAAGAAGGAAGGGAAATAAATGAAGAAAAAAATGAGAAAAAAGAAGTTGCTACAAAAAAAAAAAGAATTTAGCTGGTAGTGTCTTCTCTCAATTTTCGAGCCACCAAATTGTCACCACCCACGAACCATGGTGCATCGATAAACTTCATCAACATCGTGACCACTTGTGGTCACTAGTGTGATGGTGGATCTCCCTCAACACTACGGCCGCTCGTGGCCCCTTAAAAATTATGAACTCCATACACTGCTATGGCCACCCATGGCCCTTCAATAATGGTGAATGTCTACTGAAAGTTAGGCCTGCCTTTGGGCCCACCAAATTTATGCTAGCCTTCGGGCACGCCAAACTCAGGCTAGCCTTTAGGTTTGTCAAACTTAGGCTAGCCTTCAAACTCATTGAACTCAAGTCCACCTTTGGCCCTGCCTAACTCAAGCTAGCCTACGAGTCTACTGAACTCTAGCTCACCTTCAAACCCACCAAACTTAGGCCAGCATTCAGGCTGGCCAAATTCAAGCTAGCCTTTGAGCCCATTGAGCCCAGGCTAATCTTCAGGCTAACTAAACTTAGGTCAGCCTTCGGACCGTCGAGTCTAGGCCAACCTTTGGACCCACTAAATGCAGGCCAACCTTTGGACCAGCCGACATAGAACAACCTTCAAGCCCACTAACATTAATCTACCCTCGGATTCATGCCTCTAAGCTAGCTTTTGAACTTGCAAATCAAGCTAGTTCTCGGGCTCGCACATCCAAGACAACCCATAATCTTGGCCAAAACTTATCATGATAGCTAAGGACTCTCAAATTAAATTAATTAACACAAAATAATTTAAATACTTTGAGCTAAAAATCAAATTGACTTAGATAAATTACTAAATAAACTCAAATTGATCAAATAAATGGACTAAAACACAAATTGAACAAGACCCAAAATCCAAAATAAGACTCAATCCTAATCAAATTTGAGATAGGTTTATTCATGATCAAGTCAAGTTTAAATCAAATCTAATATGAGTTGAACTAAGATCAAATCGAACCTTAATTGGGTTAAATCAAGTTCAAATTGAAATTCACATTCAAGGTCAAACTAGAATCAAGCTGAACCTATGCTAAAGCTAAGTTGAACTAAATTGATTTGAACTTAAATAGAGGTCTGTCAAGATGCAAACTTGAACTCAATAAAGGTCCAATATAAGGTCAAATTCAACTTGAATCAAATAGAACTAGACTTGAACCAAAATCGAACCCTAAACATTAAACTAGGTCAAATCAGATGCAAATGAAAACTAGCACTTGCTTTGAGTCAATGATCAGTATTTGACAAATGTTCTTCTAAAAATCAATGCCAACCTTAGTGAATCGAACATTTACTACCAATACCAATAGTGATTTTGGAATGGATGTTTCACATGGCTCCTTTAGACATACTATAAAGCATCAGTGTGAACCCAATCGCCAAAAGTTCTAGGAATAGAAAATTAGAACATATCATTATCTCCCAAAAATGTGTGAGTGAATCACGATTCAATCAAGTTTTAAACATTGAGTCGAATCAACTCAGACTCAAATCAAAATTTAATGTTGAATTGATTCCAAATGAAACTTGAACCTGAACCATATTAGCTCCAATAAAAATAAATAGGGTTAAATTTAGTCATATTGGGTGCTAAACCTTCAATAAAACACCAAGGCTATGAACAATAGGTGACATTACCATCCAGACCTAAACCAGAACTAGTTCAACTGAAACTAAATTGGGTCAAATTAAGTCCCACTAGGTGTGCTACAAAAGCCTTTGACAATACTCTGATGCTATGCCAAACTCCATAAGCCATTGGTGGCTCTACCAAATCAAAGAAGTTAAATATCAACACACACATAGCTATTCATTTCCCTTCAAGCTATTCTACCCTAGAAGTTATTGACAATACACTCTTCAAGCTAGTTAACCCCAAAAGTAGTTGATAATGCGCCATTTAAGGTAGTCAACCCCAAAAGTAGTTGATGATGTGCCATTCAAGCTAGTCAAGCTTGAAAGTCATTGATGATGCATCTTTCAAGCCAATCAACCCCAAAAGCCATTAACAGCATGCCTTTCAAGCTAGTCAATCCTAAAAATTATTGACAATGCACCCTTCAAGATAGTCAACCCTAGAAGCTATTGATGAAGAGCCCTTGGGGCTAGTCAATCCTAAAGCCATTGATGATGTATCCTTCAAGCTAGTCAACCCCACAAGCAATTGATGATGCACTATTCAAGCTAGTTAACTCCAGAAGCCATTGATGATGTGCCCTATAAGCTAGTCAACCACAAAAGCCATCGACAATGCACCCTTCAAGCTAGTCAACCCCAAAAACCATTGATGACATGCCCTTTAAGCTAGTCAATCTTAAAGGCAGTTGACGATGCACCCTTCAAGCTAGTCAACCCTAGGAGTAGTTGACAATGTGCCATTCAAACTAGTTAGCTCTAGAAGTAGTTGATGACACATCTCTCAAGCTAGTCAACACCAAAAGTAGTTGATAATGTATTTCTTGAAAAAAAATTTATACCCAATCTTATAAGCCATTGGTAATGTCATTAAACTAAATAAAGTCATCATCAACATTCAAAACTATTAGAAACACTTTGAATTTCTCCTATTCCCTTCCATATACCATCAAACAATGACATTAACATTCACCGAAGACTGAGATAGTCCAATGCCATGTGGTCTAGCATTGGGGAATTGGGTAGTAGCACACATCAGAGCTTCTTCTCCTCTTCTTTTTTCTTCCTTTATTTCTTTTATGCTTTCAATAATTCCATGTTGAAGTTCATTGTAAAGTGAGGGTATACTCTTATTTATGCTTTATATCATTTTTGAAATCAATCAATATACTGCTTTCTTTTTTTTTGTCTCTATTTTATTAGCTAGATTTCTTACTTTTGGAGGTTCTTGACAATTACAGAAAAATTAACAATAGAGGCTTATGCCTATTGGAAAGTCAATGTTCCCACAACACCTGATAGTGTACTTCAAATTAAACAAATTTTGATTTGTAATTCGAGGTTTCTCTTGGAGTTGCGACCAATCCTTGGCTGCCAAAATTGATCCCATAAATTCTAGCATGCCCAGCGACACTTTCTTCTCCTCCAAGTATAGAAACCTAATTAATATGATAAAGACACTATTAAGGTAGAACTATGATTAAAGACTAATTAATTATGTTCTTCTTTATAAAAAGAAAGAACAAATGGCATCAACGAACAATATCTTTGTCCCAAGATATACCTTCATCCTGGGGTAAGGATCAACTTTGCATTTACCTCAGTCAATGGTCACCATAGAAGTAGTTGAACTTTAGATTAAGTTTGGGACCATCTTTGAGGTCATCCAGTTCAAGAAGGCACCTATTACTGCATCGACTAAAGTTACTATCATAAAAAACTAGCCTATCTCTCACCTTCCATCAAGGGGAAAGAAGCTCAATATCATCATTCCTAATAAGAAGGGTTGTTCAGATAAAGAGCTAGAAGCCATGTCTCAACGAATAAGGATATTAGTCTTCCAGAGGCTAGGACCAAAATAAAGCTTAGTCTTTGGTTACCTTCACCCAACTTTTTATGGAGGGCAATTAAAAGCAAGTTTGGGCATAGACATTGATGAAGAAGAGCTCATCCTAACTATCACAAGTAAAGGAAAAGTTACTAAAATTTTCAGCCAACTTGGGAAGCCTGCCCCTCAAAAATAAGTCGATCATTATTATCTCTACCTCCAACTTCTTTGCTCCTTTAAAAAAATTAGGGATGAGTAAAAGCAAATCACAGGGAGCATAGTCTTACCATAAAACTGTGCCAAAGGGGTAAATCACCAAACAAATATGCAAGAATCACTATACGGCTACAACTCAATATAAGAACCTACAAAAGGGACTGTGAACCTACATCTCTATGGGCCAAACACTAAAAGAAAGCTATTTGAGTAAGGCTTACTTATGAAGAAATCCAAGAAAAGAGGGCCCTTGTGAACCAATCTTTACTATCATGTCAAAGAGGTGGTGACCCACTCCAAGAATAGACTCTTGAATGAGACATCTCGACTAATGGGAGAAGTTAGCCTCAACCGAAATCCTAGACCTATTCCTCAAGACATAGACTATTATTTTCTAATAGAAGCCTTGGTCATGATTGAAAGCATTAATCAAGAAGAGACCATAGAAGCACTGCAAGAATAGTTGAGATAGCAAGGCAAAGAGAAAGATGAAGCTCAAAAGAAGGTCATGGAGTTAATGGAGATGATGCTACAAATGAGCTAGAAGCTTGATAAGTTGGAATGATCTCAATAGCTATCTCAAGGATTAGAGACGATAGAAGGTGCATCTCCTAAATGAGATCCATAAAAATGTAGGCCCTTCACAAGAACCTCTTATAGCAAGGGATACCCAATCCCCTATTTCAGGGATCTTTGATAATATGAAACTTCCAGCATATATGTAATAATAGATGCAATGAATGGTGGTTGCACAGTTAAGACAAGGAAGTGAGATGAGTAGGATGAACCATGCTAATAAACCATACGCTAGCTATCACGATCGAGTGCCATATCTTAGAGATTATATAGTGGCCAGCTTCAAATAATTTAATAGCATGGGCAATCCTAAACAACATATTCCTCACTTTGTGCAGGGATTCAAGTAAAAGTTCCTCATTATTACTCTGCCAATTTTTAGCAAGCTTGATAGGAGTAGCATTTGAGTGGCATGCCAATTTGCAAGCAAATTCTATACAAACTCGGTCACAAATGAAAGGCTTTCTAAATTAGGTTTGAATGTGTCAATGATAAAGTGACCATTGCAAACCATGTCTCAACACCAAAATAAGACAATGAGTCAATTCTAGATTATATCACATGGTGGAGAAATCTCAATATTAAGTGTGAACAACCTATAAGTCAATTTGAGGTGGTGAAACTAGTCCTTAGAACCTTATTTGAGCACCTCTTTTATCCACACCTTCCAAGACTTCATTAGGCAAGTCAAGATGCTAGAAAGGATTAGTCAACCAATCTTATCTAGTTTACAAAATTTCAAACCGAAGAAAGATTAAGTAAACCATGGAGAGGCTTCCAAGAATATGAGGGTTGCATTCATAGCAAATAAGTAAAAGAAACCTCAAACCCCATCATGAACAAAGGTAATCCTCAGAAACCAACAACTCTTAGAGGAGATGGAAAAGTGAGACCATCCAAATGATCTCCAATAAAGGCTCAAAAAGAAATATTTTTTCAAAAGAGAGAGAGTGGGTAAAAAAATTTTTAAGATGCCTTAAAATTAGGTCTCCAACTTTTGGAATGGAAAAGGCAGAATAAGGCCAACAAAAGGATCACCCAAATTGCTATCCTGACCATAAAACGTTGGGTCATACTATTAAAGACTGCTTTGTATTCAAAAATTTGGTCGAAAAGCAATACCAAGAGGCAAAACTGACTCTCTTGAAGGTGGCCCTATTTGAAATATCAACAGAACACATCAATCACATTACTATGTTTGAAATATCCACTTGTCAAGTTCATCTTCGTAGAAGAAGCACAACATACCCCTGAATAAGAGCACTTATGGAATATCTATATTCCAAAGAGGCTAAAGAAACTAATGAAGAAGATGACTAGAAATCTTGAAAAGACTAGAATGGTGATAAAGAAAGTCTCATCGTAGCAAACTAGCTCACCTTCTCAAAGAATCAAGAAGAAAAGGAATAGAAGCAAGGAGAAGAAGTTTGTTCAGCCAGATGAATATAATATCAAGAAATCAGCCATCCGAGAATACATCTATGCTTTGGAGGAATATGTCCAAGGAGAAAGAAGCCAAGTAACTCTTGAGAAATTATTTCCTAACAAACTCAGAGCTCTACTATAGGACCCTGATGTGGGAGATGAAGAAAGTAAACTCTCAATGGCAACATACTCCATCATATTTACTGTCAGAGGTTTACAACCAAGTTGATCCCCACCCTATCACTTTAATAATGATAAAATTCATGGTGCAAGGATAGAAGAAGTGAATCTTTCACTAGGGATGTTATTAATGAAATGGAAAATCCCATGGGCCTCCTTGAGGGCTACTCCCAATATGACTATCTTAGAGAGTGGTTTGCCCGTGAGTGCAACTATGGCATACTCAAACTACAACTAAACACAATGAAAGAACTAGCTACACCAAATATGCACCTTGTCAAGGGGCAAATGCAAATATTGAAAGAGCATAGAAGGGTTTATTCCCCACATGGAAAGCATGAAAAATATGACCACCATGCTTTGTGAGGAAGTCAAGAAGATGGAGAAGGTGCTAGCAAAAAAGGCAAAGCCATATTAAAGACCCTACAAAGGTGGTGAGAAATTACTTACCAACCCTCCTGGTGATCAAAATGATCACTTGTGCCAATTACTCCAGAGATGAGTCAAGAAGGCTAGACACTATCAAAGATAACTATGTACGTCTATGACCTCTTATCACATGATAACTCATACATCTGAGGTAAACACTGATGAGTAGCTATCTGACCTCCATCAGGCAATCTGGCAAAAAAAATGCTCAACCAGCTAGGTTTAGTGAGGTCCTAGTCTTAGAATCTGTGGAAGGATGCACTATGCCAACTTTAGAAGAAATATGCATAGATGATGAATTTGACTCCATGTTTGAGTCAAAATAACTTTATGACCATTTCGGAAGGCCCTACACTAGCAAGTACTAAAGGAAGAAGCAAATATTCTAGGAGAGGATCAAACAAGCTAAGGCTAAGGCTCATTCTACCCTTGTGTCAAGCCAATCTGAATATTCACAGAAGAAACATTCTAAATACAAAGTCTTGAAGAAGATTATACTAACAGACAAAGTAAATTAGTTCATCCAAAGAATCTTCGAAGATCTCTCTATGAGGAAGCACCAAATGCTTTATTCTGATGTTGAATGGGATGATTATCAGCCAATCACATCCTCTAAGGACATTCAAGGGACTATTGACTAGGAGCAAGGATTCGCTACCTCTTATAGCATGATTAGCCATGGTAGTGATTCCAAAGATGACCCTTTTTGGTCTCACGATACCAGATTTCAACTGAGGAGCATAAACTAGATACAACTTTGAGATGGAAGTGTGCTACCGCTGAGACAAGCTCTAATGCCTAGAAATAAAAACATCCACAAGGACAAGGAAAAGGAAATTTAAATAAATGAGGGCATTGAGCCCTCCCAAGCTAAAGTTACACTCAAAAAGTGGAATATAACATAGCAGCCCACCTCAAGAAGATTCCTACCATGATGAGTGTATTTGATGCCTTAATGATGTCACAAGACCTTAAGGATACACTAGTGCATATCTTATAGAATTCGACCAACTATCAAGCATACTTTGCTGAAGAGAAGATGAAAGAGTCTTTGTATGCACGTTAAACTTCCACCATCACTTTCGCAAATGATGACTTACTAGCTGGAATGGTAGACCATAACAAACCATAATAGACCATTGTATATCATAGTAAATAGTGATGGGATCAAGATTAATCACATCCTAATTGACCTAGATTCCTCAGTCAATTTGATAACTCTTAGAACTCTAAGAGCTCTAACTTTTAATGTGTGTCATATCATCCAAGATTATATCCATCCAAGGGTTTAGTCAGAATAGCCAAAGATCTTTGGGAGCCATAACTATCCCTTTGGAAGTAGGAGAGTTGATGACAAATGTCAAGTTTTATGTGATCGATACTGATGTATTATACAAAGCACTACTAGAGAGGCCATGGCTACATGAAAGTAAAGTAGTGTCATCAACTATGTATCAATGCCTCAAATACTTTGAGGATAGTGAAGAAAACTGAATTAATAGAGATGTACAACCTTTTGATGTTCATGGGGTATGTTATGATGATACAAAATACTACTAAAAATTTCATGCTGATAGAGGGTTTGCTTCATCAGTCAAGTAAAATAAATGATCACTAGCATTATCTTCACAAGTTTGCCTAGGTAGTTACACATCTAACAAAGATGATGATTAGAGGTCAAATAGAAAAACTTTCCTTATTATTAAAGTTCTAAAAGGCTTATTTAAGCTACTAGATAAGCTAAGTATCAATGTTGTGAAAGAATTAATGACTTTCTATATTCCTCCATAGCACAAAGGGGAAAAGAAAATACTATTCTACAAAGCAATCCCTTATGCCCCAAGAATACATAAAATCCTAGGGACTGAAGTTCTAGTGGATGATGGTGACTATTAACCAGTAGTCATGCCTAAATATTTCTCAGACCAACTTCATCAGATAATCAATAAATTTAGTTATAGATGTCCACAAACAAAGAGAGAGAGAGTCATTTCTTCAAAAATCTATAGGATCTACCCCAAGGGTATACTTACATTCTTGGAAGAGGAAACAAGAACACCAAAGGATTGGGCTATATTACTCCAAATGCCCACACATATCTATAGTCAACATTTAGACCTTTATTTGATATTCATGATGGCCAACTATCACCGAGGTAGTTGTGACTTTTTAGACATCATAGGAAGATGACATCCTCGGTTGAATTTCATCAGTACTAGAAGAAAGGAGGCATGATGCAGCTAAAATGATATAGGTGACATCCTCTATGCCACTTACCAAAAGGCAATGACACAAATATTTGATGTCCTCATATACAAGTTGATGAAATTTTATGTGGTTGATTTGGTTGTCAAGACCAAGTCCCAAGATAGGCACATTCAAGACCTAAGAGTTATGTTTAACCTTCTTAGGAAATATAACTTAAAGATGAATCCTATGAAGTATGCTTTTAGAGTATCATCAAGAAAATTCCTTGGCCTTGTTATCAATTATTGAGGGATTGAAGTTGATTCATCTAAGATCAAAGCTATCTTAGATATGCCACCACCCAACAATTTAAAGCAATAGAGGTCATTCCAAGTTGACTCACATACATAAGGAGATTTATTTCAAACCTCTCTAGAAAATGTAAGTTTTTTCCAATATGATGAAAAAGGACACTCCATTCTTTTGGAACCAAGACTACCAACAAGCCTTTAAAGAGATCAAACAGTATCTCCTAAAGCCACCAATCCTAGTAGCACCTCTACCTGATAAACCCCTTATCCTCTAGATGACAACAATGGAAGGATCCCTACGGGTACTTCTTGCCCAAAACAATGAAGAGGGCAATGAAAACATAGTCTACTATTTGGGAAAAATGCTACTGGGGGCAGAAAGCAACTACTCTCCCATCGAAAGCATTGTCTAGTGCTCATATCACAGTCAAGAAGCTAAGACATTATTTGTATTCTCATCAAGTGATTTTAATATCAAAGATTGATCTCATAAAGTACCTAATGACTAGGCATGCACTCACTAGAAGGATAGCAAAGTAGGCTTTAATTGTCATGGAATATGATATCAAGCTTATCTAGTATCAAACAATTCTCCATTGAGTTGCCAGCTCCTTGACAAAGAGATCTTTTTGGTCAAAGAATGGAAACCCTACTAGAAGCTATATTATGATGGAGTATCATCCATCAGACCAGGGATCAAACCAAAGCTTCTACAAATCAAAGCAGCCATTAGACTCATTTATGTCACTCTAAATGGAGGCATTTTACGATATTCCTATTTCCTCTCAAAACCATGCACAAACAATGAAGTTGAATATGAGATCCTAATTGCAGGACTAGAAATGATCCTCAATATAGAAATATCATGCCTATATATTTTTGGTGATTCATAATTGGTTATCAACCAAGTCCAAGGCAAATATAAAGCTAACAAATCTGAGCTCCTGAAATACCATGAAAAGGCTCAAAAGCTCATAGGATAAATCCCACACATTCAAATAGCTAAGGTTCCATGGTCAGTCAATATGGAAGTTGATTTCTTAGCCAAGTTAGCCAAGGCACTAGCTGATCCAGATCAAAGAGAAATTCTATTCATAGTTCATAGTAGACAAGTGATAAGCTCAGTCTTTAGCATCAAACACAAGAAGACTAAATCTAAACTAATAAAAGAGCCCACAGATTGGAGAATGCCATTTATCAATTACCTCAAAAGTGGGAAACTCCTCGAAGATAAATCCACAAGGTCACAACTTAGAAATAGAGTTGCACGCTTTCTTCTTATCAATGACACTCTTTATGGAAGGTTATTTGATCAACTACTTTTGTGTTGTCTCTTAGACAAAGAAGCCAAAGAAGTTATGCACGAGGTGAATTTTGGGGTTTGTGGGGCTCATCTATTGGGCCTAAAAATGATAATGAAGATTAAGCATATGGGCTACTATTGGCCCATGATGGTGGGAGATTACATCAAATATGCAAGAAGATATTACCTATGCCAAATTCATGGTGACTTCATTCATTGACACCTAAATCCTCTACATCTAATAGTGTCCTCATGGCCATTTTAGGTATGGGGTAGAAATATCATCAGCCCAATTGAACCATCTTTTTCTAGAGGCCACCGCTTCGTACTAGCAATTACTAATTATTTCTCTCGATGGGCTAAGGTGATTTCATGGAAAGAGGTGAAAGCTAATACTATAATTCACTTCTTTTTAGAAAATATCCTATATCAATTTGGTGTCCCTCAAAGGATTACTTTGATAATAGACCATCCTTCATAAGCTTTAAGGTTGCATGATAGATTGGAGATATTCATCTTTCTATAATGCGAGCACCATCTGACTCCCTAGGGCATTCACCAAGACCCATTCCAAGATCTTGAAGAGAATTATTGCCAAGAACAAGAAAGACTCGCACCAAAAGCTTTCCGTAGCGCTGTAGGCTTATCACAATACATATTGAGCCCCCACCCAATCAACTTCATATGCATTGGTGTTCAGGATTAAGGTAGTCTTGCTATTGGAGGTGCAAATTCCCTCTTTAAAGATTGCTTTGAAAGTAGAAATTATAAGAGAAAATAATGTTCATTTTTATCTTGATAAGCTAACTCCTTGGATGAGATAAGGCTCATGGCTCAGCAAAACCTAGAAATGTATCAAGCATAAATATCCAGTGCTTACAATAAAATGGCCCAGCTGAGATCCTTCTAGAAGGGAGAAATAGTCTTGGTTCTAAAAAGATCCATAATCTCGAATAGAAATAAGAAAGGCAAGTTTGAACCTAAATGGGAAGGCCCTTATATCATTGAAAGAATATTCCAAGGGGGATCCTATCAACTAATTTATGGCAAGGGAGAAAGGCTTATGCCACCAATCAATGGCCGATTCCTCAAAAAGTACTATGCCTAAGCATCTAGGGGCAATAATAATAACAGCTGAAAGTGCCTATATTTTGTCTATAATAAAATATCTGACTACCTCAAAAAGGAATGTTTGGTCAAACACACGCTCCATGTTTTTTGAGTTAAAACATGGACACAAAATTTCATCCAATTGTGTGACAATTAGATCCATACCCCCATAAAGTCCACTCCTACATGGCAAATAAATTCCACTTCCACGTCTCAAATCAAGTCCACTTTTACATGACAAATTAAGTCCATATTAAGTGGCAATTAAGCCCATATCTATATGGTGAATTAAATCTACTTTCATGTGGTTAATTAAGCCCACTTTTTGTACCAAATCAAGTCTACTTCCTTTGGCAAATCAAGTCTACTAATCATGATGAATCAAGTCCATTCTTTATGGCAAGTCACGTCCACTCATCGTGATAACTCAAGTCCACTCATTGTAGCAAGTCAAGTTCACCTATTGTGATAAATCAAGCCCACTTGATGTGGAATCTCAAGTCCACATCTTGTGGCAAATTAAATCCACTCCTAGTGATAATTGAGTTCATTACTTGTGGCAGTTCAAATTTCACTTTCACATGGTAATCCACTTAACCTGATAGATTAAGTCCACTTCCTATGGAAATTTAAGGCCACTCCACATGGCATATTAAGTCCATGGCAAACTAAGTCCACTCATGTGGCTTCAAACTCATATGTTCAATTCTTGGGATTTTGATGCAAAGGGGTGAGCACCTAAGAAATTTGTTTGCATCCACTCCCCTTACTAAGAAAACTTGCAAAGTGGATATGAAGGGGGCTATTGTTTGAGCCAATTCTAACCAAAAAATTAAATTTAATTAAAATTTAGTCAAAATATAGAGTTGAACACACCTGGATTATGATCTAAATATTGGCCTCAATTGTACTAAAATTATGATAGAAATTGATCAAAATTGAATTTAATTTGAACTTGAATTATTGAAAAATTTAGGCTTAAACTAAAGGGAGCCAATTATGCTCGATAATTGTACCAAAATCAAGCCCCAAATTCATCAAATATCTGCGCCAAAATGGAAATTATAAAGTCTTTGTAAATAGGTCTCTGAACCAAATAGTTTTTATAAATGGGTCCCTGATTAGACTTTTCCTATGAATAAGCCTCCTAAAATGAACATTTTACGAAGAAAGTCCTTGATAGTTCAAAAATTTAAAATTGATCCCGACAAAATTTAGGCTTCATAAATAAACTTTTCAAAATTTTATATTCACAAATAAATTCCCAAAATTTCTAAATTTCATAAATAAATCCCTAAAATTTTTGACTTTTGCAAATAAGCCCCTTATAAATTTTTATTTTTCCAATACGTCTAAATTTTATTCAAAATGGGCCCTAAAGGTTTTAAAATTTTATTAATAGATTCTTTTTGCAAAAAGGCACTTGGAACTTGTGGAATTACATTTTGGTCCAAACTTTTTGAAAAATTTGCAAATAACCTCCTGAAAATTTAGCAACCAAAAATGATATATATTTTAAATCCCTTCATTAGGGAAACAAATCCTAATCAATGAAGATTACATGCTAATAACAATAATTGGGAATCTGATCTAATTACAATCACAATCCAACATATTCAAAAATCAACCTAATCAAATATTTGATTTCAAATCTCCCTAAGCCTATAAAACCAACAAGATCCTACAAAGACAAATAGAGGAAGGTAGAAAGTTTAGGAAGCCAACAGAGGAAGAAAATCAAAAAGGCCACACCACCTAAGAAAATTAGAATTAAGGCAAGCTTGAATAAGGGGGAGAACCAAGGAGAAGGTGAATTCTTATCTTTTATTTGTTCTTCTCTTCTCCTATCTGTTCTGCTATTTTTCCTTCTTAGCAAGATCCTCTGCCTTCTACTATTACTGCTAGCCCCCATCCTCACCAAAAAAAGCCACTCACTAGCTCTGCTTGCGCTCGTGCACCGTCCAACCCCACTTGCCACCTTACTCGTGCCACCTATGCCTTGTCAGAGCCCTGGTGGTCCTCCCCTGCCCGTCCATCTTGTCAACCCACATCCTAGTTCACTGACCCTCTAGCTTGCTTATTTGCTGCCACTCCACATGAGTCTCCGTAGCCATCACCAACTTGAGCCACTTTGGTCTCTACTCCTTATCATCAACCACCACCCTTTGTTGCCACCTTTCCTATCCATCGCCTACTGGTGACTGGATCTAGCCAAGTTCTGACTGGATCCTGCAATGGAACTAGAGGAGAGGAGAAGCCAACCTCCTTCACCAGGCTAATCGCACCTACACTGCCTCCAGGTGGCTTCAACCGCTCTTTCCACTAGCCATGGCTGAATATGGCCATGACCTCGCTAGATCTAGCTAAGATGAACCTTTGAGCCACCATGGCTCGATCAAGAGAAAGAAGGAAGAAAGGCATAGGCAAAAGAGAAAGAAGAAGGATGGGAAATAAAAGAAGAAAAAAAATGAGAAAAAGAAGTTGCTACAAAAAAAAAGGAATTTTGCTAGTATCATCTTGCCTTGGTTTTTAAGCCACCACATAGTAGCCACCCATGGAACATGAAGCATTGAGGAACTTCATCAATACTATGGCCACTCATGAACCTTGGCACGATGATATATTTCCCTTAATCTTGCAGTTGCCTATGACCCCACGAAGATGGTGAACTCTAGACAATGTTATGGCCACTTGCAATGCTTCAAAGATGGTGAATGCCTACAAAAACCCAGGCTAGCCTTTTGGCCTACCAAACCTAGGCTAGCCTTTTGGCCCATCAAAACTCAAGCTAGCCTTCAAGCCAACAAAATCTAGGTAGCCTTCAGGCCCACCAAACCAAGGCCAGCCTTCAAGCTTGTGTAACCTAGGCCCACCTTTGGGCCTACCAAACTTATGCCAAACTTTGGGCCTGTAGAACTCAAGCTCACCTTTGGGCCCACCTAACTTAGGCTAGCCTTGAGCACAATAAACTCAGTCCAACATTTCAGCTAACTAAACCTAGGTCAACATTTGGGCCCATAAAACTCATGCCAGCATTCAGACCCATAGAACCCAGGCTAGCCTTAAGGCCTGTTGAACCTAGGCTAGCCTTCTGGCATGTTGAGTCCAGGATAGCCTTTGGGCCCACCAAACTAAGGCCAACTTTTAGACCTACTGAAACAAGGCCAGCATTCAACCCCGTTGAACATAAGCTAACATTCAGGTTCGCCGAGTCCAAGCTAGACTTTGATCCTGACAAGTAGAGGCTAGCCTTTGAGCCAACCAAAATTATAGACTAGTCTTCAGACTCACACCTCTAAGCAAGCTTTTGAGCTTGCAAACCAAGCTAGTCCTTGGGCTTACAAATCTAAGATACTCCACAGTCACAACCAAAAATTATTATCATAGCCAAGGACTCTCAAATCAAATTGATTAACATAAAATAATTTGATTACTTCGAGCTCAAAACCAAATTGACTCAGATAAATCACTATGTAAACCCAAATTAATCAAAAAAATGGACTAGAACTCAAATTGAACTGGACCTAAACTTCAAAATAAGACTCAATCCTAATCAGATTCAAGCTGGGTTAATTCAAGGTCATGTCAAGTTCAAATCAAATCTAATCTGAGTCAAACTAAGCTCAAACCAAATCTTAATT
The DNA here is from genome assembly GCA_005019695.1 of Trichopus zeylanicus subsp. travancoricus. Lineage (NCBI taxonomy): Eukaryota > Viridiplantae > Streptophyta > Magnoliopsida > Dioscoreales > Dioscoreaceae > Trichopus > Trichopus zeylanicus. Next base: position 1,249,150 of record RXID01014226.1, read on the forward strand.
AGGTTAGGTCAAGTTCAAATTGAATGGTTAAACTCAAAGTCAAACTAGAATCAGGTCGAGCCTAAGTTGAAGCTAAGTTGAATTAAATTGACTTAAACTTGAATCGAGGTCCATCAAGATGCAAACTTGAACTCTATAAAGGTCCAACACAAGGTCAAATTTGACTCGAATCAAATAGAATTAGACTCAAACCATAATTGAGCCTTGAATATTAACTTGGTCAAATCAGATGCAAATCAAAATTAGCGCTACTCCAACTCGAGTCAATGATCAATATTTCACAAATGTTCTTCTAAAACTCAATACCAAGCTTGGTGAGTCAAACATTTACTACCATTATAAATAATGATTTTGGAATAAATATTTCACATGGTTCCCTTAGGCATGCTATAAAGCATTAGCGCAAACCCAATCACCAAAGGTTTCTAGAATAGAAAACTAGAATGTATCACTATCTCCAAAGAAGGAGTTAGTGAATCACAATTTAATCAAGTTTTAAACATTGAGTTGAATCAATTCAGACTCAAATTAAAATTCAATATTGAACTGATTCCAAATCAAACTCAAACTTAAACCATATTAGTCCCGATAGAACCAAATAGGGTCAAATTGAGTCCTATTAGGTGTGCTAAACCTTTAGCAATAGTCTAAGGCCATGAACAATAGGTGACATTATCATCTGGACCTGAACCAAAACTAGTTTGAGTGTAATTAAACTAGGTCAAATTGAATCCCACAGGGCATGATATAAAAGCCTTTAATAACACTTTGAAGCTATACCCAATTGCATAAGCCATCGGTGACACTACCAAATCAAATAAGTTAAATACCAACACTTTCAAAGTCATTCATTACCCTTCAAGGTACTTAACCACAAAAGCCATTGATGACACACTCTTCAAACTAGTCAACCCCAAAAGTAGTTAATGGAATGCCCTTCAAGCTAGTCAATCCTAGAAGCCATTGATGATGGGTAGTCAACCCTAGAAGTCCTTGACAATGCACCCTTGAAGCCAATTAATCCTAGAAGTCCTTAATGATACACCCTTCAAGCTAGTTAACCCAAAAAGTAGTTGATGAAGTGCCCTTTGAGCTAGTCAACCCCAGAAGCCATTGACTATGTGACCTTCAAGCTAGTCAACTATAGATGTAGTTAATGATGCATCCTTTAGGCTAGTCAACCCTAGAAGTTATTGATGATGCACCCATCAAGTTAGTCAACGTGGAAGCCATTAATGAAGCACCCTTCAAGCTTGTCAACACTAGAAGTTATTGATGACCCATCCTTTAAACTAGTCAACCCCTGAAGTAGCTAACAAAGCACTCTTCAAGCTAGTTAGTCCTAGAAGTGGTTGGTGGTGTGCCCTTCAATCTAGTCAATCTCAGAAGTAATTGATAACACACCCTTCAAGCTAGTCAACCCTAGAAGTGGTTGACAATATGCCCTTCAAGTTAGTCAACCCTAGGAGTAGTTGATGACACACTCTTCAAGCTAATCAACCCTAAAGGATGCACCCCTTAAACTAGTCAACCCTAGAAGTAATTGACAATGTATTTTTTTAAAAGTTGTACCCAACCCTATAAGTCATTGATGATGTCACTAAACCAAATGAAGTTATCATCAATGCTCAAAGGTATTGGAAACACTTTGAACTTCTCCCATTCCCTTCCATATTCCATCAAATGATGCCATCAATATTTGCCAAAGATCAAGTCAATCTGATGCCATGTGGTCCAATGTAGGAGAATGGGGTAGCAACACACATCAAAGCTTCTTCTCCTCTTCTATCTCTTCCTTTATTTCTTTCATGCTTTGTATAATTCCATGTTGTAATTCATTATACAACAAGGGTATACCCTTGCCTATGCCATGTATCATTTCTCAAATCAATCAATATTATGCTTTCTTTTTTTCTTTTATATATCTATTTTATTAGTTAGATTTCTTACTTTAGAAGATTTCTCATAATTGTCAAGATAATTGACAATAGGGTCTTGCACCAGTTGGAAGTCAATAGTCTCACAACACCTAATAGCGCATTTCAAATTAAGTAAATTTTGATTGTGATTTGAGGTCACTCTCTGGGTCTCTGCCACTCTCAGGCCATTGAAATCAATCCAACAAAGACTGAATCAAAAAATATAGTATCCATGTATTGATTATATGCATAATAGGATAAGGCAGGAGGTGTACGAAGTGTAATTGTAGGAAGATGGAATGTGCATTACACTAATTGGATATTTCATGGCGAAGAGTTCCATTATTTAAATAGGTTAAATCCAAGAGATCAGATAGTTAATGTGACAACAATTGACAATGAGGGGGATGATATCAGACTATTGATTTGTGATGCCTTTTTGGACCCTGTATCTTCTCATGATACCCTTCTCATTGTGGTGAGCAAGGGAAGTGAGGGTTGTGATTGAGAATGTTAGAAATTTTACAAGATTCTTGATGAATCTAACATTGAGTTGTATCTAGGATCTAAAAACTTCACATTCTTATTATTTCTATACCAAGAAGGATGGACAACTAGTCGACATAGTTTCTGTTGCAACCATAGTGAGTATTTTTACATAGGTTTTGAGTTTATTTTTTCTACTAAAATGATAATTTTATTTTTACTACCCATATTACATGAGAAGATCACTTAGTTGCTATATTCTCAACTAGAGGACTCTCTTAGATATGGCCACCAAGAATACGATCCATAATCAAGTGTTCGAACATGATAGATATGGTCAAATGATGACATTTGGTATGGGGTTGACTCCTAAAACTATCTTTGAGTCCTCCTTGAGAGCTTCATAAGGTGAGCAACCTTAGTATACTGATAGTCAACTATAGGTGATTGTCTAGATAGAGATTACCTCAGCATTAGAGAGGTTCACAAAGGAGATATTTGATCAGCTCTCTTATACCATGTTGTCGTCTACCCCACAACCGTATGAACTAGTTTTTGCTACTTTGCAGTATACATATAATATCTATGTGTAAAGCTAATATATGCTTTTTTGTGAAAAATTTAGGAGGTTTAGAATATAGCATCCCAGTAGCAAGGCAATCCTAGTAGTAGCTTGGTTGGTTCATAGGAGACTCCTTCCACTTGCTAGGCTGCTCAGGTGAAAATGTATTTTGAGAGTACACATGTTGAACATTTATTTCTTAAGGGCATGGGTAGAGTAAAGAGAGTGGGAACTTAGGTGCGAATATGGTGACTTAGGTACAGGGATTGTGATTTGGACACACACATGCACACAAACATGGGTGCAGAGGCTGAGACTTGGGAATGGATATAGGTAGGGGGTGGAGCCTTGATCATGGGTTAGTTACATGATGAATACTCATATACTTTATTGCTTATACAAATTTTAAGTTTCTATTTATATTTATTTATACCTATATGAGGAGACTATCTAGGAGCCAACAACTAGGAGCAGGATAGGCAGACATGGCCATAGAGCGATATTCTTCCTTTTTGTTTTGGATGGTTTGTGTTGTATAATAACTTTATATTGTGTTGTTAAACTTTTATCTTGATGTGTATGAATTTTGTTGGTATCTATATTTTGGAGATTGTGTATGTATTAATTAGTGTATTTTTATAGATTAATTACATTGTTTGTAAATGAAAATATATTCAGAATTGGTTTGTCTTGTAAAAATATGGTATGGGACGGCACTAGTATCACTAATGGGCCATACCTATTAGTGGTGCTAATCAATTAATGCTGCTAATGTTCCTATTAGAGTTACTAATTTTATCCATTACTGGCAATAGTTTTTAGTGCTACAAATAATTTTTTGGGGCATTAATTTAGTGCCATGAATATTTGTAACCCTACTTCGTATAATGCTTTGTTAGCACCATAAATTAGCATCACTAATAATTTAGCTCTAATTTTAGTTACAATGGCACTATATTACCACGTGTAATAGCATAAAATGTTGTATTGAGGCTACAATTATTTCCTTTTCATCAATGTTCTCCTGAACTTGGTTCTTGAATTCCATTAGAGTTCGAGGAGGCTTTTTGGCCAACTCTTTGCAGCATTATCAGCTCTGAATCTAATAATATCTATAAACAACACAATTGAACTATCCATATCATTGACCTAGATTCTTGTTGCATTGGAGTGAGATAGCCCTGAAGCGTTAACCTTCTTGTTGTTAGATTTGTAAAAGTATGGACAAATCTTAGACATGTGACACAAGGGACACAAATTGATTGACAACCTTATCTTTGAGGTCACTGATCCTCTTGGTAGATTTTAGAAACATGCTTTGGATGACCTATGCAAAGTGGCAAAGAATGCTTTGCATATTATTGCCATTGTGGCCCTCTGAAGGAGTATGTGATTTCTAAAGGGCTTTTATGATCTACCAAGTTTTGGGTCTTGTCAACTATTTTCCTTTGAGGTTGCTAAAATTTCCATTGTGATAGCTTGGACAGGATCTGTTGGGCTAGCATGGTCATCCCACAATAAGGGAAAACTTTCATTGGTGCAGTACCAAGGATTCATTATTCCACCATTTTTACAGTTCTCTTCTCTAATTCTTTACTATTCAAGGTAATCATTCTTCTTATGGGAATAAGCTCTATTAGTTCTCCATATCTTAGTAAAGACTCATTGGCCTGAGATATTTTTTTTACTCAGATGTTGCTAATTTGTCTTTGTCATTCATATCAATTAGCAGCATGGCCTAAGCCTTGGGATGCTCAATTTATATGGGGTATCTTTACTCCAATGTATAGAATTGTTGACCTAGAAGTGGACCACATTCCTGGTAGCTGCCTAATCCAAAGACTTGCCTAGGCCTTCTATTGAATTCTGGTGACCTTCAATGTGGCATGTCTACTAATATTGTTGTGGGATCATCTAGATCCTCTCTAGAAAGCATTTTTGATCAAGGACCAAAGAGTCTATAGTTGGGTGAATAACTAATTGAAATTAGATCTATGACCAAATTTTGCAGGTTTCCCTATGCTAATCGAGCTTGTCTAGATAGCCATGGCTAATTTGGATGTTGAGAAGCTGCTGACAAGTTCTCTCCTTGTTGTTGTTGCTGGAACATAACAATGTTGTTGTAGGTTTCCTCAAAATTTCATGTTGATGAAGCGCTAAGATTTGCCACTTGGCCTACAAGGTGGATGACATCTCCAATAGTGGTCATGGAAGTCTTCTCAATAAGCATAAGTTATACCCACCCTAGTAGTTGTGGCTGGTCTTGATGCATATCCTATAAAGGTTTATCTGTGAGTATTAGGTGCATAGCATCTAAATAAAATAAATTAAGAAAGGAAAAAAATAAATTGCCAGGGAGTTACCCCATCTCCTTGGTGGGCGAAGGACTTACAAGTCCTCCCCTCCTAATCCCCTAAGTTTTCTAAAGGATGGTCCTATTATGCTAGAATTAATGATAAAATTTTGCAAGAAACTTGAATACAAAATAAAGAAATTAAAAGAAAAGGGAGAAGGAAAAGCCTGATTGGAGATACTACATGGTCCCCTTTGCCTTCCCACTCCCATAGTACTCCTTCCCCATGTCCTGAATGCATGAAGATCCAAACTTCCTTGGCAAAATCTTGATGGGCCTAGAAGTCTTGAATTGGTTACTTCCTTAGTGAACTAGATTGATTTTTGGATTTTTGAATCACTTTCTCTAGATTTATTTCAATGGTTTCAGGAGGTGGATAAGCATTATTTATATAGTAATGGTAGGAGGCTATGATTTGCAAATAGCCAATATGGGACTGAAGTTTTGAGCAAATCTCGAGGGGAATAGATGGCTGTAGATTTGGGCTTTGGATCAGCAAGTTTGGATGTTTTCAAATTTTGGTTTATGGTAGTTGGATACTAGAAATTGGGTTGTTCCAGTTGCTAGGATTCTATGGTGAATTTTTGAGAATTTAGGATAAGGAGATGGAAGTGGAGCCCACTCAGGATGATGCATGACCAAAACTAGGCATATGACTTATGCTTTAGCTTTTTGATGCACAAAAAAATCTATTTTTTTCTTTTGTGACTGAATGGGCAACGCAAATACTAAAATTTCAAGGAATTTTTGGCTAGATTTTTGAGGAATTTTAAGTTCAATTTCAAACAAATTTCAAGCTCAATTTTGAAGGGATTCTTGGTTCAAAGGTATTTTCAACTCAATTTCAAAGAAATTCTCTGCTCAATTTGAAGGAGATTTTCAGCTCAACCATAAGGGCTTTTTTAGACTCAACTAGGCAAAGATAGGTCAATTTAGGGAATGACTTAAAGAAAATAAAAGGGCCAAAAGGGTGGGTTTAAGTTACCTGCCTCAAGGATTTTAAATTACCTAGTTGGCTACAAGGATAAATCAATTAGTTAGCTTTCCTTGATTTCCTCTTGGCATGTCCTATTTACTTTTGTCTACCCCATTGTTGATGTAGTTTTGGTATAATGAGAAATCTTTGTTGATGTATTTTAGGGGATCATAATTATCATCCTCCAAGGTGTATCCATTGTTTGTAATGTTATAGGTGTAAGATGTACCCATCCTTCCATCAATTCTAAAGCTTGGCTTGGATGTCATGGCTCCTTGTGGCATTTCATTGTGAAAGAGAAATCCTTTCCAAGGGTCTCCCACTATTGAGTTATATTATTTTACTTGCGGTATTTTTCACATTTCAACCTCTACATAGTTGATATTCTTATCAGTATGAACTAGTAGAGGATTGCTTACTGCAGTCATGTTTCTATTCTTATTCACATATATTTTGAAGAAATCCCAATGAATAGATTTTTTATCATTAAAATCATAAATTACATCCATTAAGATAAAATATTGCTCAAGAGTATGATCAGGAGATTAGTGGAAAGGACAATAGTAGGAAAAATCGACACGAGGAGGTATTGGCTTGGGATCAAGAAGTTGTATACGTTTATTATTGTGGGATCAAAATTGACCACCCAGGATGGCGAAGACCCTAGAGAGCTATCTCGAAACAACAAATCAAAAGTTGTATGGTGGTTTGAGTGCACAATAAGGTATTATAGGAGTATGAATTTCAACAAGCATAAGCCCCTATTTTTAATTACCCTAATAATTGCCTGGAACCTCCTAAAGTAAGAAACCTAACTAATAAAATAGAGATACAGAAAGAAAAAAGTATGATTTGATTCATTTGAGAAAAAGGTACATGGCTTAAATGAGGACAAACCTTCACTTTATAATAAATTTAAAGGTACATGGAAAGTATAAAAATAAGAAAGAGGAAGTGGGAAAGAAGTTTGATGCTCGCCGCTATCCCGCTCACATGCAGTTGACCAAGTGGGATCTAATTTGGATGGGTCTTGAGTTGATCTTTAGTGGATGTTGACAACATGCTAACAGATGTCACTGGCTACCTTAGCTTGTAGTGCCACCAATGGGTTTCAGGTTTTCCTAGCTTTGAAGGGAGCATTATCAATGACTTTTAAGGTTGACTTACTTTTAATGGAGTGTTACTAATGGCTTTTGGGGTTCGCTAGCTTTGGAAGGAGCATCACTAACAAATTTTGGAGTTAACTGGCTTTGAAGGGCACATCTTCAACAACTTTTGGGTTGAGTAAGTTTGAAGAGAGAGAGTCACCAATGGCTTTTGGGTTGACTAACTTTGAAGAGAGCATCACCAGTGGCTTTTGGTTTGGCTATCTTCGAAAGGAGCATCATCAATAGCTTTAGCTTTGAAGGGAGCATTATCAATAGATATTGGGATTAATTGGCTTTAAAGGGGACATTACTAATGACTTTAGGGTTTACTAGCTTTTGAAGGAAATGTTACCAATGGCTTTTGGGTTTGGCTAGCATTGAAGGGAGAATCATTAATGGCTTTTGGGGTTGACTAGCTTTGAAGGGAGTGTCACCACTAATTTTTTGGTTTGTCTACCTTTAATGTGTGGCCAATAGCTTTAGACATGTTGATAGTTCACTTCTTTTGATTTTTTCTATTTTTTTTTTTGATAATTGATGGCCTCATTGGTATGTGGTCAATTAAGTTTGAGGTGTTATCGACAACTTTAAGCTTGTTGTCGACTAACCTTGACTTGATTTCTGATCCAACCCTAATTGGATTCTTGATGGACCTAGGTTCAACCTATTAATGGATTTTGGTTTGACCCATATTAAACCCCTATTAGGTTTTGATTCAAACTTAAATGGACTTGACTTCAAGTTCAAGTCAATTTGACTCAACTTGATTTTTGTTTAGGTTTGACTTGTTCTAGTTCAAGTTTGACTTATTTTGGTTTAGGTTTGACCTATTTTAGTTTTGGTTTGACCTATTCTGATTCAAATTTGACCTATTATGGTTCACTTTTTATTTATTTTAGTTTAGGTTTGACCTATTCTAGTTCAAGTTGGACCTATTTTGGTTTAGGTATCACTTGTTATGGACTAGGTTTGACCCATTTTATTTCAAGTTTGAATTCAACTTGACCTAATTTGGGTTTGGTTTTAACTTGGTTTGAACTTTTGGTTTCAGGTCAAACTTGGCTTGTCCCAATTAGAACTCGGTTCAAACTTGGCTTGACCCAGTTGGGACTTAGTTTGAACTTGGCTTGACCTAATTTGCATTTGGTTTGAATTCAATTCAAATTCATTTTGATTTGATTCAAATGTGGCTTGACTCATTTAGAGTTTAATTTGAACTTGTCTTGACTTAATATGAATGTTGTTTGACTTGCTTTGAAGTTCTATTCAAACTCGTTGTGACTTAGTTTGAATGTTGTTTTACTTAACCAGATTTCATTCCGAATTTGCTATGGATTGACTCAATTAGAGTTCAATTTGGATTTATTTTGATTTAGTTTGAATATTATTTGAATTGATTAGAGTTTAATTTGAGCTTCTTTTGATTCTTGGATTGGCTTGGTTTGAATCCAAATTGATGTTAGTTTTGGCCAACCAAATGTTGGCCTAATTAAGATGAATCTAGGCTTTAGATCATCAATTTTCTGACTAAAGTAGGTGACCAATTAAGCTATTGGTTGACTAGTCGAAAGGGGTATTATTCTAGGTTCATTTTGTCCAGACGAACAGTTCAAGCATCAGTCATTCACCAAAGGGGTTTCCATTCTTCATTTATTAGGACAAGATGACCTATTGGGGCACCGATCATCCACTAAAAGTCCTACATTTTCTTAGTTTATCAAAATTGATTGACTAATTGAGGGTACTGATAGACCGACAGAGCTTTGTTACTTTGGGTTGATCAGGGCCAGTCAACCGATTGAGTGAGCAGCTGACTAACACAAAGCTTTTTTGCCCATCTCTATTAGTTTTAGTCCATTTATTTTTTTCATCAATTTAGGTTCATTTGGGAGCCTTATTCAAGTCAATTTAGTTTTATTCATTTGGTTTAGCTAAATTGATTTTAGTTTAATGTGGTCGAGTCATTTAATTTGATCGATTCATTTTAATTAGTTTTATTTTAGTTCGAGAGCCCTCGAGTTGTCACAATGACTTTTAGGTGAGCCCAAGGGCTATCTTGAGTCATGTTGACTTTCGGGTGAACCCACAAGCTAGTCTTTAGTTGATTTAGACTTTTAGATGAGACCATGAACTAGCCTTGAGTCTGAATTAGCATTTGGTCGAGCCCACGGGTGGGCCTTTAGTTGAATTAACTTTTGGGCATGCTCGTAAGTTGATCAATACTTGGTTTAAGATGAGCTCGCAGGCTGGTCCTACATTGATTAGACTTTAGGCAAGCACACAAGGTGGCCTTTAGTCTAATTAGACTTTTAAGGAAGCCCACAGAATGGCTTTTATTTTGAATTAGTATTTAGGTGAGCTCATAGGCTGGCCCTTGACCAAATTTACTTTCTGGCAAGCCTGCAAGCTGGCCCTAGGTCAAAAATGATTTTCGAATGAGCTCACAAGCTAGCCCTAGACTAGTTAGTATTTTCGACGAGCCTGTAGGTTAGCCCTAGACCATAGTTGATGGGAGCACATTCAATGAGAAACGTTTATTATTATTATTATTATTATTATTATTATTATTATTATTATTATTATTATTATTATAGTTTTGGTTTTTGGCATGGGATGCTCTTTCTCTTTATTTTTTTCACACTTCTCCCTTCTCCCTTCTTCCTCATCGTCTCCTTCTTTCTTCTTTAGGGCCCTCCATGGAAGGCCTTAAGCTTTGAACTCCTCAAGCTAGTGGAGATTTGTGGAGAGACATGGTGAGGCGATGACTTGACACACTGGCTAGGATGATGTCATGGCTAGGATAGGGCTATGGGTGGTCATGGTAGTGATGGAGCTTGTGAAAGAGATGGTGATCTACCAATACACATGAGGAGAAGGGGCCATAAGTGGCCATGATAATGATGGAGTGAGGGGAGAATGGTGATTCGCTATTACACGGGAGGAGATGGGGCCATGGGTGGCTATGGTGATGATAGATTAAGGGCCCTACATCTCTTTATTTTCTTGATAATGCTCTCTTGATCTCTTTCTTGATGATCTCTTCTTGATCTCTTTTATGCCAATTTTTGTGCTATTTTCCTCTAATTTTTCATGTTTAGTTTCATGCTCTTGCTCTACTTTTATGGGGTTGGGAAGATCCCCAAATCTAATTATTGATTTATTCAAATTTGATATTTGATTCAATTATATTTTATTTTTTTGGCAATCAGATATCTGATTTGGATCTTTGATGGATATATTTTGAGATTGCAATCCTCTTAACCAAAAATCTTATTGATTGTTGATGAATTCAGAGAGGATTTATTTTCAGATTTGTTGATCCCGACCAAAATTGGATGACCAATTGAGTAGCCGATTAACCAGTAGAGATCCCATCGATTCTTGCTTACAAAAATCGTTTTACTAGTTAAGGAACTTGTAGACTAGTAGAGAGGTGCCACCGATCTTGATTCATGAGAACTAGTCGGCCAATTTTGAGAACTAGGTGACTTGTAAACTAGTTCATTATTTCCAAGAGGTGACCAGTTTGGTGCATCTGAGCTGTATTTTTAGTGTCATTCAAGTGTTTAAGTAGTTTTTACAACCCAATTCCAACATTGAGTTAGAGTTAAACTTTGAGCTTAGTTTGGGATGGTTAAGGTCCAATTTGAAATAGAAAACCTTAAAATTCATGCCCAAAATATTAAATCAAGACACACCAGTTGACTAGTTCCAAACTGGATGACCAATTTTGGAAGACTGCATGTGTTTCTAGTCTCAATCAGTTGACCAGTTCCCAACCGATCGACCATTTCATGCACAATTTGAAGAAACAAAATCAAAATTCTCTCTGAATCCATCAAAAATCAATGGGATTTCTCAACAATGAAGGTGCAATCTTGAAGTATATCAATTAAGGATTCAAATATGAGATTTATGGTAAGTAATATATCCATCACATCCCCAAATCAAATCTATCAATCACCAAAATTAGAGATCCTCTCAACCCTATATAAGGAGGGTTAGGACACATGAATTTCATACAACTTTATGCTGTATTCTTGGAGGGACTTTGCATGAATCAAAGGCTAATTCAGAGACCAATTTTTGGGGAAGCTCTGCACAAATTAAAGGGAGAATTCTTGTCGTCAAGAAAGATGTAAGGCCCTTGCTTTTTCCTTGCTTCCTTTCTCTCCTTTCTTTTCTCTTCACCTACTTCCTAAGAAAACTCTGCCACTGTTGCTGCCCCACACTCCAACCCCATGCTCCCACTACCCCATGTTTCACCTGCCACATCAAGGAATACTCTTCCCCTCACATTTAAGTTTGAATGACCGAACTTGAAGGACTAGGAGCCTGAACCTCATCAAGGACCCCCTTTTATTCCATCACCCCATGACCACCTGTGGTCTTTGGCATATTGGTAGACACCATTACCACTATGGACACCCATGACCTCCCTTTCCATATTGAAAGAATCCATCACCATTGTGGTTACCCACAACCTCCCTTGGCCTATTAATGGAATTCCATCACCACTATGGTCACCTGTGGCCTTACACATCAATAAGCCATCATCACCAACCCTACAGTCACCCACAACTCTTGCACACATTGGTAGATCTCCATCACCACCATGGCCACCCACGGCCTCATCTGCATCACAACACCCTTTTTGGGACCCCTTATCAAAGCCTTCGAAGGAGGATTAATAAGAACTCCATTAGATTGAAGATAAAATAAGAGCAAGAACGAGAGCACAAGAATAAATAAAAAAATACAAAAAAATAATTTAATAAATGGTTTAGGGCCAGCCTTTGATCTTATTTAACAATCAAATTGAGTTAGGGCTAGTCTGTATCTTGCCCAAAAGCCAAAATAGTTTAAGGCCATCCTATGGTCTTGTCTAACAACAAAATCAACTTAGGGCTAGCCTGTAGTCTCACCCAAAAGTAAAAATGATTTTCAGCCAGCCTGTAGTCTTACCCAACAATCAAATTGACTTAGGGCTAGTTTGCAATCTTACCCAAAAGTCAAATAATTTAGGGCTAGCCTACGATCTCACCCTATAACCAAATAGACTTAGGGTCAGCCTGTCATCTCATCTGAAAGTCAAAATAGTTAGGACTAGCTTATGGTCTCCCTCGACAGCCAAATAGACTTAGGCCAACATGTAATCTTGCTCAAAGGCAAAATAATTTAGGACTAACCTATGGTTATGTCAGATACCCCAAATTGACTTACGACAAGCCTACAGTCTTGCCTAAAAGTTAGAAAAGCTTAGGAAAATGAAGAAAGCCAAATTAACTGAAACAACACATCAATTGAACCCAAATGGATGGTAAATAGATGGAATGACACCAATCTAGATAGATAGAAAAGCCTCAAGTTGGTCAACTAGTACTAAATCAGCCATCTAATTCTACTAAGGTCAATGGGTAGCCTAACTGATTATTTGCTTTAGATTGAAAACTGATAATGGGATTTAGAATCAATCCAAATCAAGTCAAGCCTTGGTCAGTCCGAACATGAGCCAATTTAGGGCCAAACTAAGCTAACCTAGGAGAAAAACCAAGTTTGAATTAAACTCTAATTTGGTCAAACAACATTCAAACTAAATAAAAACAACTTTGAATTGAATAAAACCATGACAAATTCGAGGCTAAACTTTTGAGAATGATAATTAGATCAAACTAAGTCCCCTTAGGTGTGCTAAGCCTTTGGCAACACTCCAATGATACACCTAACCTCATGAGTAGCGGGTAATGCTATCATTCTAAATTGAACAAAAGCTAGTTTGGATAAAACTAAACTTGGTCAAACTGGGTCCTGTTGGGTGTTTTACAAAAGCCTTTGGCATCACTCTAGGGCTATGCCTAACTTCACAAATAGTGGGCTATGCTCAATTCAAACTCATGAAGTTATTGTTTATGCCTCATTGGCAATGGAAACATTTTAAAGTCATGAAGTTAGTTCTCATACTACATTGGCCATGGATATAGTTCAAAACCAAATGAAGTTATCGCTTATGCCTCATTGGCTATGAAAATATTTCAAACTCATGAAGTAATCCCTTATACTTTATTGGCTATGAAACACTTCAAACTTATTATTGCTTACACCTCATTGGTTATGGAAATACTTCAAACCAAATGAATTTATCGCTTATACTTCATTGGCTATGGAAACACTTCGAACAAAATAAAGCTATCACTTATACCTCATTGGCCATGGAAATATTCCCAACTCATGAAGTTATCATTTATGACTTATTTGCCATGAAAATACTTTAAAACCAAATGAAGTTATCACTTACCTATTATTGGCTGTGGAAATACTTCAAACTCCTAAGGTTAGTTTTTATGCCTCATTGGCAATGGAAACACTTCAAAATTAAATAAAATTATCACTTACACCTCATTGACTTCAGAAATACTTCAAACTCATGAAGTTATTTCTTATGCCTTATTGGCTATGAAAATGCTTCAAACTCATGAAGTTAACGCTTATACTTCTTTAGCTATGAAAATACTTCAAACCAAATAAAGTTACCACTTATACCTCATTGGCTATGACAACACTTCAAACCAAATGAAGTTAACACCAATGCCTCCTTGGCTATGGAAACACTTCAAATTCAAGAAGTTATCGGTTATGCCTCATTTCCTCTAGAAACATGTCAAACAAAATTAAGTTATCCCTTACGCCTCACTAGCTATGAAAATACTTTAAACTTTTGGAGTTATTATTTATGTTTAATTGGCTATGAAAACACTTCAAAACCAAATGAATTTATCACCTACACCTCATTGGCTATGGAAATACTTCTAACTCATGTACTTAGGCATCATTTGATTTGGGATTAAGATCAAGATCAACATTTTTTAGAACTATTTTTTCTTACAAAATTAATATTACTTATTTTACATTATTATTAAATTAAATTATTATAAAAAATTAAATAGTTTTTTGAACTTTAAATTATTGTGGGGTTAATTTTGATAAAAATATATTAGTTTACAAAAGTGGTTCATTTGCCTTGACCTTGATCTTGATCCTAATCCCAAACCAAATGGTGCCTTATTGTCTATGCCTCACTAGCTATGGTACACTTCAAAACTAAGTGAAGTTATCATTTATGTCTCATTGGCTATGGAAACACATCAAACACATGAAGTTATTGCTTATGCCTTATTGGTTATGAAAATACTTCAAACTCAAGAAGTTATAGCTGATGCCTCATTGGCTATGAAAATATTTTAACCTCATCAAGTTATCGCTTATGCCTCATTGGCTATGAAAGCACTTCAAACTAAATAAAGTTAGATCTTACGCCTCATTAGCTATGGAAATACTTCAAACCAAATAAAGGTAACACCTACATCTTATTGGCTATGGATCTTAAATTCAAGAAGTTATTGCTTATACCTCATTTCCTATGGAAACACTTCAAACCAAATGAATTTATCTCTTACACATCATTGATTATAAAAATACTTCAAACTCTTGGAGTTATCGCTTATGTCTCATTGGCTATGCATACAATTCAAAACCAAACGAGTTTATCACCTATGCCTCATTGGCTATGGAAACACTTTTAACTCATGAAGATATCGCTTACACCTCATTGATAATGGAAACACATCAAACTCATAAAGTTATTGCTTATGCATCTTTGGCTATGGAAACACTTCAAACTCAAGAAGTTATAGCTCATGCCTCATTTGCTATTGAAACACTTCAACCTCATGAAGTTATCGCTTAAGCCTCCTTGACTATGCAAATACTTCAAACCAAATGAAGTTATCATTTACACCTCATTGGCTATGAAAATACTTCAAAGCAAATGAAGTTCTCGCTTACATCTCATTAGCTCTGGAAATACTTCAAACCAACTGAAGTTAATACTTATGCCTCATTGGCTATGGAAACACTTCAAATTCAAGAAGTTATAACTTATACCTCATTGGCTATAAAATCGAATGAAGTTAACAACTATGCCTCATTGGCTATGGAAACACTTCAAGATCAAATGAACTGATCACCTACACCTTATTGGATTTGGAAATACTTCTAACTCATGAAGTTATCACTTACACCTCATTGGCTATGAAAAAATGAAGTTATCACATACTCCTTATTGGCTATGGAAACACTTCAAACTCATAAAGTTATCACTTATGCTTCATTAGCTATAGAAATATTTTAAACTCATGAAGTTATAGCTTATGCCTTATTGGCTATGGAAACACTTTAAACTAAATGAGTTATCACCAATTCCTCATTGGCTGTGGAAATACTTCAAATTAAAGAAGTCATTGCTTACGCCTCATTACTGTGGAAACACTTCAAAATCAAATAAAGTTATCACGAATGCCTTATTAGCAAATGGAAGCACTTCAAAGCAAATGAAGTTATCACTAACGCCTTATTGGCAAATAGAAACACTTCACTTCAAAAGTTACCACCAATGCCTTATTGGCTAATGGAAGCATTCCACCAAAAGAAGTTATTGTCGATGCTTAAAGCTAGTGGAAATACTTCACACTTCTCTCATCTCTTTCTATGTCACACTAGATGAAACCATCAACACTTACCAAGGATCAAGTCGAGACCCATCTATGTCAAACATCATATAGTCCAGTGCATCGAAGTGGGACAACAATGTCCATCAGAGCATCTTTTCCACTCATCTGTTTTATTTTGTTGTCATGTTTTCCATAATTTCATGCTAAAATTCATTGTAAAGTGAGGGCATGCCCTTACTTAAGCCATGTACCCTCTTCTCAAATCAATCGAATGATGCTTTCTTATTTTCTTTCATGTCTCTATTTTATTAGCTAGGTTTCTTAGTTTAGGAGATTCTTGCCAATCGTTGGGTACTTGACAATAGGAGCTTGTGCCTATTGGAAGTCAATGTTCCTACAATACTTAATAGTGCACTTCAAATTAAACACACTTTGATTTATACATCGAGGTCACTCACCAGGTTCTCTGGCACTCTAGACAACCAAAATTGATCTTACAAATGCTGGCACGCCCAATGGGACTTAATTTCACTTCCAAATAGAGAAAGCTAGTTAATATAGGCACATATCAGAAGAAGAAAAGCTAAAAGCTGATGACTGATTAAGAGAAAGGTAAATGGCATCCTTGGTGAAAGGTTTGAGTCATACCTCATCAACCAACAATCACCACAAGGGTAACCAGAGTCTCACAAGTAGAGAGCAAAGACCTCCTATCGAAGGGGCAAAGGCTTAGTCTATCTAGTAGGCAAAAGGCCAAATTTTATTATGCCAAACCTCAATAATAAAATAGATACTTTATTGGCATAGACTAGGTTATCTATCTTCTAGAGATTCTACAAACAAGCAAAAGGTCAATTTTTGACTACCTATAATGTACCCTACCATTAATCCAATTACAACTCTATCTGTCCATTATGGATCAACCCCTCACCTTCAACCCAGGAGGAAAAGACCTCCCATTCATGGGGCAAGAAAAGAAAAAACTCCCAGTCAGGGTGCAACTAGAGTCTATATTAGTTATTAGGCTATGTTGAATGCCATCCAATTCATGTATGGTGCTTCAGCTTTTACCAACATCACTACTCCTAACATTGCTAATGCTATCTTTGATCTAGTTACTACTCCACCTACTTAATATGGATCAATCCCTCCCCTCCCACCCAGTGGGCAAGGACCAAGTCCACCTATAGGAAGCAAACACCAACTTTACCCGAGGGGTAAAGGCTAAGCCTAACGAAGGCACAAAGGTCAAAATTCAACATGCTGATCCTTGATGACAAGATAGATGGTCCATTAGTACAAACAAGGGTATTAATCTTCCAAAGACTTGATAAAAGGTGAAAAAGCTAGTTTTAGCTGCCTTTAACCCACCCTACCATTGGTCAAGTTGTCACTCCACCTACCCAATACAGATCAACCCCTCCCTTCCCACTCAGTAGGTAAAGACCAAGTTTATCCAAGGAGAAAAGACCAAGTCCACCAAGGGGCAAAAGCTAAATCTGCCAAGGGAGCCGAGGCCAAGTTTGACCTAGTTGTAAAGATCAAATTTCATTGTGCCAAACCTTGATGATGAAATGAAGGACCCATTGGCACAAATTAGGATATCAACTTGCTAAAGGAAGGATCAACAGGGCATTCAGTCGACTTCAGGATGTTAGATCAAACTTGAAGCTAGAAGCTATAATCCTTTTCTCCAACTCTTTGACAATAGTATGAGGGCTAAAGGAGGACAATGGAAGAACACACATTCAATCTTCTTCAACTGAGAGAGGAGTAACAATATCTTCTAATGTCAAAGTAATTAATGGATAAGAAAAAGGTTACTTGCACCAAATCTATAGCATGGAAGGTCAAATGGTTGCATGATCTTTGAAAGAACATAACAAAAAATAAATGTATTTTGCCAATGATGGAACTCCAAATCAGAATTGACATGTATTATGTACTTCTCGAGGCAAAAATAAACTTTTTGAGAGACAAAACAAAAGGTTATCTTAGTATTCAAGTGCACTGCCTTCTATCTTAAAGATAAGGTCTTTGAAAAATGTAAAGTTAATGCTTGAAGGAAAGGATGGTTAATGATAAAATATGATGGAGTAAGAATCCCTACACCTCCCCTGCCCACCAACGCCCTAAATTAGCTTCAGGAATGCAAATTTGGAAATATGATGACCAATTTGCAAGTCACTTGGATCCTACTAGGGAAATTGCTTTAAAGACCAAATTTCTAAGATCAAAAGATAACCTCTCGAGAATCTCCTTCTAGAGACAAAAGACCACTCCCAAATGAACAATCGAAAACAAAGTCCTAAATAAACAAATCTCATATAAAAAGTCAAACCAAGAGAGGTAGACTCAAAAGATTGAGGCCCAGTTGGCATCTGTGAGCCCGAAAATCTCATATCTTCAAAGAGGAATCCAATTGCTAAGTAAAAAAATAAAAAAAGGAAGAAAATTGGGGGAAAATTGGATTGCATGCCAGAATTAGGAGGTCATATTTTGCCTAATATCAATGTATTATAAGCCAAAAAAGATCACCCAATACCAGATGGCATCCACAGTTGTGTAAACCTTGAAAATTAAGGTTATGAGGCATCCAAGATCAAGACCAAAGTCAAATAAACAGTTGACCAATACGTACATGGTGAAAGTAGTGAAGTGGCAAAAAAAAAAACATGTTTCTAAAGAAAACATTACAATTGGGAAAAAGGTGTAAGAGAAGGTCCATCGGTGACCTACCACATCATGAAACAAAATTGTACCTAAAATTCAGTAGACCAAATCAAGTAGGAGGCCTTAATCAAAGATAAAAGGATATATCACCTACCTACTTAAAGAATTTTTTTAAAGTAAAATGCTTCCTTTTAAATAAGTACAAACACATATGCTCTACATCATTTGCTTCTCTGATCATCACAATTAAAAAGAAAAGAGAGAAATCACTCAATGAGGTTACTTCTCTTGAGGCTCATGCACCAACTTGGCATTCTAAAGGATGAACTGTCAACTTAAATTACTACAATTCAACTATCATTGACCAAAGAATCTACTTGCTGATTCAATCGATTACTACAAAGTAACTTGCTCCAATGTGCCAATGAAGAATTCCAGAGGATTGGCCTACATCACTATAAGTATCCATAGATGCCTCCTGGCCACCATTGGACCTATGATGAGGCTGATCAAACATCATCAATGCCTTTTGATACACAAATTGCATGCATCGAGAAAATAACAGTTCTCCAAACATCACAAAAAAATGAAGTTCTCAATGAAACTTCTTCAAAAGTTGAAGAAATAGGGCATGATGTAGGCAAAATGCTCTCAAAGACAAAAGTGGAACATTTGTTGAGTCCCACTCAACATAACCAATCACTTTGTGAAGCCATGATCCTTAAACCAAAGGAAACTCCACCAGAACTCAAAGATGGGGGTGAGCCAAAATTGATAAACTGATGAAAATCAACCTTGGTTCAAGAGAAAACCCATGCCATTGATTAATGCCTAATTCTTGAAAAGGTATTATGCCTAAGCTTTTGGGGGCAATAATAATGAAATAAAGTGTCTATGTTTTGTCTATAACAAAACATCTGACTTCCTCCAAAAGGAATATCTAGACAAATATGCACTCCATGTTTCTTGAGGCAAAACATAAACACAAAACCCCATCCATTTCATACGATGATCAAGTCCATGACCCAATCAAATCTACTCCTTGTGGCAAACTAAGTCCATTCCTTATGTCAAATCTAGTCCACTTTTGGTGGCAAGTCAAGTCCACTCTCATGTGGCAAGATGAGTCCGTCAATGCATGGCAAGCCAAACCTAATTTTTTGAGATAAAGATGCAAGGGACACAAGGTTGCAAGCAAATATGATGCAAATCAAATTTATAAAGAAGTAATAATGCTCCTAAATAAAGTGAAAAAAACCCAGAGGGAATGTTAGACAAAAAAGATAACAATAATCCTAAGATACATAAAGTCTAATGATGCCTTCTAATGATTGTGGAAACTCAGTAACCACCCACTCATGCTTCTCCATCATCACCTGAGGAAACAAGTGTCATATTAACAAAAGGGATCAAAATTTCTCAAGATAAGAGGGAGATGCTAGACCATTACTCAATGTTCATGATGGTGGATGAATGCACATGAGCACAAACATTGCTCAACTGAAGCATGATCTGAGAACCACATCTGCAATGAAGGCTTAAACCAATATACACACAATGCAAAACCTGGAAAAGGTCAGATATCCCTTACCATTTGAGTTTGAAATATCATTGAGAGGGCCTCCAAAATTTTCATCTAGTTCAACTAAAATAGGGCATGATTTCAACTAGAGAGAAGGAGAGAGGGGAAAGTAAATGTGGAATAAAGGAATGACCAATACTTGAAAACTCTACCATCCTCTGGATGCTCACATTTAATGATAGCTATCCCAGTTAGACTACTCTATTCAAATCCATATTAGAAGACTGGTGCACAGGTGCCGAGTAAGGAAGGGTCACCCTGAGCCCTATTTTCATGTCAATCATGTGAAATAAAGAAGTTAGAGCTTGAGATAATGTATATGATCAAGTTAACCATGATCCCATGATCCCACTCATAGATAGACTTGCAGAAGCACTTAAATGTCATGATGCACTATGAATAGGAGGGTCACATGTAGATCAAGGTGCCTTTCACCACGAACTCAATCTAGGACTTGCATTACCTTAGAAACAACTATCATCAATCCTACAAAGTGGAGTGAGCCTCTTTTCATTTGGCCTAGGACAAGCAAACATATGAGCTAGGGCATTCCATGTCTCCTGGACACTTTGCCACTTCAACTCTTTTCTATTCATCACCAAATTTTCCCTACTATGCAAATCAAGCTCATTCCTAAATCAAAATCCTGAATCAATGTGAAAATTCCTTCCCATGCTATTGAACCACATTGTGACATATAGACAAAGAATCTTGGCCTCCTACTCAATATCAGAAAAATAGTACTCTGAATCATCATCCTAGAGATGAGTAAGATACAACCAATAGCTTGCTAACTAGCCCAAACATATTGGCCATGAAGGAGGGGGAACATTTGTAGGAAAGCCCTGATCATACCCAAATTGCTAGGAAAATCAGTGTGGATTATAAGACTCCATAGCCAAATGCGCCCTTGAGTGAAGGGAAGCACCCCACGCTGCAAAGAGATAATATACTAATAGGCATCTGGAGGTAATGGAAGATGAGCTTCATTCACTAGCATGTTAGAATCAGAAAGAGTGAATAGGAATAGGGACCAAACATGAGTGACATAGTCCTTTAATTGTGTCACTAGGCTCCTACTTGGTATATGTCCTCCAAAAATGAGCATATATCCAAGAATCAAGAAAATGGATGGGAAACCAATTTGAGGAATCACCTAGCCCAATAGGGCTATCCAACATTACTTTGAGACTTGCATATTTGGACCCTAGCACTATAGAAACTAGATCAATTTTCTATCTGTGCATCATCTTGCAAGCTATCATGAATGTCTCCGAATGAATATCTACCCATGGTGTGACATAATGAAGTGGCAAAGCCACAAGTAGATAAAAGTGGTGAAGTATGTCTCAAGGCCAAACTTTGGAATGATGTCCCCTGTGTCATGTATAATTCAATCAAATTTAATTGATTCTCTTATCTGGGGTCTCCCATAGAAAAGCCCAACCCAATTGTTGATGTACAGTAGAAAATAAGTCACCCTCAGATCATAAATCTTGAAGAGGTCATGTAGGGCATAGCTTAAATCAAGGATACATGATAATTACTAGGGACATACTCATCATAAAAGCTCCCAAGGATAGGGATTCCAGCTAGTTGTCCAATATCCCATAAAAAATATCAACCTTGCCATACGGAGTATGAAAAGTGTTTGTGGCATAGTTTCACATTTTGACCACACTATGTAAAATTTCTAAGTATAGTGCATATTGAGTTTTTGATGATATGACTCCTCCTAAGATACCATGACCTATGTATTGGGCTGAAAATTGAGATACCACATCGTCAACCTACTCCAAGTAATTTGGTAGGACTGGTACTACTCTAGTAAATGGGAAGGATCATCCCCAAGAATATGAAAAGCCACTCAAGATATGGGCCTCCAAGGTTTTTGAAGGTTCTCATTGCCTAAAACACCTGACAGGTTCTAAAATGAAAGACTCAGCTACCCCATCAGCATGTGGCACCCTTTCTTTAGAAAAGTGAACAAAAAGATGGCGATTGTCAAACCACACCCACTTTTGATGCTCCTAAGATCAGTAGGTGATAGCTACTTTGGCATCAGTCTGCAAGAAAGGAAGGAAGCGACATAGGGCCATACTATCTTCTTTCCCATCTTGGACTCTCTCAATCACAAGAGGTTCTATAATGCATTTAAAAGAGAAGAAAGACAAGTGAATAAAATAAGGAAAAGGGAAGTTACCACAAGAGGATGAGAAAGAAAGTAGGGAATCTCACCTGTCAGGCACTTGCAAAAGCAACAAAAGAAGTCAAGCATTCACTTTTGTACACATCTAGTCCCCTCACCAAGGAAACTCGTGACGTGGATGCAAAGGGGGCACTTTGTTTAAGTAATTTTTGCAATCAAACTCCAATATTGAGTTAGAGTTGAACATTGAGCTTAGTTTGGAATCATTAAGGCCCAATTTGAAATAGAAAAAAACCACAAAAATTAGGTCCCAAAAAATTGAACTGAGCCACACTAATCAATCGGTTCCAAAATTGGACAATCAGTTCTTGCAGATTGCATGTGTTTCTGCTCACAATTGGTTGACCAATTCCCAACTGGTTAACCTTTTCGGCACAATCTGTAGAAATGAAAATAGAATTCTCTTCAAATCAATAAAAAATCAATGGGATTTTTTGACAAGGAAGGTGCAATCTCAAAATATATCAATCAAGGATTCAAATATGAGATTTATGGCAAGAATATATCCATCAAATTTCCAAATCAAATCGATCAATCACCAAAATTAGAGATCCTCTTAACCCTATATAAGGGGATTAGGGCACATGAATTTCATACAATTTTATGTTGGATTCTTGAAGAGATATTGCACAAATAAAAGGTGAATTTAGAGGCTAATCTTTGGGGAAGCCCTGAGCAAATTAAAGGGATAATTATTGCTATCAAGAAAGATGTAAGGCCCTTGCTTTCTTTTTTCCTTTCTTTCTCTTCCCTTGATTCCTAAGAGAACTCTGCCACTGTTGCTACCCTGCACTCCTCCCTTGTGCCCTTGTTGCCACATCTTCTAGCTGCCACTGCAAGGAATACTCTACCCTTATGTTTAGACAACCAAACTTGAAGGATTGGGCACTTGAACCTCATCTAACATAACTTTTATTCCATCACCCCACGGCCATTCACAGTCTTTCACATATTGGTAGACTCCATTACTACCATGGCCACTCGTGGCCGCTCTTGGCTTATTGATGGACTCCATCACCATCGCAACCACCCACAACCTCCCTTGGCCTATTGATTGAACTCCATCACCACCAAAGCCACCCTCGGCCTCACACATCAACGAGCCATCATCTCCAACCTTGCCGTCACCCACAACCTCTTGGACATGTTGGGGGATCTCCATCGCCACTGTGGATGTTTGCAGTCTCTTCTTGATCACAACACCCTTTTGGGACCCCTTACCTAAGCCTTGGAAGGAGAATCAATAAGAACTCCCATTGATTGATGATAAAATGAGAATGAGAACAAGAGCCAAGAACAAATCAAATGAAATAAAAAAAAATACTTTAACAAACAATATAGGGCTAGCCTACGGTCTCACCCAACAATCAAATTAAGTTAGGGCCTATCTGCAATCTTGCTTGAAGGTCACAATAGTTTGGGGCAAGCTTACAGTCTCACCCGACAAGTAAATTGACTTAAGGCCTACCTAGAGTCTCGCCCGAAAGCTAAAACTATTTAGGGCTAGCTTGTTATCTTGCTCGATAACCAAATTGACTTAGGATTAGTCTACTATCTCACTCAAAAGTCAAGTAGTTTAGGGCCAATCTGTGGTCTCACTTGACAACTAAATTTGACTTATGGCCTTGGTCAATCAAGAATTGAGCCAATTGAGGGCCAATCTAAGCTAACCCAGGAGTAAAACCAAGTTCAAATTAAAATCCAATTGGGTCAAACAACTTTGAACTAAACTAAAACAAATTTGAATTGAGTCAAACCATGAAAAATTTGAGGCTAAACTTTTGGGAGTGCTAATTAGCTCAAATTGAGTCCCACAAGGTGTGCTAATCCTATGGCAACACTCCAAAGCTATAGCTAATCCTATGAGCAATATATAATGCTATGATCCTGACTTAAACTAGAACTAGCTTGAATATAACTAGACTTAGACAAATTGAGTCCTATTGCATGTGCTACAAAAGCTTTTGGCATCACTGCAGGGCTATGCCCAACTTCACAAATAGTGGGTAAAGCTTATTTCAAACTCATGAAGTTATCACCTATGCCTCATTGGCAATGAAAATACTTCAAACTCATGAAGTTATCTCATACACCTCATTGGCTATGAAATACTTCAAAACTAAATAAAGTTATCACTTACACCTTATTGTCTATGGAAATCCTTCAAACTTATGAAGTTATCGCTTATGACTCTTTGGCTATGGAAACACCTCAAACTCATGAAGTTATCGCTTACACCTTGCTGGCTATGAAAACACTTCAAAACCAGCTAAAGTTATTGCTTATGCCTTATTAGCTATAGAAACACTTCAAATCAAATGAAGTTATCACTCACACCTCATTAGCTATGGAAATACTTCAAACTAATGATGTTATCAATTATACCTCATTAGTTATGTAAATACTTCAAACTCATGAAGTTACTACTTACGCCTCATCATGCTATGGAAATACTTCAAACTAAATGCAGTTATAGCTTACACCCCATTGGCTATAGAAATACCACAGACCAAATGAGTTATCACCAATGCCTCATTGGCTAGGAAAATACTTCAAAATCAGATGAAGTTATCACCAATGCCTTATTGGCAAATAAAAACACTTCTAACCAAATAAAGTTATCACCAATGCTTTGTTGGCAAATAAAAATACTTCAAATCAAGAAGTTATCACTAGCACCTTATTAGCTAATGGAAATATTTTGACCAAAAGAATCCATTATCGAAAATCAAAGCTATTGAAAATACTTCAAACTTCTCTCATCTCTTTTTGTATCTCACCAGATGATGCCATCAACACCTACCAATGATCTAGGCAAGACTCTTTTGAGTTTGACGTCATACGGTCCCATGGATGGGAGTGGGGCAGCAATGCCCATTAGAGCTTCTTTTCCACTCCTCCCTTTCCTTTTGTTGTTATGTTTTCTATAATTCCATATTGAAATCCCTCTTCTCAAATCAATCAAATGATGCTTTCTTCTTTCCTTTTATGTCTCTATTTTATTAGCTTAATTTCTTGCTTTAGGAGATTTCTAACAATCAATAGGGTAATTAACAATAGGGAATTATACCTATTGGAAGTCAATATTCCCATAATAATTGATAGTATACTTCAAATTAAATATACTTTGATTTGTGCATCAAGATCACTCCTTGGGGTCTCTGCCACTCTGGGCCACTAAAATTGATCTGATATTAACTTCCAATAAGTGCAAATCCTTATTATTAATTACTCCAATGATTTTCAAGATTCTCCTAAAGAAAGAAACTTAGCTACTAAAATAGGGATAGAAAAAAGAAGAAGAAAGCATTCAATTGATTTTAAGAAATGGAACATCGATTAAGTAAGGGTATACTCTCACTTTAGGATGAATTTTAACATAAAATTATAGAAAATATGAAAGAAATAAAGAAAAATAAAGAGTGGAGTGGAAGCTTTAATGTGTGTTGCTACCCCTCTCTCCTCTGCTGGACCACATGGCATTTGACTTGGATAGGCCTTGGCTTGATCCTTGGAAAATGTTGATGGTGTAGTCTAGTGGGACATTGAAGGAGATGAGGGAAGTTTGAAATATTTTCATTAGCCAATGAGGCATAGGTGATAACTTCTTAAGTTTGAATTGTTTCCATTAGCCAATAAGGTGTTAGTGATAACTTCATTTAATTTAAAGTATTTTCATTATCCAATAAGCTGTTGATGATAACTTCTTGGTTTGAAGTATTTCCATTAGCGATAAAATATTAGTGATAATTTCATTTAATTTGAAGTGTTTTCATTAGCCAATGAGGCATTGGTGATAAGTTCATTTAATTTGAAGTGTTTCCATAGCCAATGAGGCATTGGTAATAACTTCATTTGATTTGAAGTTTTTTCATTAACCAATGAGGCATTGGTGATAACCTCATTTGATTGGAAATATTTTCATTGGCTAATGAGGAATTGGTGGTAAATTTATTTAATTTGAAGTATTTTTGTTAGCCAATTAGGTGTAAGCGATAACTTGATGAGTTCGAAGTATTTTCATACCCAATGAAGCATAGCTAATAACATCATGGTTTTGAGGTATTTCATAGTCAATGAGGCATAAGTGATAAGTTTATGAGTTTGATGTGTTTCCATAATAATTGAGGCATAGGTGATAACTTTATGAATTTAAAATATTTTCGTGGCCAATAAGGCATAGGCAATAACTTCATGAATTTGAAGTGTTTCCATGGCCAATAAGGCATAGGGGATAACTTCATGAATTTGAAGTGTTTCTATAGCCAATATGGCGTAGGTGATAACTTCATGAATTTGTAGTATTTCCATGGCCAATGAGGCATAGCTGATAATTTCGTGAGTTTGAAGTGTTTATATGGCCAATTAGGCATAGGCAATAACATCATAAATTTGAACTATTTCCATGGCTAATGAGGCATAGACAATAACTTTATGAATTTGAAGTGTTTCCATGGCCAATGAGGCATAGGCGATAACTTTATGAGTTTTAAGTGTTTCTATGACTAATGAGGCATAGGCAATAGCTACATTTGGTTTGAAAGCAGCATTACCCACAACATGTAGCATTGGGCATAGCTTCAAAGTGTTGCCAAGGGCTTTTGTAGTGCACCCAGTGGGGCTTAATTTGATCCAGTTTAAATCTTAAATTTTTGTCCCTGATTGAAATTTGGGCCCAATCTAACTAAAGGTTTCATGTCTAAATTTGGCTCGTCATGAGTTAGACTTAGAGTTAGAGTAGAGCTACAAAGTCTACTTAAACAAAGTGCTCCTTTGTATCCAATTCATGAGTTTTCTTGGCAAAGGGAGTTGATGTGAAAAGAATAGTGAATGCCTTATTTCTGATCACTACTCAACAAGTGTTCAACAGGTAGGTCTTTTACTTTTTTCTCATCATTTTGTGATGCTTCCTCTCTTTTCTTTTACTTGTTTGCTTTTCTTTATCCTAAAAGGCATCAAGGAACCTTTTGTGTTTAAGAAAAATTCAAAATAAGAAAGAAGACAGCTTGGCTTTATGACACTTTCTCCTTATCTTGGAAATTGATGCTGAAGTGATCATTGCATACGAACCTTAGGAGCATTAGAAAATGATGATTTTTGACAACTACCACCCTTTTGTGTGCTTTTCTAAAGGGGGAACACCATGTGCTAATAGAGGAAGTGAGTCTTTCTGTTAGAACCTGTTGGACATCTTAGGCAATGAGAATTTTTAGAAACTTAGGGATTTCATATCTTGGTCATCCTTTCATCTTCTTGGGAGTGATCTTTCCTACTTGTGGAAGCAGTGCCAATTTTACTGAATTATTCAAAGTGGTTTGATAATGTGGTGTCTCAATTTTTAGCTTAAATTGTGAGCCTTAGCATCCAAGGAGGAGTCTTAGCATCTGAAGGATAGTATGCTAGAGACTTAGAGATTTTTTGTAGTGTAATCAAGATGTGAAATTGTGCGACAAATACCTTCCACACTTAATTTGGTGAGGTCAACATTTCCTTATAGGACATATGATAACTAGCTAGGATTCCTATCCTTAGTAGTTTTCACAAATATGTCCCTATTAACTATCATATGAGTCTTGACTTTAGTTTTACTCTTCGCAATCTTCTCAAAATCTATGATTGGATGGTGACACATTTCCTGAATGGCCAAAAGTGGGTGTATGTTTGCTACTAGATCAAACTTTTCTATGAAAGGAGTATGATGAATAATTCAACTAAATTGGAACAGATTATATATGACACAACAGACATTCTTCTAGTGTTTGCCCCCAAGACTTATTTTACTGCTTCATCTATTTGTGGCTCTATCACTTTATCATGCTGCATGGCTAGTGGTACATTCATCTAGAGATGTTTGTGATGTCCTTTAAGATGGTGCATAGACAAAATGTTGCTCTAGCTCCTATAGTGCTAGACTTGATATACACAGGCCTCAGAGCAATGGTGGATAATTTTGTAGGGCCAAATAATTCTTCCACTTGGCTCCCCATCTACTTTCTTTATAATTGGATTTACACCCATTTTCAGAGGACATATATTGAGTTGGAGCCTAGCAATGAGATTAAAGGGTTATGTCATTCATTCTTGATTCCTGTTCCTAAGATGATTCTGATTATGAATACAGCTGCTTCTACTTTCTCTCCTAAAGATGCCAGGATGCATGTGTGGGATTCTCAAAATTTTGAAAGGAAGCTTTTTTTTTTTACACTCTTTTAGATTCTAATATGTTGGTAGACGTGGCTGATCTTCCATTATCTTCAAAGGCTTATGAGTACATTATCTCCTTGTAGCATGAAGTGCCTCTGCTTTGTTCAAGGGAAAATTTAGTTGAAAAGTCTTATAACCTGCAATAGTTTTACTAACAGTTCAAGTATGATCAAGGTTTTCTCAAGAACATTCACACTCCATCACCATCATGCCTCGACTAGTAAGCAAGCTATTGGCAACATCTTACTCATATCTAAGATGATTTAGAGTACTATATTCCTAACATTGAGTAGGAGGCCAAGGTTCTTTGCCCCTATGATGTAGTGTGGTTTAACAACATGGGAGAATACTTCAACATTGACCTAGAATTCCTCTTCTAATGCAAGCATATTTATACAGCAGATGGTTGAAGTGGCAGAGGACTCAAGAGACATGAGAGGCTCTAACTTGTAAATATGCTCATCCTAAATTCAATGGAGAGAGACCCATTCCTCCTTGCAAAGTTAGCAATGGCCATTTTTGAGGTAATGCAAGTCCCAGATTGAGCCTGAGGTGAGAGGCCCTTGATCTATACATAACCTCCTTGCATTTGATGCTCTAAGGTGTTCAGTGGCACATGTGGCTCTATCTATAGGTGGGAGTGTGGGAGCAAGCTAACATACACCATCCCGAGACTTGATCTATTCATTCCCCATTATTGACAAGAATGTAGGGCCAAGGGTGATCCTTCCCTCACTGACACTAGCGTGCCAATCATCTAATACGAACTGGAGTAGAGTCATCTAATTGGCCTATTTGTCACCTACATCGGCTAGAAATTCATCAGATGTTAGTATCCATGAGTACTAGTAATTTTCTTTTCTTTTCTTTCCCCTTTTTGATTGAGAATCTCTTTTCTTTCAAGTAGACAAGGATTTTGGAGGCCCTCTCAATGATATTTTGGACTCTGATGGTAACGGACATCTGAATTTTGCTAAACTTTACATTGTGCATGTACTAATTTTGTCCTTGTTATAGATGTGGTCACTGTGTTATGTTTCAATCGAGGGATGTTCACATTCATGTGTATCCATCCACCTTTGCCAACATTAGATAATTGTCTACCATCTTCTTCTTACCTTGAAAATTTTCTATCTCTTAATATATGACTTGTCCCTTTAAGTGATGATGGAGAAACATGAGAGAGTGACCACTGAGTTGCTACAATCATTGGAGGCATTATTAGGCTTTTTGTATCTTAGGATTATTCTTATCCTCTTTATACAGAGCCTCTGCTTGTTTTGTTCCTATTTATTTAGGAATATTATCATTACTTTATGGAATTTCTTTGCTTCATATCAGATTTTATTTTTGAACTTCGTATTTTCTTCCTTTGGCACGCTAACCCCGCAAAAGGAGTTCCAATTTTTCACTTGTTAGTGTACTTGATTTGTTATATAATGGTGGACTTAACTTGCCACATGAAGATAAGCTTGAGTCACTATAAGGAGTGGACTTTGGGTTACCACAAGGAGTGAACTTGATTTGCTATGAGAAGTAGATTTGGTTTGCCACAAGAAGTAAACTTGATTTGCCACTATGAGTGGACTTGAATTGCCATAATAGGTGGATTTGAGCTGCCATAATATTTGGACTTGATTTACCAAAATAAATGGACTTGAGTTGCCACAATAAGTAGACTTCAGTTGCCACAATGAGTGTATTTGAATTGTCATAATAAGTGGGCTTGATTTGCCATAATGAGTAGACTTGAGTTACCACAAGAAGTAAACTTCATTGGGACATAACAATGGATGGGATTTTATGTTCATATTTTGCCTCGAGAAATATGGAGTGCATGTTTAACTAGACATTCCCTTTTTAAGGAAGTTAGATGTTCTTTCATAGACTAATTATAGACACTCTTGGTTATTATTGTTACTCCTAGAGGCTTAGGCATAGTATCTTTTGAGGAATTAGGCATAGATTGGTGGCATAGGCCTTTTCCCTTTGTGATCAATCAGTTAGTAGGATCCTCCTTCAAATATCATTTTGACAATATAAGGGTCTTTTGAATTAGGCTCGAATTTACCCTTTTTGTTTTGACTTGGGATTATGGGTCTCCTTAAGCTCAAGACAATTTCTCCTTTTTGGAAGAATCTAAGTTGGGCTATCTTGTTCTAGGCCCTAGATATCTATGCTTGATACATCTCTAGGTTTTACTAAGCTGCAAGTCTTGTTTCATCCTTGTAAAGGCGAAGACAAATCATTGTCTTCTTTTGTGATTTTTTCTTACAAGGAAATCCCTAGAGAGGGGAATTGTACTTCTAATGGCAAGATTGCCTCTGTCCCAAACACCAATGCGTATGGTGCTGATTGAGTGGGGGTCTGGTGTGTGGTGCAATAGGCCCATAATGCTTCAGAAAGCTTTTGGTGCTAATCCTTCTTATTTCTGACAATGACGTCCTTTAGTATCTTGCAAAGTGTTTTGTTGCATGCCTCAATGAGACCATTTCCCTAGCATAGATTAATGAATATCGAAAATCTATCTTGCAATGGTGTGTGAGTCACCCTACCTTGAAGCTTCTAAGGATGGCTTGTTGTTAGAAATGATACTTCATGGGACACCAAATCAGTACTAGATATTTTCTTGAAAGAAGTGGATGATGGTTTCTGCTTTTACTTTCCTTAGTGGAATTGCCTTTCCCCATTGAGAGAAGTAATCAATTACTACTAATACAAAAGTGGTGACCATCAAAAGAGGACAACTCCATTGGGATAATTATGTTTGTATCCCATACCTCGAATGGCCATGTGGATACTACTCTATGTAAAGGATTTGGGTGCTTATGGATGAAGTCACGATGAATCTAGAATAGGTGATATTTTCTTACATATTCAATGCAATCTCTTACCATTATGGGCTGATAGCATCCCATACGTTTAATTTTCATCATCATTTTCAAGCCTAATTGGTAAGCACCACAAACCCCAGAATGTACTTTATAGATGAATTTTGTAGCTTTTTTGTTTGAAAGGCAATGTAAAAGTAGTTGACCAAAAGACCTTCTATAAAGGGTGTCATTAATGAGAACTAAGTGCATAGCTCTCTTCCTAAGTTGCATCCATGCTGATTTGTTTTTTGCAAGTTATCCATTTTTAAGGTAGTTAGTAAATGGTATTCTCGAATTCACAACCTTTTTTATTAGTTTAGATTCAGTCTTTTTATACTTGATGCTGAAGATCAAACTTATCACTTGTCTATTATGAATTATGATTAGAATCTCTCACTGGTATGGATTGGCCAGTGTCTTGGCTAATTTGGCTAATGAATCAACCTCTGTATTGATAGACTAGGGAACCTTTATTATTTGAACATGTGGGATTTGCCTCATGAGTTCTTGAGCCTTTTAATGGTATTTCAGAAGCTTAGATTTCTAGACATTATATTCTCCTTGGACTTGATTGATGACCAATTGTGAATCACCAAAGCCATGTAGGCAAAATATCCCCATATTAAGGCCATTTCTACTCCTACAATTATGGCCTTGTATTCAACTTCATTCTTTGTGCATGGTTTTGAGAGGGAATAGGAATATCATAAGATGCCACCATTCAGAGTGACAAAAATGAGTCCAATACTTGCTTTGATTTGTGAAAGCTTTGGCCTGATCCCTGGTCTAGTGGATGATGCCCTGTCAAAGCATAGTTTCTAGTAGGATGT
This sequence comes from Trichopus zeylanicus subsp. travancoricus, assembly GCA_005019695.1. NCBI lineage: Eukaryota > Viridiplantae > Streptophyta > Magnoliopsida > Dioscoreales > Dioscoreaceae > Trichopus > Trichopus zeylanicus. Next base: position 1,281,472 of record RXID01014226.1, read on the forward strand.
TTCTTCTTCGACCAAAAGGATCTCTTTGTAAAGGAGTTCGCAACTCAATAGAGAGTTGTCAGGTACTAGATAAGCTATGAGAAAATCAGCAAGGGCTTGCCCTTTAATTGCCTTTTGGGCAGTGAAGTTGATGTTGTATTCCATGAGAATTAGAGCCCACTTTGCTAGCCTTCCAGAGAATACAAGTCTAGTCATTAGGTACTTTATAGGATCAACCTTCAATATTAAAATAATTGGATCAAAAGGTAAATAATGCCTCAGCTTCTTGACTGCAAATATAAGTGCTACATAGTGCTTTTTGATTGGAGAGTGGTTGCTTTCTGCTCCCACTAGCATTCTACTCAGATAGAAAAGTACATTTTCTTTGACCTCTTCATTGTTCTAGGTGAGAAGTACCCCCAAAGATCCCTCCATTGTGGCATTGTAGAGATCAAGTGTTTATTAGGCAGGGGTGCTGCCAAGATTGGTGGCTTTAAGAGATACTGATTGATCTCTTCAAAGGCTCATTAGCATTTTGATCCAAATGAATGGGGTATCCTTCTTTATCAATTGGTGGATAGGCTTGCATCTTTTGGAAAGGATTGAGATGAATCTTCTTATATATGCAAGTTGGCCTCAGAATGACCTCAACTACTTTAGGTTGCTAGGTGGTGATATATCCAAGATGGTTTTGATCTTATATGGTCAATTTTAATTCTTCGGTGTCTGACAATGAACCCAAGAAACTTTCTTGATGATACCCTGAAGACATATTTCACAGGATTCATCTTTAATTTATACTTTTTAAGATTGTTGAAAATATACTTAAATCTTGGATGTGTCTATCTTTGGACTTAGTTTTGACCACAAAGTCATCCACACAACATTCGATCAATTGGCATATGAGGTCATCAAAAATTCGGGTCATGGTCCTTTGATAAGTGGTGCAACCATTTTTGAGTTCAAAGGGCATCGCCTTGTAATAGTAAATCCCAATTGGTATTTTGAATGCTATATGCTTCTCATCATTTGGATGCATTTTGATTTGGCCGTACTCTGAAAAACCATCCATAAAAGAGAATATTTCAAAGTCGGTCATGTTGTCAATCATGGTTTTCATTATTGGCAATGGAAAGTCATCTTTCGAGCATGCTTTTATTTAGTCCCTATTGTCCATACAAATGCGGATTTGGCCATTTCTCTTTTTGACTAGCACAATGCCTGCTACACAATTTGGGTTCTTTTCTTCTCTAATGAAGCTTGTTTCGATCAATTTCTTTGTTTCTTCTATTCTCTTTTTTTCTAGGTCAAGTTTCATGTTCCTAGGTTCTTGTTTGATAGGTCAAAGCTTTGGATTGAGGGCTAACTTATGGATTGCAACTTTAGGATCTAGTCAAGGCATCTTCTTGTAGCTCCATGCAAAGCAGTCGATGTACCCTTGGAGCACTATTTTGAGTTAGCTTTGGCTTTCCTTTGAGAGATTGGTGCTAATAAAGGTTGGCTTGGGGTGATCTTCTGAACCTACATTGATCTCCATCAGCTCATCGATTGTGCCTTGTCCCCATCTTTGAATGTTGGTGGAGCTTCTCTTAATTTAAGGATTATTTCTTCACCAGTGGTTCCTCATATTTAGTGAGATTTGGTGAAGGTTCATCTGAGGGTGTTCCATTTGCATCATGCCACATTTCTTCTGCTCCTGATGGAATTTTGCTAAGGATGTCACTTTCTTGTAATATCTAAAGAGTCATGGTTACTTCAGCACATGTGTCAAGGGGTGTTGATGTAAGTTGGACTCCCAAAAATTGGACAGAGGCCCAATAGTAATCATTATATATGTGTGGACATTTGGAGTAATATACCATAATCCTTTGGTTATCTTGTTTCCTCTTCCAAGAATGTAAGCATGCCCTTGAGGTGGATCCCATAAATTCTTGAAGAAAACTCTCTCTCTCTCTCTCTCTCTCTCTCTCTCTCTCTCTTTGTTTGAGGATATCTAAAGTCAAATTTCTTGATTATCTCATGAAGCATATTTGAAAAATATTTAGTCATAACTATGAGCTGATGGTCACCATTATTCGTTGGATCCTAAGTCCCCAAGATTTCATGCTTGCTTGGAGCACAAGGGATTGTCTTGTAAAATAGTATTGCCTTTTCTCATTTGCACTGTGGAGGAATGTAGAATGTTGTTAACTCTTCTGCGACATTGATACTCAACTCATCTAATATCTTAAATAAGCCCGCTGAAACTTTAGTAATAAGGAGAGTATTTTGTTTCTGACCTTTGTTGCCATCTTTATTAGAAATGTAACCTATTGAGTTAGGAGTGAAGATCATGCTAGCAATCTTTTGTTTTACTTGACTGATGGAAGCAAACTCTTTATCAGGATGGGAACTACGATAGTATGTTGCATCATCATAATGCACCTCATGAATATCAAAAGGATATACATCTCCATTAATTTGGTGTTCTTCACAATTCTCAAAGTAGTTGAGGTATTGATATAAGATTGATGGCACTATTTTATTTTCATGTAACCATGCCCTCCCTAGTAGTGCTATGTATGACATATCAGTATCAATCACGTAGCACTTGGTGTTTGTCATCAATTTACCTACTTTCAAAGGGATGGTTATAGCTCTTAGAGCTCTCTGGCTATTCTGATTAAACTATTGGATGGTTATAATCTCGGACGATAGATGACACATATCCAAAGTTAGAGCTCTTAGAGTTCGGAGAGTTATTAAATTGACTACAGAACCTAGGTCTATCAAGATGTGATTGATATTGATCCCATCACTATTCCTTATGACATAAAATAGCTTGTTATGGTCTACTATTCATGATAGTAGTCATCATTTATAAATGTGATGGTAGGAGTTTGATGTGCATATAAAGATACTTTCATCTTCTCTTCAGTGAAGTACGCTTGGTAATTGGCTGGATTATGCAAAATATACACTAGTGTGTCCCTAAGTTCTTATGACATTATTAGAGCATCAAACGCACTTAGCATACCAGGGATCTTCTGGAGATGGGCTGCTATATTGTATTCCACCTTCTTGAGTATAGGTTTAGTTTGCAATGGCTCAATGTCTTCATTTATTTGAATTTCCTTTTCCTTGACCTTGGAGGTGTTCTTGTCTCTAGGCATTGGAGCTTGTCTCAAGGGCAGCACCTTTCCACCTTGAAGCTATACATGGTTTGTTCTCCTTAGTTGAAATCTAGTGTCATAAGACCAATACGGTTCATCTTCTGAATCACTCCCTAGGCTAATCATGTGGTAGGAGATAGTGAACCCTTGCCTCTATCAATAGTCCCTTGGATATCTTTGGAGGATGTGACTAAGTGATAGTCATCCCACTCACTATTAGAATTAGGCATGTGGGACTTTCTTGTAGAGAGGTTCTCAAAGACTCTTTCGATGACATCTTTTATTTTATTTGCCGGTATGACTTTCTTCAAGGCTTTTTATTTAGGATATTTTCTTTGTGGATGTTGAGATTGGCTTGATGCAGGAGCTGAATTAGTGTTAGTGTTAGCTTGTTTGATCTTATCCTAGAATGCCTACTTCTTCCTCTGCACTTGTTGGTATAGGGACTCCCAAAGTGGTCATAAAATTGTTCTAACTCAAACATAGTCATAGTCAATATCTGTGCCTTGTATGCATAATTTCTCTAAAGTCGATAGGATGCATTCCTCCACAGATTCTAGAATTGGGATCTTACCAAACTAGCAAGCTGAGCATTTGTTGTCAGGTTGCTCGATGGAGGCTTGAATAGCTGCTTATCAATGTTTACCTCAGATGTGTGAGTTACCATGTGATAAGAGCCCATAAACTCATATAATTATTTTCAAAAGTGTCTAACATTTTTAACCCATCTCTAGATTAAGTGGCGTGAGTGACCATTTTGACCCTGAGGAGGGTTAGTAGGTGATTCCCTACCACCCTTGTAGGGTCTTTTGCGTGATTTTGCCTTTTCCACTACCAACTCTTCCATCTTATTGATTTTCTCACAAAGCATGGAAGTCATATTTGACATGCTTTCCATGTGGGCAACCATAGCTTGCATGTGTTCATTCAACATTTGCATTTGCCCTTTGATAAATTTCCTATTAGTTATAGCTAGTTCTTTCATAATATTTAGCTATATTTTAAGCATTCCATAGTCAAATTTATGGGTGAACCACTCTCTAGGATAGTCATCTCAGGAGCAGCATTCGGGGAGGTCTGTTGAATTTTTCATTTTATCAATAACATCTCCAATGAATCTATTCACTTCTTTCCACCTTGCATCAAGAATTTTGTTATCACTAAATGATGGGACAACTCCAATGGTTATTTTGATTGTAGACATCTAGCAATAAAGGTGGCAGCACATGTTGATGCTACAAGTTCATCCTTCAAGTTCCCAATGTTAGATCATTCGAGCAAAACTCTAAGTTTATCGAGGAGGAACTTCTCAAGAGTTACTTAGCTTCTTTCTCCTTAAACATATTCCTCTAGAGCATCAATATATTCTTTGATCGCCAATTTCTTGATGTTGTATTTATCTAGTTAAACTAACTTTTTCTTCTTGCTTCTATTCTTTTCTTCTTGATGCTTTGAGTTGGTGCAGCAGTTTGTTCTGATAGGACTTTCTTCATCACCATCTCAAGATCCTTAGGGCTTCTAGTCATTTTCTTCATCAAGTTCTTCAATCTTTTTAAGATATCGATGTTCCATAAATGGTCTTATTCAGGGGGACATTGTGCTTCCTCACCGAAGAAGAACTTAGCATGTGGTTCATGCTCCTCGAACATGGCAATGTGATTGATGTGTTCGGTAGGTGCATCAAATAGGGCTACCTTTGAGAGAGTCAACTTGCTCTATTGGTATTGCTTTTCGACCCGATCCTTGAACACATAGCAATCTTCAATGGTATGCCTCAAGATTCCATGGTAAGGATAGTAGTTTGGGTGATCCTTTTTGTTAGTCTCATTTAGCCTTTTGCATTCTAGAAGTTGAAGGTCTAATTTTTGCGCATTCTAAAAGATTTTACTATCATTCTAAAATATTTTACCAACTATTTCTTTTGAAAGAATATTTCTTTCTGAGCCTTTGTTGGAGATCATTGGATTGTTCCATTTTTCCATCTCCTCCAAGAGTTAGTAGTTTCTAAGAATTACCCTTGTTCATGGTAAGGTTCAGAGATTTCTTTTGCTCAGTTGTTGTGAATGTTGCCCTTATATTTTTGTAAAGTTCTTCATTGTTCTTTTCTAATTTATAATTTTGTTTACTAGGTAAAGCTGATGGGCCAATCCTTTTCAGCTTTTTGACTTACATGATGAGGTCTTGAAAAGTGTGGATAGAAGAAGCACTTAGATAAGGTGTGATACACTCTCCCCTTATGTTGCCAAGGACTAGATTTACTGCCTCAAATTGGCTTATGGGTTTTTTACACTTAATGTTGAGATTTCTCCACAATGTAATATAGTCTAAGATCAATTCATTATTACACTTTAGTGTCGAGATGAGGTTTGCAATGCTCACCTTGTCACTAACTCCTCCAAACCCGATTTGGAAAGCCTCCTTCATTTTGTGTCCAAGTTTGTATAGATTTTGGTTGCAAACTAGCGTACCACTTGAATACTACTCTTGTCAAGTTTGCTAAAAATTGGTGAAGTAACAGTGAGAGACTATTACTTGAATCTCCACAAGTTACAAAATGAGCTATGCACTATTCAAGATTGGCCATGGCATTAAACTATTTGAAGTTAGACACTATATAGGCTCTAGGGTATGGTACTCGATCATGATGACTAGGGTATGGTTTGTCAGTATCATTTACTCTACCCATCTCACTTACTTGTCTAAATTATCTAGCCACCATTCATTGCACTTGTTGTTGTATGTATACTAACAATTTCATATTATTACAAATCCTTGAAATCAGAGATTGGGTATCCCTTGCTAGAGGAGGTGCTAGTGAAGGGCCTATATTTTCATGGATATCTATAAGAGATGCACCTTTCACCACCTTTGCTATTTGAGATAGCTGTTGAGATTGTTCTAGATTATCCAATTTTTGACTCATTTGCATCATCATTTCCATCAAGTGAGCTTATTTTCAACTTCATCTTTCTCTTTTCCTTGCTGTCTTAGTTGTTCTTGTAGTGCTTCCATAGGCACATCTTAATTGGAGCTCTCAATTATGACCAAGGCTTCTATCAAGACATGATGTTCCATATATTGAGAGTTAGATCTAGGCATTTGGTCGAGGCTAACTTCTCCCATCAGTTGAGTTGCATAATTGAAGAGCTACTTGTGGAGTGAATTACCACACCTTCTCTTTGATGTGGTACCAAAGATTGGTTCAGAAAAGCCCTTTCCTCTTGAATTTCTTGATTAGTAAGCCTTCCTTGTGTAGCCTTTTCTTGGCATTTGGCCAGTTGGGGTGTGACTTGCGGTCCCTCCAAGAGTCATGATGAGAGATAACTCTAATAGTGTGGGTGATCTCATTTGTTGAGTCCCCATGTAAAGATGTTGCCTTACAATAACTCTTGTGATTTTGCTTGGCTATTTGCCCCTTTGGCACAGTCTTAAAGTAAGTTGCACCCCTAGTGATTTACTTTTATCCTTCTCTAAATTGCTTAATGGAGTGAAAGAATTAGAGGTAGGGATGTTAATGGCCCACTACATTCAAGGGGTAGGCTTTCCAAGTCAGCAGAAAATCCCATTAGCTTTTCCTTTACTTGTGATAGTCAACATGAATTCTTTTTTGTCCATGCATATGTCTGAACTTACTTTTGGTTGCCCCATGTTAGGAGTTGGGTGAAGGTGATCAAAGATTGAGCTTTATTTTAGTGCAAGCATCTAGAAGACTAATATTCTTGCTAGTTGAGAAATGGCTTCTGGCTTTTCATCAGATTGATCCTTCACATTTGGAATGATAACATTGGGGCATTTTCCCCTGATGGAAGGTGAGAAGAAAGCTTGTCTTGCATAACAATAACTTCAATTAGTGCAATATTAGGTGCCTTCTCGAACAAGATGACCTTAGAGATGGCTCCAAACTTGATTCAAACTTTAGTTGCTTCTGTGGTGACCATTGGCTAGCTACACGCATAGCCGATCCAGCCCCCAGGATAATGGTATTCCTTGGTGTGGCGATGTTCTTTATTGATGTTATTTAATATTTTCTTCTATAAAGAATAGCACAATTGATTAATTTTCAATCATAATTCTACTTTATCATGTCTCTATCATATTAACTAGATTTCTATACTTGGAGGAGAAGTCAAGTCCGACCGAGTATGCCAAAATTTATGGGATTGAAATCGGTGACTCAAGATAGTAGAGATCCCAAGGAATGACCTCGATGCACAAATCAAAGTGTATTTAATTTAAAGTGTGCTATCAGGTATTGTGGGAACATTGACTTTCAACAGGCGCAAGCCCCAATTATTAATTAACTTGATAATTGTTAGAAACATCCTAAAATAAGAAATCTGGCTAATAAAATAGAGACACAAAAAGAAAAAAAAGCATTTGATTAATTTTAGGAAATGGTGCATGGCTTAAGTATGGGTATATCCTTAGTTTATAATAAATTTTGAAATAAAATTATAGAAAATAGGAAAGAATTAAAGAAAAGAAAGAGTGGAGAAGAAGTTTTGATATGTGCTGCTGTCATTCTCCCTAGTGTTGATCCTCAGCAGATGTTAATGATCTAGTCTAGTGGGACATGGAAGGGGATAGGAAAGTTTGCTGTGTTTCTATTAGACAATAAGGCAAAGGTCATAACTTCATAATTTTGAAATGTTTTCATTAGTCGATGAGGCATTGGTGACAATATCATTTAGTTTGAAGTGTTTCCATTAGCACATAAGACATTGGTGATAACTTCTTGGTTTGAAGAGTTCATGTTAGTTGACAAGATGTTGGTGATCACTTTATTTGATTTAAATTTTTTCCGTTAGCCAATGAGACGTTGGTGATAAGTTCATTTGATTTGAAGTGTTTCCATAGCCAATGAGGGATTGGTGATAACTTCATCTGATTTAAAGTATTTTCATTAGCCAATAAGGCATTGGTGATAACTTCATTTGATTTAAAATGTTTCTGATAGCCAATGATGTATTAGTAATAACTTTATGAGTTTATAGTGTTTTCATAGCCAATGGGGCATAGGTGATAACTTTATTATTTTGAAGTGTTTCCATACCCAATAAGGCACAAGTGATAATTTCATGACTATGAAATATTTTCATGGCCAATAAGGCATAGGTAATGACTTCACAAATTTGAAGTGTTTTCATAGCCAATGAGACATAGGCAATAATTTCATGAATTTGAAATGTTTCCATAGTCAATGAGGTATAGGTGATAACTTCATGAATTTAAAGTGTTCCATTGCTAGTTAGACATAGGTCATAACTTCATTAGTTTGAAGTATTTCTATGGCCAATGAGGAATAGGTGATAACTTCATTTGGCTTGAAAGTAGCATTACTCACTACTTATGGAGTTAAACATAACATCAGAGTGCTGCCAAGGGCTTCTGTAGCGCACCTAGTGGGCTTAGGTTGAACCAGTTTAGTTCTATTCAAACAAGTTTTGGTTCGGGTTAGGATGGCAACATCACCCATTGTTCATAGCCTTAGAGTGTTGTCGATAGTTTAGCACACCTAGTGGGACTTAGTTTGAACCTATCAAGTTCCATTTGAAATAATTTTGGTTAGGTTTGAGTTTAGTTAAATATTCAAAACTCAATTTCAATTTGAGTATGATTTGATTCAATTCGATGTTCAAAATTTGATTGAATTGCTTCTTCTCAAAAACTAATGATATGTTCCAATTTTCTCTTCCTAGAACCTTTGGCGATTATATTTGACCTGGTGTTTTATAGAATGAGACCAGAGGCTACTGTCATGAACTAACCACCGCAACCATTGAGGCAACTATGTGACATATCCATACCCACAATAATTATTTGTATTTTGAAACCAGAAATGTTAATGGTGGATGTTCAACTTGTAATAATGAATTTAGCCCACCTAGCTTAACATTGATTTTAGAATAACATTTGTCAAATACTAATAACTGACTCTAGTTGGAGTAGTACTAACTTTGATTCGAGTTTAACTTTATTCAGTTCAATGTTCAGAACTTGAGTTTAGTTTATTCAATTCAGGTTGAGATTGATCTTGCGTTGGACCTTATCAATTTATTAGTGGATCCTTAATGAATCTTGGGTCCATGCCTTTGGCAGGTTCTTATTGAAACTTTAATAGATCTTAAATCCAACCTTGAATGGGTTCTTATTGGATTCTTAGTGGATGTTAGATCCAACCATTGACGAGTTCTTATTGGATCTTGTCTCAACCCATTGATGGACTTAGGCTTGAACCATGTGGGACCCTCATTGGGTTTAATGGACTTTGGTTCATGTCCAAGTCAATTTGGTTTAGCTTGGTTTAGGCTTGGTCTAATTTTGGTTTAGCTTTAGGTTTGATTTGACCCAATTAGCCTTCAGTTTGAACTTGATTTAACCTAATTAGGGCTTGATTCAAGCTTAGGTTGACTCAAATAGGGTTTTAGTTGAACTTGACCTAATTCTGGATTCACCAAATTTGAACCTGATTAGGGTTGGTTTAAGTTGACTTAGTTTGGATTAACTCAATTTGGATTGTGAGTCTAGTTCAATTTGAGTTCTAGATCCACTTGATCGATTTAGGTCTATTTGATGAACCACTTGAGTCAATTTAGTATTATTGATTTATTCTAGTTAAGTCCAATGTGATTGAGTCATCTCAATATAATAAATTTGTGTTAATCAATTTAATATAATAGCCCTTGGGCTATCATGATAACGTTGGGAAAGCCTATAAGCTAGCCTTAGTTTGAAGAGATATTTGGCAAGCTCGCAAGCTAGTCTTAATCCTAATAGAGGTTTGACAAGCTCACAAGCTGACCTTTGCCTAAGTAGACATTCAGTGAGCTCATATTCTAGTCGTAGCCTAATTAGACATTCATTGAGCCCATGGGCTGGTCTTAGTCTGAATAGACATTAAGCAAGCTCACAAGTTGGCCTTAGACAAATTAGACATTTGGCAAACTCGCAAGCTGGCCTTAATCTAATTAGTTATTTGGAGAGCCTATGGGCTACCCTTAATTCAAATAGTCATTTAACCACCTTGTAAGATAGCCTTAGTCCGAATAGATATTTGGTAAGCTTGCAAACTAGCCTTAGTTTGAGTCAATATTTGACGAGTTCGCAAGTTGACCTTAGTTTGATTAGACATTTGGTGAGCCTATAGGTTAGGCTTAATCTGAATAGACATTCAGTGAGTTTGCAAGTTGATCTTAGTCTAATTAGACGTTCAATGAGCCTGTAGGCTGGCCTTAGTCCAAATAGACTTTCAATGAGCTTGCAAACTGGCCCTTGTTCAAATAGACATTTGGTGAGCTCGCAAATTAGGCTTAGTTTGAATAGACATTCAGTAAGCTTGTGGGCTGGCCTTAGTCTAATTAGGCATTCGGTGAGCTCACAAATTGGCATCAATCTGATTAGTGCTCAGCAAACCCGCAAGTTGGCCTTAGTCTAATTAGATATTCGGCGAGCCTATTGGCTAGCATTAGTTTGAATAGATGTGGCTCATCTTCCATTATTGTAAGAGGCTTATGAGTACATCATTTCCTTATGACACAGAGTCCTTTCTCTTCATTTTAGAGATCATTTAGTTATAGAGTCATATAACCCACATCAATTTTGTCGATAGTTTGGGTATGATTAGGGCTTCCTTGAGAATGTTCCTACTCCTCCACTACCATCATGCCTCAGCTAGTTAGCAAGCTATTGGCTACATCTTACTCATATCAAAGATGATTCAAGGTATAATATTCTTGACATTGAGTGGAAGGCCAAGGTTCTTTGCTCATACACCGTAGTGTGGTTTAACAACATGGAAGGATACTTTTGCATTAACCTAGAGTTCCTATTCTAAAGTGAGCTTAGTTCACACAATAAGGGAAAGTAGGTAGTGAGTAGTAGAGGGTCGAAGTGGCAGAGGACTCAAAAGGCATAGGAGGCTTTGGCTTGTAAATTTTCTCATCCTAAATTTAGTGCAGAGAGACCCATTTCCCCTTGCAAAGTCAATGATTACAATCTTCTTCATATCTTGATTGGGTCAACTGGGGTCTTCAGTGATGGCTGGTGCATAGATGAAGGGCAGCACAGATTGGTGGAAGGCAAGCTCGGTTGGCAAGGAGGTCAGCGATGCGTAGTAGAGCTTATGCCATTTAGGGAAGCAGCCATGACTATGGGAAGCACTGGCAAGGTTGGGGGCGCTAGATCCATCCCTCCTTGACTGGATATGGCCCTCATTTTTCCTTCAATATGGTGGTCATAGAAGGAGGGTGACGGGCCAAGATGGCCACGTACAAGGCTAGGCCCACTACAGTGGAGGGCTACTACCTAAGCTTACCACAAACACAAGGCAAGATTGGGCATGATGGAGAGCTATAATGGTTTAGGCTTGGTGGTGGGCTACAGTACTAGCGTGGGCCAAGTAGGCAAGGAGGTTAGGATGCGAGCTAGGCTAGTGAGTGACGCAGGCTGGCAGAGGGCTAAAGTTGGGTTGGCCCTAAGTATGGGGAGTGGGCAGTGCTTGGGCTTGCAGGGCTAGGGTTCCAGTGATAAGCTAGGTTGCAACTTGGAGTGTGGTGGTGTGTCTTAGGGGTAAGGCAGCAAAGGTGGGACTCCTTTCTTGGAGGAGAAAGAGGAATGTGCAAAAAGTTAGAGAGGAAAGAAAGGAACATAAGGGAAAGTGACCATTTCTTCTTCATATCTCTTTAATGATTTCTTCTAATCTCTCCTCTTCTTCACGATGGCTTCATGACCTTCTCATTATTCTCTTAGGTCTTTTTTTTTCCTTATAGGATCTCCACTAATTTATAGGCTTCGAGAAGATTTGGGATCAAATATTTAATTGGATTGATTTTGGAATATGGGATTGTGATTTGTGATGGATTGTAATTTCCATATTTTGTTAATGGCATGTAATCCATTAATTGTGATTTATTTTCCTAATGAATAGATTCAAGATTTGTACTATATTTGGATGTTGAATTTCTTGGAGGGATATTTACAAATTTTCCAGAAAAATTTATACCAAAATATAATTTTATAAGTTATAGGGGCCCTTCGGTAAAAAAGACATTTATAAAATTTTAAAAATTTCAAACATGGTTCGCGGTTTCGGCCGAAACCAAAACGTTTCGGCCGAAATGTTTCGGTTTCGGCCGGTCCCGAACCAAAACCTAATTTTTCGTTTCGGTTAGGCTTTACTGTTCATAGTTACTGTTCATCTTCACCGAGCGCGGGCGGGAACGCGTGCTGAGCGAGCGCGCGAGAGCGGGAGCTCGCCGGGCTCGAGTCGGAGCGGGCGGCGGAGCGGGCGGGCGGCGGGCGGAGCTCGCCGGGCTCGAGCCCGGGCGGTGGTTCGCCGGGCTTGAGCGCGGGCGGCGCGGGCGGGCTCTCCCGCCGCCGCCGGGGGAGGAGGGGGAGGGGGAGGGGGCGGGGGGCGGGGGGCGGGGAGAGGAACTCGCGCTGGTTTCGTGTCCGAGCACAAGGGTAATGCGCACTCGCTGGTTTGTCGGCACTCTATCGCTTATCTCGCGCCTTCACCGACCTGACCCGTACTTCCGCAAGATGAAGCCGGCCTTACACTGAGGCCAACACTATCGCCAATTTGATTTCGGCGTCAGTATCGATTTTTGTCAGATACTGTTCACGTACATAATATTTTTTTACGTAATTATTCATTATTTTTTTAAATTTTTAAACATATTATTATTTTTTAATTTGAAGTTAAAAAATAATTAAAATAAAGTTAAATTTTAGTCAAAATATGATTTTCATTTTAGACATTCGATATATGATTATACTTCAGAACCGCTGCCACGAGATCGCGCAGAACTTGTTGTTCTAGCTCATATGTCTATAAATGCTCGTCCGGATTATCCAGGTACTGAATTTGCAGTTCCACACCCAGATGTTCCAAACTCAACTGATGATGATTATGATGATTAGTTGTATTATCTTAAAATTTATAAAATTATGTATGTGTGAAGTACATTTTAATGAAAAATTAAATGTGCTTATGCTAATTTTAACTTTTAATCATATTCATGTTATTTCTTATATGTTTTTTTAATATACTAATATATATTAAAAGTAGACAATATCAGTGACTAACTATCAAAATTAATATTAATTAACTAAAATAATATTTAATATTATGGTAATATTAAGTATAAATTCATTCCTAATTTTTCAAATTTTTCCAAATTTTTTTAATATTTTATCATATTTTTAATTTGAAGTCAAAGTACAGTCAAAATATAGTCAAACTCTGGTCAACACCCAATTAATAATTTTAAAAAAATCTTTCGGCCGAAACCGAAACGGCCGAAACTGAAACCGAAACGGCCGAAACGGCCGAAACGTATCGGTTTCGCTGGGTCCCGAAACCGAAACCGAAACCGAAACGGTAAACCTTGATTTCAAAAGCTCTAGATAAAGGTCTATTTGTAAAATTTATTTGGCCCAGGGACCCAGCCACACTCTCCATTGAATCAAGATTTTTTTCGTAAAAATTAGCAGTAAGGATTTCTTTATAAAGGTTATCACCCTAGGGGCTAATTTGTAAATTTTTACGTTTTGGGATTTATGTGCAAAATCCCAAAATTCAAGGCCCCATATGTAAATTCGCATATCCTAATTTAGTCCAAGTTTCTTTTTCTATGCCTAATTAAAATTTGATCCCAATCCAACTTTAGGTTTCATGTCTAAATTTGGCTCATCATGAGTTAGAATAGAGGTGCAAAGTCTACTTAAACAATACTGTTGATTGAGTAGGGGTTTGATATGTGGTGTGATTAGTCTGTAGTGTTTCAAGAAATTTTGGTGCCAATCTTTTTTATTTATGTTAATGACCTTCTTCAATATTTTGGAATAGGTCTTATTGAATGCCTCAGCCAAGCTATTCGCCCTTGTATTATAGATTGATGAATATTTACAATCTATCCTATGATATTGTGCAAATAATCCTAATTGAAGCTTTTGAAGGACGATCCATTATCAGAAATGATTCTTTGAGGAATACTGAGTTGATATAGAATGTTTTCCTGAAAGAAAGAGCTGATAGCATCTACTTTCACTTCCTACATTAGGATAGCTTTTGCCCACCGAGAGAAATAATCAGTCACTACTAATATGAAGTGATAGCCTTAGAAAGAAGATGGCTTAATTTGGTTGACTATGTCCATAGCCCATACATGAAATGGCCATGAGGATACCATTGGATGTAGAGGATTTGGATGTTGATGAATGAGGTTACCATGAATTTGGCATAAGTGATATTTTCTTGTGTATTCAATGTAGTCTCTCTCCATCATGGGCTAATAGTAGCCGATACACTTGACTTTCATCATCATTTTTGGGCCTGATTGATGGGCTCCAAAAACCCTAGAGTGTACTTCATATATGACTTCTCTTACTTCTACATCTAAAAAAGAACATAGTAGTGGTTAAAAGAACTCCTATAAAGGGTGTCATTCATGTGCAAAAAGCCCACAACTCTTTTCCTAAGTTGCATTCATGCTAATTTATTCTCTAGGAGTTCTTCATTTTTAAGGTAGTCAATGAATGGTATCCTTCAATCTATTGCTTATTCTATGACTTTAGATTAAATCTTCTCATGTTTGATGTTAAAGACCAAGCATATCACTTGCTTGCTATAAGCTATGATTAAAACTTCCTCTTGGTTAGGATCGGCTAGTGTTTTGGCTAACTTGACTAAGGAATCGGCGTCTACATTGATGGACTAGGGAACTTTAATTATTTGAACATGTGAAATTTTCCCCATGAGTTCTCGAGCCTTTTCACCATAGCTTAGTAGCTCAAATTTGTGAATTTTGCATTCACCTCCTATCTGATTGATGACCAATTGTGAGTCACCAAAAACATGTAAGTGTGATATTCCCATATTGAAGGTCATTTCTAGTCTTGCAATTAGGGCCTTATAATTAGCTTGATTGTTTGTGTATGATTTTGAGAGGGAGTAGACAAATAGGAGTCCAACACATGCTTTAATTTGTGAAAGAATAGACTAATTCCTAGTTTGATGGATAATGCCCTATTAAAGTATAGCTTCTAATAGGGTTTTCCTTCCTTGATAAGAAGGATTTCTTCATTAAGGAGTCCACAACTCAATGGAGAGTTGCCAGATAAGTTGTGAGAAAATTGGCGAAGACTTGCCCTTTAATTGCCTTTTGGAGAGTGAACATGATATCATACTCCATAAGGATTAAGATCCATCTTTCTAGCCTTTCAGTGAGTATAAGCGAGGTTATCAAGTATTTTATGGGGTTTACCTTTGATATTAAAATGCCATAATGTCTAGTCTTTTTAACTATGAATAGGAATGCTAGACAATGCTTCTTAATGGGAGAATAGTTATTCTCTCCCGCCACTAGCACTCTACTCAAATAAAAAGTATGTTTTCTTTACCTTCTTTATTATTCTAGGTGAGAGGTGCCCCTAAGGACCCATCCATTGCAGCCATGTAGCAGATTAAAAATTTACTAGACATAGGTACTATCAAGACTGGTGGCTTCAAGAGATATTGCTTTCTCTCTTCAAAGGTTTGTTGGCATTCTTGATCCCAAATGAATGGAGCATCCTTCTTTGTCAATTTGGATAAGGGGTTGCATTTCTCAAAGAGGTTCGAAATGAATCTCCTTATGTATGTGAGTCAACTTTGGAATGACCTCAACTGTTTAAAGTTATTGGGTGGTGGCATATCCAAGATGGCTTTGACCTTGGATGGATTGATTTCAATCCCTTGTTGTTTGATAATGGAGCCAAGGAATTTTCTTGATGTGACCTTGAAGGCACATTTCATAGGATTCATCTTTAGATTATATTCTCTAAGATGGTCAAAAAACCATTCTCAGGTCTTAGATATGCTTGTCTTTGGACTTAGTCTTGACTACAAGTCATCCATATAGTATTCCACCAACTGGTGTATGAGATCATCAAAAACTTGGGTTGTGGTGCTTTGATAAGTGGTGCTTGCATTCTTAAGCCCAAAGGGCATCACTTTGTAGCAATAGATGCCAATTAGAGTCTAAAAGACTATAAACTTTTCACCATCACTATCCATCTTGATTTGGTTGTACCCTAAAAATCCATCTATCAAGAAGAACAGCTTGAAATCAATTATGTTATCAATCATGATTTCCATTAATGGTAATGAAAAATTATGTTTTGGACATGCTTCATTTAAGTCTTTGTAGTCCACACAAATGTGGATTTGGCATTTTTTTTTTACTAACACAATGCTTACAACCCAATCTAGGTATTTCTCTTCCTTGATGAAGCTTGATTTGATTAGTTTATTTGTTTCTTTTATCATTTTTTATTCTAGGTCAAGTTTCATCTTCTTAAGTGCTTTTTGGATTTGTGAAAGTTTGGGATTGAGAGGCAGCTTGTGGATTGGATTGTGACTTTAGGATCTAGTCCAGGGATCTCCCTATAGCTCCATGCAAAGTAGTCAATGTATTCTTTGAGTATTGATTTGAGCTGGGGTTGTCTTTCCTCTAAGAGTTGTATACTAATAAATGTTAGCTTAAAGTCCTTCTCTAAACTGAGAATGATTTTTATTAGTTCATCAATTATGGCTTTCCCCACATTTTCAAGTTTTGGTGGAGCTTCTTTTAGTTTAAGGATTATTTCTTCACCAAGTGGTTCGTCATGTTAAATGGGGCATGGCAAAGATTCCTCTTTTTGTTTTGAGGCTATTTCAGTTGCATCATACCCCGTTTCTTCAAGTTTTGATGAAGGAGTAATGTGGCTAGCTCAATGCATACAATTTATGTGCCAGAAAGTGTTGAGCATGTTTGATCAGCCTCATTATCGAACAGAGGTCCAATGGTAACCATAATGCATACATGAATGCTTACGGCAATGTAGTCTAGTCCTTTGGAATTCTTATTTTCCTTTCAAGAGTAAAAGCATGCCCTAAGGTGGATCCCATAGGTTTTTGAAGAAATGGCTTTATTCCTTTGTCTATTGAAGTTTGTAGCCAAATTTCTTGATTATTTGACGGAGCTAGTCCAAAAAATATTTAGGTATGACTACTGGTTGATAGTCACTATCATATCCCGGATGCTCAGTTTTCAAAATTTCATGTATGCTTGGGACATAGGGATAGCCTTATAAGACAATATCTCCTTTTCTCCCTTATGTCATGAGGGAATGTAGACAATTGTTAGTTTTTCCACAACATTAGTGTATAGCTCATGCAATGGCTTCAATAATCATTCTAAAATGTTTGTAACATGGATAATATTTTCTATTTGACCTCCATTATTATCTTCATTAGAAGAATAGCCACCTAGGTGGAATTGTGGCATTTCCTCATTTGACGAGTTTCTCTTACTCCTTGGATGAGGAGGGGCAAAGATCAAGCTAGCAATCTTCTTCTTTACTTGATTGATGCAAACAAACCCTTTATCAGCATGGGATCTTTGATAATATTTTGCATCACCGTAATATACCTCATGAACATCAAAAGAATGTACATCTCCATCAATTCAAAACTCTTCATCATCCTCGAAGTACTTGAGGCATTGATGTAAGGTTGCTAGCACCACTTCGTTTTAATGTAACCATCACCTCCGTAATAATGCTTTGTATGATTCATCGATGTAGACCACATAGAACTTAGTGTTAATAATTTTGGCTATTTTAATTAAACCTTTGGATGGTTATAATTTCAAATAACAAGTGGCATACATCCAAAGCAAGGCTTTTAGAGTATGGAGAGTCATTAAATTAACTAAGGAGCCTAGATCAATGAGGATGAGATTGATTTTTATCCCATCATTATTTCCTATGCCATATAATGCCCTATTATGGTTTGTCATTCTTGGTAGCAATTCTTTATTTGTCAAGGTGATGGTAGAAGTTCATGAGCATACAAAGACTCTTTCACTTTCTCTTTAGTGAAGTATGCATGATAATCAACATATTCCTTAATTCTTGTGACATTATCAGGGAATCAAATACACTTAGCATGGTAGGGATTTTCTCAAGATGAGTTGCTATGTTGTATTTCACCTTCTTGGGTGCAGGTTCAACTTATGAACGCTTAATGTTTTCATTTATCTAAATTTCATTTTCTTTGTCTTTGTTCTTGGAGATGTTCTTGTCCTAGGCAATGGAACTTGTCTTAGGGGTAAAATTTTACCACCCCTGAGTTGTACTTAGTTTCCATTCCTCAGTTGAACTCTAGCACTTTGAGATCAATAAGGCTATTCTTCAGAGTCACTACAAAGACTGATCATGTGACAAGAGGCAGTAGGTCCTTGCAACCAATTAATAGTATTCTAAACATCTTTGGAGGATGTAACTAGCCAATAATGATCCAATTCAATTCAATATAGAAATTGGGCACATTGCCATTAGAAGTTTATCTTCCGCATTCCTAGTGTCGGAGCCTTTAAACAAAGTTTTAAGTTCATCAAGCCTTGAAAGTTACTTGACTTCTTTCTCCTTGGACATATTCTTCTAGGGTATCAATGTATTCTTGGATGGCCTATTTCTTACTCATGTATCACTTTGGATGAAAGAGTTTCCTCTTCTTATTTTTGTTCGTTTTCTTTTTGATGTTTTGAGTTGGTGGAAAAGCTTGTTCTAATGAAGCTTTCCTTATCATCATCCTAGGCTTTTCAAAATTCTTAGATATCTTGTTTGTCAGTTTCTTTAGCCTTTTAGAAATATAAATCTCCCACATGTGCTCTTATTTAGGTATACGCTGCTCTTCCTTCCTGAGGAGTCCAACAAGTGGTTCATATGCCTCAAACATAACAATGTGATTCATGTGTTTGATGATTATTTCAAACAAGGCTAACTTTGAGAGAGTCAGCTTTCCTTCTTGGTATTGTCTTTCAATCTAGTCATTTAATACATTGCAATCTTCAATGATATATCCTAAGACCTTATGGTAAGGACAATAATTTTGATGATCATTTTTGTTGGCTTCATTCAGTCTCTTGCACTCTAACAATTGGAGGCCTAATTTTAAAGCATCTCAGAAGATTTTCCCCACTTCTATCTTTTAAAAGACTATCTCTTCCTAGACCAATGTTGGAAAGTGTTGGATGGTTGTACTTGCCCTTCTCCCCCAAGGGTTGATAATTTTTGAGAATTACCTCCATTTGTGGTAGAGTTTGTAGGTTTCTTCTATTCATTTGTTGTGAATATTGCCTTCATGTTTTTAGAGGGCTTCCCGCACTTTGCATTATCTTTCTCTAGTTTGAAATTTTGTGAACTAGCTACGGTTGGTGGCCCAATTATGCCTAACTTCTTAACCAGTATAATAAGAGGTCTTGGAAAGTGTGGATAGAAGAAGCACTTAAGTATGGTGCCATCCAATCCTTCCTTATATTACCAAAGACTAGATTTACAACTTTGAACTGGCTTATGGATTGTTCACACTTAATGCTGAGATTTCTCCACCATGAGATGTAATCCAATATTGATTCATTGTCATGCTTTGGTGTTGAGATAAGGTTTGCAATAGTCACCTTGTCACTTACTCTTTCGAACCTGATTCAGAAAGCCTCTTTCATTTGCAACCAAGTTCGTAAGGATTTTGGTTGTATACTAGCATACCAATTAAATGCTACCCTAGTTAAGCTTAGTGAGAATTGACAGAGTATCAATGAGGGGTTATTACTTGATCCCCACATAAAGTCATGAAATGGGCTATATGTTGTTCATGGGTACCAATGCCATTAAATTGTTTGAAGCTAGGCATTGTGTAGCCTTTGGGATATGACACTCAATCATGATGACCAGGGAATGATTTGTTTGCTCCATTTATCATACCTGTGTTACTTTCTCTTCTTAGTTATGCAGCCACCATTCATTGCACTTGCTATTGTATGTATGTTGGTAGTTCCATGTTATCAGGAATCCTTGAGATTAAGTATTTGGGAATCCTTTGCTAGTAGAGGAGTCACTTGTGAAGGGCCTATATTTTCATGTGTTTCATCTACTGGAGATGTGTCTTCCATTGCTTCTATAGCTCCATGAGATGATTATTGAGATCACTCAAACTTGTCGAGCTTTTGTCTCATTTAAATCACCATCTCTATCAATTTCATGATCTTCATTTTAGCTTCAGCTTTCTCTTTCTCATGTTGTCTCAACTATTCTTGTAGTACTTCTATGGTTATTTCCTTAGTAGAGCTTTTAGTTATGACCAATTAGAATGTGATGGTCCACATCTTGAGGATCAAGTCTGCATTTAGTGTGTTTTGGAGCAGGGCCAACTTCTCCCATTAGGTAGGTTTCTTTATTCAGGAGTTTACTCATGGAATGAGTAGTTACACCTTCTCTTTGGCATGGTAGTAAGGATTGACTCACAAGGGTCTTTTCTTCCTGAACCTCCTTATCAATAAGCCTCATTCATGTAGCCTCCTTTTAGTGTTTGGCTGGTTGGAGCATGAGATCCCAACCCCTTCGAAAGTTATTATGAGGAAGGACTTTAACAGTGTGGGTGGTCTCCCTCTTTGGGGTCTCATGTTCGGTTGTAGACTTATGGTGGCTCTTGTTATTTTGTTTAGTTATTTTCCCCTTAGCTATTGTTTGAGGCAAGATTGTGCTCCCTTTGACTTACTTTTACCCTTCTCTAAGCCATTCAATAGGGTGAAGAGATTAGAGATGGGAATGTGATGGTTGACTTCATTGGAGGGGTAGGCTTCCAAAATCAGCTGAAAATTCTAGCAGCCTTTCCTTTGCTTGTGATAGTTAGGATGAGTTCTACTTTATCCATGCATGTGTTTGGACTTTCTTTCGGCTGCTTCTTATTAGAAGTGGTGGAAAGCTAATCAAATACTAAGCTTTGCTTTGTGCCTAACCTCTAGAAGATAGATACCCTTGCTAGTTGAGGCACAGCTTCTAGCTGGTCATTAGATTGACTATTCTCATTATGAATGTTGACATTGGGTCTCTTTCCCCTTGATGGAAGCAAGAAATGGACTCATCTTGTGTGACTAAAACATTGGTTAGCAAATTATAAGGTGCCTTCCTGAACTAGATGACCTTAGAGATGGTTCCAAACTCAATTTGAGCTTTAGATATTCTTGGGATGATCCTTGACTGAGGTAAACACACAATTGATCCTTCCCCCAAGATGATGGTGTACAATGTGGTGCAAATATTCTTTGTTGTTCCCATTTGATGCTTTCTTCTACAAAAGAGAAAATAATTAATTAGTTTTCAATTGTAGTTCTCTCTGATTAACATCTCCATTATATTAATTAGGTTTCTGCACTTGGAGGAGAAGTCATATCCCTCCAAGTGTAATAGAATTTTTGGGACTAATATCGAGCACTCGGGGTGGTGGAGACCCTAGGAAGCTATCTTGAAACAACAAATCAAAGTTCTATGGTGGTTTGAATGTGCAATCAGGAATTGTGGGAATATAAATTTCAACAAATGTAAGCGTCTTTTATTAATTACTACAATTATTAGGAACTCCTAAAGTAAAATACCTAGCTAATAAAATAAAGATATGAAGAGAAGAAAGCATGATTTAATTGATTTGAGAAAAGGGTACATGGCTTAAGTAAGGACATACCCTCACTTTATAATGAATTTAAATCTATAATCCTAGAAAGTATAAAAATAAGAAAGAGAAAGTGGGAAAGAAGCATGATGCTCACTGCTGCTCCACTCTAGTGCAATTAATTGGGTGGGATTTGATTCGGATGGGTCATGAGTTGATCTTTGGTGGATGTTGAAAACATATTGAAGGATGTGGCTGACTGCCTTCACTTGCAATATCACCAACAACTTTTGGGTTTGGCTAACTTTGAAGGGGGCCTTATCAATGACTTTTGAGGTTGACTAGATTTGAAGAGAGTGTTACTAATACTTTTTGGTTTTGGCTAGCCTTGAAGGGAGAGACATCCATGACATTTAGGATTGACTAACTTTCAAGGGGGTATCATCAATGGCTTTTGAGGTTGACTAGCTTTGAACAAAGGGTCATCAATGGCTTTTGGGTTGACTATCTTTGGAGGGAGCATCACTAGTGTCTTTTGTGTTTGGCTAGCTTTGAAGTGAGAATAATCAATGGCTTTTGGGGTTGACCAGCTTTGAAGGGAGAGTCACCAATGACTTTTGGGTTTGGCAAACTTCGAAGGGAGCGCTATTAATAGTTTTTGAGGTTGACTAGCTTTGATGGCAGTGTCACCAACAACTTTTGGGTTTGTCTAGTTGTGAAGGGAGCATCATCAATAGCTTTCGGGATTGACTACCTTTGAAGGGGCATCATCAATGGCTTTTGGTTTATTAGGTTTGAAGAAAGCATCACTAATGACTTTTGGGTTGATTAACTTTGAAGGGACTATCACTAATGGCTTCTGGTTTTGGCTAGCTTAAAAAGGAGCATCATCAATGATTTTTTGGGGTTGACTAGCTTTGAAGGGAGCATCACCAATGACTTTTAGGCTTGTCTAGCTTTAAAGGGATTGTTATCAATGGCTTTTGAGATTGACTAGCTTTGAAGGGAGTGTCACCAATAACTTTTGGGGTTGTCTAGCTTTGAAGGGAGCATTATCAGGAGCTTTTGATGTTGACTAGCTATGAAGGGAGTGTCACCAATGGCTTTTGGGTTTGGTGGTAAAGAAGCTTGAAGCTTGCAGCTTTGAGGTTGACTGCCTTTGAAGGGATTGTCACCAATGGCTTTTGGGGAATGGAGTGTTATCAATAGTCTTTGGGGTTGACTGGCTTTGAAGGGGACATCATCAATGACTTTTGGGGTTGGCTAGCTTTGAGGGGAGTGTCACCAACTATTTTAGGGTTGACTAGCATTGAAGGGAGTGTCACTAATGATTTTTTGTGTTTGGCTAACTTTGAAGGAAGCATTATCAAAAGTTTTTGGGATTGACTCACTTTGAAAGTAAAGCGACTAGCAGCTTTTGGATTTAGCTAGGTTTGAAGGGAGCATTATCAACAACTTTTGTGGTTAATTAGCTTTGAAGGTAGTATCACCAACCACTTTTGGGGTTGTCTAGCATTTAAGGGGGCATCATCAATAGCTTTTGGGGTTGACTGGCTTTGAAGGGGGCATCATCAATGGCTTTTGGGGTTGACTAGCTTTTAAGAGAGGGTCACCAATGGCTTTTGGGTTGACTAGCTTTGAAGGGAGCATCACTAACAACTTTTGTTAGCAAGTTGTAAATGGGGCATCATCAATGGCTTTTTGAGTTGACTAGCTTTGAATGGTACATCACTAATGACTTTTGGGTATGGATAGCTTTCAAGGGAGTCTTATTAATAGCATTTTGGGTTGAGTAGCATTGAAAGAATCCTCACCAATGGCTTTTGGGTTTGGCTAGCTTTGAAGTATGGCCAACAACATTGGGCATGTTGGAAGTTAACTTCTTTTGAATTTTTTTTATTTCATAATTAACAACATCATTGGTGTGCTATCAATTAAGTTTGAGGTTTCATCAAGGACTTTGAGCTTGTTGTCAACTAACCCTAACTTGATTTTTGATCCAAGTTTGATTTGGTTCTTGATGGACCTAGGTTGAACCTGCTTGTTGGTTTGGCTTCAACCCACATTGAAACCTTTCTTGGCTTAGGTCTGAGCAAAAAATGGACTTGAGTTCAAGTTCAAGTTGGTTTGATACAACTTGGTTTCCATTCAGGTTTGCCAGTTCTAGTTCTAGTTGGACCTATCTTGGTTCAAGTTTGACCTATTCTATTTTAGGTTTGGCCTATTTTGGTTTAGGTTTGACCTATTTTGGTTCAGGTAGGAATTTGGCTTGACCTGAATTGGATTTGATTTGAACTTGGTTTAACCTGATTAAGGTTTCATTGAACTCATTTTGAATTTGAATTTAAGTTTGATTTAACCTGATTAGGGTTCAGGTCAAACATAGCTTGACCTGGTCAGGACTTGGTTTGAACTTTGCTTGAACCAATTCGGATTTGGTTTGAATTCAATTCAACTTCATTTTGATTTGATTTGATTATGGCTTGACACAATTAGGGTACAATTCAAACTCATAATTCAATTCAAACAGAGTGTGACTTGCTTTAGAGTTCTATTCAAACTTATTGTGGCTTATTTTGAATATTGTTTGACTTAATCATATTTCATTCTGAATTTGTTATGGATTGACTCAACTAGAGTTTAATTTGGACTTATTTTGATTTAGTTTGAATGTTATTTGACTCGATTGGAATTTAATTCATGTTTATTTTAATTCCTGGATTGACTCAATTTGAGTTTGAATTGATCCAGGTTTGGACTGATCAAAGTGTAGCCTAATTAAGGTTGAATATGGGCTTTACATCATTAGTTTTTTGACTAAAATAGGCTACCAGTTAAGCTACCGATTGACCAGCTAAAAGGAGTATTATTCCAGGTTCATCAAAACTTGACAATTGGTTCAAGTACCAGGTAACCCGATACAAGTCTTGATTTTCTTAGTTTATAGTATCACAAATGGCTTTTCGGTTTAGTGGGAAAGAAGCTTGATGCTTGCCACTTTGAGGTTGACTAGCTTTGAAGGGATAGTCACCAACAGCTTTTACCATTGTCTAGCTTTGAATTGGGTGTCATCAATGTCTTTTGGAGTTGGCTATCTTTGAAGGGAGCATCACCAATGACTTTTGGGTTGACTAGCTATGAATGGAGTGTCACTAACAGCTTTTGGGTTTGGCTAGCTTTGAAGGGAGTACCACCAACTGCTTTCAGGTTTGACTAGCTTTGAAGGGAGCATTATCAATGGCTTTTGAGGTTGACTAGATTTGAGGGAAGTGTCACAAATGGCTTTTGTGGTTGTCTAGCTTTGAAGAGAACACCATCAACAACTTTTGGAGTTAACTGGCATTGGAGGTGGCATCATCAATGGCTCTTTGGGTTGACCTACTTTGGAATAAGTGTCACCAATGGTTTTTATGGTTGTCTATCTTCGAATAGAGCATCATCAATTGCTTTTAGGATTAATTGGCTTGGTAGGAGGTGTCATCAATAGATTTTGGGTTGACTAGCTTTGAAGGGTGGATCACCAATGGCTTTTGGATTTGGCTAGCTTTGAAGGGAGCATCATCAGCAGCTTTTGGGGTTAACTAGTTTTGAAGGGAGCATCACCGATAGCTTTTGGGTTGACTAGCTTTGAAGGGAGTGTCATTACTGACTTTTGGGTATAGCTAGCTTTGAAAGGAGTTTCATCAATAGCTTTTAGGATTAAGTAGTTTTGATGGAATCATCACCAACGACTTTCGATTTGGCTAGCTCTGAAGTATGGCTGACAACTTTGGGTGCATTGCAAGTTGACTTATTTTGATTTATTTTGACTTAATAATCAATGACCTCATTGGCATGTTATTGATTAAGCTTTAGGTGTCGTCGATGACTTTGAGTTTGTTGTCGACTAACCCTGACTTGATTTCTAAACCAACCTTCATTGGGTCCTTGATAGACCTAGGTTCAACCAACTAAAAAGTTTGGGCTCGACCCACATTGAACTTGGGTTCGGGTTTGAGCCTAAATGGAATTAAGTTCAAGTTCAAGTTGATTTGGTTCAACTTGATTTTCATTTTGGTTTGACCTATTCTGGTTCAAGTTTAACCTATTCTAGTTTAGGTTTGACCAATTTTGGTTCAATTTTGACCTATTCTGATTCAAGTTTGACTTATTCTAGTTCAAGTTTGACCTATTCTCATTCGAGTCTGACCTATTTTGGTTCATGTTTCAATCTATCTTGACCTAATTTGGGTTTGTTTGAACTTGGTTTAACCATATCAGGGTTAGGTTTGAACTCAACTTGAATTTCAATTTGAGTTCGATTTGACCTGATTAGGGCTCAGGTCCAACTTAGCTTGACTAGGTTGGGACTTGGTTCGGACTTGACTTAACCTAGTCAGGACTTGGTTCGAACTTCACTTGACCTAATTTGGATTTGGTTCTAATTTGGTTTGAATTCATTTTGTTTGATTTGAATGTGGCTTGATTCATTACAGGACAATTTGAACATGCCTTAATTTAATTTGAATGGTGTTTAACCCAATTTTGTGTTCTATTTGAACTTGTTGTGACTTATTTTGCATGTTATTTGACTCAATCAGATTTCATTCTAGATTTGTTATGGATTGACTCAATTAGAGTTTAATTTGGACTTGTTTTGATTTAGTTTGAATGTTGTTTGACTCTATTAGATTTTAATTCAAGTTTATTTTAATTCCTAGATTGACTCAATTTGAATTCAAATTAATCCAGATTTGCACTGATCAAAGCTTGGCCCAATCAAGGTTGAATAAGGGCTTTAGGTCATCTGATTTCTAACTGAAAATGGGTGATTAGTTAAGCTACCAGTCGACTAGCTGAAAAGCGCATTATTCCAAGTTCATCCAAACTAGATGATCAGTTCAGATATTGGTCATTTGACGGAAGTCCTAATTTTCTTTGTTTATAGCATCACAAATGGCTTTTGGCTTTGGTTGGAAAGAAGCTTGATGCTTGAGGTTAAGTAGCTTTGAAGGGAGTGTTACCAATAGTTTTTGTGGTTATCTAGCTTTGAAGGGGGTATCACCAACAACTTTTGGATCAACTAGCTTTGAAGGGAGCATCACTAATGGATTTTGGATTTGGCAAGCTTTGAAGGGAGAATCAGCAATGGCTTTTGAGGTTGACTAGCTTTGAAGGGAGCACCACCAATGGCCTTTTGGGTTTGACTAGCTTTGAGAGGAGCATTATCAATAGATTTTAAATATTGACTAGCTTTGAAAGGAGTGTCGCCAATAGCTTTTGTGGTTGTATAGCTTTGAAGAGAGCATCATCAATAGCTTTTGGGGTTAACTAGCTTTGAAGGAGGTGTCACCAACAACTTTTGGTGTTGAATAGCTATGAAGGGAGTGTCACCAATGACTTTTGGGTTGGCTATCTTTGAAGGGAGCATCACCAATGGATTTTGGATTTGGCTAGCTTTGAAGGGAGCATCATCAACATCTTTCTTGGTTGACTAGCTTCAAAGGGAGCATCACTAACTACTTTTGGGTTTGCCTTGCTTTGAATGGATCCTTATCAATAGCTTTTGGGGTTGGCTAGCTTTGAATGGAGCATCATCAATGGTTTTTGGAGCTGACTAGCTTTGAAGGGATTGTCACCAATAGCTTTTGGGTTTGGCTAGCTTTGAAGTGTGGCTGATAAGCTTGGGCATGTTGGAAATTAACTTCTTTTAATTTTTTTATTTGATAATCAATGACCTCATTGGCATGTTATTGATTAAGTTTGAGGTGTCGTCAATGACTTTGAGTTTGTTATTAACTAACCCTAACTTAATTTCTGATCCAACCCTGATTGGGTTCTTGATGGACCTAGGTTCAACCCGCTAATAGGTTTGGGTTCGACTCACATTTAACCCTTGCTAGGTTCATTTTTGAGCCTAAATAGACTTGAGTTTAAGTTCAATTCAGTTTGATTCAACTTGGTTTTGATTTAGGTTTCACCTGTTCAAGTTCAAGTTTGACCTATTTTGGCTTAGGTTTGACTTTTTGGTTTTGGTTTGACCCATTCTATTTCAGGTTTGCCGATTTTGGTTCAAGTTTGACCTATTTTGGTTTAGGTTTGGCCTATTTTGGTCAAGGTATAACTTGTTCTAGTTCAAGTTTGAATTTGGCTTCACCTAATTTGGGTTTGGTTGAAACTTAGTTTAACCTGATCAGGGTTTGGTTCAAACTCAATTTGAATTTGAATTTGAACTTGGGTTTGAGTTGACATGATTTAGGATCAAGTCAAACTTGGTTTTACCTAGTTGGGACTTGGTTCGAACTTGGCTTGACGTGGGCAGGACTTGGTTCAAATGTCACTTGGCCCAATTTGCATATGGCTTGAATTTGATTTGAATTCATTTTGTTTTGATTTAAATATAGCTTGACACAATTAGAGATTAATTCAAACTTGTCTTAATTTAATTTGAATGGTGTTTGACTTGCTTTAGAGTTTAATTCAAACTTGTTGTAACTTAGTTTGAAAGTTGATTGACTCTATTGGATTTCATTCTAAATTTGTTATGGATTGACTTAATTAGAGTTCAATTCGAATTTGTTTTGATTTAGCTCAAATGTTGTATGACTCAATTGGAGTTTAATTCAAGCTTGTTTTGATTTCTGGATTAGCTCAATTTGCATCCGAATTGATCTAGGTTTGGACCAATCAAAGCTTGGCCGAATTAAGGTTGAATATGGGCTTTAGATCATCAATTTTTTGACTGAAATAATTGACAAGTTAAGCTACTGGACGAAAGGGGTAAAATTCTAGGTTCACCTAAACCGGACGTCCAGTTTGGGTACTAGTTATTCAACAGATGTCTTAATTTTCTCAGTTTACCAAAATTGGTTGACTAGTTAAGGGTACTGGTCAATCGACAAAGCTTTGCTAGTTTAGATTAATCAAGATTGGTCAATTGGTTGAGTGAGTGATCGACCAATAGAGAGCCTTTTTGTCTATCTATATTAGTTTCATTCCATTTATGTTTTGTCTGTTTTGGTTCATTTGGTCTATTATTTGAGTTAATTTGGTTTTATTCATCTGTTTTAGTTAAATTAGCTTCAATACAATGTAATTGAGTCATTTAATTTGATCAATTCATGCTAATCAATTTTTTTTGTTTATTTAGACTTTCAGACCAACCTGTGGGTAGGCCTTAAGCTCAAATTGGTGTTTGGGCAAGCTAGCAGATTTGATTTTAGTTGAATTGACTTTTGGGCAAGCCTATAAACTGGCCCTTAGTTAGAATGACCATTTGGCAAGTCTGCAAGTTGGTCCTCAGTTAGTACTTGGTTTTTGGATGAGCCTGCAGGTTGGCCTTTGGTCTGATTAAACTTTTAGTTGAGCCCTCAGGCTGGCCTTTAGTCTGAATTGGCTTCATGTGAGTCTGTAGTCTGGCCCTTGGCCAAATTGACTTTTGGATGAGCCCATAGGTTGGCCCTAGGTGAGAAATAGTTTTTGGATGAGCCCAAAGGCTTGGCCTAGACCAATTGACTTTTGAGTGAGCCTGTATACTAGTACTATATCATAGTTGATGGAAGCACATTGAATGAGGAACTTTTCTTTTATTATTATTATTGGTTCCCCACATGGGATGCTCTTTCTCTTTTTGTTTCATTTTTTTTTGTTTCTTCGTTCACACTTCTCCCTTCTCCCTTCTTCTTCAGCTTCTCCTTCTTTCTTCCTTAGAGACCTCCATGGTGTGCCTCAAGCTTCAAACTCCTCAAGCATGTGGAGGTCGATGGAGAGACATGGTGAGGCCATGATCGGCACCATAGGTAGAGATGGAGCCACGAGTGGCCTCGAAAGTGATGGAGCTTATGGAAGGGATGGTGACCCACCAGTACATGGGAGGAGACTGGGCCATGGGTGGACGTGGTGATGATAGAGCAAGGGGCGAATGGTGATCCACCACTATATACGAGGAGACAGGGTTACAGTGATGATAGATCGAGGAAGCAAAGGAGCAAGGGAGGGTGGCAGCAGGGACCTTGCAGAGGACAAAGGAACAGACAAAATAAAACAAAAAAGGAAACAAAGAAAAGGATAGGGCCTTACATCTCTTTGCTTTCTTGATGATGCTTTCTTGATCTCCTTCTTAATATTGCCTTCTTGATCTCCTTTTTGCTGATTTTCATGCTATTTTTCTCTAATTTTCATGTTTAATTTCATGATCTTGCTCTATTTTTATAAAGCTAAGAGGATCCTCAAATCAAATCCTTGATCGATTCCAATTTGATATTTAATTCAATTATATTTTCTTGGTTTGGCAATTAAATCTCAAATTTACACCTTTGCTTAATATATTTCGAGATTGCAATCCCCTTAACCAAAAATCCTATTGATTGCTGATGAATTTGGAAAGGATTTATTTCCAAATCTGCAAATCCTGACCCATACCAAATGATCGGTTAAGGAATTAGGCGATTGGCAAAGATCTCACTAGTCTTGCTTAATAGAACCAGTCGACTGGTTGAGGAATTGAATTGGTTAATCGATAGAGAGTTGCTGCTGATCTTGATTCATGATAATCAGTTGACCAATTTTGAGAACTAAGCGACTGGTAGAAGTCTAGTATTTACCAAGAGATGACCAATTTGATGCATTTGAGCTATGTTTTAGTGACATTCAATCCTCTATTTTGGCAAATTTTTTTTTTAATTTTAGCTAAAATTGACTCGAATAATTACCCATGAGGGCAATGAGGATGTTGTGGATAGTTTCAGATAATTGTGAGTAATCTTGTCACTATGGCATCTAATGGGTTTGGTTGTTAGGTGGTCCATAAGATGCATAATTATTAGGTGGAGGTATAACTTGATAGTTTCAGGGTGATTTTTGAGGCTAGTTTTAAAGTTGTTATTGGGCAGGTTGCAAGGGAGATGTATTTCTAGGAGGTTGAGGGGGTGGAGGGTGGTAGGCTGCTAGCTAAGGAGTTTGTGGATGCTAGTTGAGATGGTTAAGGAGGTGTTTTTGAGTACTTAAGACTTGGCCTTGGCACTGAGACCATATTGATTTGAGCTTTATCTCATTGAATCACTCCTTCAACCACTCTTATAATTTTTGAAAGTCATTTTCCTACATAATTCCTATATTCTTGTATAAACTTCTCCCACATGTGTGCTTTCTAGTGCAAAATCAAAAGAGTAGATATTAGTAACACTAATGCAACTTGAAGTGTAGGAGGATAATTTTTAATTAATAAACTAATTTGTTGTTTTTCAATAAGGGGAATTTGGGATCTCGTGAACTTTTCTCTCTAGCATTTGCCATATTCCATGAATGTGTCCCCATTTCACATCTTCCCTAATGTTAACCCAATGATATCTCAGGTGTACGCCACCTCATAGGCATATTGCTACTAGAATGCAATGAGAATAGCATTGAGCGACTTGAGCTTCTCTTGGGGTAAGCTCATAAACCAACTTAGGGCTGCGAGACATGAAGATTTCTAGAATAAGTAAATCATCAATGACTCGTTGCCCCTATATCTATGTGCATCAAACATGAACCATGCAATGTGGTGATTAGGGTTTGCACTCCCATCATATAGATGTAATTTAGATGCCCTGAAGCTAATAGGGAAATTATGAGTGGGGAGATGGACATCAATCACTATGGGTGCACTGACATGATGAAGGTTGCCTAATAGATGAGTTTTCTACATGCATAGACCTTAGAGGACTATCATGTTGTATTAGATTAGGTGCAATTGCACTAGCAGCCAAATGTTGCCCAATGATGCACTCAACTAATTTGTCTAAACTACACTTTTGGTTCATGAAACTAATAAGCTTTAAAAAAATCACAATTAGGAATATTAGCATGCCTGTCACCCATGGTTGTCAAAAATTTTTTGCTAATTTTAAGGTTCGAGTTGGGAGTTATTATCATTTTTTAGGAAATGTGGAGCTCTTTTATTTTTAAGATTGTAAAAGACCAGGATTGCTCTGTATTCCAGGCTTCACACATAAACTACTCCAAGGAGAAGGTACAACCTGCCCATGGGTTGTGATCCATTGACCACAACAACCTCTCTACGGTAAGCATCTCACTTGTGTAACCACATTTGAGTCTTGTGTGTGCCTCTGAATCAAGAAGTGACTAGAGGAGATATTCTCTACAACATTTATCCCTTAGCTGACTTAGTCAAATCCAATGGGGTGAAATCCCTTATCCTCTTTGAGTGGTTAATTAATACAACTTTTTCACTTTTTAGGTTGGAGTTTCAGAGGACTAGTCAAGTATCATGATCACCCTAGGTCACACTCTAGTTCCAAGGTACCATTTCCTTAATAGTTTCAACACTTGAAAATAGAGGACCCACAAAGGCTTACCCTTGACTGAAAGTAGCTAGAATGCTAAATTTTCTCACCATGCTTTTGACTCAATAATACAGAACAAACATTAAGTAATTCACGAAACAATCAAAAATTGAGAAAGAAATTTTAGACCTTCAAAGAGGATAAATGCAAAAACATCACCTAGCTTAAGGATGTCCCATTGTGATCATCATTTTGTAGGTCTCCCTATAATTTCATATTAATAAAGCATTGAGATTCTCCAACAGCCTAGGTGGACAACATCTCTGAGAGTGGTCATGGAAGTTTCCTCACTAGAAATAATGTATACCTACCCTACCAGCTATGGCTAATCTTAATGCATACCATACAATGAAGAAAGATGGAGCTTCATATATCGTAGGAGCATTGCATTTGAATAAAATAAAAGAAAAATGGAAAAAATAAAATAGTGGAGACCTACTTGCCCACCACCTCCTTGGTGAGGGATGGACCCAGAAGTCCTCCCCTAACCCCCTAAGTTTTCTAAGGGATGGTCTTACGATCCTAGAATTGAAGATTAATAATGCAAGAAATTCAAAGAGATTAAAGTAATGAAAAGAAAGTGGAGAAAAAAAAAGCTTGATTGGAGACATTATGTAGTCCCTTTGACTTCTAGCTCCAATTATGCTACTCTCCCTTGTCTGAAACTTGTGATGACCCAACTTCCTTGACAAAAGCTTGATGGGCTTAGAAGTCCTAAATTAGCCACTTGCCCAATGAATTCAATTGGTTTTTTGATTTTTGGATCTCTTTCTCTAGATTTA
This sequence comes from Trichopus zeylanicus subsp. travancoricus, assembly GCA_005019695.1. Classification (NCBI taxonomy): domain Eukaryota; kingdom Viridiplantae; phylum Streptophyta; class Magnoliopsida; order Dioscoreales; family Dioscoreaceae; genus Trichopus; species Trichopus zeylanicus. The sequence continues at coordinate 1,314,182 of RXID01014226.1, forward strand.
TTTCTATGGCTTCATAATTTATATAGTAATGGCAGGAGGTTGAGTTTCTCAAATGGCCAATGCTGGACTAAAGGTTTGAGCTAATCTTGAGGCAAATTGATGCTTATGAATTCAAGCTTTGGAATAGCTAAGTTTGGATATTTTTCATATTCTAGTCTAGAGTTGTCGAATATCAAAATTTGAGAATTTAGTATAAGGAAAGGGAGCTGGGCCCACCAAGGGGTCTCATGCGCCTAGAATTGCATGTGCAGCCTATGCACTTAGGACTATGTGTGCGGCATGTGTGATAGCTTTTTTGCATGCAGAAAATCCTTTTTTTTTTTTATATGACTGATTGGGCAACCCAAATACTGAAATTTCAATGGATTCTTAGCTAGATTTTAAAGGAATTTCTGGTTTGATTTCAAAGAAATTTCTAACTTAATTTCAAAGGAATTATTGGCTCAATTTGAAAGAGATTTTCAGCTCAACTATCAATGCTTTTGTTGGGTTCAACGAGGCAAAGATGGGTTGGTGTAGGGGATGACTTAAATGAAAATAAAACGGTCAAAAGGTGAGTATATGGATAGGTGAGGGGCATTAGCTGGTTGGGTTCCTTGTGATTGAAAAAGAATCATGGAGATAGCTCCTAGAGCTACTTTACATTCTCCAATCATGGTGGAGGATCTTAATGAAATGATGGTGGAGGATCTCAATGAAAGAACCACTTGTAATAACATTAGAAATCTTAAGGTGTCACCATCAGTGGAGTTGCATAAAGTGTCATTTTGCACCTTGTACACATATGATCTCATGTAGTGAAAGGTGGAGCATAGTGTGGTGTAGGGAACAATGCCATGATAGGGGACCACCTCCTAAAGCTTTGAGGGGATCTATTTAGGGGCCAAAGTGTAGTATCTAAAACTGGTCACCTAGTGTTTAGGAGGAGCCCTCAAAAAGGAGGTATGAGACTTCTAGAAGTGATTTCTCATGATGGCTAAATTATGATGTTCTAGCTTAGATTCCGAAACTAGTGAGAGGCTTAGGTGGGGATGGTACAAGACTTCTTGAATGAAGAGTTAGACTCTTGATGAGGAGTTGTGTAAGAATTCAGATAACAAGAACTAGGAAATATATTTGTCAACATGCTACAATTAACATCCCCTAATAGGGGGCCAAAACATGAGCAAGGTTTAGAAATGTCTCTATCCATCATCTATATACACATATTAGTTCCTAATGATCTAAGGTTAGTTTCCCTATGCTAAGATCAAGGTCCTAGAACTTGACATGCCTACTAGTTGAAGAACTATGGGGAACACATTGTCAATTGCTATGTGTGTGAGCTTACCACCACAAATATGCAATCACATGGGTGAGCCACCATGGCCCCCAGTGGAGATATAAGAAATAGAAGAAATAATGACAAAATGGTAGTAAAAACACTAAGCTTGTGAGACCCATATCTACTAGATCTACTCCTAGGATCTAGATCACACTTAGGCAGGATCTGAAGTCTTTCAAAATGCAAACAATCTAGACACATGGCAAGACTCAAGCATAGTAAATCATCCACAACTTGAGCTTTCATTGGGTTGAATCCCTACAGTTTAGATGGATGAGTCAAAATTTAAGCTTGTCTTTCCAATCACTAAAACTCAAGCAAAACAAGCTTGGGAGATAGTGATGTCTATGTAAGCACTCGGATAGTAAGAATCAGGTTTCCAAAACCTTGATCCATTTTGCATCAAGCTATAAGTCCTTGTGTGAAACACCAAATAGTGAATAGAACCGCCAAAGTATATATGAGGACCTGATATTTGGCTAGGTCGCTGGGACTTATAATCTCATGCAAGCAAGCATCTACCTTTGTGGAGAGACCTAACTGACTCTCTTGACCTCAATCTTGTTCTAGAACTCAAACAACAAGACCCATTGGCTTCTCCACAACTACACAACCATAAGATGTGCCATGACATTCTATGTCTAATCCCCAAAGGCTTGGCCGTGAAACTTGACTAAGCATGTAGAGCTGCCATCGCATACTGCTTTAGCCACTCGGTCATGCAGCAGTCCAATCGGAGTTCTTGCAACGTGGCCCCCATAATGAACTACCACAAGCCTTCAAGAAGGTGATTCCATGGACCATCACTAATAGCCTCCTATTCCATTCCTTGCTCCATCTTCCACCACAAGACAAGCAGAATGGAATGTGTAGTACAATCACCATAGCTAAGTGTTTATTCTACCCTGAAAGTTCACCAAATTATGGGACTATCCTAGGGTATATAAATGCTCATCTTCACTGATCTTGTAGACTCTCTCCCACTCTCTCCATCTCACTCGAGATGTAAGAACACTCCCACTAGCTAAATCTCCACTAGCCCTTCAATTTGATGCACTTTAAAATTTATTTTCCACCACTCACTCACTCAAAAAGAAGGATTATCTCTCAGCTAGCTTATTCCCATAAAAAATAACTTAGCATCAATTGATTGCTTAGTAGCTTCAAAAAGGCTAAAGTCTAGACTATCTCTATTTCCAACTTCCTCCCCATTACATTTGATTTGTGGCAATACCTTGCTTTCTCAATCATCAAAGCCTCATGGGGTGAGGATAGCTATGTGCTTATTGTTCTCATTTCCCTTTCATTGGGAGCTTCAGCTTTGACCACTGAATCAGCATAGGGAGACAAGCATCATTGGTGATCTCATTTCCCATGGAGTTCATGTGCCTTGTTTTTATTAGGTATGCATGATCTGGACCCTAGTTGCTAGGCAAGGATGGGTTTTCTACCTGAAGGGTGATCTATGAGTATACTAGAACTTGAGTGGCTTTTAGATCCTATGATAGTCCTAGTTGAAACTTGGACCCCCTCACTATATATCATAAGCGATTATCCCAAGTGAGGAACTACTTATATCAAACCTAATTCTTATGCAGAAAGACCTTTTATGAGTGCCCTTCCTTCAAGGCTTGAGGCCATCTCATGATGTTCATCTTGTCTGATTGTTTTTGTCTTGGTTAGTATGCTCCCCCTTGTTAAAGGAGTCCTCTATTTGCACAGTAACTTGGGAGCCCTTCGCTTTATTTTCCCTTAAAGCTTAGATACTAATTGGCATGGTCAAATGTCTAGAGACTAGCCATAAAAGGAATGGGTCAACCAAAATAGGTTCCAACTTACCCAAGAGATGAGAATGAGAAGTGAATAGTTGATTCTGATAGAAATCTAAAACCAAAAGGCAGGTAAGATCATGAGTATCCCAACTTGATAGCCTTCCATGGAAGTCTCTATACACCTGATCCTTGCAAAAGGCAAAAGAAGATAGGTTAAGAGGGCTCTCACCTTTCAATTTGTCAAAAATATATTTTTTGAGAGACTGGGAACTTGATTAAGGAGTAACCTTTGGGAGGGGGTTGGATGCTATCAATCAACTCTAAGAAAGAGAGTGGAACTACCAGTTTATGAGCCACTCTCTCTAGAAGTCAGGAGGAATTAGAGGCAAGGGAAGAAGCACATGTGCCGACAGCCATCACCCCGCAACAACAACTACTACTAGAAAGAAATGGCAAGTATTGTACTGCTTTAACACGTCCAACATCACAACATCCTAGTTAGCATGATAAAATTCAATGATCATTCCATCCAGGCCCAGGGCCCTACCTAAACCCATCAAGTGAATCACCTCCTTTGAAGACTAGGAGGAATATACTTGGAAGGCTTACAAGCCTAGATGGACAACAACCTAGGAGCCCACTATAATCTCTACTTCTCCTTGAACCTTGCTCAACCATGCTCACTAATACGAAACTAGATAGAAAGAGAATTCCATTTTTTTTGGATAACTAGGAAGAGGAGAGAAGGATAATGAAAGCATTCAAAAAGGGTCTAAGGAGCAAGGTGAGTAATAATGGGTCCTATATTAGTCTACTTGATTAGGCCAAACTCTAGTCTCTTTATTAGTTGTTGCAAAGAATAGGTTGTTTCTTTTAGGAAGCAAAAAACTATGATTGCTCATGATGAACCAATCAAATGATGCCAAAACATGTGCAAGGCAAAGATTTAGCCTCTGAATGGGCCTTTAGTCAACCAAACCACTTCAATAGAGATAGGGTGAGGCATCTCCCCAGCAGTGGGACAAAAGGCTCAAGGACTAGGAGCTTCAATGCTAATGGGAATAGGCATGATTCCCCCTAACCTATGAAATATCCTAAGAGATTGGCCACATATGACAACCAAACCAAACAATTCCACAGTTAGTAGTGGATCATAGACAACTACTAGCCTAATTTGCAAATAAAGTAGCATTTTCTTCTATCATAGCATCACCACCAAGAATGTAAATAAAGCTCCCTCACACTTGACATAAGGGGAGACTCTTATCCTAATAGAATATGAATGAAAAAGCTAAGTGAATAGATAGCCTTGGGGATGCTTTTACTTCTCTTCTCTGTGCCCTACCTCCCAAAGTGGCTTTGGTAATCAAACTAACCTTCAATTTTTATAACTAGTCTTTTGTCTTGTCTTCCTTGTCATGTAAGGAAGGATGCAACTTCTCTATGGGTGGAGCTAAAAGGAGAGTTAATAGAGTGAGCTTCCCAGCCCGCATTTCTTTTTGAATGGAGTACAGGGCCAACCTTGTACTAACCTATTTTTGGTAGTGGTGAGTGTAGTTTTCTTTCCATAGTGAGCTATTGATGTCCGGTCTTTAGAAATCCTTAAGTAAGAACTCCTCTGAGTTGTATACTCTTCAATAAGTGGAACCACTAATGGGAAGCTATTAACCCCTAGAGCAAGATCTATTAAGCCCTATGAGGCACTTGTTGGGACTTTGGAGTATCCTAGGGCATGATTAGACTAGGGAAGATTATGCTTTTAGGGGACTTAGAGGTATTCCTATCCTCTCTCTTTCAAGCATAGTTGAATGAAAATAGCATCTCTTTCGCATTTTCAACTAATAGAAAAAAGAAATAGTTAACAAAGGTATTTTATGAAGATCTTTCTCTCAATAGATAGGAATGACTCTTTAATATAGGGGATAAGATCCATTTGCTCTCTCTCCAAATTTGGAGTTAACATTTTTTTTCAAAAAATTCTTATTTTTTTAATAAAATTTCATTATTTTAATAAAGATGAATGTCTTATTTATTAAAAGAATGAAATTGGGAGATGTTCATCTATCTCTTGTCTATCTACCTATTTTATCTATCTATGGATCAAGTCAAAAGAGTGCTTTGGTTCCCTGAAGCCCCTAATGGATTGGATCCTTTTTACTTCTGCCCACAAAATGAAGGCCTCACCCATTCCAAATGCTTTTTTGATCATGAAGTTCTCATGAAGAGAATAAGATGGTGCTCCCCATCCCTTTGTCTTTTTCCATTTTGCTAACCTTCCCCTCTAATGTAGTGGGCATGGGAGGAATAAGCCTAAGATAAGGGAAGACACTCTTCTTCAAGGTTTACTCCTTGTTTTAGTGCAACACCAAAAAGTACCATCTTTTTGTCATCCCTTTAGCTTCCTAAAGGTTTTTTTTGTATTGAACACATGGCATAGTTAAGACCCTTCCAATCATCTCTGAGCCTATGTTCAGACCAAAATAACCCTAGGGCCCAATTCCAAAATTCTTGCTGACATTCAAATAAGGGAATGCTTTCCAAACCACCACTAAGGTAAAGGCTCAACAAAGGGAGGGAGATGCGATGGGGGTCAAGAAAAGGCTTTCAGCGATTGAGATGTCGATTTGTTTTTCATCAAAAATGAAGATGGTCGAGGGGATAGAAACCTTCCTTTAGGCTTTGTTTGCCCTTTTCAATGTGCTAAGAGGCCAGTGGTGAAAATGGTATTTAGGACCAAGACCATTCAAAGGTAGATGGCTCACCTGACCTAGAATAGGAATTTTGACTGGGCTTACACACATTTGTTCGCTTATGCTATCCCTCCTTAGCCCACCCTAGCACTAGGTATGTTGTCTCCAAGGCTTCACACAAAATCTTTACTGACAACATATGCATGCTTGAGTAGGCTCATAGATTGACAGGTGCCAATCCCATTGTTAGAGACTGTTACTAATCCCTCCATCCCCAAAGTTGACTTTGCTTAATATGGTATCTCCCCTGTCATCCTTCTTCCTCATAGAAGTCACCGGGTTGACCTCGAAGGCTGAATTCTATTGTAGAGAAGGCTTTCATAGGAATTTGGTCATGAGAGACCTTACTAAGTATTGCAAAGAAGGGACCTATAGATAGAGCTCTGTAGGGAGGTGATCCTAGTTATCAAGTCAGAGGGAGGCCCAGCCCATAATCTGACCCCTTTCAAAACCCATGACTTATTAATAAGGATTTGTTATGCATGATATGCCGATAACTTACTACTGGGAATCTGGGTGCCATAGAGCTTCTCATAGAAATACAAAAAACATATCATCCACTACCTACAATCCAGTCTAAACTTTTTGGGTAGGCTCCACAGAATCAACAACCATAATTGCATGGAGTATGGTAGATTCTACCAGTATGGTCATTCGGGAAGTCCATCTGAAGAGGACTCCCCTATAATCCTTGTGAGAGTTGGAGAAGCGTCTAGGGTAAGGTAAGGTATCTCTATATAACCGCTTGTCACCTACACTCTACCATCCATTCCAAGTTTAGGAAGATAGGTTATAGTATTTGGATCAAAGAGCTAACAAAGGAGATGGGCAAAAGAGTCATCTATTGGATGCAGTTCAAATAGTAGAGACTCTTGGAATAGCTAGAGTAAGAAGTTCTTAATTACTAAAAAAATACTCTGCACATAAATGCCACCCATTAGGGAAAAAACCCATCCTAGCATAGTCAACTAGGATCTAGATCACCGACACCTAATAAAAACAAGAAGCACTAACTCCATGGGGGAATGGGATTACCAATGATGCCTGTCTTCTTATGTTGATTTAGTGGTTGAAGTCAAAGCTCCCACCGATAGTTATAGGGAGGGGAATGCTTAATATTTCCCAACATGGTAGGGTGATGTGAAGTCACTATGAGATAAAATCCCATAGTGGTGGTACAAAAAACAATGTGTAGGGATCTACTTGGATTTTTAAAAGAGTAGCTATGCAAGGGAGAGTTCACCCAACCATTTCTTACTCTTGGAGGTACGCCCAACTAGAAATTACTCCTAGAGGTATGCCCATCTTTCCTCAAAAAGTGTTGCAAATCTTTACTGATTGAGAACACTAGGGTCCAAGGGTATGGTGTGAAATCCCTGGTAAAAGAAAAAAAATCTCATGTACTAGCTATCAGCATGCATCAAACTAGATGCAATTGGGGGTTTTAGGGGTGGAACCCCTAAGCTGAGGGCAAGAATCGGATAAGGTATCTAACCTAGATGGAAATGGATGACTAATGGGTATGGTAATGGGAGAAAAGCAAAGACAAAAAAGAACAAATAATGTTTGAATGAAAGGGAAATGAGAATTGTAGGCATGCAACTTTCCTTACCCTGTGAGGCTTTGTCGATTAAGATCACATTGCTTTGCTACTAGAGTACACAAGACTTCACAACTTTAGAACACAAGGGATGAAGTCACATTTACTATTATTGTATAATAAGGAAATCTTGGCAAAGGCTTTTAGGGATGGTACCATTATGCCTTGCCTATTTAATGTTGATAAGGCATTCAATTAGTAAAGCAGATTTCTTCCTATTTAGAATAAGTTGATTTAGTGTACTTTGAATTTGAAAATTATCCATTTTGATCTTTGTGAGATGATTCAAGGGAAACATACAACTTTATGATTGAGTGGTATGCCAGTGATGGAAGTTAAGGTAGTTTTGGAAGTCCAAAAAGATGTTTTAGCTGGTTCTTATACTTTATCCCCACATCAACTAATTTTTTAATATTGTAAAGGGGATTTTAAAAAATTACATAGGTGCTTTATCTCTTCTTCTTCCTTCTTTTCTAAAAATCTCAATGCTGGAATTCCTAATAATTTCTATTTCTATATCAGTGCTAAGGATGAATTCGTTCTGCTAGCTCTCAAAAAATATATCTATGAGAAATTGAATAGTGAGAGCACCAAACCCATCTTCTTTTGCCTTTCACAAGGTTCAGGTGTTTAGAGACTTTCATGGAAGAATTTCTAGTTGGGGTGCTTATGATCTTACCCTCCTTTTGGTTTTAGATTTCTATTAGAATCACCTATTTACTTTTCACTCTCACCTCTTGGGTAAGTTGGAGCTGGTTTCAGTCGATCCATTCCTTTTAGGGCTAGTCTCCCGGTATTTGACCATGCCAATTAGGCTTTAGTCTGGGATAGTCTGGTCTCTGCCCATGCAATTCTTCCATGTGAATGCTTACATCCCAATTTATTGAATTATTATTTAGATGATTTTGACAAGGCATTTTGTGCTCGCTTCCCGAAATTGGAATTTTCTTCGAGGGGGAGGTATTTATCCTAGTTAGGGTCAGGAGGAGTTCCAAAAGGCTACTCAGCTTTTAGTTCATCATGAAAGACTCCTTTGTGAAATAAAGAAAATTAAATGAGGGGTACAAGCACTTGACTTCTTGGGTTGTCAAATCTACCTTAGGGGTTCCATTCACATCATTCCCTCTGATAAGGAATTATTAAAGGGTGAGTTTGTAGAGAATTCATCCTCATACATTGCCTAAGAATGCTCAATCTTTGATTTCAAAAGTCATTATTGTACTAATAAGCAAGTACTGAAGCAAACCTTCTTTCATTTCATTGAAGGATATTTTCCTTTCAAGCTTAGGTCCCAAAGGAAATCAATGATGAAGCTCTATAAAAATTCCTAATTTTGAGGTGAAAGAATCAAAATGGATCAAGAATTAATATGGTTAAGGTATTACTCGAGCAATCAAGAAAGATAAATAGCAGTGTGCTTTCACCATCAGGTTTTTGAGACCCTTAAAACCCAATCCATCACAAGAAGATGGATAAGTGGCATCGAAGAGCATTCATTTTGTATCTTCAATTACCCTATCCTATGTTCTTTCCTTTCCATTTTTGGTGTCATTCTCACTCATAAATTTGTGAATGCTAGTGTTGGCTCTCACTAATTGAAAGTGGTCAATTGTTTTGTCTCTCACTTAGTTAGTTTTTCATCCCCTCCATTACTTACCTTCTCCTTCTATTCTACTCCCTACCCATTTATAGATCCTATGAAATAAGTCAATTTTCTTATTCCTAGGATTTAGGTTCAGAATTGTAGCAGGTAGGTGGGGAATCCATAAGCCCAATAGTGGAATCACTCCCTTGTTCCTCACTAGATTTTGTGTCTTTTGAATGCAGGGATTGAATCTCTTCACATAGTTTCTTTCTTTCTTCAGTAATACTAGTCATTTCATATTTGAAAATATTGGTGGCATCTTGACCCCCTACGTTAATGACAAACTTTGGTCATATGTCTATCCATGCATTGTTCTCATCATAGACATTCTCCTTTTTGGTACTCTGTGGAGATCCTAAGTTTATTAGTATTTCCTTTGTGACAATCATTAGATTAGTCCAATCTATTTTGAAGTTAGATGAAGTGGTGATCTATTCTATTTGAGAGATATCCTCTAATTTCTACTTAAACCATTCTTTTGTTACTAAATCTTTAGCATGCCTTTTTGCTTAATAATATTTCTATCATCTTTCGTTTTTAACATATAACTCTTTGGTGCTAAGAATATGCGTTTCTTTACATTGTTCTCTAGTTTAACCTTACCTAGTTCATCTTCCGGCAGGGGACTTCCTAGAATTGCTGAGTTAGTATCAATGTAGTAATAGTTAGCTCTTGAAATGTATGGGTACATATGAATGCGAGCACAAGTAGTTATAGCAAGTGACAATTGAACAACCAAGATCCTAGGGGTTCCCACTATTATCATCTACGCTTGACCTATTATTGATGTAACTAATAATATAGTAATCAAGACTCTGCTGGTTTCCATCTATAAAATTATCCTTCTTCAATGAGTCCTCATATTTAGCTCTATCATAGATCTCACTAACTGTAATTTTAGATTTTATCACAAATCTATCATAGAGTGAGTTCATCAAAATGTTATACACATAAGACAACTTCATCACTAGCTTTCTTTGTTTCTTGTCAGCTTGCATAGAGGTTTGAAACAAAGCTTTTAAAAGGACTTGCTTCTTCCCAAACAAATAGCCATGGAGCAGTATGATTGTGTACCCTAAATTATGAGCAAATTTCAAATCCTCACTGAAGAACACTCCAACAAATTTAACCATTGGAAGACTAATATATTATTAAAATCCTTATATGGCAAGAAAGGATGTTTAATATTACTAGGACAGCCAAACATAGGCTTCCAAAAAGCCAAACAAGTCATCCAAATCTAATCGCACTAAATTATTAGACCAAATTGGTACATCACCAAGCATAGGGTAACTTCTTATTGTAAAAGGGTATAAAGAATTCACATCATAATAGAATGGATTCCCCACATAGGGCTTATACACATTCACATGCCCACCATAGTAGCCATGCTGAATGAATGTATCCTCATTTCTATTGGGGATATGGATAGGGAAATGTATGTCATCATAATAATACATACAACAAAATTTGCATGGCAAGCGAAGATAATTTAATTACATCCTTGATATCAACATAGTACTTACTCCAATAAATCTCTTGAGCCTTCACTAGAACACCACCTAAAAAAGGATATCTTGCCTTAGATAAGGTAACAATTCATCCCAAAGATCAAGGAAATTAGACATTATCACGTTTTCATGGGATATGGAACCTTTATACCCTAAATGAGGGCATAAAGTCTTTGCGAATGATGCAAGACTGCCAATGAACAAAGTGCAATAATCTTGGAAATGGAAGATGAGCTTCCTACCATGATAGGGTTTCAACTCGTAAAGCATATGATTCCATAGAAGCGGCTTGAGTTTATACTATTTTCCACAATCAACATAATACTTCAATAAGATAATACCACCAAATCATGAAAAATTCTGAAAGTAGATTGTGTGAAGACCTTCATTCTCCTTCACATCTTCTTCTAAAGAATGTATAAACTCAAATAACATTCATTTACTCCAATCCACAAATTTCAGTATGAAAAGGGGGTGAAACTCACTAATAAAGATTTCCATCTCATGATCACCCTTAGCACCCACATCCTCACTAGGCTTAACCACTAAGAAACTAGCAACATAAGGAACATGAACATTACCTATAAGAACTATCTCCAGATTGGCTATAATGAAATGACACCTTTTTGTACCCTTAATTTTAAGTGTTACTACATGATTTGGATAGCGATTCTTTCAATGACAAATCCTTTTCACTTCTCGGAGCTCACCACATCCTATGCCAAATTCCATATCTTGCTCAATTTGGCTAACAAGATCCTTCTTTGAGAGATGATTTTGATATTCCAATTTCTTTGAAGAATCATGATATACCCGAATGCAAACACCCTTTATCATAGCATGATGATATTTCTCCACATTTCTATTACCTTGTGATAGATATCATCATAAATATCCCTTTTGGGAACTAGCTTAACACTGCCATCAAACTAACGTATAGCCCTACCTAAAGTATAGGAAATGCCAATAGAAGAGGATATGCTCATTTTTAAGCCAATAATAAACATCACATAGTTAGCACTAACATTGTTACAGGCCTACAATAACAACTCCATAAAGGCAAATGAAAGAACTTCACAATCAGTTGATTGAGGGTAGGGTTCATGAAATGAAGTTTCCAATATGATCAATCCTACATAGGGTTCTTTCCATGTCACACATTTCTTGTTTGAGGTAAGCCTATTCTAAAATTCATAAAATGAGTTAGAGTCTATAAAATAATCTTCGTCCAAGAAATATTTGAGAAATCTATTGTTTTAATGGTGCAAATAACATTGTCCCATTTTGAGGATGGGTTGAAATAAGGGGTTCATCATGGGCAAATTCATTGCATCATGATTTTTGAGGAAGAAACCCACTTTACTAATTGAATGCCACCCTATATGGACATGGGTTGGCCTTGTCATTTTTTGCCACCTAGATATCAAGAATTCGTTCTCCCATTGTTTGTTAATTTTTGCCTTCACTTTTTGCCCGTTACAGTACCCATTAGTTGTCTATTTCCATCTAGGTCAAATACCTTATCTACTTCTAGCTCTTAACTCAGGGTTTCCACCCTTGAAAACCCCATTTGCATAGTCTAGTTTGATGCATGCTGATAGCTGCTATGTAAGATTTTATTCCTTTCAGCAAGGATTTCACACCAAATCCTTGTACTCCAATGTTCTGAATTAGCGCAATCTCACAACACTTGAGTGAGGAAAGATTGACGTACCTCTAGGAATAAGAAATGGTTAGGCAAACCTGCCCTTGCATAAGGAACCTTTTAAAAAATCCAACTAGATCCTCGTACGTTGTTTTGTGTACTACCACTATGGGATTTTATCTTGCAGTAACTCCAGGTCACCCTACCATGTTGGGAAATACTAAGCATTCCCCTCCCTATAACTATTTGTTGAAGCTTGGGCTTACACCACTAAATTAGTATATGGAGACAAGCATCATTGATGAGCTCATTTCCTATGGAGTTAGTGCTACTTGTTTCTATTAGGTGTGGGTGATCTAGATCCTAGTTGGCCTAGCTAGGATAGGTTTTTCTCCCAAAGGATGACATTTATGTATAGAGTATTTTTTAGAATTTCACGATTCTATTAGTGAGAAGCTCTATTCCATTCCCAATAAGCAAGGAAGAGAACTAGGGTTGGTGTGGCTAGCCCTAAAAGCATGCAACTAAGAGAGGAAGGACTTAGAATAAAATATGTATCAACTTCAAAATCTTAAATGCCACAACTTCAAAGGACAAGTACCTAATGCCAATCGCTGACTTGCTAATCGATAGGGCATCATGAGTTGACCTTTTCTCAATGTAGATTAGGTTCCCTCATTTCCTATCCTTAAAAGTGCATTGATGTGGGCAAGCTATGCTAACCACAAGCTTTGCCTTCTAGGCTAAACTGAGAAACGAAGAATAAGAACCAAGCTTGCTCTACTCGATAAGAAGAAGGGTTCTGAAAAGCAAAACATTCCAATTGAAATGACAAGGAATAAAAACCTATGATAAGAAGATAGGTGATAGAGGAGTACAACATCCTTCCCAAATATGGGAAATGCTGTTTGGAACAAGTGACCTCCTCCAGTGAACCATAAACTCGCGTATAGCCAAGTGGGACTAAGAAAGTAGTAAACATGCGGATGATTTTAGGATGATTGACTACTATATCTTCATTATAGAATCAACTAGGAATGAAGATTTTTAGCTCTTCTTCATTTGTGACTAGAATTTGGATTACCCAGCTCTCAAGAAATCTTGGAAGTAGGTACTTCTTATATAATCTCCAATTTCTCTCTTTCTAGTAGTCAACTATCTAACTCAAGCATCAAAGGTTTGAGTAGGATGGCACTTAGTCTTCCTCCTATCTTTTGAGTGGGCAGTGGGAATTGCTCTTATCTTCTAGCATCGGCATGGATTGACTAGAGACTAGAAGTAGTCATCATCTTTGGCCATAGTAGTCATCCAGCGAGCAAGGGAAAGACCACTTAGTGCAGTGGAATAGAAAGAGAATGCCAAGCACTTCATGTCACTAGCAATCCTTGTTTTTTGAGATTAAGAAAATCCTTTTGAAATGAAAGAACACATGATTCTCACATTGATCAACAGTTGAGAAATCCAACACTATGCTAATTTTACATTCAAAATTAGACCATAAACAATAGCCCCCTCTTCTCCTCAGTGGATGAACAACTTTCTTCTCTTCTCTTTCGCTTGCTTTCATTACGTGTTCTTGCATGCTTTGCTTGGCTTCACACTTGTTTTTGATGCTCTTGTTTGCTCTATTGATGGTGTCCTTGCTTTAGTGTTTAGTAGGTATGCTTCCATTTAGTTCATTGTAGACATTTTCATGTCGGTTCATATGCTGGAAGAGAGTTTGTAGTGTTAGGGGCTAGCTTTTGTTATCCCATGCTTTGAAATTAAGTTAGTATGCTTTAGTATAGCTTGTGTAGCCCTTGCTTTCTGTGCTTTGATGCCATAGGTTTCTTGTGTTCTAAAGAGTACAACTAAAGTACAATTAGTACATGTACATGAGACATAAGTAACACACACATATGCTAACAGCCCCAAGTTGAGATTGATCAATCCTATCTTGCTCATCAAAGAAGGGCCCTGCCTTGTCTGGATGTTAGAAATCTTATCCTCCCTCACTATAGATGTGAGGAGTCCTTATGATGCTTGCCACCACATTCCTTCTTACATAATGCCACCTCTAGATCTTTGGCTTGCAAGTCTTTCACCATCTCAAAGGTGGCTCTTGATGCTAAAAATCTATTTCCTCCAACAAGCTCTTTGCCCACAAGACAATCCCCAGCTATAGTGGGAATTGGTGCCCTATATTTAACTTGGCAAAAGAACTTTATTTTAACTTTCTTTCATCCCCTTCTATATTTGGTTATTGCTTCTTCCTCTTCCATGATATAGGGCCATCTCCAATGACACTAGTGAGGGACTTTGTATGAAGTGCATCTCTGTCTCTTGTCATCTGAAGGGAATTGGAAGATGGGAAAAGAAGACCTTTTCCAGGTGAACCATCAAGATACCTTAAGATTCTATATGCAAAATCTAGATGTATTTACTCATGACACCAACAACATAAGCATTGTCAAGTTGGGTTATATACATGTTACTCCAAACTATGCTACTGAACTGAGACACATCTTCAATGCACTTGTTGTCCTCTAAAGTGAGTCTATGCCTCTGTTCTATAAGGAAACTCACAAGGCGGCCTACAATGTTGAGACTTGTGTTTGACTATTTTGATGTTATTTCTAGGGATTTTTTTTTCTTTATATGGTTTCATTGTATACTTGTTGTGTTGTCAATATAGTATGCTTGTATTTTGATCGTATATATACCTTTTGTGGGTAAGTAATGAATCTTATCCCAAAGAACTCTTTTTTAGAGCAAAGAAAGAACTCGAATAGAATTATCTATCATATCTTTCATCTTACACTGGAAAGCTGGTGGTCCTTCTCCCTTTGGGTCATTTTCTTTTACTACTTTCTTTGTCTTATGTGCAACGCATTGTAAGGCCATCTCTTGCTCTCATGAGTTCACATTTTGATGGTAGCCTATCAGCATTCCTTGCAGATTGGTCTACTATTGAGTGAGAACTAGGGCATTGAATCTATTCCACACTTTGATGTGAAAACATTAAAAATAAAAGAATGTACAAGTTGGATTGGATTTGACAACTACACTAAACTGATTGCTCACACCCAAGTGACTCCTTCCATAAACTTCGGTCCTTTGAGCTCATTTCACAAACAAAACTCCTTGTTGCTTCTTTTTGGTGACTACCTTCAGTATCAGTCAAATCCCTTAATCTAATAAATAAGTCAGAATGGTGGGGAAGGGGCCTCCCTACTTCAATGGAAAAAAGGGAATCGCCATTTGACAATTGCGCCTCTAAAAATAAAAAATGGATACCTATACTTTCATCTAACATGATCATAGACAATGACAGAGTATTGTGTAGATAGAAGTAGGAAATAAATCAACTTGGGGACCAAAAAAGAGAAATGATTGGAATAATTGAGGAAAGAAAGGGAATGGTGGCCCCTTTCACCCAAGGGACTCAAATAAACACCATAGAGTCAAGAGGTGTTCCAATATTTAAGTTTGTTGTGCATTAACACATTGGCCTCATTTTTAAAGAGAAAAACCTTCTCTCTTTTAGGAATGTGGAGGTCTCCACCTGAGCCAAACTTTTCCAAGCCAATAATCCAATCCTAGTCCACTATATGGTCATATCCCATCCCTTGCTTTCATTGCTTCTCTACTTGCTCATCCATGCCTACATGGTTTAGATGGCACTGGAGCATTCAAGAAGAAAAAATGATCATTTCTTTCAGCTCTTAAGAGCAAGAAAGTCCTTAATAGACTTAGGAGCAGCCTACCCCTGATGTGATGTCTTCCCCCTCATAGCTTGCATCCGAATTCTTTTCTTGCACCCAAGGAAAGTTATTAGGTAAGGAAGATTCTATCACCGGATTATTTCTGCCCTCTTTCCTTTGCCTTTTTCATAACTAGATCCATCGTTCTATTCATTTTCTTACAAAGGAAAAAGCAAGAAGAGATCGATGGGATGTGCTACATAGGTAGAAGTAGAATATAGATAGTGCACACTACTATTTCAAATAAGGGGAAAAGCACACTAACTACTATATAACTTAATTCATGCTATCTTAGGATGAAAAGTCTCTCATAGGCCATTCTTTGATAATTTGTTGTGGGAGAATCAAAACCATCCCAAGTTAGAAAAGCAAGGAAAATTCAATTCCTCCGAGGTAACTGATTTTAGAGGGAATGAAGGTAAACTTGAAGGTAGGAAGCAAGCATGAAATATTCTTTGCCTAGGCCATTATAGGAGAGATTTCTCAAATTTCTATACATAATTGATTAAAACAAATGTGGGCTAACATGATAGGCTTGAGAAGAAATAAAAAACATTTTCAGTCCTACTTCTGGCTAACTATGAACCTTGCACATAGGACAACTCATACGGTACTAAGAATTGGCCCTTAGATGTCCTTCCTATCTTTTACTCTTCATAATATTCAACAATCAAGCCATAAAAATGGGTACAATAGATGATGTCAGCAAGAAAAGTTGCTACAGCTCAACTTGATTTAGAAAGATTTTCCCTTCGCCAAACATACTAGATGGTGAACAACAACAACACAAATCACCAACCTCAATCGGCCTTAATGATAATTGAAGGTGAATTCATTCTGGCTAACTAGTCAAGCCTAAGTCTAAGTCTTTGGTGACCTCAACAATTGTTATCCTATGGATGATATAGGTAACACACACCCTACCATTAAGGAAGAAAGCTGGATTAATACCAACCATAACTTAGAACAGATATGACACACTAACCCTTGCCTTATAAATGATACGAGAAATTGTAGTAGAGTACAAAAGCTATCTCTAATTCACTCATTTGATCTAAAGTCCAACCATCAACTATTATAAGAATTCAATGGTTACTACTTACAACATACGAGTTGGGCTGGCCTCTAAATAGGAGAGATACATAGACGAACACATATCACTACTGATACCGCAATCATCCAAAGCAAGGACAAAATAAAGATACTCCTTCCATCAACTACCTATCTTTTATTTTGATTGATCAGCCCCTGAGCTCTACTGCTTCTGTTTGATGAGACAACTACTTTTGTTAAGGCAAAAGAGCCAGCCAAGTATGATTATATATTTGCGACACTAGCCTCTATTTATTATTGCAGATACTTTACAGGATTTCCATGCTTTCTCTACTTCCAATGGGTGGCTTTCAGGCTTGATGCCCTATTTTCTATGGAAGACTCTCAACCTCCCTTAAGTCACTTTCTTCTTTGTTATTGACTAAGGTATGTATCAACCAAACTAAGCTATTTGCTGATTTTCTAATGACTAGAAAACATTTGTATAGATTTTTTTTGTAGAGCTGCTAAAGTGAGATCTTTTTGTCTGCTAATGTTCTTTTAAGCTAAATATCTCTATGATTTCTTATGATAACATAAACCAAAGGTGTTGAAGTAGAAGTGTCTAAAGTGGTTCATCAGCTATTATTGGAGGCTACCTACATTAAGTATATGTCCTTAGGTTGTCCAATCTAATATCGAATTCATAGTACACTTTCTTTAAAGGAAAACTTCAATTTGAAATGCAATATGTAATATAAAATAGAGCTCGTCACTCTCTCACTTGTGCTTGAAATCTTATCTCAAGAACAAACCTAATCTTTCTTTATTGGCTGGATAGGGGTGTGCATTCAAATCATTGATCTACTGATTAAGTATAAATGAGGAAGCTCTTGATTTAATGTTTTAAATGAAAAAATGTCCACATGTACATTACACTGTTCTTCTTATTCCACCAATAAGCTCCCGTAGCAATAGTAGCCTCTATGTTAGCATCTTAAGAAGCCATGATATGATAAGCATAAGCATTTTCATCTATGTGAGGCTAGTGATATCACTCCAATCTGAGGGGAAAAAATGACAAGATTAGAGGTTTGGATAGTCCCCACTAAGGCTTGCCTATTGCTTTGTTACCAGAGTTGGATCAATTTAATATTTTCCTAGTGCCAATGCTCCTAATACTACTTATATTGCTATTTTGACTCCCATGGATGGTTATGGTGGTTACCTAGCTGCTGCTTCTAGTCCTTTAGTTAGGGCCAAATCAGGTGACTTTGAAGTGGAAGCTTGGCCAGTAGGTAGTTGGATGTAACCATGTTGGTAGTACTATGATAGCCTTAGAGCTTGAACATCTCTGTTCCTAAGTATGTGATGCTTAGTTGTGAGGTTGAGATGATAGAAAGATAGAAGGGGATAACCAGCTATAAATAGGGCATGCCAATGCTATTTTGGGCTATTGTCTTATAATAAAATTATGCAGTGGGACTAAACTGCTCTTTAAGCAGCTGGTTTGAATCGATCAAATGTGAACTATGAGACACTTGCATTTGTCGGGACATTATATGCACCTTTTTTGTCAACACAGTAGGGATTTTCTCCTGAATAGAGATTAAGGGCTAGTCTTCATATCAAAAAGATGCTAGCATGTGTGTCTCTTCATTGTAGTAGCTTTACATGGACCAGCACAAATGGACTTTATTTGATCATAATTTTTCTATGTGAATTCTTAATCTCCTACTTGTGTTGAATGACCTCTTTTCCTTTTGCCTAGGTGTGCATCAATGAGCCTTGCTACTTCAAGGAGTGGAAAGGGCCTCCCTATCATAGGCGGCCGAAGGAACAACTCCTTTAACATTAGAAAAAAAGAATGAAAATTCATCTTTACATATGCAATTTGATGCCTAACTATTAATCCAAACCTTAAAGAAGCACTCCATCATACATCCTGATCTCTATATATGATGATGCTATGAGATTGATCTCGGTGGCCCAGGAGAGTGGAGACCCTAGGATTAACCTCGAATCACAAATTAGAATTTGTTTTAATTTGAAGTGCACTATTAGATGGTGTGAGAACATTGACCTCCAACATGCACAAGTCCCTATTGTTAATTACCCCAATAATTGTTAGGGACCTCTTAAAGCGAAAATCCTAGCTAATAAAATAGAAACACAAAAAAGAAGAAGGCTTTTGATTGATTTTAAAAGATGATACATGGCTTAAGAAAGGATATACCTTTACTTTAGATTGAATTTCAACATGAGATTATAGAAACCATGATAGCAATGAAGAAAGGAAAAGAGAAAGGAGAAATGGAGAAGAAGTTTTGATATGAGCTGCTACCCTGCTCCCCTATCTTGGACCATATGGCACTAACTCAAACTAACTCGATCTTTGATAGATATTGATGGTATTATCCAATGAAATGTGAAAGGAAATGGGCGAAGTTCAAACTATTTTCAATAGCTTTAAGTATCGGTGATAACTTCATAATTTGAAGTATTTCCATTAGCTAATAAGATATCGGTGATAACTTTATTTGGGTTAGAGTATTTCTGTCATCCAATAAGGTGTTAGTGATTATTACATTGACCTTAAAGCATTTCCATAGCAAATAAGGCATAAGCAATAATTTTATTATTTAAAATATTTTTATAGCCACGTCAACTACTTTTAGGATTAACTAGCTTAGAGGGTGCATTGCCAACTGCTTCTATGATTGGCTAACTTAAAAGGGCACATCATCAATTATTTCTAAGTTTAACTTGCTTGAAGTGCATATTGCCAACTACTTACGAGGTTGGCAATCTTGAAGGGTGGACCATCAACTACTTTTGGAGTTGACTAGCTTGAAGTTTCCATCATCAACTATTTATGAGGTTGACTAGCTTTGAGGAATGCATCATTGACAGTTTGTGAGGTTGGCTAACTTGAAGGACGCATCATCAACTGTTTATAGGACTGGATATAGCTTTGATGCATTACTAAAATCTTTTGTAAGACATCCAGTGAGACTTAGTTTGACCTTATTTAGTTCTATTTGAGCTAATTTTGGTATAAGTCAAGATGGCAACATTACCCTATTTTTATAGCCTCGGAGTATTGCTGAAAGTTTAACACACCCATTGGGACTTGATTTAACCCTATTTAGTTTCATTAGGACTAACATGGTTCAAGATCGAGTTTGATTTTATTTAGTTTGATACAAGTTTGACCTCGTGTTAGAAGTTCTAGGTCAGCATTTTGATGGATGTCAATTTAAATTTAAATCAACCTAGTTTAACTTGCTTTTAGTTCATGCTCATCCTGGCTTGATTTGTATTTCACTTTGAGCTTAGTTCAATCTTGATTTAACTTGATTTTGAATTGGCCCAACTTGAGCCTAATTAGAGTTGAGTTTAAGTTTATTTGAATTAGGTTAACTCAATTTGGATTTTTCTTTTCTTTGGAGTCCAACTTGATTCGAGTTTTAGCCCATTTATTTGATAAATTTAGGTCTATTTGAGCCAACTTGGCCTTTGTTCATTTATTATGATTGAGTTTCTTCACATTAATCAAATTGATTTGAGGGTCTTTAACTATTTATAATGATTATAGGTGGACCCATAATCTGATTTTAAATATGCCAATTTGAGGGTTGGTTTGGTTTGCAAGCTCAAAAGCTAGCTTAGAGGTGCAAGCCTAATGGCTGACTTGGTGTAAGTCCAAATTCTAGCCAAGTGCTAGCCTAAAGGCTAACTGAGGTGCAAGCCCAAAGGTTGGTTGGATGCGATTGTGAAAGTTAGCTAAGTTCAAGACAGAAGGCTAGTTAACTATGAGCCCAAAAACTGGTTAAATGTGAGCTTGAAGGTTGGATATGTATGAGTCTAAAAGTTGGCTAAGTATGAGCAAAGGCTAGCTCGAATGAGAGCCCAAAGACTGGCTAGGTGCAAGCATGAATGCTTGCTTTGATGTGAGCCTCAAGATTAGCAAAGTGTGAGCATGAATGTTGGTTTCAATGTGGGCTCAAATGCTAGCCAAGTGCAAGCCCAAAGGCTGGCTGAATGTGAGCCAAAAGGCTGGCTAAGTGTGAGTTAGAAGGTTGGCTTATATTAGAACCTGAGGTGTGAGCCTGAAGGCTAGCTTGGATGCGAACTGAAAGGCTGGCTGAGTGTATGCTTGAAGGTTGGCCAAGTGTGAGTTCGAAGGTTGGCTAAGTACGAGCCTAAAGGTTATCTTAAATATGAGCATGAAGGCTAGCTAAGGCGAAAACCTAAAGGCTAGCTTGGATGCAAGTCTGAAGGATGGCTTGGATGTGAGCCCAAAGGGAAGCTAAGTGTGAGCATGAAGGCAGGCTAAGTGTGAGCCCAAATACTATCTAAGTGCGAGCCTAAAGGTTGGCTGGTGTGAGCTCGAAGGCTAGCTTGGATGTGGTCCAAAGGCTTGCTAAATGTGAGTCTGAAGGCCGGTTGAGGTGCAAGCCCGAGGGTTGGCTAAGTAACAGCCCAAAGACTGGTTTGATGCAAGCCTAAAGGTTGGCCTAGGTGTGAATCCAAAGACTGGCTTGAGGTGATGAGGATTTGTCATCTTTAATAGACCATGGGTAGCTGCAGCAAGGTCATCAGTTCATCATCTTCAAGGGGCCACAAGTAGCTATAGTGTTAGTGGAGTTCCACTATCTCACCATGGACCATGAGAGGCCATGATGTTAATGAAATTTGATGATGTGCCAAGGGCTATGGGTGGCCATGGTGTTTTTGAAGCTTATTGATGTGCCAAGGGTTATGGATGATTAGGGTGGTAGTGGCACAAAATTTAAGATAGATTTTTTTCTCTTTCACTTCTTCTATATCTTCTTTTCTTAGTTATATCTCTTCCCCCATCTTTTTTTCTCTCCCCTCCTTCTCTTACAGCTGGTTCCCAACTCACAATTTCTTTTCCTTTCTGCCCTTTGTTTTTTGTTTTGGGTTGTTAGCCCACGTGACCAACACTTTTTTTTGTTTCTACCATGGTTTGAAATTTTGGTCGAAATATTTTGGTTTTGGTCCAAGCCGAAACATTTTGGTTTCGATCTAGGCCAATATGTTTCATCTGAAATGGTTTCATTTTCTTGCAATAGTGCAATGAAGTCACCATCATCCTTTTCCTTTGGAGTTTCTAGTATATCAGAAAGTCAATTGGCTTTCTCTCATAGGTGTACAAGCATCTAGGGCGGTGCAATCTTTCCCGACAACCTCCTGCTTGATAAGAAGCACATCGATGTTGCAGGGCACCAGAATCTTGCGCCAAGCGAGGCATTTTAGCAATATAGACTTCCCCTTTTCATTAGGGCCAACAAGGCCATAGCGCCGACCACGAGTGACCTTCATTGTTGCATTCTTGAGCAGCTCTCTCCCTCGAGTAGAGATCAAAAAGTTGTCAACCACGATGTCCTTTACATTATCATATGTGGCATTGCCAGAATCACCATCGATAGTAATGCAAGTGCTAAGAACAACCATGAATGCATCATGATCATCCCTAAGAGCTTCCTGGAAAGCGTGCTCATGGTCACAAGCTTTAAGAAATTCCTTTCTCTCTTTTTTCTTACCATCTTTCTCTGAGACGAATGCGACCGATAGATCAGCTACAGCAGTGCAGTTCTTGGGAGGTGGAGGGGTGAGGTGGTCATCAGCATTAGCATCAGATTTGGAGTTAGAGGGTGGGAGGTCGATCCCATAAGAAGAGATGGGCTTGGACTTGGGTTTGGATTTCTTCAGGGCTGAAGTTGTAGCGGACGAAAACGAGGGGTTGGGATGATCCACACTAGCAAGCATGGTGGAGATGGAAGCTTCTCCTTCTTTCCACCAGCCTCGATGGTGGTGGAGGACTTCGACATGGCCTGGTCGTTGATGACAGAGGCTGCTTTCTAGACATCAGGACCTTTTTGAGATGTAATGTGGATCTCGAAGGAATGAGAAAAGGATAATGAGGTTGAAGTGATGAAACCCAAAAGCTTATAAAGCGGAATTAGGTTGGTGCATTTTCAGTATGCTAACCCATGATTGTTTAGGGAGAGAAAACTGACTTCTTTTTGTGTTGTGCTACAGATCTGATTTCTTATGGTAGAAATTTTATGGCATATGAGTTGAGGCTTTTTCAAAATAGTAGTGATTAGAGTTAAGTGCATTCAATTGGAGGATTCTTTTTTGCTTAACATGCGCAATCTTTTCTTGCTCGAGCCTCATAGGTGTTGACACGCCATGACCTTTAACACACCAATGGTTGCAGTGGTCAATAGCCAGTGGCATGTGAGGGAGAAGTAGGGGAGCAACAGTAAAATTAGTTATAAATTCATTTAAAGTTTTTTATGTTTAAAAATTTTTTTAAAATTAATTATAAATTTTTTCAAAATTTTCTAATTTATCTCTAAAATTTTAAAAAAATTATAATATTTTTATTTTGAAGTCAAAGTATAGTTAAACTATAGTCAAAACATAATTAAAAAAGAAAATATTTTGATCAATACAAAAACGAAAACGGTTTCAACTGAAACGACCGAAAGGACGAAAATGTATTGGTTTTTTTGGATACCGAAACTAATTCTGAAATTAAAACTAAAAACCTTGGTTTTTTTGGCATGTAAATTCTTTCAATTGGGATTTATTGCTCTGATGAGAAATTTCAAACTATGTATCATTTTTGAATGATGAATTTTTTTGTGGGTTATTTATAAAATTTTTCAAAAAAGTAGACTAAAGTGTAATTCCATAAGTTTTATGTGTAAAAATTTTAAAATTTTTAAGGTCCTTTTTAAATAAAATTAGACTTATTTACGAATAAAAATTTTTGAGGGCTTGTTTATAAAAAGTAAAAAATTTAGGGGGCTTTTTTTAAAAGTTAGAAATTTTAGCAGTCTATTTGTAAAAGTTAGAAATTTTACAGATTGATTTGTGAATATATAATTTTGAGGGTTTTATTTGCAAACTCTAGATTTTGCAGAGATTGATTTGAAATTTTAACACTTTCAAGGACTTTTCCATAAACATTTTTCTCAAGGATTTTTTCATAAGAAAAGTCTAACCAGAGATTCATTTGTAAAAATATTTTTAGTTTAAAGGCCTATTTGCAAAGATTTTATAATTTTCATTCTACTCATCTGACCCATTCAGTTCATTTTAATTTGAGTCCAAATTTTTCAATCATTTAAGTCCAAATTAAACCCAATTTTTCGTTGAATTTGATCATGATTTATATCAGTTAAGGCCCATATTTGGATCACAACCCAATGGCTTGTAATTCTATATTTTAACTAAATTTCGATTAAATTTAATTTTAGATCAAAATTGAATTAAACAAATGCCCCCCCCCCCCCTCCTCTCTTACATTCACTTTGCATGTTCTGTCAACAAGGGGAGTGGATGTGAACAAATTTCCCAAGTGTTCTGTCAACGAGAGGAGTGGCCTTGAATTGCTACAACGAGTGGATTTAGACTGCCACATTAAATGAATTTGATTTTACCCCATGAACGTAGAGTTGGATTTCCACGTGAAATTGGACCTGACTTGCCATGTGAAAGTAAACTTGGTTTACCATATTGGGCAAGCTTGACTTATGACAATTAGTGGACTTGATTTGTCACAAGTAGTGGACTTAATTTGTCACAAGCAGTGGACTTGGTTTTGCATAGGAAGTGGACTTGACTTGTCATAAGGAATAGACTTGATTTGCCATTTGCATACGGGTTTGACTGCAATGTAAAATAGACTTA
Source organism: Trichopus zeylanicus subsp. travancoricus (assembly GCA_005019695.1). Lineage (NCBI taxonomy): Eukaryota > Viridiplantae > Streptophyta > Magnoliopsida > Dioscoreales > Dioscoreaceae > Trichopus > Trichopus zeylanicus. The sequence continues at coordinate 1,338,935 of RXID01014226.1, forward strand.
ATTTGTCACGTTAAATTGAACTTGATTTGCCATGTAGAAGTGAATTAAAATTGCCATGTGGAAATGGGCTTAATTCACCACATAAAAGTGGACTTGATTTGCCATGTGAAAGTGAACTTAATCTGCCATGTAGAAGTGGACTTCAGATAGAAATGGACTTAAGTTGTCATGTAGAAGTGGACTTGATTTGCACCATGTAAGTGAACTTGATTTGCTATAAAAGTAGACTTAAGTTGCGACGAAGAAGTGGACTTAAGTTGCCACGTAGGAGTGGACTTAGGTTGCCATATAGAAGTGAGCTTAATTTGCCATGTGGAAGAGAACTTTTATTGCCACATGAAAGTGAACTTGGTTTGCCATGTAGAAGTGGACTTATATTATTGCCTAGCACACATTGTTCATAGCCTTCAAATAGTTCAACTTTGTCCTATGAAAGTTAGCTTACAAATAATGCAAACAATATCCATGTGGGGATCTTGGCAAAACATATTTTACTATGTTGGTTAGACCTTTCGATCAGTCCAACACAAATGTGATTGTTTCCCAACAAAAACTACGTAATCAAGTGCAATGTTCAGGATACCTACATATGTTAAGAGTAATAATTTAATAACTGCTACACCAATACTTTCTTAAAAATAGTATAAGTACTAAAATTTTATGAAATATTGGGTAGAACTAAGTCTAGAAGAGTTACTTTCATTCCATTTTTCATCATTGCACTCAATAAAGTGCCACTATACTTGTGAAGGAGATATGTGCCATCAAGGAATAGAAGAGGTCTACAACCTTACTTAAACCTACAATTCCACTAGAGAAACTGAAGAAAGCTCATTTGGAATGCTTTCCATCACTCTTAATCTCCACAATGCTCCCTAGATTGGTTTCCATAAGCATATTGCTGTATGATAATAGAAGATTGTATGACTCAATGTTTGCTCCAAGGAGTGATATCTATGTGCAAAATCCTTACCCCATGAAGCTTTCTTATACTTCAATCGCCCATTAAACTCATTCTATACATCACTCTTTAGATCGATACCCTTAGTAGGATTGGCCTTGAACCTAGGTTTCACAATCCTACTCACCCATCTCTTTGATGCCTTTGGATATACCTTGATCATGGCATGCATGACACATGTATGTACAAGAATGAATTGAAAGATTCTGTTCTTTGGATACATGGATATGCCATTTGCAGCTTTTGTCCTTACAATTCATTGTCACCCTGCGTTGATTATTATTAACAAAGGCATAATTGAAGTTGCACTTGATTACATAATTCCAAACCTCATTCCTAAAATTATGTGTTCAAGAATTGTTGCCCAAATCCCTTGTATACCATTGTCCCACACGTTCATAACCGATGTTGCATTTGATGATGAACACTCATACTCTATCAAAGCTCCTTTAGGTACAAACTTGTTTCCATATTTGTTATTTCATTTAAAAAAGAAATATATACTTAGTTTATGACCAAAAAATAAATACTTTTAACCAAATATAAACATATCACCATATATATAAGTACTTTACCCTATATGTCAATCCATAATTAAACACTTTTTCTCAAAAGAAAATAGTTTATCCTATATATAATCATTTCATATGAACACCTCACCCATTATATAATCATGTGGAAATATTTCAAATAATATGCATCACTTGGTCTGCAAAAGTTCAATCTAGATAACATATGCAATATATTCCAAAATAATGAAAGATCATGTAGTGCATATATACATCATATGTAAAAAAGATATTGAAAGCTAAAATACGAATATGTTTCTTTGACAAATAAGTCCAAATTAATGCACTATCATGAGTAGAAAAAATCTCATAACACACACAAAAAAGGTTTTAGTAATCCTCACACAAGGTGCACCAAAAAATAAAAACATAGTAAACTTTCAAAATGACAAGCAAGCATAAGAGGAAATAGAGCATAAAATAGGTGAAAACTTCATTTCATCCATCACATTTTATGAGTTCTAACATACTTTGAGTTGCATGTGTTACCCTCTATTGCAAGGCTCATGCCTTTGATGACCATCTCAATCACAATTATTTTGAAAATATGGTGGATGTCGCACATAAGTTGAAAGTTAATGTCACCATAGATTGTCATAAGCATCTTCTTCTCACGTGAAATAATATATTTTATAGTCACCAATGAATGGCGCAAGTCCCATTTCACAGAAATCTCATCCAAGACAGAATCCCAAGATAAAGATGTTGACAAACTCAAAACATGAGCACTCCAAAACACACAAAAGTGAACATGCTCTTCATGCTTAGGATGGTGTGGTGGTAATCTTCAATTTTCAGAAAGATGAATAATGGCTAAACACCTTCTAAATCTCATCAAACTCATCTTGAAACCTGCCAAAATCTTCCCAAAACTCCTCTCTCTAACTAGAAGCAGGAGAAAAATCCCAAACCACTAAGCACCATTAGTGCCACCAAAATGGTGCCTGAATACCACCTGTAAATGGTGCCAAAACCCACCTTGACTTGTGCCAAAAACACCATCACTTATTTCTCTCTCCATCTATCAATGGAAAAGAAGCTTCATTAATGTCCATATGTGCAGCACATATTCCACCTATGCAAAAACGTTTTGAAGGGGAAAATGCACGAATGAAGGTGATAGAAGGGCTGATTGGAAAATTTGAAAAAGAGAAAAGCTGATTTACAAAATTCTGAAAGATTTGTAGACTTTTAAGTAATTTTTCTAATAGCTAATGACATCAATAAATCAAGTGAGTATCTCTGTGATAGACTAATATGACATCAATATGACATCATCTCATAAGGCTCAAGTTTGAAAAAAAATCATAAATTTTCTTATTGCAAGAGTCTCTCATGTTTGAGTACAAAGGCAAGAGGATTTAAAAGTGAAAAATAAGTTTATGAGCTCTTATGAGGATGGAAAGCTTTGCGGGCTTGTATTCTCTCTTAAGGATTATTTAAAATGTAAAAAATTTGAAGAGAAAGAGCCCCAAACTTTTAAATATCATTTGGAATTGAAACTAGCCGTTGGAGTGAAATATAGGCTTTTTTGTAGGGTTTGGTCAATCAAACTAGTTCCAACAGTCAAAAAACTAGCTGTTATACTCCAATTTGCTTATGTTAAGGTGATCAAATCTATGGGTTCAAACAATTGAATAAGGGTTTGGCCAGCCAAACTTATTAGAATAGAAGTTGGAGAACTTCTATCTAATATGTTCAAGTGATCAAACTTAACAAAAATAAAAACTTGAATCTTGTCTATTAAATTGGGACCAAACTTTGCAATTCGAGCATCCAAATTTGACAAAACTTTAGGTCTTGAATTTTTGAAACTTTAGACCAAATTTGACATTGTCAATTTGCTTGGGAAATAATAAATAAGACCTGTAAATGCTTACCAAGTAAATTGAGGTGTCAAGCACAAGAGCAATAAAAAAAGTTTCATTTCAAATCCTCAACTTGACTAAATAAAAATGAAATCTAAAACGAATAATGTTTGAGTCATCTTCAAAAGTTTGCTTGACCAATTTTTGAGTCATCATCTTGACCTAAAATTATGTTTGTTGATCCACCATCACGCTTTCATAAAATATCCATCATTACATTGAAGCTTTCAAGTGGACTTTTGATTTCTTTACAAGCTTGGCTATACTATAAGCTCTCACAACTTAATAAATCATTAAATGCACAAGTTAATTATTATCAAAACTATAAAGGAAAACACTTCTATCCACCCCATTTCCCACGTACACACCCCTCATCATCTTACTCTCCATCACTTTCCCTTTTTCTTTCCCTCATCTCACCCCTCCCTCCACTCTTTTTGCTTTTATCTCTTAACACCCCCCCCCCCCCCCCTCCTATTCTCTTCCTCCTCCTCTCTTCCACACATCCTTTGCTCTTTCTTTCTCCTTTACCTCTCCTACTCCCTCCCTTCCCACTCCCTTTTTGTCTTCCCACCCCCCTTTGTTCAACTTCTACCCATCGTACTGCCCCCCTTCTTCTCATCCCATATACACCCACTAACCTACCTTACTCTCCATCAGCTTTCTATTTCTTTGCTCCACGAATCCACACTCTACTCCACCTCTATTCATCATACTCTCCTGTTATTTTCCTTATCTCCTACACTCTCACACACCTATCCATCTTAATCTCTAGCAATCTCCTATTTCCCTTCCCTCACTTCGCTCTACTTCTATCCATCTTTACTCCTTGCTCCCCTCCCCCACTATCTAGCCTAGCTCACCCCTCCCTACCCCCTCCCTAACCCCCTCCCAAAACTATGAATTCCCTCTTCTATTCTCCCTTTCTCTGCACTACTCTATCTCTATGCACCCTACTTCCACCTTCCCCCCTTCCCCACTAACACAACCTCTCTATACCTTAGCTCTCCTGCAACCCTAACTACTCCACCATCTCTTTCTTTATCTCTCTCCACATACCTATCTCTCATCATACCCCATCTTATTGCCCAAATCCTTGTACCTCTCTCTCGCTCTCACTCTTTTTCTCTTTGCACATGGATATTGCTCCTCCCCATTCCTATCCCTCCAACCTTTCAACCTCACATAGCTCTTTTCTCTCCCCTTAACATTTGCATCCACCTTCCTATTTCCTTCCCTCCCCATCCATCCCTTGCTTGCCCACTTCATGTGTCTCACTTTCCCTCTCCATATGTACACCATGCTACTTACCCAACTCCCCTATTCTCCACTCCACTTCTCTCATTCTCTCTCAACTTCCCTTCCTTATTCCCTTCTTCTATCCACCCCAATCCCAAGTTACCCTTACTTTTTCTTTCCTCTTTCACACCACCTTATGCACACCCCACATGTTATCACCACCAATATTAATATTTTAAGTTTGAATAAGATCAATAGTGAAAAACCAAATGAACCAAAGAATTATTTAAAAAATTTATTCTTCCCTAAAGAATAAAAAAGAATGATTCTACAACTATCATAAAAAATTAACAGCTAAATTTTAAAAGATAAGTTGCCCATTTTATTAGCAATGCATTCATCTCAATATGGAAGATAAATCAATTTTCTCAGTAACGAGCATAAGGAAAATTTTCAAACATAAGATCGAATTTCCTTTTAAAAATACCAAAAATTATGTCCACAAAATATTAATAATAACAATATCTATTGTTTGATGTGGTTTTTGTCATAATCAAATTTAATTGAAATATAATCATAATGGAAACTTAAAATGCTATTAAATTATATTTCAAATGTGAGTGACTTAAATCATAGTTGAGTTTTATCAAAAATTAAGCTTAATTTGTATTTGAATTATTTGAAAATTTGGACTTAAACTTAAGTGGGCTAAGTGAGCCGAATATTCGGACCAAAATTAAGCCCCAAAATTTATCTAAAATTTGGGGCAAAATAAAAAATATCAAGCTATTATAAATAGGTCCTAAATTGAATAAATTCTTACAAAAAGGTCTCTGGTCAGTTTTTTTTTCTTACAAATAGGGATGAAAATTTTATGGAAAAGTCTACTAAACTCTAAAATTATGAATCAGTTCTGTAAAATCTAGTATTTACAAATAAACCCTTCTAAATTTCATATTCACAAATAAACTCTTAAAATTTTAACTTCTCACAAATAAGTCCCTCAAAAGTTATTATTTACAAATAAGTCCAAATTTCATGCAAAATGCTGAATGTTTTAAAATTTTATAAATAAATCCTTTTTATAAAAACACTTGAAATTTATGAAACTATAATTTATTCTGAACTTCAAAAAAAATTCACAAAATAACCCCCTTAATTTATCATATTGCAAGATAGTATAAAGTTATATGGAATCTCTTATCCACATATGAATAAAGATATTTCACACATCTATATCCAATCTCTGAAATTTCAAATTTCAAATGAAGATAGGCTTCATCTAATCACCTCCTCAAAATTCAAAAGAGAAAGATTAGTTTGATCTTCTTATCCTCTCAATCATTATAAAAGAGTTCACAGTCCTACACAAAGAAGGGAGATCAAATCCTAGAGATGGGGATAAAGAATGAGAATTCCATTAACAAAAAGAAAAGAATGAATAACATAGTAGCTTGAGGGAATGAAGGAATGAGAAGTAAAAGAAGATGATTTTTTTACTTTATTTTCTCTATTCTTTTTCCTCTTCCTCCTCCATGTTTTGCTCTTATTTTTCCTCTATGCAGCTCCTTCTTCCAACCATTCTTGCCCAACATCCATCGAGTGCCTAGCTTCATCACCCTACATGTTGCAACCTACTTCTAGCCGATCAAAACTTGGCCAAATTACCTCCCACTAACCAAGACATCATCACAGTGACTCTAAGCTGCTACCGTTGCCTTCTAGTAGCTTCTGCCATATCTCGGCCAGATAGTGCTACCCTAGCCTTATGTCAGCCATTAGCATCTGACCACTGCCTAGCTCCAACATAAGCATGCACCCAGCAGGCCATCAACAATGCACGCCATTGTTTGCTCAACCTGCACACTGTGCAAACCCTCTACCAGCCTCCACACTACATCTATGATGCTTGCCCCATCCTGTTGCTAGCCCAATCTCTTCCCTATGCCCACACGAGCTACTGAGCTTGATGCTAGCCCAAAGCTCCTCCAACATGATGAATTAAAGGAGAATCAGGCCCGCCAAAATCAAACTAGCCTTCAGGCTAGCCAAAACTAGGCAAGCCTTCGAACAGCCAAATTAGGCTAGTCTTTGGGCCAACTGCATCTATAGGTTAGCCTTCAGGCCCATCAAATCAGGCTTATCCTCTCAAGCTCATGTCCCTAGACTAGCCTTCAAGCTTGTCAATATTTTGCTAGCCTTTGGGCTTGTTGAATCAAGCTAGTTCTCGGGGTTGCAACCATAGGCTAGACTTTGGGCCCGTCAAAACTAGGCTAACCATCAGAGCTACCAAAACTAGGCCAGCCTTTAGACTTGCCAAAATCAGGCTAGTCTTTAGGCTTTCCAAAATTAGGTCAGATTTTAGGCCCAACAAAGCTAAGCCTATCTATGGGCCAACCAAAATCAAGTCAACCTTTAGACCCACCAAAAACTAGGCTAGCCTTCTAACTTGTCAAAATTAGGCCAGCCTTCATGCTCACCAAAACCATGCAACCCTTGAGGCCTGTCACATCCATAGGCTAGTCTTTAGGCCTACCAAATTAGATCAACCTTTAGGCCCGTCAAATCAAGCTAGCGCTCAGGCTCCCATCCCTCGGCTAGCCTTCAAGCCTGTCGAATTAAGACTGCCTTTAGGCTTGCAACTTTAGGCTAGTCTTTGGGCCCCTACACCTAAGTCAACCTTTAGTCTCGTACTTAAGTCAGCCTTCAAGCTCACACCTAAGCCAATCTTCAGGCTTGCATTCAATCCAACTTTTAAGCTCACACATTCAAGCTAGTCTTTAGACTTGTACTTCTAAGTTAGTTTTCAGACTTACACATCTAAAGTTAGCCTATGGGCTTGTCCAAAGTTATCATAATAGTTTGAGGGCCCTCGAATCAAATTGAACTCAATGAACAGAACTAAAATGACTCAAGTAGATCACCAAATGAACCTAAATTAATCAACTAGATGAACTGAAACTCAAGTTGAACTGGACCAAAATCCAAGTTAATCTAAACCAAATCATTTTAGACTTAACCCCAATTAGGTTCAAATTGAGTCAATATAAAAGTAAATCAAGTTCAAAATAAACCCAAATTGGGTCAATCCATATTCGAATCAAACCCTAATTTAGTTAAATCAAGCCCAAACTGAAACCTAATCGGGTCAAATTGAATTCAAATTCCAACAAAAGCTTGGTTGAAATTGAACTAGAACCAGGTAGTGCCATAACCAAAATCAAGCTGAACCTAAATCAACTTGAACTTTGAAACCATGTTCATTAAGGTTCAAACCCAAATCCATTAACGGGTTGAGCTTAGATCCAATAAGAACCTAATCAGGGTTAGATCCAAGATCCATTAGTAATTCATCAAGAACCCAAAGGATCAATATCCATTAAGGTTCCATCAAGAAACTAATAATGGCCAGATCTAAGATCCATTAAGCATCCAATAAGGGTCTAACATAAAGTAAATCCAACTCACGTCAATTCAAACTGGGCTCGAATCAAAAAATCAAGTTTTGAAGATTGAAGTGAATCAAATCAGGCTTAAACCAAAATGAGGTTTGAGCTCCAAAGCAAACCAAATTAGATTTAAACCAAAATCAAGTCAAGACTAGTCAATAACTATCTCAAAGCCATCGAAGACACCTCAAATTCAATCAACAACACCCATAAGAGGTCACCAATTATTAAATCAAATCAAACTAAAGGTAGACTTCAACTCACTTAGTCAGTTAGCTAGGTACCTTATTGAAAGGAAATTATTGCTAAAACCTTATTGACTCATGGAAACACTTCACAATTAATAATGTTATTGCTAATATCTTATTGGCTAATGAAAATACTTCAAATCATATAAATTAAACTAAAAGTAGGCTTAAACTCACTTAGTTAGTCAGCCAACACCTTTTTCAAATGAAGCTATCACTTATATCTTATTGGCTATGGAAACGCTTCAAACCTTAAAATTATTGCTAATACTTTATTAGCAAATGAAAAACACCTCAAACCATGCAAATTAAACTAAAGGCAGATTTGGACTCGCTTTTATCAGTTAGACAAATGCCTTCTTCCTATGAAGATATTGCCAATATCTTATTGGCTAACGGAAATAGTTTAAACTAAATGAAGTTATTGTCATTGCCTCATTGGTTAATGAAAACACTTCAAGTCAAATGGAGTTAATCACTAATGCCACCAACCTAATGAAAAAAACTTCAAACTAAGATGGAGTTATTGCAAATGCCACAAGGCAAATAGAAATACTTCAACTTCAAGAGGTTATCACCAATCTCAAGCTATTGGAGGTATGTCAAACTCCTCATTCTCCTTTCATGTCCTGTTGGATGATGTGATCAACCAAATTATCAATACCCATCAAGGATCAAGTTAAGTCCCATTTGAGTCAAACTCCACATGGTCCAACATAGGAAGTGTGGTGATAGCACACGTCAAAGCTTCTTTCCTATTTCCTTTATCTTATTTCATATTCTTTTATGATTATGAATTTAAGTTCATTAAATTATAAAGTGAGGTATGTCCTTGCTTAAGCCATGTACCCTTTCTCTCAAATCAATCAAATTATGTTTTCTTCTTTTCTTTTTTGTCTCTATTCTTTTAGTTAGGTTTCTCATTCAAGAGGTCCCTAATAATTGTTAGGGCAATTAACAATAGGGTTTTGTGCCTATTGGAAGTCATGTTCTCACAATATCTAATTGCATATTTTAACCACCACATTTTTGATTTGTTGTTTTAAGATTGCTTCTCAAGGTTTTTGATATCCCAGGTGATTAATTTTAGCTCCACAAATCCAAGCACATCTAGTGGGACACGACGTCTCCTTCATGTAGAAAAACCAAGTTAATATAGTCACATGTCCAAAGAAGAAAAATTGAAAGCTAATGATTAATTTTCAATTACATGAAAAGAAGAATGGCATCATAAAGTAATCCTTTTGTCCCAATCTACACCATCATCCTCAGTGAATGGTTTGCAACATACTTCATCAACCAACAATCATCGAAGGGGCAACTAGAGTCTGCATAATTCTGGATCAACTCCTCAGCTGCTATTCAGGGGACAAAGATCTCCCATTCACGAGGTAAAGGCCTCCCATGCTGGGGACAAAAATCGTTCTGTGGGATTGAAATTGACCACTTGAGATAGCGAAAACATCAAGGAGCAATCTCGAAATGACAGATCAAAATGTGGTGATTGAATGTGCAATTAGGAGTTGCGAGAATATAACTTCCAGTAGGTGCCTTATTGTTAATTACCTAAAAATTGTTAAGAATCTCCTAAAGTGATAAATCTAGCTAATAAAATAAAAATAGGAAAGAAAAGAAGAAAATATTATTGATTAATTTAAAGAAGGGATGCATGGGTTAAATAAGAGCATGCCCTTAATTTACATTTTAATTGCTATGAATGCTTAAATAACATGAAATAAAAGAAGGAAAATGGGAAGAGTTTAATGTTTACTAATGCCCTTCTCTCGCATGTTGAACCATGCAGACTCTGACTCATATTCTAATTTGATCCTTCAGGGATGTTGATGACTTGATTTAGTGGTGTCATTCGAGGGGACATGGGAGGCAATGAAGGAGTTTGAAGTGTCTAACTTTGTTGGATGATGTTACTAATGACTTATCAAGATTAGCCTAAGGTGTTTCTAATAGCTTTGAGATTTAATAATAACTTTGTGATTTGAAGTATTTCTATTAGCTAATGAGATATCGGTAATAACTTCACAGTTTGAACTGTTTCTGTTAGTCGATAAGGCATTGGTGGTAACTTCATAGTTTGAAGTATTTTCGTTAGCCAATGAAATATTAGCGATAACTTCATATTTTTAGTTATTTCCATTAGCTAATAAGACATTGACAATAACTTTAAATTTTGAAATGTTTCCATTAGCCAATAAGGCAATGCTGATAACTTCATAGTTTGAAGTATTTTCATTAACCAATAAAGTATTGGTGATAATGTCATTTAGTTTTCTAAAGTGTTTTCATAGCCAATAAGGCGTAGTTAATAACTTATTTGGTTTTGAAGTATTTCTATAGTCAATGAGACGTAAGCGATAACTTTCTTGATTTTTAAAGTATTTTCATAGCTAATGAGGTGCAGACAATAACTTTCTTTGGACAAGATACCTAGCTAACTGACTGAGTTCAAGCCTATCTTTAATTCATTTTGTATGATTTGAAGTATTTTCATTGGCTAATAAGGTGTAGGCAATAACTTCTTTAGTTTTTGAAGTGTTTCTATTAGCCAATAAGGCGCTGACGATAACTTTATGATTTGAAGTATTTCCATTAGCCAATAAGGTGTTGATAATAACTTTTTTGATTTAAAGTGTTTCTCTTAGCTAATAAGACATTGTTGATAATTTTTTGATTTTGAATTGTTTCCATGGCCAATAAGGTGTAAATGATAACTTTGTTTGAATAAGGCCTCTAGATAGTTAACTAAGTGAGTTTAAACCTGCCTTTAGTTCTATTTGCATGATTTGAAATACTTCTATTTGCCAATAAGGAGTTGGTGATAACTTCATAGTTTGAAGTTTTTTTATTAGCCAATGAGATGTAGACGATAATTTCATTTAAGTAAGGCATAATGGCTGATTAACTAAGTGAGTTTAGATTTATCTTAGTTCAATTTGATTTAATAATCGATAGTCTCTAAGGTGTGTTCTTGATTGAATTTAGAGTGTTGCCAATTTTATTTAGTTGGCTTAGCTCAGAAGGTTCATCGTCAAGGGCTTCTGGGGTTGAGTCACTTTGAAATGTGGCCAATGGCTTGACATGTATTATTGGTTGACTTTGTTTAAACAAGACATTAGATTAACTAACCAAGAAAGTTTAAGTATGCTTTTAATTTAGTCTAATATGAAGTTCAGATTTGGTTTAGCTTAAGTCTGATATGATTTAGATCAATATTTAGAACTTAATTTAGACTAAAGTTTGGTTTTGACTCAATTTGATATTCAAAACTTGATTATTCTCAAGTTTGATTTGATTCAATTCAATATTTAGAAATCAATTTCAATTCGAGTATGATTTGATTCAATTTGCATCATGTTTGACCTTGTGTTGGATCCTTATTGGATTCTTACTAGACTGTGGATCTAATCCATGATAGGTTCTTAATGGATCCTTAATGGATTTTCAATTTGACCCTTGATCTGTTCCTATTGGATTCTAGTTTAACCTAATAATGGGTTCAAGTTAAACTCATATTGGACCCTTATAGGGTTTGGGTTTGAACCCTAATGGACTTGAGTTTAAGTCCAAGTAGATTTATGTTCAACTAGGTTTTGGTTCAAACTCAACCTGGTTTTGGTTTGAATTTAAGTTCAATGTGACTTAATTTAGGTTTGGTTTGAACTTGATTTAACCCAAATAGGGTTTGATTCAAATTTAATTTGACCTAATTAAGTTTTGATATAAATTTGGTTTGACCTAATTAGGGTTTGATTCGAACTTTGTTCGACCCAATTAGAATTTGATTTGAATTTGACTAAACTCAATTAGGGTTTAGTTCAAGTTTTATTTGATTTTGGATTGCTTCATTTGAACCTTAGTTCGGATTAACTCAATTTGGATTTAGGCTCGGCTCGGTTTGAGTTTTAATTCATTAACTTGATTGAGTTAGGCCCATTTAGTAATTCATTTGAGTCAATATAGCTTTATTTATTCAATATGATTCAATCATTTTAATTTAATCAATTTAGTTTAATTTAATCACTTCTTCCTCCACGCTGCTCCAAATTCCCTCCTTCACTTGGCCGGGCCATGGTGGCTCGGGGTATTCCCACCCGGATCCCAACACAAACTTTGGCAGGTGGGCAATGGCGAGCTCGGGCGGAGTAGCAGCGTCTCAAAAGCAGGGTGCAGATGCAGAGGAAGGCAGGGAGCTTGGAGCACTAGCCGGCGAAGTTGGAGGAGAGGCAAGACCGGCGGCGGAGGCGAGCTCGAGGTGGAGCTCATGGAGGCAGGCTATCAGGAACAGATAGGCTCGGGAATGGGCTGTCAGCAATGGCAGAGCTTCAGGCAGGGGTTGGACTTCTTCGGTGGCTCAGGCAAGTGATGGCATAAGGCAGCTCCCGGTGAGGAGGGCATGAGCAGCGACAGTTCAGGTGGCGATGATGGAAGAAGGAGCGACAATGGCTGGTGGATTTTGTCGCAGGGACTGTTCATGGTGCATCGAAGACATGCCGGAGGGTGAACAGTCGTAGATGGCCTGCGATTGCTATGAGGAGGGAGCGAGATTCTGGAAGTTCTAGTGGTTGAGGGCACAGGGGAGCCACTGGGAGAGAAGATTGCTGGGTCTAGCCATATCCGGCTAAGCCGTTGGCAAGACGGGGAGTAGCAGGGACTCGGTAAAACACAGAAGGGGCAGGAGTTTGGAGAATAAAAAAAGAAATGCAAAGAAAGCTGAATGACAGGGAACTCTTTTATTCTTGGTGTTGATTTACTCTCTTCGTTGATCTCTTTCCTGATTAGCTCTGGATGATCCTTTCTAATCTCTCTTCTATTTTCACAGGAGTATGAAGAATTTATAGGGTCTCAAAAGATCCAATTGATTTGGAATAAATCTCATTTAAATTTGAATAGAGAATTTTATCTATTTATTTTGATGAGTTCTGTTTGGAATAGATGATTATGGATGTATTTATTTGAAATTGGATAAGCTTATAAATAGATATGAATAAGTTTATCTGATGTAGATGATATAATTTGAAAATTATAATTATTTTGGATATCAAATTTATAATGGGATATTTATTTTTCTAAAAAATTGGGATCAAATTATAATTTTGTGAATTTCTAGGGCCTTTTTACAAAAAAAATTTATTTATAAAATTTTAAAACTTTCGAGATTTTTTTAAATAAAGTTTGGACTTATTTATAAAGAAAAATTTTTGACAGATTTATTTGCGAAAAATTGGGATTTTAGAGATTTATTTGCGAATATAGACTTCTTGAGGGGTTTGTTCGCAAAGCATAAATCTCGTAAAGATCAAATTATAATTATTAATTTTTTAGGAACTTATTTGTAAACCCTAAATTTTGTGGATATTAATTTATAATTTTAGAATTTTATTAAATTTTTATGTAAATTTCATCCACGGACTTATTTGCAGAAAAAATCCGGTCAATGATTTTCTTGTAAGGATTTATTTGATGCAAAGATCTATTTGTAAAATTTTCATATTTTTTTATTTTAACCGAGATTTAAGATAAATTTTGGGTTTAATTTTAATTTACATATTTGGCCTACTTAGTCCACTTTAGTTTGAGCTCAAATTTCTTAATAATTTAGATATAAATTAAGCTCAATTTTTGGTCAAATTTGATTATGATTAAGACTCAATTAAGACCCGCACTTGAGTTATAATTTAGTAGTATACAAGTTTTAATTTTGACCATATTTTAATTAAATTTGATTGTAGCAAAAAATCACCCAAACACATCCATTCAGAGTGCAAGGACCAAGTCTATCTAGAGGGGGCAAACACTAAGATTACCTAAGAGATAAAAGCTGAGTCGTCCAGGAACAAAAACCTCCCATTTAGGAAGCAAGGTCCAACCTATTTAAAGGAGGTAAGATAAAATACCATTATATCAAACCTTGGTAATAAAATAATAATCATTGTAGGAGCAATTGGATTCCATATCAGCCATCAACTATGTCCTACTTTATTCAATTCATGCATGGTGCTTTTGTTTTCACCAACATCATCACTGCTCATAACATTATTAATACTACCATTGATTCAATTATTACTCCACTTGTATAAATAAGCACCTTGCTTCTCACCCTGTGGGCAAAGATCAAGTCACACTAATGGTCCAAAGATGAAGTCCACCGAGGGGGCCAAAGCACAAGTCCAACGAGGGGACAAAGGTAGAGTTTACCTACTGGCAAAGGCCAAAATTTATTATGCTAAATCTCAATAATGAAACAAAGGATTTATTATTACAAACCAAGGTATCAGTCTATCAAAGGTTAAGTAATAAGCAAAAGTCAGTTTTTGAACACTTACAACTTATCAAAGGAAGGACTAGTGAAGTGATCAGCCTACTTTGGGATGTCAGATTGAATTTGAAGCTATATTCTACAATTGTCACCTCTAACACCATAAGGACTTAAGGAGAACAACAAAAGAATACATGTTTAACCTTCTTCAACTGAGAAAGGAGCAATGTCATCTTCTAAAGTCAAAGTGATTAATGGATAAGGAAAAGATTACTTATGCCAAATCTGTAGTACAGAAGAGTCAAATGAATGCATGAGCTTTGAAAGCATAAAATAAAATAATATTTAGCTATGACAAAATGTCTAGTCACATCAATATTGACTGATCAAGTATGCATTCCATACTTTTCAAGGCAAAATATAAAAAAAAAAATACATGAAAGAAACATAAAACAAAAAAATTCAGTAGATAGGTCAATTACCTTTTATCTTAGAGATAAGGTCTTTGAAAGAAGAAAGGAAAATGTTCAAAGATAAGAATAGTCGATGATAAAATATGGTGGAGTTGAAATTTTTGCACCTCCCTCACCCACTAACGCCCTAAGTTAACTTTAGGAGTACAAGCCTGGAAATAAGGTGATCAATATGCAAGTAACTAAAATCCTATTAGGAAAGTTGATTCAAGGATAAAGGTACTAGGATCGAAAGATAACCTCTCAGAAATCTCCTCCTAGAGGCAATAATAGATCATCCCCCTAGAAAAAAGGAACAAAGCGAAGCCCCGAATGGATAAATCTCATATAAAAAATCAAACCCAAAAAGGCAGGCTTAAAGAGTAAGAACCGGTTGGTATCTGCAATCTTTCAAACCTTGGATCCTTAAAAGAAGAATGATATTACTAAATAAAAAAAGATGAAAATAAAAATAAAAAATAGAAAAATAAAAAGGGGAGAAAATTAGATCTCATGCCAAAATTAGGAGGATTGTTCCAACCTCATCTCTATGTATTATCGATACAAAAAAACACCCAAAGAGTAAGTATGATTGACATTTGCAGGTGTGTAAACCTTGGAAGTTGAGGTTAACAAGCATCTGAGATCAAAGCCAATATCAAAGAAGCAATTAACTGATAAAAATATGGTGAAAGTAGCGAGTCACTAGAAAATAGGTTTTTGAAGAAAATATTACATTAGGGAAAAAATATAAGAGGATGCTGATTAGTGACCTACCAACTTTTGAGACCAAAATCATCCTTAAACTTCAACAGACCTAGTCAAGTAGAAGCCTTAATGGAAAATGAAAAAAAATCACCTGTCTACCAAAATATTTTCAAAATAATAAATCTCTAGAAATTTTTCTTTTAAAAATAAAATAAGTATAAATACATATGCTCCACATCCGTTGCTTTTTAGTATCAGAATTAAAAAAAAGAGAATACATCACTTTATAAGGTTATTTCTCTCAAAGCTCATGCACCAATCTGGCATTATAGAATATGAAATGTCAACATGAAATACTACAGTTTGACAAGCACTAGTCTAGGCATTTGTTCCCTAATTTAGCTGACTGCTACAACTTTTCCCACTCAAACATACTAATATGATACTGTAGAAGATGAGCTGTCAACTTGAGTTACTATTGCTTGACAAGCACTGATCAAGATATCTACTCACTGATCTAATTGATTGCTATAGTATGTCCTACCCCAACATGTCAATATGGTATTGTAGAAGATAAGTCCTATGAAGACAACAACTTGCTGCTTTATTCTTTGTCCTACCAAGACATGGTATAAATGATAAGGTGAAGAAACTTCAGGGTGGCCCTCAAGATAACCTTCTAAGCAATCAAAGGCATGATTGTACCAATTGGATAAGTCATCAGCTACTACTTAAAGTGATCAAGACTGGGAGCAACTCTTCCCCATTAGACCCTAATTTTGAGGCCACTCCAACAAAGGTCAACTTCTTTTCCTCCAATTGTTGTCAAGTGGTAGCCTTTCCATTATGGATGCAAGACTAACCAACTTGTAAAGGAAAAGTGGAACAACTTTTGATCAAAATAGAATGTTTTCCTTAAAAAAACATACAAAAGTGCAATACCTACAATTCAGTAGAATGGTACAAAATACAAGCAACGAGAATGGTGCATCATGCATGGACACTCTTTCGGAGGGTGTTCCCACATACTAGTAGTTGTGTGCAAAGCTGCACCAAACAACTTCTATCCTAACAAGCCAAAGTGGATAGAAGCCTACCTCCCTACCCATTACTCTACATAAAGGGAGGGAGGAAATGGCTTAAGGCCGGAGGAACTACCTTTTAGATGATCTTCCAGCATGTCCTCATAATTCCAAGATGAACCTCTAGCACACTCCATGCTACACACTCATCATCTTTATCTTCTATCTCCTTACTGCTCGAAGGAGCAGTACAAGCCACCTTATTAGATTCATAATATAAAGAAAAAGGAAGACTAAGAGAAAAAAATCTCAAGGCTATAGTTAAAATAAGAAACCATCCATACTTTTCCTTTCATAGTTATATGAGGCATTATACTTTAAAGAGTCACACTAGAATACAAAGGGCTATTTCTTGAAAATGTGTCTTAAAAGGCCATCATGCCACTCGTAGCATGCCATGGGCCTAGTTTGACCATCACAAAGTACAAAGGATGAAATGTAGTTATAAAGTGATTTGGACTTCCCCAAAAATATTTATTATCTAGAAAAGGGAACCTTGATGGATGTCATCCCCTAGTAGCAAAAATGTCAATCAATGCCACACACCCTCAACAAAGCCATCAATAAGGCGGAAGCCCAGACCACTCAAAGCAATCAGTTATAAGATTCAACTGCCACATCATCTCTCAGAACACAAACATCAATAGTTCTACCATATCTGCAAACCTCAATAGTTTCGCTATATCATCATAAAGCAAAAAAGAAGACTTCAATAGTCTATCCTACCACATCACCAAGCTAGCAAATTTGTCGCATCACTTCCAAACTATCACCCAAGCAAGATCAATTTTGACTCCCCCATGTCTTAGTGTAATGCCTTGGCTATAAGTTCAAACAAGGAAAGTCAAGGGGCCCAATGATAGGGAGCTGTCCAGCAAACATGCCTTCAAATAGGTTTGACTCAACCCAGCATATGAAAGTAGTTGACTCAATTCAATAATACTTTAGAATTATACTATGCTAGATCAACATCTTTCCAACAATTCAAGCCCCAACAACTCAACCACAATTGCTCACAAGCTCCCAAAGCCCTTGTCATGTTATTAGCTTGGCATGCCTCTATGGCCACCATAAAATGCTCTTCGCTATAGGGAGATAATGTGCATCTACATCAATAGCAAATATCTCACTTAAAAAATTATATTTAATGGCATAATCTCAATCATGAAACCTTAGGGATGCATGTGAAGCCTCCAAAGCACCTCTCTCCAGCTATGAATATGGAGTGCCTCAATTTCAAGCTAACAAATATCTCTAGTAGTCTTTCATTGATAAGGAATTGCTCATAAGTCAACTCAGAGTTTATAAGCTTTGCTATCCATCTTCTCTAAGAAGCTTCTGCCTCTTTAGGTATAAAAGCCCAAGGCCAACTATTGGTAGGGGGTTGGTGTCATCTTGATATGTCTTTGCTTAGAGACTGCTTGGCAAATATATTTCATGCACTATAGTTGCATCTTCTTCTTTATAGAGGCCTTAAATAGCTTAAGTACCACCACCACAACTATGTCACATTTCCATGTTAGTTGGTTCTCACAAAATGCACTAGGCCCCTCCATAAGCCATAGGCCCCTTATAAGCCCTACACCCCTCATAGCACTAGACTAACATAAACTATGATAAGTTTAAGCACCAATATTGAATATTTTTACATTAGAGATCTATCTTTACTTAAGCATTCGAGGCTCTTCATTGGAGGCAACACCTTAGCACAAACTTCTTACAGGATGCTAGTAGAAGTCTATGTAGCCATTTCTAGAGCATGAACTAGTAAACATAACAACCGAACCATCAGCATTTCATCCTTGAGTTTTGCATCTACCTTTAAAATGGAATCAGCCTGGGTGCACTTCTTTACCCTTCCATACCCAACAAAGGATTGAACCCTCATCATGTCTAGTTTCATGCTCTATCAGCAAGTCTAACAACATTCCTAAAGTTTAGAAAGATTGGTTTGGCTGAAGCATGGCTTCAGTAGGCTCCTATACCTATCTATGTTACAATAATTATGCTTCCATTGAGATCCTCTTACCACTCTTCAGTGATATTTAGCTTGAGATCATGCTATTTTATAGATGTATTAAGCCAGGATAAGCATTAGGGTGCAGTATCTTTTATGAGCTAACTCCTTGTAGGAGTCCACCACAAAGGTTGCCAGAGCCTCTCCATAGGCCCAGCCATGACAACAATGCCTCCACAACACCTACCTTGGCTAGGTGTTCCTCTTGCAAGTTAGTCACAAACCTAGGCTAAACCCTGCTCAAGGGTTGAAGAGAATTGAGAGATCTGGTGGAGAATTTAGTTTCTTGGTCTGAGTTTAATCAGCTAATGATAGAGGTCCATGCCATTAGCTAAGTTGTCAAAGACCAACAACATCTATCGGAGCTCATCCTTACATATTAGCACTTGCATCAATCAGTTAGCTAACTTGGAAATAAGAGAAACTCAACTACTAATCAAGTTGAGTCTCTAGATCATAGATTGGTGGGTGATGTTGCTAAAGTGTGGGCCCAAGATACTACTACTTGGAGAGATGACTCTCAAGGCAAGGATCTAAAAAGTCCATATAACATTATGTGAGGATACGAGTATCATAGGAAGGTAAGCAATGTGAAACATAACGAATTGCTACATTTGAATAGCCCTCTGCCAAAGAACTATGGGCCTAGTGAGCTAGAAAATTTGATTGTGGACATGCTAGAGTAGCAAATCCAAGGCACCATAAGCTTGTAGTTGACTCGCATAGTGAAATGAGTGCTCTAGCATGTAAGATCCTATCTAAAGCCCCATACCTAAAGATCGAAAAATTACCATGGGAAACCTATGATGGAACCCACAATCAGTTTGACCACATAAGCTCCTTTGGAAACAACATGCTATTACACAAAGTCACAGAAGTGGCCACGTGTAAAGTGTTCCCAACCACGCTACATAACCTAGCTAAAACTTGATTCTCCAACCTTACTAGAGGATTTATGATCAGGTTCCAAAATCTTGAACAAAAGTTATCATTGATGTCACCTCATTGGGACTCATCCATATTATTGGCAATTAAACAAAGTTAAGGAGAGAGTCTTTGAAGCTATCTAGCTTGCTTCAATGCAGCTAGTATACATGTAAATAATTTGGACAATTTGATCATCCTAGTTGTATCAATGAAAGGATTCCAAGCAGGAAGAGTTGCCTATAAAATGGCTAGAAGGCCATTCTCCAATCTTTTGGAGTTCATCAATCAAGTCCAGAAGCATATTAATGCTAAAAAGATGATGGATGCTCATAGAGAAGTTGGGTCTAAAACACAGAGAGACCAAAAAGAGGGAGACCATCCATAACCAAAAATGACCAAAACTATGTTATGGGATGGTTGAGTTAATTTCTTGGATTAGAGGACCGAGTTCCAAAATTATGCTCCTCTAAACTAACCACTTGTTGAGGTCCTATCTCAAATAGAGCATCAAGACTACTTGTGAAGACCTCCTAGAATTCGTCAAGACCAAAATGAGGTCAACACTTCAAGGTATTATAGATTTCATCATAACTATGGCCATGACACTGAGGAGTGAAGAAATTAACCTCAAGATGAAGATTGAAAGATTAATCAAGGAAGGACACTAAGATATTTGTGAGACATGGCAAGATGGAAAGCCAACCACATATACTCCCATCACCACCTCTCAAAGAGATGAAACCAAACAAGCAACCATCCCAAATAGGAACCAAAGCCCAGAATGCCCATTCAACCAATTAAAGGATACCTCACAATAGTCATGGTGGATTATGAAATAAGGAGTGAGAATTTGACTGAGAACAAAAGTCAAGCTCCTATTGGAGGTAGAAAACTAGCAAGAGGCAAAGAAAGAAATATCTAGGGACTCAGCTTTAGTTGTTTAGAACCTAAGAAATGCTACAATTCAGCATAATGATGCCCTAATAATTATGACTATGTTAGATGGCTACATGACTTGGTGTGCAATCGTAGACATGGGAGTGTCAGCCAACATTTATTTTCTATGGTATATGAGCAAACTAAATGTGACTAGCCATTACGGTGCCACATTGGGAGTTTCACAAGATTCTCAAGGGACTCATTAACCCTAAAAGGTGTAGTGAGGCCCCTCCTTACTATATGAAAGGGCAAGAGAAGCTCCACCATCTTCATAGACTTCTTAGTTAGGCAAGCAAGATTTCCACAAAATGCCATCTTGGGAAGGCCAACCTTGAATAGACTCCAAACTATGATCTCCACATATCACTTAGTGATGCAATTTCTGACAAAGCTCGAAATTGGTGACACTTATGGAGACCAAGATCTCATGTGACATTGTTATGTTGCTATTGGGAGGAAGAAAGTCTCAAGGGGAAAGGAGAAAATAGAAGACGAGACCCAAGAAGGTGCAAAAATAATAGAGTAGTTGACGAACATCTAGATGAAACCATGGGTTAGCTATCAAGCTAGAGACGAGCTCCTTGACATCATTATAGCTGAACTTTGAGAACTCTTATAGAACAACCAAGATGTTTGCTTGGTTGATAAATGACCATCCAAGGATTGATCCTTGAGTTGCAAAACACAAGCTATCTGTTACCTCAAATGTGAGTGGCATGTGCCACCACAAGGATTGTGTTATGGAACTCACAATCCAAGAGATGGGAGGGACATCTCCAACATCATTGTGTGTAAGGGCAGCACACAACATGCAATTTGACATGGGTAGGTGGCTCAGCACACTTTACACAATAAGGAGTTGCAGGGATAGTTAGTGTATGAAGCAGCACAATCTGGCATATGCACAACATGTGCAAGGTGGGCATGGACACTTGAATTGCAGAGAATAATTATAGCTCATAAGTGGACATGGTAATACCACACGGACTGTAGCAGGCAGCCATAACATATGTGGATATGGTGATGCTACATAGACTACAGGAAGTAGTCAAAGCACATTATGGACATGTTGATACTATTTGGTCTACAAGGAGTAGTTGAAGGAGATAGTGAGATGGCAATTACACACATGTGGACTCCAAAGAGTAGTTATGAATGTTGGCAACATCCATAGATGTATATTTATATGTGACCTAAACTTGGGAGAAACACATGAAATGAGTTGTGGTAACCCTTGTGTGCCCTTGGCTATTGTAAATCCTCTTTGTGAATAAAAGAGTTGAGAAATATTCTTATATATTGTCATGTGCTTGTTATCCATCCTTCATGGGCTTT
Source organism: Trichopus zeylanicus subsp. travancoricus (assembly GCA_005019695.1). Lineage (NCBI taxonomy): Eukaryota > Viridiplantae > Streptophyta > Magnoliopsida > Dioscoreales > Dioscoreaceae > Trichopus > Trichopus zeylanicus. The sequence continues at coordinate 1,361,003 of RXID01014226.1, forward strand.
TGTGTGAGCTAGCAAAATAAGTGTGGGGTACTTAATTGCCATCGTGTGGTGTGAATTCAAGTTAATAATTCACCCATGTGACACTATCCACGGTAGAAGGGGCAAATTTTGTAAAGTAGAAGAAGCACTAACTATTGTGATGTAAAGTAGAAGAAGCTCCAAAAAACCATTGTGGATAAGGTTTGAAAACTCTTGAAGGCTAGGTTTATGTAACAGGTTTTATTCCTAGATTGGCTAGCAAATGTTGAAATGGTGAAAAAGAGCAATGAAAAATAGAGAATGTGGTGGATTTCATTGAACCCAACAAAGGATGTCCAAAGAATAGCTACCTATTGCTCATAATTGACCAATTGGTGGATTCAACTTTAGGTCATCTACTCTTAAGCTTCCTTGATGCATTCCCAGGATGCCTCCAAATAAAAATGCATCTAGATGATGAAGAAAAGATATTTCATCAAAGGTCAAAAAATCTTTTGTTATGTAGTCATGCTTTGGGATGAAGAATGTTGTGACTACACCTCAAAGGATGGTGAACCAAGTGTTTAATATGTAGTTTGGAAGGAACATGGAAGCATACATGGATGATATACTAGCAAAGAGCATCCATTGCTTGGATCACATAGAAAACTTATAAGAAACATTCAACATCATTTGTAGATACCAGATAAAGTTGAATTTGAAGAAGTGTGCCTTTAGAGTTACAGAAGGAAAATTCTTGGGATACATGGTCTCAAAAAGAGGAATTGAAGCTAACCATGAGAAAATCAAGGTTGTGCTCAAAATAAGATCCCCTACCTCAGTCAAAGAGTTGCAGCACCTCTCAAGGAGACCTACAACTCTCAGCCACTTCCCATCATAATCTAGAGAAAAATGCTTGTCTTTTTTCAAATCACTTAGGAGGAAGCAAAACTTTGAAGAGGTGATGCCTATGAGCAAGCTTTTGAGGTCTTGAATAGGTACTTAGTGACTGCACCACTGCTTGTAAATCTGAACAACCATAAAGCCCTCTATCTCTACATCTCAACTAGAGACAATGCTATGCAATCAGTTCTAGTGATCAACCAGGATGGCAAACCATACCATGTGTACTACATCAGCCACATGCTAATTTGAGTTGAGGTTCGACATTCCATCATGGAAAAATTGGCCTTTACACTTATCATATCCTCTAGCAAGCTTTGCCTATACTTTCAGGCCTATGTTGTCCATGTCTTGATGAGTTTCCCACTCTATAAAGCCCCTATAGAAGCCTGAGAGCTCTAGGCAATTACTCAAATAGACAATAGAGCTTTGTTAATTTGATATACATTTCAAATCTGAGGTAGAAATAAAGGCCCAAGCCTTAGCTGAGTTCTTTATTAAGGTTGGAATATCATATCAAGATGAAGATGAAGCTCCATTGTTGAAGGTTATAGATTCTTATGTGAAATGGAAAGTGTTGTCAAGCAATGATAATTAGGCTAGATAGAATGTAGTTGAGTATTCCTTGAAGTTTGACGTCAAAACCTCGAATAATGTAGTCAAATATGAAGCAATATTGTTGGGACTTTAGGTCACCTGAGCTACAAGAGCTCTGTAGCTTGAGGTTCTTTCATACTCACAGCTCATGTCAAGCCAAATTAATGGGCTTGACAAAGTCTAGGATGCAACTATGGAAGAGTATCTATCAGCATTTGAGTATATAACAATTCCATGAATCCCATGTCAAGAGTGTAACCACCCACTATCCACATGTAACCACCCACTATCCACGTGTAACCACTCCTATCTACATGTAATCACCCACGATCCACATGTAACCACCCACTATCCACAATCCTAACAACCAGTTGATTAAAACCTGAAAACAAATCAACATTCATTCTTTACAAAAAGATAACACTGAACTCTCTGGGATCGAGAGCCAGTTTGAAGGTAAAGAGAGTCAAGGAATGATTATTGGGAAGGCTTACGGAGTGCCAAGAAGATTCGGGACGATCATCATCGAGATTCGAGATAGGTTGAGTTATTTTCATCCGTTCTCTCTTTGTCTCTATTCCTGAGACAAGTTCATGTTGAATAATTGGTAAACTTAGTGACCCTCATGATATTTAGGAGGATGATGATAACCTAGCTTTAAGCAAAACTTAGTAGAAATTAGATATGTCTAATTTTTGAAGTATTATATCAATATATATCATGTTTTGAGAATAGAGAGATTAGAGGGTTAGATTTGCAAAATTTCCAACTTTCTCTCTGATCAGCATCGGCTAATCACCGGCGACCAGTAGCGGGTAGCGTGCGGCTGCGCGGTTTGCTAGCATGCGGGGCAGCGGGCGGCGTGGACTGGACTATGCACCAGAGGACGAGGAGGCGCGAGGCTGCGCGGGCCGGAGTTCCGCCAGTGCGCGGGGTAGCGCGGATCTGACGACGACCGGAGGCGGCAGCTTTGCGGCGGTCGTGGCCCAGCAGAGGCGGCAGTGTGGCGGCGTGGCAACGACGGTGGTGGCAAATTAGGTTTAGGGTTTGAGGAGGAAGAAGGAGATTGGTTTTGGTTTTGGTTTAATTTAAAGTTGGTTTTGGTTTTGGTTTAGTTTAAAGTTGGTTTTGATATTGGTTTAGTTCAAAGTTGGTTTTGGTTTAGGTTTACTTTAAAGTCAATTTTGGTTTAGGTTTGGTTCAGAATTGGTTTTGGTTTAGATTCTGGTTTGAAATTGGTTTGGGTCGGGCTTTGAATTAATTGAACTAATAATAAGATAAATTGTTTAGATCAAATTAAGTAATCTGAATTCATGATTTGGTTCATTGAATTGAATCTGATTATTACGAATTGAAATTGAAATTTATTGAAGATTAAATTGGAGGAATTTAGTAAGATTGATTAAATTGATCGATAAATTGATTTGGGTCTGGAATAATTGATTTATGATTGTATTAAAATTTGATTTGGATACTTAAATCTCATTAGGAATGAATTTGTAAGATGAAATCAAAGTATAAATTATTTGGAAATCGACTAGATTGGTTATGATTTAGAAACTCGAAGGACTAATTTATGAATTAAATTGTATTGGGGACTTTTGTGAAAAATATACTGTAAGGATTAAATTTGGAATTATTAAGGACTTGTGTGATAAATTCCAGGATTAATGGCTGATGATGTTAATCTAATAATTTTGAGGTCCATAATGTAAAATTGATGGAAATTATTTATCTTGATGATGGAGTTGTAATTTGGAATGATATAGGGGCTAAATTGCATATACACATTTGAACAGTCATAACTTTCTCATTTGAGATCCGATTTTGATGGTCTAGGAGTCTTTGGACTCGATTTTTCATGTTGATTCTATTAGTGGTCTCAAATCCTTCTTTCTAATGATATCTTCTAGCTAATTAGTCTGATTTGTGATCGAGTCGACTCGTTTCTATCATTTGGTAATCTTGACTCGATATTTATTGTGGCCGAGCCTTTGGTATTTTGAGAGACGTATGCAGTGGGACTTTTTTAACTTGTACTAGTCAGTGATTTCCTACTTCAGTACGAGATTAGTAAGACTGTCAGACGTGATACTAGTCGATCTCCTGAGTTGTAGGGGACGTGATCCGTTGTGTGATTAAACGGAATCATCATTCCATCAGCAGTTAAGAGTGCAGCGTGGTATGACTCTACTTGGTAGGGGGTCCAACCACACCCATATACTGATTTATGTGTAGATTGGTTCGACTCTGCTTGGTGAGGGGTGCGACCATCTCCGTAATATCTGTAGGGGAGTCTATAGTCACTGTCCCTAACCATTGGCTATCGTGGATGTGATATCTTTGTTGATTCATTCCTTGCTGTGGATGTTGGTTTATCTAATCGTCATTATCGTTGTATTATTTTTGATGATTCTGTTGTTAATTTTATTGTTGTCTCCTAAATATTGATCTCTGCTACTGTAGAGGAGGTAACTCCCTACTGAGCATCTTTGGCTCACTCTTTAATTGTTCCCATCCATAGGAGAGTAGCAATTAGGCACAGGTGGCTATAGTAGTAGTGAGTACGTGAGCGACTACACTTGGAGCTGCTTTATTTACATGTTATTTTATTTTTATGAATGAGAATCCTTTTGAGGACTTTGAGTATTTCTAGTTAGATCACTTTTCGCTATGTTATATGGACTATATTTGTATCGATGTAATAAATCTTAATTCTATGTATTCTGTAAATCTTTTATATGCATGTTGTCCACTTGTGTTGTGGTTCAATCGGACATGACAGGGGTGTTACAAAGAGAATATGGAAACAAATTTGCTAGCCCAACTTGCATCCTGTAACTCATCCCAGATGAGCTCTTACTATGTACATAGAGATCTTGAACAATGTGAATTCCAAAATTACTAAAAAAATTTCCACTTCAACTCAAGAGTCAAGATGGATAGATCAATTTATAGTGTAACTCACCAATGGGAAGCTACCCATTGATCACTCTAAAGCTTGGAAAATTCAACACCTCTTGCTAAACTTCATTTTGCAAGATAGAAAGCTTTACAAAAGGCTCCTCATATGCTTGCCTCTCAAATGCTCAAGTACCTTCCAAGACAAGATATGCACTACAAGAAGTGTATAACGGGATATGTCGAAGTCATATAGGAGGCCACACCTTAATGCACAAGCTATAGGAGGCTAAATGATCAAAGAAACTTTAGAGTACACAATTAGCTGTGAGAAATGTCAAATCCATGCTCCATTTCATCGAGCCTCATTTATTGAGTTCCATTGAACCCAATATCTATGGCCCCTTGATTAATGGGGATGGATATACTAGGTCCCTTCCCACCAACCTTAAATAAAGGAAATTTTTGATAATGGCTATTGACTACTTCACAAAATGAGTTGAAGTTGAGGCTCTTGTCCCCATCACTAAGCACAAAGTTAGAGAATTCTTCCTGTAGTTATATGCAAATTTGGGGTGCCATGGACAGTGGTGATTAACAATGGCAAACAATTTAACAAAAAGAGGTTTTAGGAACTCTATCAAAATTTGTCATCTCTATGGAAGTTTAGCTACTGACACCACAAGTTCAAGCTTACAACTCAAAAACCAATGAGTCTGAGCTACGGGCAGAAAAAGACTTGTTGCTAGAAGAATGGGAATAGCCCAGAATCCGAGTAGTGGCATATCCATAGTGTGTAACTTTTCACTAGAACAATTATGCTCACAAATCTAAAATTGATGTGACCAATTGAGTCACTAGGAAGCTCTCCTTAAATTGGGAAGGACCTACAAGCTCAAGCAAGTAGATGACAACATCTTGCCTAGAACATGGCCAGTAGATAACTTACATAAATTTTACTTCATTAGTTTTCTTTGCTATTAACTTCCATTTAGTAGTGCTATCCAAGCTTTAGAAGGTTGACTGAATTTTTTGTCACAAGTTTAGCACTCAACCATAGAATATGGTTACAAGTTCTATGTTGACCCATGTATCCCAGTTACAAATTCAACACTTGATCGAGAGAGAAGATTAGTTACAAGCTTAGTACTTGACCAAGGAAGAAGATTGGTTACACTTAACCAAGGGGAAAACCTAGTTACATGTTCAACAATGGACCGAGAAGAACCTAGGGTACATGTTCAACACTCGACTATGGAACTGTGTTTGCCCCCAAAGCCTAGTTACAAATTCAACACATAACTGTGAAATATGGTTACAAGCACCATGCTTGATCTCTGAAGTCTGATTGCAAGTTCAACTTTGGACTCTGAAGTCTAGTTATAAGTTCAACACTTGACTAAAGAATATAGTTACAAGCTTTGTATTTGACCCCCAGATTTTGAATATAAGTTTAGCACTTGATCGAGGAATATTGGTACAAGTTTTGTGCTTGACCCCAAATTCTAGTTGCAAATCTTGCACTTGACTAAGGGAGATTACCATAATGGTTCCCAATAATTCCACTAGTCTAAATTCGAGAGACTGCTACAATTCCAAGTTTTGAGAACTTGGACACAAGGATGATTCAAAAAAATGCAAAAGCTGAAGCTTGGTAAATGTAGGCCAAGATCCTGGATCTTAGATTCAAGGCTTCGTCAAGGCTAAGCCATTTGAGAAGCCAAAACTCAGTTAGTGCAGACCAAGATTTAGAAACAAAGGCAAGGCTTATGGTTGAGTCAATACTTGTACAAATCCACAACATTCTTCATAAAAATAAGAATTGAGAAAAAACTTTGTATGATAAAGGAAAGATCTCTTCAGTAATAGGCAATGTTCATTAAACAAAAGTGCTCTGAAGGGCTATTAAAAAATGGTGTGCTAAGTCTCAAGACAATGATGTTACAAAAATGAGAACCAACAACAAAAAAAAATTACAAGGTCTAAACTTCAGCAATCTCCATTAGTGGTTTGCTTTTAGGCGTCCTTTGAGCCCATAGCTGCATCTTCAAAGCTGGGCTCCACCACAAAGATTAGAGTCGGGGAAGAAGAGCTCAGTCAAGGGGAAAGGAAAGATACTTGTATGATAAATGAAGGATCTTTTCATTAAAAATATTTTGTATCTTAGTTAAAATTGAATTGTTTTAGCTGGCATTAAATTGATTGAGACTGATTTTTAATGCTGATTATCTATGTTATTTGACTATTTTTTTATGAGTTATTTTTTCTTTCTACCAGCAACTAAAACATAACTCAAGGAATCTAATGTGTTAACAGGCATATTGAGCCAAATCCAAAGGCCATGATCAACTGAAAAATGACTTAGACCAAAATCAAAACCCATCAACATCAGTGCGTCTTCTCACACCCTGGCTAGACAAGGCCCAAAAGGACCAAGCTACTCAGCTTGGCACACCAAGTAGGTTCCCTGAAATGCCCTAGATTATCTCACCCGATAGTCACATAGTTATCCTCAGAGACCGGGTTAAATTACCCCTCAAATCATATAAGAAGGAGACCAAAGCATTGAGATAAAGGATTCCCTTCAATTCTCTTCACTCTACACTTAAAGAGACGAAGACATTGAATTGAGTGTCAAAATATCCTCCCTCAGTAATTACTGAGTGGGTAGTTTTCTTGTCTCTATGTAGGTTTGGATCAGCTGGAGATGAGTGGAAGGATCCTCCTCAACTAGAACCAAGTGGATATAATATTTTGTGCTTTCATTGAGACTCATCATAATACTCAATCTCTAGATAGTCAACCACGACCATGCCACCAAGATAGTAGTGTCTGGGGAAGCAAGCGATGATGGGTGCATCAAAGTAGATGGTGTCATAATAGGGCACCTTAGGAGATGCTCCAAGCCCTCATTATTAGGTTGCACAAACCTCGCTAGAGCCTAGCTCTCCTCGACAGAGCCCTAGTCAACCTGAGCCAATGCAAGGGGACCAAAATGATGAGTTAGTCTTCAGAGTTGAATTTGCTCAATTGGTAGCTGAGATCCATGTCCTTGCCCAATTCATGAAGATCCAGTCCTAGATGGTGCAAATGCCTATGCCAACCTACCAACACCTACATCCTCATGAGCATGGCGAACCTACCTAAAGAAGATAGGTAAGGGCGGCAGATGTGAGAGACCACCTAAGCCACATTGAGAACTAGTAGGTACTAGGTACTTTAGCCTAGCTTAGGAGTCAAGCCTAAGCCAATGCATTGGATAAAATCTATGAGTTGTCCATGAAGATGGGTACTGACACTACCTAGGTGACAGTATGGAATGCTAAAGACATCAAGAAATGCATTGTGTAGATGGTGGATAACAGACATTGAAGCTTAGTAGAGCCCAAGTTAGTGCTAAATGGCATAATGAATGCACTGAGCACACAACTCTTAGGTGAGCCCCTACAACTAAAGTTTTGACAACTACACTAGGAGCCATATAATGGGCATAGATACCCTTTGGATTACATTGAGTCCTTCAAAAATAGTATGATATTGCATGGGGCTACAAATAGCACCATGTGCAAGGTATTCCTTGCCATGCTTCAAGGCTTAGTGCAAACTTGGTTTTCTAGCCCGCCGGTGCAGTCCGTAACAAGCTTCACTGATCTGGAGTGCAAATTTGTGAACTAGTTCATTTCTCTCATCCTGAGGCATTGCAATTTATCTATATTACTGGCAATACTCAAGCCAAAGGGGAGAGTATCATAGATTATCTTTCTCGATCTAACATCACCCGAATAAAATTTAATGACCAAGAGAGTTTAAGTGTGTTAACAATCGCAATGAATGATTTGAGGGCTAACATGGTCCCCTATGAAATGGCACAGTGACCGCCACAAACATTCATTGATTTCATAGAGCAAGTTTTCAAGAATATTGATGCTATGTAGATGATGATGGAAACCCAATGAGAGGCTAGTGGGCTTTGAGTTAAGAAGGAGAGGAAAGAGCTATGCCAACTCGAGTTAAAGAGGCTAAAGGTAAAATAGTGGGATTGTAGAGTAGAATTCTAAAGTTACACACCACTCAATCACCCATGCACTGAAATATTGGTGTAAACTAAGGATCATGATCATCTACAAAAGTCATCACAAATTTGCCAAGGGTGGGGAAAGCTGGACACTTTCAAGTACTATAGGTATCACAAGGACTATGACCATGATATAGAGTGTATGAACTTGAAGTTTGAAATTGAGCACCTTATCCATGAAGGTCACTTGGTGAGATTTGTATGAATAAAAGAGTGAGATCATACAAGGAGAGCGGATAATCCAATAAAGGTCAATAATAGCAATAGTGGCAATAATGAGTTATCACCAACTCCACCAGCATAGGTAATCAAAGGCACCGTGCAATGATTTAGGAGGAGATGCATCAAGACAATAGTCATCCTATCACACTGAAATAGTAAGCTTGGGCACAAGAGCAGGTGAAGCATCTGAAGGACAAAGTGCAATGTGAGGATGTATGGACCCTAAACAAGGGCCCAAAGCAATGAGACAAAGCCTTGGTCTTGATCCTTATTTTGGATGGATATAGGGTGCTACTAGATATGGAAGCATCTATAAACATTCTATTCACCAAAGCCTATGACCAAATGAAGTGCGACCAACCCTTGCATCCCTATCAAAGGAGGCTAATGGCTGTATAGGGGATTTACTAAATTCAAAGGGAGTAGTGAGGCTACTCACGACTACCATCAAAGGCTAGAGAAGCTTTACATTCTTAAGCAACTTTGTTGTAGTGCAAACTTGGTCCTTGTACAATACAATCCTAGGCATACCAACTCTTAACAAACTACACGCAATGGTCTCTATCTACCACTTGCTCCTTCAGTTACCTATGAAATTCAAAATTGGGGAGGTGTGGTGAGACAAAGACATGTCCTACCACTGCTATGCCACTTATTTGGAAGAGAAAAGGAGGTTGAAGGAGAAGGAAAAGGTGGAGTGCAAACCTCAAAGTAGACTTGAGGTGTCGAGTAGATGATAAGCATAACCTTGGATGAAGCGAAGGGTCAAATCATCAAGGTGGGAACTGAGATGCTAGAGCCATTGCTTGCAAACTTTGGAATGTGTTGTGCAACAACTCATGTTTACTTGGACAATGAAGGCTTTTCCAAGGATAAAGCCCCATGTGGCACAACACAAGCTTGCAGTACTTGCAAATATGAAACTAGTGAAGTAGAAGAAATGACACTTCGCACCCAGCACCTAAGGATAGTAGTGGACAAAGTAGTGAAGCTACTCAAGGGCAAGTTCATTTAGAAGGTGCAATACCTAAAATAATTGGCAAATGTGGCAATGGTAAAGAAAAGCAACAAAAAGTGTAGGATTTGTGTGGACTTCACATACTTCAACAAAATTTATCTAAAGGATAGCTATCCTCTTCCAAGCATGGGATTAATTGGCGGACTAGACTGCTAAGCACCAATTACTATGCTTTCTGGATGCCTTATTGGGATATCATAAAATTAGGATGAGCCGCAAAGATGAAGACAAAACCCCTTTCATAATAGACCAAGGAACATTTTTCTACATAGCCATGTTGTTTGGATTGAAGAACATTTGAGCTATGTACTAGAAAATGATTGATCAAGTATTTAGGCACCAACTCAAGAGGAACATGGAGGCATACATTATGATATGTTGATAAAGAGCATATAAGGTCTTAACCATGTTTTGCATTTGTAGGAAACCTTTGACATGCTTCGAAGATACCATATGCAGTTGTAACCCAAAAAAACTATATTTTTTGTGAGTGTTGGCTGGAAAGTTCCTTGGATACCTTATTTTAGAAAGGAAAATTGAGACTAACTCACAAAAAATTCAAGAAATTTTGGAGATGAGGTTCTCAATCTTAGTAAAGGAAGTGGAGAGGCCAACTAGGTGAATTGCCATGCTTAGCCACTTCCTCTTTAGGTCAAGTGAGAAGTGTCTACCATTCTTCAAGGCTTTGAAGAAAAGAGAGCCATTTGGATGGAGCGGAGAATGCAAAAGCTCCTTCAAAGAGATAATTCATACCTCACCTCTCCACCCTTGCTAGTGAAACATGCTCATAGGGAGAGTCTGCATTTATATATTGCAGCAAGTAGCATGTTGGTCAGTTTGATTTTAGTGAGCAATCAAGAAGGGAAACAACCCCTAGTATACTATGTGAGTCACATTCTCACTAGCATAAAGGTTTGACATCATCCAATGGAGAACTTGGCTTACATGGTCAACTTATCATCCCAAAAGTTGAGGCCCTACTTCCAAGTGCATATAGTGATTGTCCAAACTAACTTTCCACTTCATTTGTCCCTCCAAAAACCCAAGAGCTCAAGAAGGATGATTAGGTGGGCCATGGAATTGATCATGTTTAACATCCAATTTGAGGTTAGAACTGCCATCAAAGCCCAAGGGTTGGCAAACTTCATTATGGAGCTTGGTTCCACAGAAGCACCTAAAACATAAGTGATGGTCTAGAAGGTGTATGAGGACAAATCATCTCGAGAAGCAGGGACAATATTAATAAGACTAGAATGGGAGACACACAAGTATTCCCTTAGTTTTAAGTTCAAGACATTGAACAATGTGGAAAAATATGAGGCAATGCTCGTTAGAATGAGGGTGGCACAAGCTATGGGAGCATAAAGGCTCTAGCTCTACAATGACCATAGCTTATCAGGAGTTAAGTCTTAGGGGCATATGAAGCTAAATACCCCTTAGTGGAGGAGTATCTTGTGGAGGTCCACCGAGCCCTACTAATGTTTAGCCTCATCAACATAGAACAATTTTCAAGGGAAGAGAATTGGGGAGCAGGCTCCCTAGCCTGACTCGGCTCAACCCTATCTAAAAAGAGGGAGTGAACAATCCATGTAGAGATACTCTAGACTTTAAGCTTAGGAACAACAATAGAAGATCACATGATGGAGCAAGAGCCAAGCTAGAAAGATGTGTACCTTGAGTATCTTACAATAGGAAAACTGTTGAATGATGAGGATGAGGTGTGAAAGATCCATAGGCTAACCTTGAACTTCATAGTTCAAGGGGGAGAATTGTATAAATAATCACTCACTTGCCCTTTCCTAAATTGACTTACTCCATTAGAAGTAGAGTATGCCCTTAGTGAGGTGCATGAGGGATTATGTAGGAGCCATGCATGCAGATGTTCCCTAGTGTACAAACTACTTCAACAAGACTACTACTCATTGAACATGGCAAGGGAACCACTTGAGGATACCTCGCATTGTGAGCAATGCCAAAAGCATGAACCCTTACATCACAAGCCTACCATCGAACTACAACATCTACAATCACCATGGCCTTTTGATCAATGGGGAATGGATATCCTTAGTCTGTTCCCACCAACCTCAGGATAATGAAAATTCTTGATGCATCAACTAGTGACAACCAAATTCAAGAGAATATTAGGCTAATTACCATGTCAAAGGCCAAGCTAGGTCGAATATCTTTCCTTCAAAAATAAGTGGGCTGGCCCAATGGAGTCCTAATTCAGCCTTTGTCTAATTTTAATATTCCTTGAAATTCTAGAAGCCTTTTGAAATTTCTAAGGATTTTTTAAACTGATTTCCAATGTAAATCTTTAATTTTCCTATTCCTAAGTGTATTTATTATATCTTATCAAGTAACTGTAAGTTCTCCCTATAAGTAGAAGAATTTTAATGTAGTCAAAAGTTTCATTAGTTTAGAGTTTAATCAAAACTTTTTTGAATTGGTTCTTGAATTTGATTTCAAGGTTTATCAATTCTTATCACTTGAGTTCTTTTAAGTATAGTGAATTATATCAAGTTCTTATCTAAGGTGTGGTTACTTGCATTATCATCTTGGTGGAATGGTTTCTTATCATCTATTTCTTATTTAAGGTGTGATTGTTCTATATTAATACCTTAGTGGTGAGAGATACTTATCTTTTTTATTTTATTCCTCAACTCTCCATTCATTGCTTTCTTTGGATTTGTTTGGCATCTTCTCTAAGCATATCCATCAATTCTTGGTAGTTGTAATGGACTATTTCACCTAATAAGTGGGAAGTAGAGCCACTGGCAATAATCACTGAGGAGAAGTTGAAAGAGTTCTTCTAGTAAGGAGTGATTTGCGACTTTGGCATACCAAAGCTATTGATAACTAACAATGGAAAGTAGTTCGATTGTTTAAAATTTAGAAAAAGTTTGTAAATACTTGCACATCTAGTAGAAATTCACCTTCACCTCCCATCCACAAGACAATTGGTTTGCAAAGGAAACTAATAGAGCCATCTTGTAGGGGCTGAAGAAATGCATCAGAAGAGCCAAAGGGGCTTGGGTTGATGAGTTGCTCAACATACTATGGTCATATATGACAACTCCATGGATGATGATTGGAGAAACACATTTTAGAATTGGTTTTAGAGTTGAGATAGTAATGATTGTCAAAAATGGCCTACCTTCCCTAAGAGTATAGAGCTACGACTTGCAAGTAATGAAGAAAGCATTAGAGTTGAGAAGGACTTCATTCTCGAACCACATTCTCTCACCTTTGGATCACCTCTTACCAGCAATGTGTCACTTGCATAGAGGCTAGAAAAGTATTAAAGCATCCTTTCAGATTGGGTGACTTGGTGTTGAGAAGGACTAATGTCAGAAATTGGGCAACAGGAAAGTTGGCACCAAACTAGGAAAGTCCATACCATGTCACATGTTGATGCAGTCAGAACTTATAAGCTGGAATACTCAAATGGCAAACCATTACCACACACATGGTATGTAAGTAATTTATGAAAGTTTTATCAATATAAATGGACACTTTTTATCATAGGAAGTTTGACCCTCGAAGCCTAGTTATAATTCTACACTTAACTGAGAAAATGGTTACAAGCTCTGTGTTTAACCCCTAAAACCTGATTATAAGTCCCGTACTTATCTGAGAAAATGGTTATAAGCTCCATGCTTGACTCCTGAAACTTGATTACAAGTCCCACACTTGACCAAGAAAATAATTACAACCTCTATGCTTGACCCCTAAAGCCTAGTTACAAGTCTCACATTTGATTGAGAAAATGTTTACAAGCTTTATACTTAACCTCCAAAACCTAATTATAAGTCTTGTACTTGATTGATAAAATGGTTACAAGCTCTGGCTTGACTTCCAAAGCCTAGTTATAAGTTTCAGACTTGACTAAGAAAAAGGTTACAAGATCTACACTTGATCCTCTAATCTTAGTTATAAGCTTAGCACTTGATCGAGAAAATAGTTGCAAGCTCCATGCTTGACCCCCAAAGCCTAGTTACAATTCTCACAATTGACTGAAGAAATGGTTACAAGCTTTGTGCTTAACCCTTGAAGCCTAGTTACAAGTCTCACACTTAACTGAGAAAATGGTTACAAGCTCTGTGCTTGACTCTCGAATCCCAATTATAAGTCTTGCACTTCACCAAGGAAGTGTACTAGGCTTAGTGCTTAATTTGTGAGGCCCCAATTGAATGTCATACAATCAAGTGGGAGCATGGGTGGTGATTGATTTCCTCAAATATGAAGACACAAACTCCAAGCCTAATATGGAAAGCTCATTTATCTCTATTGGACTAGACATGGGCATTACACCAAAGTGCATACCTTCTACAAAATCAGCCTCAACATTTGAGTTTCAAGGAGTAGGGATAAGGCTAGAGTCTTCCCATTCAAGCTCAAGATAAAATGGGGCCAAAGTCTAAGAAGAAAGAAATTTTCATTTAAAAATCACAAAGGAAAGAAACTCCTATTACATAGAAGGTCCCAAAAAGCAAAATATTACAAAATTTGCCTAGTGTACAAAGTCGTGTACGACTCAAGCAGCATCGTTGGTCTAAGTAGAACAAGTTGAGGAATTGAGCTCCTCATCATTTGGTGAAAGAATAATAGAAGGTGTAGGAGACACCTCAAGCTTGGAGGATTGGCCCATGGGGGCTAGGAGTTTCAAACAAGCATCAAGGGAGGGCATAGGATATGGAGTGGTAGAAGTGGTGATGCACTTCAAGCAAGTCAGGGTCAATCCCTCATAGGAACAAGTCCTTGAGCAGGTCAAATTCAAATAGCTTCAACTATTCAAGCATGTCTTACCTACATTATAAGGACCCATCAGATAGCCCCTCTACAATTTAATTAGCAAGCTCATCCTAGTACTCATCTAACTCCTTAAACTTTGCCACTATCTCCTTTTGATTGGTGCTAATCCTAGCCATAGTTGAATTTCAAGCCCAGCCTTTCACCAAATTAGCCTTATTTTTGGCATGCTTGGAGGCCTTCTACACGTCCTCAACCTTCTTAGCCATCTCCAGCTAACCCTTGACCTTTGAAAGCTCTTCCTTAAGCTTGGCCAACCTTTGGTTCTGAAAGTCAATCATGACTTGGGCCTTTTTCACATACTCTTGGGAGGATGAAAGCCTTCCAAGAATATCCTTGGTGGCGATGGTGAGCTACAATAGAAGAACCTCTACACTTCAACAAAAAAAAAAGAGTGAGAGAGAGAGAGAAAGAGGAAGAGAAATTGCAGTAGTTCTCTTACCTTTAGAAGACTATTGTTCGGCTCAACTACCATGAACTCATTAGATTGGAGCTTGAAGTAGCCCCTAGAAGTTACATGCACTAGGTGTATCTCCTTCAAGTTGATGACTTGAGCTCTAGAAGGAGATGACACTCTAGTAGAAGGAGCACCCTCTTCCTTGGGTAAAGAGGAAGGAGGAGCCATTGGGACAGAAGTAGATTTTGGAACTAAGGTGGCTGCTAGGGACTCACCTCATGTCCAGGTGTAAGGTGATAGTTGCAATGCACCTCTTCCCCTTATTCTTCTCTAGCTGGGTTGGAGAATCCTTGGTAGCTTCACCCTAGCATTCTAAACCAAAAGGCTGCACCTTATTAGCAACCGGATGACAGGGTAAGCTTCCTTCACTCATCGCATGTAGGGGAGTGGTTAGCTAGGGACTTGTTCCCTAAAGCATGATTGATCTTCCAAGTATCATTCTTCTCTACAAAAGAACAACAAGTGTTAGAAAATAAGTGCCAAAGAAACACAAGGCTGGTGGCTCAGAGGCATGTTACCTACTGAACTCCCGAGCCACATTGAGCCCATAGATACATAGATACTCCTTTGAACTCTACAAAAAGGCATTCCTCTCACTCTCAATAGCAAAGTTGACCCAATGGATTAGAGCATTAGCCTCATGCCCTTAAATTTTAGGTGACTTGCTGCATTTGGAAGGTAATCCCACACTAAGAGGTAGCCCCAAGTCATTAACCAAGAAGATCCTCATGCAGTGTTCTTTCCAATCATGAATGGTTGTGAGGTTCCCAAAAATAATTGCTTGCCCTTTTTAGGAGGTACACACCAATTTTCCTTATAGTAATTAGTTTGACATAGTCTATAAGTGCTCTTAAACATGTTCACTGAGGGGGTCATCTCATGAGCCATGTAGAACACCCAAAATGCAAATATGACAAACATCATGTTTGGTGTAACTAAGTTTAATGGTAGCTCATAATGCCTAAGGAGATCTCAGAGGAATAGAGAAAAAGGAAAACAAAGTCCGACTTTGAACTATATCCAAAAGGCATCATAGCAATAAAGGTAAAATCTAGGGTGTCATTTCTGAACTCGGGTCTTGTGGAAAGAGTATCACCTTAAGGTGAGTTGGAAAGCCTAACATAGAAATGAGGTAGCTAACCTTCTTCCTACTACTGTTCATTCAATAAACTAGACCAGAATGCATGATGGATGGCTTCACACTAGGTGCCATACACTAGGAGGTTTGAATATGTGAGCCAATCTAGAAAGAAGCTCATTATGACTACTCTACAAAATGTATGTCTGCACCTAGGCTAAAGGAGTAAAATTTCCCATTTATTCACATTTAGGCTTGAGGCAAATTAGCTCAAGCTCCCACTAGAATTGAAATTCACTAGACGTAAAAATGAGAGGACTATCATCAAACAGAGATAGCTATAACCCTAATTCAACTCAGGAAGTTACTTAATGCAAAACCAAAAAGGAGAAAGAAATGGAGAAGGGAGATGCATCAAACACACACAACATCAAAGAAGAAGGTGCAAAAAGCCAATAATAGAACCAAAACTTTGGAAAGAACAAAAATCAAATAATGCAAGGAATGAAGTGTTCAACCAAGAGGCTCGAAAGAAGGTGCGAGGGCCATAGGTCAGAATTAACCAAGCTCTAGAAGCAATGTAGGATGAAGAAGAAGGGTAAACCCTTTAGATCTTCTTCTCCCCCTTATAAAGGAAGGCCAACAATTGAGATAAAACCTTAATTGTCTCATGATTGACACCAAAGATATGCAAAATTGCAACAATATTTGATGCTAACAACATGTGTCATCATCGATTGAGGTAGGGAGGTCAATAGGTCTAAAGAGAGTTTAACATCCTAGTAATGATTCCATCACTGCCCCTAAGGATAGGTATTTTAGGCGGCATTTGTCATAGCAAAAGGCTCAAAAGGGGTATGACATGTAGATATTAATGCCCGAGGCATGTCAAATGTTGAATTAATTATTATATCCAAATCGAAAAATGCAATAGAAGCAATGACAAAGAGGTAAGCAAAAAAGCAAATTCATTCATAGAAAAGTAAATCAAAGGAAAAGAAGACAAGCTCCTCAAAATAAAGCAAAGCAAGATATAAACCCCACAAAGCTGGGGGATTGTCTTTGACAGCTCAGCCTTTGTTTGCTCATGAGATCTGGGAGCTTGAGCCCGAAGGGTGGCAAACTCTAGAGGAAGAGGCAAGAGAGATGGCAGCAAATCGGAAGGGTTGTCAGAGGACACCCATTGCCTTAGTGCTGGTGAGATAGGCCTGCAACTGCCGCCCTGCCCATCCTTGCTTTGGTGAGCACCTTGTACATGTTGGTGTGGATCAAATGCTCAATTGTACATGTTGGTGGGCACCTTGCTTTGTAGTAGACAAACCCTAGAGTAAGGAGGTGGACCTAGCCTCGGCTACGAGTCATTACACTTTAATGACTCTAATTTCCTGAGCCTATTCCAGCAATGCTTGGTACTCTTTGTTAGAGAAGAAGTGCTCCACAACCTAGGCAGCCTATAGCTCAACCTCAACATCGGCCTCTTTCCACTCAACAGGCTCCTTCTTGCTCATTCCTAGCATAGTCCAAAGGAAGAGCTCCCACAACCTACCCTTGGGGAGCCAGTTGTGGGAGATGAGGAGCTTTCCTTGAAGTTCTAGCACCTTAAGTCAAGCACTATCGAGCTTGTACAATAAGTTATAGCGAGACGACTTCACCTAGGTGGCATGTCTCAGAGGATGTCGTCAAGTTGAAATAGAGTAGAAAAATGTTATTTTGATGCCACAACAAAATGAGTAAAAGACAAGCTACAAAAAAGTACCTTCTTGTGAACTCAATGCAGAAGTTGGTAAGGACCGCATCGGGCAACTCTTGCGAGGGGGAACACCCCCCTTAGAACTCAGTACTCTCATGTGGGAACATACATCTCATGGAAGGAAACGGAGTTCTCATAGCTTAAATAAAACAATGTGAGTCTGAGTATTACCTAGAGAAGCCATGATAGTAACTTAGTCAATATTGTCAAAAGGTAGAAAGGTTAATTGTAGATGATGATAAAAAAAAAAAATCTTTGAAGCAGATGAGAAAATGCTTTCCAGCTTTCTCATTAGATAGCCAAAATCCGATAGTTCAAAAGCAGCAACCATTAGTCGATGAAGAGTCATGTCTCAAGAAGCCAATAGACTCAAGCGACACCTGAGGAGGTGCCACAAGAGTTAAGGTGAAATGGTGGCCATCAAATCATTGAATGGGCCATGAAATATTGGAAGTCTCAAATTCTGAAAAATAATGATTGCCTTGAGAAAGTAGCCACAAAAAGCATTTCCAATATACATGCCTTTGCATCTAAATTGTAGGAATACGAATGAAGGACTTGGGAGCCATCATGTGTCAATCAGTGTGATTGAGTCAAAATTGAAGGCCACGCTCGATTGAAAAATGGCTTGGGCCAAAATTGAACCTCGTCAACAACAATACTTCTTCGTATACCCCGGTCAAACAATACCCAAAAAGACTGAACTACTCAACTTGGCACATCGGTTAAATGATACCCATAAAGAAAGTTATGTCATCTCAATCCACATGAGCACTAGCCTTCATCACAATTTAGAGGACAAATTTATGTGATAGCAACCACCTTGTATTTTACCTCCCATTATATTGATAAAGTCTATTGGATCATGATGCCAAATACCAACTAGGTTTTCTAAAATGTCTTGAATTAATTCACTTAATAATCATAGTAGGGTTATTCTCAAATATTAAATCAAATTATCTCTTAAATTAGATAAGAAGATTAAAATATTGAAGGTAAAATATTTCATTTAATCCTCTTTGATATTTCTTTAAAGAGAGACAAAGATACTAATTTAAATATGGAAATATTCTCTTCGGACAATTATGAAATATTATGGAGCGGATAATTTTTTTTTATGTCGTTTGGATTAATTTGAAATAAGCAAAATAATTCTACATTTTGATCAGTACCGAACGATGCAACCGAAACAAATTCGATCAGCATAGGCGCAATATGCAATCGACGTCAAAATTCAGGTTGTACGACACGAAATGGGTGACAATCTCAATGCGCGATTGCCCTTACAGGCTTGTGGAGACCGCATCCTGTTCTACGCCTAAATTGGAAGCATTTCGATTTCGCTTTTTCTAAAGTCCTAACCAAAATCGTGCAATTGAATCTTTACTAAAACCCAAAGCAACAAGTCCGTATTAGAGAAGGCGAAGGGGGAGAGACGGCGAGGAAGATGAAGAGCATTCCGGTTCTGGTGCTGGGCTGCGGCGGCGTTGGGAGCCAGCTCCTTCTCCACATCGTCGCCTGTAGATCCCTCCACTGCGAACAGGCAAGTATTTCTCATCATTCCGATCGAAATCCCTCCAAAATTTGGTTCTTCTTTTTATTCGATTTGTATCTATTCTTGTGGTGGCTGCAGGGATTGGTTCTGCGAGTCAAGGGAGTGTGCGATAGCCGATCGTTGCTTCTGGTTGATGATGTGTCGGGGATGGATTTGAGCGATGAGTTGCTGTTGGAATTGTGCCGGGCTAAGTCCTCCGGCGATTCCTTCAAGGCTCTCAATGGCTCTGGTAATATTCCCAGATAATTCTGATGTTTTGTTGGTGCTTTTCTTGTTTTTTTTTTTTCACTTACTTTAAAAAACTGATAGAAAGGTTTGGGCTTTCAATGAAGTTAATTAAAAAAAATAGCAAGAACCTCTTGCTTGATGTTTTATTGCAGGAATTTGACTGAAGTTTCTTGAATTTGGGGTGACCTTCTATATAGATTTTATTCTATTAGTTTATTATCCTTGATTGCTACTGGCACAGTGTATGTTCAATTGTTGTTCATGAGTTTGAGTGTTATTTGTCATATATAAAAATGATTCTTGAGAGATTAGCTCAACACTAAATCTATTCAATCTGCACAGGAAGAGCCTTTCAGTGGTCCTTGTAATTTTCCCAGGTATTGAACTTTTGTGCTTTGCTTGCAGTGTTGTGCTTTTGTTGTTGTTTTTGTTCTTTTCTTCCCCTCTTTTGGAGAAAACAAGAGAAACTAGATTAGACCATGGATTGTGAGAATGATATAGGCCACAAAGGATTTCCCTTTATAAGCAGATGTTAGAAAAAAAAAAATGGAAAATGCCTCTTGTTTATTGTTTTACATTAGGAATTTGGCTTAAGTTTATTGAACTGAGAGTGGCCAACTGTGGATCTTGTTGAATTATTGTCCTTGATTGCTCTTGACAGAGTAGATATTTAGGAGCATTCGTGAATTTTGCTATTATTGGATAAAATTCCTGAGAAATCAGCCTAATTCAAGCATACTTCATTCTACGTTAATCAAACTTTAACTTATTTGTTCATGAGTTAATTGCAACCAAACTCAAGGGTACTGTTGTCTTCTGCATGTTTCATGGTCCATGAGGTATGGTGCTTTGGCAATATCAGTTTGTTTCGTATGTGTGGCTAGTTTTGCTTGTATTTGAGAGTTCATTAATACTGCTCTTTTTCTAATTATCAGTTACTTTCCTTCTGATATTGGGATACTTCATATCAGGTGTGTTCAAGGTATATGCGGAATCGGATGTTGCAACAAAGATTGTTGATGTTGCTTCTGTTTTTGGCAAATCTATTGGTTTGTAGAACGTCTGACTAATGGTTTTGTTCGGTGGCTTTTATTCTATGTTAGTTTTTGCCTGATATTTGGAAGAGAAGCTTTGATGATGTTTAAGCATATGGAATTTCACTGTGAGGAAAGCTAAATCTCTTTCTTTGGAACCTTTGCTAGTTTCAAATGGCTTATGTTGTTAAAATTTGCAATATGCCTTTGTTTATTGGTGCACAAAATTGTTTCACTGCTAACAAATTGTGGAATTATTCATAGGTTTGGTAGTGGTAGACTGTTCTGCTAGCTCTGAGACCATAAAATTACTAAAGCAGATTAGTGATCTTGGTTGCTGTGTTGTGCTGGCAAATAAGAAGCCGCTCACGTGTGACTTTGTAGGGTTCAATTCCATGCCTTCTCGCTCAACTTTGAACAAAAAATTTTAGTTTTTCCATATATTTTTACTTTTATACTTTGTTGTTATTTTTATCTTTCTTTCTTTCTTGTAACTGCACAGTACAAGTTGTGACCAAAATCTACATTATTACCTGCAGGATCATTACCAAAAGCTGATCTCGAACCGCCGCCATATTCGTTATGAATCAACAGTGCGCTACTTTTCCTCCCTGCTTGGCTAAGTTTGGGAGCACATCCCCTTATATTTGGCAGCTATTTATGTTTGGCCTTCAATATGCATATGTTGATGTTGTCACAAAGAACAATTAACATTTTTGGTGAACACGATTCCTGTATAACGTTTTGGTGATAGGGAAGTAAAGCTCCTATTCGTACATCATGGGCTTTATCACTTCCAGCATAAATTGCTTAGTGATAATGATCTCTTTTTGGAAGCATTACTAGTATTCTTCATTTTGAATTCTAATTACTTTGTTTGGGGTTCCTTTACCTTCTCATCTGACTCTTTTGTATCCTTTTTTTTAAGTCACAAAATGATTTACATGCATCCTCTGCTATTTGCTTTGAGGAGTAAAAAGTGTACATTATTTACTTGTTTGATAATTACTGCCTCCAACTATAGTAGCAATGGCTTTGCCATTTTTAGCTTTGGTAGTTGCTTGAATGTTTACTTTTACTGTTTCTTGGAATATTTTCATGAAAAATACAAGATTAACGCAAACTTTTAACTGTAGTCCTTTGATTTTGCTAGGTTGGAGCAGGTCTTCCTGTGATAGCTTCTGTAACTCGCGTGCTTGCATCAGGAGACCCTGTATACCGTATCATTGGGAGCTTGAGTGGTATTTGGTGAATGGAAACTTTAAAGATGTTGGCAATTTTGTCATCTGTTAGAAATTGATTTTTATACTTTTCCTGCATGATTCATGTAGGCACGCTAGGTTACTTAATGAGTGAACTGGAGGATGGGAAGTTATTCAGCCAAGTTGTGAGTGCAGCTAAAGGCCTTGGATATACAGAACCAGGTTGGTCTTACGATCTCCGCAGCAAATATTATAATTGAATGGTTGGTTTTCTTGCCATGTCCTGGTCAAATAAAAATATAATAAATTACTGATTACAATTAGGTCAAGAAGTAATAATTTATGAAGTATTATTTTAAAAAATAAACATGTTGTTTGTAAGCATGGTATATGCCTCTAGTTTTGGTTTAGAAATCCTCTAAAATCCATCAATTACTCATAAAAGCCAAATAAACATCTGTCAAGAACAAAAGGCATTTGTAATTGATGGAACATTGGAACATTGTTGATGTTGCACTGAATGCCTAAGCTTATTGGATTTTCACCTTTGATCTGTTGAAAGCTTTTCATGTGAACTTAAGTTATTCCCATTTCAGGCTCTGGAACTCTTCAATGGTCATTGTAATAGAATATCATTCTTTCATGTATTTTTGGATTCCTTTCAGTTAGGGATCATATAATCTTCCCAAGTCTATGCCTTCCAGATGGAGGATATGGGCCATGATCATATTTTTCTTTTATGAACCTATAGATTATCTACTACAGTTGGATCTAGATGTTTGTTCTTCAAGTCATATTTGTTTGGTTCAAAACTTGTATGCTGGAGGTTCAAACTTTTTTGGTGGATCAAGAGTCTTGAGAATTTTCAGTTTAGGGGGTCCCATGTCTCTGGGCCTTACATGTTGGTTGTTGCTGCTGGCAAAAAATACTTAGGGTCTGTTTGGATATCTCCAAATTCCATAGGAATTGTGTTCCATACAATTTTTTTTCAGATTCCACAGGAATTCTTTCCTATCAATGTGTTTGGGATCAACTTTTTGGAGTCATGTGATTCCAATCTCTTTAGTTTTCCTACAAAATGGTGCTTGTATGCAAGCTCCTTCCTCTCATTTATGACTGCACTTAATCAACCATAGGATGTTTTACAGGAAGTGGTGTTGGATGCGTCCTCAGGGCCTAAAGTCCTGGTTATGGACTTGGAGGGTTCCTTGAGCGCCTGTTTTGGTTTTGGTCTATAGTTTTGTTGGTTGGAGAGTCGCTTGATGGCAGTTGGCAGACACAGGCGGCAGTGAATGCACCTGATGTCTATATTAAACTCAACCCTTTTTCCAGTTTGGCACTGGTTCTGGTTCTATTGCAGTTCATCACCAGCTGAAACTGAACTGCTTCAGTTCTGGTTGAGGTCTAATCTAGGAAGCATGTTTCAGACATCTTTTTTCTTTTCGTATAAAGAAAGAATTGGAAGTGAAAAGGAAGATTTTTTGAATTGCTTCTTCAACCACCAAAGAAGAAACTGTGAAAAATGTAAAATAAGGTAAAGTGAAAAGTTTACTCATTCTCTTTACATTTTTCTCATTTATCAGATGGTAACTTGACTGAATAGAAAAAAGCTCTTTTTTCTTGACGGCTCAATGCAAAATCTAAGGTTGAAAACCATGACATTAATCATACACTCCCTGGAGACATTTTTGTGTAGAATTGCTGATTCATTTTGAATTATTGTTTAAACTACTTATCTAGTGAGACAGTTTGGTGTTGTATATTTTGTTTATTTTATGAGAGAATGAACCTTTTAGTTTATGGTTTTTTGTCTCATTTTTCTTTGGCTTTTTGTCTCATTTTCTATCATATATATTGAAAGATACTCTTGGTCTACTTTTCTTGTCTTGCAACTTCTGCTGTTTTGTTTAGTGACAGTTATTTTGTTTTACAGATCCACGTGATGATCTCAGTGGAATGGATGTAGCTAGAAAGGTTGGGAATTTGTCCTTAAGTTGAACATCCCTATCATTCTCTTTCTTCACTTGTTTATTTCATTTTAATTCAGTACCACACTGGATTCCTTAACCAAACATCACTTTTATTCTTTGTGGAGTTTTGGAACTACAACCTTACATCTTTTTTGAATTTTTTATAAGGGTTAACAAGAATCCTCTCATTGAATTCTCCTTTATCAATGTAGGTGACTTGGTGTTTCTGTGCTTTAGATGAATTAATGGACTGTATTGTAGTGCTTTCTTCACTGAATTGCCTCATGTCGCTCATAAATATTTAATGGATATAATTGATTAATTGTCATGCTTTTTGAAGGACAGGCATTAATTCTTGCTCGGCTTCTTGGAAGGCAGATTAACTTGGATGATATAAAGGTCTGCCTGCTGTCGGTTCAGTTATTTTTCTGAAATATTAGTGGATATCTGCTTTGGTGGATTTTAGCCTGCATCCCAATTGTTGCTCTTATTTATTGATTGGGTGGTTGTGATGAGATAGGGATAATTGCAATATGTGCTTATCATATAATATTTTCATTGGCAGAGTAAGAATACATTTACTGAGTTTTTCATGTCCGTTGTGTTTGTGATTTCTCAGGTAGAAAGTTTGTATCCAGATGAATTGGGACCTAGTGCAATGTCTACACAAGAGTTTCTGACCAAAGGTGTCACATTACTGGATAAAAATGTTGAAGAGAGAGTAAGAGCAGCTTCGTTGAAGGGAAATGTGCTTCGCTATGTCTGTATGATTGATGGATTGAGGTAACTTCTATTTAATCGTTTTGTTATTGCCTCAGATAGGACCATTATGTCTTCTGTTTGAAGAACTTAATATTGGCCTCCATTTCAACAATCGATAAAAGTTTGTACCTGCGTGGCAACAGTTATTCTCATTGATTCATGAGGTATGCACTGGTTTATTTTACTATAATGGAAGTCAATACTTATGGTACAACTTAGGAATAGTAGCATATTTAGATAGCAATTACTGGACCATGCAATTTGGCTAGTTCCAGAATTCATAGTGGCAGTTGCTGGGGCGTAGCGTTCATCTTCTGCTTTCAAATAAAACAAGCCATTATTGCATCAGAGCTACACATTTTGGCTTTATTTGTGCCAGGGTGATTCAAAATTGTGTGTTTGAGACTACAAGTTTTCATGTTTTCCAAAATGGTCTCTAACAAATGTATATGCATGGTGCAGGGATGGTATTTGTTTGTGTTATTATAAGCATGGTCATGGATTCAAAATTTATCTTTCATATGCAACTACTATCTTAAACTGGGTTCTAAAATTGGTTATTGTGCCTGACTATGGTTGGCCTGGGTCAGCAGCGGGCATTTTGGGGTGGATCAAGAATACGTCAGGCTAACTGAATTCCCATCTTCTCTCCATGGATTGCTTCCATGGTAGTTTCTATGTTGCCATTTCTGACTCAAAAAAAGAAGAGAAAGAAGCTGCTGCTACCTCTCTTGCTTTGTTTCTTTCTCATTCATTATTACTCGCGATTCATTCATATCCATGAAAGGTTCTAATTTTCTTGAGAGCTGTAGTTTTTTTGCATTGAGATTTATGTGTTTTAGGAAGGGGTTAGAGTCTGGATTAAGTTGGGGTAAATATATATACCATGAATAACTTGAGAATTTGGGTTAAATATTTTTCTTTCCATGTCAGGATAAATTTAACATGAATTTTACTCCCATCCGAACATAGCCAACGTTTTTATTTTGATTATGGTTCTTACCAGTTATTATGTAAACATGAAAACCAAGGGGGCTATGGAAAAGATTGGCCAAATCTGACAATTTTGACATTTTTCTTGGGCAGCATTTTTTATTTTTTAGTTTAATGCTAGCTGCAAGATATTTCACAAAATTTGCCTGGTCTGACGAATTCGATAACATGGGTGACAACTCACTTACCACTGCAGGTGTCAGGTTGGACTGCAAGAGCTACCAAAAGATTCTCCACTAGGACGACTCAGAGGAAGTGACAATGTGGTATTTTATTTATCCCTTTATGATGTTAATTCTATTTCTATATGATATTCTACAACATGCTTTTGTCTCTAGTCCTGGGAAAAAATCAGACGTTCAAAATTGGCATATTGTAAAAGCATACAATTCCGAGTTGCCCTGCCATTATCTATTTGTTTGATTGGCATAAATCTCTCATGGATGTTACTTGAGTGGCATGATGAAATCAAATATTGCTTGGATGGGACATGGTTTTGCAATTGAATGCTCATTTGACATCTCATATCTTGTTCTATTTCGTTGGAGCCAATGGTGGTTTAATAGGTTGGATTCAATCCATGATGATGATTTGGCACTATGATTTAGGCCATTGAGGCAGAAAGTGTACGAATAGCCAGAACCCAAAATAAAAAATAAGTCAGAACTTTATTATTATTATTTTTTCTTTTTTGTTTGAGAAATCTCTTTTGGTGCGGGTTAGGCAGACTTCAGGCAGAAACTCAAAATTTTCAATTTTGCCACTGTAGAAACTCGAATATCTAAAACCTTCCTTTTGCGTGTGTTACTGTACTAACAATGGCTCAACATTATTGTTGTCATTTTGATGTGCTTTACTTCTCCTCGAGTATAGTATGAGTCTGGAATCAGTTGCGGTGTATGCAACATCACATAACACATTGTGCTTGTTTAGTGCTCATTATTTTTTACATCCAAATTTCAATTCAGCACTACTTCCTGTTTCAGATTCTATTTCGTGTTCTACATCTATTCTGTTTGTTCTGCATCATCCTCTGCATCCATAATGTGATAGTTCTTTTTGCATAGATGCATATTATACGACTAAATTCACTCCTATAATATGGGACTATCCATGAATTAATCTCAATCTTTCCACATGGTTTTGCAGATTGAAATATACAGCAGGTGTTACAAGAACTCGCCCTTGGTTATTCAAGGAGCAGGCGCAGGGAATGATACGACTGCTGCTGGAGTCCTTGCAGATATCATTGACCTTCAAGACCTTTTCAAGTAGATCACCAAAATCATACTTCAGTTAGATTCTGAAGGCTGGTAGGGCTTATGATGATAATGTATTTGATGAACTGCTGTATGCAATTGTAGTGCTTGTACTGCATCCCAAAGTGAATTTCCAGTGGTGTAGCTGTTTATGGAAGCAATGATCAGTGGGCAGATTTTACATAAAGTTCCTAGTGATCTGTCATATAACATCAACAATGAACAAATTTTGAACCCTCCAGTTCATTCTGGATGCCACACTCACCTGGGATTGAATTGCTCCATGGCTTTATGTGAGCATCCCAGTAATTCATCAGTTCACTGATTGCTTTCTTACTGTCTTCCGGGATATTGAGATTCACCAGCTCTGGGGCCAGACTTGTGCCTGCAACTTTGATGTTGTTATGGTTTGGCTGCCGCAATTCAAACAATGAAACTTATACTCGCAAAGAAGCAGCTTCATGAAACAGGTAGGTTCGTTGTCTCTTGCCTCATGGCTCAGAAAGCTGAAGGCGATGCTGTGGTGCCAGCATTTCACATACTTGCATGTAAAGATCGACGGTTGTGATTTCCTCTTTTTCGTGTTGGTGCTTTACTGAAACTTTAAATGAGAAAACGTAAGAGAACCTTTCATGCCCAATGAAATGAACAATGAAACAATAAGAACCATGTTTCACCTACTTCTTCCTACGAATGCTCTCAAGATGTTCTACGCATGCTTGTTTTCAACTTTTGCACCTGATTCATTGTATGTGATTTTATGGAAAAGATTTATGTCATTTTAGTTTTTTTCCCTTTCTGCCAACTTCTACTTTAGTACGACCTCTATATATATGCAAACTCATGAAATCAATTATTTCTGCAGATGAATTAAAGAAGCAGCCATTTTCCTTATCACACCCACTCAAGAAATCAATTTTGGATTTTCTTGGAAAAAAAAAGCCTTCTCTTTTCCCTTTGGCCTCCCAAAGGCCAACATGCTCGGTACTCATCCAACACTTGAAAGACCAATTGACTAACAAGAAAAAAAAATCTCAACCAAACTGTCAACTGTCTACCACAAGAGATGAGCCTCGCTAGACTTTAACTCACCGACAATTGGATGGCAAGCCTATAGGCTTCGTCAATAGGAGTGATAGAATGTGAACTCGTGATCTCATCGAATGAGAGGAGGGTACAATCACCGTGCCAACCCATTGGAGAGCACATGCAAACCTTGGCGCCTCATTGGAGGTTGCAAAGGCAAACCGCATGCATGGACTTTGCAGGCGAAATGAACTCATAAAGAAGAAAAATTAAAGAGCATCTCTCTCCTAGAGTTGCAGACTAAGAACAGAAGAGCGACATGGAGAGTTAACGTGAGGAGAGGAGGAATTTAATAGCCAAGTTCCTCGCTAGAATCTCTGCAAGGAACATGAGTTTCCCTATATACCCTTTCTGGGGGGCCATGAGTCCCTGACCGATCAACGGAATTTCATTTTTAGGTCTATAAGAATGTCTCATGGGAGGTTCATGTCCGATCGATTGAGGAAACCCCCAAATTTTCGTTCATGTTGTTCATTGGGTATCGAAGATCGGAGAACGAGCAGATGTTGGTCGAATTTTCCCATGATTGTGGAATTCATCGGGGAATTGATGGCCTTTGTATTTACAGCTGAGAAAATAGCAGCTTTTTCTTGGACTTAAATCGTCTGCTGAAGGCCTGGGGAGAGGGACAACCCAATACGCGAAAACAACTCGAATGTAAGTCGTCGTGCAACGCTTCCTAATTCTAGTCTTAGTCGTCGTGCCTGCTAGGCGACAAGAACAGCATCCTCCGCGGTGCAACACTGTGAAAAGCATTGTTAAATTGTTTTGTTTTTTGAGATAAAAACATTGCCAAATTCGAGGATGAATTTCACTTCCTATAACACGCAGCACAGCAACGACATGAATGCAGGCCGAGGTTTTTGTGATTCAATTATAAATCCATTAAAGCAAGATGTATGTCCTCAAGGCCGTGATAAATTATAGTCTCTCTTCTCATTTTGACACTAAAATATAAGTGATGGATACAATTATTATAATATTGAAAATGATGAATTAATTATATATTGGATAAATGGATTAAGAGAGATACTATCATATATCAAGTCCCTAATATATTATAGTATCTCTCCTTATTTTGATACCATAATACAAGTGATGTGTGCAATTATTATAATATTAAGTGTGACTAATTAATTACACATCAGATAAATAAATTAATAAAATTTGACATATATAGTAAAAAAAAATTATATATCAAATAGTTTAAACTTTTAAAATTTGACCTATTATATTGATACAACTGACTCAAATTATATAATGATCTGATGTAGGTTAACTATAGCTTTTTTACAGTAAAATTAGAAACTCAGTTTAACTTGAATTCCAATTCCAATTAGGATTTATTAAAATTCGTACAACTATAACTCGAAGGTTATACCTTCTAAGATAGTCATGTCCAAATCCAACAAATAATCATCAATTGGAAAGTTAGTATCGATTCCTACAATTTTCTTATTTATTTTTTTAGATAATTCGGATTCTATATTGGTCAAAATTAAGGTTTATTTATCAGTCTGAGTGAATAATAGTCCTAGTACAATAAGGAATAGGATTTAAATTTTTTATTTAATATATGTTAAGTAGAATTCTAAGTGGAGTCTAAATTTTATTTTTAGTCTACATCAAATAGGACTTTAAATTTATTAGAAGGCTATATATACAACCTAAGTTTGTAATAGAAAAAAAGCTTTTTTATCAATAATATTTTTTTATTTTGGCTTTGTTTCTTTCCGTCTTCCTTATGGATTTAAGGATTTATTGTGGTGAGAAGACGATGTTCTTTTGCTTATCCCTCGTGCCTTCCTCTCTACTGCATCAAGTGGTATCAAAACGACATTGTTCTTGAGTTCAATTTTATTAATTGTAGTTCGTGGTAACAACTCCATGAACGGTGATGTAGGAGATTATCAAATTGAATGTTTGATCAAATAAATTTTTTTTACTTCTATCACCAGAAAGTATGAAACTTTGAAGCATATTGAAATTAAGAACCAAGTTTGTTAATTGATCATCGAAGAGTCTCACGGTTTGACATCTTAGAGATCAACATACGAAGCTACTCAAGAAAACTAGAAGCTTGGTAACGTGAATATTCCATACTTTCATGGTTATGAGAATTTGTTTATTTGGATGGATAAAGTTGAGAAATTTTTTGAGCTTATGGAGATTCTTGAAGAGAAGAAGGTGAAAATTGTTGAATACAAGTTTGATGGTTATATTTCATCTTGGTGGGAGCAAATTCAAATCCAAAGAACACGTGAAGGCAAATCAAAAATCCGCTTATGGATGAAGATACTTAAACTATTGAACATAAAATTCTCAAAAGAGGGATCAAAATCAAGTAAGATATATCTCTTATCCAAGGGCTTTGAAATTAAAATCGATAGAGACAACCATGAGGTATTAATTCTACATCTTAGTAATTTTTCTTTAGTATTGAATTATCAAGTTGAAGAAGAGGTTGTGGATTGTGTGGAAGACAAACAAACTAGTGAAAAATTTATTGAGGGCCCCAAAGATTCTTTCTTTGATGAGTTAGAAGATCATACAAAAGTGGCTTTGGACGTTCTAGAAAATTTTTAAGAGACTATCGATGAGAATTCATATGAATCAATTGACAATTTTGAAAGATGTAAGGAAGAGTTTTCTACTTGTGAAAATATTGCAGTGCTAAACAAAATTATTTGTTGAATTCATCAAAAATCAATTCTCTTGAATAAGTAGAGAAAATTCCTATAGGAGTTATCACTATGCAAGATTCAAAATTTCTAATGACATATTCAGATTATTATATAATTGTCAGCAAACTTGTGAAGAATACTTTCATTTCATGAAAATAAATTATAAGTTAGTATGTATAAAAATTTTATTTCAAATAAGGTTCAAGGAAACCTTACAAAAGTTTAAGTGGTTGTGCCGAAGGAAAATAGGAGATCAAAATACTAAAGATGTTACTCAAAGAAATCTTATTGGTTTACATCATCAAGTTCTATGTTGGAAAGTGTTTGAGGAGAATATAACTACAACAACAAAGAGTTTAAGTTTTGACTTGAGGGTAAGTCTTTTACAGTAAAATTAGAGACTCAGTCTAAGTTAAATTCCAACTCCAATTATGATCCGTCAAAATTCATACAGCTACAGTTTGAAGGCTATATCTCTTAAGATATTCATCCAAATTCAGTAAATAATCATCCATTTGAAAGCTAAGATTGATTCCTATAATTTTTTATTTATTATTTTGGATAATTCAGATTCTATATTAGTCAAAATTAGGATCTGTTTATCAATCCGAGTCAATAATAGTTCTAGCCAAATAAGAAATAAGATTTAGAATTTTTTATTTAAGATATATTAAGAAAAATTCTTAGTGGACTTTAAATCCTATTTTTACTCTACACTAAGTAGGACTCTAAGTTTATTAGAGGACTATATATACAGCCCAAGGTTGTAATAGAAAAGACTTTTTGATCAATAATATTATCTTATTTTGGGTTTATTTTCTTTCTATTTTCTTTGTGGATTTAAGAATCTATCATTGTGAGAAGATGATAATTTCCTGACTATCTCTCATGCCCTCCCCTGTTGCATCATGATCTCACTTCTAAAAGCACTGAAAAAATTTATATAAAGTGATAATAAAAGTATAACTTCTATTGAAACTTTCAAGAGCATTGGAAAAAGTTAATTTTTGTTGTATGGTATTTTATTAAAATCAAGGAGAAGTCAGTCTTTTCTAGTATTTTATTAAAAGCATTGATAGAGTTTTGTCACACAATGATAATATAATTTGCAAGATCTCGGCTACACTTTCCAAAATCCTCTTTATTTTTTAATGTATTACATGATTAAAATAAAATTATTTTTAGCAAAAATCCTCTTTATTCTCCACAACATAAAACTATTATGTATGCCATATGCATACTTAACATTCCAGCATATACACTTCTTGATCTTTGAGGACCAAAATGTAAGAAAATGTCAAATTAAATAGTGTTTCAAATATACTTATTTACATGCTTCTTATTTGTCCTAATCCAACCAACGTTTTGGAGCATCTTAGTTGCATTATGTCATACACCATATCCACATTATAAACTAATAGTTTCAATCCTTTAAAACACAATTTCTTGCCATTAGTACTTCAAGAGTTCCTACAAAAAAATAACATTAAGAAGGCAATAGGTTCCAACAATGCATGCTATTGGTTTTCTATACAATGGTCCTCAAAGAAGTGAATAATTTGTATCTTAATCAATCACAACAACAAACAAAATTCCATAGTTCTAGTAGTAAAAATAAAATGTAACCATACAAATTCCATGAAATACTTAATACCATGTTTGGTCTACCAAGCATCATACAACTAGTAAAACACAAATCAAGTATATAAGATATACAATGGAAAAGAAAATACCCCAAGAAAAGTGCATCAGATATTTTGTACTAAAATGGGATGTAACATGTTCATGAAACAATTCTATAGAGCTTATTAATTCTTCTAAGATTTTTCATTAGTATGTTCTAGTTCTATTACAAAAGTAGAACAAATTTAGGTCACACAAGTGCTAAAATATAAATCATAATTCAAATGATTAAAGTTCACAACACCCAATATCAAAATAAAAAAATAATGAAAAACAAAAATATTACCTTGTCGGCTTCATTAGTAGCTTTGCATGCCATAATAATAGTCTCTATATCATCCTATGTCCTGCTATGTCTCTATTGGATAGGTTAACAAGATCTTAAAATGA
Source organism: Trichopus zeylanicus subsp. travancoricus (assembly GCA_005019695.1). Taxonomy (NCBI): domain Eukaryota; kingdom Viridiplantae; phylum Streptophyta; class Magnoliopsida; order Dioscoreales; family Dioscoreaceae; genus Trichopus; species Trichopus zeylanicus. The sequence goes on from RXID01014226.1 coordinate 1,393,620, forward strand.
TATATTTCATTATAAAGTATAATGCAAGACAAAATTTATATGAATATAAATAAAAAAAGCAATAGTCATATACTTATTCCTTAATCTAAGTGCCTGGTCAAACTTGTGATTGAGAATAGTATTTATTGCCTTTTCAATAATTTGCAAGTCCTTCATTTAGGTTGAACATTAAATGTAATCCCAACATTTCTAGGTATTTCAACATATTCTTCAATGGAATCATCAAAATAACCATATTGATTAACATTCCAAAAAAAAAAGTGACATAAATAAATTTGATAATTTAATTGTTAAAATAGAAAAATTACATCAATAATGGCCTTAACATAATGATATGTAAATAAAATAATATTGAGTTTCTCATTGAAGATTATGAAAATTAAACTAGATGCCATATTCCATAAAACCACAAGTACCAAGAGAAATGGACCACAATAACTATCAAACCAAGTCAATAAATCATAGATATCAAGGCATCACCATCATTAACACTTCTAGTATCTTCATCAAAGAAGATCATGAGCAATAAAAGAGGCCGATTAAACTATTAATGGGGCCAAACTCGCCATCCATTTTGAATCAGAGACCCCTTGAGATTAGATTTGCTAGGTTGATTTATGTTGCATGACTTGCAAGATAGAGACACCGTGAGAGGGGTTGGCAGAGTGCAGTGGCCCCTTCAAAGTTCAAGTTAGTATTACTCTTTGAGAGAAAATAATAATAGAATCATAGAATTTAGAGCCTGAAAGGCTGTATGTATAAAAGAGATAGAGATACCTTATTTTTATACTTTAATAAACTATGCTTTATAGGAATAAAATCTCTAATTTGCTAGAGATTTAGCACGATTATTTCCATAAATATAGTTACATTCATATAATGGATTCTTTTGTAGATTTGGTTTTGGGTTGGCTAATTGGACCTTGATTGAATGGGTTTGAGGATTCACTGTGTCATTAGAACCTCCCAACTCTAAGCTTTGATTCCTCGTGACTCGGTGAGTGGAGTTTAACTTCATATTCTTCTTGAGTTATGTCTTCAACTAAGTTGATAGTTTGAGCCAACATTCTATTCTATCAAGTCTATACTTTATCATTGAATGACTATCCCCCGGTCAGGTCCATAATCATAGAGTTGGGTTTTTGTGCCTCATATTAGCCCGTAACCTAGAGCCGAGGTTTTCTATGGCTGAAGAGCTAAATATGGTGCCTTGGTTAAATATTTGAACCCAAAGTCAAGGTGCCTAGCACTTCAAGTAAGTTCTTGGAGTTAGCATCGAGGAGCCGAGGGCTCATGCCTAGTGTATAATTGAGGTCTCATGCCTTGAGCAAAATAAGATCTTGTGTCTCAGGTAAAACTGAGGTCTTATGTCTCATGTATAGCTAATGTCTTATACCTCATATGGACCGAGGTCTTGTGCGTCGCATATAGCTAAGGTCTTATGCCTCGTGTGGAATGCAGTCTTCATGCTTGGCATGGAGTCAAAGTCTTATGTCTCATGTGGAATGAGGTCTTTTTTCCTAGTATGGAGCCAATGTCTTATTCTTAGTGTGAAATGAGGTCTTCATGCTTGGCATGAAGCTAAGGTCTTATACCTCATGTGAAATGAGGTCTTAATGCTTGGTAAGGAGTTGAGGTGTTATTCCTTGTATAGAATGAGGCCTTTGCGTCTGGCATGGAGTCGAGGTCTTATGCCTCTTGTGGAATGAGGTCTTTGTGCCTAGTATGGAGCCAAGGACTTATGCTTAGTGTGAAATGAGGTCTTCATGCCTGGCATAAAGTTGAGGTCTTATACCTCATGTGTAATGAGGCCTTCGTGCTTGGTAAGGGGCTGAGGTCTTGTGCCGCATACAAAATGAGGTCTTTGTGTTTGGAATGGAGCCAAGGTCTTATGCCTCATGTGGAATGAGGTCTTCATGTCAAACATGGAGCCAAGGTCTTATGTCTCGTACAGAATGGGGTCTTCATACCTGACATAGAGCTGAGGTCTTGTGCCTTATGTAGAATGAGGTTATCTTGCTTGGTGCAGAGCCAAGGTCTTTTGCCTCATATAGAACAAGATCTTTTACCTCATGTGGAATGAGGTCTTGTGCCTCGTATAGAACCCTGGTCTTGCAACTCAGTATGAAGCTGAGGTCTTATGCCTCGTATGGAATGAGGCCTTCATGTTGGTATAGAGCCAAGGTCTCATGCCCTATATGGAATGAGGTCCTTGTTCCTAAAGCAAGTCAAGGTCTTATGCCTCGTGTGGAATGAGATTTTCATGTATGGCATGGAGCTGAGATCTTATGCCTCATGCAAAATAAGGTCTCCATGCTTGGTCTGGAGCTGTGGTCTCATACTTTGTGTGAAATGTGATTTTTGTGCCTGACATAAATATAAGATCTTATGTCTTATGTGGAATGAGCTCTTTGTATCTAATATGGAGACAAGGTCTTATGCCTCATACGGAATGAGGTCACTATGCTTGACATAGGGCCAAGGCCTTGTACCTCATGTGGAATGAGGTTGTCACACTAGACATGAAGAAAAAAAGTCTTATGCCTCATGCGGAATGAGGTCTCTATGCTTGGAAAGGAGTCAAGGTTTTATGCCTTACACAAAATGAGGTCTCTGTGCATGGTGCAAAGCTAAATTCTCATGCCTTACGTAGGATAAATTAAACAAAGTACTTACATACCTCATTGGCTATAAAAACATTTAAAATCAGATGAATTTATTGCGTATGCCTCATTGGCTATAGAAATACTTAAAATCGAATGAAGTCATTGGTTACATTTTGTTGGCTATAGAAACAACTCAAATCAAATAAAGTTATTACTTATATGTTATAGGCTATAGAAACAACTAAAATCAAATAAAATTATTACTTATACCTTATTGGCTATAGAAACACATTAAATTAAATGAAGTTATTGATTATGCCTAATTAGTTATAGAAGCTCTTCAAATCAAATAAAGTTAAACCTTACACCTAATTGACAATAGAAATACTTTAAACCAAATTAGGTTATTGCTTATGCCTCATTAGCTAAGTAAACATATCAAATTAAATGAAGTTATTAATTATGCCTCATTGGTAATAAAAACACATCAAATCGAATGAAATTATTGTATATATCTCATTGGCTATAGAAACACCTCAAATCAAGTAAAGTTATTGCTTACACCTTGTTGGTTATACAAACACTTGAAATCAAATGAAGTTATTACTTAGGTCTCATTAGCTATAAAAATATTTCACATCAAATGTAACCACCCATTACTCCATACCGGCCCATTACTCGGGCCCACAACCCACAATCCAATAACTGCCTCTATTTATAGGCAGCAACTATCCACTAAAACCCTGACGGATGGAGAGCCAGTTTGAAGGTACAGAGAGTCAAGGAACGATCGTTGAGGAGGCTTACGGAGTGGCAAGAAGATTCAGGATGATCATTATCGAGATTTGAGGTAGGTTGAGTTATTTTCATCTGTTCTCTCTTTGTCTCTATTCCTAAGACAAGTTCATGTTGAATAGTCAGTAAACTTAGTGACCCTCATGATATTTAGGAGGATGATGATAACTTAGATCTAAGTAAAACTGAGTAGAGATTAAATATATCTAATTTTTGAGGTGTTATACCGATCTATGGCATGTGTTGAAAATAGAAAAATTAGAGGATTAGATTTGCAAAATCCCCATCTTCCTCTCCGATTAGCGTCCACTGCTCTCCGACGACCGGCAGCGGGTGGCGTGCGTGGCGTGGTGTGTCGGCGTGTGGTGCGGTGGCGTGCGGTGCGGTAGTGTGCGGCGCCGCTGCACATAGGCATCGTGCGTAGGCAGCATGAGACCCGGCGTCGGCGTAATTCTGACACGTGGTACGGCGTCAGGAGCAGCCAGTGGCATGCGCACAATAGCAAGGGCCGGAGTTCGGCCAGCGCGCGGGGTAGTGAAAATTTGACGACACCAGAGGCGGTGGCCTGGCGGTAGCCATGGCCCAGTGGAGATGATGGCGTGGTGGCGTGGCAGCCTAGTAGCATGGCAGCGGGGCGGCCTGACGGCGTGATGGCCTGGCGGCGGCGGCAGATTAGATTAGTGTTTTGAGGAGGAAGGAGATGATTGGTTTTGGTTTTGGCTTAGGTATAGTTTAAAGAAGATTGGTTTTGGTTTCGGTTTAAAGTTGGTTTTGGTTTAGGTTAGTTTAAAGTTAATTTTGCTTTAGGCTTAGTTCAGAATCGGTTTTGGTTTAGATTCTAGTTTTGGAATTGGTTTGAGTCAGGCTTGAGATTAATTGAACTAATGAAAGGTGAATGGTTTAGATCAAGCTAAGTAATCTGAATTCATGATTGATTCATTGAAATGAGTTTGATTATTACGAATTGGAATTGAAATTGATTGAAGATTGGATTGGAGGAATTCAGTAAGATTGATTAAATTAATTGATAAATTGATTTGAGGTTGGGATAATTGATTTATGATTGTGTTGAAATTTGATTGGGATACTTAAATCTCATTAAGGATGAATTTGTAAGATGGAATCAAATTATGATTTGTTTGAAAATTGACTGTATTGGTTATGACTTAGAACTTGAAGGACTAATATGTGAATCAAATTGTATTGGGGACTTTTGTGAAAAATATACTTTAAGGATTAAATTTGGAATTATTAAGGACTTGGGTGATAAATTACTGGATCAATGGCTGTTGATAATAATATGATAATTTTGAGGTTCATAGTGTAGAATTGATGAAAATTATTTATCTTGATGACGGAGTTGTAATTTGGAATGATATAGGGGCTAAATTGCATATATACATTTGAATAGTCATAACTTTCTCATTTGAGATCCGATTGTGATGGTCTAGGAGTCATTGGACTCAGTTTTCCATGCTGATTCTATTGGTGACCTCAAATCCTTCCTTTGACAATGTCTTCTAGCTGGATAGTCTGATTTGTGATCGAGTCGACTCCTTTCTATCGCTTGGTAATTCTTGACTCGATATTTATTGTGGCTGAGCCTTTGGTATCTTGAGGGACGTATGCAGTGGGACTCTATTTGACTGATACTAGTCAGTGATTTCCTACTTCGGTACAGGATTAGCGAGACCGTCAGATGTGACAGTAGTCGGTCTCCTGAGTTGTAGAGGACGTGATCCGTTGTGTGACTAGACGGGATCACCACTCCATCAGCAGTTGAGAATGCAGCGTGGTATGACTTTGCTTAGTAGGGGATCCAGCCACACCCATATACTAATTTACGTGTAGATTGGTTCGGCTCTGCTTGGTGGGGGGGGGGTGCGATCATCTTCGTAATATCTGTAGGGGAGTCCATAGTCACTGTCCCTAACCATTGGCTATCGTGATTGTGATATCTTGTGTAGTCAGTCTCCTGAGTTGTAGGGGACGTGATCCGTTGTGTGATTAGATGGATCACCACTCCATCAGTAGTTGGGAGTGCAGTATGGTATGACTCTGCTTAGTAGGGGATCCAGCCACACCCATAAGATATCCTTATTGATTCATTCCTTATTGTGGATATTGGTTTATCTAATCATCATTGTCGTTGTATTATTTTTAATGTTACTGTATTAATTTTATTATTGCCACCTAAATATTGATTTCTCCTACTATTTGGAGGAGGTAACTCCCTACTGAGCATTCGTGGCACATTCTTTGATTGTTCCTATCTACAGGAGAGTAGCAGCTAGGCACAGGTGACTATAGTAGCAGAGAGCATGTGCGCGACTACACTTAGAGCTGATTTATTTACATGTTATTCTATTTTTATGTATGGGAAAACTTTTGAGGACTTGAGTATTTCTAGTGAGACCACGTTTTGTTATGTTATTTGAATTATATTCGTATCGATGAAATAAATTTTAATTCTATGTATTCTGTAAACCTTTTATATGTATGTTGTCCACTTGTGTTATGGTTCGATCGGACACGACACGGGTGTTACATCAAACAAAGTTATTGTTTATGTCTTATTGCTTATAGAGACACTTGAAATCAAAAGAAATTATTACTTATGCCTCATTGGTAATATAAATGCTTCAAATCAAATGAAGTTATTGCCTACACTTTATTGGCTATAGAAATACTTCAAATCAAAATGAAGTTATTGCTTAGGCCTTATTGGCTATAGAAATATCTTAAAGCAAAAGAAGATATTGATTATGCCTTATTAGCAATAAAAATACTTGAAATCAAAAGAACTTGTTACTTACACCTCATTAGCTATAAAAATGGTTCAAATCAAATGAAGTTATTACTTATGCCTGATTGACTATAGAAACACTTCAAATCAAATAAAAGTTATTGCTTACGTCTCATTGGTTTTAAAAATACGTCAAATCAAATGAAGTTATTGTTTATCTCTCATTGGCTCTAGATGCACTTTCAATTGAATGAAGTCATTGCTTATGCTTCTTTGGCTATAGAAACATGTCAAATCAAATATAAAAGGTCTTTAATTCAAATCAAGTTATTGCGTGCAACTCATTGGCTATACCTCATTAGCTACATAAATGTTTGAAATCAAATGAAGTTATTCCTTAGGGCTCATTGGCTATAGAAAAGCTTCAAATGAAATAAAGCCATTGTTTATGCTTCATTGGCTATAGAAATGGTTTAAATCAAATGAAGTTATTGCTCACCTCATTGGCGATAAAAATACTTTAGATCAAATGAAGTTATTGCTGAAGCCTGATTGGTTAAGAAGTACTTCAAATCAAATAAAGTTATTGCTCACACCTCATTGACTATAGAAACACCTAAAATCAAAAGAAGTAATTGCCTACACCTCATTGACTCTGGAAACACTTCAAATTAAATGAAGTTCTTACTTATGCCTCATTGGCTATTGAAACACATCAAATAAAATAAAGTAATTGCTTACGCCTTACTATCTATAGAAACACTTCAATTCAAATGAAGTTATTATTTATGCCTCGTTGGCTATAGAAAAACATTAAATCAAATGAAGCTACTCCTTATGTCTCATTGGCTATGGAAACAGGTCAAATTAAAAGAAGATATTGATTATGCCTCATTGGCTATAGAAATAATTGAAATTAAAAGAAGTTAATACTTACACCTCATTAGCTACAAAAACATTTCAAATCAAATGAGAATATTGCTTATGCCTAATTGGCTATAGAAACACTTCAAATCAAATAAACTTATCATTCATACCTCATTATGTATAAATAATTCAAATGAAATGAGATCATTGCTTATGCTTCATTGGCTGCAGATGCACTTTACATCGAATGAAGTTATTGCTTATGCCTCATTGGCTATTGAAACATATCAAATCAAATAACGTAATTACTTACACCGTACTGACTAAAAAAACTCTTCAATTTAAATAAAATTATTACTTATGTTTCATTGGCTATAGGAACACTTCAAATTAAATGAAGTTATCATTTAGACCTCATTAGCTATAGAAACTTATAAAATTAAAACAAGTTCTTACTTATGCCTTATTGGCTATATAAACACTTAAAATAAAAAAATTATTGCTTATATCTCATTAGCTATAGAAATGCTTCAAACCAAATGTAGTTATTTATTATGCCTCATTGGCTACAGAAACGCTTCAAATCAAATGTGGTTTTTGCTTATGCCTCACTTGCTATATAAATTCTTCAAATCAAATGAAGTTATTTTTTAGGTCTCATAAACTATCATAATATTTTAAATGAAATGAAGTTATTGCTTATGCCTTATTAGTTATAAAAATGCTTCAAATCAAATGAATTAATTGCTTATGTGTCATTTCCTATAGCAACATTTCGAATCAAATGAAATTATTTTTTATGCCTTATTGGCCATAAAAATGCTTCAAATCAACTAAATTTATTTCTTATATCTCATTGGCTATATAAATACTTTAAATAAAATAAAGTTATTGCTTATGCCCCCTTGACTATAGAAATATTTTAAATCAAATAAATTATTGCTTACGCCTCATTGGCAATAGAAACGTTTCAAATAAAATGAAATTATTGTTTACATCTCATTAGCTACAGAAATGCTTTATATCAAATGAAATCATTGCTCATGCCTTATTGGCATTATTAACATTTCAAATAAAATAAAGTTATTACCTTTGCCTCTTTGGCTATAGAAATGCTTCAAATTAAATAAAGTTATTGGTTATGCTTCATTGGGTATAGAAATACTTTAAATTAAATGAAGTTATTGCTAATGCCTCATTGGGTATAAAAATACTTCAAGTCAAATGAAATTTTTGCTTATGCTTGATTGCCTATAGAAACATTTCAAACCAAATGAAGTTATTGCTTACACCTTATTAGCTAATAAAATACGTTAAATCAAATGAAGTGATTACTTAGGGCTCATTTGCTATAAAAATACTTCAAACTAAATTTAGTTATTCCTTAAGTCTTATTGGCTTTAGAAACACTTGAAATTAAATGAAGTTATTGTTTATACCTCATTAGGTATAGAAGTATATCAAATCATGTGAAGTTATCGCTTATACCTTATTGGCTATAAAAAAGCTTCAAATTAAAATAGTTCATGTTTATGCCTCATTGGCTAGAAAAGCACTACAAATTAAATAAGGTTATTATTTATGCCTCATTGGCTAAGTAAAAAACTCCAATTAAATGAAATCATTGATTAGGGCTCACTGGCAATAGAAATAGTTCAAATTGAATGAAGTCATTGTATATGTCTCATCAATTATTAAAACACTTCAAATTGGGTAAAATTATTGCTTATGCTTAATTGGCAATAGAAATACTTTAAATTAATTGAACTTATTGCTTAAATCTCATCAGTTATAGAAATACTTCAAATCAAAAAATGTAACTACTTATGCCTCATTAGTTATAAAAATACTTGAAATTAAAAGAAGTTATTACTTACACCTCATTGGCTATAAAAATGCTTTACACCAAATAAAATTATTTTTTATGCCTAATTAGCTATAGAAACACTTTAAATCAAATAACGTTAATGCTTTTGGTTTATTGGCTTTAGAAATGCTTCCAAGCAAATGAAGTTATTACTTATGTCTCATTGGCTATAGATACATTTCAAATTAAATGAAGTTATTGCTTATGCCTTATTGTTTGTAGAAACACATCAAATTAAATAAAGTAATTGTTTATACCTTACTAGCTATGAAAACTCTTCAATTTAAATAAAGTTATCATTTGCATCTCATTGGCTATAGAAACACTTTAAACAAAAGTGAAGTTATTATTTTGACCCATTGGCTAGAGAAATACCTCAAATCAAAAGAAGTTATTTCTTATATAACTCATTGGCTATAGAAACATTTGAAATCAAAGAAAGTTATTGCTTACGCCTAATTGACTATGAAAATATTTCAAATCAAATGAAGTTATTGCTTATGCCTCTCTGGCTATAGAAATATTAAACCGATTGAAGTTATTGGCTATAGAAATATATGAAATCAAATGAAGTTATTGCTTATGACTCAATGACTATAAAAGCATCTCAAATCAAATGAAGTTATTTTTGATGCTTTATTAGTTGCAAAAAAAAAAAAAATTCAAAAGATGTTATTGCTTACATCTCATTTGTTATAAAAATACTTCAAACTAAATGAATTTAATTCTTAGGCCTCATAAGCTATTGACAAATTTTTAATTAAATGAAATTATTCCTTATGCCTCATTGGCTATAAGAATACTTCAAATTAAATGAAGTAATTGCTTACATCACATTATATATAAAAATAATTCAAATCGATAGAAATTATTACTTATGCCTCATTGGCTATGAAAATACTTCAAATCAAATAAAGTTATTGCTTATGCCTCATTTACTATAGAAATGCTACAAGTTAAATGAAGTTATTGTTTATGTCTCATTGGCTATGAAATCACTTCAAATCATATGTAGTGATTGCTTATGCCTTATTGGCTTTAGAAATGCTTCAAATGAAATGAAATTGTTACTTAAGCCTCATTGGCCATAAAAATGATTCAAATTAAGCGAACTTTTTCTTACGCTTGATTGGGTATAGAAATACTTCAAATCAAATGAAGTCATTTCTTACAGCTCACTAACCATAGAAACACATGAAATGAAATGAAGTTATTACTTATACCTGATTGGTAATAGAAATACCTCGAATCAAATAAAGTTATTGCTCACACCTCATTAGCTATAGAAACACAACAAATCAAATGAAGTAATTGCTTACACCTTACTTCCCATAGAAACACTTCAATTCAATTGAAGTTAATATTTTCACCTCATTGGCTATAGAAATACTTCAAAATAAATAAAGTTATTGCTTATACTTCATTAGCTATAACAACACTTCAAATTAAATAAAGTAATTGCTTGCCCCTCATTGTCTATAGAAACTCTTCAAATCAAATGAAGTTACTGCAAATGCTTCATTGGCTATATAAACACTTCAAATCAAATGAAATTATTGGTTATGTTTGATTGGCTATGGAAACACTTCAAATGAAAATAGAGTTATGTTTACACCTCATTAGCTATAAAAATATTTCAAATCAAATGAAGTTAGTGTTGACACCTTATTGGCTATAGAAACACTTCAAATCAAATGAACTTATTACTTACATCTCATTGGCAATAGAAACACCTGAAATCAAATGAAGATATTGCTTAAGCTTCATTGTCAAAATAAACACTTCAAATCCAATAAAATTATTAATTATGTCTTATTGGCTATAGGAACATTTTGAATTAAATGATGTTATTGCATGCACCTTATTGGTGATAGAAATACTTTAGTTTGGATAAAGTTATTGCTTACCCCTCACTAGTTATATAAATAAATCAAGTCAAATAAAGTATTTTCTTACGCCTTACTGGCTATAGAAACTCTTCAACTTAAATGAAGTTATTGTTTATTTCTCATTGGCTATCAAAATACTTTAAATCTAATGAAGTTTTTGCTTATGCCTCATTCGCTACAAAAATACTCCAAATCCAATAAAGTTGTTGCCTGCACCTCATTGATAATGAAAATGTTTGAAATCAAATGAAGTTATTGCTTATGTCTCATTAGCTATAGAAATAGTTCAAATCAAATGAAGTTATTACTTATGCCACATTGGGTACAAAAATACTTCAAATAAAAAAGGTTATTGCTTACACCTATTGAAATAATTCATATCAAATGAAGTTATTACTTATGACATGTTAGCTATAAAAATAGTTTAGATCTAATAGAGTTATTGCATTGCCACTTTGCCTATGAAAGTGCTTCAAATCAAATGAGCTTACTCCTTATGCCTCATTGGCTATAGAAATGTTTCAAATTAAATAATTGCTTACATTTTACTTGCCATAAAAACTCTTCAATTCAAATAAAGGTTTACTTATGCCTTATTAGCTATAGAAATGCCACAAAATAAATGAATTTATTACTAACTCCTCAATGGCTATAGAAAAATTTCAAATCAAATGAAGTTATCACCAACGCCTGATTTGCTATAGAAACATTTCAAATTAAATGAAATTATTGTATATGCCTCATTGGCTATAGTGACACTTGAAATCAAATAAACTTATTACTTACACTTTATTAGCTATGAAAAAACTTTGAATTGAATGAAATTACTGATTATGCCTCATAGGTAGAAACACTTAAAATCATAAGAAGTGAATACTTACATCTCCTGGCTGTAGAAACACATCAAATCAAATGAAGTTATTACTTATGTCTTATTGACTATAGAAATAATTCAAATCAAATGAAGTTATTTCTTAAGCCTCATTGGCCTTAAAACTTTAAATAAAATGAAGTTATTGCTTATGCCTCATTAGCTATAGAAACACCTTAATTCAAAAAAGTTATTGCTTATGTCTCATTGGCTATAGAAACACTTGAAATCAAAGAAAGTTATTACTTATGCCTCATCGGCTATAGAAATACTTTAAATCAAATTCTGTTGTTGCTTGCACCTCATTGGCTAGAGAAATGCCTCAAATCAAATCAAGTTAATGTTTATGCCACATTGGCTACAAAAACATTTCAAAGCAAATGAAGGTATTTTTGATGCCTCATTGTCTACAAAAATACTTCAAATCAAATAAAGTTATTACTTATGCCTCATTTGCTATGGAAACACTTCAAATCAAATGAAGTTAATTCCTATACCTCATAAGCTATTGAAATATTTTGAATCAAATGAAGTAGTTGCTTACACCTTAATGACTATAAAAATGCTTTAATTCAAATGAAGTTATTACTCACACCTCATTGGCTATAGAAACACTTCAAAACAAAAAAAGTTATTGCTTATGCTTCATTAGCTATGGAAACACTTCAAATAAAATGAAGCTATTGCTTATGCTCAATAGCTATAGATATGCTTCAAATTAAATGAATTTATTACTTACGTCTTGTTGGCTATGGAATCACTTCAAATCATATGAAGTGATTGCTTATGCCTTATTGGCTTTAGAAATGCCTCAAATCAAATGAAGTTGTTGCTTAAGCCTCATTAGCTATAGAAATGTTCAAATCAAGCAAAGCTTTTTCTTACGCATCGTTGGCTACAAAAAGGCTTGAAATCAAATAAAATTATTGCTTCTACCATATTGGCTATAGAAACACTTCAATTCCAATAAAGTCATTGGATATGCCTTATTGGCTATAGAAACACTTCAAATCAAATGAAGTTATTGCTTATGCCTCATTTTCCATAGAAATACTTCAAATCAAATGAAGTTATTACTTGTGGCTCATTAACTATAAAAATATTTCAAATTAAATAAAGTTGTTGGTAATGCCTCATTGGCTATAAAAACACTTCATATCAAATGAACTTATTGGTTGCATTTGACAAGCTATAGAAACACTATAAATTAAATGAAGTTAATATTTACTCCTCATTGGCTATATAAATATATAAAATCAAATGAAGATATTGCTTACTGATCATTTGCTAAGTAAACCTTCAAATCCAATGAAATTATTAACTATGCCACATTGGCTATTGAAATACTTCAAATTAAATGATGCTATTGTGTATGCCTCATTGGTGATAGAAAAAGTTCAAATCAAATAAAGTTATTGCTTTGCATCATAGGCTATAGACACAAATCAAATTAAACAAAGCAATTGCTTATGCCTTATTAGTTATAGAAACTCCTCAGTTGATAGGAAGTTATTGCTAAACACTTCAAATCAAATAAAGTTATTAATTACACCACATTGGCTATAAAAACACTTCATATTAAAAGGAGCTATTACTTCACCTCATTGGCTATGAGAATGCTTCAAATCAAATGAAGTTATTGCTTATAGGTCATTGGCTATAGAAATGCATGAAATCAAATGAAATTATAGCTTATGCCTCATTGGGTATGGAAATACTTCAAATCAAATGAAGTTATTCCTTACGTCTCATTGGCTATAAAAATATATCAAATCGATTAAAGTAATTGCTTATACCTTACTGGCTATAAAAACTCTTCAATTCAAATCGAATTATTACTTGTCTCATTGACTATAGAAATACCTCAAATCAAATAAAGTAATTACTTATGCTTCATTACCTCTAGATGCACCTCAAATCAAAAGGAGACATTGATTATGCTTCATTAGTCATAGAAGAACTTGAAATTAAAAGAAGTGATTACCTATGCCTCATTGGCTATAGACATATTTCAAATCAAATGAGGTTATTGATTATGCCTGATAGGCTACAGAAATACTTCAAATCAAATAAAGCTATTTTTTGCACCTTATTAGCTTGAAAAATATCAAATCAAATGAAGTTATTGCTTATGCTTCATTGACTATAGATACATGTCGAATCAAATGAAATTACTACTTACACCTCATTGGTTATAAAAGCACATCAAATAAAATAAAGTAATTGTTGATGCCTTATTGGCTAAAAAAAAATTTCAGTTTGAATAAAGTTATTATTTATGCCTCATGGCTATAGAAACACTTCAAATCAAATAAAATAATTGATGAGGCCTCATTGGCTATAGAAACACTTTAAATCAATAAAAATTGTCACTTACACCTTATTAGCATTTAGAAACTCTTCAAAACAAATCAAGTTATTGTTTATGCCTCATTGGCTATACAAACACTTCAAATCAAATAAAGTTATTGCCTATGTGTCATTGGCCATAGAAACGCATAAAAATAAATGTAGTTATTGCTTATGCCTCATTGACTATAGGAACACATCAAATAAAATGAAGTATTCCTCATGCCTCATTAGCTATAGAAATGCATAAATTCAAATGAAGGTATTTCTTATATTTCATTGGCTAGAGAAATGCTTGAAATCAAATAGGGTATTGCTTATGCCTCATTAGCAATAGAAATACTTTAAATCAAATGAAGTTATTGCTTATACTTCATTAGCTATAAAAATATTTCAAATCAAATGAAGTTATTGCTTATGCCTCTTTGTGTATGGAAATACTTCAAATAAAAAAAAGTTATTGGTTACACCTCATTGGCTATAGAAATATTTCAAACTAAATGAAGTTATTGACCATGCCTCATTGGTGATATAAATGCTTCAAATCAAATGACATTATTGCTTATGGCTTGTTGGCTATGGAAATGCCTTAAATCAAATAAACTTATTGGTTATGGCTCACTGGCTATAGAAATGCTTCAAATTAGAAGAAATTATTACTTACACCTTATTGGTTACAGAAATGTTTCAAATTAAGTGAAGCTTTTTCTTACGCATCATTGGCTATAGAAAGGCTTCAAATCAAATAAAATTCTTGCTTATTGCTTGTAGGCTACAAAATTACTTCAAATCAAATGATGTTATTGCTCATGCCTCATTGGTTATAGAAACACTTTAAATCAAATGAAGTTATTGCTTATGTCTCATTGGCTATAGAAATACTTCAAATCAAATAACTTATTGCTTACACCTTTTTGGCTATAGAAATACTTCAAATCAAATAAAGTTATTATTTACGCATATTGGCTATAGAAACACATCAAGTGTAATAAAGTTATTTCTTATGCTGCATTCTCTATAGAAAGTCATCAAATCAAATGAAGTAATTACTTATGCCTTATTGGACATAGAAATAGCTTAATTCAAACATAGTTATTACTTTTGACTCACTATCTATAGAAATGCTTTAAATCAAGTGAAGGTGCTCCTTACATCTTATTAGCCTGAGGAACACATCAAATCAAACGAAAAAGATTAGCTACGTCCCCCTGGCTATAGAATGCATCAAATCAAATGGAGTTGTTACTAATGCATCATTGGCATAGATATGCTTCAAATCAAATGAAGTTATTATTTACGTCATATTAGCTATGAAAATACCTCAAATCAAATCAAGTTATTGTTTATGCCTTATTGACTATAGAAACACTTTGAATAGAATAAAATTATTGCTCATGCCTTACTGGCTATCAAAACACAAATCAAATCAAATAAAGTTATTACTTAAGCCTCATTGGCTATGGACATGCTTTAAATCAAATGATGTTATTGCTTACACCTCATTGTACATAAAAGCACTTCAAATCAAATAAAGTTATTACTAATGCCTCAGTGGCTATAAAAATGTTATTACGAATGAAGTTATTTTATACATTTCATTAGCCATTGAAATTCTTAAAATTAAATAAAGTTATTACTTATCCCTCATTGAATATAGAAATACTTCAAATTAAATAAAGTTATTGCTTACCTCTCATTGGGTGTAAAAATGCTTCAAATCAAATAGATATTTTTCTTTGGCCTCATTTGCTATAGAAATATTTCAAATTAAATGAAGTTATTGCTTATGCCTCATAGGCTCGAGAAATGCTTCAAATAAAATAGTTATTACTTATGCCTTATTGTCTATATAAACATATTAGATTAAATGATGTTATTATTTACACCTTATTGGCTTTTGAAATGCTTCAAAATGAAATGAAGTTACTGTTTATGGCCCATTGGCTATAGAAACGCTTCAAATCAGACAAAGTTATTACTTATGTCTCGTAGGCGGTAGAAATGCTTCAAATTAAATGAAGTTATCGCTTACCACTCATTGGCTATAGAAATGCTTCAAGTGAAATGAAATTATTTCTTGGGCCTCATTGGTTATATAAACATTTGAAATCAAGTGAACTTATTACCTACCCCTTATTGGCTATAGAAACACTCCAAATCAAATGAAATTATTTCTTATGCTTTATTGTTTATGGAAGCATTTCAATTCAAATGAGGTTATTACATAAGCCTCATTAGCTATAGAAATGGATCAAATCAAATGAAATTATTGCTAATGGCTTATTAGCTATGGAAACACTTCAAATTAAATAATGTTATTGCTTATGTCTGATTTGTTATAGAAGCTCTTGAAATTAAATGAAGTTAGTGTTTATGCCTCATTGGCTATTCGAGACATCCAAATCAAATGTAAGATATTGTGAATGCCTCATTATTTATACAAATCTATTAAATAAAATAAAATTATTGCCTATACCTCATTGGTTATTTAGATCAAATAAAGTTATTACTTACACCTCATTAACTAAGTAAACACTTTAAATCAAATGAAATTATTAATTATGCCTCATTGGCTATAGAAATACTTTAAAGTAAATGATATTATTGTATATACCTTATTAGTGATAGAAACACTTCAAACCAAATAAAGCTATTGCTTTTGTCTCATTGGCTATAAAAATACTTCAAACCAAATGAAATTATTACTTAGGCCTCATTGCCTATAGAAACAATCAAAATGAAAAGAAGCTATTACTTATGACTCATTAGCTATAGAAACACTTCAACGAAAAAAAAGTTATAACATATGCCTCATTGGCTATAAAAAAACCTAAAATCAAATGAATTTATTGCTTATGCCTTAGTGACCATAGAAATGAATCAAATCAAATAAAGTTAATATTTAGGACTTATTGGCTATATAAATACTTCAAATCAATTAAGTTTATTGTTCATGCCTTATTGACTTTAGAAATACTTTAAATCAAATGAAATTATTGCTTATGACTCATTGGCCAAGTAAATACTTCAAATCAAAAAACTTCTTAGTAATGCCTCATTAACTATGAAAATACTTCAAATCAAATGAAATTATTGCTTATTACTCATTGGCTATGGAAATGCTTCAAATAAAATAAGCTTATCGTGTGCACCTCACTGGTGATAGAAACTCTTGATATCGAATGAAATTATTGCTACCATCTTATTGGCTATAGAAATATTTTAAATCTAATAAAATTATTACTTATGCCTCAGTGACTTTAAAAATACTTTAAGTCAAATGAAGTGATTGATTACGACTCATTCACTATGAAATTATTTCAAATCAAATGAAGTTATTCATTATGCCTTAGAGGCTACAAAAATACTACAAATTAAATGAATTTATCACTTTCACCTTGTTAGTTACTAAAATACTTCAAATCAAACAAAGTTATTGCTTATATCTCATTGGCTTTGGAAACACTTCAAACTCATGAAATTATTGCTTATGCCTCAATGGCGATCGAAACACTTTAAATCAAATAAAATTATTCCTTACGCCTCATTAGCTACAAATAAAAATAAATCAAAAGAAGTTATTGCTTGTGCCTAAATGAGGCTATAAAAATATTTCAAATCAAAAGAAGTTATTGCTGACGCCTTACCAACTATAGAAATATTTTAAATCAAGATAAGTCATTGCCTACACCCCTTTGTTTATAAAAATGCTTCAAATCAAATAAAGTTATTACTTATGCCTTATTAGCTATAGAAAATACTTCAAATCAAGTGATGTTTTTTCTTATGCCTCATTGGTTATAGAAATACTTCAAATCAAATGAAATTATTGCTTTCATCTAATTGGCTATATAAAGGCTTCAAATCAAATGTAGTTATTGGTTATTCCTCATTGGCTATGGTAACTCTTCAAATCAAACGAAGTCATTGCTTACACCTAATAGGCTATAGAAACTTTTCAAATCAAAAGAGGTTATTGCTCAGGCATCGTTAGTTGTAAAAACACTTCAAATCAAATGAAATTATTACTTACACCTGATTGGCTATCATAATGCATCAAATCAAATGAAATTATTACTTATACCTCATTGGCTATAGAAACTCTTCAAATCAAATGAAGTTATTACATACACCACATTGCCTATAGAAACACTTCGAATCAAATAACTTGCCTCAAGGGATATAGAAACACATTAAATTAAATAAAGTAATTGCTTATGCCTTATAGGTGATAGCAATACTTTAATTCAAACGAAGTTGTCAGTTACGATTCATTGTCTATAGAAATACTTTAAATCAAATAAAGTTACTGCTTGCACTTCATTAGCTAGAGAAATGCTTCAAATCAAATAATGTTATTGCTTACACATCCTTGGCTATAGAAATGTTACAATTCAAATGAAATTATTGCTTATGCCGTATTGGATAGAGAAACACTTCAAATCAAATTAAGTTAGTGCTTATGCTTCATTGGTTATGGAAACACTTCAAATCAAATGAAGTTAATGCTTATGCCTTAATGACTATAAAAATGCTTTCAATCAAATAAAGTTATTGCTAATATGAGATTAGTTATAGAAATGTTAAATGTAATTATTGCTTACAACTGATTGGCTATAGAAACACTTCAAATCAACTAAAGTTACTGCTTACGGTTAATTGGCTATAAAAATACTTCAAATCAAATGAAGCTATTGCTTATACTTCATTGGCAATAGAAATACTTCAAATCGAATAAAGTTATTACCTACATCTCATTAGATATAAAAATATATTTAATCGAATGAAGTAATTATTTATGCCTTATTAGCTATGGAAATATTTTTAATCAAATGAGATTATTGCTTACACCTCATTGGCTATAGAAATATCTAAAACCAAATGAGGTTATTAGTTATGCCTTATTAGCTATAGAAGCACTTCAAATCAAATGAATTTATTGCTTATGCTTTGTTGGCTATAGAGACACTTCAAATCAAATGAAGTTATTCTTTATGCCTTATTGGCTATAGAAGTGGTTTGAATCAAATAAACTTATTACTTATGCCTTATTGCCTATAGGAATGCTTCAAATCAAATAAAGTTATTGCTTTCATCACATTGGCTATAGAAATGCTTTGAATCAAATGAAATTATTGCTATCACCTATATGGATATAGAAATATTTTAAATCAAATGAGGTTATTGCTTGTGCCTCATCAAATTTAGAAAAAATTCAAATCAAATGAAGGTATTTCTTATGCCTCATTGGATATAGAAACACTTCAAATCAAAAAAAAAAATTGTTTATGCCTTATTATCTATAGAAATGCTTGAAATCAAATATTGTTATTGCATATGCCTCATTAGCTCTAGAAATACCTCAAATCAAAAGAAGATATTGATTATGCCTTATTGGCGATAGAAATAGTTGAAGTTAAATGAATTTATTACCTATGCCTCATTTGCTATAGAAATACTTCAAATTGAATGAAGTTATTGTTTATGCCTAATTTGCTATAGAAACACTTCAAATAAAAGGAAGTTGGTGCAAGCGCCTCATTGGCTATAGCTGCACTTCAAATGAAATCAATTTATTATCAATGCCTCATTGGCTATAGAAACACATCAAATTAAATAAAGTAGTTGCTTTGCCTAACTGGCTATAAAAGCTATTTAATTCGAATAAAGTTATTGCTTACACCTTATTAGCTATGGAAAAAATCAAATTAGAAGAAGTTATTTCTTACAGCTTGTTGGCTATAAAAATACTTCAAATCGAAAGAAGTTATTACTTACGCTTTGTTGGTTATAGAAATATTTTAAATAATAAGTTATTAATTATACCTCATTGACTATAGAAATACTTCAAACCAAATAAAGTTATTACTTAGCCCTCGTTGGTTATAGAAACACTTCAAATAAAATGAGATTATTACTTACACTTCATTGGCTACAAAAACACTTCAAATCAAATAAAATTATTGCTTGTGCCTATTTGGCTATAAAAAATAAATAAAAAGAAGTTATTGCCTGTGCCTCATTGGCAATAGAAATAGTTCAAATCAAAAGAAGTTATTGCTTACACCTTATTGGCTATAAAATTCTTTTAAATTAGGAAGAGTTATTGCCTATGTCTCATTAGCTATACGAATGCTTCAAATCAAATGAAGTTATCACTTATACCTCATTGGCAATAGAACACTTTAAATCAAATAAAGTTATTGCTTATATCTTATTAGCTATAGAAATGCTTTAAATCAAAAGAAGTCATTGCTTTCAACTCATCGGCTATAGAAATGCTTGAAATCAAATGTAGTTATTGTTGCACCTCATTGGCTATAAAAACTCTTCAAATTAGATGATGCTATTGTTAATGCCTTATTGGATATAGAAACAATTCAAATCAAATGAAGTCATTGATTATGTCTAATTTTCTATAGAAATACTTCAAATTAAATGGAGTTATTTTTTATGCCATGTTGACTATAGAAACTTATCAAATCAAATATAGTTATTGCGGATACCTTCCTGGCTATATAAATACTTCAAATCAAATGAACTTATTGCTTACGCCTCATTAGTGATAGAAACACTTGAAATCAAATGAAGATATTACTTATGCCTCATTGGCTAAGTAAGCACTTCAAATCTAATGAAATTATTAATAATGCTTCATTAGCTATAGAAACATTTCAAGTTAAATAATGTTAGTGAGTAAGCCTCACTGGCGATCGAAACACTTGAAATCAAATAAAGTTATTACTTACGCCTTAATACTATAGAAACAAATCGAATCAAATAAAGTAATTGCTTACACCTTATTCACTATAAAGACTATTTAATTCAAATGAAGTTATTGCTTACATCTCATTAGCTATAGAAACACTTTAAATTAAATGAAGTTATTACTTACACGTCATTCACTGTAGAAACGCTTTAAAACAAATGAAGTTATTGCTTCCAACTCATTGCCTATAAAAATGCTTTGAATCAAATATGATTATTGCTTATGCCTCATTGGCTATGGAAATACTTCAAATCAAATGAAATTATTGGTTATGTCTGATTGGCCATAGAAACACTCCAAATTAAGTGGAGTTATTGTCTACACTTCATTGGTTGTAGAAATATATCAAATCAAATGAAGTTATTGCAGACACTTGACTGTCTATAGAAATGCTTCAAATCAAATGAACTTATTGCTTGCCCCTCTTTAGCGATAGAAACACTTGAAAACAATTTAAGATATTGTTTACACCTCATTGGTTAAGAAAACACTTCAAATCCATTGAAATTATTAGTTATGCCTCATTGGTTATAGAAACATTAAATGATGTAATTGAATAAGCCTCCTTAGCAATAGAAACACTTCAAATTAAATAAAGTTATTATTTATACCTCATTGGCTATGGAAACAAATCAAACCAAATAGCGTAATTGATTATGAATTATTAGGTATAGAAACTCTTCAACTCAATTGAAGTTATTACTTGCCTCTCATTGACTATAGAAATAATTTAAATCAAATAAAGCTATTACTTATGCCTCATTCACTATATAAACATTTCAAATCAAATGAAGTTGTTGCATATGCCTCTTTAGCTATAGAAATTTTTTAAATCCAATAAAGTTTTTGCTTACACCTCATTGGCAATAGAAACGCTTGAAATCAAATGAAGATATTACTTTAGCCTCATTGGCTATAGAAACACTTTAAATCAAATAAAGTTATTGCTTCTAACGCATTTCTAGCAAAAGTGCTTCAAATCAAATGAAGTTGTTACCTATACCTCATTTGCTATAGAAACGCTTCAGATCAAATAAAGTTTTTGTTTAAGGCTCATTCGCTATCGAAACATTTTGAATCAAATGCAATTATTGCTTACACCTCACTAACTATAGAAATAGCTTAAATAAAATGAAGTTATTTCTCATCCCATATTAGGTATAGAAGCACTTCAAGTCAAAATAGGTTATTACTTATACCTCATTGGCTATAGAAACACTTTAAATCATACTTAGACCGCATTGGCTATAGCAATACTTCAAATCAAATGAGGTTCTTGATTATACTACATTGGCTATAGAAATACTTCAATTCAAATGAAGTTATTGCTCATGCCTAATTAGATAGAGAAAAGCTTAAAATTAAATTAAGTTAGTACTCATGCCTCATTGGCTATCGAACACTTCAAATCAAATGAAGTTAATGCTTATGCCTCTTTAGATATAGAAATGCTTCCGATCAAATGAAGTTATTGCTAATATGTGATTAACTGTAGAAACATTTCAAATTAAATAAAGTTATTGCTTATGCTTGATTGGCTATAGAAACACTTCAAAGAAAATAAAATTATTGGTTACACCTCATTGGCTATGAAAATACTTCAAATCAAATGAAGTTATTACTTTTTTCACATTGGATAAGGAAAAATATTTAATTAAATAAAGCAATTACTTATGCTTTATTAGTTATGAAAATACTTTAAACAAAATAAAGTTATTGCTTACACTTCGTTGGCTATAGAAATATTTCAAACCAAATGAAGTTATTGCTTATGCCTCATTGGCTATAGAAACACTTCAAATCAAATGAATTTATTACTTCTGTCTCATTGACTATAGAGACACTTCAAATCAAATGAATATATTGCTTATGACTTATTAGCTATACAAATTATTCGAATAAAATAAAGTTATTGTTTACACCACATTGGCTATAGAAATACTTTGAATCAAATGAAGTTATTACTAAGGCCTCTATGACTATAGAAATACTTCAATTCAAATGAAGTTATCGCTTACAGCTCATTGTCTATGCAAATGTTTTAAATAAAATGAAATTACTGCTTGTACCTCATTAGCTAGAGAAACACTTTAAATCAAATGATGTTATTGTTTACACCTCCTTGGCTAAAGATGTAAGGCCCCGGTGGGGCCAGTGGGCTAGTAGGCAGGCAGTAGGCCTGTAATTGGCAGCAGTTGTCTTTAGTCCCACGTTGACAAAGTGTCAGAGTTGAGACTGGGGTAAATATAATGACTGTCATAGACCCAACAACGAGGTCTTTTTCCGAAAAACTGGGAAAAATAAAATGTGGGGTCGAGAAATGCCACAATTCAAATGAAATTATTGCTCATACCCTATTGGATAGAGAAACACTTCGAATCAAATTAAGTTAGTGCTTAAGGCTCATTAGCTATGGAAATACTCCAAATTAAATGAAGTTAATGCTTAGGCTTTATTGGCTATAGAAATTCTTCCAACCAAATTAAGTTATTGTCGATGTATGATGGACTATAGAAACACTTCAAATTAAATAAAATTATTTCTTATGCTTGATTAGGTATATAAACACTTTAAATTAACTAAAATTATTGTCTATGACTCATTGGCTATGAAAATACTTTAAATCAAATAAAGCTATTGCTTATTCTTCTTTGGCGATAGAAACACTTCAAATCAAATGAAGTTATTACTTACACCTCATTAGATATAGAAATACATTTAATTGAATGAAATAATTACTTATGCCTTATTAGCTATGGAAATACTTTCAATCAAATGAGGTTATTGCTTATGCCTCATTGACTATAGAAATATATAAAACCAAATAAAGTTATTGGTTACACCTCAATGGCAATAGAAACACTTTGAATCAAATCAATTTCTTGCTTATGCCTCATTGGCTATAGAGACACTTCAAATCAAATGAAGTTATTCTTTATGCCTCATTAGCTACAAAAATATTTTGAATCAAATAAACTTATTACTTATGCCTTATTTCCTATAGTAATGCTTCAAATCAAATAAAGTTATTGCTTTCACCACATTGGCTATAGAAATGCTTCGAATCAAATGAAATCATTGCTAACGCCTCTATGGATATAGAAGTACTTTAAATCAAATAAAATACTTGCTAAGGACTGATTGGCTATAGAAACACTCCAAATCAAATGAGGTTTTTGCTTATGTATCATGGGATTTAGAAATAGTTCAAATCAAGTGAAGTTATTGCTTACATCTCATTGGATATAGAAAGGCTTCAAATCAAAGAAATTTATTGCTTAAGCCTTATTGCCTTAAGAAATGTTTGAAATTAAATGTTGTTATTGCGTATGCCTCATTGGCTATATAAACACCTCAAATCAAAAAAGGATATTGATTATGCCTTGTTGGATATAGAAATAGTTGGAATCAAAAGAATTCTTTGCTTAAAGAAATACGTCAAATTAAATAAAGTTATTACTTATGCCTAATTGATTACAGAATACTTCAAATGAAATGAAGTTATTACAAGCACCTCATTGGTTTTAAAAGCACTTCAAATCAAATGAAATTCTTACTTGTGTCTTATTAGATATTGTAACACCCCCACTATCATCTAATTGAACCACAATACAAGGTGGACGACATATATACAAGTTTACAGAATATATAGAATTAAGATTTATTATATCAATGCAAATATAGTCCAGATAACCTAAAGAAAAGTGATTCAACAGGAAGTACCCAAGTTTCTCACAATGATTTCCCATACAAGAAAATAAAATAACGTACAAATAAAGTAGCTCCAATCGTAATCACGCACATATACACTGCTATTATTGCCACTTATGTCTGTCGGCTACTCTCCTATGGATGAGAATAGTCAAGGAGTGAGTCAAGGATGCTCTATAGGGTGTTAGCTCCTCTAGATAGTAGAAGGGGTCAATATATGGGAGGTAACAATAAAATTAACAATAGTAACATCAATAATATTACAACGAAAACAATGCTCAGGTAAACCAACATCCACAGCAAGGAAGAAACTAACAAAAATATCACATCCACAATGGCCAATGGTTAGAGATAGTGACTGTGGACTCCCCTTCCGAGCAAGGTCAAACAAATCTACACGTAAATCAGTCTATAGGTGTGGTTAGACCCCCTACCAAGCAGAGCCATACCACGTTATATTCCCAACTACTGATGGAGCGGTGATACCATCTAGTCACACAACGGATCACGTCGCCGAAAACTCAGGAGACCGGCTACTGTTATGTCTAACAGTCTTGCTAATCACATACCGAAGTAGGAAATCATCAACTGGTACCAACCAAATAAAGTCCTACTACGTACGTCCCCCAATGTATCAAAGGCTTAGCCACAATAAATATCGAGTCGGGATTATCGAATGATAGAAAGAAGTCAACGCGATCACAAATAAGACTAAATTAGCTAAAAGATATTGTCAAAATAAGAATTTGAGATCACCAATCAAATCAGCATAAAAACCAAATCCAACGACTCCTGAATTATAAAAATCAGAGTTCAAATGAGGGAGTTATGATTGTTTAATATATCTATACAATTTAGCCCCTCAATTATAAAATATTATTTAATTTCTAGTCAAGTTCAATTCAAGTCCCTAATAAATTCTATAAATCTAAGATTAAATTTAATGAATCAAACTAATTAATTCAATTTAGGACCAACAAATCCTATAGGTGTCCAATCGGCTACTAGCTAAATTTCCAATCTGATTCCATCAAATTATAAATCTAGATTACTTGATTTAACCTAAACAACTTACATTATCACTAACCTAATTAATCCAAAGCCTAACCCAAACTAGCTCCAAATCAGAACCTAAACCAAAATCAATCCTAAACTAAACCTAAACCCATCTGTTTCTTCTTCTTCAACTTAAACCATCAAACCCTAACCCCAATTCACTGTCACTGTCTTGTCACTGGGCTGCCACCATCGCTGGGTCACCTCTGCTATCGGGTCGCCACCACCGCGCCCTTGTCATCGTCGGACCTGTGCCATCATGTTGGGTCATGCATAACTGCAGCCTGCATAGCCATGAGCTGGCGCACCGCACAGCCCTCACAGCCCGCGCCATCACACGCTGGCACACCGTGCAGCCCATGCAGCCACGCAGCCATGCATTGGTGCACCGTGCATCCCGCGGCGCGCAACCACACCTACTGTTGGTGTGCAGTGTCTGTGTGCACCATCGTGCTGCGTGCGTTGCTAGTGTTAGCCATCCAGCTTTGGCCATCTTGCTCCAGAACCATCACCAACCGGCAATGAGGAAGATGAGGATTTTGCAAATATAACCCTCTAATTCTCCTATCCTCAATAAGAAACCTATATTGATATATTATCTCAAAATTTTGATATATCTAGTTTCTATTAAGTTTCTATTGAGTTTTGTTTAAATCTAGGTTATTATCCTCCTCCTAGGTATCATGAGGGTCACTAAGTTTACAAATTATTTGACACAAAATTGTCTTAAGAATCAAGGCAAAGAGAGAACGAACGAAGGCCAACTCAACCTACCTCGAATCTCGATGGTGATCATCCTAAAGCTTCTCACCACTCTCCAAGCTTTTATAATGATCATTTTCTAACTCTTTTCACTTTTAGATAGGTTCTCGATCCAAGAAGGTTTAGTGGAGGATGATTTGTTATTCTCTATAAGGAATAAAAATTAATTTATCCTCAAGTCCTAATTACTCAGTAGTGGGTGATTGCTGCCTATAAATATGGGGCGATTGTTGGGCCATGGGTAGTGGGCTCGAGTAATGGGCTGTTATAGAGTAGTGGATTGTTATAGATATAGCTACACTCTAAACCGAATCAAGTTATTACCTACGTCTCATTGGCTATAGAAATACATTAAATCAAATAAAGTAACTACTTACGCCTTATTGGCTACAGAAAAAATCAAATCAGAAGAAGTTATTGCTTGTAGCTCATTGGTTATAAAAATACTTAAAATCAAAAGAAGTTATTACTTATGCCTTGTTGGCTATAAAAATATTTTAAATCAAAAAAGTTATTATTATGCCACATTGGCTTTAAAAATACTTCCAATCAAATAAAGTTACTACCTATACCTTATTGTCTATAGAAATACTTCAAATTAAATGAAGTTATTGCTTAGGCCTCATTGGTTATAGAAATACTTCAAATTAAATGAAGTTATTACTTACATTACATTGGCTACAAAAATATTTCAAATCAAATGAAATGATTACTTGTGCCTCTTTGGCTATAGAAAAAAATAAATCAAAAGAAGTTATTGCCTATGGCTTATTGACAATAGAAATAATTCAAATAAAAAAAAGTTATTACTCATACATTATTGGCTATAAAATCTTTTAAAATTAGGAGGGGTTATTGCCTACTCCTCATTGGCTATAGAAATGCTTCAAATTAGAAAAATTTATTGCTTACACCTCATTGGCCGTATAAATACTTTAAGTCAAATAAAATTATTGCTTGTGCCTCATTGGCTATAGAAATTCTTCAAATCAAATTCAGTTATTGCTTATTCCTCATTGGCTATGGAAACTCTTCAAATTAGATAAAGTTATTGCTAACAGATCATTAGCTATAGAAAAACTTCAAATCAAATAAAGTTATTGGTTATGTTTGATTGGCTATAGAAACACTTCAAATTAAATGGAGTTATTACTTTTGCCTCATTGCCTATAGAAACATATCAAATCAAATGAAGTTATTATTGACATCCTACTAGCTATAGAAGCACATCAAATCAAATTAACTTATTGCTTACACCTATTAGTGCTAGAAACACTTGAAATTAGATGAAGATATTACTTACACCTCATTGGCTAAGTAAACACTTCAAATCCAATGAAATTATTAACTATGCCTCGTTGGTTGTAGAAATGCTTCAAATTAAATGATGTTATTGAGTAAGCCTCATTGACGATAAGCATCATTAATGATAGAAACACTTGAATTCAAATAAAGTTATTACTTATGCCTTAATGATTATAGAAACAAGTCAAACCAAATAAAGTAATTGCTTATGCCTTATTGGCTATCAAAATAAGTTAATTCAAATGAAGTTATCACTTATATCTCGTTGGCTATAGAAACACTTTAAATCAAATGAAGTTATTACTTACACATCATTTGCTATAGAAATATTTCAAATCAAATGAAGTTATTGCTTTCAGCTCATTGCCTATAGAAATGCTTCAAATCGAATGTGGTTATTGCTTATGCCTCGTTGGCTATAGAAACTCTCAAATCAAATGAAGTTATTGCTAATGCCTCATTGGCTATGGAAATACTTCAAATCAAATGAAATTATTGGTTGCATCTGATTGGTAATGAAAACACTTTAAATTAAACATATCAGATTAAATCAAGTTATTGCAGACACCTTATTAGATATAGAAATATTTCAAATCAAATGAACTTATTGCTTACACCTCTTTAGTGATAGAAACACTTGAAATCAAATGAAGATATTATTTACACCTCATTGGCTATGTAAACGCTTTAAATCCATTGAAATTATTAATTATGCCTCATTGGCCATAAAAACACTTCAAGCTAAATGATGTCATTGAATAAGTCTCATTTGTGATATAAACACTTCAAATCAAATAAAGCTATTGGTTACACCTCACTGGCTATAAAAGAAATCAAATCAAATAAAGTAATTGATTATGACTTATTGACTGTATAAACACTTCAACTCAAATGAATTCATTGCTTATCCCAAATTGTCTATAGAAATAATTTAAATCAAATGAAGTTATTGATTATGCCTCATTCACTATAGAAATGTTTCAAATCAAATGAAGTTATTGCTTACACCTCTTTGCCTATAAAATGCTTCAAATCTAATGAAGTTGTTGCTTACATCTCATTGGCTATAGAAATGCTTGAAATCAAATGAAGTTATTACTTACACTTTATTGACTATAGAAATGCTTCAAATCAAATGAAGTTATTACTTTCGCCTTATTCCTAACAAAAAATGTTTCAAATCAATGGAAGTTGTTGCCTATTCCTCATTTGCTATAAAAATACTTCAAATCAAATGAAGTTTTTGTTTAAGCCTCATTGGCTATTGAAATATTTCGAACGAAATGCAGTTATTGCTTACTCATCATTGGCTATAGAAATGGTTCAATGAAAGTGAATTTATTGCGTAACCCATATTGGGTTTAGAAAAACTTCAAGTCAAAAAAGATTATTGCTTACACTACATTGGCTATAAAAATACTTCAAATCAAATAAACTTATTACTTAGAGACTTGAAATCAAATGAAGTTACTAGTTACACCTCATTAGTTATAAAAATACTTTAATTGAAATGAAGTTATTGCTCACGCCTCATTAGATAGAGAAAAACTTCAAATCAAATTAAGTTAGTGCTCATGCCTGATTGGCTATGGAAACATTTCAAATCAAATGAACTGAATGCTTATGCCTCATGAACTATAGAAATGTTTCCAATTAAATGAAGTTATTGCTAACATGCGGTTGGATATAGAAATACTTTAAATCAAATAAAGTTATTACTTATACCTGATTGACTATAGAAATACTTCAAACTAGATAAAATTATTGGTTACACCTCATTAGCTATGAAAATACTTCAAATCAAATAAAGTTATTACTTACACCTCAGTGGGTAGAGAAAAATATTTAATCGAATGACCTATGGAAACACTTTAAATAAAATGAAGTTATTACTTATGCTTCATTGGTTGTAGAAATACTTCAAACAAAATAAAATTAATGCTTATGCCTCATTGGTTATAGAAACACTTCAAATTAAATGAATTTGTTGCCTATGCTACATTGGCTATAGAGACACTTTAAATTAAATGAAGTTATTACTTATGCCTCATTGGCTATAGAAATTTTTTGAATCAAACAAAGTTATTTCTTACACCATATTGGCTATAGAAATGCTTCGAATCAAATGAAGTTATTATTATGGCCTTTATGGCTATTGAAATGCTTCGAATCAAATGAAATTATTGCTTATGCCTCATTGACTACAGAAATACTTCGAATCAAAGCAAGTTATTATGTATGCCATATTGTCTATAGAAATGCTTCGAATCAAAATAAGTTAACGCTTATGATTCATTGGCTATGAAAGGACATCAAATCAAATGAAGTTAATACTTATGCCTCCTTAGTTATAGAAATGCTTCCAATCAAATAATTTTATTGCAAACATGCGATTGGCTATAGAAATACTTCAAATCAATTCAAGTTATTGGTTACGCCTGATTGGATATAGAAACACTTCAAATCAAATAAAGTTGTTGCTTATGCTACATTGACTATGAAAATACTTCAAACCAAATGTAGTTATTGCTCATATCTCATTGTCTATAGAAACACAAAATCAAATGAAGTTATTACTTACATCTCATTGGATATAAAAATACATTTAATCGAATGAAGAATTTCTTATGCCTTATTAGCTATGGAATACTTTAAATCCAATGAATTATTGCTTATGCTGCAATGACTGTAGAAATATTTCAAACCAAATGAAGTTATTGTTTACACCTCATTGACTATATAAACACTTCAAATCAAATAAATTTATTGCTTATGACTTATTTGCTATAAAGACCCCTCAAATCAAATGAAGTTATTGCTTACACCTCATTGACTATAGAATTACTTCGAATCAAATGAAGTTATTACTTCACCTCATTGCCTTAGGAAAGCTTGAAATCAAATGTAGTTATTGCTTATGCTACATTGGATATAGAAATGCTTCAAATTAAATAAAGTTATTGCTAATGCTTTTACAAATATAGGAATACTTCAAATTGAATGAAGTAATTGTTGATGCCTAATTAGCTATAGAAACACTCCAAATCAAATGAGATTATTGATTATACCTTATTGGCTTCATAAATACTTCAAATCAAATAAAGTTATTGCTTATGCCTTATTGACTATCGAAATGCTTCAAGTCAAATGAATTGATTGCTTATGCCTCATTGGCAGTATAAATATTTCAAATCAAATGTAGTTATTGCTTATGCGTCATTCATTCTTGAAACTCCTCAAATCAAAAGAAGATATTGATTATGACTCATTAACTATAAAAAACAGTTGAAATCATAAGAATTTATTGCCTACGCCTCAATTGCTATAGAAATACTTTAATTAAATAAAGTTATTACTTGTGCCTGATTAGCTATAGAAACACTTTAAATCAAATAAAGTTATTACTTGTGCCTTATTGGCTTTAAAAACACTTCAAATCAAACAATGTTCTTACTTACACCTCATTGGTTATACATACACTTCAAATCAATTCTAGTTTTTACTTGCGTCTCTTAGCTATAGAAATACATCAAATTAAATAAAGTTATTGTTGGTGCCTAACTAGGTATAAAAGCTATTCAACTCGAATGAAATTATTACTTATGTCTCATTGGATATAGAAAGAATCAAATCAAAAGAAGTTATTGCTTGCGTCTCATTGGCTATAGAAATACTTCAAATTAGAAGAATTATTATTTACACCATACTAGCTATAGAAATAATTTAAATCAAAAGAAGTTATTGCTTATGCCTCAATGACTATAGAAATACTTTAAATCAAATGAAGTTATTTTACTACAACTCATTGGCTACAGAAATGATTCAAATCAAATGAAGTTATTGCTTAGACTTCATTGACTGCAAAAATGCTTCAAATCAAATAAAGTTATTACTTATACATCTTTGTCTATATAAAAAATAAATCAAAAGAAGTTATTGCTTGCATCTCATTGGCTATAGAAATAGTTTAAATAAAAAAAAGTTATTGCTCACACCATATTAGCCATAGAAATATTATAAATTAAGAAAAGTTATTAACATGCCTTATTAGTTATAAAAATGCTTTAGATCAAATAAAGTTATTGTTGAAGCCTTATAGGCTATAGAGATACTTTAAATTAAATTAATTTATTGCTCATGCCTCATTGGTTAAAGAAATGCTTCAAATCAAATGAAGTTATCGCTTATGCCACATTGGCTATAGAAACACTTCAAGTCAAATAAGTTATTATTTTCACCTCATTGGCTATAAAAATGATTCGAATCAATAAAGTTATTGCTAATGTCTCATTTGCTATGTGATTACTTCATATCAAATGAAGTTATTGCTTATGGTTGATTGGCTATAGAAATACATAAAATCAAATAAAGTTATTGCTTAGCTATAGAATTACTTCAAATTAAATGAAGTTATTGCTTACTCCTCATTGACTATAGAAATACTTCAAATCAAATAAAAGTTATTGTTTACACACATTGGCTATAGAAATATTTTGAATCAAATAAGGTTATTTCTCACACCACATTCTCTATAGAAACACATCAAATCAAATAAAGTGATTGTTTGCATCTTATTGGCCATAGAAGCAGTTCAATTCAGATAAATCTATTACTTTCAGCTAATTGTCTATAGAAATGCTTTACAGCAAATTAGGTTGCTACTTATGCCTCATTGGTTTAAAAAATGCATCAAATCAAATGAAGTTATTGTTTATGCCTCCCTAGCTAGAGAAACGCTTCAAATCAAATGAAGTTATTACTTATGCCTCATTAGCTATAGAAACACTTCAAATCAAATAAAGTTACTGCTTATGGCCTATTGACTATAAAAATATCTCAAATCAAATGAAGTTATTGTTTATGCCTTATTAGCTATAGAAACACTATTAATTGAATAAAATCATTGCTCACCCCTCACTAGCTATAGAAACACAGATTAAATCAAATAAAGTAATTACTTATGTCTTATTGGTTAGAGAAGCACTTCAATTCAAATAAAGTCATTTTTTATGCCTCATTGGTTCTAGAGAAGCTTGAAATCAAACAAGGTTAATGCTTACATGTCATTATCCATAGAAACATGTCAAATCAAATGAAATTATTACTAATACCTCGTTAGCTATAGAAATACTTCAAATCAAATGAAGTTATTTCTTACGCCTCATTAGCCATAAAAATACTTGAAATCAAACAAAATTATTGTTTATGACTCATTTGGTACAGAAATACTTCAAATTAAATGAAGTTATTACTTATCCCTCATTGGCAATAGAAATGCTTCAAATTAAATGGAGTTATTGCTTAGGCTTCATTGGCTATAGAAATATTTCAAATCAAATGAGTTTATTGCTTACGTCTCATAGGCTAGAGAAATACTTCAAATCAAACAAAGTTATTACTTGGGTGTCATTGGTTATATAAATATTTCAAATCAAATGAAGTTACTACTTACCTTTTATTGGCTATAAAAATACTTCAAATCAAATGGAGTTATTACATAGGCCTCATTATCCATAGAAACATTTCAAATCAAATAAAGCTATTGCATTAGCCTCATTGGTTATAAAATGCTTTACATCAAATGAAGCTATTATTAACGCTTTATTGGCTATAGATACATTTCAAATTAAATGAAATTATTGCATTTGTTTGATTTATTATAGAAGCTCTTGAAAGTAAATGAAGTTAGTGTCTATGCTTCATTTGCTATTAGAATACTTCAAATCAAACGAGGTTATTGTTTATGCCTCAATGACTATAGAAATACTTTAAATCAAATGAGGCTATTATGAATTACTCATTATTTAAAGAAATCCAATAAATCAAATGAAGTTATTGCTTGCACCTCATTGGCTATAGAAATGTTTTGAATAAAAAAACGTTATTATTGATGCTTCATTGGCTAAGTAAATACTTTAAATCAAATAGAATTATTAATTTTGCCTTATTGACTATATAGAAACACTTGAAATCAAGTAAAATTGTTGCTTACTACTAATTGCCTATAGAAGTACTTCCAATAAAATGAACTTATTGCTTATATTTCATTGGCTATAGAAATACTTTATCTCAAATGAAGTTATTGCTTATGCCTCATTGGCTATAGAAATACTTCGAGTCAAATGAAGCTATTGTTTATGAAGTTATTGCCTATACTTCATTGGCTATGTAAATACTTCAAATCAAATAAAGGACTTCAAAAATACTTCAAATCAAATGAA
This sequence comes from Trichopus zeylanicus subsp. travancoricus, assembly GCA_005019695.1. Classification (NCBI taxonomy): domain Eukaryota; kingdom Viridiplantae; phylum Streptophyta; class Magnoliopsida; order Dioscoreales; family Dioscoreaceae; genus Trichopus; species Trichopus zeylanicus. The sequence continues at coordinate 1,427,434 of RXID01014226.1, forward strand.
TTTATCACTTTTGCCTAGTTAGTTATTGAAATACTTTAAATCAAGCAAAGTTATTACTTATGTCTTATTGGCTATAGAAATAATAAATCGAAAGAAGTTATTGCTTCCACCTCATTGGCTATAGGAACAGTTCAAAACAAAAGTATTGCTCATTTCTTATTGGCTATAGAAATATTTTAAATAAAGAGAAGTTATTACCTACGCCTCTTTGGTTATAGAAATATTTCAAATCAAATAAAGTTATTGTTTATGCATTATTGGTTATAGAAACACTTCAAAATAAATGAAGTTATTGCTTACACCTCATTTACTATAAAAATGCTTCAAATCAAATAAAATTGCTTTCACCTCATTGGCTATAGAAATGCTTCAAACCAAATGTAGTTATTACTTATGTATCATTGGCCATGGAAGCTCTTCAAATCAAATGAAGTCATTATTTATGCCTCATTAGCTATAAAAATATTTCAAATCAAATGAGATTATTACTCATGCCTCATTGGCTACAAAAATACTTGAAATCAAATGACATTATTGTTTATAGATGATTTGTAAGGCTCGGTGGGGCTAGTGGGCCAGTAGGCAGGCAATGGGCCTGTAACTGGTAGCAGTTGTCTTTAGTCCCATATCGACAAAGTGTTGGAGTTGAGACTGGGCTAAATATGATGACTGCCATAGACCCAACAACGAGGCCTTTTTCCGGGAAACTGGGAAAAACAAAATCCTGGGGTCGGGTGGGCCGCGGGCCGCAGACGCCCAGAAAAGGCCTCGTTGTTGGGTCTATGGCAGTCATCATATTTATCCCAGTCTCAACTCCAACACTTTGTCGATATGGGACTAAAGACAACTGCTACCAATTACAGGACCATTGCCTGCCTACTGGCCCACTGGCCCCACCGGGCCTTACAATCTCCCCCCCTCAAGGGCTTAGCATCCTCGCTGAGCTAGCCCACATCGATCAAGAGGTGCGGAGTGGCTCTGATACCATTATGTGACGCCCCCGACCCAGCACGATATTGTTCCTGGGCGTCTGCGGCCCGCGGCCCATCCGACCCTAGGATTTTATTTTTCCCAGTTCCCCAGGAAAAGGCCTCGTTGTTGGGTCTATGGCAGTCATCATATTTAGCCCAGTCTCAACTCCAACACTTTGTCGATATGGGACTAAAGACAACTGCTACCAGTTGCAGGCCCATTGCCTGCCTACTGGCCCACTGGCCCCACCGGGCCTTACATGATTGGCTATTGCAACATATCAAATCAAATAAAATTATTGTTTACATCTCGTTCACTATAGAAATGCTTCAAATCAAATGAAGTTATTGCTTAAGCCTCATTGAATATAGAAATGGATTTAATCAAATGTAGTAACTGCTTATGCCTTATTAGCTATGAAAATATTTTATATCAAAAGAAATTATTACTTACACCGCATTGACAATACAAACACTTCAAATGAAATGAAGTTATTGCTTATATCGCATTGGCTATAGAAACACTTCAAATCAAATGAATTTATTCCTTATACAATATTAGCTATAGAGACACTTCAAATCAAATTAGGTTAATTCTTACGTATCATTGGCTATAGAAATGCTTCCAATCAAATGAGGTTATTGCTAACGCATGATTGACTATGGAAATGCTTCAAATCAAATGAAGCTATTGCCTACATGCGATTAGTTTTAAAAATACTTCAAATCAAATGAAGTTATTACTTACGCCTCATTGACTATAGAAATGCTTCGAATCAAATAGAGTTATTACTTATGTCTCATTGTTTATAGGAATGCCTCAAATCAAATGAAATTATTGCTTATGCCACATTGGCTATAGAAATACTTCAAATCAAATGAAGTTATTGCTAATGCCTCTATGGATATAGAAATACTTAAAATCAAATGAAATTATTATTGGAGCTCGATTGGCTATGGAAAAACTACAAATGAAATTACTTATGCCTCTTTGGCTTTAGAAACACTTCGAATAAAATGAAGTTATTGCTTTTAAAATGCATCGAATCAAATTAATTTATTGCTTATGCCTCATTTGCTATAGAAATACTTTAAATCAAATGTAGCTATTGCTTATGCCTCATTAGCTCTAAAAATATCTCAAATCAAAAGAAGATATTGATTATGCTTCATTGGCTATAAAAAAAAGTTAAAATCAAAAGATTTATTGCCTACTCATTTGCTGTAGAAACACTTCAAATTAAATGAAGATATTACTTAAGCCTAATTAGTTATTGAAACACGTCAAATCAAATAAAGTTATTTCTTGCACCTCATTGGATTTAAAAATATCTCAAATCAGATGAAGTTTATGCTTGCCCCTCAATGACTATAGATGTACTTCGAATCAAATCAAGTTATTGTTGTAACACCCCTGTCGTGTCCGATCGAACCACAACACAAGTGGACAACATACATATAAAAGGTTTACAGAATACATAGAATTAAAATTTATTTCATCGATACGAATATAGTTCAGATAATGTAACAAAACGTGGTCTCACCAAAAATACTCAAGTCCTCAAAAGTTTTCTCATACATAAAAAAAAAGAATAACCTGTAAATAAATCAGCTCCCAGTGTAGTCGTGCACATGCCCTCTGCTACTGTAGTCACTTGTGCCTAGCTCCTACTCTCCTGTGGATAGGAACAATCAAAGAATGAGCCACGAATGCTCAGTAGGGAGTTATCTCCTCCAAACATTTGGAGAGTTCAATTTTTAGGTGGCAACAATAAAATTAACACAGTAGCAACAAAAATAATACAATGACAATGGTGATCAGGTAATCCAACATCCACAGCAAGGAATGAATCAACAAGGATATCTTATGGGTGTGGCTGGATCCCCTACCAAGCAGAGTCATACCATGCTGACCGCTAATGGAGTGGTGATCCATCTAGTCACCCAACGGATCACGTCCCCTACAATTCAGGAGACCGACCACACAAGACATCACAATCACGATAGCTAATGGTTAGGGACAGTGACTATGGACTCCCCTACAAATATTACGGAGATGGTCGCACCCCCTACCAAGCAGAGTTGAACCAATCTACACGTAAATCAGTATATGGGTGTGGCTGGACCCCCTACCAAGTAGAGTCATACCACGCTGCACTCCCAACTGCTGATGGAGTGGTGATCCCGTCTAGTCACATAATGGATCACGTCCCCTACCACTCAGGAGACCGACTACTATCACGTCTGACAGTCTCACTAATCCCGTACCAAAGTAGGGGATCACCGACTGGTACCAGTCAAATAGAGTCCCACTGCATACGTCGCTCAAGATACCAAAGGCTCAGCCACAATAAATATCGAGTCAAGATTACCAAATGATAGAAGGGAGTCGACTCGATCACAAATTAGACTATCCAGCTAGAAGACATCGTCAAAGGAAGGATTCGAGACCATAAATAGAATCAGCATGAAAAACCGAGTCCAACGACTCTTAGACCATCATAATCGGATCTCAAATGAGAAGGTTACAACTGTTCAAATGTATATATACAATTTAGCCCCTATATCATTCCAAATTACAACTCCGTCATCAAGGTAAATAATTTCCATCAATTCTACATTGAGAACCTCAAAATTATCATATTTTTATCAATAGTCATTGATCATTGATCCAGCAATTTATCATCCAAGTCCTTAATAATTCCAAATTTAATCCTTACAGTATATTTTTCACAAAAGTCCCCAATACAATTTGATTCACAGATTAGTTCTTCAAGTTCTAAGTCATAACCAATCCAGTCGATTTTCCAACAAATCATAATTTGATTCCATCTTACAAATTCATCCTCAATGAAATTTAAGTATGTCAATCAAATTTCGACACAATCATGAATCAATTATCCCAAACTTAAAATAATTTATCAATTTTACTAAATTTCTCCAATCTAATCTGCAATCAATTTCAATTCCAATTCATAATAATCAGACTTATTTCAATGAACCACATCATGAATTCAGATTACTTAGCTTGATCTAAACCATTCACCACATCATTAGTTCGATTAACCTCAAGCCTGATTCAAACCAATTCCAAAACCAGAATCTAAACCAAAACCGATTCTGAACCAAACCTAAACCAAAATCGACTTTAAACTAACCAAAACCAAAACCATCTTTAAACCAAAACCAAAACCAAAACCAAAACCAATCTTCTTTAAACTAAACCTAACCAAACCAACTTTAAATTAAACCAAAACCAAAACCCATTATCTTCTTCCTCCTCAAACCCTAAACCTAAATCTACTACCGCCGTCACCGCCAGGCCACCACGCCGTCCGGCCGTCCCGCTGCCACGCCGCCGTCTCCGCTAGACCACGGCTGCCGCCTGGCCACCGCTTCCAGTGTCGTTAGATCTGCGCTTCCCCGCTCCTCTGGTCGTCGTCACCCAGTGCCGTCGGGCCGAAGCAGGCGCCGCCAAAGCCCGAGCAGCCCGCGCAGCCGCATGTTAGCGGACCACGGCCCGCGCAGTCATGCGCACGCCACCAGTCACTCCCGACGCCGTACCATGCACCGGAATTATGCTGACACTGGGTCCCATGCTGCCTGCACACGATGCTTGCTCGCAGCAATGTCGCACGCCGTCGCACCGCACGCCGCCGCACCGCATGCTGCCACACCGCACACCGACGTATCACGCCGCGCACGCCGCCATCTCCGCTGTCGGTCGCCAGAGCACAGCGGACGCTGATTGGAGAGGAAGATGGGGATTTTGCAAATCTAATCCTCTAATCTTTCTATTCTCAAAACATGTCATAGATCGGTATAACACCTCAAAAATTAGACATATCTAATCTCTACTTAGTTTTGCTTAGATCTAAGTTATCATCATCCTCCTAAATATCATAGGGGTCACTAAATTTTCTGATTATTCAACATGAATTTGTCTCAGGAATAGAGGCAAAGAAAGACGAGTGAAAATAACTCAATCTACTTCGAATAGAGGTAAAGAGAAACGAATGAAAGTAACACCACCTACCTCGAATCTCAATAACGATCGTCTCGAATCTTCTTGCCACTCCGTGAGCCTCCCCAACGATCATTCCTTGACTCTCTCTCTACCTTCAAACCGGCTCTCTATCCGTCAAGATTTAGTGGGTGGTAGCTGCCTATAAATAGAGGCGGTTATTGGGTTGTGAGTTGTGGGCCCGAGTAATGGGCCGTTATGGAGTAATGGGTGGTTACAATTGTTTACTCTTCATTGGCTATAGAAACATGTCAAATCAAATAAAGTAATTGCTGACATCTAACTAGCTATAAAACTTGTTCAATTCAAATGAAGTAATTTCCTATGCCTTATTAGCTATAGAAAAAGTCAAATCAAAAGAAGTTATTGTTTGCATCTCATTGACTATAAAAACACTTCAAACTAAAAGCAATTATTTCTTCTACCTTGTTGGCCATAGAAATATTTTAAATCAAAAGTAGTTATAGCTTATACTTCATTAGCTATAGGAACACGTCAAATTGAATGAAGTAATTGCTTATGCCTTATTGGCCATTAAAATACTTCAAATCAAATGAATTTATTGTGTATCACTTATTGTCTATAGAATTACTTTAAATCAAATGAAGTTACTACTTATACCTCATTGGATAGAGAAACATTTCAAATTAAATATGGTTATTACTTACACCTTATTGGCTCTAGAAATACCTCATATCAAAAGAAGATATTGATTATCCCTCATTGGCTATAGAAGCACTGGAAATCAAAAGAATTTATTACCTATGCCTCATTTGTTATATAAACACTTCAAATTAAATGATATTATTGCTTACACCTAATTAGCTATAGAAGAAATATTTTAAATCAAATGAATTTATTATTTGTGCCTTAATGGCTTTGAAAATAATTTAAATCAAATGAAGTTCTTGCTTATGCCTCATTGGCTATAGATGCACTTTAAATTGAATCAAGTTATTGCTTATGCCTCATTGGTTATAGAAATATATCAAATCGAATAAAGCAATTGCTTATGCCTAAATCACTATAAAGCCTATTCAATTCAAATGAAGCTATTGCTTACAACTCAATGACTATAGAAACAGTTCAAATTCAATGAAGTTATTACTTTGCTCTCGTTTACTATAGAAACACTTTAAATCAAGAGAAGTTGTTACTTACACCTCATTGGCTTTAGGAATACCTCAAATCAAATAAAGTTATTGCTTACACCTCATCGGCTACACGAATACTTCAAATCAAATGAAATTATTTCTTATGCCTCATTGGCCATAGAAATGCATGAAATCAAATATATTTAGTACTTACACCTCACTGGCTATAGAAATGCATGAAACAAAATGAAGTATTGTTGATGCCTCATTAACTATAGAAATATTTTGAATAAAATGAAGATACCTCATTTTCTATAGAAAAACTTTAAATCAAATGAAGTTATTATTTAAGACTTATTTACTATTGAAATATTTTGAATCAAATGAAGTTATTGCTTACACCTTATTAGCTTCAGAAACGGTTGAAATCAAATGAAGTTATTGCTTATGCCACATTGGGTATAGAAACTCTTCAAATCAAAGAAGTTATTACTTACACCTCATTGTCTATAAAAATACTTCAAATCAAATGAAGTTATTACTTACACCAGATTGGCTATAAAAATACTTCAAATCAAATGAAGTTATTACTTACACCACATTGTCTACGAAAACACCTCAAAGTAAATGAAGTTATTGCTTATGGTTCTTCGGCTATGGAAATATTTCAAATCAAAGAGAAGTTATTGCTTATGTCCCATTGGCTATAGAAATGTTTCAAATCAGGTGAAGCTTATTCTTATGCATCATTAGCTACAGAAATATTTTAAATCAAATAAAATTTTTGCTTATGCCTCTATGGCTATAAAAATGCCTCAAATCAAAGGATGTTATTGCTCATGCTTTATTGACTATAGAGACACTTAAAATCAAATGAACTTACTACTTATGCCTCATTGGCTATAGAAATACTTCAAATTAAATGAGTTATGATTTCCTCCTCATTAGCTATACAAATGCTTCAAATTAAGTGAAGTAATTGCTAATGCCTCATTGGCCATGAAAATACTTTAAATCAAATGAAGTTATTACTTACACCACATTAGGTATAGAAACACTTCAAATCAAAAGGAGCTATTACTTACGCCTCCTTGGCTATGAAAATGGCACAAATCAACTAAAGTTATTACTTATGGCTCATTGACAATAGAAACAGTTCAAATCAAATGAAGTTATTGCTTATGCCACATTGGGTATAGAATCAAAAGAAGTTATTGCTTAGACCTTATTGACTATAGAAATACTTCCAATCAAATGAAGTTATTACTTACACGACATTGGCTATGGAAATGTCTCAAATCAAATGAAGTCACTACTTATGGCTCTTTGACTATAGAAATGCCTCAAAATAGAAGAAGTAATTTCTTATGCTTCGTTGGCTACAAAAATGTTTCAAATTAAGTGAAGCTTATTCTTATGCATCATTCGCTACATAAAGGTTTCAAACCAAATGAAAAATTTGTTTATGCCTCATTAGCTATAAAAATGCCTCAAATCAAAATATGTTATTCTCATGTCTCATTAGCTATAGAAACACTTAAAATCAAATGAAGTTCTTGCTTATTCCTCATTGGCTATAGAAATGCTTCAAATTAAATGAGTTATTGCTTACACCTCATCAGCTATAAAAATGCTTCAAATCAAATGAAGTTATTGCCAACACCTCATTGGCTATAGTTTAAATCAAATAAAGTTATTATTTACACCACACTGGCTATAGAAATATGTAAAATCAAATGTAGCTACTACTCACACCTCATTGGCTATGAAAATGTTTCAAATCAAATGAATTTATTGCTTATGCATCATTGGTTATAAAAATACTTCAAATCAAATAAAATCATTGCTTATGCCTCAATGACTATAGTAACACATAAAATCAAATAAAGTTATTGCTTAAGCGTTATTGACTATAGAAACACATAATATCCAATAAGGAAATTACTTACTTCTTACTGGCTATAACAACTCTTCAGTTCAAAAATGAATTTATCGCTTACACCTCATTGACTACAGAAACACTTTAAATCAATAAAGTTATTACTTATGCCTCATTATTTCTAGAAGCAGCTAAAATCAAAAGAAGATGTTGATTATGCCTTATTTGCTAAAGAAATGTTTTGAATCAAATAAAGTTATTTCTTAGGCCTCATTATCTATAAAAATGCTTCAAATTGAAAGAAGTTATTACTTATGCCTTATTGATATAGAAACACTTGAAATCAAAAGAAGTTATTATTTACATTTTGTTGATTAAAGAAATACTTCAAATCAAATGAAGTTATTGCTTACATCTCATTGGCTATAGAAATGCTTTCAATTAAATGAGGTTATTGCTTATGCCTTATTGACAATGGAATCACCTCAAATCAGATGATGTTATTGCTTATGACTCATTGGCTATAGAAACACTTCAAATTAAAAGAAGTTGTTGCTTATGGGTCATTGGTTACAAAAATGTTTCAAATCAAGTGAAGCTTTTTCTTACGTATCATTGGCTATAGAAAGGCTTCAAATCAAATAAAATTATTGCTTACACTTCATTGATTATAGAGATGCTACAAATCAAATGATGTTATTGATCATGCCTTATTTGCTATAGAAACACATTAAATCAAGTGAAGTTGTTTCTTATGTCTTATTGGCTCTATAAATACTTTAAATAAAGTGAGTTATTACTTATGCCACATAGGCTATAGAAATGTTTCAAATAAAATGAAGTTATTGCTTGTGCCATATTGGCTAAATAAATTCTTCGAATTGAATCAAGTTATTGCTCATGCCTCATTCTCTGTAAAAAATATATCAAATCAAACAAAATAATTGCTTATGCCTTGTTAGCCAAAGAAACACCTCAAATGAAATAATATAAGTGCTTATGCCTTACTGGTTATAGAGACTCTTGAATTTAAATAAAGTTATTGCTTATTCCTCACTGGCTATAGTAACACATTAGATCAAATAAATTTATTGCTTATGCTTTATTGGAAATAGAAACATTGTAAATCAAATGAAGTTGTTGCTTATACCTTTTTTGTTATACAAATGCTTCAAATAAGATAAAGTTATGATTATGCCTTATTGCCTATAGAAATGATTCAAATCAAAATAAGTTATTACTTACACCTCATTGGCTATAAAAATGCTTGAAATCAAATGAGGTTATTGCCTATGTCTTATTGGCTATAGAAATACTTGAACCAAATAAAGTTATTGGTTACACCTCTTTGCCTATAGAAATGCATGAAATCAAATGAAGTTATTACCTACGTCTCATTGACTATAGATATTTTCCAATTCAAATGAATTTATTGTCTATGCCTCATATATTGTAGAAACACTTCAAATCAATTGAAGTTATTGTTTAGGACTCATTGGCTATCAAAATATTTTGAACCAAATGAACTTATTGCTTATGCCTCATTGGTTGCAGAAACAGCCCAAATCAAATGAAGTTATTGATTGTGCAACATTGGGTATAGAAATACTTCAAATCAAAAGAAGTTATTATTTGTGCCTCATTATCTATACTTAAAATCAATTGAAGTTATTGCTTATGTCTTATTATCTATAGAAACACTTCATATCAAACGGAGTTATTGCTTATACCTTGTTCACTACGAGAATGCATCAAATCAAATGAAGTTATTGCTTATGATACCTCATTAGCTATACAATGCTTCAGATAAATTAAAATTATTGCTTACGCCTCATTGGCTAAGTAAATACTTCAAATCAAAACAAAATCATTAATTGTGCTTCATTGGCTACAGGAATATTTCAAATCAAATATTGTTATTGCATATGCCTTATTGGTTATTGAAATGCTTCAAATTAAATAAAGTTTTTGCTTACATCTCATTAGCTTTAAAAACACTTCAAATCAAATAAAGTTATTGCTTAGGCCTCATTAGCTATAGAAATACTCAAAATCAAAAGAAGTTGTTTATACCTCATTGGCCATAGAAACACTTCAAACCAAAATAAGTTTTAGCTTACTACTCATTGGCTATGAAAAAGCTTAAAATCAAATGAATTTATTGCTTATACCTCATTGGTTATGGAAACACTTCAAATCAAATGAAGTTATTACTTACACCTCATTGGCTATAGAAAAGCCACAAATCAAATGAAGGCATTGCTAATGCCTCATTAGCTATAGAGATACTTCAAATCAAATAAAATTGTTGGTTATAGAACTTCTTTGAATCAAATCAAGCTAGTGCTTATGTCCCACTGACTATAGAGACACTTAGAATCAAATAAAGTTATTGCTTACATCTCAATGACTATGAAAATACTTCAAATTAAATGAAGTTATTATTAATGCCTCATTGACCATAGAAACACATCAAATCAAATGAAGTTATTGCTAATGCTGTATTGGCTATAGAAAAACTTCAAATCGAATAAACGTATTACTTACTTCTCATTGGCTATATAGAAATACTAAAAATCGAAAGACGTTATGGCTTACACCTCATTAGCTAAGTAAACTCTTCAAACTAAAGGAAATTATTAATTATGCATTATTGATCATAAAAATACTTTAAATTAAATAATGTAATTGCATATGCCTCATTGGCGATATAAACACTTTAAACGTAATAAAATTATTCCTTGCACCTCATTGGCTATAAAAACATATCAAATGAAATAACGAAATTGCTTGTACTTTATTGGCTATGTAAACCATTCAATTTAAATGAAATTATTACTTATGCCTTATTTATTGGCTCTAAAAGTACTTCAAATTAAATGAAGTTATTACTTACACCTCGTTGGCTATATAAATGCTTCAAATAAAATAAAGTTATTGCTTACATCTTATTGGCTACGAAAATGCCTTAAATCAAATGAAGTTGTTACTTATGTCTCTTTGGTTGTAGAAATGCTTTAGATTTGAATAAGTTGTTGCTTCAGACTTATTGGCTATGAAAGGTTTCAAATGCATCATTAGCTGTAGAAAGGCTTCAAATCAAATGAATTATTAGTTACACCTCATTAGCTATAGAAATGCTTTAAATCAAATGGGATTATTGCTTACGACTCATTGGCTACAAAAATACTTTAAATCAAATAAAGTTAATCCCTATACCTCATTTACTTTAGAAATGCTTCAAATCAAATGAAGTTATTACTTAGACCTCATTGGCTATTGAAATATTTTGAATCAAATGAAGTTATTACCTACACCTCATTGGCTATAGAAACACTTCAAATTAGATATAGTTATTGCATACCCCACATTGGGTATAAAAATATTTCAAATCAAAAGAGGTTATTGCATATGTCTCGTTGGCCATGAAAATACTGAAAATCAAATGTAGTTATCACTTATGCCTCATTGGCTATAGAAATGCTTCAAATCAAATGAAGTTATTATTTATGTCTCATTGACTATGAAAATGCTTTAAATTAAATGAAGTTATTACTTACACCTTATTGGCTATAGAAAAACTTTAAACTAAATGAAATTGTTGCTTACTCATTGTTTATGAAAACCCTTCAAATCGAGTGAAGTTATTGGCTATGCATCATTGACTATATAAATACTTTAAATCAAATGAAATTATTGATTATGACTCATAGGCTACAAAAATTTTTCAAGTAAAATTTAGTTATTGCGAATACCTCATTGACTATAAAAACACTTCTAATCATATGAAGCTATTTCTCATGCCTCATTAGCCATTAAAACATTTCAAATTAAATGAAGTTCACGCTCCATTGCCTATATAAACGCTTCAAATCAAACGATGTTATTGCTAACACCTCAATGAGTATATAAAGACTTCAAAACAAATGAGGTTATTTCTTACACTTTATTGGCCATAGAACCCCTTTGAATTAAATAAATTTATTGTTAATGCCTCATTAGCTATAAAAACACATCAATTGAATTGAAGTTAATAGTTACACCTCTTTCGCTATAGAAACACATCAAATCTTATGAAGTTTTTGCTTATGCCTTAATGGCTATAGAATGGTTCAAATCAGAAAAAATTATTGCTTATCCACATTATCTATAGAAATGATTCAATTCAAACAAAGTTAATGCTTGAGCCTCATGGGCAAAAGAAATGCTCCAAATTAAATGAAGTAATTCTCTACACCTCATTGACTATAAAAATACTTCAAATTGAGTGAAGTTATTATTTATGCCTCGCTGTCTACATAAATACTTCAGATTACATAAACTTATGGCTTACCCCTCGTTGGCTATGGAAATAATTCAAATTAAATAAAATTATTGCTTAGGCCTCACTGACGATAAAAATATTTCAAATCAAAATAAGTTATTGCTTACCTCTCACTGACTATAGAAATGCTTCAAATTAAACTAAGTTATTGTTTAGGCCTCATTGGCTATGAAAATATTTCAAATTAGATGAAGTTATTGCTTATAGCTCATAGGCTACTGAAATATTTCAAATCAAATAAAGTTATTGCTAAGGCCTTATTGGTTATAAAAATACTTCAAATCAAATGAAGTTACTGCTTATGTTTGATTGGTTATAGAAAATCCTCAAATCAAATGAAGTTAGTGCTTACACCTCAATAGCTATAGAAATACTTCAAATCAAGTGTGTTGTTTTTTATACCTCATTGGTTATATAAACACATTAAATCAAATGACGCCATTGATTATGCCTTATTTTCTATAAAAATACTTCAAATTAAATCAATTTATTGCCTATGTCTCATTGGCTATGTAAATACTTCAAAATTTATAAAATTATTTGTTATACCACATTGGCTATAACAACATTTCAAATCATCTAAAGTTATTGTTTATGCCTATTTGCTATAGAAATGCTTCAAATCAAATAAAGTTATTGCTTGTGCCCCTTTGATGATATAAACACTTCAAATCAAAGAAAGAATTTGATTACACCTCATTAGTGATAGAAGTACTTCAAATCAAAAGAAGTTGTTACTTGCATCTCATTGATTATTGACACACTTTAAATCAAAAGAAATTATTACCTATGTCTTATTGACTATAGAAAGAGTTCAATTCAAAAGAATTTTTTTTTCTTACACCTCATTGGCTAAAAAAATGGTTCAAATTAAATAAAGTTATTGCTTATGTCTTATTACATAGAAAGATTACAAACCAAATAAAACTATTGCCTATGCCTCAATGACTATAGAAATGCTTCAAATCAAATATACTAATTGCAAATGCCTTATAGATTCTAGAAACTCTTCATATCAAATAAAATTATCGCTTATGCCTCATTGGCTATAGAAATATTTTAAATCAAATCAAGTTATTACCAAAGCCTCATTGGTAATAAAAATACTTTAAATCAAATGAAGTTATTCCTTATGCCTCATTGATTGTAGAAAGACATCAAAGGAAATGAAGTTATTGTTTATGCCTTATTGGGCATGAAGGATATCAAATCAAATAAAGTTATTATTGCACCCATTGGCTTTAGAAAACCTTCAAATCAAATGAAGTTATTACTTATGCCTCATTAGATAAGTAAATACTTTAAATCAAATAAAGCCATTAATTAGGCCTCATTAGCTATTAAAACACCTCAAATCAACTGATGTTATTGTTTATGTCTCATTGACAATAGAAATTATCCAAATAAAATGAAGCCGTTGCTTATGCCTCATTCACTATATAAACACTTCAAATCAAATGAAGTATTGCTTATGCCTCACTGGTTATAAAAATGTTTTAAATCAAATGAAGTTTTTATATACACCTCATTGCCAATAGAAATGCTTCAAATCAAATAAAGTTATTATTTATGCCTCATTGGCTATAGAAACACTTTAAACTCCTAAGATTATTAGTTACATCTTATTAGAAATAGAAATAATTCATATCACATGAAGTTATTGTTTATTCTTCATTTGTTATAGAAACACCATAAATCGAATGCAATTATTGTTTATGCCTAATTGGGCATAGAAACACTTCAAATCAAATAAAGTTATTACTTACGTGATATTAGCTATATAAATGCTTCAAATAAAATATAGTTATTGCTAACGCCTCTATGGACATTGAAACACTTCAAATCAATTGAAGTTATTACTAATGCCTAATTAGCTATAAAAATACTCCAAATCAAATGAGATTATTGCTTATGCCTCATTGTCTTTGAAAATACTTCAAATAATTGAAGTTATTGTTTATGTATCATTGCTTATAAAAATGCTTCAAATCAAATGAAATTATTGGTTCCACCTAATTGGCTATGAAAATGATTGAAATCAAATAAAATTATTGCTTATACATTATTGTCTATAGAAACACTTCAAATCAAATAAAGTTATTACTTATGCCTTATTGCTTATAAAAATGCATAAAATTAAATGAAGTTTTATTTATGGCTCTTTGGACGTTGAAACATTTCAAATCAAATAAGGTTATTGCTTACGCCTCATTGGCTACAAATACACATCAAATCAAATTAAGTTATTGCTAATGCCTCATTGATTGTAGAAACACTATAAATTAAATGAAGTTATTGCTAACACTTGATTGGTTATAGAAACACCTTAGATCAAATAAAGTTATTGCTCACATCTGATTGACCACTGGAATACTTTATATTAAATAAAGTCATTGCTTATACCTCATTAGTTATGAAAACACTTCGTGTAAGGACCGGTCAGGCCATTGGGCCATTAGGCAGACAATGGGCCTATAACTGAGAATAGTTGTCTTTAATCCCACATCAACAAAGTGTCAGAGTTGAGACTGAACTAAATATGATGACTACTATAGACCCAACAATGAGGCCTTTTCCGAGGGAACTGGGAAGAATAAAACCCTCGGGTCAGGAAGGCCATGGACCGTAGACACCCAGGGATAATATCATGTTGGGTCGAGGGCATCACATAGTGGTATCAGAGCCACTTTTACTCCAAAATTTGAATTGGCTGCTCCTTATGGGTCAAGTCCTCCCTCAGCTGTAACTGCTGAAATGATAAAATATGTGTGGCATCTGGGATGTACTTCTTAGTATTGACAAGTGAAAGACATTATGCACGTTAGCCAATGCTAGAGGTAAGGCAAGTTTATAAGCAACTGCACCAATTCTCTCCAAGATTTCAAAGGGGCCAATATAATGAGGTGCTAACTTGCACCTCATCCCAAATCTCATCAAGCCCTTTGTTGGATAGATCTTTAGAAAAAACATGGTCACCCACATGAAACTCTAGATCTCACCTTCTGGTATTAGCATAACTCCTTTGTCTACTCTGTGCTGTGAGTAACCTCTTTCGAATTATCTCAATCTTTTCAGTTGCTAGCTGAACCAACTCTGGACCCAAAATTTGTCTCTCACCAACCTCTATCCAATAAATAGGAGATCTACACTTACTCCCATACAAAGCCTCATAAGGTCCCATTTGAATACCATTTGATAACTATTGTTGTAGGTGAACTCAGCTAGACACAAATGAGAGTCCCAACTCCCCTTGAAATCCAGAGCACACACTCTCAGCAAATCCTCTAGAGTCTGATTGTCTTCTCTGATTGGCCATCAGTTTGAGGGTGATATGCAGTACTAAAATGCAGCTGTGTCCCCAAAGCTTTCTGAAAACTACCCAAAAATTGTGAAATGAATCTGGGATCTCTATCGGAGATGATGGTAACGGGTACTCCATGAAGCTTCACTACCTCCTCCACATATAATTCAACAAGCTTGTCCAAAAAGTAGCCATCTTGATAGGAAGGAAATGAGCTGATTTAGTTAACCGATCCACCACAACCCAAATTGCATCCAATCCTTTCCTTGTCCTTGGTAACCTAGCCAAAAAGTCCATGGTTACATGTTTCCATTTCCATTCAGGGATAGGAAGTGACTGTAACCTTCCTGCTAGTTTTCAGTGTTCAATTTTGACCTGTTGACACACTAGACATTTGAAAATAAATTCTGCAATATCTCTCATCATGCCATGCCACCAATAATCTTACTTTATATCTCGGTACATATTTGTGCTACCTAGGTGTACTGAGAAGCGAGAGCAATGAGCCTTGTTTAACAATTCCTGCTTCAATTGAACATCATTTGGGACACATAGTTGACCCTGATATAGAACCACACCATCAGTAGTCACATCAAACCCTAGCTTGGGACTCCCAGTTAACTCCAAATTTAAAGTCTGTAACATAGGATCTTTCAACTAACACTCTTTAAGTTTTAGCACTAATTCTGACTCTAGGCACAATCCGGCTAGCAACCCTCATTGAGTCTTTGATATCATAATTAATTTCATGTCTCTCAGAGTCTTTAAGGTCTTTCATTTTCTTACCAATAAATGGGCTGAATATCTTGCTGATTTCCTACTAAGTACATCTACAATAACATTAGCTTTGCCTGGTGGTAATTGATCGAACAATCATAATCCTTTAGAAAATCTAGCCATCTCCTATGTCTCATGTTGAGTTTTTTCTGGGTGAAGAGATATTTCAAACTCTTATGATCTGTAAAGATTTCAAATGTTTGTCCATAAAGATAATGCCTCCAAATTTTTAGTACAAAAATGATAGCCGCTAACTAAAGGTCATGAGTGGGATAATTTTTCTCATGGGCCTTCAATTGCCTAGAGGCATAAGCAAGCACTTTTCCATGTTGCATCAGAACACAACCTAATCCTTTGATGGAAGCATCACTGTATACCACCAAACCATCACCCCCGGAAGGAATAGTCAACACAGGTGCAGTGGTCAACCTTAGCTTTAATTCTTGAAAACTTTGTTTATAGTCTTCCACCCAATCAAATTTAATATCCTTCTGAGTCTACCGGGTCAGTGGAGTAGCAATCATGGAAAAACCTTTCACGAATCTTCTATAGTAACCTACCAATCCAAGGAAGCTTCTCACTTCAGTTACATTAGTGGGCCTTTTCCAATCCAACATAGCTTCTAATTTCTTGGGATCCACTGATATGCCAGCACCAAAGATCACATGACCAAAGAAAACCCTCTATATGACGCCCTCGACCTAGCACGATATTATCCCTGGGCATCTATGGCCCAAGGCCCACCCGACCCCAGGGTTTTATTTTTCCCAGTTCCCTGGGAAAAGGCCTCGTTGTTGGGTCTACAACAGTCATCATATTTTGCCCAGTCTCAACTCCAACACTTTGTCGATGTGAGACTAAAAATAACTGCTATCAATTACAGGCCCACTGCCTGCCTACTAGCTCACTTCGAATCGATTGAATTTATTACTTATGCCTTGTTGGCTATATAAGTACATCAAATCAAGTAATGTAATTGCCTACACCTTACCAATTATAGAAACTCTTTAATTTAAATGAAGTTATTACCTTGTTACTTCGCCGCATTGGCTACAAAAATACTTGAAATAAAATAAAGTTATTACTTACGGCTCATTGTCTCTATAAACACCTCAAACGAAATGAAGATACTGATTACACCGCATTGGCCATAAAATATAAGAAATCAAAAAATGATATTACTTATGTCTCATTATCCAAAGAAATGTATCAAAACTAATGAAGTTATTACTTACACCTGATTGGCCACAAAAATACATCAAATCAAATAAAGTTATTGTTTATAGTTTATTGACTTTAAAAATACTTTAAATCAAATGAAGTTATTACTTACGTCTTATTGGCTATAGAAACACATCAAATCAAATAATGTAATTGCTTACACCTTACTGGCCATAAAAATTTCAATTCGAATGAAGTTATTGCATGCACCTAATTGGCTATAAAAATATTTCAAATCAAATGAAATTATTGCTTAGGCCTTATTAACTATAGAAGCACTTTAAATCAAGAGAAGTTATTAGTTACCCCTCATTGGCTTTAAAAATACTTTAAATCAAATAAAGTTGTTGCTTACATCTTGTTGGCTACACATACACTTCAAATCAAATGAAGTTAATATTTACGCCTCATTGGCCATAGAAATGTATGAAACTAAATGTATCGATGGCTTATGCCTTATTGGCTATAGAAATTCTTCAAATGAAATAAAGTTATTTCTTACACTTTATTGGTGACAAAAATACTTCAAATCAAATAATGTTATTACTTATGCCTCATTTGCTATAAAAATGCTCCAAATCAAATGAACTTCTTTCTTAGGCCTCATTGGCTATCCAAACATTTTGAATTAATTGAAGTTATTGCTTATGCATCATTTGCTACAAAAATGCTTCACATCAAATGAAACTATTACTTATGCCTTATTGGGTATAGAAATGCTTGAAATAAAAAAAAAGTTACTATTTTCATCTCGTTGGCTATAGAAACACTTCAATTCAAATAAAGTTATTGCTTATGCCTTATTGGTGATAGAAACACTTCAAATCAAATGAAGTTATTGCTTATGGCTTATTGGCTATAGAAATGCTTCCAATCAGAAGAACTTATTATTTATGCTTCATTGGCTACAAAAACATTTCAAATCAAATGAACTTTTTTCTTACACATCATTGGCTGCAAAAAGGCTTCAAATTAAATGAAATTATTGCTTATGCCTTGTTGGCTATAAAAGTTCTACAAATTAGATGATGTTGTTGCTCATGCCTCATTGGCTATAGAAATGCTTAAATTTAAGTGAGTTATTTGCTTATGCAACATCGGCTATAAAAATACTACAAATCAAATGAAATCATTGCTAATGCCTTATTGGTTATAAAAACACATTAAATCAAACTGAACTAAGGTAGGCTCAAACTTGGTTAGTTAGTTAGCCATAATGCCTTATTCAAATGAAGTCAACCAACAATATACTAAATGTTATTGGCCATACTTCAAACTAGTCAACCCCATAAGTAGTTGATGACACATCCTTCAAGTTAGTTAATGCTAGAAGTAGTTAATGATGCACCCTTCAAACTAGTGAACTCCAGAAGTAGTTGATGATGCACTCTTCAAGCTAGTCTACTCTACAAGTAGTTGATGACACATCCTTCAAGATAGTTAACCCCATAAGAAGTTAATGATGCAGCCTTCAAGGTAGTCAACTATAAAAGTAGTTGATGACACATCTTTCAAGCTAGTCAATTCTAAAAGTAGTTTATGGCACTCCCTTCAAGCTAGTCAACCCCAGAAGCAATTAATGATGTACTCTTCAAGCTAGTCAACCCCACAAACAGTTGATGATGCATCTTTCATGCTAGCTAACCCCACAACTAGTTGATGATGTAGCCATCAAGCTAGTCAACTCAAAAAGTAGTCGATGACACATCCTTCAAGTTAATCGACTCCAAAAGTAGTTGATGATGCATCCTTCAAGCTGGTTAACCCCAGAAGCAATTGTTGATATATTCTTTAAGCTAGTTAACCCTACAAATAGTTGATGATATATCTTTCAAACTAGTCAACTCCACAAGCAGTTAATAATGCAGCCTTCAAACTAGTCAACTCCAAAAGTAGTTGATGATGCACCCTTCAAGTAGTCACCCCATAAGCAATTGATAATGCACCCTACAAGCTAGTCAACCCCAAAAGAAAGTGATCATGCACCCTTTTAAGCTAGCCACCTTAGAAGTAGTTAGTGATGTATTTTTCAAGTTAGTCAACCCCAGAAGCAATTGATAATGTATCTTTTCAAGCTAGTTGACCCCAAAAGTAGTTGACGATTTGATTCTAAAAGCTATACCCAACCTTATAAGGTATTGGTGATGCTATCAAACCAAAAGGAGTTATCATCTACACCTTATTAGCTATGAAAATACTTCAAACAATGAAGTTATCACCTACATCCTATTAGTTATGAAAATACTTCAAGGTTAATAAAGTTATCGCCTATGCCTTTGGCTATAAAAATACTTGAAGGTCAATAGAGTTATCATCAACACCTTATTGGATAATAGAAATACTCTAATCTAAATAGAGTTATAGCCAACATCTTATTGGATAATAGAAACACTCTAATTCAAATGAAATTATCGTTGATGCCTTATTGGCTAACGAAAATACTTCAAATTATGAAGTTATCACCGATACTCAAAGCTATTGGAAGAACTTTGAACTTTTCTTATTCCCTTCCATGTCCTATCAGATGATTCCATCAACATTTGCCAAAGACCGAGTCAATCTAAACTAGACACCATGTAGTCCAAGGTAGAAGAGTGGGACAACAGCACACATCAAAGCTTCTTCTCCACTCCTCCTTTTGCTTTCTCTTTCTTTATTCCTTTCATATTCTCTATAATCTCTCATGCTGAAATTTGTTATGAAGTGAGGGTATATCCATACTTAAGTCGTGTATCATCTCCTAAAATTAATCAAATAATACTTTCTTTTTTTATTTTTTATGGCTATTTTATTATCTAGGTTTCTTACTTTAGAAAGTTCTTAACAATTGTCAGGGTAATTAATAACAAAGACTTTCGTCTGTTGGAAGTTAACATTCCCACAATACCTAATAGCACACTTCAAATCAAAAAAAAATTTGATTTGTGATTCGAGGTCACTCCCGAGGTCTCCGCTATTCCAAGCCCCAAAATTGATCCCACACAATGCAATGCTTCCCTTATGTATAAGCTTTAATATCTTTTTAGAGAATATAGATTATTTTTGGGATAGCTAATAGTTCTTAGAACTATTTTAGTCGAGGTTATATGTATTAGAAATAGGGGGAGCATGTAATATGTATAATCTTTTAAACACCTTTTATGGTGATAATTATTCAACATGTTTGCTTTATATTTTTTTCATAATTTCTATTTATGATATTATGTTATACTACTAATCCTCTTTACATAGATAGATATGTTTGTTTTATAAATTGTGAAGAGAAAGTCAAATTGGATAATATCTGTATAAACACCAAAGGGCACTTTGATCATATGAAGTAATCCAATCTCTTCCAATTCTTTTAACTTTTCTTTGATGCATTGGTCTTCATATGGTATTTCTTCCTTAACATGCTTTGGTTAAGTATGATGCTAATAGTACCATAAGAAGGGGGAGTGTTCATTTATGTTTTGATGATATTTTGATGGGACTTTATGGATGTGTTTGCCCTGTATGTGAATGTTACTATCTTCCTATTATTTCTCAAAATTCATGTTAGTGCACTTATATTCTATATGGACATATTCTTATGTATTTTTGTAATTGTTCATGTTGGATATACCTTTTTTATTGATGCTAAAAAGGGGAGATAAATGACATGGCTAAACTACTTTAAATAGGGGGAGAATTCGTGTAGTAAGGGGAACCTTACTTTGTTGATCCTAAATGATTCATATTGAAACTTCTATTACATATTACTATAGTTGATGCATGTGTTAAATTGTAAAATGTTTTATCAGTTAGACTATTTATTTTATTTTTGTGAGAGTTTATTATTATCAAAAATGGGGAGATTGTTGTCTCTTGTAGTTTTGATGATGAACAAATCTTATATTTGATCATATCTTGAGCTTGTCTAGCTAGTAGCCAAGTCAAACATGAAATAAAGATCAAGCTCATTCAGAAGCTTAAGTATAGATAGACTTTAAGATGATGTGTGATGGTAGATCAATGGATAAGACTTGAAGTTTTGGAAATGGCTTGAAGAAAGCTCAAGAGATCAAGTTGAAATTCTAGATTTAGAATTGTCATTTATTTTAGTCAAGTCAAAGATTTATTTTTGAGATTATTTATTTAGATCATTTGTCATGTTATGTTTTGCAGGAAGCTCTTAAAACAAAGTTTTTATGATAGAACTAGATGTCTGGTTGGCTTAACGGACTACTAGTTGTGTCAAATAGAATATTTAAACTTTTGATCCTAAGTAGAACTGGATAACAGGTTGAGGAATCTGATGACCAATAGAATGTTTCTACCAGTCTTGATTAATTAGAATTGGATGATCAATTAGGAAACTAGACAACAAGTAAAACTAATCTATCAATTCTGATACACCAAAATTGGTCAACTAGTTGTCTATGCAATCTACTAGTTTGGGTCTTCTGCATGACTAATGGCTAGTTTTTTTACTATTAAATCAAAGCTAGTTATGGGATTTCACCCCAGTGGTTAGTTTTGACCCATAGAGTTTAAATATACTAGGATGGGCTTCTTTAAATAATTTTTATATCTCCTAATTCTATCTTGAGAAGATATTAAAGCCCTCCTACCTTTCTATCCCTTGGAATGCTCTAAGATTTCAATTTCATATCAAATCTTCATTAAACTTGAGCTCAAACTTGAGAGATATTATAGAGAGTCATAGTTATATTTCATTTTTATTTTCTTTATTTGTAAATACTCCTAGAGTGTTAGCAGTGTATGAGGGATATAACTCCAGTGTAGGAGTTGAGTTTTGTTGGTTGGAGCAAGAGTTGTATGAGTGTGGCTTCACTCAAAAGAAGCAACACTCACAAGGGGTGAGTTAATGTAAAGGCTTGGCATCACCTTAAGAAGTGACAATAGTAGTGAAGAGGTCAAGTCCTCAGGGGTGAGGCAAGAGCTATGGAGTAGGAGCAGTTGGTTTCTAAACCACATAAATTACGATATATTTTTTACTCTTCTCATTTACTTTATAAACATTCATAATTTATTTTTTTGCTTATAGACTTGTGTTATTTTGCATATTAATTTATGAATTGGATTTTAATTCCAAAAGTGACTATCATTCTCATTGATCCTAACTCACCCTCCCCTCTTAGGTTGGCAATTTGGGCTTTCACGGTATAGTAAACTAGTTAAGATTTTTTTTATAAACTTCAGACACCCAAACTTTAGGGTTTAGACATCCAGAAGTTGTAGAAAAACTCTAAAGATAATTTATAGTTTTAGACACTCGAACCTCCGGTTTGGAAGCCAAAAGTTTGAAAATTATAACTTCTGGATTTTTCATGTTCAGAGTTTGGATACCCGGTACTTAGTTTGGATGTCCAAACCTGGCATATTTGGGCCCTTGAACCTGATCAGTAGATGCCTGATCCCATGACATCAATTATAATAGCTACTAATATTTGACTATTGGAGTGGTTCAAATACCCAAGCCTGAAAGATCGTGCACCTGAATATGACAAAAAATAGCTAGTTTTCTCTTCAATGGTTATATATGGGCTTGGGACTTGTTTACTCAAGAAGAGAAAGAACTTTTAATATCTTTATGAACTTTTAATATCTTTATAATAAGATCTGAGTTTTGTAAGCCATCTAGTCTCAATAAGAGCTCAAATATACTTTAATTTTTATATCCTTATTACCCTTGTTTTTCAATCTTTGAGAGACTCTTGTTGTGAAATTTTTCTTTTTTTTCACTTTAAATCCTTATAACTCTCCTAGGTTGTTAGGAGAGGGTTGAGTACTTTTTTATATATTAGAAGAGTGTGAGAGAGTTAGGCTTGGTATGGAGTGGAACTTGTTTTATTGGAGAAAAAAATTGTAAGGGTGTGGCCTAACTCAAATGAAGCAACAACTCTAGCGAAAAATTTG
The DNA here is from genome assembly GCA_005019695.1 of Trichopus zeylanicus subsp. travancoricus. Taxonomy (NCBI): domain Eukaryota; kingdom Viridiplantae; phylum Streptophyta; class Magnoliopsida; order Dioscoreales; family Dioscoreaceae; genus Trichopus; species Trichopus zeylanicus. The sequence continues at coordinate 1,450,926 of RXID01014226.1, forward strand.
AGTCCTCAGGATTGAGGCAAGGATCATGGAGTAAGCGCAATCTGTCACCGAACCACGTATATCGATTTGCACTCTCTATCTCTCTATTTATATTTTACACTCTTGTATTATTATGCTTGTTTGTCATTTGAATTGATTTTAATTCACAAAAAATTAAGATTTCTTGTAAAACCTGCTTCACTCCCCTCCCTCACAACTCTTAGGTTGCCAATTTGTATCCTCACATTGCTCGCTTCGAGCTCGAGCAGCTTAATCTCAAGTCAAATTTATAATTTAAGAAATATTTTCAATAATTATTTTCAACTAATTCATAGGAAAATAATTTTTAAAAATTCATATTAAAATAATAAATTAAAATCATCACATCTAAATATTTATTAAAATTAATTCAAATAAATTTTTAGATGTGATGATATTAATTCATTATTTTAATATTAGTTTAAAAGATATTTTGTGATATTTTAAATTTTTAGGATTTTGTGTGATTTTATGAACCTTCAAGGGATTTTTGCAATTTTTTTTGCTTTTAGGAATTTTTTATAATTTCTTGAAGTTTCGAGGTTTTTTGTGATAATTTAAACTTTTATGAGGTTTTGTAATTTTCTATATTTTCAAGAGTTTTTTTTTAAAAAAATTTTCAATAGTTTTTCTATGACTTTCTAAATTTTTAGAGCTTTTCCTACAATTTTTAAACTTACAAGATTTTTTGTGATTTTCTTTATTTTCAGGAGATTTTTCTATGATTTTCTATATTTTCAGGACTTTTTTTATCATTTTCTAAAATTTTAGTATTTTTTCATATTTTTACATTTTCAAGGGGGGTTTTATGATTTTTTTTATATTTTTAGAGGTTTTATTTATTTTCTATGCTTTCAAGAACTTTTCTATAATTTTCAAAACTTTCAATGAGTTTCATTAAAATATTTTTTTTTATATTTTAATGAAGTTTTTTTATGAATTCTCTGTATTCTAGAGGTTTTTATTTTTGAATTTTATTAGATTGTTAATAATTTTTAACTTTTAAGTGGTTTTTATAAAAATATATTTTTATTTAGATATATAAAATAAGTGGATAATAATAATTTTAGTATTTTTTTGTTTAGTCTTAATAGTCAAAATTAACACCTTTCATTAAAGGGGTAATTGAGAAAGAAAAAAATTTAGAGGTATATAAGATATTACAACTTTTATAGAAGTATAGAAGAAATACTATAAATTTATAGGGATATATAGGAAATTATCCCCTTTTGTTGTTTGAATATTTTGTATCCATCATTTGATTCAATGTTTTTGTGTTGCACAAATGGATAGAATCATTAAGATTCTAAATACAACATAAGAAAGAGAGGGGAGGGGGGCTTGTGGGGTGGAGGGGATGAATTAGGTTTTATGAAACAAAGAACAATTTTGAGCAAATCCAAAATCCAATTCAATCTACTAAGAGAAACCCATACAAATTTCAAATACATTACTAGTGTAATAACGTAAATAGTGAAAGAAAAGAGTGCCCCAAAATTTACGTGGTTCAAAAACTAACTGCTCCTACTCTATAACCTTCTTCTCATATTTGAAAACTTGAACTCTCCACTAGAGTGACGTTTCATAGGTGAAGTCAACTCTGTATAATCAATCTTGCTCCAATCATCAAGATTTACTTCAGAGTTTTTATCCCTCACTCACTCTAAACACCCTTGGAATGGATTATAAATGAAAGAAGATGAATTTTTCAATCAAGCCTCACTACAAAGTCTCTCAAGTTTGAGCTCAAGGACAATGAAGATTAGATTTGAAATTGGAAGCTTAGAGCACTTTAGTATTAGAAGGCTTGGAGAGCTTTGATTTCTTCTTAATAATGAATTAAAAATTATAAAAATTATTTAAAGAAGCTCATCCTAGTCTATTTACAGTATATGGATCGAAATTAGTCATTGGAGGTGAAATCCCATAACTAACCTTGCTCCAATGGTCAAAAAATTAGTCATTGGTCATACAAAAATTTGAACCGGTTGACCACACCAATCGACTGATTTTGGTCTACTAGAACTTGCAGAATAATTATGTTAGTTGTCCAATTCCTCAATCAATCATCTGGTACTGGTCTACTAGAATTTGCAAAATAGTTTTGTCAATCTTCAGGTTCCTCTACTAGTTGTCCCATTTACTTAAGATCAGAAGTATAAATCTTTTGTCTGACATAACTAGTTGTTCATTAAGCTAAGTGGACATCTGGTTCTATCAAAAATACTCTCTTAAGAGTTTCTTATAAAACCTAACAAGACAAATGCTCTAAAACAAATGATCTTAAAATCAAACTTTTCACTCGACTAAAATAAAAGAAAGTTTAAACCACATAGATTAGTTTTGAACACAAATGCATTTTTTATTATAAAGAGATGCAAAGCCCCAATCATACACCAAGATAAAATTACAAAGAACTTAAGCAATTTTATTCAAGCTCCATCTAACTACAAGTGTAAATAAGTAAAATAAGTAAAGAAAGAGTACACTGTGATTTTTATATGGTTTAATAACCAAATGTGTCTATTCCATAACCCCTTTCTCACTCTTAAGGACTTGGATCACTCCACTAGTGATGTAACTTCTTGAGGTAGAGCCAAGCCTTCATATCATACTCCAAATGGAGTGTTCCTTCCTTTTGGCTGAAACCAAGCCCGTTGCTTCCTTAGGGTGAAGCCACGCCCGTACAAATGATCTCTCCAACCAAGATGATCTACTCCACACTAGAAATTTTGTACTCTAACACTTCTAACACCTAGGAGTCTTTACAAGTGGAAGAAGCAAATGAATTTTATAATTTAAACTCACTACAAGATCACTCAAAGGTTTAGAATAAGAATAATGAGGATTTGCTTGAGATTGAAAGGTTTAGAGTATTTCTTGGCTAGAAGATAGGGGGCTTGATATCTTCTCTAAATGATAAATGAAGTTGTAAAACTTATTAAGAGAAGTCCAATCATGCTTATTTATAGTCCCTGGGTCAAAATAAGCTACTAGGATTAAAATCCCACCATTTGATTCACTCTAATGGTCAAAATATTAGTCGTTAGTCGTGCAAATTCTGTGAACTCGATATCCATTTCAGACAATCAGACATCCGATTATAATTTTATAGAGTTGGCTCAAAGCCCTACGAAATATCCAGTTCTATCAGACTAATTTGCTAGTTGGATGTCCAATTGTTAATTAGATGTCCGATACTATAGCAATTGCTATAGTAATCACTATAGAACCCTACGTGATAAATGAACACTAAACAAAGTGATCTCAAAGCAAATCCTCAACATGACTAAAATAAATGAAAATCTAAACCAAGTCAATGTCAATCTTGATCTTTTGAACATTCTTTGAGATCTTAACTTAAACTTTAATCTAAACCTAGTCAATGTCGATCTTGATCTTTTAAACATTCTTTGAGATCTTAACTTAATCTTTAAGTTTCATTTGCAAGTTATCATTTTCTTTATCTTTGAGTCAACATCTTCAAGCTTTAATCTCAAGACTTGGTCTTTCATAAACATGGATGATCATTGCAAATCTTGAAGCTTATCAAAACTTAAAAAACTTGTTAAATATTAATTTGATCATCATCAAAATCTAAAGAGCAACACTAAGTTGTGTATATCCAAGAGAATAAAATCACAAAAATATCCATATATAAAACTAACCAAAGTTCAAAGGTCCATAACATCAGAAGTCATAACTGAAATATCATCAAAGGTTGAAGCCATAATCCATAAACATAAAACACAAAGTCTAACGATCCACTAAAAACATAAGTAAACGACAGAGAGTTCATGCACTCAATCCTAGTATAGAATGATCCAACAAGGTGCGAAGCATCCCAATCATCTTATCCATGGAGGATCAAGACCCATCCACAAAAGACAAGAGGTACATCAGCTATTGGATCGCACTCTCAGCAAAATTCTCTAGATGAGCTAGTTTCTACAAGATCTCTACAAGTGAACTTGAAGATGAGGCAAATGGAGCCACGCCATGACTAAAATCATCTCTAGTGGCCTCATCTCTCTCCATAGCTTCAATCTCTACCTCCTCTAGCTAAGAATCTCCCTACTCAGGAGCTTTGACCAGTCTACTTACCCAAGTGCTATCTCGGTCAGTAAAGTGCATCTGATATAGTATGTAGTGGGAGAAGGTATCAAAGGAGATATAGACATGGTATAACAAGATGTCACAGAGAGACACATGAGACCCAAAGTGACAAAGGACTTTGGTAATGAATCCTAGGAATCCAAGGGAAGCATGGCTATATTTAAGATATTGGCCTACATGATAGATGATAATATAGGAAAACACACCTTATGCTCTGTTAGAACAAAATGTATATCAAGTATAATTCCATAAAAGAGAGTTCAATCTAATGAATCACATATGCCCTAGGTGGGAGGAGGTTTGATTGTAACTTTTTCATAGCTTCACCCTAATTTCTATCAAATATGACTTCAATTCAGAGCATATACAAGCTAAAATCAATCTCTCCCCATCTATAGGAATACCAATAATAGTACCAAAAATAATAGTATTAATAGGCATATGCTTGTCTCCAAAGTGAGCATCAAAGGTTTTTTTAGTTTCATCAAAGTTGGAGTTTACATAGAAAACACGGGCACATGTCCATGATAGGTTTCATTTCAAGTAAAAGGGAAGTCCACCCTTGAGTATCAAATAGTGGTCTAAGGTTCAATGAGTAAAGATCATCAAAGTTCACTTTCCTTGGAACAACAATTCTAGAAGAAGAGAATTGATCTTGGAATATGTTAAAAGTTTTAATAGATGAAAATTCAGGGGGATAACCATGATTACTAGAGGAGGAGGAGGATCCTTCACCTTTCCTCTTCTTGGATGCTATGCCTTTGAATCTTGTGGCCATTAGAAGAGAAAGGGGAATTAGGGCAAGAGACGAGAGAAAACATAGGAGGAAGGGCAAAATTGAGCATAGAAGGCCTTAGATCACTTGCAATCACCACTTGGGAGCCTTGGGAGCTCACCTTGAGCTGCCATCCATGAAAGAAATTAAGGAAAATAAACAGTTGATTAGGTTTCTAAGATGAAATTATGCCATATTTTTGTGAACCGATCAACCATTAAAGATAATCAGTGATCAACAAAAACTTCTAGTTTGTAGATGCTCACAAAATCAATTAACCATTTTCACAATACTACATCTGATACATCATAACCGGATGACCATTTATATAAGTGGATAACCATTTTCCACTATGGTCCTCAATTCCTCCAAGCCAACCAATCAACCGATAACCAACTAGATGACTATTTCTGATAGAGTAGCACTCTCTAAGAAAGTTTAGAATTGAAACTTGAAATCAATCAAATGACAAAATTCCCAATTTTTCTCTAAGAAAAATAAATTGAGATTCATCCAAAGGTTTTGTGAAAACATCTACAACTCAATGATCAATTTTGATAAAATCCAATGAAATATCATTTTCAAAATATAATCACGCAAGAAATGATCTCGAATGTCAATATTCTTGGAACAAGAAAGCAAAACTAGATTTTTTTTTTTTGAATTATTGATCGCACTAGTGTTATCATAAAAACTCAGAACTCCTATTAAAAGCAAATGAATCACCTAAGAGGGGGTAAATTAGGTTTTGAAAATCAATGCAATTTTTTCGATAAAATTCAAAATCAATTCAATCAACTATCAAATGTGCATTAAGTAACAAGATAAGATAAAGGATAGAGTGCACTAAAATTTAATATGATTCAAAGACCAACCACTCCTACTCAATAGCCTTTGTCTCGGTCTTGACGACTTTAACTCTTCCACTAAGGGTGTTGCTTCATCAATGAAGCCAATCCGTACAATCTCCTTGCTCCAACCAGTAAGTTTACTCCAAACTGGGGTTATTAACTTTCAACCACTCTAAACAATATTGGAGAAAATTATAAGTGAAAATTCATAAGAATTTGAACAATCTTAAGGTCACACAAAGTTCTCTCAAGACTAAAGAAAAGGGAAATAAAAGCCAGCTTGAGATTAGAAGGTTTAGGACTCAAGAATAGCTAGTGAGTCAAAGAAGGCTTGATCTCTTTTCACATAGATTAGAAGGTATAAAAGTAATTAATGGAAGCCTCTTCAACTATATTTATATATTTAGATCAAATCTAGCCATTAGGGGTGAGATCCAATGACTTGGTTTGCTCCAACAGTCAAAAAACTAGTCGTTAGTCACATAAAAAACCTGTACCGGATGTCCATTTTAGAGAACTAGATGTCTAGTTCTAGTTCATAGAGTCAACTTGAAACCAGATGTCTGATTTTGTACTGGATGTCCAGTTCAATTGGACCCAAGTCTAACGTCCAATTCTATACCAGACATCCAATTTTGCCGTAAATTAAAATGTGATTTTAACCTAACTCAACTGAGCGTCTGGTTCAAAATTGAATATTTAGTTCAGTTAGGAAAGCTCTATTAAGAGCTTTCTGTAGAACTCTTTTGCTACTTTAAATAATTTGTCTCAAATAAGCTTTTGACATGACTCAGAAAAAGGAAAAAAATAGACCTAGTCAATGATAATTTCTTAAGTTGTCTTGGCCTTATTCGTGTCACTCATGAGTCTTCAAGTAGTTTCTTCACCTCCAAGCCATTTCTATAGGTTCTTCATCTCCAAGCCATCTCTATATCTCATCAAGCTACACTCACTAATCTACCATTGCACTTCTCCTTTTCCTTAAAGCTTTCGAACTTTTTCTTTAGAGTTTCAAGTATTTTGGATAAATATAACTCAAGTAAATCATTAAACATCATATGCTCATCATTAAAAATAGAAGGGACAACAAAAATCACATCCAAAATCTTGGAGTGTTTGCCACATCTATAAGACTCAAGTACAAAAACATCCAGTGGCTATATATTCAGACTCGGTAGTAGAAAGTGCCACAGAATTTTATTTCTTGGAACTCCATGAAATAAGAGCCTTACTAAGAAATTAGCAAGTGCCACTAGTTCTCTTCCTATCCACACGACCCTCTACATAATCTACATTGCAAAAATTGATTAAATCAAAATAATCATCTCTTGGATACCACAAACCTAAATCTAGTATACCCTTAAGATGTCTAAATATACGTTTTATAGCCACTAAGTGTGATTTCCTAGGTGATGCTTGGAATCTGGCATATATACACATGCTAAATATGATATCTGGTTTACTTATGGTTAGATATAATAAACTACCAACATACCTCTATACCAATTTTCTTCGACTTTTTCACCATTTCATCTTTGTCTAGCTTGGTGGAAGGGCTCATAGGAGTCCCAATAGCTTCAGCTTTATCAATATCAAACTTCTTGAGTATTTCTTGTGCATACTTGCTTTGGCTTATGAAAATTCCACCTTTGAGTTGCTTGACTTGTAATCCAAGGAAGAAATTAAGCTTGCCCATTATACTCATTTCAAACTCTTTTTGCATGGTGCTTGCAAACATCTCACAAAATTTTTCATTAGTAACACCAAAAATAATATTATCAACATAAATTTACACTACTAATAAATCATTATGCATTCTTGAAAAAATAATATAGTGTTTATATAACCCCTTGTAAAACCATTTGAAATCACAACTTAGCCTCTCATACAAAACTCTTGGAGCTTGCTTAAGATCATATAGTGCCTTTTTCAATTTTAAAACATGGTTTAAAAATTTTAAATCCTCAAATCTGAGGTGTTATTCAAGATAAACTTTTTGGGATAAATAGTCAATTAAGAAAGCACTTTTAATATCCATTTCGAATAGTTTAAGACTTTTAAAACATGCAAAAGTAAGTAAAATATGAATTGATTCCAAATGGCCATAGGTACAAAAGTTACATCAAAATCAATACTCTCAATTTGATTGAAACCCAAGACCACTACTCTAACCTTGTTTCTAATCTGGACACCATGTTCATCTAGCTTATTCCTATAGACCCTTTTAGTACGAATAATTGGGTATTTATTTGGCCTAGGAATGAGCACCCAAACTTAATTTTGCTCAAATTGATTTAGTTCTTTTTGCATAGCAAGAATCCGACTTTTATATTTTTGAGCTTTCTTAAAGTCTTGGGTTTAATATGAGAAAGAAATGTAATATGATAAAGGTTATACTTAATAACATGACAAATTTTTGCTCCTTGATCAACATAACCTATGATTTGATCCATTGAATGATTATTCTTGAATTTTCACTCCTTGAGTAACTCCTTGTCAAGCTCTTGTTCCTTTGTCTCATTATCTCCACTCTTGTTCGTTTGGCTCATCATCTCCATCATCAACATTCTTCACTTTGGATCTTTTGCTTGTTTTACACTCTTTTTGCTCTGATATTTACAAATCTTTCATTCACTTGGAGACCTCTATATTATTATCAATAAACTTCTTCTCCAAGCAAGGGTTAGATTTATCAAATTCAACATTAATGGACTCTTCAACAAGTATCGATGACTATTTCAAGACTCTAAAAGCTCTAGAAGTAGATGAATAATGAACAAATATGCCTTCAACGGTTTCATAATTAAATTTTAATAAATGATCTTTTGAATTCAAAATAAAGTAGTTGCATCCAAACATATGAAAGTCTGTAATATTTGGATTTTTTCCATTCGACAACCCAAATGGGGTTATGTCAAGAATTGGATGAATAGACACTCTATTCAAGATATAGCAAGTCACTCTAATAGCAATTGCTCAAAATACTTGGGTAGGGAGTACTTATTAAGCTGACCTTTACCATCTCTTAAAGAGACCTATTCTTTCTCTCAAAAACTCCATTTGTTGTGAAGTGTGAAGAGTTGAAAAGTTATATTCAATACCATTTTCAATGTAAAATTTTTCAAATGGATGATTTCAAATTCACCACCATGATCAATATGAATTTTTAAAATTAAATAGCCTTTTTTGTTTTGAATATGCTTTGTAATACCAACAAAAGCATCAAAAACATCACTTTTATTAGCAATAAATAGAACCTATGTATATCTAGAAAAATCATCAATAATTGCAAAGGCATAGTTCTTATCTCCTAGACTTGTAGTCCCAAATAGTCCAAAGAAGTCTAGGTGAAAAATTTGTAGCGTCTTGTAATTGACACCACCTTCTTAGATTTGTGTGAGGACTTTATATCTTTGGGTAGTCCTTAGACTAGCTCCTTCCAGTTAATTTTGGCAATTATATCCATGCCATGTGTCCAAACCTTCTATGCCATAACCATTCATTATTTTCATGAGCTACAAAATACTTTTCAATATTCAAGTCATCTTGATCAATAGTATAGACATTTTTATCATGATGATCCATAAAAGTGATATTATTTCTATCATTAATATCTAACTATGTAATGATTAGATTTAACAAAACATGAAATCCCTTATCACATAGTTGACTAATACATAACAAATTATGCTTCAATTCCTCAACTTGTTGTACAAATTTAATTATAGAGGAACAAATAGAAATATCGCCTTTACCAATAATTTCACCTTGACCACTATCTCCAAAAGTGATGAATCCACCTTCTTTGCTTACCAACTCTTTAAACATTGATGGATTTCTCGTCATGTATTTTAAACATCCACTATTGAGGAACCATTTTCCATTCTTCTTCTTAGAGTAAAGGCATAACTATCACATCAAAAATAGGGATGGTACCCATTCTCAATTATGGCTCATCAAGGTTAGAAAAAACAAAGCATGTAATAAGACCTAATAGCAAGAAATAATATGCAAGATATATAAGATATAATAAATATAATCACTCACCTCTACCATATTAGCTAGAGAATGACCATAAATATGTAGCTAGTGGTCACCCTACCTACCCCAAGCTGCTCATGCTAGAGAGGTTTTAGGAACCCAAATGAGTTTAGATTCCTTAAGTTTTGGGATTATCTCCTTAGGTACCAAAATTCAATTAAGAGAAGAATTTCTCTTCACTAGGAAACTAGTAGAGACATGTCCTTTTCTACAATAATAATTACAAGTTAAACAAGACTAAATAGCACTCAAAGACTTTACAAAAGTGAATTTTGTACCTTTGAACTTAGAAAATGAAATAAAGCATAGTACAAATTTATTTAAAACATTTTTTTGTCTTTAAAGAATCATGTTCAAAGTAGTTTCCGTTAAAAAAAATTTTTAAAGCTCAAATGACTATTCTTATTTATAAGCATGTCCATTTTATTTTTATATTTACAAGTAGTCTTAGCAGATTTTAAAGTATCATATTCTAATTGAAGTGTCTCAATGTCCTTTTTGTAAAGAGTTTTAGAAGACTTCAAAGCACTAAAATCATTCTCAAGTGAATAAAATTTCTTTTTCAATGATGCATGCTTAAGACATAATTTTTCATGCCTTGAAAATAAATCTTCAAAAGCTTCTAGTAACTCCTCAAATGACAAATTACATACCTCAACCTCATTTGCCATGAGGCATAACTTTACAATTTCTTCATCAGATGAGGCATCCTCACTCTCCTCCTCAAAGTTATCCTATGTTGCCACCATTGCCTTCTTCTTTGCCTTGAATTTGTTCATTTGAGTGATGAGAGGGCAACTGGCTTTCATATGTCCTAGTTTCTTGCACTTGAAGCATGTCAGTACATCTTCTTTCTCCATAATAGGGTTTCTTCTCTCACCCTTCTTGGGCTTTCTTGGCACATGCTTCTGTGTAAGAATTTTCTTGAACTTTCTTGAAGCACTATTTCTTCACCACTATCTTCCTCTTCCTCTGCACTTGATTTCTTAGCCTTGAAAGCTATGTTTTTCTTCTTTTTTATTTTCATTGTGCTCTTGAATTCAATCCTTCATCGTCATCTCATGTGTGATGAGAGATTCCAAGAGCTCCTCCAAAAGTAGAGTATTTAGGTCCTTCACCTCTTGAATTACCATCACCTTTGGATCCCAATACCTAGGCAAGCATCTCAATATCTTTCTCACCATCTCATCATTAGTATAAGTTTTATCAAGAGATTTAAATGCATTAATAATATTGTTAAAATGAGTGAATATTTTGGTGATAGACACACTAGGCTTCATCTTAAAGAGTTCATATTGGTTAATCAACATGTTCACTTTAGATTTCCTTACTTATGTTGTACCCTCATGCTTAACCTCAAGACAATTTCATATCTCATGAGCCACCTCACAATTGCCAATACAATTAAATTCAACTAGATCAAGAGCCTAATACAAAATGTTCTTGATTTTCACATTTAAAGAGTCATTTTCTTGTCAATCTCATTTCAGTCATCCTTAGATTTGGTGGGTGGGGAGTACCCTTCTTCAACCAATAACTATAGGTCGTAATCAATGGTCTTAATGAAGATATAAATTTAGACTCTCCAATAGTTAAAGTGTGTGCATTGAATAGTAGTGGGAAAGTGGCAAATTGCCTCTCTTGAAGAAAAGGTGAAGTACCAAAATTCTCCATAGAAATGATCAAAACACTCTAGGTTGTAAAATCAAATCAAGAGCACCAAGCTCTAATACCAATTAAAATATCAAATACAACTAGAGGGGGGAGGGAGAGGGGATGAATTAGGTTTGTAAAATAAATTATTATTTTGAGAAAATTCAAAACCCAATTCAATCCATCAAGAGAAATTCACACAAAATCAAACAAATCACAAGTGCAAAAGTAAATTGATAAAGGAAAGATGCACCATGATTTACGTAGTTCGAACACCAACTTCTCCTACTCCACGATCCTTGCCTTGCTCTTGAGGACTTGATCTCTCCACTAGAGTGACACTTTGTTAGTAAAGCCAACCCCATATAATCAATCTTGCCCCAACATCCAAGATTCACTCCACATTGGAGCTTTTGTCTCTCACTCACTTCAAATACCCTTAGAGTAGATTATAAGTGGAAGATAATGAAGAATTTTACAATCGAGCCTCAATAAAAAGTCTCACAAGTTTGACCTCGAGGATAGTGAAGATTTGATTTGAAGTTAGAAGCTTAGAGCACTTTAGGGCTAGAAGGCTTGGAGGGCTTTGATCTCTCCTCAATAATAAATTAGAAGTTGTAAAAATTATTTAGAGAACCCAGCCTATCCTATTTATAGTCTATGGGTTGAAACTAGTTATTGAGGATGAAATCCCACAACTAGCCTCACTCCAATGGCTAGAAAACTAGCTGTTAGTTTGTAAAAAAATAAAACCAGTCAATGCTTAATAACCAATCAACCAGATTTTGTCTACAAAAATTATAGAATAGCTCTACCGATCATCTAGTTCCTCAATTGGTTTCCTAATTTTGGTCTATTAAAACATATAGAATAGTTTTGTCGGTCGTCTGGTTCCTCAACCGATCATCCAGTTTTCTTAAGATTGTCTGTTAAGCCAAGCGGATATCCTATTTTATCAAAAAGACTCTGTTAAGAGTTTCTTGTAAAATCTAATATAATAAATGCTCTAAACAAATGATCTCAAAATCAAATCTTTGACTCAAGTAAAATAAAAAAGTCTAAATCTACTTGACATTAAGTTGTTGAGTCACTTTAGCTATATTTATGTCATATTCGAATCTTCAAGTTATCAAAGATGCTTTCAAGCCTCTTTCAAGCCAAACTTTGATATTTTTAAGTCACACTCATGGATCCTCCATCGTGCTTCCTTTTCTTTGAACATTTCAAACGTACACTTGAGAACTTTAATATACTTTGGCTATTGATTAAAAACAACACAACTCAAATAGATATTAAATACAATTTGTCATCATCAAATTAGGAAGTACAACACTAATGACTTTTTGACTTGAAATAGTTGGAATCGTAGTTATGTTATTGTTCTCCAAATTTATCTTGGATGTAATATTTTGCTATTCCTCTATAAAATTGATAGAAAATTTTTGATTTAAAGAAAGAAATTTATAGTGAGAGAGAATGTCTGGTTGTAATATTGTAATATAATTTACTTTTCATGATATCATGGATTATAATTGAACGCTTGCCATGTGATGTAAATTTTTGTATTTATTGTACCATTTTGTTTGTTTGTCAATGTATTCTTGAGGTGATGTTGAGTCTATGAAGAAGGTTTTTCTTCCAAAATTTTATTTCTAATTTTTTTCCTATTTTCCTTCATTTGCATTTCTTTCTCACAGAATATGATTTTTGATTTTTAGAAAAAACAATAGCCACTACAAAAAATAAGGTTTTTGGCCATGTTTAATGATTGGTGTTTCTAAAATGTTGGCAATTGTCGACACTTGTGAAGAAGAGTTAAAAATTGTCAATGCTTTATAATAAATGCTAACAATTCTTCTAAATTTAGCATCTAAATTTAACAGACAAAGAACCCTATCTGTAAAGTTCAAACAATCAAATTTTGAGTTTGATCATCCAAAGTCATCAATGTCAAAGTTCTTTTATGCAAACACCAAACCTAAATCACTCAACCTCTCTCCTCTGCACTTTGCTTTCTCCTCCTCCTCCATGAGACCTCCGACCTCAACTACCTCTATCTAATCATTGGTTCCTCAGAGATCTCTTTCATTGATGCCTCCCCTTGTCTAGCCTCATCTCCATCTTGAGCTATCTCCCTCTTCTTCTCCAACCTGACATTGTCCCTATCTCCAATGCCAATCTCCTCTTTGTCTCCAATTGACCAAAGTGATGTCCTCCTCTCTGGCACCAACCTTTGGTCATCAAAGCTTTAGGTTAATGGTCTATGGATTTGGAAAATTGAAAGAATGAATCCCTAGGGCATAATTGGAAAGTTTATTTTTTACTTAAATTTTGATTATTTTCTTCTTTTGAATTTTGAAATTGAAACAATAGCATCATTTATAAGCACTTCTGATTTTGATTTGTCTAGAGCTAACAACCTCAAGACATAGTAACAAATGTATTATAAGTTGCAATGTATACTACAAAATTTTCCATACTTAAGTTTATTTAGAAATCTTTATACTGAAGTTCTATATTACCATTCATAGATTTATAATCTTCATGAATTTAATAGAACAAGGAAAATTTTCCTTAGAAAGAGATGGCTTATCATGATTTTGGATTCTTCTAATAGTGTAAATTATGGAGTGACATATTTTATATTTCTATGATTTACTTAATCATGTTTCTCTAGACTTTTTATTTTTCATCATGGATGGATTTGAGTTGATAATGGTTGGTATGAGATCATTATTTTCTATATTTAGTTGTATTTTCTGAGGTTTGGGCAGAACCCTCATGGATCCAAGCTCTTGTCTTTCATAATAGAGCCAACACTTTGATTTTAATTACGATGAACCTAAGACATATCAAGATTTTGTGAGTTCCCAATTAGAAATTGATATATTATTTCAGGGGAGGTGCATTATAAAACAATTCACATTCCATTTCTTTTTTTACAAGCTATAATTAAGTAAATTTCAAAACATAAGTCAATAGAAGAATGTACTTGTGAAACATTAGTCAATGTTGGGAATGATAACTTTTGCAAATAGTTTTTGTATGTGTGGAGTTTTATTGAAGGATGTTATAAAATCTTCCTCTTCCTTGATTTGGTCAAACTACTTGAGCCAATGAGGAGACTTTCATGCATGATTTATATGTGTCAAATCCAATTGTACAAAGACAATTTTCCTTATGATCAAGTGCTATGAGAAAAAATATTTGGTTCAGTTATTCATATTATTATTGATAGGTAGTTTGTACCAATGGTAGGCATTAGGAGATGAGGAGAGAAATGCTTGTTGGTTGACTTGCAAACATAAGTAGAAGAAAGGATTTCTTTTCCTAAAGCATATGGAGCTAGCCACTATTTGGTTATCAATAGGAGTGTGCACTATTTAGTTTGAACCAAATAAACTAACTAAATCAAAACTGAATAACTAATTTGATTTGGTTTATTCAATTTTCAATTCAGTGTAGTTTTTAAAACTAAAAATTTTGGTGTTTAGTTTAATTTAGTTTAGTTTTATTTTTTATTTTTGATTTTAAAAAGTCATACAAATTGAACCGAACCATATTATACATATATATATATATACACATAACATTAGTTTTGGTTTTGGTTTTTAATTTCAATTTGAATTTGGTTTGAATTCAATTAAAAAAATATTTTACCTATATTCATAGGAAAATCGGTTTAAAATTTTAATTTTCAATTTAAACCAAATCAAACCAAGATATTTCAATTCTATTTTAGTTGGATTTTTGTAACATTTTGGTTCAGTTCAATTTTTGAATTTTTAAAATCAAGACTTTTTATTCAATCTATTCGGTAACTGAATAGAGCAAATATACACATTGGTTATCAAAGCTTTAGATTAATGGTAGATGGATTTAGAAAATTAAAAAAAAAAAACTAGGGCCTAATTAGAGAGTTTGTTTTGGACTTAAATTTGGATTATTTGCTCTTTTTTTGTACCCTATATTTACAAGATGTAGTCTTATCACTTGCTCTCTACTCTATTAGACCGTAAATTTATTTTTTGAATGATAAGAGGACCTTATCACTTGCTCTTTGTTCTAGTTGTATGCTCTCTTCTTTTTTTGGTCATTGATTCCTATCTCTTTCTCCTTCTCTCATATTCCTACATATTTCTAAGACCAAAATTTTATGGTGGAGAAGAGAGGAGTGAGGTTCCATGAAGCACAAAAATGGTGGGGGTCGTGTTACGAGAGACAAAAGAGAGAGAAATAGAGGATATGTAGGCACCTAAATATTGTTTGGTAAGATCATTGAGCAAGTGATATGGATATATCATTAAAAACTATTAATTAGATGAACCCTAGCTAAAAACTGAAATCTTTGAGCAAGGGCTTTATTGAGTTTCTATCTACTAAGTTCAGACAACTGAACAAGATAGTTTGATAATCCAAACTTAATAGATAGAAAGCGAGTTCCTTTTCATGTTTGTTGACCTCTACATTTTACATTGAGTTCATTTATGTCTTTCAGTTTTTCTCATTCATTTTGTGTAACAAGTGCATATACTATGTTATACAAATATTCTATTAATGTATTTTTTCAATTTAATTTACAATGGTTTACTCAAAGTGATCTTGATCCATTAGAGCTTTATTCACAGTACTCCAAGCTAAAGAAAGTGAGGAGTGGGTGTTAGAGACCCTATTGTCATCTAGTGAAGATTCTGATTCTAATTTCAAAAGAGACAATGCGGCTTTCTTACCCCGTGAAGAGGAAAATCAATATGTGCACACTGATAAAGTTATGCAATATAGTAAATTATTTTAATTTTTAGATATCAATCCTTTTCTGATTTCTAAATTTTTGAAGACAATCTTCTAATTTTCAAGCTGAGGTTCTACACAGTCGACATGTAAAACTGTTCATAGACCAAACAAGTCAATAGGAATTTGGGGCTCCAAAAGGTATAATTTGGTCCTGACTGTTAATCACTATAATCAAATCATCAGGGATAACTTGATGAGACTCTCAACCCAACTTGAGATTATCATTAAGAATAAAAATAAGTTATTCTTGACTAATGATGATTGATAGTCTATGCCAAATTAAAACCAGAAAAGAATTTGGGATGACATAAAGATAATATCAACTTCTAAATATATGTACTATTCCTTTATTGTCATATCAAATATTTTGCATCTGATCATTGGTTGACTTTTTAATATCTGATTGTATGAGCAAATACCAATTTGGAGGATAAAATTAAGAAACGCATGTTGAGGAGCCTATGTGAAGAGCACTTCACACTCTTCAAGAAAACACCATATAAGATTGGTACTTGCCCAAATTCTAGGATTGAATAGGACCAATGACCTCTTTTAGTGAAGTTTTGGTGGAGTAGAGCTGTTCGAACAATTCTCTTCCACATTCATTTGTTCTTCTTATATTTTATAATGGTTAAATGTGTTTTCCTAGAAAAAAATACAAGACACCATAAAAGACAAAAGATGAGACTCTATCGGTCACAAAGGATACATCAACTTGAGGACTGAGGTATTTACTTAGACTTTTTGCATTAAACATATTGTTAACATTTACTCCTTCATTATTTTACCAAATGCAACCCTATACAGCTTGAAGAAATGGAGTTGAACCTACCAAACTTGAGGTATTTTTGGCATCACATACCACAAAGGATAGACAATTAATTGATAAGGCATCCATAGTAGCAATGTTGAGTATAATTTCACATCTTTCATTTCTAATAATGAATATATTCATACATTACTAATCTTCATTTTCCAAGCCCAAATTTTTTTTGTTGAGGCAAACTATGCCAAAGGATTCTTTGTCTAATACTACCACTCAAAATGAAATCCATGACCAAATTTTTGACCGTGATATAGTTGGCTGCCTGTGAACATTTGATGTGGGACCAACACCCACTCAAGTCTCTAGAAGTTCCTCCAAAGCTTCACAAGGTTAACAACACTATACCCAAGTTGAAGTACAAGCTATTGTATAGGCTGAGGTTGTTGGTCTTTATGAGATGTACAAGAAGCTCATGAGTGACTTCTAGGCTATGCAATCTCATATGGTCAGCCAACCTAGTGCTTTAGCTTTACAAGCTCCTTCTAAATAATGTATCCCTGTGCTATGGAGAACATTCTTTGATTTTTATTTTTTGTAATTTTACATATTATTTATTCATAAGACTAATACGATTGTTTAAAATTAACAAGATTCCAAGAATACAAACAAGTCACGATCTAATACACAAGCAAGCTTTGAAGGAACTCCTTCCACTTTTTTGACACCTCAGTTATTTCCTTATGTGGGTAACTTATTATATGTTTAATGCACAGTATATTTAATAACAACAATAAGGATTCAAAACCAAGGCATAGGGAAAGTGTGCTAAGAATAAGTAGGAGAGGACACAGGGAAATAGGGCATGGGAAAGTGAGGCATGAGATTAAGAATAAGGGGAGGGCATGACACAATAGGACAGGGCATGGGGAATGTACGTGAAAATAGGGAAGGACACAAGGGAGGATAGGGGATGGGCACATATAAATGTGGGACATAGGGAGTTCATACAAAAACAAAAGAGGGCATAGGGGTAGGGATATGGAAATGGCCATGGGGTGAAGGCACAAAGATGAACACAGGGGTAGGAACATGGAGAGTGCATGTGGAAATAGTAACGTGTTGATCCTCTTTGCATTGTATTAATATTCAAGATTGAATTTAGAGAGAATTCATTTATTTTGGAGTGTATTGTGTGATGCATAAGTATAATATTATTTATGAAGTATGGTTTTCATATTTTTGTTTGATGTAGAAGGATTCGAACTCCCCCTAGATTCAAAGCTTTGAAAGGAGGCACCACAAGAAGAGTGGGCATTTAGAAAGCTCCATCCAAAAGTAGATGCAAACTTTTTTAAAAAAATTTATATGTAATTCTATTGTTGACTTTGTATTGTGGTTATGTTTGGCATGTAAAGATTTTCTTCAACTGGATGTTACCAATTTTGTTTGAGTGGATGTTATAAATTTTGTTCAATAGGCTATTACTTTTGATATGTAATTTTTTTCTTATATATGTTTTTTTTAAATTACTATAAGTTGTGATATGGTTTTTTAATGCTTCAATAACTTTGGGCGGTGCTTAGAGAAGCTATGTCGGTGCTTATAATCTTACTGGAAGCACTTCTAGCAAAGCACTAGCATTGCATAATAGCAGTGCTTATAAGGAAACACCACCAATAACATTATTAATGGTACTTTTCAAGAAACACTGCCACCACTTTTTAGTAGCACTTCTAAGGAAGTATCACCAATAATGTTATTGGCAATATTTTCTTAGAAGTGCTACTATTGATTTTAAGCAATACCAAAAAATAACCATTGGCATGCTTTCGAAAGTGTCACCGATAACAATTGTTTAGCCTCTCTTCTTCAAGAGTGCCACTAATAATCTAAAATTGTCAGTTGTTTAGAAATGTCAATAAAAATCATGACCTTATTTTCATCAACACTTTTAAAGTACCAACATTGAATTACTAGCATATTTAAGTATTGGCATCACTTTTAGAGTATTGTTAATGCTCCAAACTATTGTAGTGAGCTTTTCATTTTATTGTAACATTGGTTCTAGCTTTTGTTCTTCTTTGGTTCTAACTTATTCAAATTTCTTTCCAAAAATATTAGTGTCTAAATTTCATACTATCATGTCAAGCTACATTTCTTGAATATCCTAGAATGATATGAAAAATTTTTCCTTATAATAAGTAATTAATTATAATTTATTCTTTAAACAAGTATATGCCAAAGTCTAGTATTGATTAGTGCATTTTCTAAATATAAATTTATCGTACCCCTTGAATGTCACAGCTATGATGTATTCCATTCTTTCATTGTCTTTAAGCCTGTTGATTCCAATTATATTAGTTATCCAATCAAGATAAATGGCATATCATCAATTTTCTATATTTTTTAAATATTTATTTTGTTTATTTATCACTCTTTCTCCACAAATTTGTGAGATGTGTTTTTCTGTTGAGTTTTGGGTGACTTGAACTCATATTAGAGTTTAAATTAAAATAGGAATCCAAAGTTGATTCAAACTTATAATTGATTTGAATACTTATTGTGTAATATTAAGAGTTGTAATTAGAGTAAAACTCAAACTCAATAAAGACCTATAAATATTTTAGTAATACATAGGGTTTAGGTATGGTGCAGTGCTGAGGTTGAACTAGAGAGAAATAGAGAGAATAGAGGGAAGAGAAAGAGAGAGTGTATTGGCTCTAATGTGTGAGTCTTTCTAGTGCTTCTCAGTGGTCCCTCATGGTGGTTCCTCATGGTTTTCTCTTGGAGATTTTCTTTGAAGGTGGAGGCGTTGCCGAGGCTTAGTGAAAGAGTTTAGTTGAGTAAGAAAGAGTAGTCTTTCTTGTAGACTCTTATAAAGTCTTTTGATAGTGAATCTCTCACTCTCCCATGGATGTAACCTAATTTTGGGTGAACCACATATATCGTTGTGTCTTTTTTTGTTGTTTTCTTTTATCTTACATTACTTCTCATTTCTTATGTTGTTTGAGAACAAGATAATTTGTAAACTTTCCACTGCAAATCCCAATATTTTTCAAATTATGGAAACTCTATTTATTGTACTATGAATAGGTTGAGAAGATAATTTTTTTGTGCATTTATCTACTAATAACAACCAATTCTCAAAATTACCAATGATAATTTTATTCTCTAATTCAACTATGTTCATAATGTAAACTTTCTTGTGAAAGTTGGAAGTGCATCTTACAATGTTTTATTCTTCATATTCCAATGGGAAGTTGAGGACCAATGGATGGAACTTAGGGGCTTTGGTTGTGGATTTCCATACTCTGCAAATAGATCTAAAGTTGTTATAGTAAAAAATGTTAAGTATCTTGTTGGTGATGTCTTGTATTAGATCATATGAGAGTGCTTGGCATGTTAAATCTATGATCTACTTTCTAGTTATAGCCATTTTTAATGGTTGTTGGGAGTGGTGAATTTTAGAATTTTTAAGCTGCTAATTAGAGGAAGAACATTTTCTTTATCTTGTGTATTTTCAGCTCTAATTATGCATATTGAATTCATTCTAATCATGTTTCTATTATTAGATCTTAATTATCTACTCTTTTTATATTTCACCTATTTTTTATAAAATATTTGTCTTTTATCTTCTTTTTAAGAAATAGTTCCTTTTTAAAGTAAGAAGATAATTTATACTCCTTAAAAAAGGCCAAAATCAATGTCATATGATATGTTGGACAATTAACTATATGTAACTAGATTTTCTGCTTCCTATTTAGAAAGAGCACTATGTATATAAATGAGGTTTCTTTTTATATAAGTGTAGTTACAGTTTGAACAAACTTTTGATTCAATACAAGCCCAATGTTGATTTTTATAACCAAATAAATGTTCCATATCATTGATGTAAGTGATAAAATACCATGATAGAGCATTATATGTACATTCATCAAGATTACAACCTTTATTGATAAAAAATTATATGCTCATATATTCCATCTATATTGTTAAAGCTTCTAAGAAACATTAAACATGGATTTACACTTAAGATGAACATAAGCTCTTCAATCAATTTTTTATTCAATGCACAAAGATGTTGAAGTCAATTTTGAACTTCATGCTCTGTACCATGGCAATATAATTGTAAAAATTTAGCTTGGTGATCAGTTGGAGCTAAGGATAGTGTATAATGATAGACTTGGCCATGAACTTTAAGTGTAAACACTAATAGTCATATTTGTCTAATTTTGATCTCTATTTGCTCTTACAAAAGTAAATGCAACCACATTATTATAGCCTCCAATTGAGTTATGAAAATCTTTTGATTCTGATGACAAAGAGGTAAATAAGTCAAATAAAAGATGTGGCATTAGGGTCATACTAATAATAATTTCTCCATTTTAGCAGCAAAATTTTGGGGCTTCATATTGGAATCTTTTGCCTTCATAATAGAAATATTTTAGTTGTATATGCAATATATTCTCTTTGATTATTTTTTTCAATAATTATTTGTATCTCACTTTACAAATATCCCTTTTGGAGTTCTCTTTCACAAATAGATATCCAAATAATACATTTAAAATAAGTAAGACAGATAAACTTAAACAAATGATTCATAAATAAAAAATAGAAAAAACTTAAACTTATCGTGACAAATATAAATTTTTAATGTTAACTTATTTAAGTAACTAATATTACCATTGATATTAGAGATTGGGTGGTCAAATTCTAGTATCATTATTTTTTAATATTTTGATTTTTTTTTTCTTTGAAATGTGAATGAAATTTTGTATTAGAATTATCAATGCTATTCACAATAATTTGTTGCTCTTTCCTTTTTTCAAAAATTTCTAAAACATGGTTCCTACAACAAAATGAAACACATCAATTGTAAAAATTAAATAATTAAAAGATTTTTTGTAATTCAAATATATTTTTTTGCTTTAAAATTGTCATCTTCAAGAATCCATTAAGAAAATCATGCTGGATGGATTTTCAAAAAGGATACATCTAATTGAATGTGTTTAGAATGAAATTATAAAAATATTTATTCTTTTTTCTATGAAGATGATATCTTTCTCTTATTTTTTTTAGTAATATTTATTTTTACTCATAAGACATATTTGCATATTTTTATCTATGTTATTGATTTCTTATTTTATTTCTATTATACAACTCCCAATGAAACACATAATAAAAATATCTTTACAGCTTAAAAAAATTAGCAAGTTCAAAAAAAAAATTTAGACAATATTATACTCATACCTTCCATTGTAAAATTACCAAACTTTTGTACTATTTTCTGTGGAAGTACATATTATGTTATGAACTAAATATGTACAAATGTTATATATTTTTTAAAAAATTTATTTTATGTTCCAATAAATATCTTTGCCCCATTGATCTAAATAAGAAAGTTATTAAGTTTAATCTTATATTACTTTACAACTTCAACAAAAATTATCTCTTAACTAACTCAAATTGAAACCAACAAAAAATTTCCCAAAAGTTGACCTTCAGATTGATGTCTATAATATATATAATTTTTTCTAAAAAGTCTTATTGCACCCAAAAAATCAAATATTCAATCATCTTTTCATTAAAATTAAATAGGTAATATAAATAACAAATCATTACATGTCGTACATATGATTTGCACTTATTTATTTTTTATTCTACAAAAATAAAATCCATGGTTTTGTCTAAAAGCAATCATAGAATATATTATCTTATGATTTACCTTTAATTTAAAATATATTGATTGAGTGAGATTGTGAATTCTCAATTTAAGATTAAAACATTTTTAACCTTCTCCAAATTCTACTTCAATTTTTCAGAATAAAAATAATATTATTATAGGGCTAAGTAATATCATATGTTCGTTTCTTTCTAAAATTCATGCTCACTATGCTTGTATATCAAATCAAAACTAGTGTATATTATCTAATAATTTGTCTTACATTTTTAATATGTTGATTAAGTCAGGAAACCTTCAAGTTAGATCATAATTATACTTATTGATAGTACTTTACAATAGTAAAAAATCAATAACTTATATCACTTCTTCATTTCTTTTACTATCACTTCTGACTGCCATATTTCGTTTGTTTTTTCTAATTTTATTATCAGATGAGTTGCTTACTTCATAAATCTTCATTTTCAAGAAAAACTCTTTCATTTTATCTTGAATTTAATATCTCTTGTTTATTTGCTACAGAGAATTTAGTAGTGAACAAATATTTTTTATAAATATACTTGTTTATTAACATATGATATGTTTCCTCATTATTTTCCTAAAATAAAAAACTTTGAATGTCAAATTTTATAAGTAAAGTAAAAAAAACAATACACAACCTTGTTTTAAGTTCGTGCTCACCATGCTTTTATTTCAAATCAAACCTAATATATACTATCTAGTGATTTAGCTTATATTTATTAAGTATGATTGTCAAAGTCCAATTTAAGAGAAAAAAAATATTACGTTTTAGTCTTTTTTTTAATTCAAGTCCAAATTTTTATAATTAAAAAATATGAGTCTAATGATAAGTACTATCAAACATCGGACTCTTTCTAAAATCAGTACTATTTAATATATTTAGTATTATTTTTCAATAATATACAATTCAATTCATATATTTATATATTATTTATTGGAACCTTAGAAAGTTATCATCATTAGTCAATAAATTAAAAATTATTAAATGTCATATTTAAAATTTTTACATATTTATACTTTTGATCTACATAAATTTGCAAAAACGAAATTAGACTTTTTTGCTATTATTTATTTCTAACAATGCTATTCAAAACAAAAGGTAAAAATATATTTGAATTAAATCAAATAAAAAAAATAGTATATTTACTTGAGTGAACAAGTGTCATTTACGTCAAACAAATTATCACCTTTCTATCACACTCGAATGCTCTTAGTAATAAATCATGAATAAAATAAAGCACATAATGAATAAGTCATTGGATAAAAAATTTTGAAACATGTAGCTGAAAAAACTTGAAAAGTCAAAATGTTATTCCAAACTTTAATGTGTTCTAGAAAATAAGATACTCAAAATTAAGATTCATGACATCTTCAAATTAGATCTTATTGAACTTATTGATAGTACTTTTAGATATTAGAAACTTAGTAATTCATATCATTTTTTCACTATTTTCATTGTCACTTTCGACTACTATTTTCCTTTTTTTTACTATTATCAAATGAATTGCTTGCTTGATTGATCTTTATTTATAAGGAAAACTCTTTCATTTTATTATCATAGTAACACAAACAAATCTGGAATTTTGTGACTCTTATTATTTAATTCAGAAAACTTAATAATGCACATATATTTCTTATAAATACACTTGTTCATTAACATATGATAAACAACCTCGTTGTTCTCCTACAATAAATAAATTTGAATGTCAAATTTCATAAGTAAAGAATACAAAATATTATTTTAAATCATAGCTTCATATTTTTCATATCTTGCATATTTTTTTCAATAATTTTTTAACAAGTTTATCAAATAATTTTATTCAAAAGAAATTGGTATATGATCATTCACCTTGACTTACGAGACAGTTTTTACAATAAATCTCGAGTGTCTAATATCCATAATTTTTTTTAAAAGGATAACAAAATATATACTTCAAAGTGAACTCAAGTTTACATTAATAGGACATTTGCCATATGAAGGCAAGCCATCTTCAATAGTTGCTTTGGTGTTCACAAGCAATACATGCTAAATACCAAGTTTTAAATTTGTAGGCTGTATCTCAATGTTGTCTGCAAAAATAAAAAAGGATCACACTATTTAATACTCAGTGGAGAATATATTATTAAACTTCTCAAAATGCTTATATACCTTAGAAATTTCATTGGTAATATTTTGAAAAATTAGAAATTGTCACCATCTCAACTTTCATATTCATAACTTTTGTTTGAAAATTAACATTATGTGATTTTTTTGATTTCTTCTGCATTAGTTTCAAACACACACCAAATGTCAACATGTATGTAATTTAACACCTTTATTTTAGGTTAATAAAATATATCATTTAATTTTAATTGGAACTTACCATTCTTTAAGCTTGTCTAATTCTTCTAGAGATGGATTAATACTAAATATTTAATTTATAATTATGAATAAGTAATAACCATCCCCAAAAAAATATAATTAATGTTTAATATTTTAAATATATTATTTTCATCATCAATTAACTATCACACCTTTATAGTTCTGAATACAAATTATACTTGCAAGTAGCTCCGAATTCAATTCCTCCACTCATCTAATATTCTTTCTTCAAATTTGAAAAAATCTGTCCATAATATCAGTTCAATTGGCTTATCTACATCATAAAATATTATTTAATAAGAAATAAATAAAATAATTAAAATACAAAAGAATGTATTATAATAAATACCCGTAAAATTATGAAGAATAAATAACTTATATTGAATGATGTTTGATAAAGATTTCATAACTGATCTCTAGATATTAATTGGTCTTGAAGTAACCACCATAACAACAATGACAATGGTATAAATTTAGAGAATATTTTGACAAAACTAAAAAAAATCAAAATCAATAAAGAATACCAATTAATTTAACCGTACCAAAAACTCATCCTTTTAGATTTTTTTCACCAAGGAATCCAATGGGATGAAGTTGTACTTGATACTCCCTTTCAAGCCACTATCTATCACATTACTCATCGACTTCATAACTAAGATCCATGATCCCAAAAAGGATTGATATAATATAAAAGTTATGCAATCATTTCTAAAATAAATTTTATAAAATTAAAAATATGCTCATCAACAAAATATAGTCATAGTTGAGCCAAACTCATTACTTTTATTACATAATCTTATATCTCCATTTTGAATAAGTTGGCACCTTAACATCTATTCTGATTGATCAATTAAAGACTCAATTGTCATAAATGAACTTCTTTTCATTCTATTATCTATATACACCGTGAACAAATATAAAATAAAATTATTCAATGCAAAAAATATTAATGAGAAAAGTTGCTATAAAAAACTTCAAAATGTACTACAAAAATTATATAAATACAGTCTTACAAAATAAAATAAACAAATAAAATTTGAAATATATAATATAAAAGAACAAAAAAATATCAACTTATTTTTTTTTCTTATACTTTTGGATATAATACTGTGGGAGGCAATACTAACAATGATTTATATGGACATTAGAATAAAGCATATCAATTTTATAACTATTAAAATATAAAGATCATAAATTACAAAATGAATTAAAAGAAAATGAAGCCAATAAATGTAGTTTATTATTTATGATTACATAATCAAGAATTCTAAAATGTTGCAACAGAATCAAAGAACGAAAAAGCTAAATTAATTAAAACCTACTAGAATAACAAAATAATTATAAAAAATAAATAGTATTCTTTTAGAAATAAGGAAAAAGTATTTACTTTGCACAAGAAGAAGTTTTTTACACTAGTCTTGTTCACGAATCCGATGCAGTTAGCTCGAGAATTAAGTGAAGGAACCGAGAGGAGGAATTTTCTATAGAACCAAAAGGAGTCAAGGAGTAGGAGCATTCGATTGAAGAAGTGTTGGCATCAGTAGCAAAGGACGAAGCAGTTCTTGCTCAAGTTGAAGAAGTGGAGTTTGGGAAGATGGTCTCATTGGGTTTTTACCTATTTCAGGATTCAGTTCAAGCAAAAGCACACTTTGGATCATAAGTTGACGTAGATACAAGAAGAGAAAAAGTAGCCATTTCATCCACATTTGTTGTCAGAATAACTGCTTTTGGTGGTACGAGCATATGGGTTGAGAGTGATCCTCGGGGAGGTTGAAAAAAGCTCTTCACAAGAGGAGCAAAAAGAAGAAGAATTGTCAAGATTTTAGGCATATCCGCACCCGGCTCAAATCAAGAAAGTGGGACCTTAGACTGAAGCGCATTCACTCATAGGACGACCCTCATGTACTTGTACTCAAGTGACGATGAACACTGAACCTAACAGCCGAGGAGACGATCTCCGATACCCATGAAGAGTAGATTACCAATTATTTCACCTTATTTTCTATGATTACACTATTAACGAATCTTTCTATCCAATCTGTTAATGAACTTGACCTATCTCCGATTGCCATGCTGCACTTTTCGCTCCTTATCCCATAAAGAATGAAGTCAATCTTATTGAAACATTCATTGCTATGGGCCCCTCTTTCTTATTGCACTGAATGAGCGGGTGGATCTACTAATGCAATGTTTTCTCCGATCCGACAAGCACATGAGGAAAGTGACCCGAAAAGCCAGAGAGATGACCAAAAAAGGAATGAAGTCTTACCAAAACACCACTACGGGCAACGATTGGTGAATTTCCATTAGTCTACAGACAATACAAAGGAATTGGTCGCTTCCATTAGAGTTTACGAAAACTTTTGTAACTTGGAAATGTCAAATAATGAATGGAATATACATTTTCCTCTTTCAAGTTAGTTGAAATGGAGAATTCCATTTTTACACAACATGAGCTCTGTCTGTAGCATTCATGCATTTTGAAAGAAAAGCCCCCACTTTCCAAAAAGAGAAAGGCCAAATGCTCTCTCGTACTCTTGAGGAAATAGAATTCTTTCTGAAATTCCCCCCTCAAAGTCAAAGTTCTAGAAAGGATTCGAAGGGGGTCCAATAAAACAAAAGGTCACTCAAGTCCTATGAATAGCAAGTTCAAAGGATAGCCCGCCTTATGAAAGCAAGGCCTCCACTGGCATGCACGCCGTATCAAATTCAATCAAAATCTAGGAAGATGGAAGATCATATCATATCCGGGAATTTTTCAGCCGAATGGACCAAGTACAGGATGGAGTCAGAACAGAACTGAATGATTGAAAGTAAAGGAAAAGCTGACAAAGATCTTGGATCTGGTTACCAAGGGGAAAGTAGTAGGTAAAGACCTCAGAGGAAAAAAGGGATCCACCAAAAAGCCCAACCTGCCATCTTATACAGCCTCCATACCATTTTGAACTCAACCTAAGGGTTATGTGGTTGCATAGTGAATACAAGATCGCAGAAACGAATTGAATTGAGAGTATGATGCAAAAATAATTGACTCCTTTGAATTCTACTATCTTTAGTGATCCTAAACCCCAAAACTTAATAGAATAATGTTATACACAAAATTTAAAATACAAATGTCAAAAATCAACAACCATAAAAAATATACCTAAAAAAATTACCTACTATTGAAAGTGATACAACTTAATCAAAATATACAACCTTTAATTCATTTACGATAATAGTTCTATTTATGAGAAATATTAAAACATGAATTAGAAATTAAATAAATCTTAGATAATAAAACTCTACTTAAAAGTAATTACGGAGGAATACATATATCTATTAATTAGGAAGCCAAAAAATAGTGTGACGAAGAGAAAACCTACTCCTCACAATCCACCAATCTCCTAATAGCTCAACTAACAATATATTCATTTTGGTACCCCCAAAATAAAGTTACTTAAGAATAAAAAAAGAAATTTATTCCACAAAAGATGTAAAAATTTTACCAATTCCCTTTTATTACAATTCAAATGCTCCAAATCCAAATAAATATGTAGAAATAAAAGCATGAACATAAAGAGTATTCAAAAAGATAAACTATAAAAAGCTTATTTTTGAAAATATAGAAAACTTAAAAAATACATTACAAAGATTAAACTATTTAACATATTGAATCAAACACTAAAGATACACATTAAGAAAATAAAAAAAGGAGTTAAAAGAGGTTACAAACTAAAATAATTCTACATTTAACACATTGTATCAAATATCAAATACACTTATTATTTATTTTTTTGAGAATCCGATCACCTTACTTTTAGACCTAAGGGATTCATTCAAAATTCTAATCATTTTATTTTAACCTAAGGGATTCCTTCAAAAATTTCAACCACCTCAATTTTAGACCTAAGAGATTCTTTTAGAAATTTGACCACCTCATTTGACCCGAGGGATTCATTCATAAGCCAAATTGCCTTAGTCTAACCTAAGGGATTCTCTCAGGGACCCGACCATCTTATTTTAGCACAAGGGCTTCCTTTGGAAATCCGAATGTCATATGTCTGGCCTAAGAGATTCCTTTGAAAATTCAAACGTCATATTTTTAGTCTAAGAAATTCTTTCACAAACTGGACCATTGTATTTTTAACCTATGAAATTTCTTTGGGAGCCCGAATGACATACTCTTGGCCTATAGATTCCTTCAAAATTTTGAACGTTGTATTTTTGGCTTAACCTTGGGAACTTGACTGTCATACATCTAAACCTAAAAAATTCCTTTGGAAACTCAAACACCATTTTTCGAGCCTAAGAGATTCATTCAGAAATTTGACCGTCCTATTTCTAATCTAAGAAATTTCTTCAAAAATTTGAATATCATATTTTTGACCTAATGGATTTTTTGGGAACCTGAATATCGTATTTTGGTTTAAGGGATTCCTTCTTGAACCCAATTGTCATATTTTTTTCTAATCTACAAAATTCCTTCAGGATAACCATAAATCAAATAAATTAAATTAAATTGACTAAAATCAAAATCAAATCTAAACCTAAACCAAAATTAAAAAATCAAGTCTAAACTTGAATCAAAACTAAAATCAAGTCCAAACCTGAAGTAAAATTAAAATCAAGTCCAAGACTAAACCAAAACCAAAATCAAGTCTAAACTTGAACTAAAATCAAATCAAGTACAAACCTAAACCAAAATCAAATTTGAACTAAGTTAGACCAGAACTAGGTTGAATTTGAACTAAAGCCAGATCGAAATTAAACCAGAACCATATTAAACTTGAATCCAAATTCAATAAGAACTAGATCCAAAATCCATTAAAGATCCAACAAGGAACCAATTAGGATTGGATTCAAGGCTCGTTAAGGATCCAACAAGAACCTAAGAAGGGTTCAATCCAAGATCTACTAATGGTCCAATAGGAAACCCAACAAGGGTTGGATCCAAGATTCACTAAGGATCCAATAAAAACTCATTAAGAGTTAGATCCAAGATCCATTATGGATATAATAAGAACCCATTAAGGGTTAGATCTAAGATTTATTAAGGATCCAATAAGAACCCACTAAAGGTTAGATCTAATATCCAAGATTCAAGATTCAAGATCAAACTGAGTTAGACTTGAACAAAAACTAAGCCTAAATATCGAGTTGAATCAAATTAGACTTAAACCAAAACTAAATTTGGACATCGAATTGAATCAAATCAGCCTTGAACTAAAACCAAATTTGAATATCAAATTAAATCAAATCTAATTCAAACTAAAATCACGTTTGAATTAAATCAAATTAAAATCAATTGGAGTTAGTCAACAACAAGCTCAAAGCCATTAACAATACCTCAAATTTAATCAATAAAAAACCAAAAAAGGTTGTCGATTGTTAAATCAGAAATAATCAACACAAGCCAAGGCCACTAACTATTTCAAACCAAACTATAATAGGCTTGAACTTACTCAATCAATTAGCTAAACATCACATTTGAAGGAAGCTCAACAACATAAGTATAAAGCTATCAGTAATGCTTTAAATTTAATTGATAATAAACCGAAGGAGCCATCGATTATCAAATCAAGAAAAATTAGCATAAGATAAAGCCACTAATCATTCTCTCAAATCAAACCAAACTAAGACAGACTTAAACTCATTTAGCCAATTAGTCAAACTCTGTATTCAAATAAAGTTCACTGCACAAGCATATAGCCATTAGAGATGCTTCAAATTTAATTAACACAAGGCAAAAAGGCCACCAATTTTCAAATCAAGAATAATTAGTATAAGCTAAGATCACTAATCCTTCTCTCAAACTAAACAAAATTAAGACAAGTTTAAACTCATTTAGTTAATCAGTCAAACATCGTGTTCAAAGAAACTTACCTAATATAAGCATAAAGCTGTCAGCAATACTTCAAACTTCAGCGACATAAGTATAAAGTCATCAGTAACCCTTCAAATTTAATTGACAATAAATTATAAAGCCATCAATTATGAAATCAAGAATGATTAACATATAGATAAGGCCACTAATTATTCTCTTAAGTCAAAGACCAAAAACAATTAACCGACAATAAGTAGAAAATTATCGATGGTACTTCAAACTCTAATGGTATCAACTAACATAAGGCAAGGCAATTAGCCACACCTTGAAATTAAACAAAATTATCAACATCTATCAATGATCAAACCAAGAACCCCTCCCAATAAATTTCACTTGATTAAATACACAAGAGTAGGACAATGATGAGAATTAAGCCTTTCCCAATCCTTTACTCATTTTATGTTATTTTATATTATGAATTTATTTTTTTTTTTTAAATAGTAAAGTGAGAGTATGGCCTTCTTTAAGTTATGTAACCCTTCTTTAAATAATTAAATTATGCTTTTTTTTCTTGTGTCTTTATTTTACTAGCTTGGTTTCTTATTTTATGAGGTTCTTGATAATTACCAAAATAATTAATAATAGGAACTTATAATTATTGAAAGTCATATTTCCATAATGTTTGATTACACACTCAAACCTATCCAAATTTTGTTTTTTATTTTAAGATTATTTTTCGAGATCTCTTAACTATCCCAGGTGGTCGATCGCAACTCCATAGAAGGTTGATCTGAGACAAGTATGAGTGGAGCCCAAGGCACCACTATCAACAATGGATTCTTCTTTTTCTTGTAAGATTAAAGAGTAGACTATGCTAAGATTGGGTAATGGTTCCATAAGTAATAGCTAACCTCTAATAACAGAAAAAGAATCTTTGAACCCCATCAATCAAAATTTGTATGACTTTTTCCTTTTGTTGACAAGCAATCAATGCCTTAGATGAGCCATGTGCACAAGAGGGAATAGATTGATAGGACCACAATTCATCCCAATATGCTTTTAGTTGGGTAAAGTAAGCAACAATAGAAACTTATTATGGAGTGTAGCTTGAGATGGCTTGTTGGATTTGAAAATTTTATGGTACATTACTCTGTGAAAATTGTTCCTTCAGATTGATCCAAACACGTATAGTAGTATTAGCATAGATGGCACTCATGGCAAGGTCCTTAGAGATTGAGTTGAGAAGCCATGAGAGAACCATATCATTACACCTTTTCTAATGGAAAAATGAAATGTGCCTTCTATTTGTGGTTGAATGGTTTCATCCACAAACCCCATCTTGTTCTTTGGGCTGAGAGCCATTCAAATAGCATGATGCCATGTTTAATAATTGTCTCTTGTGAGTACTTGAGAGACCAAGTTAAATCTAGGATTATCAAAATGATGGAGATAGCATGGGCTACGCATATCCCCAGCCTGAGTAATATATCTTGGCTAGAGCTACTAGACTCTATCACCAAGAGCTCTTCCTAGGTAGCTAAGGAGAAGTGACAACAATGTGTTTGGCTATTCTAGACATAGAGAGAGAATTTAGAAAAAACCTGATCTACTAGGCAAAAGAAAAAACTCCTAATACCATGTAAAGAATGGCAAGATGAAGCTTTCATTCAATTGTCCAAAATTTATACAAGTTCAGCAATCAATTAGAGTGAATTGCCAGATAATAAAGAAAAAATATTACAAAAAGGGTAACAAAGCCCATTGATTATGGCATCCCATGTATTATGAGATTGATAGTAACAACAACATAGATTTGGGCACTTTCTAATAAAGATAAAATGATAAAAGGTAGAATGATAAAACTTTAGATATTATCCAGAATCTTGCACAATATGATCTTAATTTTGATCTATCTTCTATGATATGAGGCTCTCTCTGATGATTAGTTTCAGTATTTTTTTATTCTAAGGCCTTGGGGAGGAGTTCTATATGAGGGATAGTTTCTTATATATTTGTCTAATGTCCTATTAGACTATTTGCTTCCAATAAATGGAGCCCTTTGGACTCTATTTTACTAAAAGAAGAGTTTCTAAGAGCACTACAAATATTAATAGTGATTTTTGTTTGTATTGTAGGTTTGCATGTTCGGGTTCAATGATTCTCGCACGTGGGTTGAGAGTCACACGCCCAACCTTTAGAGAGTTTAATATCTCTAGGTGTATTGTGGGGATCTTCTTTACTACCCACGAGGTATACTTTTCCTAATGATTTTGGGCTTGTTTTCGCATATCCTAAAAGAAAAGAACAACTTTGTAAAGTTCTTAGTATAAAATCATGTTAGCAGAACAAATAAAATTGATGAGAACTAGTGGAGGTTTACCAACAAAATTGATGAGAAGGCTCCAAAGGTCCTTTTTTAACCTTCTTTAGATTACCTAAGGATAGAATACTATATGTTAAAAATATATGCTTCTAACCTAAATGTGAAATGAAATAAAATTAAGGAAAAAGAAAGAGAAAGAGTCAGGTGATATTGTTAAGACCCCTCACCTTCTCGAAAAATGCCTATGTAGCACCTCCAACAAACTCTTGATGGTTGAACTTCAAAAGATTGGATTTAAGGTTCATGACAATGAGTTAACAAAACACCTTGGTACCTCATGGACTTGAAAATCAAAAGAAAACCTTGAGGGATTTTCGGATGGATTGTTGATTAGAATTGTGATGGAGAGTGGCTGAATATATAGTGCTAACCTAGTTCTCTAGTTACTAATGGAGCTTGGGCTTTTTTCGGATTGAATTAAGGATTTATAAAATCTTGCATGATCTTTCCAAAATAAATTCAAATAATTTGCATCGCAAAAAATTTTAAAATTAAGCCAAAACTTTGATCAATAGAAGAGATTTCACAAAATTTTTCAAATAAAATCTTTTCCTCTCTAAACCACAAAATTTTCAAATTTAAATTAACTGTAATTTTATAAATAGATTCCTAAAATTTGAATATCTATGACTAACTCTATTTTTATATGATTTTACAATAAATAATTTATAATGCATTTTGAAAATCAAAAAATAAATATTTTGCAGTAAAAAAATATGATTCTTTTGTAAACAAACCCTCAAAATAGATGGTTTTGTAGATAAATTTTCAAAAATTATAAAATTACAATTAAGTGCGATTTGAAAAATTAAACTATTATTTTTACTTTAAATAAAAAAAAGATAATTAAAATATGAGAAAATTGATTAGAGCATAGCAATTTTGTAAATAAATCCTCAAACATTGCAAAACTTATGTAAAGGCACACAATAAGATTTAAAGACCACAAAAAGATAGATATCTATATATAACCCTATAAAAGACTTAAATTACACCTATGCTTTTGGAGAACTAATTGCTTCTGTGCCTCTAAAAATTCAATATTTTTTTATAGATACTTAAGTGGTTAGCTTCTATTAATATTGTATAGATTTTTTGACCAATGTCTTCTTGAAATTATTAATTTTGAGGTAACTATTATCTCATTGCCTTATATTAATTTGATGCCAATTCGAATGAACACTAACAAAAAGCTAACACAAAAAAGGTTTTGTCTTAACATATTGAATATTCATTGCTATAGGAGTAATTATGATTTTTTTTTTAAAGGCATAAATATAATTTGGGTCATTTCTTACTATATATATAGTCAAAAGTTATATATCAATAATATTGGGAGAATATATAAGTAATTTCCTTTTTTTTTTTTTGTGGAGATTTACATGCAAAAATATCTTATATAAATAGATTGATGTTTTTGGTAAAAAACCAATAAAATTTTCAACAAAGAAGGTTTCTCATCTCTTGGAAAACAGAACGACAGGTATCCAGATACCAATAGGACCCCAAAAAATGAAAAGTTTCCAGGGAATTGGTGCCGTGACATCCAAAATAAACCAACTAACAATGAGTCAAAATTGGGTGGCGAATATAGCTGCAAAATGAATGCTGACCCCCTCTGTGAGTAGCTGACTCGTGAGCCTTTTGGGGCCTATATTTTAAGAGGGAGCGAATGCTTGTGTATCGTCAGCCTGGATGAATTGAATTTGGTTCGTAATTCCCGTTCGGTCCAAAGCCGAACCGAGTTTCGGACTTCAACCCAACAAATGTCATTTTCTTTGCGTCGACTTTTTTTTCAAATTTGACCGCGTCAACGTCAGCGGTTGGATATCAACGAACATATGAGGTTCGGTTTTGGACTATATAAATTCGGTTCACACGGACCGAACAGATGAGGAACACATGCTCCCACGCGTTGCTCTAGCCGACAGGTGATGTTCACCACCCAATCGGGACTTGCTAACAAGAGCCAAAAAGGAAAACCCAAAAACCAAAGAAAGAGAGACCGAGCAAAGAACCTGTGAGAAACATAGTTCACTAATAAATAGATTGTCAGCTCAAATACCGAAAGCGTACAGAAATAGCAGACAAAGGTGTCAGGAATATAAGCAGATACAGAGTGCAGCAAGACTCACCGGGACATGTCTCTTAAATCGATAGAGCATTATCCTTTTATAAGGAAACCGGGTTCGGCTGCCATAATTGCGATCACAAAACATAGAAACCAAATAGCTAGAAAAGCCCAACTGAAAGCAACAGAACTCTGCAAATGGAGAAGGTGCCACTGTGATCATTTATTTCTTTCTTTTTCCTGCAATGTATATATGATCTGCTCTAATGCTCCTGATCCTAACTATTGTCATATTTTTATTGAAAAACTAAGCATTTCATTTCATAATCGAAACACGTTAAGGTGTGTCAAACCATTGTAATCAGAGTGAGAAAACGTTATCCCTCAAATAGTCTGAAATTTGGATCTTTACATCAAATATAATCTCTCAAATAAAATGGGTTTCACCCCTCAAAATACTCTCACAATCAAAATACAGACAATAAGAAAAACAGAGCCACTTCTGCTTTTCCAAACTTGCTATAAAGAGATTCCATATGAGACAACCCATGTGATCTGCTCTCGTCGCACCGACAAAAAAGGAGCTCGCTCCTACATGATGTGTAGGCACCGACACCCTTCCGGTTCTTGAACGCACCCGTCAAAAATTGATTTCGTGGGCCAAGCTCATTACTTGCTGGCAAAAGCGACCAATTCAATGAGCTTTACTTGCCAGCTTTGGGTGCCACCTTTGACATGTACACCTTGTATATGCAAAAATCTCAAAGAATTTCCTAAGATTTTTTAACACACAAGGACATGTATACCTGCCGATCCAACCACGGAACTACTAACACCCATTTTCCCCCAAAAATTTACATATAAACCTGCCAAAGCTACAACAAAACTAGCCTCTGCCACAAGCCACAAGCAGAAAACTAGGCTGGGCTGTAAAATAAACTTAACAATGATCCTTTTTTTATAATAATCAGTTTTCAATCCCACAAAATTGGTTGAGTAGAAAAAATAGTTAATATGTACACAAAACATCAGTGAACAGAAACTTATTTTTTACCTCCAATGATAACACTCAGGTGAATGTTCTTCCAACTGGTTAACCGTTTGATTTCATCTTCCATCATGGACTCAGGTTTATCAACATGTATAGATACCAAATTCGTTGCTCTTAGCTAGACAGTGTAGGGAAGTCGTCATCGTCTTTCAGTTCATAAGACCGTTTGACCCTGCATAAAAAATGAAAAACTATTTCAAGGCTTTATGTTTTCTCAATGCCGAAGAACATGCCAAACTCAATGTGGCTTTAAGTAACATAAGCATATGACCGTTGGATATCACATTGGCATGCAGCATGATGAGTGCACACATGCAGTTTAGAAGAATTTTAAGTAAAATGAGTACATGATATGCTCAGAATTATGCTTTTGTATTAAAAAGCAACGATTATCCCAACTGGTAACACCAAAGGTCCAACATAAGGAACAAAAAACAAAAAAAGGTGTCCTTTATTCTGTGTTGCGATTGACAACAAGCTACTGCTGAACATATAATACTCAACTTCCACAGAATATGGACATGTTCAAGCAAACGCTCTGGCTCCAATACAATAGGTACATTAAGCCCAAGTGGAAGATAATGCAAGAAACTAATATGGTAGATGAAGGGGTCACCTGCCAGATGATTTCTTCCTGCCTTACCAGCATTTGGTTTCAAACTAAAGATTCAAATCTAAAAGGGAAAAGGTTCCCAAGAGTGGAGCAACGTATTATTGACATTGGTGTATCAAGTCAGGCCTGTTTGGATACCGCCAAATTTTGTAGGAAGTTGGATTTCCAAAGGAATATTTTCTATCTAGGTGTTTGGTAACACTTTTTAACAACCTAGAATTTCTTTGGAATCGTGAGATTGCATAGGAAGAATAAAAAAGGTCCAACCTCTTTATTTTTCTTATGAATGACATGCAAACCCCTTCCTATCATTAATGAGCTCTTCTCACCATCCATAGGATTTTACCAGAAGTGAGGTTCTACACAATCCCAAAGCCTATGAAAAATTTTCAATGAACTTTTTTCCCAAGTGGTTGTTAAAATTCCTTAGTTATCCTCAAAAGTACCATCTCAAAATGGCAAAGAAAGATACATATTGCCTTTGGCTTGCTTTGATGGCTAATATTTACAGGAGAAATCATTACCTTTCATTATTTGAACACAACCCAGGTCTCTGATCTGTTGATAAGTTTGTTGCCAGTCCAAAGGCCTTGTATGGGGACTGGCAGAATCAAACCTTCTACTTAATTCTGGTTGCAATCTGCCCAATGGAAGAGGACCAAGTTGCCAAATTCAAGTTCACTATCACTTGGAAAGACAAACTCTGGCATGAGCTCAAGAAGAATATCCAACAAAGTAGGTTTACCACGACCATTTCCAATGAAATTGGAAGGCTCTGGTTGTGGAGGTGCCCCATGATTGTTTTCATCAGAAAAGTTCACATCAGGTGGAATAAATGACCGGCTCTTGTTTTGAATTCTTGCTAGATGATTTAAAGCAGCCATTTCTCTTCCAGGTAATTGTCTCTCTCTGTAGGCGCGGTAATTCTATAAAACCTCATGAACAGCGAACAATTAAAATGATGAAGAATCAAAATAAGATAAGCTTTAAATGAAACTCACTTTCCCGAAAAAAGCAATAACTGCGCCACATATTATCAATATATTCAAAAGCATTTACTTCTGGAAGGACTCGAAGTGAGACCAGAGAGAGAGGAGTTTTCCCACAAACCAACACATAAGTGGTTTCACAAAAGAACCTGTTGCACAAACACAGCACAAATTACCTATACGTCAATCAGGTTAACCAAACCTTGAAGCAAACAAATGGAACTTCATCCAACAAGTTTAACCAAAGGGCTGGGTTAGAGCCAAATATTGCACTATTTAGTTTATCATTCAGAAGTAAAGATCATCCATAGGTCTGGATAAATGTGAGATTAACCAAGCAAACACCACTTGTAGCCCTCACTGCAAATGGTGGCTGTCAAAACCAAATGAATTCACAATCTAACCAAATCAATCAACTAACTTTGCTTTCTATTTTTTACCGTGTTAGGGAACTAAGTTTCAGTTCCATGTGGCTTTGACACGTCTTCTCCAGAAGCGATAGATTCAAAGGGTGGTTTTGTGGGGTGAAATCCACCAGCAAATGGTGGTTCATGGAACGCTCCATTTGCATTCATAAGCATAAACATACTCTACCTGCGAAGGGCATCCCATGAGGGTTTATTCTTATCTGGGGGATGCGCTGATTGGTAATTTTGATAGAAGAACCAACCCAAGACGCATGCATGCACCATTGAGCATATCATAGACTACTAAGGTGTGTTTCCTAATCTCCAGAAAGATATGCCAGGTCAGAAGGCTCAGAACTTTTGCCCTTGACATGCCCATTACTTGTTGGGCAGACCTTCCCAGTTGAGGCTTTGAATCCATCAATGTTAATTGTAGGGTCTGAAAGCCCACAGTTACTGGATATCCATGATGAACTGTTAGCTGATGATTCAGACTTGTAGGATTCAGTCCATATAGGCAGAGAAAATTCCTCTTCATAGCCTAACCCTCTAATTGGAAACATTTCATTGCTGCATTTGGTTGGATCAACATGTTTGTGTGACTCATTTTCCAAACCCTTCTGTGACTGGGAAAAGTAGTATGATGCATGATATGCTCTTCCAGAACACACGTCCCGCTATTTGTGGCTGCAGCCTTCTGTGTCAACTTTTAGGTTCTAGGATTTGTTCTTGAGGTAAGCTAGGATTTTGATTTTAATGATGATTTCTATTGTTCTGAAAAAAAGAGTTACAGAATAATCTCCTGCTTGTTCCTACAAGTTCTTTTTATACTACCAAAACTCTAACAAACTCGCATTTAATCTAAACTCCTACTTAATTTTGAATTGGACTTGATTTTAGACTTTACTACTAAGCCAATTGTAACTTTCATAGATTGTGATGAGCACAAAATACTAAAACTTCTAGAAGGCACAATTCTAATGCAACCATATCACGTATTGCTCGGCCAATATAAAGACTGAGCCCTCATCTTTATTCTTCAATACCTCTCCTCAAGTTGGATAATAAATGTCTCACATGCCCAATTAGCTTTTGAGTTTTATCAATCCGTCTAATTACAATGTCTCGATGGATATATCTGCTAGTTGATTATTTTTTTTTAGATAAACTAGAAGTACTTGTTAATTTTGAACTTTGTCTCTAATAAAATGCAAATTCACCTCTATATGTTTAGTCTTTTTATGAGAGATTGGATTATTATAAATGTAGATTGCTACTTATTTATTATAGAACAATATTGTCAGAGTTCTAAGAATAAATTTTATTTCTCTTAGTAGTGTTCTTAACCATAAAATTCCACAAGTATTTATTGCTATTGCCCTATATTCAATCTCAACATTGGATATAGCAACCACATTTTATTTTTTATCTTTTCATACAATCAAATTGTCTCCAAGCTTAACACATATTCCTCCCGTAGTTGATTTCCTATTAATAAGAAATCCTACCTAATCTGTATTTGAAAATATTGTCAATTATAGGGCTTCACAATTTTCATGCCCTAAACCCAAGCCTAAAGTTCTTTTAACATATTTCAATATCTGATTGACTATTTTTAGATGCAGTTTAACTTATTAACCATTGTCACAATATGGCTAATGTTTGATCATGTAATTGTCAGATAAATGAATTTTTCTATCAATTTTCTATATATTTTAGGGT
Source organism: Trichopus zeylanicus subsp. travancoricus (assembly GCA_005019695.1). Classification (NCBI taxonomy): domain Eukaryota; kingdom Viridiplantae; phylum Streptophyta; class Magnoliopsida; order Dioscoreales; family Dioscoreaceae; genus Trichopus; species Trichopus zeylanicus. The sequence goes on from RXID01014226.1 coordinate 1,491,045, forward strand.
CTTCAAGTGGAGTTCCTTGACTTAGGAGCAATTTGATATTTATACTCATTAGTATTTTGACAATTCTGTTATTTAATTAATCTATATCCCTTAACAGGTTTAATATATGCTTTCTATATGACGATACCATACATTATTTTGAATGGACTATTTCAATACTAATGAAAATCACTATTTATCTCTGGGTTTGTAATATGAGGCTACCTTTCAAATTCTAACTTAAGTTTTTCATCTTGTTCTGATGCAACTTCTATTTTTGATTCGTTATTAACCAAATCTTATGTAGTTGGACCTCTTCAAGGAACACATACAACGGCGGTAACATTGACTGCTTATTTTTTTTCTTTTTCTAGTATACACAAGCAATTTCTTTTTCTTATCTAGAGTTAAAGGCAATTATTCCACAAGCACAGGTAGAGGAATATCAATTTCAGTTCTTATTCCTATTGAGTTGTCTTTATTTAATAGTATGCTATATCCTCAAAAAAAAGTTATATCACTAAAATATAAATTTTATGTGTTTGAAAATTATAACATTTATAATTTTTTTTGTATTTTAAAGTCTTTCATGAACATGCATTACATAAATCTTAATTGTAATTTGTCTCCAAAAAAATTATAATTATGAACATAATAGAAACATTCAAATACCTTAAGTAATAGATAGAGCGGTTCTGTCTTTGAACAAAGAACATTGAAAGGATTCTTGTTATCTAGCAATGGAGTTGTTATTTAATGCAGCAAGAACTACATCTTCCCAGAATTTGGTTAAATATTTTTCTCAAACATTAATACTCGTGTAATCTCTAAGAAATATTATTTTTTCTTTCAACAATTTTATTTTTTCTGAGAGTTATATGCACATAATATTTGAGAAATAATAATATGACTTTTGAGATAATTTTGAAATTAATTTGAAAGACATCCAACTCCATTATCAAAAATTTTAGTATTTTGATATTTGCATTAAACTAATTTTGAATTTATTTATAAAAGGTTTTAATGGTCTCAAAAGCTTCTAATTTTCTTTTTAATAAGTACAACCATGTTACATGCGAGTGATCATCAATAAATGTGATAAAATATTTATATCCATTAAGAGAAATATTTTTGTTGTTCACATATCACTATGAATAATATAAATTAAATAAATAATAGTTTTAGTAAATCTAGAAACATAGACTTATAATGTTTTACAAGTTCACAAAACTTGCAATATCTATTGTAAGATAACTCTAATTTTAGAAATAAAAATTTGAGAACACTCTGAGAGAAATAACCTAATCTACTGTGCTACTTATTAAAATCTTCTTTCTATGACTTCCAAGTTGTTGAATGTTGTGTTTCAAAATCCAGAAAGCAAAGTCTTTTATCTTCAATACCTCCATCAATTTTCTTTCTTATTATGAGATCCTCAAAAATCCAGTGTATAGAAAAAAAAGTTATACAACAATTCATTTTCTTGGTTACTTGACTAACTGATAGCAATCTAATAGAAAATTTACAAACATATAAAACTGATGACAGGTCAATTGATGATGTGCAGATTTTTCTGAGTTAACTATTAGTGATAAATTTCCATTAGCCAATGAAATTTATCTAATTGTTGACATTTGGTCTATATTTATGAGGAGTTTTTCTTTATCTGTTATATGATGTAATACTCCTGAATGCATAATCCAAATATTCTTCTATGTTTGCTAATTCCTTAGCATGCTAATAGTGACTTGGGCATTATTAACATTTGGCTATGTTCAAGCAATTTATTATACTTTTCTTTTAATATGGCCACCTCTCCTCATTGAGTGAGGTAGATTTCTGTCCTCCACCTTACACTAAGTATATTTGATGATCTTGCGTATTATTATTAGCACATGTTGATTTTCAATTATAAACCAACCATAGCATGGAAGTTCATCTTCCAGGTCAAGTCTTTCTCCAATTTCATGTCTATCCAAGGAGTTTGCAAAGAATTTAATAATTCTTTTACAAGACTTTCATTTGGAAATACAAGGATCACCCCAAGCTTTTAGTACCATACTCAACCGATAAAGGTTACTTATAACAAGACAAAAGCAACCTAAAATAAAAATAAAATTTAGAATTTTAGGTGATTTGCATATACCTTTTTGTGAACTTGTAAAATTATATATAATTTCTCGTAAATTTAAAAATTATATATAACTCTAATTTTCATCGTCATTACAAACAAGTCCATGTCATTCATATTGGTGTTAAATCATGCTTCTGACGACTAAAGTCTTTTTTGTTCTTCTTATTTTTTGATGGCCCCTGATCATCTCATTTTTCCTTCACCCACATCTTCCCCTTTTCATTCATTTTTCACTCATTTTTCATAGACACTTTGCCAAACCTTCATATACGCACTCCATTAAGAGTTGTGTGAATCATTTTTGAGACCGTGACAGATCACGAGGTGGTGGATGACAAAGACGATGTTAAGAAGGAAGGAAAGAGTAAGAAGCAACATAGAAAAGAGAGGAAAAGACAAAATAGTCGGAGAAAAAATTGGACTAGAATATATGGAGAAAGAGAAAGAGAGGGAACATGACCAAGGTTGGAAGAGCGAACGCCAATTATAATTGTAGAGACAAAAATGATGGGGCAACACAATGAGGAGAAGGTAAGATTGGAGGTGGCATAGGAGGCAACGAGGTGGGTAATGACGAATGGATCATGCCAAAGGCCTGAGGTGATGGCATGGGTTAGGATTCATCAAAGTAACAACAGATGGCAGATGAAACAAATGAAACATAGTGAGCAATAAAAAATAATTAAGGAGATGAGGCATGATAGAGTCAAAGCAGAGATCAAATGAGCATAATTTCTACTCTTTGTAAGCTAAGTTTAAATGACCGAAGATCTACATTCAGATGACTTATTATGTGATACTTAACACCGTTAAACAAAAATTTCACAAAATATTCATTTTTTTTTATGTAAAAATCTAACTAAAAGAGGTATATGCAACATAATTTATAACCCAATGAACTATATGCAATTTTTAAATTTTGAAAGAATTATATACAATTTTTTAAATTTTAAAAAGGTTATATGCAATTTCACAAGTCTATAAAGTTATATGCAAATTACCCAAAATTTCAACATCACTAAGAAATCCACAAAATTGATCAAAAAGGATAAAATCCTAGCAAAACCTTTGCTAACACTACATCCAAGGTTATTGTTTTCTTTCAAAGGATCAACTATGATCAGGTTCTTTTGAACAAACTTCCGCGGATTATTCTCTAGCACCCTAGTGGAAACCGAGAACATGTCTGCACTAATTTTTAGAACATCCTTACTAAGCAATCATTCACTAGCATCATCTTCTGGTGCGTCAACTACAAAAACAAGCTAAATGGCAAATGGATAAACAAACCACCTACAACATCAGTGAACCCGTGTGACCATAAAACCTAACGCACTTACTAGCTAATTTTGGGATAGAAGATAGAGGAATTGGATCATTGAAGCTAATGCAATACTTATCCCAATCAAATTTGTTATAGTAGTCCAAAAATCTATAAAGAACCTATAAGAAAAACATCTTTTCAATTTGAACTTGTGTAATTTGAAATTCTACTTGCTAAAACATTATGTTTTTTTATACTCTATGAAATTTATGGCTTCGACCCCTTTGAGTACTCACCACTAGAGGTCCATCTAAAGATGAATAGAAGAGATACAAGATAGGACCAATGCTTCCAATGCATAGATAGTAAACTACGATTAGCTCCAAGAATGTGACTCTCATAATAGCACCACATTTTAATCAATATAATATTGTATTTGAAAATATTGTTCTTGCCAATAAGTTGGTCAGCCTGAATCAAGAGGCAATGGCAACATAATCACCAAAGAACACAATAAAAACTTAAAATACATTAATAGGTTGATAGGTCAAAAACTGAGAGTAAGTTTCAGATGAAACAAGATGGACTACGTTCTGAAGAATTGTCTTTACATGCGTCTAAAGATAAAAAATGCCAAGTTTGGTCTATAAACATACCTGCTGAAGAAAGCAAATTGTGCAAAGCCCACCAATCTGATTGAATGAGAAATCCACTACAATATTTTGAACTAGGCACTTAATCAGTTTGACTTGGAGTTAGATTTTCCTCACTAGATTGAAACATCAAATTTAAGAAAATCACAGCAAACCAATATCAAATGGAAAAATTGAGAAGACAAAAAGCAGTGGACATATCCGAAGCTCAGGTAAAATGAACAATGATGAACCATAACAGTACCTTGCTTAAAATTTAATAAAATACAGCATTAAAAATAAAAAATAAAAGTCACTTGAGAGAAAATTTACAACCTTAAAAAATTTCTAATAAATTCTCTCTTTATAAGAAAAATATTGCCAGTTCTTCCCAGTTATTAATGCATACCATACATATAGTATCCACCTTATCAAACAAACCACCTATGATTCTTTGATCCAAAAAGTAAGTATTTGCAGATCATCATTACCATTCCATGAACAAGTATAGCAGATTAATGTCTTCCTATTTTTCGTTAGATTGAACATGAACTAGAGCATAGTTTCTACCATTCTGATAAACTTGACCTCCGTGAAAAGGGACCTTTGGAGAAACATGCAGGCATGCACATAGTGCAGACTATTGTAGACGTTGAAACATGGATGGATTAAAGCATCATCATAATAATTCCAAAAAATTTTGAGACCATATTTTTCTTTATAGCAAAGAGACCAATGCTTAGGAACTATATTCATTTGAAAACATCAGTTAACCAAAAGAAATATCAAGAATTAAGTGCATAACACATATTACACAAATACATTAGAAAAATAGGAAGGAATGTAAGAAAACCACTTCAAAACTAGAATCAACAAAAAATGGATAGTATGCTTTTCATTCATCACCATTTTTTTCTGATACTAGTAATCTTGACTACTGATGAAAAATGATAAAAAGATAGTGAATAAATGCATGAAAATGCAGAAGATAAAAACAAAAAGAGAACAATGAACACGTAGGAGGAGTCACCCTTATGAAAGAGGAAAAAATAGCAAAGTGAACATTACTCTCATGATCCTCACAAAGAACAGAATTAAAAAAATTTAGTAGAAATTGTACCTCTGCATGTATGTACTACACATCCTTCACTTGAGACTCTACATCCCCATTCTTCTCTTCTCCTTCAAGAATGTGATGCACCTCAGCAGCCAAAGAATCCTCTGAATTTGGCAAGCCAAGTGCAGTAAGGTCAATATCTCCATCAAGAAGATATGTCTTCAATGGAACATATTCAAATGGAAATACCTACAATGTAGTTGCAGAAATGAAAAGAAAATCAGAGTTGACATACAACACTAAGACATACTATAGTAAGCAGAGTTTTTCTAGTCAATAAGAAGGACAATAATTTCAAAGGATGATAGGTGCATGAAGATCAATACGCCATAAGGCTGAAACTTGACATGAAAATTTGAAGGATGAGGCATCATAACATATTATGATGAAGTATAAAATTGTTAATGAAATTTGTCCATTAAAAATATGATCCCAACCTCCAATAACTACAAAGTTTTCAACCATACCGGCTTTTTATTCAATAAAGCATGCCTAGCGGACGAGATACAAGGAAATTGACTCATATGGCCAAGAATGATTACTGGTAGAGAGGCCCAAAAACAGATTGTGAGTACGAGCAAAATATGCTAGAAACTGGTCGTTGAATCAACAAACTACATAGCTCTTCCAACCTTGACCTTAACAAACCATTGTAATACAATCAAAGGAATAAACAAACAAAGAGGCAAGACAATTAGAAATCATCTCAATTAAGCCTTCAAGCGCTCAACTACAATCACTGCCTCCACTTACTAAGACTTAAATCCACAGGGCATAGAGAACCATCACACAGGCACTGTCACTACCTCAAAGGCACAATCAGAAAAACTTAGGTCCCCATCCTTCCTCTTCCACTAAATTGCACCTATCAAGATGTTATTCTGATATCTAGAACTACTAAGGTTTTATTGTTTTGGGCAAAATAGGCTAAGCAAGCTAGATACATGGATGCTGGACCAAATGGCCAATGACCCTAGGGAAGCAGAAAGAAGCAAAGGAAAAAAATTACTAGAAAGCAATCTTTAAATCAAAGAATCACTAAGTTTCAACTATCTGCAATAGACACCACTGCATAACCATAAGAGTGAAAAGACAAATTGAATCAATACCATCAGAAATCATTTAAAGACAGGCCTTTTGACCCCAACCCAAATCAATGCCTGAATGGCTGGAGACCGGAATCCACATGTTGAGGAAAACCGCCATAATGATATTGACAAAATCTCAAGGCTCGGAGCCTTCCTCCTCCCAAATCCACATATTTTGGTTCAATCATTACTGTGCCTCAGAGAATCTTCTGAAGTGGCAGTCTAATCTAGTTGAAAGGACCAGATTAAGATGTCTGGGATAAATCATAACACTAGCCATTAAACTAGATGCAATAATAGGTCCATGTTGCCATGAACATCAAGCTTAGATGCTTTCTAGATTTGTCAATCATCACATCCTAAAAGAAAAATAAATCCTATATCTAAATGCATATGAGCATTGTTTTTCATGCCAATCTTTATATTAGTCATTGTCTTATATGGAAAATATATATATCTGTATTTTCCAACTCAATAACCATATTTTCAGATCCAAATCAACTTAACTTCAACATTTTTGGAATAGAGAGATCAATTGTATGTTAAATGATGGGTTATGACTGATACTGGAAAATAAGCTCACTTCTTACACCAAGCTGACATCTGACAATAGCCCAATAACAAAATATTCTTTTATAATCTTTTAACAACAAAAAAAAAAGAATTACGCCACTTGTAAAATCTCACACTCATCCTACATGAGCATCATATAACTAGACTAGGCATTGTAAATATAATCAGCAAATACTTTTGACATAAAATGGCCAAAAATAAATAGTGTGTTTGTTATCTTAGACCTTTTTATCTACCTATCACCAAATGATATAGATATTTTTCTTATTGTATGTTTCTCGAGTGAGTCTAGACCTGCTCTCCTCCCAGCATAATGTTCAAGAGTTCAATCTATAGCATAGGGTATCCAATGATCTCTATTCCATCTATTTAAGCATCCAGAAGCAGTCTGCTCGATGACTGTCATTTGCTATATCGAAAAACCATCATTGCATAGAGACTTCTATCGAACAACTAACATTTGATGAAGTTTCTAAGTAATTACCAATAATTATGGAACATATTTAACAAATATAACCATGGCATTCTACTAGATCCAATATAATACAAAATATTCTCATCTACCTCATTATTACTTGTATACAAGAAGCAAAACATCATATTTGCAGTCATGATCTTTCACCTAGTATAATTTAACTATTTATGAAACCTTATATCCCAAGTAAATGGAAGTTATATACTAGATCCTAGTATTGATCCATTTGAGTATCAAGATCACATCTCTAAAGCTGATATTTTTGAAACTACCTTATATCACTGATGAAGGACGCTCAAAGGAAGTTCAAAAATATCAAAAGGAGCTAATTCAGAAGTCTAAGGGGCCATGACAAATGATTTGATTCACTCTTTTATTTAAACTTAGGATTTACCTTACTTAGTACCTTTCTATGTTTAAATTCTCTTCATTATGATGTCTTAGGTCTTATTTTCGGATTCCACTAACCCAAGACTAATTTTGGGCTGAATCCTATTTAGTTTAGGACTTGGGAAGGATGAATCCTTATTTAGGATTTTATTTTCATAAGTTAACTTATTTAAAACTTCTACCAACCCAATTAATGGGTTCAAGTTGAGTTGTATTCAGTTTAGGACTTGGAAAGCTAGAAACTTACTCAAATTGGACTTCTGGTATTTGTATAAATAGGCCTTGAGCCCTATGGACAGGGAACAACTTTTATTCTCAATAAAGTTCTACTTTAGTGAATTTTCTCTCTTTCTTGTGGATTCAAGGAGTTTTTAACAGAGGCAACGATGTTTTCCTCATCTACCACGCTTGTTGCTATGTCAATCACTACCCAACATACCACTGTTTCCCAACCAATAAACGATATACTAAAAGTGGGCGAAACTGTTTCCAATGCATGGACCTATGCATTGGAATTGGAGCTTTCAATTCAATTATTACACAGAAGATAACATTTTCTTGGACGTTTAACAAGTATTTTCCCCATACTTTTAAAGGATCGCCTCCTTGTGGGAATTGAAAAATCACATCTACAAAAACATACAATATTCAACAGAACCAACTAAATTTCCCTACGTCACTAAGCATGAACCACCAAATGATACTGGAAAGCTCAAATTGACTAATCGCAGTTTTAATCCAGCATCAAAATTGAAAATGGGCGCAAAAGAATAGGACAAAAAGCATAGCTAATCAGAACTAATTCAACAACACAAAGAAATATGACAAAACTAACGCCATGCATCCCAACATTACAAACAAATAGCAAAAGTGAACTGAAAAACAAGATCACCTCAATCGACCTCTCTGAATTTATCACCAATCAAAAGGATTCTTGGTTAGAGATTGCAATCTCGCAATCAATCAGTTCGAGATTTAAATTTGAAGATTATGACAAGAAAATATCTCTCAAATCCTAAAATCAAATCAATCAATTATCAAAATTGGAGATTCTCTCCACCCTATTAAAAGAGACTTAAGGCACACAAATTTAACAATTAGTCGATTCTTGGATGAATTTCTAATGAATTTGGAGGTGATTCTCAGAAAAGTTCTGTAGGAGATTTCGTCACCAAGGAGAACCAAAGACATTGATAATGAAACAAAAGAAGATGTAAGCCCCTATCTCCTCTTTGTCCTTTTGCTTTACATCTCCTTCTCTTTTGCGAGGTCCCTATTGCTCCGTGATCATGCTGCCCCCCTCCTCCTTTCCCAAGCTCGTGGCCACCCATGGCCACACTTCTCTCCAAGTCATCGTTCTTAGTTCGGGTGACCAAACCTAGAAGGATCGGCCACCTAGACCCTACCATAAATGCCCCTTTGCCCTATCTAACTGCGGCCACCCACAATCTCATGTGTTAATGCTTCTCTATCAATACCATAACCATCCGTGGTGTTGCACATCAGTAGGTCTTCATCATCACTTGCGGTCACCCAAGACCTCAAGAATCAACAAGCCTCCATCGCCACCATGATCGTTCACGTCAACAAATCTCCATCAACACTGTGGCCATTTGCGACTTTGTGTGTTCGTGAATCTTCATCAATACCACAGCCATCCATGATCTCATGCATCAACATATTGCCACCAATATGGCAACCATTTGTGGCCTCGAGCATCAACAAATCTCTACCAATACTATAGTCACCTGTTGTCTTATGCATTGACAAATCTTTATCAATACCATGGTCATCCATAGTCTTGTGCATCAATGGATTTTCATTAATACCACGGTCATCCACGTCCCCTTCTCTATTACGGTACCCCCATTAAAGAGCTCAAGCTTTGGAGCCCACTAACTAACAAGGGTTCATTTGAACTTGGACAAGAATAAGAAAGAACTAAAATAACTCAAACTCACACTGATCTAGGGCCAGCCTGCAAGCACATCGGAAAAGCCTATAAGCTAGCCTGCAAGCTTGTAATTTCATACTAAAGCCAGCCTACAGGCTCATCGAATATCCATTCAAATTAAGATCAGCCTGCAGGTTTACTGAACATTTATTCAGAATAAGGCCAGCCTACAAGCTCACCATACATCTGTTCAAACTAAGATCAATCTGTGAGATCGTCATATGTCTATTCAGACTAAGACTAACTTGCAGGCTTATCATATGTTTACTCGGACTGAGGCTAGCCTACAAACTCGGTAAACATCTATTCGAATTAAGTCCAACCCACAAGCTCGTCCAAAATTATCATGATAGTCTAAGGACTCTCGAATCAAATCGATTTAACATAAAATTAATTAAATTAAAGTGACTCAATCACATTAAACTCAAGTGAATTTAGTCAGGACAAATAAAACAAAACTAAATTGATTTAAATGGACCATCAAACGGATCTAAATTAATTAAGTTAATGGACTAGAATTTAAATTAAACTAGAATCAACTCCAAATTGATTTAGTCTAAGTCAAATCAGTTTAGACTCAACTCTCATCTAGTTCAAATTAAGTCAACCCGTAACTAAACTAAAATTCAAACCAAACTCTAATTGGATTAAATCAAGTCTTAGTTAAACCCTAATTAAGTTAAGATCAATTTTAGTCAGGTTAAAACAAATTCAAACGAACTCTAATTGAGTTAAATTAAACTCAAATTCAAACCATAATTGGGTCAAGTTGAGTTCAAACCAAAACCTAGTCGGGTCAAATTGAATCCCAAATTTAAGCTTAAACCAAAGCAAGGCCGAACCAGTTAAACCAAACTTGATCCAGATCAAATTTTGAACATCAAATTAAATCAAATAACTTGAATCAAAGTTGAGCTCTAAATATTAAACTGAATCAAATCAAAGTTGATCCAAATCAAGTTTTGATCATTGAATTGAATAAATCATACTCGAATCGAAGTCGAGTTCTAATCATTGAATTAAATCAAATTTAAACTTGATCCAACTCAAGTTTTGAATATCAAATTAAATCAATTTAGACTTAAAGTGAAGTCGAGTTTTAAACATTGAACTGAATCAAATCAGACTTAAACTAAACTCAATAATCAATTTCAAATCAATTGGGTTAGTTGATAATAAGCTCAGAGCTATCAATAATAATACCCTAAATTCTAATTGACAACAAGCCAACACGGGTTATTGATTATCGAATTAAAGATGATTAGCACAAGTTAAGACTGCTAATCATTCCTTCGAATCGAATCGAACTAAGGCAGACTCGACCTAACATAGTCAGTCAATCAAGACACCTTATTCTAACACTTCAAAACCAAAAAAGTTATCTCTAATGCCTTATTCTAACACTTTAAAATTAATGAAATTATTACCTATATCTTATTGACTATAAAAATACTTCAAAATCAATGAAAATATGTCCAATACCTTATTGACTAATGGAAGTACTTTAAATTCATGGAGTTATCACTAACTCGTTATTGGCTAATGGAAACATTCTAACCCAAACAAAATTTTCTCTAATGCCTTATTGGCTAAGGAAAATACTTCAAATTCATAGAGTTATTGTTAAAGCATTATTACCTAATGGAAACACTACAACTCAAATGAAGTTATTTCTAACGCCTTATTAGCTAACGAAAATATTTTAAATTTATGAAGTTATCTCTAATGTTTTATTAGCTAACAAAAATACTTCAAATGTATGGAGTTATCACCAACACCTTATTAGTTAATAGAAATACTTCAACCCAAATAAAATTATTTCCAATATTTTATTTGTTAATAAAAATATTTCAAATTAACGAAGTTTTCTCCAATGCCTTATTACCTAATGAAAATATTTTAAATTCATGGAGTTATCACCAATGCCTTATTGACTAATAGAAATACTTCAAACCAATAATGTTATCTCCAATATCTTATTGGCTAATAGAAATACTCCAACTCAAATGAAGTTATCTCTAACACTTTATTGGTGAATTAAAATACTTCAAATTCATTGAAGTTATCACCAACACCTTCTTGGCTAATAGAAATACTCCAACGTAACAAAGTTACCTCCAACACCTTCTTGGCTAATAGAAATACTTTAAGCCCACATAATTTATTGTCAATGCCCTCTTAGCTAACAAAAATACTTCATGTAACCACCCACTATCCACATGTAACCGCCCGCTATCCACCTGTAACCACCTCTATCCACGTGTAACCACCCACGATCCACATGTAACCACTCACTATCCACAATTCTAACAACCAGTTGATTAAAACTTAAAACAAATCAACTTCCATTCTTTACAAAAAGGTAACACTGAACTCTCTGGGATCGAGAGCCGGCTTGAAGGTAGAGAGAGTCAAGGAACGATCATTGGGAAGACTTACAGAGTGGCAAGAAGGTTCGGGATGATCGTCATTGAGATTCGAGGTAGGTTGAGTTATTTTCATTCGTTCTCTCTTTGCCTCTATTCCTGAGACAAGTTCATGTTGAATAATTGGTAAACTTAGTGACCCTCGTAATATTTAGGAAGATGATGATAACCTATCTTTAAGCAAAACTGATAAAAATTAGATAATTCTACAAAAAAACTCCATCTTCCTCTCCACATAGCAGCAATAGCTACTCACCGGCGGAGAGCAGGGCAGCCGGAGGAAGGCGGCTGACGCTGGTGGCGTGCGGTGCGGCGGCGTGTGGTGCAGCAATGTGCGGCGCCGCTGCACGCAGGCATCGTGCGTAGGTAGCACGAGACCCGGCGGCAGCACTGCTCCAACACGGGACCCGGCGCCGGCACAATTCCGACGCGTGGTTCGGCGACGGGAGCGGCCGGTGGCATGCGCACGACTGTGCAGACCTGAGTTCCACCAACGCGCGGGGTAGTGCAGATCTGACGACGACCAGAGGTAGTGGCCCTGCAACAGTCGTGGCCCAGCGGAGACGGCGGCGTGGCGGTGTGGCGGTGTGGCGGCCTAGTAGCCTGGTGGCATGGCGGCAGCAGCGGCAGCAAATTAGGTTTAGGGTTTGAGGAGGAAGAAGGAGATTGGTTTTGGTTTTGGTTTAATTTAAAGTTGGAATTGGTTTTGGTTTAGATTCTGGTTTTGGAATTGGTTTGAGTCAGGCTTAGGGTTAATTGAACTAATAATAAGGTAAATGGTTTAGATCAAGTTAAGTAATCTAGATTCATGATTTGGTTAATTGAATTGAGTTTGATTATTACAAATTGGAATTGAAATTGATTGAAGATTAAATTGGAAGAATTTAGTAAGATTGATTAAATTGATTGATAAATTGATTTGGGTCTAGGATAATTGATTTATGATTATGTTGAAATTTGATTGGGATACTTAAATCTCATTAAGGATGAATTTGTAAGATGGAATTAAATTATAATTTGTTTGGAAATCAACTAGATTGGTTATGACTTAGAAACTCAAAGGACTAATCTATGAATCAAATGGTATTGGGGACTGTTGTGAAAAATATACTGTAAGGATTAAATTTGGAATTATTAAGGACTTGTGTGATAAATTGCTGAATCAATGGTTGTTGATAATAATTTGATAATTTTGATGTTCATAATATAGAATTGATTAAAATTATTTATCTTGACGACGGAGTTGTAATTTTGGAATGATATAGGGGCTAAATTGCATATATACATTTGAACAGTCATAACTTTCTCATTTGAGATCCGATTATGACGGTCTAGGAGTCGTTGGACTCGGTTTTTCATACTGATTCTATTGGTAGTCTCAAATCCTTCCTTTGATGATGTCTTCTAGCTGAATAGTCTAATTTGCGATTGAGTCGACTCTTTTTTATCGCTTACTAATCTTGACTCGATATTTATTGTGGCTGAGCCTTTGGTATGTTGAGGGACGTATGCAGTGAGACTCTATTTGACTGGTACCAGTCAGCAATTTCCTACTTCAGTATGGGATTAGCCAGACTGTCAAACATGACAGTAGTCGGTCTCCTGAGTTGTAGGGGACGTGATCCGTTATGTGATTAGACGGGATCACCACTCAATCAGCAGTTGGGAGTGCAGCGTGGTATGAATCTGCTTAGTAGGGGGTCCAGCCACACCCATATACTGATTTATGTGTAGATTAGTTCGACTCTGCTTGGTGGGGGGTACGACCATCTCCGTAATATCTATAGGGGAGTCCATTGTCACTGTCCCTAACCATTGGCTATCGTGGATGTGATATCCTTGTTGATTTATTCCTTGTTGTGGATGTTGGTTTATCTAATCATCATTGTCGTTGTATTATTTTTTATGCTACTGTGTTAATTTTATTATTGCCTCCTAAATATTGATCTCTCCTACTGTTTGGAGGAGGTAACTCCCTACTGAGTATCCTTAGCTTACTCTTTGATTGTTCTCATCCACAGGAGAGTAGCAGCTAGGCACAGGTGACTACAGTAGCAGAGAGTACGTGCATGACTACACTTGGAGCTACTTTATTTACATGTTATTTTATTTTTATGTATGTGAATACTTTTGAGGATTTGAGTATTTCTAGTTAGACCACTTTTTGTTATGTTATCTGAACTATATTCATATTGATATAATAAATTTTAATTCTATGTATTCTATAAATCTTTTATATGTATGTTGTTCACTTGTGTTGTGGTTCAATCAGACACAACAGGGGTGTTACACTTCAACTTAAAAAAGTTATCACTAACACTCAGGCTAATAGAAACACCTTGACCCAATAGAGTTATCACTAATGTTCAAATCTCTCTTCACCTCTTGTTGGAAATACTTCAAGATCCCTTCACCTCCTTTCATATTTCATCAAACAATGCCATTAAATCAAACCATCAATATCCGCCAAGGATCGAGTCAAGACCCACTCGAGTCAAATGCTACACAGTCCAGTACATGGAAGTGAGGTAACAACATATATCAAAGCTTCTTTCCCACTCTTTATTTCTTTATTATCATATTTTTAAAAATTCTATGTTGAAATTTATTATAAGATAAGGGCATATCCTTACTTAAGTCATGTATTATCTTTCTTATGTCAATCAAATGATACTTTATTTTTTCTTTCATATCTCTATTTTATTAGGTAGATTTCTTACTATGGAGGTCCCTAATAATTATTGTGGTAATTAACAATAGGGGCTTATGCCTATTAAAAGTCATTGTTCCCATAACACCTAATAGTATACTCAAATCAAACACACTTTGATTTGTATATTAAGGTCTCTCCCTAAGGTCTTCGCTATCTCAGGCTGCCAATTTCAATCCCACAAATTTTGGCATGTTTAGTGGGACTTGACTTCTCCAAATAGAGAAACCTCATTAATATAGACATATATAAGAAGGAAAAAAAAGCTGAAAGTTAATGATCGATTAGGAGAAAGAGAAAATGATATCATCAAGTAGTCCTCTTGCCCAACCTACCCAATCATCCTTGATGAAAACTTTTTGGCATACTTCATCAACCGATGACCACCGCGGAGGTAATCAAAGTCCACATAAATATGGATCAAATCTATATCTTCCATTGAGAGGGACAAAGACCCTTACCTAGGGGCAAGGACTAAGCTTACTAAGGGGAAGGGGGGACAAACACCAAGTTTATCTAAGGGGTAAAGGTCGAGTTTGTCCAAGAGGCAAAGGCCAAAATTCATCGTGTAAACTCTTGATGATGAAACAGAAGGTCCATTGGCATAAATTAGAGTATCAGTCTTCCAAAGACTTGACAATAGGCAAAAAGTCAATTTTGGATCACCTATAACCCGTCCTACCATTAATCTAGTTGCTACGCCACTTACCCAATATATATCAACCCTTGGCCTCCAATCCAAGGGGGTAAAGACCAAATCCACCAAGGGGGCAAAAACCAAATCGGTCTAGGGGGTAAAGGCTAAGTTTGCCCAAGCGATAAAGGCTAAATTTCATTGTGTTGAATCTAAATAATGAAACGGAGGACCCATTAGCATAAACTAGGGTATTAGTCTTTCGAAGACTAAGTAATAGACAAAAGTCAGTTTTTTCGTCAACAACTCATCAAAAGAAGGATCAACAAGGCGTACATTCGACTTCAAGATGTTAAATCAAACTTAAAGGTAGATTCTATAATCTTCACCTCTAACATTACAAGGGCTGAAGGAAAATAACAGAAGAATATGCGTCCAACCTTCTTCAACTAAAAAGGAGCAACACCCTTTTTTAGTACTAGAATGATTGATGGATGAGTGACTAAATCCAAGAAAAAAGATACTCACACCAAGTCTACCATACGAAAGAATCAAATGGTCGCATGAGCTTCAAAAGCATAACATAATGTTTAAACTATATAGAATGTTTAGTCAAATAAAAATTGACTAGTTAAGTATGTATTTTATACTTGTTAAGGCAAAACATAAAATAAAATTTTTCTAAGAGACATAAAACGAGAAAATTCTTTTAGTATTCATGTGAATCACCTTCTATTTTAGAGATAAGGTATCTAAAAAATATTTTTAAAAAATATTTGAAGGTAAGGATGATTAATAATGAAGCATGGGTGAATTAGAATTCTTATACATCCCCCATCCACCGATACCCTAAATTATCTTCAAGAATGCAAGATTAAAAATATGGTGACCAATTTGCGAGTAGCTAGAGCTCTTAAGGAATTGCTTTAAAGATAAAAAGTATTAAGAACAAAAGATAATCCCTTAGATATCATCTCCTAGAGGCAAAAGATCAACCCCCCAGATGAACAATGATAAATAAAATTCTAAATGAACAAGTCTCATATGAAAAGTCAAACCAAGAAAGACAAACTCAAAAAGTAAAAATTGGTTGGCATTTGTAAGTCTGCAAACATTTGATTTTCAAAGAGGAATGAGATTGCTAAGTCAAAAAAATTTAAAAAAATTAAAAAAGAGAAAAAGGGGGAGAAAATTAGATCACATGGTGAAATTAGGAGGACATATCTAGTCTCATCTTGGTATATTATTGACTAAGAAAAATCACCCAAAGAATAAGCACCATATGATATCTGCAAGTATGTAGACCTTGAAAATTGAGGTTCAGAGGCATTCGAGATCAAAGCTAAAGTCAAAGAAGAAATTAACTAATAGGAACATGGTGTAAATAGTAAAGTCACAAAAAAAATAGGTTCCTAAAAAAAATATTGCACTAGGAAAAAAAAGTGTAAGAGAAGATCCATTAGTGACCTATCACATCCTGAAATAAAATCATCCATAAACCTTAATAGACCAAATCAAGTAGGAGGCCTTAATCAAAGATGAAAAGATGTATCACCTATCTGCTAAAAGAAATCTCTAAAAAAAGATTTTTAAAAATAAATACAAATACATATACTCTACATTATTTGCTTCTTCCAACATCACAATCAAAAAGAAAAGAGAAAACATTACACTATAAGGTTACTTCTCTTGAAACTCATGCGCCAATTTAGCATTCTAAAAGATAAATTGTTAGCTTAAATTACTATAGTTCAACTAGCATTAACCTAAGCATCTACTTGATGATTCTACTTATTATTACAGAATATCCTGCTCAATGTGCTAATGAAGATTTCTAAAGGACTAGGCTACATTACTTCAAGTATTCATACATACCTCATAGTCACCATTAGACTTATAATGAGGCTGATCAAACATCATCAACATTTTTTGACACACAAGTCATGTACATCAAGCCAGTCACATTTCTCAAGACATTACAAGAGGGTGAAGTACTTAGTGAAACTTCATCAAAATCTGAAGAAAGGGGGCATGACACAACCGAAATGCCATCAAAACCAAAAGAGGAACTTTTGTCAAGTCTCATTCAACATGACCAACCATGTGGTGAAGACATGATTTTCAAACTAAAAGAAGCTCCACCAAAACTCAAAAATGGGGGCAAGCCACAATTGATGAATTGATGAAAATTAACCTTGGTTTAGGGGAAGGATCAATGCTACTAATAAACACTTAATGCTTGAAGACATATTATGCTTAAGCTTCTAGGGACAATAATAACAAATAACGTCTATGTTTTATCTATGATGGAATGTCCAACTTTCTCAAAGAAATGTCCAATCATGTTGGCTTAATTGTGTCTCAAATTCAGATTTTCTGGAGAGTCTTAATTATATTAGAAAGTAATTTAGTGGGCATAATCCTTATCTGAATTTATCTTCTATTAGAAGACTTAAATTAGTAAAAGTCTTATTTTAGTCAGTCTTCTACTTTCACTCAAACACAGTTACGCCACATCTATAAATATTCTATTCATGCAAAGATTTTTTATATAGAGTGAGAGATATATATATATAGATCAATACTCTCAAAATATCTTGTGATGGCTAGGCTACTTAGTCTTTTGTAAGGGTTGGTGATATTGGAGTTTCGCCTCCATTGTTATAATCTTCTCTTTCACTTCTCATCAATACAATATCCTCTGGATTGTCTTTTCCACATAAATCTCTTGTGTACTATCTTTTCTTATTTTTTGTTTTTTTTCTATATCATGAATTATGGTGGACATCGATATTTAGTGCTACAAGTGGTATCAGAGCTTGGTTCAACATGTCTACATGAAGTTTGATATAGAGAAATTCAATGGAAAGTAAGGATTTTCTATTTGGTAAGCAAGAGTTTGTACAATTCTTACTCAACAAGGGTTGAGAAACACATTGAAGGACGTCAAGTATAAAGATGTCACCAAAAGTGTCTGAAAAAATCAGAAGGCTAGTACATATAGCATAATTATCCTCAGTCTCACCGATGAGGTACTCTATCCATTTCTTGATGAAATATCACCTTCAGAGTTATGGAAAAAGCTGAAAAAATAATATATAAGTCTATCTCAAATCGAGTTTACTTAAAACAAAAGCTCTTCAATTTTTGAATGAGAGAATGTACGAATATAGTTAATCATCTTAATGCTTTCAATAACTAGTCTCTCAATTGTTAAGCATTAATGTTAAAATTGAAAATGAAGACAAGGCAATTATTTTATTATCGTCTTTACCTCCTTTTTTTTTGAAAATTTGAGGACTACTCTCATGTATGGTAAGGATTTGAAATTTGATGATATTTCTACTACCCTTCGATCTAATGAATATTTAAAAAAGATTGAAGGGGATGTGTCACACTTAAAAGCATTGATTATCAGAGGTCGTACTAAAGAAAGATCAAAGGCAGGTTGTTCTAGATCTAAATCCAAAGAAGTAAACTGCAGGTATTGTAAGAAGATGGGACATATAAGTAAAGTGTGTTGAAAGCTCAAAGAAAAGAAAGAAAAAGAATCTCAATCTAAAGAGCAAGCCAAAGAATAAGTGTCAGTTGTTGAAGGGAGTTCTGATGATGATTTTGGTAATGTTCTCTCTATTAGTTCTAATTTTGATCGTTACCATGATACTTAGATTCTTGATTCTGATTCTTCTTATCACATGTGTCCTAATAAGGATTGGTTTGAATATTATAAGTTTTATGATGGTGGTTTAGTTTCAATGGGTAATAACAATCCATGCAAAACTATTGGAATTGGAACGATCAAAATTAAGATATTTGATAATATTATTAGAACTCTTACTGACGTTCGACATGTTCCTGATTTGAAAAAGAATTTAATCTCTTTGTGTGCTTTGAATTCTATTGGTTATAAGTATTCTGCTGAAGATGAAGTTCTTAAGGTTGCTAAAGGCTCATTGATATTGATGAACGGCCTAAAGTATGAAATTTTGTATGAGTTAGTAGGAAAAATCATTGAAGATAGAGTAGTAATTTCTCAGGCTTTTTCTTCCGATATGACCCACTTATGGCATATGCATCTCGGTCATATGAGTGAGTAAGGTTTAAGTGAGCTCAACAAAAGAAAATTACTAAAAGGACTCAACCCATGCAAATTGGATTTTTGCGAGTATTGTCTGTATGGTAAACAGTCCAAGGTAAAGTTTAACACCAATACTAATTGCACTAAAAGTTTAATTAATTATATTTTTTCTGATGTGTGGTGCTCTCCTATTTCATCAAATTCTGGTGCTCATTATTTTGTCAGTTTTATTGATGATTTTTTTCAGAAAAGTGTAGATTTTTTTTTGCATCACAAAACTGAAGTATTTTCTATTTTCAAATGGTGAAAAACTTTAGTTGAAAAAAGGACTGACAGAAAAATTAAATACCTCAAAAGTGATAATAACAGAGAGTATAAATCAATAAAGTTTCTTAAATTCTATGAAGATGAAGGCATCAAACGCCACTTTACCATCCCAAAAAAATCTCAACAAAATGGTGTGACTGAAAGGATGAATAGAACCTTGTCAGAGAAAGCACGTAGTATGCTTACTATAGCTAATCTTGACAAAGATTTTTGGGTAGAAGCAGTCAATACAACATGTTTCATTGTGAATCATTTTCCTTTGACAACCATTAATTACAAGACTCCTGAAGAAGTATGGACTGGTCAACCTGCAAATTATTCTTTTTAAAGATTTTTGGTTGCCCTGCTTATGTGCATGTTGTCAAGGATAAGTTAGATGCACGTTCCAAAAAATATATTTTCCTGGGTTATGCCAAAAGTATTAAGGGCTATCGTTTGTGGGATCCTACTATTTCAAATATAATTATTGAGAGAGACGTAGTACTTGATGAAAGTGTTATGTTAAAATCTCTTAAGAAAGGTCCTAATGATATAATACAAGTAGAGGTGGAGCATGTAGTTCATTTAGAAGAAGATATTCAGAGTATGTCCAATTCTCAAGAAAATTTTAAGAATCAAATTTCTTAGAAAACTCCACTTCGAAGATCCCAAAGAAATATAAAGCCACCTGAAAGGTATGGTTTTGAAGATATGGTAGCTTTTGCATTATTTACTGACAATGGTGATCCGTCTTCCTATAAAGATGCAATGCAAAATAAGAATTCTTTTCAGTGGCAATTTGTTATTAATGAAGAGATGGATTCTCTTCAAAAGAACCATACTTAGGACTTGATAAAATTACCAAAAGTTCAAGAGGCCAAAATTATTGGCTACGTCGATTTAGACTATGCTGGAAACCTTGATCGACGATGATCTCCCACTGTTATTTTTTAACTCTTTGTGGAGGACCTATTAGTTGGAGGTGTACCTTACAGCCAATTGTAACATTATCTATAACAAAGTCTAAGTATATGACAACTACAGAAGCCATCAAAGAAGCTCTATGACTAAAAGGATTGGCAAGTGAAGTTGATTTTTCTCAAATTATTCTTCCTATCTTTTGCGACAGTTAGAGTGCTATACATCTTGCCAAGAACCAAATGTACCATGCCAGATCAAAGTATATAAATGTCCGATTTTACTTTATTCAGGACATTATTGATGAAGGTGATTCCGATTGACAAGTTCAAGCTCTGTTTGGACTTGATCAATATTCAAGGTCGTTGATCCTACCCTATGAGGTAATGGCAAAGACATCTATTGAAGATTCAAATTCAAAGAATAAGAGGATTCAAGCCAAGGTAGAGATTGTTGGCTTAATTGTGTCTTGAATCCAAATTTTCTGGAGAGTCTTAATTATATTAGAAAGTAATTTAGTATGTATAATCCTTATATGAATTTATCTTCTACTAGAAGACTTAAATTAGTAGAAGTATTATTTGAGTCAGTCTTCTACTTTGGGTTAAACACAGTTAGGCCACATCTATAAATACTCTATTCATGCAACGATTTCTATATAGAGTGAGAGAGAGAGAGGCATAAATCAATACTCTCAAAATGTATTGTAACGGCTAGGTTACTTAGTCTTTTGTGAGAGTTGGTGATATTGAAGTTTCGCCTCCATCGTTATAATCTTCTCTTTCTCTTCTCATTAATACAATATCCTTTGGATTGTCTTTGCTATATAAATCTCTTGTGTGCTATCTTTTCTTCTTTTCTGTTCTTTTTTACATCATGAATTGTGGTGGACATCGATATTTAGCGCTACACAATCAAACATGCACTCCATATTTCTCGAGGCAAAACATGAACACAAATCTCATCCATTTTGTGTGACAATCGAGCCCACAACTCTATGACAACTCAAGTCCACTTCTTGTGGTAACTCAAAGTTCACTCCATATAACAACTCAAGTCCACTCCTTATGGTAAATCAAGTCTAATCCTTATGGCAAATCAAGTCCACTCCTATAATAAATTAAGTCTACTCTTTGTCGAACTCAAATCCACTCCTCATGACAATTCAAATCCACTCTTTGTGGTGACTTAAGTCTACTCCTTGTGGTGACTCATGTTTACTCCTTGTGGCAACTCAACATCCACTCTATGTGGCAACTCGATGTCTATAGCCATATAATAGGTCAAGTCCACCAAAGCTCATTTTTGAGATTAAGATGCAAAGAATACAAAGTTGCAAAAAAAATCCAATGCAAAGAGAAGAAGTGTCATAAAGCAATGATAATATTCCAAAATAAGGAAAACAAAAGAAAATGGGAGCCATAGATAAAGATAATAATAATATTTTAAGGTACATAAAGTCTAGTGACACTTCTCGATGGCCATGACAACTCAGTAGGGACTTGTTCATGCTCCTCCATTATCATCTACATAAAGTAAGCATCATATCAGCAAAAGACCACAACATAAGAGAAGGCAATCGTGGACTATCATTTGATGCTGGTGATAATGGATGAATGGTCATAAGCATGAACATCGCCTGACTAAAGCATGATCCAAGAATCGCATCTACAACAATAGAAAATTAGCATGCATGTGATACAAAACTTGGTAGAATCCAAATATCTCTCACCGTCAGAGTCTAAAATATCATCAAGAGAGCCTCCAAAATCATTTTCTATTTGAAAAGAAGCACAATCTTAGCTAGGAAGAAGGGAATGAAGGAAAACAAACCTAGCACAAGAGAATTATCAATCCCTATAGGTACTCACATCTGACGAATAATCAACCAATATAGGCAATAGAAGGCTGGTTGAACCACTCTACTCAAGTCCCTATCAGAAGACTAGTGCACTAACATTAGTGAAGGGAGGCTCATCTCTGGTCCTGCATTTATGTTAACTATGGGAAATGAGAAAATTAGACTTTAAGATGGTGTATGCGGTGATGTCAATCCTGATCCAACACTCCCACCTACTGGCTGACCCACATATGCCGTTTAATGCCTCAGAGCCTTAAAAGTAGGAGGATCACATACAAGTCGAGGTGCCTCTGGCCTCAAACTCAACTAGGACCTACATTGTCTCAAAAATGGCCATCATCAATCCTACAAGGGGGAATAGGCCTCCCTCTATCTAGGCTAGGGTAAGCAAATTTACAAACTAGAACCTTCCACACCTTCTGAGTCCTCCGTCACTTCAACCCTCTATTGCTCACTGCCTTATTTTCTCTATTGTGTAAACTAAGTTCATTCTTGAATAAAAATTTGGGTCAATGTGAAAATATCCTTTCATGCTATTGAACCATATTGTGGCATATGAATGAAGAACCTTTGCCTCTCACTCAATATAAGGAATCTAATACTTTGAATCATCCTAGATATGAGTGAGATACAACCAATAACCTGGTAGCTGGCCAAAACATAATAGCAGTGAAGGAGTAGGAATATTTTTAGGAAAACCTTGATCATACTTGAATTGTCAACAAAATTGATGTGGATTATAAGACTCAATGACCAAGTATTCCTCTGAGTGAAGCGAGAGCACCCCATGTCTCAAAGAAATGATAGACGCATGAGCTTTTGGAGGTAATGAAAGACAAGCCACATCTGCTAGCATGTTAGAGTCAAAAAAAGAGTAAGGGAATAACGAAAAGCAACCATATTCATAATCAAAATCATCTCGAAAACAAGGATTGAATATGAGTGACATAATATTTTGATTTCATCACTAGGCTCCAACTTAGTATATCCTCCAGAAGTGGATATAAATTTAGGTATAAAGAAAATGGATGGGGAAGCAAGTCGAAGAGTTACTGGTCCTATAAGGCTATCTATCATCACTCTGAGACCTACATATATGGATCCTAGCACTAGAGGAGCTAGAGCAACTATCTATCTATGTGTCATCTTATACGCCATCACAAATGTCTTTGGACTAATGTATGGTCTGCCATGTGGTATAATGAAGTGGCAAAGCTATAGATAGAGGAAAGTAGCAAAATAGGCTTCGAGGCCAAATTCTAGAAGGGTATTTCCTATGTCATGCATAATCGAATCAAACCTAGTTGACTTGCTCATCAATTCCTTTCATAAAAAAGTTCAATCTAATGGTCGAAGTACACCCACTTCTGATTATTCAAATATTTCACCATCTAATCATAAATTATGAGGAGATCACATAAAGTGTAATTAAAATCGAGACTTATGTGATAGTCAGTAGGGATATATTCATCATGAAAACTCTCGAGGATGGAAATCCTAGCTAGTTGTCATATGCCCCATAAAGAGATACCAACCTCACCATATGGAGTATAGAAAGTATTTATAACATGATTCCGCATCTCAATCATACTACTTAAAATCCATGATTCTCTTGTGTACTGTCCCTTGAATGCCATGACTCCTCCTAAGATACTGAGACCTATAAGTTGAGCTGAAAACTAAGATATCCAATTATTAACCCACTCTGAATAATTTTGCAAAACTGGTGTTATTCGGGCAAGCAAAATGGATCACCCTCAAATAGGTGAATGACCATTCAAGATACCATACTCCAAGGTTTCTAAAGATTCTCATAGCCTGAAGTGTTCAACTAGTTTCAACTTGAAGGACTTGTCTGCCCCATCAACACATGTTGCCCCTTTTTTGGAAAAGCAAGCAAAAGGGTGATAATTGTCAAGTTGTACTCATTTTCGATGCTCCTGAGGCTAGTATACAATAACTACTTCAACATTATTCCCCAATATGGGAAGAAAGTATCATAAAGCCAAACTATCTTTTTCCTATTTTAAATTCTCTTAAAGACAAAAGGATCCATGATGCCTTCAAAAAGAAAACAAATGAGTAAAAGGAGAGAAAAAAAAAAGCTATCACAAGATAACAAGAAGAAAAGTAAGGAACCTCACCTGTTATACACTTGTGGAAGCAATGAAAAGAAGTCAAGTACTCACTATTGTTCACATCCATTCCTCTCATTGTACGATCAATCTTGGCGGTCCGAGATAATAGAGACCACAGGAGCTATCTCGAATCATAAATCAAGATTTATTTTGATTTGAAGTACATTATCAAGTGTTTGTAGGAACATGACTTTTAACAAGCGCAAGCCCCTCTTGTTAATTACCCCAATGATTATTCTAAAATAAAAAACCTAGTAAATAAAATAGAGGCATAACAAAAATAAAAAAGTATTTGATTAATTTTAAGAAAGAATATATGACTTAAGTAAGGGTATACCCTCACTTTATAATAAATTTTAATGTAAAATTATAGAAAACATGAAAGAAAAGCAAAAGAGAAAGAGAGGATAAGAAGCTTTGATATGTGTTGCTACCTCACTCCCCTTGCACTGGACTGCATGACGCCCGACCCAAATTGTGGAAGAGAATGGGAGAAATTTGAGGTATTTCCATAACCAATAAGGTATATGTGAACTTCATTTGGGTTGGAGTATTTTCATTAGCCGATAAGACATTAACAATAACTCCATTTGGGCTAGAGTATTTTCATTAGCCAGTAAGGCGTTGACGATAATTCCATTGACCTTGAAGTGTTTTCATAGCTAATAGATATAAGTGATAAATTCTTTAATTTTTTGAAGTAATTTTATAGCCGACAAAGCATAGACGATAATTTTTTATTTTTGAAGTATTTTCATAGTCGATAAGGCATAGGCCATAATTTCTTAGATTGGGTAGCATCGCCAATGACTTATGGGGTTGGGTATAGCTTGAAGGTGCATCATCAATAGCTTCTAGAGTTGACTCGCTTGACGAGCAAATCGTCAACTGCTTATGAGATTGGCTATCTTGGAGAGGCGGGTTGTCAACTATTTGTGGGATTGACTAGCTTGGAAAGAGTGCAATATCAATTGCTTATGGAGTTGACTAGCTTGGAGAATATATTATCAACTGCTTCTAAGGTTGGCTAGCTTAGAAAGAGCGCATTGTCAACTACTTATGGGGTTGACTAGCTTGGAGAATATATCACCAACTGTTTCTAGGGTTGGCTAGCTTGAAAAGGGCGCATCATCAACTGGTTATGAGGTTGATTAGCTTGAAGTATGACCAATAACTTTAAGTGTATTATTAGTTGACTTCATTGATCTAGTAGCAATACCAATGGCTTAGACGGTTGGGTATAGCTTTGAAGTGTGGCTAATAGATTTGAGCGTATTAGTAACTAACTTCTTTTAGTTTGGTAGCATTACTAACGGCTTAGGAAGTTGGATATAGCTTTGAAATATTGCTGAAGATTTTTGTAGCACACCCAAAGAGACACAATTTAACTTTATTTAGTTTTATTTAAACTAATTCAAGTTCAGGTCAGGGTATGATATCACCCTTTATTCATAGCTTTGGAGTACTACCAAAGTTTTAATACTCCTAGTGGGATTCAGTTTAACCTTATTTAGTTCTATCGAGACTGATAAATTTAAGTCTAACTTTGATTTCATTTAACTTAAGTTAAGTTTTGACCTTATGTTGGACCTCTATAGAGTCTGGATCTGCTGAATTTGGTTCAAATTCAAGTCAATTTAACTCAACTTGATTATAGTTCAAGCTTTGCCTAGCCTGATTTTAGTTTAACTTTGAGTTTATCCTTTTAATTTGAATTTAGTCCAATTCAGATTCAACTTGATTTTGAATTAACCCAACTTAAACCTGATTAAACTTTGAGTCCAACTTAATTTGAATTTTACTTCATTTGTTTGATTAATTTAGGTTTATTTAAGCTAACTCAGCTTTTATACATTTGTTTGAGCTAAGTTCAATTTTAATATGATTGATTTACTTCATATTAAACAGTTTGATTTGAGGGTTCTTAATTATTTATAATGATTTTAGGTGGACCCGTAGACCGACTCAAAATGTGTAAACCCAAAGATTGGCTTAGTTCATGAGCTCGAAAGCTAACTTAGCACAAGTATAAGGGCTGATTAGGTGTGAATCCAAAAATCAACTTAGATACGAGTCCAAAGGCTGGCTTAAATGTGAGCCCAAATACTGGTTAAGATGCAAGCTCGAAGACTGATTTAGTGTAAGTTTAAAGCCTAGTTGAGTATAAGCTTGAAGACTAGTTAAGTACAAGTCTGAAAGCTGGCTCAGTGCGAACTTGAAAACTAACTGAGTGTGAGCCTGAAGACTAACTAAATGTGAGCTTAAAGGTTGACTGAGTGTAAGCCCGAAGGCTGACTGAGTGTAAGCCTGAAGGTTCGCCGATTGTGAGCCCGAAGGCTAGCTGAGTACAAGCCCGAACACTGACTTAGTGCGAGCCTGAAGGCTGGCTTAATATGAGTCCAAAGGCTGACAGAGTACGAGCCCGAAGGCTGACCAAGTTGAGCCTAAAGGTTGACCAAGTGTGAGTCTGAAGACTGACCGAGTGTGAGTCTAAAAACTGGCTAAGTGCGAGTCTAAAGGCTAGTTTAGATACGAACCCAAAGACGAAATTGGATGTGATGAGAATTCACTACTTTTATCGCCATCTTTGAAGGACTGCAAGTAGCTGTGGTGGCATTAAAAGGGTTACCATCTTCATTATTATCTTTAAGAGGCCATAAATGCCTACATCAAAAGAGTTGTCATCTTCATCACCTTCTTTGAGGAACTGAAGAGTTACGATTGACCACGATGTTAATGAAGTTCATCAAAATGCCAATAATCATACGTGGCTATAGTGATGATGGCATAAAAATGAGGCAAGACGCCATTAACCAAACCTTTTTTTTTTTTTTTTCTTGTTCAATTCCATGCCTCCCTCCTCTTCACCGGGGCTACCCTTTTTTTTTTTCGACTTCTTCTTTTTTTATTATTTTTTTATTCTCCTTTCTTCCCTACTAGCGTATACCTCTTTGTCCTCTTTAAAGCACCACCAGGCCTTAATGCCTCGGTGGCCCTATCGGTCAGATCTAGCCACGACCAATTGACATGCAGTGACAATGGAGGGCAAGGCCCTCCACCTTCTCCTTTCCTCAGCCAGATTCAGTCGACCATGGTCGGATCTGGCTCCCTTTGCCTTGTCAGATGGCGATGGCAGTGGGACACAGAGAAGCCGATGCACAGCGACGATGAAGGTCAAGGTCCTTCGCCTCCTCCTTTCCCTGGCCAGATCTGACCGGCCATAGCTGGATTTGTCCCCCTCTTCCTTCTTGGATTATGATAGTGGTGGGACGCAATGAGGCCAGTGTGCAACAACAGCAGAGGACAA
Organism: Trichopus zeylanicus subsp. travancoricus; assembly: GCA_005019695.1. Taxonomy (NCBI): domain Eukaryota; kingdom Viridiplantae; phylum Streptophyta; class Magnoliopsida; order Dioscoreales; family Dioscoreaceae; genus Trichopus; species Trichopus zeylanicus. The sequence continues at coordinate 1,519,029 of RXID01014226.1, forward strand.
GACCCTCCGCCTCCTTATTCCCTCGGCTAGATCCGGTCGGTCATGCCGACTGGCCCCCCTACTTCTCCTTCTTAGATGGCAGTGGCAGTCAACGAAGGTGGAGATCTTGTTGTCACCTTTGGAGTCGAGCTTCTTGAAGACATGCCGAGATCACCGCTGGCAAGTTCGAGGCAAAGGCACAAGCTAGAGGCTTGGGTGGTTGAAGGTGCGAGCCGGTCGAGGGCACAGGCTAGTTGATAGCCCTACAGGAGGAAAGGGGAACAGGCAGGGAGAAGAGAAGTAAAAAAAAACAAAACTAAGTTTGAGATCTCACCTCTTCTGATTTTCCCTTGAGATCTCACCTCTTCTGATAGTCTTTGCTCTATTTTGATCTCCTTCTCTATTCCTAATTCTCCTCCTTTCATCATCTATTTTTTGCAGGTTTTTCAGTCTCTTTATTAGGCTATGAAGAAGATTTCAAAGCTGAAGAGATTTGATGTGTGTGATTAAATCTTGATTGGTTGATTTCATTTTGGAAACTAATAGGATTTGATTAGCGGTGAATTTAGTATGCATTATAATTGACATATAATTAATTACGATTTATTTCTCCAATGAAAAAATTCAATTTTTTAGACTAAAATATAATTTTTATAAATTTCAAAGGCCTTTTTGCAAAAAGGATACGTTTGTAAAAATTTTGAAATTTTTAGAATCTTTTTTGAATAAAATTTGGGCTTATTTGTAAATACAAATTTTTAAAAATTTATTTGCAAATCCTAATTTGTTCCAAATCTTATTTTAACCTTTGATCTTAATTTGACCTAAATCCAATATCTAAATTTAACTCATTAGGGGTCCAACTCTAATTTAGAGTAGGATTTCAAAGTCTACTTAAACACTCACAAAAAAAAAAACTCATGAAGTGAATACAAAAGAGACATTTTATTTAAGTATTTTGTGCAAACCAACTCTGATTTCGAGAGTAATAATAATTAGAGTTGGACTTTAAGGCTAATTTGGGATAGGTAGGGCTTGATTTAAAATAGAAAATGGTTGAAAATTTGGGCCCAAAACACTGAACCAAGTCATACCGATCAACTAGTTCCCAATTGGTTAACCAGCTCTATTAAGCTGAGCACGCACCATTCGCAGTAAGTCGTCTAGTTCCCAATCGGTTGATTAGTTTGAGTCATGATTTGCAAATTTAATAATCAATTTTTCTCCAAATTTATTACCAATCAAAAGAATTTTAGTTAGAGATTGTAATCTCACAATATTTAATTAAAAATCCAAATCTAAAGATTATGGTAAGAAAATATTTTTCAAATCCTAAAATCAAATCAATCACCAAAATTGGAGATTCTCTCAGTTCTATAAAAAAAAGTTAGGGCACACGAGTTTAACAATTACAGTCAATTCTTGAAAAAAAATTTGATGAATTTAGAGGCAATACATGGAGAAACTTTGCAGGAGATCTCATCATCAAAGAGAAAACAAAGAAGGTATTGACAATGGAGCAAAAGAAGATGTAAGCCCCTATCTCCTTTTTGTCTTTTTTTTTTTGCTTTACTTCTCCTTCTCTTTTGCAAGGTCCCTATTGCTCCATGATCCTATTGCGTCCCCTACTCCTCTCCCAAGCTCGTGGCCACTCGCAGCCACACTCCTTTCCAAGCCATCATTCTCAGGCAACCAAACCTAGAAGGATCAGGTGTCAAACGTTACAATGAATGCCCCTTCACCCCATCTAACCGTGGCCACATGTAGTTTTATGCGTCGACACTTCTCTGCCAATACCATAGCCATCTAAAGTGTTGCACATCTATAAGTCTTCATTATTATCGGTGGTCACTCATGACCTTGAGCATCAATGAGCCTTTATCGCCATCACAATCTTACAAATAGTGAATCATCAATGTCGTGGCTATCTATGACTTATCTCCATTAATACTACAACAACCCGTAGCCTCGTGCATCAACAGATCTTTGCCAATATCGTAGTCACTTATGGTCTTGAGCAACAATAGATCTCCACCAATATCATGGTTATCTGTAGCCTTCTGCATCAATGGATCTTCACCAATACCATGGTCATTCGCGGTCTTGTGCATCAATGGATCTCCACCAATACCTTAGTCACCTACGGTACCATCTCCATCACAATACCCATTGAAGATCTCAAGCTTTAGAGCCCACTAATTGACAAGGGCTTAGTTGAACTTGGAGTCAGAAGAAAGAGCTAAAGTAACTCAAACTTACAATGGCTTAGAGCTAGCTTATGGTCTCACACAAAAGCCTATAAGGTTTTCTGTGGACTTGCAACACCTATAAGCCAACCTACAAGATTGCGACATCTATAAGCTAGCCTACATGCTCGTAAATTCAGACACCTTGTAGACGCACTGAATATCCATTTAGATCAAGACAAGCCTACAGACTCGCCGAATTATGTTCGTGAGCTAAATTGTGTTTTGAGCAATATGGAGCTTAGGAAAGTGGCAAAAGATGGTATTTTGCATGATTGATGTCTTGACAGATGAGAATGTACTGTGATTACTGACTGTAGATGGTCTAGAATTAATTATTGAAGTGAGCCTTCGTTAAGGTATATGTACTTCAATGCAACCTTGCAAATGCTCCTTAGACATCTGCAGATAGTGGTTAAACTTTTGTCCTTATGCCATACTTTGTCAGAAATGATAGTATTTTGCATTCCCTTGAAGTTTCTATGAGTCACTTGTGATGTATTCCTTGTGTCATGGATTGTTATGAACTACTACATTGACTCTGGGATGAGTGGGTGCTTGATGTATATGTGTGCAGACTTATTTGGTTTGAGAGAAGAAAACCTTATTCAACTGGGTGCTTGATATATATTTGTTAATTGCAATGTGATTAATTTGTAGATCATTCCAAGTTGGTCATGAGAAGTTTCTTATCCCATGGCTTCTTGTGATAAATCGCAAAAGCCAAGAAGTTCCAATGATTGATGTACATCTGGTAAGTGTTGCACTTCATTTGTCATGTGCATGCTTTACTTGCATTTTTTTGCAGTCAGCTATTCAATTTGTTTCTTTGCTTCTATGACAACTGATACTTGTACATAATCAAAACATTTTAAGATTTTATTGTTGAATCTGCTTTTTGTTTGTGGGAGACATGGAGTAACCTGTAATCTCCTGCAGAGGTACACTGGAAGTGATTTGCATGGTGTCACTGCAAAAGTTGTGGATATGCCTCATCACTGTATGGAATATACTCACCTTCCCTCTAGTCTTGATCTTCAATTCCTTCTGCTAATTACTTTTGTGGGCATTTGTTGTTGCACTTTCATATGGGTTTTTTTGAAAATCATTATTGGGAAATTGCTTGTTCGAAGTCCATATATTCGCATCTCTATCTGCAAAACTGATTTTATAGTGACATGTTAAAATTTATAAGCATGATCTCAATGGTGGTATAAGACTTATGTGAACTGTAATCATTACTAGTGAAGTTTTATGAAATGAAGAAAAGAAATTGTTGTGTAGGGTTTACTGATATTTTTTACCTATGTGGGAGATGAGTGCAATAAAATGTGGGTCTTTTTGTTAGTTATGTTAGAATTCAGTATACTGATGTCAGATTTGAATTCAGTGGTCCAGATCTGGACCGTTGAATTTGACATCAATGGTCCAGATCTGTCACTGCCCCCGGCAGTGACTGAAACCATTCCTCTTATTGTGAATACATTCTACTAATGTCCCAAAATAGGTTGCTTATTATAGGATCTATTTAGGGAGAACCATCATATATTTTATTTCTTAGGTCACCTCATTAAGTTGCAGTTCTGCCCCTCATTGATGATGTTTTATTAATGATAAAAGTAGGACCCAGATCTCAAGATATTTTGTACTCAGATTATCAGCTGCAAAATCCTGAAATTGATTTTATTTTTCACAAACGAGATATTGCAGTTCATGAAGACATTCAGAAGCACTTTTGGGATTCACAGCATTGGCCAAAGCATATACCTGGCAGATACACATGGTAGGCATTTCAGGAGACCGTCTATGACTATATATATGTTGCTTTCTGCTATTTTGAATTGTTTGTACAATAAACACATTTTTCAAGTGTTCTATAATAGGAGTTAGAAGAGGTCATTTCTTCTTTTGGTATGTGTATGAATCAACATAGGCATTTCATCACTTTTGTTGTTCCATGAACTCCCTAAAACATGCATTCCGAACAAGTATACTCTATCAGATGGAACCAGCTTGTCTCTTTTTCTTTTTTGAATAATGGATGGCAAAAGAACAATGCTACTATAAGGCCAAATAATCCTTCAGGTAACATTCTGTTCATCTCAGTCAAATTAGTTAAAATACCATGGTAGTGAGGATGAACATGTAGGGGTGAAGCTATCAGTAACTTTTTGGTTTTTCTGGTGGAATCATTTGACCCACCCAAGCTTCAACTTGACCTGCTTTGGAGGAAGAAGCTTGTTCAGTTTCTACTGCATATTTAGCTCTCATGACAAGCTTAAACTTCAGATTGCATTATTGCGAAACCTTAAGTGACCTGATCTTTAGCAGATTTACATTTTGTGCTGTAGAATTATGATAGGCTTCATTTTCTCTGTTTATTATTTATTTCCTAGTTTTTTCTCTTTTTTTTAGGAAATAAGTTATTCCATTTTTATTTGACGGAGCTTTATTAGGAGTAATTGTTATTTATTACTCTTAGTTGTCAACTTCCCTTATTTTCTTGCAAAGATTGCTAAGGAAAGATTGTTTTTGTTCTCTTATTTATATGGTTGATATGCCAATAATGGAAAGACGGGGATTTTATTCATTCTGCATGTGCAATAATAGAACTTTATAAATTTGAGCCCTAAACCTTTAGCATTATGTGAAATAGACATGTCAAGGATAAATAGCTCCAAAATAGTTTTGAAAAGATTCAACCTTTCGAGCATGAAAGACGGAGAATAATCATATTAAGTCATGGCTTCTCAATTCTATGACGAATGAGATAGGAGAAAATTTTCTCCTATATCAAACAACAGCAGAAATTTGGAATGCTGCTAAGGAGGCATGCTCACACGTTGAGAACAAGTACGAATTGTTTGAGATTGAGTGTGTTCTTCACGATCAATGATAAGATGATCTCAACGTCACTCAATACTTCAACATTCTCAATTGTTATTGGTAGCACTTAGACGTGTTCAGAGAATACAAATGGAAGTGCACTAATGATGCCGTATGTCACAAGAAGATTGTTGAACATGTTTATGTAAGTTCTTAATCGGCTTGAATAAGAACTTAGACGACATTCTTGGACAGATTCTATCAAAAAGTCATCTTCCGAGTCTTTGTAAGAAGAGTCGAAAGATCATAATGAAAAGCATGACACGTCTAACAATTTTAAAGCATTTGCAATAGCAGCTCTTGGAGGACAACCACCCTTGAACAATGGAAAATAGAAAAAGGAGACCAAAATGTGATCATTATTACAAATTTGGTCACACAAAGGATCGTGCTAGTATTTACACAATAGACCCGATGATACTAAACCTGCTACTCGCATAGACAAAAGGGGACACTCACAACTGAAGAAAAATCGAAAGTCACCAAAGCATTTCTCTTCAACAAGGAGTAGTTGGAATTACTCCGCAAATTGTTCGTATAGTAGCAAACTGGATTATCCTCCTCCATCATATTCATGAGATCCGTGGCACATAAAGATAATATCATACATGCTGTCAATGTGAAAGGTAAAAAACTAACCGTTTGAATAGTTGATTCTAGAGCATCTAATCATATGACTGGAGATTCAAGGTTATTTGCTACTATTAATCCATGTCAAGAAAATTGGTATGTCCGGATTATTGATGGAACACAATTTTCGGTTGATGGAATTGGTACAATGAAGTTAATAGAGGATTTAATCATTCACTCAGTGCTATATATTCCTAAGTTAGATTGTAATTTGTTATCTATCAATAAACTTACAAAGGAATATAATTGGGTCACTAAATTATTCAAAAATTTGGATGATTTTTAGGATATGAATTCAGGGAGGACAATTGGTATGGTTAAGTGTATTTGGGGTTATACCTATTCAATAGCAATAACTCTCCAAGTGGACAAACTCATCAAATTAATAATCCAGGTTTTCAGAGTTCATCCTCTAATGTTTTTTCTTCTGTCAATAATGAAGCTATGATTTGGCATTTTTCGTTTAGGTTATCCCAATTTCTTGTATCTTGAAAAATTGTTTTTATTACTATTCAAGAATAAAAATTTGAGTTTGTTCTAATGTGAAGTTTGTCAATTTTGAAAGCATACTTGAAGGGGGTTTCAAATTCAATCGTACAAATCTTTTTATCCTTTTACAATAATTCTTAATGATATGTGGGGTTCTTGAGTAAAAATCATTTTGGGATTTCATTGGTTTGTGTCATTTGTAAGTGATTATACCTGAATGACTTGGGTATTTCTCTTAAAAGAAAAATTTGAAGTTGGTTAAGTTTTTCAAAACTTCAATATCATGATTCAAACTCATTTTCAAACTGAAATTCAGATTTTGAGAAAAGATAATGCCAAAGAATATTTTAAATCAGTCTTGGGGGAATATTTGTAGAGTGAAGGTATTGTTCATCAGAGTTTCTATGTTGATACCCTATAACAAAACCATATTACAAAAAGAAAAAATAGTTACCTTTTTGAAGTTGCTCGATTTTTTATTTTTTAAGCCAATGTTCCTAAACATTTGTAGGGGGATGTCATACTTAGTGTCATTTTTAACGAATCATATGCCCTCATGTTCTCAAATTTCAAACCCCACTTTAAGCTCTCTTAGAATTGCATCGTACCTCTCGTCTTTTGTCTACCATTCCATTCAAAATATTTGGGTGTTCAGCCTTTGCCCACATTCACTCACAAAATCGTGGAAAGTTAGATACTCGAGCAATCAAATAGATTTTCGTGGGATATTCATCCCATCAGAAAGGGTACAAGTGCCATTCTCCAATTACTAAAAGCTACTACAATTCTATGGATGTTTCGTTTTTTGAAAATCAATCATTTTATATCAATCCTACCATTCAAGAGGAGAGTGAATATAGTAAAGAATGTCAATCTTGGGATGTCGAGAGTCCATTTATCCCACTTTTCACTCTAAAAATATCGAATCTCAATCTAGTCAAAGTCCATACCTATAGTGTTTATCCCATCTTCAGACTCATCAATGAATTAGGAGCTAAGTGTCAATTCTAGGACAAAAAGTGCATAACCTCAGGAAGAATCTTAGGCACTTTTTGAATCTGACCAAGAGCCCAATTCGAATTCATTGAATAAAGATAATATAGTTTCTGAACTCCTTATTAGTGATTCTATTACTGATTATTTTGACTGGTTGATTACTCTAAAGAAGGGAGTGCGGTTTTGCACTTAAACATCCGATTCATAATTACGTCTTTTACTTAAATCTTTCACCAAAGTTTTGAGCCTTTTTACGAATTTGGATGTCTTACAGGTTCCCACTTACATCCAGAAAGCTCTTAAAAATTCCTTTTAAAAGATAGATGCATTTGAGGAGATTCAAACTTTAGAAAAGAATTAGACAAGGAAACTCACTGATCTACCCCTCAAAAAAGAATCCCGTAAGATGTAGGTGGATATTTACAATCAAGTGTAAGGAGGATGGAAGTATTGATAAATGCAAGATTAGGCTTGTTGCAAAAGATTTCACTCAATCTTATGAAATTGACTGTCAAGAAATTTTTGTGCCTGTTGCAAAATTCAACACTATAAGGGTTCTTCTGTCTTTGGTTACCAATCTTGATTGGTCACTTTATCAGTTAGAGATGAACAATATTTTTCTAAATAGAGATTTGGAAGAGAAAATATATATAAAAATTCCTTCTGGTTTTGAGATCAAGGCATAAAAAATCAGATCTGCAAGTTGAAAAGATCCTTATATAGTCTTAGACAATCACCACGAGCTTGGTTTAATAGATTTATAAGAGTTGTGAAGCTACATAGGTATATACTCAAGGGCAGTCAGATCATACCTTGTTCATGAAAAAATCCCCAGAAGGTAAACTTGTCTATTTTGATAGTATGTGTTGATAATATAATTGTTACTGGTGATTACACAAAAGAAATGGTTAGTCTGAAGAAACTCTTATCAAAGAGTTTGAGATTAAAAATTTAGGAATCCTCAAATATTTCCAAGGAATGAAAGTGGTTAGACCAAGTAGTGGAATAACAGTTTTTTAAGGAAATATATTCTAAATCTACTCAAAGCGTGTGGGATGCTGGGATTTAAGCTAGCTGAAACTCCAATGGATACAATTAAATTGGGAAGATCAAAGAAGGTAGCTCTAGCGGATAAGGGCCGGTATCAAAGGTTAGTTTGTAGACTCATATGTCTCTCATATACTTGTCTTGATATTGGTTTTTCTGTCAGTGTTGTGAGTTAATTCATGAATGACCCATGAGAAGAACGTATGGAAACTGTATACAGAATTTTGAGATATTTGAAATTCACATCAGGAAAGGGATTGTTGTTCGAGAAATGTTCTAGCCATGGGGTAGAAATCTATACTGATGTGGATTGGACAGAATCAGTGATCAATTGAAGGCCTACATCCGAATATTGTACTTATGTTTGGGAAAATCTGGTTACGTGGAGAAGTAAGAATTAATTTGTTGTATCCCAAAGTAGTGCAAAAGCTGAATTTTGTGCTATGGCTCATGATATTTGTGAAGGCATTTGGATCAAATGACTATTTGGAGAATTTGGAGTGAAGATCAAAGGTCTAATGAAATTCTTTTTTGACAACTAGTCAGCCATAAGTGTCGCCAAAAATCTAGTCCATCATGATAGGACCAAATATGTGGAAATTAATCAATACTTTATCAAAGAGAAGATTGAAAAGAATATTATTTAGTTTGTCTAAACACCAATAATCTCACAAATTACAGACATCCTAAATAAAGCCTTAGGAAATGTTTCGAAGAATTAAGTTCCAAGCTCGGAATGAACAATATCTTCACCTCGGCTTGAGGGGGAGTGTTGAATTATGATAGACTTTATTTTCTCTATTTATTATTTGTATACTAAATTTTTCTTCTTATAGGAAATAAGTTATTGTTTCCTATTTGACTGAGTCTTATTGGGAATAATTATTATTTATTAGCCTTAGTTATTGACTTTTCTTATTTTCTTGAAAAGGTTGTTTTAGTTCTCTTATTTATATGGCTGATATGCCAGTAATGAAAAGATGAGGATTTTATTCATTATCCATAAAAATCTGCATATTCAATAGCAGAATTTCATAAATTTGAGCCCCTGAACCTTTAGCATTATGTGAAATAGACATGTCAAGGATAAATAAATCCAAAATAGTTTTGAAAAGATATAGGCATATAGACTGAAGTAAATCTAGAAATGGGGGCAATGGAAATTAAAATTAGTAATGGACTTGCAGTTTGCAACCCATGTTATTATCCATGCTTAAGCCACTTGTCCATGTAGTGCTATGTGCACCGTGCAGTATATTGTCTCTCTTAGTAAGTTTTTTGCCATAAATTCCAATATTAAACTGTTCTTCTTGTTTTTCTTCTATCTGTGTTTCCATTGACAATTAGACAAATATTTGATGACAGGGAGGAACATTCTGAAATTGATGTCGCAGGAGGATTTTATGTGTTATTTGGAACAGGTGAAAAGCATCTCAGTTTTGAAATAATAGAAAGATAAGCTCTTCTACATTATTAAAAAGAGAAATTTTGTTATGATCATTAACTATTCTATTCAAACATGTCTTGCTTTACTATGGAATTAGCTTTTTAGTTCTTCTAGAACATAAATGATGTTGTATTTTCTAAGTTTGTTGTCTAGATGTTCCCTGTTAATAAAGTAATGCACTAATACTTTGGAACTATTGCTCAACCTTCTACTTTCTCATCTTGGTTTACTTTAACAAAAACTGTTGGCAGCTGTCAGTGTTATTTCTTCTTTACAAATTAGCATCTTTAGGACAGTTTTGGCACCTGGACTTTCAATCGGGTACTCATACAATGTCCGGATCAAGTAGCCAAACACATGTTAATCAGTTTATTTCATATCTTTAATCTAAACCCCCAGATGGGAAATTGTGGATCATACTATGAGACCTACAGAGTAAGCTAGACTTTCACTTGCTTTTAGAAAATTTTTGACGTCCTGAAATGATTGATTTTTGGTGGTTGTGTTTTATATTTAATTCTAATTTTAGTGTTAAATTTGCTTGTTTACAAGTCTGGTGACATCATTTGGTTCTGTTTATTATCCACGCTTTCATTTGTCCATCAAGCAGGCGCTACTAAGCATCTAAGCTGTATATTTCTAACTTGCTTTTTGTTTGGGTGATGTTGTATCTTTTGCCTGCAGGTCTCTTGCTATCTTTCATTCTTTCAATTTACATACTGCATCATCCCAAGAAAAGCTAGCAAGGTACTGAATTTTGTACTTGATGGATTATTTATATATGGTATTCATTCCATATTCTACTGTATATAAAAATGATAAGGATTGATCAGTCATGTTAGTTACATGTATTGTTACTGTTTTGTCAGGTTTGTGAAGGAGACTGCTGCCGAGACCAGCATGCCTGGGGGTGTGATTGCAAAGGTTGAATAATGAGTTTTCTCCATAGCATCCAAGAGAAAGACCTGATCTTCCGGTTCTTAGTCAAATTTAGTGAATCAACAGTGGAAGGCAACATACTATCCAAATAGGATGGTCTCCAATGCTAAAATCAGTTTCCAACAGACTTCCCTGTTGCAAGTACATAGATTCCCAGAGCTATATGTTTCATTTACATTATGGCCATCAATGACAGGTGTAAAATAGCAGCCTGTTAGGATCCATGTGAAACAGATATCATCTTGTTTGGAAAAATTGTTACAGTTCATCTCTGCTGTTACAAAAATGATGTTAATTTTTCTAAAAGTGTCACCAAGTATGACATCTGTCTCAGATTTTGCTTGTATACACTTGCGATCAATATTTGCATATTTGACCTTCATAAAGCACGATATTTGGCAATGAATATATCTCAAACTAAATCAATTGTTGCATTAGCTCCACATTACTTTGATATCTGAATGAAAACCTTTTTTTTTTATCAAAGTTGCAAATCAGGGGATACATAAAACGTGCAATTAGAAAATGTTAAAAAAAAATTTATACATGCAAATAACATGATTTTGTGCAGAAGTATAGAAAAAAAAAAAATCAATTCTGCGGGAACTATACTCAAACTTCCATGATTATGCAAGCATATAGATCCAAAACCCTTGGTTTTAAATCTTTTTACTTTGGAATCCTTTTACTTTGGCTGGAAGTATAGTCGACAGTTCAGATTTAGAACAAAACAGGCACCTTTATGGGAGGCATCAAGAGTCAAGAACCAGAAACCATCGAATTAATACTAGGGAAATTCCCCAAGAGAATTGTAATTTCTAGAGAATTAATTCTGACAAAATACAACTATAAAGCAAATAACAAACAGTATTTCCTTGCTATCCTGACTTTGGAACACTTATGGTTTGACCGCAAATGCAGTGAAGGTTCCCTCGTTCTAGACACCTTCAACATTGTCTTCAATAAATATTTAATCTGGATTGTAAAATGAATAGGTTTACACATGCAGATCTTTATTTGAGCTCCATACTGGGATTTTTGGACCAACACCATCAGTAATAGTAGTTCTGTTCTCAAGATTAAGCAGCGCATCAGATTCACTTTCCTTAACCTAGATTTGCGAGAATAATAAAGACAAATTGTAACACTCCGAATGCAATGAAAATCAACTAAAGGAGCCAATAGAACGCATTGATTAAGAGCAAATATACAATTTATATGACAAGTGGAAGTGAATGTACAAAGAAATGCTCCATGTTGTCAAACAAAACCAGACTATGTACTGTTTAACAAGCAAAATGCAGACTTGCTAAATGGCTTCTGTAAACCGATGACTTCAAATTTTTATAGAACTTATTTCATATTTGGGTGTTTTGTTTTCTCCAGTAGTAGTCATAAAGGTTAACCAGGTACAGAAAGCAATTGTAAAGCAGTTGGTCTAAATCTTTCAGAGTAACTAACCATGCCAGGAGTACATTCTACTACGTTAGGCAAATATTTTAGGTTGCTATGAAGGGCATCTGCATCCATAACCAAATGTATCATTTTATTGGCAAACTGCACCAAAAAGAACTGTGGGAGTTATGTTTCTGCACATCATAAATGTGCACCCTGCCCTTCAACACCACAAAGGCTTCAACATAAAGAAAGCATAACTGAACAGCAGAGGATCTCATTATGATTTTTTTACGCCAGTTACATCTCCTGATTTCAGAAAACACATTGTGGCTTCTATGTCATCCTCTGAAAGATTTGGTTTTATTTTTAGGACATTTTCATTGAACTTTACCATTAGGTTGAACGGAAGACAAATTATGTCAAACAGAATCTTAATGTTGTCATAGCTCAGATTCCTTATAAGTTATAATATATTTCAGTATTTTATAGCTTTGTTTTTGAGGTTTGAGATCTTAGCATAGCAAATTAACACTTTAGTGGCGTGTTTAGTTGAGTAAAAGATAAGAAACTTGAATGTGGAAAGGAATAAAGATATGAGAAAGATAACATTTGGGCTGTGTATCTTTGGACCTGAATTGATGTTTCAATTGCTTTTTGCTGGCTCTCTGTTGAACAGAAATAAGAATATAAGATCATCCCGATCAAAGCAATCAAAATTCCCAATATATTTCTCCAGCTAAAAGGGTCGTGGAGTAAAACATATCCAAATGCTAGGACAAGGCATGTTTTCAGATGACCCAGAACTTGATAGGTGACAGGTGATGTTTTCCCAATTACAAGGAAAGTGCTGAAGTTCACTGAGACAGATATCAGACAAGACAATACAATGAAGACCTGCAGGGAAACAACAAATTCATGAGGTACCAACAAAAACATATAAATATAACTGTTTCCCTTGCTTACCAGAACTTGAGGTGTGTACTTGAAAGCAAAAACATTCTGGTTTGTCAAAAGTGCATCAAGAAATGGACCAGTAATGAACAAAGTCAATGCTTGATATGGGCAAGACTGATACAAAAGTTGTGTTGAAGAAACCCTGAACCTCTTCTGAATTGTGTTAGTCATCTATGAATTGGTTAAGATCTCCACAAGAATCAATAAAAGAATCTGAAGATAACGCAAAATTTACCAAGTAAGCCAGAAAAACGCAAGTCAGTTCCTGTCATCAGCTCAGTGGATGCAAAATTGATGCAAAATTACCAAAGAGGGCAAAAAGAAAATGCAACAGAAAGAGTTCTCTCGGTTCGGCCAACAATCACATAGGTTCAGCCCTCATATATGCAATACCACTCAATCAGAAATCTTGGAACACCTTATTTTGGGTTGCATCTCACCACACCGGTGGACACCGGAGATCTGCTTAGATGATAATCTATGCCAAACAACTCAATTTTATCAAAACACCTTTATGAAAGATGAGCAACAGCTTGCATTCAAATAAAGTTGCATGTGAGCATACTGCAAAAGGCTATTTATAGTAGTCTTAAGATAAAATGATGCAGTGGCAGTTAGCAGTTTCATGCAGAATTAATTTGAGCAAGCAAAGAAACCATTAAAGGATACAATTTGAGCAATGCATGTTGTTATAACTGCAAGCAAAGATAAGACAGATCCTAGAGCATTGAGCTGCAGATCAGTCACAGTAGCAACACCAACACCAAATAGAAGGATAGTGAGAGCACACTGGATACTCCTACTGCAACAGAAAGAAAAAAATTATCACTGAACAATTAAGGAAACTTCAATTTCAAGACATAATAGTAACATCAACCTAAAATTTTTAGAGTATGAATTTTTTATTGGAAACATACTCTGAAAATTTTGCAAAGTAGACTATATAGACTCCAAGGGAAAAATAATAGATATAACATAGGAGAATAACTGCCTGTTTTTATTGCTAAATATTGGGAGAATAATAGGAAGTCCATTCCCAGCGAACAACATTAGTCAGTCTTTAAAATAAACATCTTGAATTCAAATGGTAAAACAAATAAAAAATGCTGGGAGGGAGTGAGAAATTGATCAAGGATAACAGTTAAATTTCTAGAATAACTCTAGTGTGAGGTTTTGCTTTTCTTTTCTTTAAACTAATAGCTTAAACATATTTGCGTACAATAATAACATGAGCAACATGTGGCAGAGATCCATAATCACACTCTTCGAGTAATATTTCCGGACAAAATAAGTTTAAATTAGGAATCACAAACAACAAAACATAATACTTGTCTAACTATTCTGGCAATAGAAACATACGGAAGACTGACCTGAATTTCTTCGCAAAGAAGATAGTTTCCAATAGGACAGTGCAAGGAATTATGGCTAGCTTTGTCATCTGAAGTGAAAGATATGAAGGAAAGAAGGTTAGCAACTGAAATCAACAATCATTAAAAACAAAAATGAGTACAATCAAAACCAAGAAGCAGAATCCAAGTCTCAGAATCCATGTCCCAAGAATAGGAAGCATAGGTTCCTCCGCAAAGCCCGCACGAGATACTAAAGAGAAATTCAGAAACAACATCACTGAAAAAGCTACAATCTACCACTGCATTTTGTGAATTTTATTCAATGAAAATTTATTGAGAACTTCCTCTGAAGTGGAAAGTCAAATAACAAGTGACATCTATCTATAAGCCAGAGGATAAGAGTGAGAAAATATAATTCCTATTCTAAAAATCCAACAAATTGAGAAAAAAAAGGTGTTTGTAGACTTCTAAGGCATGAGACAGAAAATAAGTGACAGGTTGACACCTATTTAGGACAGTCATGGGCCATGTTGGCTCAAAAGGTTTGTGATTTGGCTTAATCTTTTTGGCTTCATATTGAATTTGGGTTCTCGAGCAATGCAAAAGTCTATCACTTGTCCTGATCTAGTACACAAACTGACGAATGACCATACAGATAAACACTTTGGATCTTTTCTAGTTTTGGGCAGTTCTTCTGTATGTGATAATTTTTGTAAGGACAACAGCCAGTTTGGAACACACTCATATAAGAAGGTAACAGCCAGCCAGGTCTATTTACACATCAGAATACTTGATGAAAAATGGTTAAATAGACACCACAGGCCAAAGTTCACATACCAACAACAAGTAGAAGATAAGTCTAAAATGGACAAGGCAAAGACTTTTGTATTTTCAAATCGAAGTTATCACAGAATTTACAATTCAATGTAAAGCCAAGCGTCGACATACCAATGGTTTCATCGTAAGCAACAAATACCTCAGGCTTCATACCAGAAATCTGGTTGGCTTTACTTTGCACAACTAGAGAAAACTAGAAAGCATGTCATACATTTCACGCAAATCATGATCTTAATTCCCCAAAAGGAAAACAATGTAGAAATTTTCTTGTCAGCATAAAAAAATTTCCAGGGAGACAAAATCAATAAAAAGCACCTGATAAAAACCAACAGAATTGAAACCCAAGCTCAGGTTCAACAAACCAATTGAGATCCCATTGAGTATCCCAAAACCCATCACTGCCCTTGGATCAAAAGGCTTGTGCTCAAACAACTTCATCCATAGTGCCACATGCAGCGAACAGAATGTGACAAGCAGGTGCCAACTTGTCAATGTTGTTGCTGCAAAACCACATTCTCAGAAAGAAACTTGTCAAACAACCACAACAATTGAGCAAAACAACAGCAAAGACCCAATAAATCAAAGGCTACAATTTGCAAGAAAATTTGATCTATTCCAACCAATTAAACATGGCCATTTTCACAAATTAGGATGCAATTTCATTAGCAAGATATGCATTTATCGAATACATAAAAACAACATCGAAACACCACCATTTCGTACAAACTACCTAACAAATCAAAGATTGCGATGTGCAAGTCAATTCAATCTGACTCACACATTCCAGGCAATAAAATCAGAAATTACTGCAAATTAAGCAGAATTTCATAGGCAAAAGGAGACACTGATTGAAAAAACCGCATCAAATCACCATATTTTCCTACAAACTACCCAACAAAATCAAAGACCAAAACTTCAAGAAAATTTGATCAGTCTAAAACACCCCAGGAAATAAAAATCGAAAGTTTTCACAAATTAGGCTGGAAATTCCGTTGGCAAAGAGAGGAATTCGACCGAATGCATAAAGACCAAATAAATCACTGCCATTTCACACAAACTACCCAACAAATTAAAGACTTCCAACTTGCAAGCAAATTTGATCAATTTAACACATTCCAATCTACAAAAATAATTTTTTTTTTCAGAAATTAGGCTGGAAATTCCACAGGCAAGAGAGGCATTGACCAAATGCATAAAAAAAAACAAAACAAATCACCATCATTTGCCACACTAATCAAAGCCTAACCTAGTTACTTACATCGCAAACTACAGAAAGCAGAAATTACTGCAACCAAAGCATCGATGAAATGCCAAAAGAAAAAAAAAACTCATCCGATCGAGATGGGTGGTTACCGAAGGTGAAGCCGAGGGTGGAGATGAGGGCCTTGTTGCAGATGACGATGGAGACAGAGGAGACGACGGAGAGGCCGAGAGCGCCGACGGTTCCTAGCTGGAACCTCACGCCGTCGCCCATCTCCGAGCCACTGCGAGATCTCTAGGGCTCAGCTGGAGCTCGGATCCTCAACAAGCATCGAGGGAGGGCGCAAATGCGAATCGGTGGAGATCGAATGGAAGCCCTATATCTAAATTTGGAAATTGCTTTCAATTTCCAGATCTCTTTTTTCCTCCTCGGCTGTCTCCTCCTTTCCGCTCCTCCAAATTTGATGTTTTGAAAACTTTTTGTAAATAACTCCCAATATTTTATCAATTTTAAATTTAGATTAGGGAGAATTATGCAGAAAAGATTGCAAGTAGCAAGTGCATCCTAAAATTCATTCGATTTTATTAAAAACAGCCCCATTTAGATTATATTTTCTATAAAAAAACCCACTTGGAATGTCACTAAAACAGAAAAAGAATAATCATAAAATATTTTTATTTTGAGCCTTTCATTGTCAAAAATATGTTAATCAATAGATTAAGTAAAGAATTATCTTAATTAAACAGATTAATCATCAAAATAAAATTAGTCTTTGATTATCATAATATTGTTTAGAAACTGATTTGACTGATTATTTGTTTTATTTGTGATCAATATGTAAAGAACACAAACTATGTCATCTTTAAATGTCTGCTTATCAAGTAGTAATTTTTTTTTAACCATTTTGCTATTAAATTGATTGTGTTTAATATTATTGAACATATTGTTATTTGGATGGTCATAGAGATCATTGAGATAATCTTAAAAAGTTAAAAGGCTCGTTGCATATATTTGGTGGCTTTTATGGAAGGTTTAGCGCAGTAGATCTTAATTGAATAACTATATCATTGGGGTATTAAGCTGACGAATGATATCATCTGAAACTTGAAACCTCTTGGTAGGGAAAGGAACAAATATGATGATTATTTCTTTTGTTGATGATGGTTTCTCTTCAAATGAGCTTTTTTGACTAATCCAAAAACTAGATCCATACAAATGACAAAGTACATATGTTCGATGCTAGATTCCAACCAATACCAGCTGAAGAGGCAAGGGAAGTTAAAATTGTGGCCAGTGGATTGGAATGGAAGAAGCATCCAAATGGTCATCCAATAAATGTTGCATTATTCTTGATTTTATTTGTCATAGGAATCTCGTTCATTGCTAATTTTGATTTAAGATACTCCTTAAAATCATTATCAATTAAATTAATCCTCCATTGATCTATAAAACAAAAACACTATAAAAAAAAATATTAGAAACTTTCCTGCGTAGCTACTCCTAGGGGTGTGCATTCGGTTAAAACCGAACCGAACCGGCCGAACCGAAATTTCCGAAATTTTCAAAAACCAAAACCGAACCGAACCGAACAGTAATAAAACCGAACCGAATTACAAACCGAATTTAAAACCCTAACCCTAACCCTAATTGCGCCGCCTCAGCCTCGCCCTCGCCCTCGCCTCGACCCCACGCTCGCAGCAACGCGCGGCCGCCGCTGCCTCGCCCTCGCCCTCGCCCCCGAGCTCGCAGCGACGCCGCCTCGCCCTCGCCCTCGCCCTCGCCCCCGCCCCCGAGCTCGCAGCGACGCCGCCTCGCCTTCACGCTCGCCCCCGCGCTCGCAGAGACGCCGCCTCGCCCTCGCCCTCGCCCTCGCCGGTCGTCGCGACGCCAGGCTCCGGTATACCGGTTTTAGAACCGATTTAGAACCGGAACTGAAAAACCGGTTTAGAATCCGGTTCCGGTTCTAAAATGAGCCAGTTTTGCGATATATGGGTATATATATAATTCGGTTCGGTTAGGTTTTTACGATTTTCGAAAATCAGAAACCGAAACCGAACTGAATTTTAAATTTTTATTTTTTTCAAAACAGAAACCGAACCGAGAACCGAATAACCTGAACCGAATTGGTTATTCAGTTTCGGTCGGTCGGTTCGGTTCGGTTTTAACCGAATACTGCACACCCCTAGCTGCTCCAATGCCCAAATTAGTCATAGTTAAAATTGAATAAAAGACCAAAAGAATTTAGCATTAGTCCTGTGTCATTCACAAATACCTCTATGTTTATAGTGAGTGAGGGTACTTCGATATATCCGAGATTTCTTGATCTCAGTTGAGAAATCTATCGGATTTTTCATATTCGATTGTTGCGAATTTCAGATTTCTTGGAATCATATCTTGAGTGATAAAAATAACCATTAACTCTTATAATACTCAATTTGATTATTCGTCGAGGTCCTCAAACATAAGGACTCACCTTAGTACAACCCTTTATTAGGTCCACTGAGCTGCAATTACCTTAGTAATGAGCTCCATATAGGACCTTAGTTGGCCTTGTTATCAGTTTGATCTATAAGCACAACTTCAATTTTTTAGCTCAATTAATTAGATTTAATGTATCATTAGTGCCCCAACTTAGAGCATCGATTTTTTCGATGTGTAGAGTTAGCTCAGTTTTCTTCCGTATGAATCATCACCAACTGCAACTCCTAGAAAATTGATTGCCCATTTGTAAAATTACACGAAATCATTAGTGTTTTTTTTTTTTGAAATGAAAGCACTGAGTTGTTTGTTCAATTTTTGAGGTGTTACTTGATGTTGGCATATGTTTCTCATGATTGCTACTTCAAATAGCTTTTAGTGATGGCTCAAATTTGTGACACGTCCCTATGATTCAAGCGGCGAATTTAAACTCCCACCCTTTGGGTTTCGACGATCCAGATTGAGCCACGCGGAGACCATATGAGAATCATCACCAATTGCAACTCATGGAAAATTGATTGCCCTTTTGTAAAATTACACGAAATCATTAGTGTTTGATTTTTTTCAAAATGATGGCGCTGAGTTATTTGTTCAATTTTTGGGGTGTTACTTGATGTTGACTTATGTTCCTCATTATTGTTGCTTCAAATAGTTTTTAGTGATGGGTCAGATTTGTGACACATGTCCCTTATGATTCAGGCAGCAAATTTAAACTCCCACCTTTGGGTTTTGACGGTCCAGATTGAGCCACGTGGAGAGCATATGAGGATTATACAAAGGTTTTTTTGGCTTCCTTTCCCATTTTTTTTTTACAATTTTCAATTCCTCAAACTTTTCTTTCTTGGGAAAATGTTCCCTAGCACTCGAATCTCAACTGATGGCATCTCCATGCATGTCATCTGTCGCCAGCGGTATTGTTTAACCCTCATGGATGTCGCCACCCTTGCACTTGTTCTATCATCGGTGGTCGTTGACCTTGGTGCCTCCAACACCATTAGATTAAGCTCTGCAACAACCCCAATGATGGTTCATGTCCCTCACGTGCTACTTACAACCTCCTCAATTGACCCTGCTCAAGAACATAAGTTCTCCTTTTCAGCCTCAATGTTTTGATTCAGATTCATGAAATCTTTAATCACATGTTTTACCTCAGCATGATAAATTAGTGTACAAGACACGGGGTAGAAATATAAAGGCCTGTTTGATTCCGGATCAAGGTTAAGGTCAAGGTTAAAAGGAGGATTAAATTGTAAAAAGATAATTTGGGCAAAATTTTAGTGTTTGGTTATTGATTTGACTAGTGAATGGTTCAAATTTTTTATGGACCATCTTACCCTCAGCTTCTGCTTTAAATTACTTCCGGTCCTCGCCATCGACTTCATCGTCTCCAATGAGGTACGTCACGAGCCGTTCGTCTCCGACGGGCTAGGCCGTGAGCCGTTCGTCTTCGACGGGCTAGGCCGTGAGCCGTTCGTCTCCGATGAGCTATGCCGCGATAATGAAGAAGAGGAATAGGGTTTCGTAGCTGGAGCGAGATCGGACGGTAGAAATGCACTGAGGGCATTTTAGTTATTTTTCAATTAAAATTTAATTAAATTATATAATATTAGTCTGGTCAAATTTTTGGTATTTGGATGGTAGACTGGTCAGTCCAAGATGACCCTGACCTTGGTCCGGAAACAAACGGGGGCCTAATGACTTTAGTAGAACCTAAGTTTATTTCAAACTATTCCCTTAATCATATCTGTATGCTTTAGTATAGTTAGTCTGGCGAACAACAATAGATGAGGTGACTAAGGCAACACGATTGTAGAATCTCATTCAAGTATTACCTCGGTCACTTTTACAGTAGTGAACCCAAAATACCTTTTATTGAGCCTCTCTCAACTCAGTTTTCACTGTCTATTTTAGATACCTCTAGGTCTAAGAATAAAGTTGCTCCAATTCAGATATGGATCATAAACCCATGCTTTAGGAGAAGCATATAAACCATCTCGTTCAAATTTTTGGATTTCTTGATGGCACCAAAGTATATCTATGGGGTTTGAAGGAGGATAGCAAAAAACTCAATGATGAATTCGTGTTTGAGTTCACTACTTTCTAGGAGATCTTTTGAGAGTGGCCTTAGATTTCCTCTAGATTGCTTTACGAGGGAGGTCTTGAGTGATCAGGACTTAGCTCTAAACCAAATTGTTCTCAATACTATGAGATTCATTTCAGCTTTCTAAGCCTTGGCCAAGTCAAAAAATTTTGCTCACACTTCTGAGATATTTAGGGGTGCCATTAAAGACTATCAAGGCTCCAACAAAAGGAGGTTGATGATGTTTTGCTCCCAAAAAGAGGTGGACTCTTCATGTCAAACCCCACCTTAATTCACTCTTGGAAAGATCACCCCACAAGAATTCTCTCGAGCTAACCAACATCTCCTCAACAAATGGGGTAACCCCACCAACCACGGAGTTGACCCCAAAATTCCACCTAAAACATTCCACCCCTTAGTAGCTTAGGCTGATGAGATAGAAGTTATCCAATGTACCCCAATATGGTCTGATAAGGCTTGCCTGTTGCAGCATGGTTTATTCATAGCTTGGTCATCTAGCAAGTAAGTATCCTTCAGCTCGTTAGTTTTAGCACTAAGAGCTCACATCAACTTAACTAACCCTTTAGCTATGCCTTTGGTATAGACTTGGACCAAATAGCTTTCGTGAATGAGACTTTAAAGAAGAGGGTTGGGGCTCCTTGAGCTACTCCTCCCCAACCGCCAAGGAAGAAGAAGGATTCAACATGAGACAATGTGGAGCCTCCACAAGAGCCCAAGCCTCTTGAGAGGAAAAGGAAGAAAGCTTCATCTGGTGAGGGGAGCAATCGAGCTACCTAAAGGGGGGAGAAGAAGAAGAGGAGGGAGACACCTCGAATGACTCGCAACCTTGAACCTCTACAATTAGCAGCACTGACTGACTCGTTAACCCTACTAACAATAATTTTGCTAGGAGAGATCCTGGCTATTGAAATCAAGGTGATCACTTCTCATCTGGGGTGTCATTATTGATCTCTCCCCAACTCCATCTCTACCCCCTTGTCCTTCTGCTATAGGCCCATGCTCTGTTCATCATTGCCTCAAGAAGGAGGAGGTCGAGCTTAATGTTGAGGAATATTTCAACTTCAACCTAGGGTTGGACCTCAATTTCCCTATGACTCATCTACCAGATGATGAACTCTTCATGTAAGGGGTCACTACATGCAAGAAGGTATTTAGCCTTTCCTGTTAGGAATTAATGTGAGTCCTTTTCTCCCTTTATTATTTTTCTTTTTGACTTTTGCATGGTTGTAGGATCAGAAGATTTTCCACCTTGCCAACTAAATATTCTACTCCTCTCAGAGAGATGTGTCATAGTATAAGGACAAGGTCACTATGGCAGAGTTTGAGATGGCCTTACTTTGATCACATCTGGCAAACCTCCATCTCAAGATGTAGTAGTCCAAGATAGAGAAATTTGAGGTGGGGGCTACAAAGAAAGCATCGAGGATGCTATGGCCACGATAGAGGCCAGGAAGCTCTCCACTAAGACAACTTGAGATAAGGGTCTAAGGGGAGGGGGTGGGGGGGGTGGCGTCGTGGTGGTGGTGGTGGTGGTGGTGGTGGTGGTGGTGGTGGTGTGGGGGTGGGCGGTGCTGTAGTGACCTTCCTCTAGAGTGATGGTTTTTTGTAGATTCTAGCCCAAGCAAAGGTCTTGGCTATCATTGAGTTCAAGTCAAGTCCCAAGAACCTCCAGTCCAGGGGCAAGCTTTCAATTGCTTCCTTTGATGAGGGTAACCTTTGTTGTTCTGACCAAGCTATATGACTTTGATATGATCACTCACTTGAAGCAGGAGTATGAAGAGGTCCTTTCTAGAGATGAGGCCATACTCGAGTTTAACTCCAGCCCAAACTACTCCCTGAGCAAGGATGCAGTCGATGAGGCTGCAGGCAAGCCTACGAAGTAGCCAAAGCTTTGAGCTCTTCTTTTTTGTATCTTTGCTTCTAAGCTAAATTTTGTAGTTTTGATTTGGACTAGACATCCTCTTATTAATGAAAATTTTCTATTTGTTATTGCATAAGTTTTGGTTCGAATATGATGATTTGTTTTGGCTTAGTTGTCTCTTTATTGTTAACCGTTATAACAATAATCCAACGAATTTTAACTCAATTTTTACCAAAAAAATCTCAATTTTGTTTGAAATAAGGAACTTAATTCAGTAATAAGTCTTTGCTTGAATAAAACTAATCATACTTGAAAACTTAATCAAGTTTTAACTCAGATCAATAATCCACATAAGTTAAGAACTTGGCTTGGGTTTTATCACCCCAAGCTTTTCAATAATCTCCAAGTTCTACCTTGGGATAGTTAATAAGCTCAATTTATATTCAACCTTAGAATAAGCCACATTTCATGATGAAATCCTGAGTGGCGCCTTATCGCCAAAAATTTTGGCCATGGGCTAGCTTTGTTTGTGTCTCAGACAAATATGTGTTGTCCTTTGGATTTTGATGATGATTAAATTAGAGTTTAACAAGTTTTTCTAGTTATGATAAACTTTAAAATTATCAATAATTATCCAAGCTCAAGAAGGATCAAATCTTAGGATAAAACTTGTTGGATCATGAAGACAATGACTCGAAGATAAAATGAATGATGATTTGAAGATGAAGCTTGAAGATGAAGATGAAAGCTCAAGATACTCAAAGTAGAAGATTAACTCTAAGCTCATAGGTTTAACTTTTCATCATCAAATTGAGGATTTGGTTGTTATTTTATTTGATCTTTTTGGATTGATACCTTATTTTACTTGGATATGCCTTCACTGATTTATTTGACCTTATCTAAGTTAAGTTTGAGACTGTGTCAAGAGGCTGAAACTATATATGTTTCTATCATGATGATCCATAAAAATAATATTGTTGCTATCATTATGTCTAACTATGCAATGATTAGATTTAAATAAGATGCAAAATCCCTTATCATATAGTTGACTAATAGAAAATAAATTTTATTTGAGTTCCTCAACTAAGAGTACACCCTTAATTATAGAGGAACCAATGAAAATATCACTTTTACTAATGATTTTATCTTTATCATTATCTCCAAAGGTAACGAATCTGCCTTTCTTGCTTACTAACTCTTTAAACATTGATGGATTTCCTGTCATGTATGTCGAACATCCATTATCGAAGAACTATTTTTCATTCTTTTTCTTGGAGTGAAGGTATAACTACCACATTAAAATTGGGATAGTATTCATTCTTAATTATTGGTCCTCAAGGTTGGGAAAAGGAAAACAAGGCATGTAATAAGACATAAAAGAAAATAGCATGCACAATATATGATATATAGCAAAAGTAATTACTTACATCTACTATATTAGCTAGAGAATTGCCATTAAATACAGCTAGTAAAAGTTCATGGGTAACTCTTGCTAAGTTATTCATGCTAGAGAGATTTTAGGAACCCAAATAAGCTTAGATTCCTTAACTCTTGGGATTATCCCCTTAAATACCCATATTTATTTAAGAGAAATATTTCTCTTAATTGGGCAACTAGTAGAGACATGTCCCCTCCTACAACAATAATTGCAAGTTAAATGAGAAATGAGTTACTTTTGATGACTTCACAAAAGTAGATTTTATACCTTTGAACTTGGAAGATGAAATAAATCCTAGTTCAGATTTATTTAAACATTCCTTTGGCTTTTCAAGATCATGTTTAAGGTAGTATTTCTATAAAATAAATTTTGTGAAGTCTTTTTCAAATGACTATTCTCATTTCTAAGCATGCCTAGTTTATTTTAACATTCACAAATAGTCTTAGAAAATTTTAATATATCATGTTTTACTTGGAATGCATCAATATCCTCTTTGTAATTGTAAGAGCTTTTAGAAGACTTCATAGCGTCAAAATCATTCTCAAGTGAAAATTTTTTCCTCAATAAAACATGCTTGAGACTTAATTTTTCATACCTTCAAAATAATTCTTCAAAAACTTCTTATAATTATTCAAATGATAAGTCACATACCTCATCCTCATTTGGCATGAGACATACATTGACAATTTTGTCATCAGATTATACATCCTTACTCTCCTCCTTAGAGTGACACCCTTGTTATCACCATTATCTTCTTCTTCTTTGCCTTGAATTTTTTTTATTTAGGTAATGAGAGGGCAATTGGCCTTCATATGTCTCAGCTTCTTATGCTTGAAGCATGCTGGTACATCTTCCTCTTCCTCCATGATAGGGTTGCTCCTCTCACCCTTTCTTGGCTTTTTTGGCATGTGATTCTTCATAAGGAACTTTTTGAACTTTCTTGTGAGAATCACCATATCATCATCACTGTCTTCCTCTTCCTCTTCTCTTGAATCCTTAGCCTTAAAAGTAATATTTTTCTTCTTTTTGTGTTCTCTTGGATCCGATCCTTTATTGTTGTGTGTGATGAGGGATCCTAGGAGCTCCTCCAAAGGTAAAGTGTTTAGGTCCTTTGCCTCTTATATTGTTGTCACCTTTAGATCCCAAGACCTAGGCAAACATTTTAATATTTTTTTCACCATCTCATCATTAGTATAAAGTTTAGCAAGAGATTTAAGCATGTCAATAATATTAATAAAGTGAGTAAATATTTTAGTAATAGACTCATTAGGATTTATCTTAAAGAGTTCATATTGGTTAACTAATATGTTTTTCTCTAACTTGTCTTGTACCCTTTTGGGTAACTTCAAGACAATGCCATATTTCATGAACTATCTCACGCATACTAATTTGATTAAATTTATATGGATTAAGAGCACAATAAAAAATATTCATTACTTTTGCATTCAAAGAGTCATTTTTCTTATCAGCCTCATTCCACTAATCCTTAAGTTTGGGAACCTTCACCTCATCAATTATTTTAGTGGGTGGAGTATATCCTTCTTCTACCAATGACCATAAATCATAGTCAATGGCATTAATGAAAATCCAAATTTGGATTCTCTAATAGTTAAAGTGTATGCCATTGAATAATATTGGATGAGTGGTAGATTACCCCTTTTGAAAAGAAGGTGAAGCACTAAAATTCTCCATAAAATAGCTTGAAGGCTCTAGATGATTAAACCCAACATTAAGAGCAACTCACTCTGATATCAATTGAAAGCACAAAAACACCTAAGAGGGAGAGGATGAATTAGGTTTTTAAGAGAAATTAGCACTTTTGATGAAATCAAAACTAATTTAATCTACCAAATTGATTTCAAACAAGTCTCAATCAATTGCAAGTGCAATTATATAAATTAGGTATAGAAAGTGTACACTGCAATTGAATATGATTCAGAGACTAACTGCTTCTACTTCATAACCCTTGTCTCACTCTTGAGGACTTCAACTCTTTACTAGAGTGTCGCTTCATTGGTGAAACCAACTCCTTACACTTCCTCTTACACCAATCGATAAGATAAACTCCAATATGGAGATTGAGTCTCTTAACCATTCTAAATAACCTTAGAGTGGATTAAAAGTGGAAATTTGGAAGAAGATTATATAATTTAGGCTTGCACAAAGTTCTCTTAAGATTAAGTGAAAGGGCAATAAAAAATTACTTAGGATTTGGAGGTTTAGAGTACTTTTAATGGCTAGAGAGGTAGAAGGACTTTGATCTCTTTTTTACAAAGATTTGGAAGTAGATAAAATTATTTATAGAAGCCTCTTCAACTCTATTTATTTCTTTTGGGTTGAATCTAGTCGTTGGGAGTGAGATCCCGTAGGTACGTTTCCTCCAACAGTCAAAAAAGTAGCTATTATTGTATAGAAATGGGAACTAGTTGACCACTTGCCCAATCGATCAACTTGTTCTATTTTACTAGAACTAAGCCACCACCAAGTCAGTTGTTTGGTTCTAAATCAGTCATATGATACTATCAAAAACTCAGACCTAATTTTTCCATAGTCAGTCATTTAGTTCTATAACAAACTCAAACTGGCTTTTCCAATCAGTCGTCAAATTCTATTTAGGTCCAAAAGTTTTGAATCTTCCATTTGACATAACTAGTCATTCGGTTGGCCAAGTGGACATCTATTTCTATTAGAAAAGCTTTGTTAAGAACATCTTTAGAACTCTATGCAATAAAAAGCTCTAAATAATTAATCTTAAGGCAAATTTTTGAATCAACTGAAAATTAAAAAAAACTAAATCTAGTCGATGCTGAGTGCTTGAGTTGCTTTGTCTTTGTTTGTGTTATCCGTGAATCTTCAAGTTATTATAGACAACTTTAAACTACTTTATGCTAGCCTATGATTTCTTCAAGTCATACTCACTGATCCACCATCGCACTTCTTGTTCTTTGAAATTTTTGAACATATCCTTGAGAACTTTAAGTATTTTGGCTAAAAATAAAACTCAAGTAGACATCAAATATACTTTGTTTACCATCAAAACTAATAAGGACAACACCTACTTACCACTAATTGGGCTCAAAGTCCAATCTTATTTCTTATCAAGCTTGAAGTTGGAGTTTAGGTTACAAAAACTACTTAAACAAAGTGCCCCCTTTGCATCCACTTCATGAGTTTTCTTGGCAAGAGGAGTGGATGCAAAGAATAGTAAAGATTTGATTTCTCTTTGTTGCTTTTGCAAGTGTTTGACAGGTGAGGCCTTTTATTCTTGTATATTACAGTAACTTCTCTTTCTCCTTTTCTCTTAGTTTGCGTTTGAGAAAATTCAAAATGGGAAAGAAGATAGTTTGGCTTTTGCAATACTTTCTTCCCATCTTGGAGACTAATGCCAAAGAAGTCATTATGTACCAACCTCAAGAGCATCAAAGATGAGTATAGTTTGATAGTTGCCACCCCTTCTCACACTTTTCCAGAGAAGGAGTGCCATATGCTGATGGGACAAGCGAGTCCTTCAGGCTCGAACTAGTTAGGCACTTTAGGCAACGAGAGTCTTTAGGAACCCTTGAATTTCATATCTTGAATGGCCACTCATTTTCTTGGGGACAATCCTTTTTGCTTACCAGAGTAGTACTAGTTTTATTGAGCTACTTAAAGTGGACTGATGATGTGGGATCTCAATTTTCAGCCCAACATGTGGAACTCAACATCTTAGGAGTAGTCATAGCACACAAGGGACAATATGCAAGAGACTCAGAGATTTTGCGCAATGTGATTGAGATGTGAAACTACGCTACAAACACCTTCCACACTCCATATGGTGAGGTCAGTATCTCTTTATGGGATATAAGGTAGCTAGCTAAGATCTTATCTTTGGGAGTTTCTATGATGAATATATTTCTACTGACTATCACATAAGCCTTGATTTTAGTTATACCCTACATGATCTCCTCATAGTTTATGATTGGATGGTGGTACACTTTTTGAATAATCAAAAGCAAATGTCTTTCAGCCATTGGATTGAGTTTTTTTATGAGAGAAATCTAATGAGTGAGCTGACTACATTTGACCAGATTATGCATGATATAAGAGACATCCTTCTAAAATTTAGTTTTGAAATCTATTTTGCCACTTCATCAGTCTTGTTATGTCGTATGAGGGTAGTACTTTCACCTAGAAATATTTGCGATGACATGCAAGATGACACATGGATAAAGAGCTACTTTATCTCTTATAGTGCTAGGATCTATATATGTAGGTCTCAAAATGATGGTGGACAGCCCCACAAGACCTGGTGACTCTTTGACCTAGTTCCCCATCCATTTTCTTTATTCCTAGATTTATGCCCATTTTTTGAGGACATATATTGAATTGGAGCCTAGTGATGAAATCAAGAGACTATGTCATTTATGTTTGGCTCCTATTCCTGAAATGATTCAAATTATGAACATGACCGTTTCTCCTTATTCTTCTAGAGAAGCCAAGATGCATGTGCAGGATCCTTCGAATTTCAAGTGGCAAGCTTTTCCTTTCATTCTTTCCAACTCTAACATGCTAGCAGATATGGCTCATCTTCATTTATCTTTATAAGCTTATGAATATATCATATCTTTGAGACACAAGGTGCTTCTACTTTGATGAGGGGAATATTTTGATGCCGAATCTTATAATCCATATCGATTTGCTTGCAGATTAGGTATGATAAGGGCTTTCCAGAGAATGTCCCCACTCCTTCACCACCATCATATCCTAGTCAACTAGTAGGCTATTGGCTACATCTCACCCATATCCAAGATGATTTAGAGTATTATATTCCTAACGTTGAATGAGAGGCCAAGGTTCTTTCTTTATATGTCACAATATAGTTTAACAACATGGGAGGATATTTTTGCATTGATCCAAAATTTCTATTCAAGAATAAGCTTGGTTCATGCAACAAGAAAAAGCAAGCGGTGAGCAATAGAGAGTCAAAGGGGAAGAGGGCTCAAGAAGCACAGAAGGGTCTGACTCGTAAATTTGCTTATCTCGGACCGAGTAGAGAGAAGACCATTCCTCCTTATAGAATTGATGATGGCCATTTTCAAAGTAATGCAAGTCCCAGATTGAGTTTGAAGCAAGAGGCACCTCAACCTATATGTGATCCTCCTACTTCTTTTGCTCTAGGGCATTTAGCGACATATGGGTTTCATTCATAGGTGGGACTATTATTAGATCGCGATTGACATCACCACATGCACTATCTCAACATCTAATTTCTTTATTTCCCATGGTTGAAATAAATATATGGCCAGAGATGGCCCTTTCTTTACCAACACTAGTATGCTAGTCTTCTAATATAGTCTTGAGTAGAGTGGTCCAACTGGCTTCTCTGTTACCTTGCATTAGTTAGTCATTCATCAAATGTGAGTACACATAGGAATTGACAATTTTCTTGTCCTAAGTTTATTTTCTTTCCTTTCCTCCCCTCTTTTTTTAAGCTGAGCATCTATTTCTTTTGGCATGGATAATAATTTTGGAGGCTCTCTAGATGATATTTCAGATTCTAATGATGAGAGATATTTGGACTTTGCCAAGTTTTGCATTACACATATAATAATTTTGCTTCTACTATAAATGTGGTTCCTAGGTCATGCTTCAACTGAGGGATACTTGCATTCATGGATACACCTTCTCCATCATCAGATAATGGTCTACTATCTTATTTTCTTATCTTGAGGCCTTTTGCTAATATATTGCTTGCTTTGCTTAGATAACAATGGAGCATGAGTGAGTGACTACTGAGTTTTCACGGTCATCAAGAAGCATCACTAAGCTTTATGCATCTTAAGATTATTATTATCCCCTTTATCTAGGGCTTCTATTTGCTTTTGTCCATCTTATTTGGGAATATTATTATTGCTTTATGGAATTTCTTTGCATCAAATTTTGTTTGCAACTTTGTGTTCCTTGCATCTCAATCTCAAAGGATAGGTTTTTGTCTTGACTTGTCATGCGACAATGGGCTCATGTTGTAACATAAGAGTGGACTTGATTTGCCATGTGAAGTAAACTTTGAGTTGCCACATGAAATGGACTTGAGTTGTCATGAGGAGCGGACTTGAGTTATCACAAGGAGTGGACTTGAGTTCTCATGGGGTCATAAACTCAACCACCACACAAACTGGGTGGGGTTTTATGTCTATATTTTTCCGCAAGAAATATGGAGTGTATGTTTAACCCAATATTCTTTTTTAAAAAAGTCAGAAATTTTGTCATAGACAAAATATAAATGTTTTTTATTATTGCTAGCCGCAAAGGCTTAGGCTTAGTATCTCTTGATGAATTGGGCATTGATTTGTGGCATAAGTCTTTTCCCTTTGTCATTGATTAGTTGATGAGATTTGCCTTCAAATACCCTTTTGATGATATAAGGGTCTTTCCAATTAGGCTCAAATTTGCCCTTCTTACTTCCATTTGGGATTATAGGTCTTCTCAAGACCAAAACCATTTCTCTTTTTTGTTAGGATCTAAGCTGAGTAAGCTGGGCCATTTTGTTGTTGGTTATAGACATTTACACTCAATACATTTCCAAGTTTTGCTAAGCCACAAGCCTTATTTTATCCAAGGAATCCAGCTCATCAAGGTGAAGATAAATATTGTCTTCTTTTTATGCTTTCTTCTTACAAGGCAATCCATAGAGACCGAATTTGTACATCTAATGCAGGACTGCTTCACTCCCAAATACCAACACATATAGTGTTGATTGAGTTGGGGTTCACTATGTGGTGTGATAATCCCACAATGCTTCATAAAGCTTTTGATACTAGTCTCTCTAATTTTTGGTGATGACTTTCTTCAATATCTTGAAGAGAGTCTTATTGAATGTCTCAATAAAATCATTTTCCTAAGTGTTATAGATGGATGAATATCTCTAATCTATCTTGTGATGATGTATGAATTGCCCTATTTTGAAGCTTTTGAAAGACAGTCTATTGTTAGAAATGATCTTTCAAGAAACACTAATCTAGTATAGGATATTTTCTCAAAAGAAATAGATGATGGTGTCCACCTTTACTTCCTTCAATGAAATTGCCTCCACCCACAGAGAGAAATAGTTGATCACTGCTAGTATAAAGTATGATCTCTGGAAGAAGATCGTTCAATTGAGTCAATGGTATCCATACCCTATACCTCGAATGGTCATGGGGACATTGTTGGATATAGAGGATTTGGATGTTGGTGGATGAAGTTACTGTAAACTTGACATAGGTGATATTTTCTCATATATTCAATGTAGTCCCTTACCATTGTGGGCCAATAGTAGCCCATATATTTGATTTTTATAATTAGTTTTGGGCTTGATTGATGAGCTCCATAAGCCCTAGATGTACCTCATACATGACCTCCTTAGCTTTTTTATATGAGAGATAGTGTAGAAGTAGTTGATCAAATAACCTCCTATAAAGAGTGTTATTGATAAGTAGAAAGTGTACGATTCTCTTTTTGAGTTGCATTCACATTGATTTATCTTTTGAAAGTTCTCTGTTTTTGAGGTAGTTAGTCAATAATATTTGCCAATTTGTTGCTTCATCTACCACTTTAAATTTTGTCTTTTCATGCTTGATGTTGAAGACCGAACTTATCACTTGTCTAAGGAATCAATTTTCACATTAATGGATTGAGTTGAACATATGGGATTTGTTCCATGAGTTTTTGAGCATTTTCATGGTATTTCAATAGCTCAAATTTGTAGACTTTATACTTGCCTTGGACTTGATTGATGACCAGTTACAAGTCATCAAAAATATGTAGGTATGATACCTCCATATTGAGGGTCATTTCTAGTCTTATGATTAGGGTCTTATATTTAGTTTAATTATTTCTACATGATTTTGAGAGGGAATAGGAATATCATAAGATGTCCTCATTCAGAGTGACAAAAATAAGTCCAATACTTGCTTTGATTTGGGGAAGCTTTGGTTTGATCCCTAATTGGATGACGATGCTCCATCAAAGTATAACTTTCAGTAGAGTTCTACTTCTTTAACAAAATGGATCTCTTCATCAAAAAGTTCGTAACTCAATAGACAGTTATCCAACACTAGATGAGATGCAAGAAAGTTGACAAGGGCTTGCCTTTTAACTGCCTTTTGGGGAGTGAACTTGCTATCATATTTCATGAGGATTAAAGCCCATTTTGCTAATCTTTTAGTGAGTACAGACCTAGTTATCAAGTATTTTATGGGATCAACTTTTGATACTAAAATATCTTAATGAGAAAACAAATAATGTTTGATCTTCTTGAATACAAATATAAGCACTAGACAATATTTTCGATGGGAAAGTAATTACTTTCTATCCCTACGAGCATTCTATTTAAGTAGTAGAGTGTGTTGTCTTTGTCCTCTTTATTATTTTAGGTGAGAGATGCCCTAGGGACCCTTCTATTGCGGCCGTGTAGATGATCAAGGATTTATCAGATAGAGGTGCTGCTATTATTGGTGGCTTTAGGGGATATTTTTTAACCTCTTCAAAAGCTTGCTAGCATTCTTGATCCCAAATGAATGAAGCATCCTTCTTTATTAGTTTGGAGAAAAGCTTGTATCTTCCAAAGAGATTTAAAATAAATATTCTTATGTATGCAAGTCAGTCTTAGAATGACCTCAATTGCTTCAAGTTGCTAAGAGGTGACATTTCCATGATAGCTTTGATCTTAGATGGATCAATTTTAATCCCTTTGTATCTTATTACAAGGCTGAAGAATTTTCCCAACGACACCTCAAAAGAACACTCCATAGGGTTCATGTTTAGATTATATTTTCTAAGGTGATTGAAAACCACTCTTAGGTCATAGATGTGCTTGTCTTTGGACTTAGTTTTGACTACCAAATCATCCACGTAACATTTTACCAGCTATTTTATGAGATCATCAAAAATTTGGGTCATATACCTTGGATAAGTGGTGCTTGCATTCTAAAGATCGAAGAGCATCACCTGGTAATAGTAAATACCAATTGGAGTTCAGAAGGTTGTATGCTTCTCATTATTAGGATTCATCTTGATTTCGTTGTACCCTAAAAAATCATCCATAAAGGAGAATATTTCAAAATCAATCGTGTTGTCAATTATGATTTTCAATGACCTAAATTTGTTATGCTGCTGTTTTATCGATTTAGCATGAATTCACCTAAAAATCAATTTTGGTATAGGGTCAATTCATAGGTTCCCTCAAAAGCCATTTTAAACTAAACCTAACTTACGAGCTTATTAAATATTTATTTGGATTTAGTTTAGTTTATGAGATCGCTTATCATTTATTCAGACTAAAGTTAATTTACGAGCTCGTTAAACGTTTATCCAGACTAAGACTAACCGTAGGCTCGTCGAATTTCTATTTGGATTAAGACTAGTTTGTAAGCTCGATGAACATTTATTTGGATTAAGTCCAGCCTATAGGCTCACTAACATTTATTCAAAGTAAGACCAACTCACTGGTTTGTTTAATGTCTATTCAGATTAAAGTCAGTTTACAAACTCGTCAAACATCTATCCAAACTAAGGCTAACCCGTGAGATTATTAATCATCTATTTAAACTCAGGTCAACTTGCAAGCTTATCGAACGTTTGTTCGAATCAAGACCAATTTGTAAACTTACTGAATGTCTATTTAGATTAAGGCCAACTCATGAACTTGCTAAATATCTATTCGGATTAAGACTAGCCCGTATGTTCACTGGATGTCTATTTAAACTAACAACAGTTTGCGAGCTTGTTGAATATCTATTTAGACTAAAACCAGTCCAAGAACTCACTTATTGTCTATCCAGACTAAGACTAATTTGTGGGCTCATCAAACGTCTATTCGAACTAAGGCTAGTTCACAAGTTCGTCGATCATCTATTCAAATTAAGGTCAGCCTATAAGCTTACCAAATACCAAAATTAAGGCTAGTTTACGAGCTCATCAAAAATCTAAATTGACTCAAGATTAGCATGCCAGCTCATGCAAATTCATCATAATAATCTGAGGGCTCTCGAATTAAATTGATTAAATTAAAGTAATTTAATCACATTGAATAAAGAAAACATATTGACTCAGAAAAATCACTAAATAGGCCTAAGTCAACCAAGTTTATCTACTCTAACTTAGATTGAATTTATCCAAATTAAATCAGTTCAAACCCGAACCTAATCGGGTTTAAATTGGGTTAATCCAAGATCACATTAAATTTGAATTAAATCTTGATTGGGTTAAACCATATTAGATAAAATCCTAATTTGGTTAAATCAAGTTCAAACAGAACCTTAGTTGGGTCAAGTTGAATTAAAATTCAAACCAAAACTAGGTTAAGCTTGAATCAAAACTAAGTTGAACCTACATTGGTTTGAACTTATATCCAAGTTTGCTAAGGTTCAAACCCAAACCCATTAATGGGTTGAGCTAGGATCCAATAAGAACTCCATCCATTAAGGATCCATCGAGAATCCATCAAAAATTAGATTCAAGATTTATTAAGAAACTGATAAGAGTCCAACACAAGACCAAGCCTGACCCGAATTGAATCAAATCATACTCAAATCAAAATTGAGTTTGAATATTAAATTGAATCAAATCAAATTTAAATCAAGGTCAAGTTTTGAGTATCAAATTGAATTAAATCAAAGTCAAATTAAAATCGAGTTCTGAACATTGAACCAAATCAAATCAGTTTCAAATCAAGATCAAGTTTTAAATATCAAATTAAATCATATCAGACTTAAACCAAACCAAGTCCAAACTTTAAACCAGACCAAACTAAATATAGGCTTGAACTCACTCAGTCAATCCACCAACTATTGTGTTCGAATAAAGTAAGTTGATAACATATTTAAATCCATTGGCCACACTTCGAATTAAGCCAACACATCCTCCAAAGCCATTGGCAATGCATTAAATTTCATCGACAACATACCTAAGAGTCTATCAATTATTAACTTAGACATAGCTAGCATAGAGCCAAGGTCACTAACCATTTTGAACAGAACTAAAGGAAGGTTTGAACTCGCTTAGTTAGTCAACTAAATACCTTATCCAAAAGAAATTAACCAACAATATGCATGAAGTTTTGACCATACTTTGAAGCTAGTCAACCCCAGAAGTCATTGATGATACATTTTTCAGACTAAGCCAATCCAAAAGTATTAGTAACGTTTCAAATTCAATCGATAATATGCTTAAGAGGCCGTCGATTATCAAATCAAACCGAACTAAATAGACTTGAACTTGTTTAGTCAATTAACCACAATACTTTATTCAAATGAAGTTATCGCTAATATCATAACGACTAATAAAAATATTTCAAACTAAATAAAATTATTGCCAATACCACCATGCTAGTAAAATTACTTCATATCAAATAAAGTTATTGTCAACACCTCATTGACTAATAAAAACACTTCAAGTAGAATAAAGTTATCACCAAAGCCTTATCGACTAATAAAAATACTTCAAACTAAATAAAGTTATCGCTTATATCCCATCAACTATAGAAATACTTCAAACTAAATAAAGTTATTGTCTACGCTTCATTAGATATGAAAATACTTCAAATCAAATGAAGTTATCGCTTACACCTCATTACTTATGAAAATACTTTAAACTAAATAAAGTTATCACCAACACCTTATTGGCTAATAGAAATATATCAAACTAGACAAATTAAACTAAGGCAGGCTTGAACTTATTTAGTTAGTCAACCAAATATCTTGTTCAATCAAGTCAACCAATAATACACATAAAGCTATTGCCCACACTTTAAATCTAGTCAATCCTAAAAGCATTAATGAGAAATCTTTCAAGTTAAGTCAACTAAAAAATATTAGCAATACTTCAAATTCAATTGACAATACGCTTAAGAAGCTATCGATTATTAAATCAAACCGAAGTATGGTAGGTTTGAACTTATTTAATTAGTCAGTCATAACGCCTTATTCAAATAAAATTATTGCTAATGTCTTATCAGCTAAGAAAAATACTTTAAACTCACGAAGTTATCACCAATATCACTGGGTTAATGAAAATACTTTAAACCAAGATGGAGTTATTACCAACGCCACTAGCCTAATAAAAAATACTTCAATCATAAGGGGTTATTACTAATACTTAGTGACATAGCGCCGCGCGGGGGGGGGGGGGGGGGGGGGGGGGGGGGGGGGTGGTGGTCACGAAGGATAGGAAGATCACTTAAACCCACAAGGGAGATGGAAGAGAATAAATCCAAAACAAAATAATATTATTGATAGAAAATGTTTCTCTCTGTTATAACCTTGGGCTGTATATATAGCCCTCTAACAAACTTAGAGTCCTACTTGGTGTAGACTAAAAATAGCACTTACGCTTCACTAAAAATTCTACTTAACATATCTTAAATAAAAATATCTAAATTATATTTCATATTGGGTTAGGACTATTATTGACTCAAACTAATAAATAAACCCTAATTTTGATGAATACATAATCTAAATTATCTAAAATAGTAAATAAAAAAATTATAAGAATCAATCTCAGTTTTCCAACGGATAATTATTTGCTAGATTTGGATGAATATCTTAAAAGATAAAGCCTTCAGATTGTAGCTATATGAATTCTGACGGATCCTAATTGGAGTTAGAATTCAACTTGGACTGAATATCTAATTTTACTATAAAAAAGATGTGGTTACCCATATTAGACTCCTCCACTTGTAAAAGACTATCTTTAAGTCAAAACTTGAACTCTTTGTTATTACAGTTATATTCTCTTCAAACATTGTTTAACATAGAATTTGATTATGTAAACCAATAAGATTTCTTCGAGTAACGTCTTAATACTTTGATCTCCTATTTTTCTTCAGCACAACCACTTGAACTTTTACAGGGTTTCTTTCAACTTTATTTGAAATAAAATTTTTATATACATCAACTTATGATTTATTTTCATGGAATGAAAGTATTCTTTACAAGTTTGCTGATAATTACTATAATAATCTCAATATGTCATTGCAAATTTTGAATCTTGCATAGTGATAACTCTTATAGAAATTTCCTCCAGTTGTTCAAGAGAGTTGTTTTTGATGAATTCAAAGAATTAATCTTGAGTAGCACAGTTAATATTCTTATAAGCAGAAAACTCTTCTTTATAGTCTTTAAGACTGTCAACTAATTCATATAAATTTCCATTGATAGTCTTTTGAAAATTTTCTGTAACATCCAAAGTTACTTTTATATGATCTTCTAACTTATCAAAGAAAGAATCTTTGTGGACTTTAATAAATTCTTCACTAGTTTGTTTGTCTTCCCCATGATCCACAACCTCTTCTTCAACTTGATAATTCAATACTAGAGAGAAGTTACTAAGATATGAAATTAATATCTCATGGTTATCTCCAGTGATTTTAATTCCAGAAGCCCTTGGATAAGAGATCTGTCTTACTTGATTTTGATCGTCTTTTGAGAATTTTATGTTGAATAGTCTAAGTATCTTTGGCTATGAGCGAATTTTTGGTTTGCCTTCATATATTCTTTGAATTTGAATTTGCTCCCACCAAGATGAAGCATAACCATCAAGTTTATATTCAATAATTTTCACCTTCTTCTCTTCAAAAATCTCCGTAAGCTAAAAGAATTTATCATCTTTATTCATCCAAATAAACAAATTCTCATAACCATGAAAGTATGGAATATTCACCTCACCAAGATTTTGGTTTTCCTGAGTAGCTTCGTATGTTGATCTCCAAGACATTAGGCCGTAAGCCTCTTCAATGATCAATTGATGAATTTGGTTCTTAGTTTCAATTTGTTTCAAAGCTTCATACTTCTTAGTAATAGAAGTAAGAAAATTTTATTTGATTAAATCTCGAATTTGATAATATCCTAAATCATCGTCTATGGAGTTATCGCCATCAACTACAATTAATAGAGTTGAGCTTAGGAATAGCGTCATTTTAATACCACTTGATGCAATGGAAGAAACATGAGAGATAGAGAGAAGATCACTGTCTTTTCATAATAATAGATCTTTGAATCCATAAGAAAGATAGAAAGAAACAAACCCAAAACAAGAGAATATTATTAATAGAAAAATTTTCTCTTTGTTACATCCTTAGGCTATATATATAGCACTCTGATAAACTTAAAGTCCTATTTGGTGTAAACTAAAAATAGGACTTACATTTTATTAAGAATTCTACTTAACATATCTTAAATAAAATATCTAAATCTTATTTCTTATTAGGATAAGATTATTATTGACTCGGACTGATAAATAAACCTTAATCTTGACCAATACAAAATCAGAATTATCCAAAATAGTAAATAAGAAAATTGTAGAAATCGATCTCAGCTTTTCAATGGATGGTTATTTGCTAAATTTGGATGAATATCTTAGGAGAAATAACTTTTGAATCGTACCTGTACGAATTCTGACGAATCTTAATTGAAGTTGAAATTCAACTTGAACTGAATTTCTAATTTTACTGTAAAAAGAATGTAGTTGTTCTACATCACTTAAACTATTAAAGATAGCTCAAACTCCCTATTCTCCTTTTATATTTCTGTTTGACTCAATTTTGACTGAAAATTAAATTTAATCAAAATTTAGTCAAAATATAAAATTGAATGTCTCTGGATTGTAATCAAAATGTGTGACTTAATTAGATCAAAATTATGATCAAATTCGACCAAAAATTGAGTTTGATTTAGATTTAAATTATTAAAAAAAAGGGCTTAAATCAAGGCAAGCCGATTGTGCAAATATTTAGACCAAAATTAAGTACAAAATTCATCAAATATCTAGAGAAGAATGAAAATTGTGAAATCTTACAAATAGGTCCCTAACAAAAAGATATTTTTACAAATAAATTTCTAAAATGAAAATTTTATGAAAAAATCCTTGAGAATCATGTAATTTTAAATTAACCCCTTGTAAAATTTAGGATTTATGAATAAATTGCTCAAAATTTTATATTCACAAATAAACTCCTAAAATTTTTAATTTTTGCAAATAAGGCCTTAAAAGTTTTTTTACAAATAAATTCAAATTTCACATGAAAAAGACCTTAAAAATTTCAAAATTTCATAAATAGACTCTTTTTTGCAAAAAATCCTAGAATTGATGAAATTATATTTTGGTTCAAATTTTCTGAAAAAAATTTATAAATAACCTTCTAAAAATTCAACATTCAAAAATAATACATATTTTGAATCATCGTCAAAAACAAATCCCAAATTAATAAATTACATGCCATTCAAAAAAATAAAAAATATAATTCATCACAAATCACAGTCATTCCAAAGCAACTCAATCATAAAATTTTAGAAATACAATCAAACACAATTTCGTTACAAATTGAAATCCAACATTATTTTAAATTAAACTAACTAAAAATTTAATTTTAATCTTTTTCAAGGCCTATAAAAAAAATCAAAAACCTGCACAAAGTAGAGGAGAGGAAGAAACAAAAACAACAGAGATCAAAAGATGAAGAGCGGAAAGAAATAAAAAAGAAACGAGGAAGACAACCATGTAAGTATAAACCCCATTTCGTTCTTTTTTGCGTGTGTATCCTGCTGCTCCCCTTTCGCCTATTCCTGCAAAGTGCCTATACCTGATGCTGCGACCGTGCTCTGCTGCCACACTCGCTTCGACCGCCCTACACCGAAGTCTGCGCCATACTACTGGACCCGAACTCCTGCACGTTCAGACATCAAAGCCGCGAGCTCGGCCCACAGAGAGCTCCCCATTTCGATCTCCCATGGCCGTGAAATGACTAATCTGTGACCCTTCAACCCCTCGTTGATGATATCCTAAACCTTGTCATGCTCGGCCTGGCACCATCTGCACCCACGCAGCCTGAGCTTCGCTGCCCATCTCTTGCTATCAATCCGATCGTGGAACCCCCACCTCACTGCTTCAGCTCCACACACACCCGTAGCCGCATCGTCCCTGCTCCGACAAGCCGCCGGCTTGCTCTGCCTCTTGCAATCCGCTGTCAGAGAAGGCCGAATCCAGCCAAGATTGGCCGGATCCGGCCCCAAAATCGAAGGAGAAGGGAGAAGCCTCAGCTGCACAGAGCCACTCGCCCAGAGCCCGCGCCTCTGCCCATCACCACCACCGAAAAAGAGTGTCATACCTAGCCTGATCCCACGGAGAGATGCTCAAGTCTGCCTCTGTACACCACTGCAATTGAAGAAGAGGACAGGATCCGATCGCCATGAGATTGAGAAGGAGAGAAAGAAAAAAAGGAGCTTGGTGCTATGGTGAAAAGAGGATTGGCTTTGGGGAAGAAGACGAGGGAAATAAAAATAAAAGAGAAGGTTTTGTTGGCTGGTTGTAAAGAGGATGGTAGGTGTCACGCGGCCAAATTTTTATTTCGAAATGTTTGTTCATCTCACTCTGTCAAATTTATATAAATCTATAAAAATATAGAAGAGAAGAAAAGTACAATAATTTTATCAATTTTTTATTACTCACATAAAAGAAATATCACTTTAATGTAGATTAATATTATAAGTCTCTTTTTATATGTGTGTATCTTAGCTCAATAAATTCCTCTAGTCTATTTATAATACACATATTTGGCTGTGAGCCACCCATGAAGATCATGGAGAATATACTCTCACAATGTTCTCCCTGTATTTCATCTGTTGGAGATCATGGAGAATATTCTCCACAATGTTCTCCATGTAGTCCAGTTGTTTAATGTTCTCCATGCAATCCATTTGTTGGGATCATGGAGAACATGCTCCACAATATTCTCCTTACAGTTTTGTTGACTCCCTCTAGCTGCAGCCACTTGTCCCATGAGCCCTCAATTGCCTCTTTACTGGCCATATGTTCCTTGACAGATGCAACTTTGATTCTCTAGCCTGCAGCCTTCTGTTGTTAGCCTACAGTGCCAAGTGTCCAGGCTGTTCACACGCTCCTACAGCTCACTTTATCTAACTTGTCCTACTGCTCACTCTACAGGACTGTTTGGACTGTTTGGGTCTCTATCTGAACATGTCATGACTCCATCACTTACTGCTATATGTGCTGCCCACGCACACATATGTTGGAGGCAGTCCGTCGCCTCGCATGATCACGTGTTCTCTCGCATGATACTCCTCGTAGTGACACCGACCACCACAGTTGGTTGTTTTCTCATGTGTGTGCTGCTCGTGCACACATACGTTGGAAGCACTCCATTGCCTCCGAGATCATGAGGTCCGTTACATAATCTCATTGTGGTGGCACCTACCACTCACAACGAGTGTGACAAACCACCCCCATCAGGAGAGTCTGACGTCCTCGTCGGAGTAGAATCCATGTACTCCTTGATTTGTCTCTCAAACTACCATAGCGTAGAGTTCCCCTCCCACGTGGCATCGGCCTCGATGTCGCCTTTCCACATCATAAGAAAATCAGTTCTCGATTCTTCTTGCTTTGCCCCATAGTTCGGTGTGCAAGGATCTTCTCGACCTCCTTGTCAAACTATTTTCGAACTATTGGTGGAGCTCTCTTGGCTTGTTGTTTATCTCCAAGCAAGTCCCTATTGAAAGGTTTGAGAAAGCTAACATGGAATATTGGGTGTACCTTTAGCCTGTCGGGTAGCTTCAACCGATAAGCGACTTGCCCGACTTTCTTCATCACTTTGAAGATGCCAGCATACCTTGGTACCAACTCACGATGTACGGTCTTGCTGCTGATGTTCTTCCATATCTGTGGAGTAAGTTTCAGCAATTCCATGTCGCCAACCTGGAACTCTAATGAACGCCTTCGTTCATTCAGATGCCTCTTTATGTGTTTTGCTGACTTGCGCAAGCTATCCCGAGCTTGTTCTATCAGCTCCTTCTTCTCCTTGGCAAAGCAATAGGTAGCAGGGCACTTTTTTTGGTCTGTCGA
Organism: Trichopus zeylanicus subsp. travancoricus; assembly: GCA_005019695.1. Classification (NCBI taxonomy): domain Eukaryota; kingdom Viridiplantae; phylum Streptophyta; class Magnoliopsida; order Dioscoreales; family Dioscoreaceae; genus Trichopus; species Trichopus zeylanicus. Next base: position 1,561,176 of record RXID01014226.1, read on the forward strand.
TTGAGCTAACTTGAGAGGAGCGAAAGGCTGTTGTCCCATGACAAGCTCTGTATGATTCATTCTTGTAGCCGACAACCTATGGATGTTGTAACAAAATTGGGCTGTGTCCAAAAGCTCCAACCAATTCTGCTGGCTGGCCGTTACATAAAACCTTAAGTATTCCTCCACCAAGGGATTGATGCACTCTGTTTGGCCATCTGTTTATAGGTAATTAGCCGTAGAGAACTTCAACTCTGAACCCATCAAGTTGAAGAGTGCTGTCCAAAACCTACTCATGAATCAAGCATCTTGATCACTCACGATGTCTTTTGGGACACTGAAGTGCTTCACCACATGCTTGTAGAATAGCCCAGCTGCTTCCTTTGCTGGACATGCATGTGGTGTTGGTAAGAACACCGCATACTTCGAGAGTCGGTCGATGACGACTAGCATTGAGCTCATCCCATCCACTTTGTGAAAGCCCGAGATAAAGTCCATGTAAATGGACTACCATGACTTCTCCTGAATAGGCAAGGGTTGCAGCAGCCCTGTCTCCTTCTTTCTCTCCATTTTGTCAAGCTAGCACACAAGACAAGTCTTGACGTACATTTCGACGTCTTCTCCCATTTTTGGCCAATAGTATGACCTGGACAAGAGTGTCATCATCCTTTGCCCTCCAGGATGTCCTGCCCATTGAGGATCGTAAGTCTCTCATAATAGCTCACGCCTCAGCCCTCCCGCCTTCGAGATGTACAACCTGTTACCTCTAGCATACAGCAAGTTATCTTCAAGCCAATATCGCTTAATTACCCCTTCACGTACCTCTCCCCTGAGTTGGACATATGCTGGGTCTGCGTCAGCTTGATTTTTAACCCTCTCCAGCAAGGTTGACTGCATTGTCAATAGTGCAGCTACATAGCATTGCACCTCCCTTTAGCTCAATGCATCCATCACTTGGTTCTGTCGCTCCTGATAGAACTCACATTTCTCTTCCTCTATGAAGAGCTTATATTCTCTAAGCCAAGAGAACACTTTGTTTAGCGCTCGATAGTTCCTGCACATCCGAAGTGAATCATCTTGTTTTCGTTAAAACAACACCGGAGCGCCATATGGGGCCTTTGCCGATTGGATCAATCCTGCATCCAACAGTCCATTGAGCTGTTTCCTCAACTCCAAAAGCTTTGTATTAGCCAATTGATAAGGGGCTTGAGTAGGAGGTGTAGCACATGGCTCCAGCTCAATCTTGTGGTCAATTGCGCTCCGAGGGGGAAGTTCATTAGGCAGTTTTGGTGGCATCATGTCCGCGTAATCCACCAAGATAGTTGCAACATCATCAGGTACCTCCATGACCTGATCCGATTGTATCTTGATTAGTGCTACAACATAGGTGGTCTCGCCCCTATTGAGACCCGCTTTCAGCTGTTGAGGAGATTGCATACTCGCTGCTGCAGTTTTTCCTCCATACATTGCCTGTACAAAGCATGGTAATTCCTCCACAAAAATCAGCATACCTGATAAGTGAGGCATCAAGCTAGTCTTAGCTTGGATGAAAAAGTCTATCCCCAAGATAAACTCAAACTCATCAAGCATTGAAACTGTCTCACTGATCTCTTCCTCTTAAGCTCCAACTTTGAGGGTTGCGCTAGCCATTTCATGAATCAGAGTTGGCCCAGAGTTTACCACCTTCACTTTCCATGAACTTGGTTGCACCTGCAAACCAAATTCACTTACCAATTTATGAGAGAAGAAGTTGTTGGTTTCCCCTATGTCCAACATAGCCAAAACAGGCCTCCCATTTAATAGCACCGATGCATAGATCAACCCTTTGCAAGGCAGTTGCCCTTCTGCCATCATTGAGTTGAGTAGCTACAATGGATTCATGCATGGTGTTGCCACCACACCACATTGTTCCTCCTCAAATTTACTGAGAGTTAGAGCAGTTAGCTTTTCCCTCCTTGGACATTCCCTTGCCTAATGAGCACCATTGCATATAAAACAGCCCTACTCTCTGTTGGTGGGCTGCAGCTTGGACTTCCTCGGTTTCACAACCTTCTTGCCCTTACCCTCGGGCTTCTTGCCATCCTTGTCTACATGCCCCATCTTCCTTCCATCCGTGGCCTTCTTGGTGGTTGTGGCCAACTTGAAATCCACTAAGTCTTCCACAGAAGCAATAACTGAAGGAAGATCCCTTGCTCCTTGCCGTCGAAGTTCAGCTTGAGCCCATGGCTGCAGGCCAAAAAGAAATTTAAACAACTTGTCCTCCTCAGACATGTTGGTGATGTTGAGCATAAGGGAGCTAAAATTCCTGCACATACTCCCTTATAGTCCCCGAATGTCACAGCTTCTTCAGGGATTCTCGTGCAACTCATCCTATGTTGCATGAAAGGAACTACTCCTTTAGTTCCTTTTTGAGGATTTTCCAATCCTCCAGCTGAGCTCTCTCAGCTTGAGCATTCTCCAATGCTTTGGTACGCCACCATAACTCGGCATCTCCACTCAAGTACATGCTGGTGATGGTGACTTTCTCCCATTCTAAAATGTGAGCAACCTTGAAGTACTGCTCCATATCCCACAAGAAGTTCTCTAACTCCTTTGCATTCCGGCAACTATTAAAGGAATGGGGTTCCAGGACTCTTACCTTTGAAGGAGCTCCACCTTCAATAGTGGAGTTTGCCACCACTCTCTTTACCACCATTAAGTCCTATTCCAAGGACTTCATACTTGATCTCATGGAGTCCATGATTGCAGCATACCTTTCCTCCACACTTTTCACCTCACTTGCAACGGCCTCCTTGAGAGCATCATTTTTCCTCTCTTGCCAAGCCAATTGCACCTATAAGTTGCCCGCATCTTCGGTTGGAGGATTTCCTAGCATCTCCTGGATGCGAATCAACCGATCCCAAAGCTCCACTTGGGTCACCATGGCTTTTGTTGATCTTGGTTTCAGCTGAACCTAATTTCCACCAAACCGGACTCTAATACCACTTGTCACATGACCAAACTTCTACCATGAAATTTTATCCGTGATGTCGCCAAGGTTCACCCGCCTCAATCCGCCAAACTTGCACAAGCCCACAAGAGTATAGAGGAGAAGAGAAGTTCAACCACCTTACCAACATTTTATTGCTCACATAAAAGGAATACAACTCTAATACGGAGTGATACTACAAGTCTCTCTCTATGTGTGTGTATCTCAGCTCAATAGACCCCCTAGTCTATTTATAATACACATATTTGACTGTGAGTCATCCATGGAAATCATGGAGAATATGCTCTCACAATGTTCTCCCTGCAATCCACCTGTTAGAGATCATGGAGAACATTCTCCATAATATTCTCCCTGCAGTCCATCTGTTGGAGGTCATAGAGAACATTCTCCATAATGCTCTCCCTGCAGTCCACCGGTTGGAATCATGGAGAACATACTCCACAATGTTCTCCTTGTAGTTTTGTTGACTCCCTCTAGCTGCAGTCACCTATCCCATGAGCCCTCAATTGCCTCTTTGCTGGCCACATGTCCCTTGATAGGTGAAGCTCTAATTCTCCAGCCTGCAGTCATGTGTTTTCAGCCTACAGCGCCAAGTGTCCAGGCTGTTCACACGCTCTTGCAAGCCTGTCCCGCTGCTCACTTTGCAGGACTATTTGGGTTGTTCAGGTCTGCATACGAACATGTCATGACTCCATCACTTGCTGCTATGTGTGCTGCCCATGCACACATATGTTGGAGGCAGTCTGTTGCCTCGCATGATCACGTGCTCCCTCACATGATACTCCTCATAATGGCACCAATCACCACAGATGATTATTTCCTCATATGTGTGCTGTCCATGCACACATATGTTTAAGGCACTCCATTGCCTCCGAGATCATAAGGTCCATTACATGATCTCATTGTGGTGACACCTATCACTCACAATGGGTGTGACAGTAGGCGTAAACGAGGGAGAAAAAACCAAAAAAAAAATGTTGGTGGAGGGAGCTCGTAGCAATTCCAAAAAAAGAAGAAATGAACGAAGATTGTAAAAAAAGGAGTGTGATTTCATTGCCAACTAGGAGGAAAAAAAATCAAAAGAAGAAAAAAAATAAAAAAATACGATGATACTCAAGGAAGAAAGGAAAAAGAACTTTGTTTTCAATTTTTGTGTCATCAATACTATGGTTACATATAATTTTTTGTGTATCAATGAACTTCATCAATATTGAGGTTATTTGCAGTTCCTGATGCATTGACAAACTCCACCAACATGTGTTCACCCATAGTCCTTTGATATGTCAATGGATTTTACTAACACCATAACCATTAGCAGCCCCCATCGAAGATGGCAAATTTTTAACACTACTATGACCACTTATAGCCACTCGAGGAGAGCAAATCCTTATCACACTAAGTCAACTTTCACGATCGCATCCAAGCTAGACTTTGAGCTCACACTTAGCCAGTCTTCAGGTTCATACTAAGCCAACATTCGAGTTCGCATTTAACCAATCTTCAAGTTTGCACCTCTGCTAGCCTTTGGGTTTACACTAAACCAGTCTTCAGCCTCACACTCAGTTAATCTTCGAGCTCGCATCCAAGCCAACCTTCAGGCTTGTGCCTTAGCTAGCATTCAAGCACGCATTCTGCTAGCCTTCAAGCTTGTATCCAAGCCAACTTTTAGGCTCACACTCAATTAGCCTTCAAGCTCATCTAATCAGCCTTCTGGCTCACATCTAACTAGCTTTTCGGCTCACATCCAAACCAACTTTCAAGCTCACACTCAGCTAGCCTTTAGGTTTGCATTTAGCCAACATTCAGGCTTGCACTTCAGCCAGTTTATGGGCCTTCAAGCTTGCATCCAAGCCAGCCTTTAGGCTTACACTCATCTAGCCTTCGGGCTCACACTTAATCAACCTTCAGGCTCGCATCGTAGCCAAACTTTAAGTTTGCACTTAGCCAGCCTTCAAGCTCACACTCTGCCAACTTTTAAGCTCGTATCCAAGCTAGCCTTCAAGCTTACACTTAGTCAGCCTTCAGACTCACATCCAAGACAACCTTCAGGTTTGCATTCAAGCTAACCTTCAATCTCACACTTTGCTAGTATTCGCAGTTGCACTTAGCCAACCTTTGGGCAGCATCCAAACTAGCCTTCAGGCTTATACCTGAGCTAGCCTTCGGGCTCACACTCTGTCAGCCTTCAGCCTTACATTCAAACTAGTCTTCAAGCTTACATCCAAGTCAATCTCCAAGTTTGCATCCAAGCCAACTTGCGGGCTTGCACTCAGCCAGCTTTTGGGCTTGCATCTCAGCCAGTCTTTGAGCTTATACTTAGCTAGCCTTTAGATTCACACCTTAACCAACATTCTGGCTCATATCCAGCCAGCCTTTGGACTCATACTCAACCAGCCTTTGGATTTATCCTTAACTAGTCTTCGGGCTCATACTTCAGCCAGCCTTCTGACTCGCACCCAATTAGTCCTCAGGCTTGCACCTCTAAACCAGCTTTCGAACTCACAAATTAAGCTAGTCCTCAGATTCGCACATTTAAGGTCGGATCATAAGTCCACCTAAATTATCATAAATAGTCAATGTCCCTCAAATCAAACTGCTTAACATAAAATAACTCAATCATATTGAAATTGAACTCAGTCAAAATAAATAGACAAAGACAAGTTGACTCAAATGGATTTAAATTGATTAAATAAATAGACTAAAATTCAAATCAAACTAGACTCTAAAAATCAAATTAAGTTAACCTAAACTAAATAAACTCAAACTTAACCCTAATCAGACTCTAGATGGGTTAATTTAAAATCAAGTTGAATTCAAATCAAATCCAATTTGAATTGAACTAAGCTCAAATCAAACTTTAATAAGGTTAAAACTAAAAGGGCAACTTCAAAGTCAAGCCAAAACCAATTCAGACTGAGCCTGAACTAAAACCAAGTTAAACTAAGTTAACTTGAACTTGAACCAAAGTCCATCAAAATGCAAACCAAAACTTGATAGAAGTTCAATACAAGGTTAAACTCAACCTAAACAAAGTAAAATCAAACTCAAATCAAACCTAAGCCTTGAATATTAAACTAAGTCAAATTAGGATCAAATCAAAATTAGCACTACTCCAATTAGAGTCAATGATCAGTACCTAACAAATGTTCTTCTGAAGATTAATGCTAAGCTTGGTAGATTGAATCATTACTGAACATTCAATGACTTTGATAATTCATATAGTTCCCATAGTCATGTTATAAAGCATCAGTGCAAACTTAATCACCAAGGGTCTGGAACACATCACTATCTTCCAAAAAGAAGTTAGTGAATCATAATTCAATCAAGTTTTAATACCAAGTTGAATCAATTTTAGACTCAAATTGATTATGAATCGAGCTCAGACCCAAACTATATTAGTTCCAGCAGAATTAAATAGAGTTAAACTGAGTCTCACTAGGTGTATTGAACCTTCGATAATACTTCGAGGTTATGAACAAATGGTGATATTACCATTCTAACTTGAACCAAAATTAGTCAAATGGAACAAAATAAAGTCAAACTGAGTCTTACTAGGTGTTTAAAAGATTATATTTATTTGCGTAATTACATATTATAAGGAATATTATCAAAATTTTATGTGGTTTGGACTAATTCCTAATTTTATAAATTTTAGAAATTTTTTTGTCAAAAAATACTGAGGATTTGTTTGTGAAATAATAAAATATGGACCAATTTGTAAATAACAATCTTTGAGGGACTTTTTTTTATATTTGTAAATATTAATTTTAAAAATTAATATTTTATGGAGGGTTTATTCGCAACAAAATTTAAAAATTTATTTACAAATATAAAGTTTTGAAGAATTTATATTTTGCAAAGATTAATTTATAATTATTAATATTTGAGAGGCCTTTCTTTAATTCTAGATAATGTATGGGCCCATTTATAATTTAAAGGTTTTTATAAAGCTTTTGATAAAAATTTTAATCTAGGATTTATTTATAAGAAAATTTCGACTAGTTACTTATTTGCAAAAATTTATTTGGCCATATACCTATTTGTAAATATTTATTTTTCATTTTGATCAAAATTTTTAATGAATTAGGGCCTAATTTTAACTAAAATTTTAGCCAACTTAGTCTACTTGGGCTAGATTTAATTAAGTCTAAATTTCATAATAGCTCAATTTGTAGTCAAATTTGATTAAAATTCAAGTCCTATCAAGATTTATATTTGTATCATAATTTAATGGCATTCAAAATTTGATCTTAACCAAAGTTAGTTTGACTAAAAATCACCCAAATAAAAATAACGCATCCTGCGATGATTTAATACTTAAAAATAGAAAGTCTATGAGATCTCTACTTGACTAAAAATAATTTGTTCTTAAGTTATCTTACCAACGATTATAATTTGATAAAACAATAAAAAATAAAAAAAGTCACAAGATAAGCAAAAATTATAAAATTATTGTCCTGTAAAATTAAATTAAATGTGAAAATGTTACCAAGAATAAAATAAGTCCTAACATAATCACTATTATATCATTCTCTTTGGAATTTTTTTTTTATGTTGATGTGTTGCATTAGTCTAATTGTGTTGTTGAAGGGTTCACGATGCATGTTTGTGCTTTTGAGATTGATATGCTCAACATACAAAACACATGATGTCTTTAGGATGATTGTGAGGTTCCTCTTCAATGAGTGTGAAATGTACTCATCTTGATGGCTTACAAAATAATAAAAAAAATTTATGAGATTCTCGAATATAGAATCAAATTCAAATTAATAAAAAAAATATTAAGATAAATTGGTGGGAGAACACAAAAATACCTAATAATTCATCTCAGCAAGGGGGGATTAATGAGCCTCTTCTAATCTTTTTTAAAATTATCTAAATGTTAGATGAACTATATGCGATGACTTTTTAAAATTTTTTGCTCAGAAATTCTAACCTAATTTTTTAGAAAATAATAGAAAAATATAGGATGATGATCATATGATGAAGAGAAAAAAATGAGAAAAAGAAGAATTTGGTGACACTCATGCAAACACCACTTTCTTAAAATCTTACTAGAAATCACAAAAAAATTTCAGAAATTCCAATTGCGAGTTAACAAAACGTCGTGAGAAAATTTTCTGAATTTTCATTTGAGACTTAAGAAAATATGTCGCTAAAACTCTTTGAAAATAAAAAAATTTAGAAAAACTGTCGGTTAATTCTGGATGCTCAAAATTATTGAGAACACTGGGTATATATAAGCAAGGGGATGGGAGCACCAGAACATTGTCTTCTGTCGAAAGCAGACGCTATGAAGACTAGTATTTGTACCTAGAACAAACATCAACCAGTTGGCCTTCTACTGGGACGGATGGTTTTTGGCGCCCTCTACAGACATTAGGTCCATCATGCTGACTCAAGGCATGTGGGGTTCGTTCTCAAAAGCAAAAGTTGGTTTGTAAAAAAGGAAATTTTGGAAATTTTTGTCAACAGGTTTAGAAATCTATTGAAATTATATTTTGATCAAAAGTAAAATGGATGGTCAAAATTCTCTGAGATCTGTGAATCATTTTTTTTATGATTCTGTAAATAAGCTACTGAATTACAAAAAATTATAAAAAGGTGTATAAGACTTTCAAATTTAGGAAAAAAATAAAACAATTTTTAGTGAACAACCACTTGCTTTAATGTGAGTTTATAAAAAAATTACTTATATTATCATTATTAGTAAAAAATTATTTGCCTTAATTATTAGACAACAAGTCTGGTAAAACTGAATTTTGAATTTTCAGTTTCATAAAATCAAATAATCGATTTTTCATAAAAATTAAAATAAGATAACTTATTTTTTATATTATTTTAATAATTATTTATATTAAAATCAAATGAGAATAATTTAAACATTTTATATTAATTTTAATTAATAAAATTAAATTTAAATAAAATATTTTTTTTAAAGCATAAATGCTTTTTGAAAAACTAGCATTTTGCAAATGAATTCCTACAAAAGGCATTTTATGCATAAGTCCTTGAAAATCTAGCTTTTATAATTTAAGTCTATAAACTTTCCCTCTAAATAAATTGAACATGCTGAAACTCATAAAAGATTCTGATTTTAAAAATTAAACCTTGAAAATCTTGAAATTATTCTGATATTTCTAATTACGAAATACTAAAATTGGTGAATTAGTGTTGAATTCATTCAATTCCCCCAATTTCAATTTTCCAATTCCAAATCTTATCAAACCTACTTTAGAAAAAATTACCAATAGTCCCCTTAAAAATATCAAGTTTATCAATAACCACATCTAACTTTAAAATTACCATTAATTCTTCTATTTTTGCATAAAATATTGGTCTAGATACAAATGAAACTAACATATATGTAGTTTCTTTCGTTATAAGCAATATTTGTCATATTGTTATAATTCTATTTACATTATTTTTTATATTTATTTTATCTTATAATTATTTATATTATTACTTTTCTCATATAAGAAGAAATTATTGAAAATTTTAAAAGTTAGAATCGTCTAATAAACTTAAATTTTTTTCAGAAATTGTTGGTAATTTTTCCGAAATTTTAATACTAATATCTTTTCGCGAACGCGACTTGGGTAGTGAGCTCGACCAAAATAAATTTTGACTGCCGAAAGGAAAAGACCACATCTCTCACAAGTTCTCTTTTGAATGTCTTTAATTTTTTTCATATAAAATCTCATCCAAATATCTATTTTAGAAGGGGGCTATATGCAAAATATTAAAAAAAATTGAAAGAGAGTTTTGTGGAACATGTATTAGCCCATCAAAATCTACTTTGGCCGGGCTTGCGACCCTTGTCGGGCTTTCCTTTTCACTAAATTTAAGTCAGACAGAATTAACAAATTAGCAATCTTCACTTACAAGCCTCAAATAATTTTAAAATTTGTATTTTGAAATTGCAAAAAAGACGTTATAAAACTTATATTATTTGAATTAATTTTCTTCGACCCAGTATTTAGAATGCAAATCAAAATTTGTCATGATTTAATGTTTAGTTCCGAAATAGGGGACTGTAATATAAATTATTAATTTACGGGAAAAAAAATTATAATAGAGTTATTTTTTATTTTTTGAGGGGTTGATGTTGAAATAAAAAAAATTAATATTTTTTTTTCTAATTTAAAGCAAACTCTAAGAATGGCTGCGAGTGATGCGGGTCTGCAATTTTGAAATCAGGAGGTAAAAACAAAGTGGCGGATAACAGATCAAAATCATGGGGGAGAGGTCAACAACCAACAGCTACCCGATCGCTGCCAGCTCCATACAACAGCCGAGCACGTTTTCCATGCGCTATTTGTTGCATAAAAGCCCCTGAAAATTTTCAATATTGTGTCCATTTACTCATACCTTTCATGATTATACATAAGCCCTTATATTATCTGAATTTTTAGACCAAGTCCACATGGCCCGTTTGGGGTGGGACAAAGTAAAAGATAATCATGACCAGCAATTAATAATCACTGGTATAGAGAATTGAAAATTTTGTACTGAGTAAGATATCAACAAGGATTGTTGCACAAAAGAAGTTGTTACAATTAAATAAACTAATCACTACGGTTAATGCTAGTTAACAAACGAAAGGGGTAGTTTTGCAATGAAAATACTTAACTAGGTATCTGTTTGTAAATACTGATAATACATAGAGTCATCTGAGAATGCGTCAAAAAATGTAGGGGTGTTATGTAAAAATCGCTTAAAGTTTTGAAGATTCAACGAATCAACGTGGTAATCTCTTCCGTCAACGATAGTCGCTCAGAAAATTGACCCACCTTGAGCCGCGGGCGAAGCAAATCAGAGCCATCGGATGCTCCTCCGTCTTGAAATCCGACAGATGCAGCCGTACGACGGCAGGGGTACGGGAACCCGATCTCGAGGCCGTTCGATCGGACGGTCCGCTGCGTTGATGTACATCGCTGTCAGTGACCGGAGGGATTTGTGCTTTTTACACTTAACCCGCTCCAAAAGAAAATAATCATATAGAATAGCGGAAGTTTATATATCATTCTATTTTCAAAATTTTCATTATAATTTTCATATTTTTTTATTTTTTAAAAGAAACTATCAATATATGCCATTCAATCATTGCCTAACAAAACATATTTATATATATATATATATATATATATAATACACAAGAAGATTAGGGACTAATATGTTCGACTCAAAAGAATCGTGAGCTAATACGTATCAATCCTACTTTTAACAAAAAAGGAAAATCTTTTCTCTGTAGATAGAAAAACCAAAAAGATAAACATCCAATTTTGGGGGTGATTTCCGAAAAATCTCCGTTGGACCGGAAGTGAATCGCCTTCTACTACCAGCGCCGGACACGTGGCCAGCAACGGTTGGATTCGGGGTGTCGCGCTTTTCGTTTCGCTATAAAAGCCTTCCCAGTGCCGCCGAAGAAGAACCGATGTTTGGATATCTTCGTCGAGACGCGTCCTCTTTTTGCTTCCAGAGAAGAAAGAAGAGACGACTTTCATCAAATTAGGATTCGCGTTAGGCCTCGGGTTCTTCGCTTCTTTGAGCAGAGCTTCTGATCTCAGTTGGCAGCTGTAGGTTTTCTCCGATTTCTTTGCCGTTTTTTGAAGTGGTTGATTTCGATGAAATAGTTGGTTTCAGGAAGAAAATGTAGGTGTTTTGGATGATTTATGAGTTTATTGAGCTGAAAGGAGGAAGTTTTCAATAATTTTTCCTCATTCCTTTACCGATTTTCAAGTTGTTGCCTTCTGCTTCTTGGCGAAATGTTGTTCGATGATTCTATGAATAAAGGCGGGTTTTTGGGGTTGATTTGTGAGTTCATTGAATTGAAAGGACGGAGCTTTCTTTTTTTCTGGGCTGGAATGTGAGTTGTGGGCACGAGGAGATAGAGCGGATAAAGCGCTTGGGAGCGAATAAAGTGGCGGATGACTCTTTTCAGCAGGGAAGGGAATCGATGGGAACGCATGGAAGTAGTACTGGTCCAGCGCTGGAGCTTGATGAGAAGTTGTTGCTTAATCCGAAGATGCTTTTTATTGGGTCGAAGATTGGGGAAGGAGCTCATGGGAAAGTTTATGAAGGAAAGTAAGTTCTTGATTTAATTTCTTCTTCTCAGTCTTTTATCTGAAACTAATGTTATAGATATAGGGGACATACGGCTTCGTGCTCATTGATCTATTGACTCGATTATCGTGATTAATCTTTTGGTCGATTGTTATTAATGATGACTGCCACACAGGTTCTTATTTATCAATACAAAATACTCCAGCTTGATTAAATTTTAAACTCTAACATTGGCACATACTACAAGTTTCCTTTATTTTTTTGAGCTGTCACGTCCTGAAGTAGCCCTCGGGGTTTGCCTTTTTCTTATTAATTTGGATATGTCTTTTAGCTTTGGCCCACAAGAAAAGATCACACCTTCTCTCTCAGGTATGGTGAGCAAATTGTGGCAATAAAAGTTCTGAATGGTGGCAGTACTCCTGAAGAGAAAGCAACACTTGAAAGCCGCTTCATCCGCGAAGTGAATATGATGTCGAGAGTGAGACATGAGAACCTTGTCGAGGTGTGTGCTAGCTTGATGTTGTGCATTTTGATTTAGTTTGTAAGGATGTAGCTGAATGGGATTGGTGATATTCATTGTCCTATTCCTTAATTTTTCGTTAACGATTGCATTTTCAAGTTTAGACCTGTTTTTTGCTTCAGTTTTCTTGCTTTATTAATGAAAATCTTCTTTGATGCAGTTTGTAGGAGCATGCAAAGACCCATTCATGGTAATTGCCACTGAGCTACTACCAGGAATGTCTTTAAAAAAATATTTGAGTAGTATTCGTCCTAAACAACTTGATCTCCATGTGGCAACTAGCTATGCACTTGACATAGCTCGTGCAATGGACTGCCTACATGCTAATGGAATAATACACAGAGACTTGAAACCAGGTAAAGATCCATGCGCATGTTGCTATCATAGAACTACATGCCAATTCAGTTATGTGTTTCACTCTCTCTGTTTTGTGAGTACTATATGCTGAGTTTACTTTGTTAAAGTACATCCCTGTAAAGATTGATCTGTGTTTTATCATGTCCCTGTAGACATTTACCTCAAGTACCTTTCTGCATCATGGCTACGATGTTGATATGGAAGTTCATAAAATGGTGATAATAATTCAAACAAAAAAGAGATAATCTGGGAAATGATATTAGATGGTATGGACAAGTGGTTTGAAGTTGAAATGAAGAACCTTGAAGATTTGGTCCAACTGATGAATAAGGATAATGGGGTCTTTTTATCTACAGATTTATAGGTCAGGATGTGCATATAAGTTGAATTGAGTTATATAGATCCCCAACAGAAAGAAGTACAAGGTTCGGAATGGAACAGACTTTCCTGTCAAGTCTGGTGTTAGGATAGATGCAGATAGTAGAGGAGCAAAATTCTATTCCACCAGCTTTCATCGTTAAATATTGGGACTTTATGATTCCAGCAAATTTTTTCTTATGCAGAGTCATGTGTAGAATGAATCCAAAGATTTAATGTTATTCCATGGTTAGGACTAGTTTATCGCATATGGCAGGTTTCATAGCATTTTTAGGATCTCTGGACAATAATGTGCTTTCTAACTTGTATGACTTTTTAAGCTTATCAACACTATAGACTCTGGTCCTATTCAACTTTGATCAAAGAGTTTCTATTTTATGCCAGTTTTTTCTGAAACTTATATATATGTGTGTGTGTGTGTGTGTGTGTATCTATCCTTCAAGGTAAGATCCATTTCTTGGATTAGCTTGATTTGCATTGTGCTTGTTGAATAAATATCTTATGATGGTTTTCTTGGCCTTCTTTTCATGCTCACTTCTTTTGTATTTTATGTTTTGTATGATTTGAAACAATTTTGGAATATAGAGAAGAACGTGTTCTCCAATTTATTTAGTGGATGTTTGCTGGCATAAGCTGAATACAATGACCAAGAAAGTGCTTAATTAATCAAGTTAGGTTTTTATTTTACCTTCAGTTGGGTTTATTTATCTTCATGATTCAGATGCTTGTTGTGTGGTATCAAGTATGGTCAATTTATATTAGCTTATGAGTTCAGTACAATGATACAGATAATTTGCTTTTGACGGTGAACCAGAAAAATGTGAAGCTTGTTGATTTCGGACTTGCAAGAGAAGAAACAGTTACTGAAATGATGACAGCTGAAACAGGAACTTATCGTTGGATGGCTCCTGAGGTGAGACATTCCTAGGTATTCTTTAATTTTTGAAAATGTATATTTTCATTTTCTACTATATGTGAATGTTAGGTTTTTTGTTGTCAGGTAGATTCATGTAGGAAAGTATATTGTAGTCAGCTATTAGGTGAAATAGAATGAATACTCTGGGATATCAAGAAATGTAAATGGATTTTTTAAATCATATTACGATGCTGAATTTCTCCTTTGTTAATTTGTGTCATGCAGTGTTCAAACTTTTCTTGTGGCTGGACACTGAACTTGATGACCAGTTTATAGTAAAACCCCTTGTTTTCTTTCACTCCAAGGACATTCTACTCAAAAGTAGTGAGCTAACTTTTATCTGAATTTGCATATTGCAGTTCCCTATAGTCATCTTTTATTCTTACACAATTTATTAGTGACAGCCTCTAGCTACTTCTTATGATCTTCCACTTTTCATTTTGTCAGAAATTGCTTTTGGATTCATCTCCTTATTGTTTCGTTATTTGATGATACCTTGTGATCATTCTTGTCACACCTCCAGAATTTGCAAAACCAGGGACTTGTATTGTGGCTTTGCTGCTTACTTGATCTTCATCAATGTGCTCTCATTCCAAATTCTGACATGATCTTGCAGTTATACAGTACAGTAACACTGCGTCGTGGTGAAAAGAAGTATTACACTAACAAAGTTGATGTATATAGTTTTGGCATTGTCTTATGGGAGTTGTTGACCAACCGCATGCCTTTTGAAGGGATGTCCAACTTGCAGGCTGCCTATGCTGCTGCTTTTAAGGTGAAAATCCTCTCTTTTTCTCTGCAGATTGCTTTTTTCCCGTTCCTGATGCTGGAGAGTGCATGATTTGAAATCACCACTAGTATTGGAAAGCAAATGCTTTTTATTTGTGCTCCAAGGACCGGCAAATGTTTTCACGAAAAACTTACTTCCAGTTTTTGGAGAACTCACTTTGTTTCTTCCTTAACTTGGAAAAGTAGCAGTCAATATTTCCTTAGCTCTTTGTGGATTTCGGCATGCTATACTGTTACCTAGAAGACCAGTAGTTCCAAATTGTAGATTCCTTACCAGCCTACTTTTAGACAAAATTTTTGCTTTCTGGAATCAGCAACTACAATTTCTTCAGTTCTGATTCGATGTGTTTTTTTAGCTCTTATCCATTAATCAGAAGGTTATTGACCGAGGGGCCTATAATGGGAGTAGTGTTAGCAAATCCAACAAAACCAAAAATGAGAAAATGTACAGAAAGGTGATGTTCACATTATGAGATGGGACCGTAATTGCAAATGCCATCATATTTAAAAGGCCTCATAACCATCAGGATGCCTCTCTTTTTGTTAAACAACATGGGGATAAACTCTATCTCGCCTAAAGTTTCATTTTGCAAACTGCAAGCCATATGTTATTGCACAATGACATCTAGATAACTGGTGCAATATACAATATTTTTCTTAAGAAAACATTGACTTTCAAAATGAGATTCTTAAAGTTATCAGGGGACTTTTTGAACTAGATCTTATCTCATCTGTTGCACTTAGGTTAGAGCTGCAATGTTCAAGGGTTACCTAATTCTAGTAGAAGGAAAGACCTGTTAAGTCATTCTGCTTTCTAAGGGGTGAGAATCAGCCGCATAGACTCGTTTTGCCTTTGAGATGTGGTGCTACTTTCTGATAATGACTGTTTGTACAGATACCATTATCTTCATGATTATTATTTCATAGGAATTTCATGGATCAGGTGTCTAAAGTGTGTGGTGCTATGAAATTGATTTTTTTGTTAGTAAGGACTGGTGGTTCAACATAATTGATAGACTTGATAATTCGGATTCACAGGTTGGGTTTTATTCAGCTTAAATCTATAGCATTATACTAAACGAATCAATCCGAACTCGATTTGTTTATTAAATGAGTCAATTTTTTAAACCTAAATCTGATTTGATTTTTAAACGGGTAACTCGACTCAATTCGAATTGACCTATTTATTAAACAAGTTGGATTTAGATCATGGCCCAATTTAACCTAAATTTAATTTATTTAATTAAATGGGTCATAATTAGATCCAATGTAAATTGATCCAAGTGGTTTAAATCAACTCGAACTGATTTAAATTGATTCAAGTGGTCTAAATCAATTCGAATTGATTCCAATTGATCCAAGTCGATTTGACGTATTTAAATAGCATTAATAATTTTAACATATTTTAAATAATTAAAATAATAATATTATAAAAAACTAATTTTTTTTAAAAAATACTTAATTTATAAATAATAATTTTAAAAATTATAAAAAATATTATAAAATAAAATTTTAAATAATTTTAATTGTTTTAATTGATTAATATATTAACCTAATTCGACCTAATCCACTTATAATCCGACAAATAAATTGATCAGTTAAGTTTATAAACGGATTATATGGGTTGACTCGATTATGATTTGAATTTTTTTAAGTCATAATTGGACTAATCCAATTATGACTTAAACCTGGTTATAATAAGTTCAAACTCATCTAATTCGGATTGGGTTCAGATCAAGGAAATAAATCGGGTCATATATTGCCATGTTTGATAATTACCAAAACTGCATTGAGTATTGAAATGACATAACCTTAATACTTCTTGAAGGTCTTCACCTTGAAGATTGCATCACAGTGCATCATCTTCGATGTGAAATTATGTGGACATGTTAAGAACTTTGGTTATAGCTCAACAGTTTTCAAGGCCCTTAGGATCCATGATATTGCTGATTTACTTGGTCGTAGTAAATTGAGGGCAGTCAGGCTTAATTAAAAGTCCTTATTCAAACATTTCTCACTGCTGTGAAATGAGCATGGTGCCATAAAGTACTTTGCTTTCTAAAATACTCCCAACACTCTTAAAATCTAAACCATGGGAAATTTTTGTGTTCTTTTCATTCAGTTTTCATTTTAGCAAGCAATTGGAAGTATTAAAGATATCATATTCTAATGTACTGACTTGGATTATTCATTTGCACATAAAGCAAGTGAGGCCATCCATTCCTAAGGACACACCCCAGGAGCTCATGTTCATCCTGCAGTCGTGCTGGGTTGAGGACCCAAATATGAGGCCCAGTTTCAACCAGATCATCCGCATGCTCAACACATTCCTTTTCTCACTGCCCTCACCTTCACCAGAACCTGAACCTGCTTCAGTCGCACCAAGCAACAATATTAAAACCGCCATCACAACATCCTCATCAGCACGAAATGGCCGCAAACTGTCTTTCCTTCGCCAGCTCTTTGCATCAATAAGGACAGGCAAGTAGAACACGTGGCGAAGATCATCAACTTCCTCTGCTGTAAAACAGGAAGCTTATAGATAGACTGTTAACAAATATGATGAAAAAAAAAGGAAATATTACTACTGAAGATAGCCTGCAAATCTGATATCCTTCTCTAGCAACTTTTGCACGCGTAAAGCTTGTACCCTAATATAGTGCTTCAACCATGAACCAGATAGATGTGTGCTTAGGTCTCAGCGTTCAGTTCCTCGTGCATGGTACATAATCTTCTCTAACCTCAGTTTGTTGCTATAGTGCCCCTGCATCTGCTTGGTGCTTCAACCATTAAATTTGTAATTGTTGAAATCTCGGTAATCTGCAATAATGTGTGGAAAGCAATTTTATCATGTAACACTGATATCATCCTTGCATAAGCGTATTTTAACGTAAAATCATGATTGCAATGTCTTTGCAATAAGATCTTCTCGATAGGAACACTCAAAAGCCACTTATTATTTGTTGTGTTGCTTGGACTTGTTTTTTGATATATAGATTCTAAAGGATGAAAAAGAACATGAGATGTCTTCATATCCATATTTATAATCATGCTTATAAGAACATGTGTAACACGCATGGCATTGCTGATTATTTTTTTAATATAATTTAATATTTACACTATCAAATAAGAGGGTCAAAAAATTTTAATCTTTTCAAATTTTAACAAGTTGGCAAAAATAAAATTTGACAAGAAAATAAAACGAGGTGAGAGAATGTTATTCATATGTATTGGATATGGTCTAATATTAATAAGAATTTGTCACAATCGCAGTTTTGAAAAAATTTAAAATGTTTTCAGTAAGCAATCACTTATTTTACAATGAATTTGTGGGAAATTATCTATTTTATTACTATTAACAAAAAAATTCACTTGTCTTATATTATAAATATACAAAAAATTACATTAATTAAATTTTTTTATTTTTTTTTTATTTCACTAATTAAATTAATTTTAAAAATTTAAATTATTTTTATTTAGTTTTGTTTAAGACAATCGAGTTACAATCATTGAAAGTTTATTTGATAAAATTAAATTTTAATTTTTCAGTTTCATAATATCGAACAACTGGTCTTTCATAAAAAACTAAAATAACATAAATTATTTTTTATATTAATTTAATAGTTGTTTGAAATAAAATTAAATGGAAAAATTTTGGTTTTTTATATTAATTTTAGTGGGTAAAATTGAATTAAAATATAATATTTTTTGAATATTTTAATTGAGATAATTTTTTACAAATTTATAATATAAAGCGAGTAAGTTTTTACTAAAAATGATAAATAAGTGATCATCCGTAAATTCGTAATAAATCAGATAATAATTAATTAAAAATTCTAAATTTAGAATTAAAAAATTAAAAATGTTAGTAGCTTTCTCCCTTTTGCGAAGATCACATTGTGGTAATAATGCAATCAACAACTAGATCTCATATTGACCTTTTGAGAAGAAAATCAAGACTTCAACTCCTAATTCCAATACAAAGAAATAAAGATTTTTGGGTTTTTATTGCTTGTTTTATGTAATTTGACAAATATTGGGCATAAATGCAAAAATCCCAAATTTAAGCTTCCAATTTCCTACCTGTTTCCCGCCACCCTGAGCCGCCATGAAACCATCCCCCTCCTCCAGTTCATCTCGTCCCTCAAAACACATCCACCATGTCCAAGCCCTCCTCACCACAGCCGGAAGCCTCGCCACCGGCGACCTCCTTCTCCTCTCCTATATCGTCTCGCTCTCCGCCCTCGCCTCCTGGGGCAGCCTCCCCCATGCCCGTGCCCTCCTCTTGGCCTCCCCTCCCAATTCCACTTTCCTCTTCAATCCCCTCGTCCGCGCGTTCTCCGCCTCCATCTTCCCGGTCGACTCCCTTTTCCTCTTCAATTTCATGTGCTCCTCCGGCCTCCGCCCTGATTACCTTACGTTTCCTTTCGTCCTCAGGGCCTTCGGTCAGGTCCCAGCCTTCGATAATGACCTTGGTTTGGAGCCTGCCCAAGGGCGGTGAGGTCCACTTTATGATTTTGCAGCTTGGTTTGGTTCTGGTGTTTTTGTGCAGAATTGGATGATGTTTATGCCTACTGCAAGCATGTTGATCTTGCACAAAGAGTGTTTGTGAAATGCCTCTGAAAACTCCAGTCTCGTGGAACACACTGATCGCTGTGTATGATAGATGTGGTGACTCCAAGGCGACGGATCGGCTGCTACAACTCATGCCAGAAAAGAATGTGTCTTCTTGGAATAGTCTGATTACTAGATATCTTAGGATAGTTGATTTTGTGGCTTGAAACAACAGAGCTGACGACTGTGTCAGTCTTTGGAGCTTGCGTAGAGACAGGGAATTGGAGACAGGGGTTCTCAAGTACTTGAAGCTATAAGAGGTTAAGATTGATGGATTTGAGGGCCATGCACTGACGGACATGTATGCGAAATGGGCCAACCTGAAACTGGCTTGGCTGATGTTTGATGAAATTGGTATCAAGCACGTGACCTGCTGGAACTCGATGATTGTGAATTTGGCTGTTCTTGGTCACTGTGAAGAAGTTCCCTAGCTGTTCTCTTGCATGGAGAAGGGTCCACACTGTGCTGCTAGGCCCAACAGTGACATTTCTTGGAGTCTTGATTACTTGCAGACACAAGGGATTACTTAGAGAAGGGAAGGAGCTTTTTCATAGAATAGTTAGAGCATATGGAGTCGAGCCTGATATAAAGCACTATGGGTGCATGGTGAACCTGCTGAGCAGGGGTGGTCTTCTCCGAGAAGCTTAAAGGACAATTAAAGAGATGCCAGTCAGAGCAAATTCTGGGATGCGAAAGACGATTTTGAATGCTTGCAGAGTCTGTGGAGATGCTGAGCTGGCTGAGGCTGCATTTGAAGAGCTTGTTAAATTGCAGCATGCGAGTGACAAAGAGTACATTCTGATGTCTATTATTTAGGCAGAGGCAGGGAGGCGGGGGGACGTTGAGCGGCTCGGGACTGGTAAAGTTGGGCAGAGCATTGTGAAACCACCGGGCTGGAGCCAGATTCAGCTCAATTAGGTATAAAGTACTGATATATATGCATGCGTCAATTTCTATTTGATGGCGGCTTAGCATTTTTGTCAATGTCAGGGTTTACAGTCTTGCTTGAGGCTGAGACCAGATTAAGAAGTTCTAACCAGCCGCTCAGTTTCAGCTAACAATGTTGGCTCACACTGGGAGTCTCCTTTGGAAAAGCAAAGGAAATGGTGGTTTCTAGCTAGGAAGTGGTGATTTCAACCAAAGCTGACATAATTTTGATTCCTTTCGGCTGTTCAAAACTGAAACTAAAACCTATGGCCAACATATTGTGTTTGGGTTCATAATAGGTCTCGTACGACTGAAGGTTAAAGGGTGGATGGAAAGCAGCCAATGGTATTTATCTATCTCAAGAAATCTGTGTACAGCATTGCCTGGAGTCCGGACCACCATTGGTATTGGTCGTAATGAGTGATTAGAGAAGTGGTTTGGGACGGGCTGTGGAAACCATCAGAGATAAGGAAGAGGAGAAATGGGATTTATTAGTCAATTGGAGCATTTTTGCACCTCCTTCTGTATAGCCTGTGCACAATATACATATGGCCGGGTAAATTCTTCAGCAATCAAGACTTTGCAACATGATCGCTTGGTCTGGTTTTTCCCTAATAAATGGTTGATTCCACGGATAGTTTAGATGTGGAGGCCATTCAGTTGTTTGATGGTTTTTTCCCTATATTTGTCAAATGGGTTTGTTCTAATGGAAGATGAGCTTAATGTGGCTGGATCTAATCTGTCTAGATTATAAGCCACGCTGTTGACGAATCAGGCGAACTTCTCAGTGGCCTTCAACAGATGAATTCCCTCTAAAATCAGAAGACAGTTGACAACAAGGAGAGAGTGTAGCAATAGAGGGTTGCCGGAATAATTCCTGACAGAGGCCTCTTTCCAACAGTCAAGTTGGAGATAGCGGAGCCTACAATGTGCAAGGGGAGGTTGTCAGGGAGGAGCCAAGCCTCAGGTGCACGATATTGCTTACCCTTTTTAATATTGTACGGACCATCCTATTTAACCTGAGGGACATTGGTGATGGGAGGTTACAGTTCGCTAAGTTGGGTGGCGACCTCAGCATCAGGAAGCCTTAAGCTCACTGTTGAAACAAATTGCTGAGAAGAACCGTGATAACCAAAAGAAAAAAAATACAAAAAGAATAATTTTGGACACAAATGGAAAACTGAAATTCAGGGGGTTTTTTTGGCAAAAAATCACCATTAGAGTTTTCCTTCCTTCCCTCCATTTAGTTGAATTTGGGATTAAAATTTATAAAATTATATTTTCAAAATGATTCATCTTTTTGAGGCTATTTCTATTCTTGATTTCGACCTAATATAATTTTAGAAATTTTGGAATTATCTTGATGTTTAGATCTTGAAATATTAATGTGATCATCTCAAAGGCATAATTTTTAAACATTATAATTAAGATTAAGAAGTTATTGTGCTTATCTCTATCCCAATTAATATTTTATGTTAGAATTGTAAAAAACTAATGTTCATGTTCAATTATTTATACTAAAAATTTTGATCTTAGGACAATTATGGTCTTGTACTTGATATCAAAATAAGTTATTAACCAAATTTCATGCAATTCTTTTGTATGCTAAAATGTGGTAAGTTAAGACCGAAAAGGATAGCTAAAATTGCAATTGAGTTGACTTGTTAAGAAAATATTTGTGTGATATTAGTATTTATAAATTATTTTTGTCCTATGGTTGAAGTTCTACCAAAGAGGCTTAACCAAATTTTTAAATAATTGTCGTGACTTTTTTGTCAAGTAAAAAAGAATGAGTTACTAATGACAATATTAATTTAATAACCTAATATATGAGTTTGTATTTTTTGATAGTCACCAACTATGACTGTATATTGTATATACCTTTAAATTTTTTTTTGATATTTTAAAGATTTTATGAGTCTTACTTTACATTTATGATACATTTACTCATTTTTTAAAAAATATGAAAATCATGAATACCAATTTAAGGATGGATTATCTATTTTATGACATTTATTTATATTTGTGTAGTTGAAACTTTAAAATTATATATATATTTTTAAATAAAACTTTTCTGACTTATAAAAATTTATTCAACCTTATTATTAAAATTAGTATTTAATTATGTCATCTCCTAATTATACAATAATATTATCCATCATTGCTGGTGTGTAACATCTGACATTAATAGAAACACCGACGATGATGAAACACCGCGGCGCTAAAGGCAATGATGGAACATTAAAAATAGGGCTAATTACGTACATCCCCTCGCAATATTCGGTAATTACGAAATCTCCCTCGGAATTTTTGTAATTACCTATACCACCCATTTTTTAAAAATATTTACCTACACCCCGTTATTGTTATTTAATCAAATTTTTTTCTAAAATTTCGATTTTACCCTCCGTAATTTTACAATTAAACCTCTAAAAACTTATTTTCTCATTCTCACTCTTTCTTACAAACTATTTACAAATAAATCCTTGAAATATTTTTATTTATAAAAAAGTCCAAATATTAATATTTTTTAAAAAATATTTATAAAGGAGCTGAAATATTTTAAATATTTTATAAATAAATCGTAATATTTGTATTTTTACAAATAAAGCCCTTAAATTTTTTTATTTATAAAAAAGTCCAAATGTTAATATTTTTCAAAAAATATTTATAAACGAGCTGAAATATTTTAAATATTATATAAATAAACTCTAATAAAGTCCAAATTTTATTTATTTTAAAATTAAATTTTACGAATACACCCCTTGCCGGTCGTACCCGCACTCTCGCCGGTCGGCGTCCACGCCCATGCGTTGGCCTCAGGCGTCCGCTCCCGCGCGCCAGCCTCGAGCGTTCGCTCCGGCGCGCCGGCCTCCGACGTTCTCGTCGGTGCCCACACGCTCATTGCTCTCGCTGCCCTTGCTTGCTGCTCGTTTATAAATATTTAGATTTTTTTACAAATAAAAATATTTGAAGAGTTTATTTGTAAATGTTTTAGGAAAAAGAGTAGAAGTGAGAAAATAAGTTTTTAGGAATTTGATTGTAAAAATTACGGAGGGTAAAATCGAATTTGTAGAAAAAATTTTGATTAAATAATAATAAGGGATGTGTAGGTAAATATTTTTTTTAAAAAATAGTATAAATAATTTACAAAAATTTCCGAAAACTTTTCGTAATTATCAAATATTATAGAGATTGTACGTAATTATCCCTTAAAAATATAGCTCGGATTAAAAATATAACACCATCAGCGGTATATCCTCAGCGTCGGTAATGTTAGAAATTTCGGCGGTGATATTCCTATTAGCGCCGCCAATTCATAGTATTTTAGGCTGTAATACATTAGCACCCGGTATGAGTATGTAAGCGTATTTCTCCAGACTGAAACTGTGAGGTCTGCAACACTTCGGCGTTTTCATGTGATTTTTGCGCCGAGATGGCCTCTCTCCATCGGCAATCAACTTCATTTTTGATTCTTTCGCACCCTCGCATCATCCAGTGTGAGCCCGTGTCCTCCAGCTCGATCAGATTTGAGATCGGATCCAGATCCTTAAAAAATTCAGGTCAGTACTCTCTCTCTCGATTCAAATCCCTTTTTCTTGCTGATTTATTGATAGATGGATGGGTATTTCAATTCTTTTAAAATGATTTTTTTAAAATTTTGGTGTTTTTGATTTCATTCCATTCAGGATGTATGTCATGGTTGTGAAACCATGGTTACCAAGTAAAAGATGGGGAAATTAATATATAACTTAGGTGGTTTAGAGTTCTGTTGGTATTTTGTTGTTAGATGAACCACTCTTTTGTTTTGTTGCATTTTGCTCGGATGAAGAAGATATCTGCATGTAGCTGAGCTTTCTCATTTTGTTTTCTCCAAAATCAGGTGCGTGACTGCACTATGTTGATGTTGGCACCATTACCTTGCAAATTACCTAATCAAGACTGATTACATGTCTGAGCTATCACAGCAAGGATAGTACCCTAATGCAAGCACTTCATTGAAAACGTGAAACTTTATAAAAGAGGTCTCACCCTCTTTTACTCTTACATACGGAAGAGAGGTTCCTTTCCTTCTCTTGGCATTTGCAAGTCACGATTCAGTGCGTTTATTAGTGTCACATCCTTGTCAGCAATCCATCATGGCCTCATTGCTAACTGCTTAAGCTTTTTTATCCTTTGTTTCATTTGATTGGCATAAGCAGCTTGTATTAACTTTGTGCTTTGTCATCCATGGCATTTTGTGTTTTCCCTAAAGTACATTCCAAGCTGGATTCAACTCCATCTGTCTTCTTGTAAGAAATTAAACGGGTTTGATTTGGAAAAGATATTTGCCTCTCTTCTCCTAAGTTTCAGGTAATTTTTCTCAAAAAATGTAGTGAATTTTCCAAGGATCACATGGCCTCAGCTTCCAAAAGCAACCAAAGGTGAAGAGGCATTCTAACTATAGAGGAATGGTAGTTAACATTAGGGGCCATGATTTTCTAAGTAATGATTCTGTGTATTGCAGTTCACTATATTCTATATGATATGAGTTTCACCTTGCAAAATAATTTGGTTTTGTATTTCCTTAACAGCTCTGAGTTCAATTTGATATTGATAAAATTTTTGTTTTTGTTTATGTTTCTTGGAGATGATCCATAGAACACTATACCATTATTGAAACTCTGGTTATATTAGCCTGTTTTGGCTTAAGAGTCTCATATTTGAACCGTAGCAGTAGAAGTTGTCATGTTTAAATATATAGACCATTTTTACTTGACATATCTGTTTATTATATGCTCTTTTTTCCTGTTCCAGTTAATTGTTAAAGTTTCAGTCTATCAATGGCCATGCTCACTTGTGATTTCTAAACTTCAGGCGAGTGGCATCATTCGTAGGAAATATGATCTGAAATGCAAGCTCCTTAGACAATAAGAGTCCAGAGGAGAAAGCCATTATAAGATTTATAATACTCGTGCTGCTGTTAATGATAAGTCTTAATTCACACAGAAGAGCATAGATCACTCTTATTGATTCAAAGCAAGCTTATAGCTTATATAAGCCTTACAAGAAGATCAAAAGGAAAACAAACTGCCCACGTTTTGCAGCTCCTAAAAACGTGGTAAGTAGTTAAGGAACTAGTCAAACTCTAACTACATGTCCCAAATAATAGGGATTATTAGTTAAATAAGATCTTGACAAATTCTAACCCAACAATTCCTCCCCTAAACTGATTGCAATAATGCATTCAGTTTACTCCTGGTACAGCACATACCCCTAACAGCTCACGCAACTTTAAAAACACATCCAGCTTGAGTGGTTTTGTCATAATATCAGCAACTTGTTCATGCGTGCCACAATGCTTCAATGCAACTACTCCATCTCTGGTTAAATCACGCAGGAAATGAAACCTTACATCAATGTGTTTGCTGCGTCCATGCAGGACTGGGTTCTTGGACAATTTAATAGTGGAACTGTTGTCACATAACACAGTGGTGCATTTGCTTTGAGAGTGACCAAGTTTCTCCAGGACTCTCCTCATCCACACCCCTTGACACACACAAGAAGCAGCAGCCACAAATTCTGCTTCGGTAGTAGACAATGTAACCACAGGCTGCTTTTTAGAGGACCATGACACAGCTCCTTCACTGAGTAGAAATACATAACCAGAAGTGCTTTTCCTGTCATCCACATCTCCTGTATAATCACTATCTGTATATACCATCAACTCTCCATTACCCTTCTTTCGATAAAACACTCCCAAATCCACAGTACCTTTCAGGTATCTTAACACCCTTTTTGAAGCTTGTAAATGCAACTCAGTTGGACTTGACATGAATCTGCTAATGAGACACACTACGTACATTAGATCAGGCCTTGTTGCAGTCAGATACATAAGACTTCCAACCAGTTGTTTGTACATTGTAGCATCCACTTTGACTCCTCCTTCATCTTTCATTAATTTAACACCTGGAACAATGGGATTCTTCACACTATTACTCTTCTCCATCTTAAACCTCTCCAAGATTTCTTTTGTGTACTTCTTTTGACTAATATAAATGCCTTCAGAATTTTGTAAAACCTCCACACCCAGAAAATACTTCATCTTTCCCAGATCAGTCATATCAAATTCAAGTTTCATAGAATTTTTGAATTTGACAAACATGCTTTCATCATTACCAGTAAAAATTAGATCATCAACATATAAGCTAACAATCAAGATTTTACCTTCATCTTCTCTTTTGACGAACAAGGTGTGTTCACAGCTGCACTTCTCAAATCCTTCCTTAATAAAGTACATTTCAATTCGGCTGTACCATGCACGAGGGGCTTGTTTAAGGCCGTATAATGCTTTCTTCAATTTGTACACCTTATGCTCTTCCCCTTTCTTTGCATAGCCTTGTGGTTGCTCGACAAACACAGCTTCATTCAATTCTCCATGCAAGAAAGCGCTTTTAACGTCAAGCTGATACATATTCCAACCATTATGAGCTGCTAAAGCAATTATCATTCGGATTGTATCCCATCTAGCCACAGGTGCAAACACTTCAGTATAGTCTATGCCATGTTGCTGGGCATAGCCTTTCGCCACCAATCGAGCCTTACACTTATCAACCTTGCCATTTTCGTTGAGTTTAGTTTTAAAAACCCATTTTACTCCAATCTTCTTCACTCCTTTAGGCAGGTCTGTTAGCTCCCAAGTCTTATTCCTCTTGATTGCTTCTATCTCTAAGTCCATTGCAGCTCTCCACTTGGAACTTTGTGCAGCTTCTTCAAAGGTTGTTGGATCTCCATTTGAAGTAAACAAAACTAGATTCTGCTCAACTTCTTCATCTGACAGTTCTCCCCCACTTGTATAATTTTCCATCCAAACTGGTGCTCTTCTATTCCTCCTTCCTAGTGAACTTGGTGAGCTTTCAGATGTTTGAGAATTCTCACCAAGTAACTCATTTGAAGGTGTGTCATCTTCTCCTCCTCCTTCTACTGCTTCCTCAGATTCTTCTTCACTTTGATCGATTTCACTTCCATTGCTATCTCCCCATTCAAGCACATCAAGTCTTGCTTCTTTATTGCTCCTCCCCCAATTCCAGCACTCATTTTCTTCAAAAATAACATCTCTTCTTACAACTATCTTTTCAGACACGGGATCGTAGAGTCTATATGCTTTGGATTCTTCACTTATCCCCAGCAACATACACTTAAAGCTCTTGTCATCCAGCTTCGTTCTATTTCTTTCTGGCACATGAACATGGCCAATGCACCCAAAAATTCGAAAATAATCAACATTGGGTTTAATACCACTCCAAGCCTCTTCAGGGGTCATGTTTTTCACTGCCGATGTAGGACTTCTGTTAAGTACATGTGCTGTCCAGTTTACTGCTTCTGGCCAGAAATTCTTTGGAACTTGCTTCTCTGATAACATGCTTCTAACCATGTTCATGATTGTCCTGTTCTTGCGTTCAGCTACTCCATTTTGTTGGGGAGTGTAGGCTGCAGTGAGCTGCCTGCTAATGCCATTATCTTTACAGAAAGCATTGAACTCAAGAGATGTAAATTCTCCACCCCTATCTGTGCGTAAACAGCGAATACAAACACCTGTTTCCTTTTCAACAAGGTTTTTATAATTCTTAAAGATAGTGAAAGCTTCAGATTTCTCAGTAAGAAAATATATCCACACCTTACGACTGTAGTCATCAATAAAGCTTATGAAATACCTCTTTTTGCTGTTGGAGGTTGGGTTGATGGGTCCACATATGTCAGAATGTACCAACTGCAATTTTTGTGATGCTCTCCACAGGCTCTTCTTTGGAATTGTATCTCTGTGTTGCTTTCCCACCATGCAATCAGTGCATACTTTGGATGAAGCATTCAGCTGAGGTATCCCTTTCACCATATTCTTATATTGCAAAGTTCTCAGACCTTTGAGACTTAGATGCCCATATCTACGATGCCAAAGATGAGTGCTATCTTCAAGAGTTATTTGAAAACAGGTGGAAGCCTTCGGCAAGGCTTTTGCAAACAACATGAACATCCTGTTTGCAGACATTGTTGTTTGTATGATAAGTCCTTTCTCGGGATGATAGACTTTACATACTCCATGTTGTATCAAAATAGCCACATCTCTCTCTTGCAATTGTCCGATACTTAATAAATTATTTTTTAACTCAGGTATATAAAAAACATCAGTAATCACCTGAGTATTTCCAGCAATTTGCAGTCTGATGTTGCCTTTTCCCATCACAATCATTTTGGAGTTATTCCTGAGCTTCACAGATTGTCGAAATTCCTCATCAAGCTCAGAAAACCATTGCTTGTTTGCACACATGTGATTGCTGCATCCAGAATCAAGAAACCATACATCTTCACTCCTTGATTGATTAAGCTCCTCATACGACATCAATAGCATCTCTTCTTTCTCCTCAAGCTCAGCATAATTTGCTCTCTTCTCCCACTTAGGACATTCATATTGAAAGTGCCCTATTTGATGACAGTTCCAACACTCAGTTGTAGCTCTTCTGAATGTTTGTCGACCTCTTCCTCTTCCTCTTCCTCTAAAAAATCCATGTCCCCTTCCTCTATCACCAGTTTTTTCTTCATAAGAAACTTTCAATGCTTGTTCATCTCCACCAATTTTTTGAAATTTCTGTTCATGGACAAGTAGAGAGCTCTGCAACTCATCCACCGAAAGACGATCAATATCTTTCGACTCCTCTATTGAGCACACAATGTAGTTAAATTTTTCTGTGAGGGTACGAAGAATCTTCTCAACAATCTTAACATCCGGCATAGCTTCACCGCAATTTCTCATATCATTTGCAACCACCATCACTCTTGCAAAGTAGTCTGTGACTGACTCCCCAAGCTTCATCTCCAGGACCTCAAACTTTCTACGAAGAGTTTGAAGTTGAGCACGTTGAACTCTCGCGTTTCCTTGATACTTTATCTTCATTGAGTCCCACAGCTGCTTGGATGTTTCCTTTTGAGTGATGGTCCTCAAAATAGCCCTATCAATTGACTGAAAAAGGTAATTCTTTACCTTCAAATCTTTCAGCTTCAACTCCTCTAGAGTTTTCTTCTGTGCATCGGTCAATACCTCTCCAGCAGTAGGCTCTCTGTACCCTGTCTCGATCAGACTCCAATACTCCTTTGATCTCAAGAGATTCTCCATAAGCATGCTCCAATGATCATAATCTCCGTCAAACATAGGGATACAAGGCTGAGCAAAATTGCTTGTCTCTCCTGACATCTCACACTTTCTACTTCTCACAGACACTCTTTCTCTCGTGATAATTCACTCACTCTCTTTCTCTTCTTATCTCACTGTGTTTCACTCCTCTCACATTAACCAATCCTTTTTCGAGGCTCTGATACCAGATTGATAAGTCTTAATTCACACAGAAGAGCATAGATCACTCTTATTGATTCAAAGCAAGCTCATAGCTTATATAAGCCTTACAAGAAGATCAAAAGGAAAACAAACTGCCCACGTTTTACAGCTCCTAAAAACGTGGTAAGTAGTTAAGAAACTAGTCAAACTCTAACTACATGTCCCAAATAATAGGGATTATTAGTTAAATAAGATCTTGACAAATTCTAACCCAACAGTTAAAGGCTTCTACTCAAGAATCGTAGTGGCAATTCAAAGAATTGATTCCATATCAAAGAAGATTGAGGAATTAAGGGACAAAGCGCTACAACCACAACTAGAGGAGTTAATTGAAGGATATGCTGTTTTTTCTATTTCTTTTACTTGTACAAATTTCATTACATTCTTGAATGGCTTGCTCATGTAGTTGAGTTCCTTCAACACTAAATTTTCTTTACATCACATATTTGGACTCCATGTTAATATACATTATTAATTTAAAGGCATATTTAAAAGGTATTGTAGCTAGCTATATTTTAAATATACAAATTTACTATTTCAAGTCTTGCTTAATTCAAACCCTTCCATACAACTTTAAGAAGCAGATAGGCATGGAAATCAGAAACTGAAATATCACGTGGCTAGCAGTTGATGCCATCAACTTACCCCTTTATGGTACAACATGTCTATTGTTGTACCAATTAATTTGCTATAATTGACATGTGAAGAATGAACTTATGTAGCAATAAGTGGTTGGGCTTAACCAACAAATTTTGAATGATGGATTAGTTTTTCATAATTTTAATGAACATTATGGCAATTCATATGACTATGTGACATTTGACATGTCCCTCTTCTATTATCCAAACCTAGAATTCGCTTTAGAGATTTGAGTCTGTCATGGATAGAGGAAATGATAAAAAAAATAAAAAAAATACAAATGAATCAAATTAGCTTATTTGGCAGCAATACAAGTTAGACTAACAATTAGCAAGCATATACAAGTTGATTAGGAGACCCTTTGGCATCATTAGCTCAAATGAATAGGACTAATTACTTTTTTTTAATCAATAGATTAATAAAAAGCAGATTTTTGTGATAGTCACAACAAGATATGCGATTAATTTTAGGTTTGATGAAAAATTAGGTCAAAACGTGATTTTTTGTGTATCGCAAATTGACAAGCTAATTAGGGATTTCAGAAAAGTTTATATGGTGGAGCTACTATCCTAATATTTTTTTTCTGGAGCAATATGCTATTTTATGGTTCAATCTGGTTTACTATTTATTATGACCATAATATTTATCTTTTTTAGTTCAATATTTATTGATTTAAATAAAGGATGACATTGTTATATATTTAGAGCATTAGACTAAGGATTACAAGTATTCGATAGACATGGGCAATAATTAGATCAAGATAAGGAATCGATTAGATACCAAATATATTAATCAAGTAAATACATTTGTAGACTATGCATATAGGAGTAAGAAACCAGATCAGAAAAATATGATATTTATGTATTGATTATATGAATATTTACAATAAGACAAAATAGGAAGTATATGACCATATTATGCTAATTAGATATTTCATTGTGAAGAGCTGTAGTATTTAAATATATTAAATCGACCATAGTAGTCAATTAATATGACAATAGTTAATAATGAAGGAGATAATATTGGAGGATTAATCCGTAATGTCTTGGGAGATCCTGCATTTGATCACGATACTTTTCTCGATGCGGTCAACATGGCAATTAACAGTTGTGATTG
Organism: Trichopus zeylanicus subsp. travancoricus; assembly: GCA_005019695.1. Lineage (NCBI taxonomy): Eukaryota > Viridiplantae > Streptophyta > Magnoliopsida > Dioscoreales > Dioscoreaceae > Trichopus > Trichopus zeylanicus. The sequence goes on from RXID01014226.1 coordinate 1,592,833, forward strand.
AGATGGCTAAAAATTTTATAAAATACTTGACGGTTTTAACATTGAGTTGTATTTGAGATGTAAAAATTTCACATTCTTATCGTTCATCGTGCGTTTGTTGGATATGAAGTCTAAATGTTGATGTAGCAATCATTTGTACAACATATTATTAGAGACATTGAAAAAGGTATTTTCTTATCATTCTTCATTTCCTAGTTTATATCGGGAGATTTGGAATATTGTAAAAGACATAAGCATATAATACACAAATATTCATGTATGTCCAAATAGTTGTATGCTCTACAAAAATGAAAGTAACTCACACACTATTGCGAATAGCGCAAAGACCTCGGTATTAGCATTTCACTAACCAAAGTGATGATTACAATCATATAATTCAAAAAATTTCTGTTGAAGTTGTATAATATTTTTCTCTCAAGTTAAGAATACAACAACTGTTTTTGTCAACAATGATAACACCATATATGCGATTGCACACTAAAGGCTGTATGTGTGATGGGACAAGTAGGCATTCGACAAATAGTATTGAGTGGAAGGAGTTTCACTCACGATACTCAGAATTTACTGCTGACATTTATAATGCCCATTTGGGCTTAGCCTCTGATAGGTTTAATCCTTTTAAGAAATTAAATTGGTTGTATAACACTAGACCTATGATTTTGATTTCATATAACTTGCCTCTATATAATATATGCATAAAATAATCGTCATTTATTTTATCCATAATCATTGATGGTGCAAATGGAGAATGACATTGACTTATACCTATAGTTGTTGATTGAAGAGTTGAAAGAATTATGGGAACTAGATATTCCAACATTTAATGCAAACAAGAACAGATGTTTTGTTTATGTGCAATATTGCTATGGACAATCAATACTTTTTTGGCATATGTATACCTTTCAAGATATAATATAAGAGAGGAGCGGGCGTATCCTATTTGTGGGAAGAACATGTGGTTCAAGTGGTTAAAATTTAATAGGAAGTTCTATTATATGTGTCATAAATAATTTTTACTTATTGATCATAAATTTTGGTGTGATAAGACTACATTCGATGAGACATGTGAGTATAGTATTCCTTCCTCTCAACTTTCTGGATCTGAGGTATTACTTGAAACAGAGGCTACCCAAAGACGTGGTTGTGCTCCAGTCTCTAAAAGAACAAAAAATATAAATGCATATTAAAGACTACTCAAATATGAAGTCCAATTGGAAGAAGATAAGTATTTTTTTTTATTTGTTGTATTGGAGCTCATTGTATATTTGACACAATTTTAATATTATGCATATTGAGAAAATTTCTTTTGAAAATTTGTTATAAATATTGCTTGGCATTTTAGATAGGTCAACGAACAATTTGAATGCACGATTAGTAGTGAAAGCCATTAGCATATGGAAGGCACTTCACCCAGAGAATAGAGGTAATATAGTATTTTTGCCATTGGGTCTATTCACTATGAGCTGACAAGACAAAAAGATTTTCCTAAATATGTTAAAAAATGTGAAAGTTTCAGATGGCTATGCATCAAATACCTCCAGATGTATGAATATGAAAGATCGGACCATCACTGGATTGAAAAGTCATGATTACTGCATATTGATATAAAAATTATTACTGATAGCTGTGTCGAGATATTTGTTTAAGTATATAGCCAAACCTCTAATTGAACTGAGTAATATCTTCTGACATTTATATGTTAAATCCATTCACCCATCTGAGTTTGAAGCTTTATAATAAAAGGTTGCCTTAACTTTTTACCACCTGGAAATAATCTTTTCGCTCGTATTTTTTTGATATTATGGAGCATTGCCTATTCACTTGGTGAAAGAAGCAATACATGCGAGACTAGTTTAGTATCGTTGTATGTATCTGGTTGAGAGGTAAACTTTGATTATTAATTTTAACTTACGAATATTGCTTCCATACATGATAATCAACGGTCTTTGAAATCATTCAAGTATCTTTTCATGTTAAGGCACTATTTGTGAAACCAAGCTGACCCAAAAAGTTCTATAGCAGATGGTTATTTGGCGGATGAATGTATGACTTTTTTGCGTAATATACCTAAATGACTTCCAGTCAAACTTTACTCAGTCCTTTTGGAACAAAGATCATTATTGCCACGATGGACAGGGATATCCAATTGAGCTTAATAAGGACTTCATTATATAGACGAGACTTAGTGGGTATAAGTACACTGTTATATATTTTTTATTCTGGATATCGAGACAACATTTCGCGAGTATATGTTATAGTTCAAATGACTCTAATAAACTTTAATGTTACTTACTTGTCTTCCAAAATAATGAAAATATATTTTGTAGAGAACACTTGAAGTCCATAAAAGTTAATAGATAACATTGAGGTAGAGAGTTTAATGAGGAGAAAATTTATAGTGATACTTTTGTTAAAGTGGTTCAGTGATTATATAGGTATAATTGAGACTTGATCTACATGTTTGTTTTATATGTTTGATTCATAACACATGACGTATCATTATTGTAGATTGTTGAATTAGAAAGAAAGTAAAGCATCAAACATTTATAAAGAGGTAACATTCTTGGCAGCTGATCTTGACAAATAAGTGAGAAGATACTCAGAATACATTGTAAATATTTTTTGATTTTGCATGAAAATACAAGAGATGAACTGTTGCATACAAAATAATAGTGTAACTTTAAAGGAGACTATAAAAAGTTTTGCAAGTACAAAGGACAAAAATCTCATATCAGGAGTTGTATAATTTTATGGTATTCTAACGAATATTATTGAGATATGGTGTAATAATAAACTTCAGTTCATGTTATTCAGGTGTGATTGGGTCGATAATAATACCATAATGATAATTGATGAATTGGACTATACAATAGTGAATTTCAATCGTCTGATATACAAACACAACCGATATAGAGATGAGACTTATATTTTGGTGCATCAAGCACATAAGGTATTTTACATGGTAAATCTATTAGATTCAGATTGATATGTGATTGCGGAGATGACTCTAAGAGAGTACTTTGTTGTTTTGGACCACATAGCAAGCAATGACATGGTAAAGAGCCGAATGCAGAATGCACTAGACAATTACTAAATGATTTTGATGATAAAATCAAAAGTAGGAATATTGAAGGAGTTATCATAGATGTGTTGTATATTGATTTATATCAGCTACATGCAGAAGAAGAATATGAAAGTGATAATATAACTAGTGAATTTAATATCGAACAGAAAATTTTTTCAGAAGATGACAAATTTGATAGCGACGATGATAATAATGATTTCATACTTGAGAAAATTGATGGATAAATATTATTATCATATTAGATTAGAATTTCATATGTATTATTATTTATATTTACTATTTTTTATTGTTCTACTGGCTTATTAGACTGATGTTTCTGATTTCACTACATTTTAGGTGATCTAATTAGTGTAATGTTCTCTGAAATTTGCTACGTCACTTACTCTATTTGTATATGTAAGTATTTCTATATATTTGACTTTTGTTTATCATTTACGTATCTTATGAAATTATTTAATTTTTTTAACGTGTTCTCCATTTGCAGACTAACATGGATCGCAAAAAAGAAAGATATGATATATAAGACATATGGTGGATAGGTTGTAGGATGCAAATATTATGGAGGAGGTGTTCGAGACTGTGAGATCAAAATTGACCACACGAAATGGTGGAAACCCTGAAGAGTGACTTTGAATCATAAATCAAAATTTATTTTAATTTAAAATGTGCTATCAGCTGTTGTGAGAAAATATAATAGGTGCAAATCTTTATTATTAATTACTTCGATGATCATTAGAAATATCCTAAAGCGAGAAATATGCCTAATAAAATAGAGATACAAAAAATAAAAATTTTTTAATTAATTTTTAAGAAATTATAAATGGCTTAAGTAAGGATATGTTCTTATTTTACAATAAATTTTAACATATAATTATAGAAAACATAAAAGGAATGAAGAAAGAGAAAAAAAAATAGTGGAGAAGAAATTTTGATATGTGTTGTTGTCCCACTCTCCTTATGCTGGATCATGTGGCATCTGATCCGAATGTGGAAGGGAATGTGAGAAGTTTAAAGTAATTTCAATAGTTTTAAACGTTAGTTATAACTTCGTGATTTAAAATATTTTTGTTAGCTAATAAGGTATTTGCAATTTTGGATTAAGGTGTTTTCATTAGGCAATAAGGTGTTAGTGATAACTCCGTAATTTGAAGTGTTTTCATTAATCAATAAGGTATATGCGATAATTTTATTATTTGGGTAGCATCACCAATAACTTATGAGTATACTTGATTTTTTATATAAATGCGAGTTTGATCGTTACACAAAACGGACTTAGTTTGCTATTAAATGCAAGCTCGATTGTTATGCAAAATGGACTTTACTTAGCTAGTTTCTAAAGATGATACTTTAATTTTACTATGTTAGAGATAACATGTTTGACTTTGTAATTCTCATAATTGAGATATTTGATTTTACCATTTTGGAGGTAAGTTTGATTTTGCCACCTTGGAGGTAATGAGCTTGAGTTTACCATATTAGAGATGGTGTATTTTTTTTTTGTCATTTTAGAATAATACATTTACTTTTACCATTGTATAAGTGGTTTGCTTAAAGGTCTACTTGAGGTTTTTATCAAGGGTTTCATAACATTTTCTTTGACTTATTGATTATAGAAATAATAGGAATATCATATATATTAATTTTTTTTGAATGCCATGATGATAGACGTTTCTTAAGCATTAGGCGAGAGAATTTTATTGGCCCTCTAGTATTTTGAGGTGAGGAAAAAACCCTTGATCACCTCTTTTTGTATTTTTTGAAGTCTCAACTATATACTTCATTTGTGAGTATTTGACAAGGGAGTTTTGATTTTCTTATTTGCAACCTCTTGGGACATAAAGATTTCACTTGGTATTAACCCAATGAATTGACTATCCACTTCAAATTTTTTAGCAATATGTTTTTTCTTAAATATGAGAGGTCTTGACTTTAGCTTTATTATCTTCTTTTATATGAGAATGAATTTAATGTTTGCCTCAGATAGTATGCCCCCTGGCATTATCGTGTACTTTTAGAAGAGAGTTGTTGTATATACTCATATCCTTTAGACAAGCATTTCCCATTTTCATCTTTGTATATACTAACAAAGTAGTATGGTGCTTGTTTTTGAGGAAAACATTCTATTTTGATCAAAAGAAGTTTCACTTTTCCTTTACATGTGGATTAGAGTCCTCACATCCATAATATAAAGACTATCACTTAATAATGATTGGGAGAAGAGATTCCAACCTATATGGAGTGGTCATAGAACCAAAGCATTTGGGAAGAGATATACCCCCAATTTTAATCGCTTATAGGTAGTGGTTGATTGCTTGACTAGTCAGTTGAATCAGTTTGACTTTGATTGCTTGGAGGGCTATCTTGAGTGCTATCTTGAAGTTTTGTTACCTTATTGTCCATACCATGTCATGTTATGGTAAAGAATAAAATAAGAAGTTATTATTTTAATGAGACTTATATTCTATAGTTCTATATTAACATATTGGAGTAAGACATACAGTAATGGCCAGCTGACTCAGTGAGCAGATACTTTAATTGATACTTGTCAAATTATAGTACTTCAAGCTGACAATTCATCTTCTAAATACCAAATTGGTGTATGAGTTGTGAAAGAAGTAACCTTATGAAGTGATGTCTTTTCTATTTTTTTTAAATTTGATTATGATACTAGAAGAAATAAATGATGCAAATAATACGTATTTGTACTTATTTTATTTTTGAAAGAAATTTTTTTAGAGATTTATTATTTTGAAAATATTTTGATAGATAGGTGATGTATTCTTTCATCTTTGATTAAGGCCTCCTACTTAGTTAGATTTGTCAAAGTTTAAGGATGATTTTGGTCTCTAAAGGTGGTAGGTTACCAATTAACCTCCCCTTATATCTTTTCCCTAATGCAATATTTTCTTTAGAAACTTATTTTTTTGACAACTTTATTGCTTTCACTAAGTTTCTATTGGTTAGTTGCTTTTTTTGACTTTGGCTTTGATTCGGATGTCTCTTAACCTCAATTTTTAAGGTTTACACATCCACATATGTCAACTAATACTTACTTTTTAGGTGGTATTTTTTAGTTGATAATATACCAAAATGAGGCTGAGTCGGTTCTCCTAATTTTGGTATGCGATCCAATTTTTTTTCCTTTTTTAATCATTTTTTATTTTCTTATTTTCTTATTTTTTTTTTGCATTTTTTACTTATTTTTTAGTAATCTCATTCCTCTTTTGAGCATCTAAGGTTTACGAATTTGTAAATACTAACCAATTCTTACTCTTTGAGTTTATCTCTTTTAGCTTAGTTTTCATATGTGATTTACCTATTTAAGACTTTATTTTTTATTTTTTTGTTTTTAGGGAAGTGATCTTTTGCCTCTAGGAGGAGATTCTTGAGAGGTTATCTTTAGATCTTAGCAGTTTTGTTTTCAAAGCAATTTTCTTAACAAGATTATAGTTACTTGTAAATTGGTTGACATATTTTCACGCTTGCATTCCTGAAGTTCACTTAGGATATAGGTGGGTGGGGGAGGTGTTGATATTCAACTCTACCATGTTTCATCATCGACTATCTTTGACTTCATTACACTTTCATTTTCGAAGACCTTGTCTTTAAGACAGAAGGTATTTCACCTAAATACTAAATTTTTTTTATTTTATTTTTCTTAGTGAATTTTTTTAGTTTTGCCTCGAGAAGTATGAAATGTATACTTAACTAGTCTGTTTTGATATGACTAGACATTTTGTCATAGGCTAGATAATTTTTTATTTTGTGATTTCAAAACTCATTGATATAGGACAACTATATTCTTTTTACAGTAAAATTAGAGATCTAATTCAAGTTGAGAGAAGATCATCATCTTCTCACCACGATAGATCCACTTGATGCAGCAAGAGAGGAGGCACGAGGAGTAAGAAGAAGATCACCGTCTTCTTCTTGATGCAGTGAGGGAGGGCACGAGAGATAGGGAGAAGATCACCGTCTTCTCACAAATCCTTGAATCTACAAGGAAAATAGAAAGGGAACACACCCAAAATAAAAGAATGTTATTGATAGAAAAGTTTTTTTTTTGTTACAATCTTGTGCTGTATATATAGCCCTCTAATAAACTTAGAGTCCTACTTGGTGTAGACTAAAAATAAGACTTAGACTCCATTAAGAATTCTACTTAACATATCTTAAATAAAGATATAAAAATCCTATTCCTTATTGGGTTAGGACTATTATTAACTCAGACTGATAAATAAACCCTGATTTTGATCAATATAAAGTCTGAATGATCCAAAATAGTAAATAGTAGACTTGTAGAAATTGATCTCAGCTTTTCAACAGATAGTTATTTGCAGGATTTGGATTAATATCTTAGAAGATATAACATTCAGATTGTAGCTGTACGAATCTTGATAGATCCTAATTGGAGTTGGAATTCAACTTGAACTGGATATCTAATTTTACTATGAAAAAAGATGTAGTTATCCTAAATCAGACCCTTCCACTTGTAAAAGACTTGTCCTCAAGTCAAAGATTGGAGTCTCCATTGTTGCAATTGTGCTCCTCTTGAACTCTTTCCAACATAGAACTTGATGATGTAAACCAATAAGATTTCTTGGAGTAATAACTTCAGTACTTTGATCTCCTATTTTTCTTTGGCACAACCACTTGAACTTTGGTAGGGTTCCCTTCGACCTTATTTGAAATAAATTTTTTGTATACACCAACTTATGATTTGTTATTATGGAATGAAAGTATTCTTTACAAGTTTGCTGATAATTACTATAATAATCTGAATATATCATTACAAATTTTGAATCTTGTATAGTGATAACTCCTGTAGAAATTTTCTCCAGTTGTTTAAGAGAGTTGGCTTTTGATGGATTCAAAGAATAATCTCGAGTAGTACAGTCAATATTTTCACAAGTAGAAAACTCTTCCTTATAACCTTCAAGATTATTAACTGATTCATATGACTTCTCATCGATAGTCTCTTGAAAATTTTGTTGCAACATACAAAGCTACTTTTGTATGATTTTCTAACTCATCAAAGAAAGAATCTTTGGGGACCTCAATAAAATCTTCATTAGTTTGTTTGTCTTCAACGTGATCCACAATCTTTTTTCTATTTGATAATTCAATACTAGAGAAAAGTTACTAAGATGTGGAATTAATACCTCATGGTTGTCTCCATTGATTTCAATTTCAGAAGCCCTTGGATCAGAGATCTGTCTTTCTTGATTTTGATCCCCTTTTGAGAACTTTATGTTGAATAGTTTAAGCATTTTCGGCCATGAGCAGATTTTTGGTTTGCCTTCACGTGTTCTTTGGAGTTGAATTTGCTCCCACCAAGATGAAGCATAACCATCAGACTTATATTCAACAATTTTCACCTTCTTTTCTTCAGAAATCTCTGAAAGCTTAAAGAATTTCTCAACTTTATCGATCCAAATAAATAAATTCTCATAACCATGAAAGTATGGAATATTCACCTGACCAAGGTTTTGGTTTTCCTGAGTAGCTTTATATGTTGATCTCAAAGACATTGGATTGTGAGCCTCTTCGACGATTAATTGATGAACTTGGTTCTTAGTTTCAAACTCTTTCAAAGCTTCATACTTTCTAGTGATAAAAGCAAGAAAATTTTATTTGATCAAATATCAAATTTGATAATATCTTAGATCACCGTCCATGAAGTTATCGCCACCAACTATAATCAATGGAGTTGAGCTCAGGAACAACGTTGCTCTGATACCACTTGATGTAGCAGGAGAGGGGGCATGAGGAATAGGAAAAGAAGATCGCTGTCTTCTCACCATGATAGATTCTTGAGTCCACAAGGAAGATGAAAAGGGAATAAACCCAAAATAAAAGAATATTATTGATAGGAAAGCTTTTTTTTTCGATACAACCTTGGACTGTATATATAGCCCTCTAATAAACATAGAGTCTTACTTGGTATAGACTAAAAATAGGACTTAGACTCTACTAAGAATTCTACTTAACATATCTTAAATAAAGATATATAAATCCTATTCCTTATTGGGCTAGAACTGTTATTGACTCGGACTGATAAATAAATCCTAATTTTGACCAATACAAAGTCTGAATTATTCAAAATAGTAAATAAGAGACTTGTAGGAATCAATCTCAACTTTCCAATGGATAGTTATTTGCTAGATTTGGATCAATATTTTAGGAGATATGACCTTTAGATTGTAGCTGTACGAATCTTGACGGATCCTAATTGAAGTAGGAATTCAACTTGAACTTGATCTCTAATTTTACTGTAAAAAAAATGTCGTTGTCCTACATCAGACCCCTCCACTTGTAAAAGACTTGTCCTCAAGTCAAAGATTGGAGTCTCCATTGTTGCAATTGTGCTCCTCTTGAACTCTTTCCAGCATAGAACTTGATGATGTAAACCAATAAGATTTCTTGGAGTAATATTCAGTACTTTGATCTCCTATTTTTCTTTGGCACAACCACTTGAACTTTGGTAGGGTTCCCTTTGACCTTATTTGAAATAAATTTTTTGTATACACCAACTTATGATTTGTTATTATGGAATGAAAGTATTCTTTACAAGTTTGCTGACAATTACTATAATAATCTGAATATATCATTACAAATTTTGAATCTTGCACAGTGATAACTCCTGTAGAAATTTTCTCCAATTGTTTAAGAGAGTTGGCTTTTGATGAATTCAAAGAATAATCTCGAGTAGTACAGTCAATATTTTCATAAGTAGAAAACTCTTAGTTACAGTCTTCAAGATTATCAACTGATTCATATGACTTCTCATCGATAGTCTTTTGAAAATTTTGTTGCAACATACAAAGCCACTTTTGTATGATTTTCTGACTCATCAAAGAAAAAATCTTTCGAGACCTCAATAAAATCTTCATTAGTTTGTTTGTCTTCAACGTGATCCACAACCTTTTCTTCGATTTGATAATTCAATATCAAAGAAAAGTTACTAAGATGTGGAATTAATACCTCATGGTTGTCTCCATTGATTTCAATTCCAGAAGCCCTTGGATCAGAGATCTGTCTTTCTTGATTTTGATCCCCTTTTGAGAACTTTATGTTGAATAGTTTAAATATCTTCGACAATGAGCGGATTTTTGGTTTGCCTTCATGTGTTCTTTGGAGTTAAATTTGCTCCCACCCAGATGAGGCATAACTATCAAGCTTTTATTCAACAATTTTCATCTTCTTCTCTTCAGAAATCTCCATAAGCTTAAAGAATTTCTCAACTTTATCGATCCAAATAAATAAATTGTCATAATCATAGAAGTATGGAATATTCAGCTAACCAAAGTTTTAGTTTTTCTGAGTAGCTTTGTATGTTGATCTCCAAAATATTAGACTGTGAGTCTCTTCAATGATCAATTGATGAACTTGGTTCTTAGTTTCAATCTGTTTCAAAGATTCATAGTTCCTAGTGATAGAAGTAAGAAAATTTTGTTTGGTCAAATCTCGAATTTGATAATCTCTTAGATCACCATCCATAAAGTTATCACCACCAACTATAATCAATGGAGTTGAGGTCAAGAACAATGTTGCTCTGATACCACTTGATGCAGCAGGGGAAGGGGCACGAGAGATCGGGAGAAGATCACCGTCTTCTCACCATGATAGATCCACTTGATGCAGTGAGAGAGGGGCACGAGGGCTAGGAAGAGATCACCGTCTTCTCACCATGAAAGATCTTTTGATGCAGCAGGGGAGGCACGAGAGATAGGGAGAAGATCACCGTCTTCTTCCTACCCCTCGTGCCTCCTCTCTCAGTGCATCAAGTGGATCTATCGTGGTGAGAAGATCACCATTTTCCTGAGTAGATTCATATATTGATCTCCAAGAAATCGGACCATGAGTGATGTAGGACAACTATAATTTTTTTACAGTAAAATTAGAGATCAAGTTCAAGTTGAATTCCAACTTCAATTAGGATCCACCAAGATTCATATAGCTATAGTCTGAAGGCCATATCTCCTAAGATATTGATCCGAATCTAGCAAATAACTATCCATTGGAAAGCTGAGATCAATTCCTATAAGTCTCTTATTTACTATTTTGAATAATTTGGACTTTGTATTGGTCAAAATTAAGATTTATTTATCAATCCAAGTCAATAACAATCCTAGCCCAATAAGGAATAGGATTTATATATCTTTATTTAAGATATGTTAAGTAGAATTCTTAGTGGAGTATAAGTCCTATTTTTAGTCTACACCAAGTAGGACTCTAAGTTTATTATAGGACTATATATACAGTCCAAGGTTGTTACAAAAAAAAAGACTTTCCTATCAATAATATTCTCTTATTTTGGGTTTATTCCATTTTCATTCAAGGATCTATCGTGGTGAGAAGACGGTGATCTTTTTTCTATCTCTTGTGCCCTCCCTCGCTGCATCAAGAAGAAGATGGTGATCTTCTTCCTACCCCTCGTGCCTCCTCTCTCACTGCATCAAGTGGATCTATCATGGTGAGAAGATGGTGATCTTCTCCCTATCTCTCGTGCCTCCCCTGCTGCATCAAGAGATCTATCATGGTGAGAAGATGGTGATCTCTTCCTAGCCCTTGTGCCCCCTCTCTCGCTACATCAAGTGGTATCAGAGCGATGTTGTTCCTGAGCTCAACTCCCTTGATTGTAGTTGGTAGCGACAACTACATGGACGGTGATCTAGGAGATTATCAAATTCAAGATTTGATCAAACAAAGTTTTCTTGCTTCTATCACTAGGAGGTATGAAGCTTTGAAACAAGTTGAAACTAAGAACCAAGTTTATCAATTGATCATCAAAGAGGCTCGTGGTTCGATGTCTTGGAGATCAATATACGAAGCTACTCAGGAAAATCAAAACCTTGGTCAGGTCAATATTCCATACTTTCATGGTTATGAGAATTTGTTTATTTGGATTGATAAAGTTGAGAAATTCTTTAAGCTTATGGAGATTCCTGAAGAGAAGAAGATGAAAATTATTGAATACAAGCTTGATAGTTATACTTCATCTTGGTGGGAGCAAATTCAACTCCAAAGAACACATGAAGGCAAACCAAAAATACGCTCATGGCCAAAGATGCTTAAGCTATTCAACATAAAGTTCTCAAAAGGGGATCAAAATCAAGGAAGACAGATCTCTAATCCAAGGACTTCTGGAATTGAAATCAATGGAGACAACCATGAGGTATTAATTCCACATCTTAGTAACCTTTCTCTGATATTGAATTATCAAATCGAAGAAAAGGTTGTGGATCATATGGAAGACAAACAAACTAATGAAGATTTTATTGAGGTCCCTAAAGATTCTTTCTTTGATGAGTTAGAAAATCATACAAAAGTGGCTTTGGATGTTGCAAAAAAATTTTTAAGAGACTATCAATGAGAAGTCATATGAATCAGTTGATAATCTTGAAGGCTGTAAGGAAGAGTTTTCTATTTGTGAAAATATTGACTGTACTACTCAAGATTATTCTTTGAATTCATCAAAACCCAGCTCTCTTAAACAATTGGAGGAAATTTCTATAGGAGTGATCACTATGCAAGATTCAAAATTTATAATAATATATTCAGATTATTATAATAATTGTCATCAAATTTGTGAAGAATAATTTCATTCCATGATAACAAATCATAAGTTGGTGTATACAAAAAGTTTATTTCAAATAAGGTCAAAGGGAACATTGCCAAAGTTCAAGTGGTTGTTCCAAAGGAAAATAGGAGATCAAAGTACTGAAGTCATTACTTGAAGAAATCTTATTGGTTTACATCATTAGAGTTTTATGTTGGAAAGAGTTCAAAAGGAGCACAATTGTAACAATGGAGACTCCAATCCTTGACTTGAGGATAAGTCTTTTACAAGTAAAGGGGTCTGATGTAGGACAACTATATTTTTTTTATAGTAAAATTAGAGATCAAGTTCAAGTTGAATTCCAACTTCAATTAGGATCCGACAAGATTTGTACAGCTACAGTCTGAAGGCCATATCTCTTAAGATATTGATCCAAATCTAGAAAATAACTATCCATTGGAAAGCTGAGATCAATTCCTACAAGTCTCTTATTTACTATTTTGAATAATTCGGATTTTGTATTAGTCAAAATTAGGATTTATTTATCAATCCAAGTCAATAATAGTCCTAACCCAATAAGGAATAGGATTTATATATCTTTATTTAAGATATGTTAAGTAGAATTCTTAGTGGAGTCTAAGTCCTATTTTTAGTCTACACCAAGTAGGACTCTAAGTTTATTAGAGGGCTATATATACAATCCAAGGTTGTTACAAAAAAAAAACTTTTCTATCAATAATATTCTCTTATTTTGGGTTTATTCCCTTTTTATCTTCCTTGTGGATTTAAGGATCTATCATGGTGAGAAGACGGTGATTTTTTTTCTATCTCTCATGCCCTCCCTCGCTGCATCAAGAAGAAGATGGTGATCTTCTTCCTACCCCTCGTGCCTCCTCTTTCGTTGCATCAAGTGGATCTATCATGGTGAGAAGGTGGCGATCTTCTCTCTATCTCTCGTGCCTCCCCTGCTGCATCAAGAGATCTATCATGGTGAGAAGATGGTGATCTCTTCCTAGCCCTCATGCCCCCTCTCTCGCTGCATCAAATTCAACTTGGATTGAATCTCTAATTTTATTGTAAAAAGAATATAGTTGTCCTACATCACTCATGTAATTTACTCTTTCATGTTCTTAACTTATTGCAAGCATCCTTCTTTTTAGATTTAGTTGTTCATCCATTAATTAGTTTGGTGAATATGATGTTACCCCTTTCTCGGCTAAAGAAGATTGAACGTGTGTCCTTCTGTTGTTATCCTTTAGCCTTCATAGTATTGAAGGTGAGGATTGTAGAATCTAGCCTTAGGTTGGGTTCGACATCCCGAAGTTGATTGAATGTCTCATTGATCCTTCTTCTAATGAGTTGTAGGAAGTCAAAACCATCTTTTGCCTATTGCTTTGTCTTTGAAAGATTGATATCCTGATTTGTGCTAATGAAACCTTTGCTTTATTATCAAGATTCAGCATAACAAAATTTGACTCTTGCCGCTGGGGCGAACTTAGTCTTTACTCCCTTGACGAACTTGATCTTTTGTCCCCTTGATAGACTTAATCTTTTGCCCCTTGGGTGGACTTTATCTTTGCCCATAGGGATAGACTTGATTTTTTGCCCCTTGGGTGGACTTGATCTTTTGCTCCTTGGGTGGACTTAATTTTTACCCATAGGGTGAGAGGCAGGGGTTGATCTGTATTGGATAAGTGGAGCAATGACTAGATTAATGGTAGTATTAATAATACTAGGAGCAGTGATATTGTTAGTGAAAGCAAAAATACCATGCATGAATTAAATAGAGTTAGACATAGCTTGATGGCTGATATGAACTCCAATTGCCCCTACAATAATTATTATTTTGTTATCGAAGTTTGGCATAATGGCATTGGACTTAGCTCCTTTAAATGGGTTTGGTCTTTGCTCCCTGGACGAGAGGTCCTTACCCCTAGACATGTCTCTACCCCCTAGATAAGAGGTCTTTGCCTTCTGAGTAGACTTGATCATTGCCCATTGTGTGGGAGGCGAGGGATTGATCCATGCTTATCTAGACTTCAATTGCTTCTGCGGTGATTGTCGGTTGATATAGTGTGCCATAATTTTGCCCTTGTAGTGATCATTGGTTAACAAAGTGTGCTGTAAACCTTTCATCAAGGATGATGGTGTGGATTGGGGTAAGAGGGCCACTAGATGATGTTATTTCCATTTCTCTTAATAAATCATTAGCTTTCAACTTTTCTTCTTCTGATATGTGCCCATTTCAACTAGGTTTCTCTACTTGTAGGAGAAGTCAAGTTCTATTAGGGATGTCAGAATTTATGAGATTGAAATTAACCATCTGGGATAGCGGAGACTCCGAGGAGCAATTTCAAATCGCAAATCAAAATTTAATTTAATTTAAAGTGTGTTATCAGGTGTTGTAGGAATATTGACTTCTAATAGATGGAACCCTTACTATTAATTATCTTGACGTTTATTAGAAACCTCTTAAAGTAAGAAATCTAGTTAATAAAATAGAAATATAAAAGGAAAAATAAAAAAATTTGATTAATTTTTAAGAAATTATACATAGCTTAAGTAAGGGTATGCCCTCACTTTATAATAAATTTCAATATGGAATTATAGAAAATATAAAAAATAAATAAAAGAAAAGAAAAAGAGTGGAGAAGAAGCTTTGATATGTGTGCTGCTTCGCTCCCCTATGTTGGACCATGTAGTGTTTGACTCAAATTGTGGAAGAAAATGGGAGAAGTTTGAAGTATTTTCCAATAGTTTTAAGCATTGACGGTAACTTCATGATTTGAAGTATTTTTGTTAGCTAATAAGACATCGACGATTACTCATTTAAGTTAGAGTATTTTTGTTAGCCAATAAGGCATTGGCAATAACTCCGTAATTTGAAATGTTTCTATTAGCCAATAAGGCATAGACAATAATTTCATTGTTTGAGTAGCATCACCAATGGCTTATGAGATTGGGTATAGTTTTGAGAACCACATTGTTAACTACTTTTGAAGTTGACTAGCTTGAAAGGGTGCATTGTTAACTGTTTTTGAGGTTGACTAACTTGAAGAATGTGTCACCAACTACTTTTGTGATTGGCTAACTTGAAGAGCGTATCACCAACTACTTCTAAGGTTGGTTAGCTCCAAACGAGTGCATCATCAACTACTTTTGGGATTGACTAGCTTAAAAGGGTGTACCATAAACTATTTTTGGGGTTGACTAGCTTGAAAGGGAGCATCATGAACTGCTTCTGGGGTTGACTAGCTTGAAAAGGTACATCGTCAACTTCTTCTAGAGTTGACTAGCTTGAAGTGTGGTTAATAGTTTTGATCATATTGTTAGTTTGATTCATTGATTTGGTAGCATCACCAACAGCTTATAGAGTTGGATATAACTTTGAAGCATGGCCGACAACTTGAAGCGTGTTGGTGACTAACTTCTTTAGTTTGGCAGTATCCCTAATGACTTATGAGGTTGGGTATAATTTTGAAGTATGACTAATAGCCTTGAGCATATTGGCAATCAATTTCTTTAATATGATAGTGTCACCAATGGCTTTTGGAGTTGGGTTTAGTTTTGAAGTATTGCTAAGGGCTCTTGTAGCACACCCAGTGAGATTCAGTTTAATCTTATTTAGTTCTATTTAAACTAATTTTGGTTAAAATTAGGGTGGTAACATCACCATTTACTTATAGACTTGGAGTGCTGTCGAAGATTCAGCACACCAATGAGCCTCAGTTTGATCCTATTTAATTTAGCTATGAGTCTAATTTCATTTAAGCTTGAGTTGAGTCCGACCCTACATTGGACCTTCATCGAGTCTGGGTTTGCATCTTGATGGACTTTGGTTTAAGTATAAGTCAATCTAGTTCAACTTCGTTTCAGTTCAGACTCAACCTGACTTGGTTCTGGTTTGACTTTGAGTTTGTCCTTTTTAGTTTGGACTTGATTTGACCTAGTTAGGGTTTGATTTAAGTATAGTTTAGTCTAGATTGGATTTAATTTGAACTCAACTTGATTTCAAGTTAACCTATGATTAGGATTGAGTCTGAGTTTATTTGGTTTAGGTTAACTCAATTTGGATTTTCTAGGGTTTAGTTCAATTTGGGTTTTAGTCCACTTGTTTGACTAATTTAAGTCCATTTGAGTCAATTTGGTCTCTGTTTATTTATTATGATTGAGTTACTTCATATTAATTAATTTAATTTGAATCTTTGACTATTTATAATGATTTTAGGTGAACTCATAGCTTGGCATTAAATGTATGAATCCAAAGGTTAGCTTAGTTTATGAGCTTGAAAGTTAGCTTTGTGCGAGCTTGATGTCTGACTTGGTGCTAGTCCTAAGATTGGTATAGATGCGAGTTTGAAGGCTGGTTGAAGTGTGAGCCCAAAGATTGGTCTAGTGTGAGCTCGAAGGTTGGTTTCGATGTGAGCCTGAAGACTAGCTGAGTGTGAGCCTGAAGGCTGGTTGAATGTGAGCTCGAAAGCTAGCTAAGTGATAGTATGAAGGCTAGTTGGATGCGAGCTCAAAGGTTGGCTAAGTGTGAGCCTGAAAGCTAGCTTGGGTGTGAACCTGAAAACTGGTTAGGTGCAAGCTCGTATGCTGGATAGGAGCAAGCTTGAAGGCTAACTTGGATGTGGTCTAAAGGCTAGCTTGGGTGCGAGCTCGAAGGCTAGATAGGAGCAAGCTTGAAGGTTAACTTGGATGCGAGTCTGAAGGCTAGCTTGTGTGCAAGCTTGAAATATAGCTGGGTGCGAGCCCAAAGGCTGGCTGAATGTGAGTCCGAAGGTTGACTTGGATGCTAGCTTGAAGGTTGGCTTAAATGCAAGCCTGAAGGTTGGCTTGGTTGCAAGCCCAAAGGTTGGCTGAGTGTAAACCCATAGGCTGGCCACGTGCAAATTTGAAGACTAGTTGAATGCGAGCTCAAAGGCTGGCTTGAATGTGAGCCCGAAGGTTGCTTAGATGCGAGCTCGAAGATTAGCTAAGTGTGAGCCTAAAGGCTTTCTTGGATGCAAGTTCAAAGGTTGGCTGAGTATGAGCTCGAAGACTGACTAAGTGCAAGCCTAAAGTCTAGCCAAGTGTGAGCCTAAAAATTAGTTGAGTGCGAGTCCAAAGGCTAACTAAGTGCGAGCCTGAAGGTTGGCTTGGATACGAACCCAAAGACTGATTTGTGGTGATGGGGATCCACCATCTTTGAGGAGCTGCAAGTGGCTGTGGGCAATGTCGAGAGTCCACTGTCTTTGAGTGGGGCTACGGGTGGCTGCGGTGACCCAACCTACTTCCCATTAGATCGAGTCATCTCCCGATCGGATTTGACCTTTCCTCCCATTGGCAAGGTGGAGCGCTATCCAAGGAGGCAGGGGTGAATCTCAGGTGGGCTGGAGGTGGAGG
Source organism: Trichopus zeylanicus subsp. travancoricus (assembly GCA_005019695.1). Lineage (NCBI taxonomy): Eukaryota > Viridiplantae > Streptophyta > Magnoliopsida > Dioscoreales > Dioscoreaceae > Trichopus > Trichopus zeylanicus. The sequence goes on from RXID01014226.1 coordinate 1,610,865, forward strand.
CTCAGCTTGGTGGACTGGAGGTGGAGGCAGCTCAGGGGGTTGGAGGCAAAGGTGGCTCGGTGGGCTAGAGGCAGAGGTGGCGATGGCTGGCATGGGTGGAGGGTGCATGGTGGGTTGTCAAGATTTATCCAATGAAGAGAAGCCATGAGACAAGTCTAATAAGGGCAACAATTGTAGCACAGAGTGGGATCAGGGGGGTCTAGCCATGGCTTATGGCGAGGTAAGGGTAGAAGATTCTATGAGTGCAGTTTGGTGTAGTCTAGGCTGCAGGCCGACAACATTTAGCAGGACCAATAGGGAAGACCAGAGCTATGATGATGAAGAAGAACCTACATAATAGAGACAAGAGCAAATCAAAGAGGAAGACGAGAAAAAAAATAGATAAAATAAGGTAAGGTATCACATTCTTTTACTTCTCATTCCTTGGTTTTTTTATCTCCAAACTATTATATTACTTATTCTTTTCTTTCAATTTATGGAACTCTCCTTTTTGATCCTTGTCTCTAGGATATGATCTCTCTTCTCTTTTTTCTACGGGACTTTTAGGGTTTTTATAGCCTACAAATGAATCGGATCATTTTCATTTAAAATTTTAAATGATGGATCTGGATAATGATGGTTTGTTCAAATTTTGAATGCAGATAAATAGATGTGGATGATATTTATTTTTATTTTACTTTGGATGAGGATTTATTTAGATGAGGATTTATTTGGATAAGAATAATTTGGATAAGGATTTATTTAGATGAGAATTTGTTTAGATGAGGAATTTTTTGGATAAAAATTTACTTGAATAAGGATTTATTTAGATAATAATTTATTTGGGTAAGAATTTATTTAGATGAGAATTTTTTCAGAAGAGGATTTATTTGGATAAAGATTTATTTAGATAAGAATTTATCTAGATGAAAATTCTATTTGAATGAGAATTAGCTATCGATAATGATTTGTTATTTGAATTGGTTATGGATGGATATAGATGTGACTAGATGAGTGTTTATTCCTTACAGATAACAATGATTTTTAAATTGTACTTATCTTGGATATTAAATTTATATGGTGGTTATTTACAATTTTTTTAAAAAAAATTAGACTAAATTATAATTTTATAATTTTAGAGATTGTTGTAAAAAAATTTTATCTATAAAATTTTAAAATTTTCAGGGTCCTTTTTGAATGTGATTAAACTTCTTCGTGAAAACTTTTTTGATGAATTTATTGGCAAAAAATTAAAATTTTAGGGGTTTATTTGTGAATATAAAATTTTGAGGGGTTTATTCATAAATTTTAAATTTTTCGGGGACTAATTTGTAATTTTAAGGTTTTATTAAATTTTTTCATAATTTTTTTATCCGAGAGACTTATTTGTAAAAAAAATCTGATTAAGGACCCATTTATTAAGATTTATTTTGTCATAGAATTTATTTACAAATTTTTTATATTTTGTCATTTTGGTTCAGATTTTAGATAAATTTTGGGCTTATTTTTTGTTCAAATATCACTCTGTCCATTTGGATTAGGCTTAACTTAAGCTCGAACTTCCCAATGATTCAAGTCCAAATTGAACTCAATTTTTGGTCAAATTAGGACGTGATTTAAGTTTAGTTGAGATCCACATTTGAGACATAATTTAGTGACATACAAGTCTTAATTTTAATTATATTCTAATTAAATTTGATTGTGCCAAAAATTACCTCAAATAGAGATGAGTGGAGATTTCGATGGAAACTTACTGATGATAGCATGGACTCCTCCCCTCCAAAGTAGGTACATTAGGAGGCACATCCTGATAGTGATGAAGGTATACAACTCGTTGCTTACATTATCTACTTCGTATTTAACTTATTTAATATTTTTAATAATATAAATTAATTTTTTTTTATGTGATTTACAGGTCCTGTATCTTCCACTAATAGGACCCATCATGGCCCCAACAAACCTACAAGAGTTTGGAGTACTGAGGGATTTAGATTTTTACTCAATATTAAGTACCACCGTCTGGTCATTAGCAAGAATTTGGCATCATTCTTGATCTTATTATGGAGTTTTGCAAAAGATGGAAACAGGTTGCTAATGACCAATATTGGTTGGCAAGCTGTGCCTCAAGAAAACAAGAAATAGATATGGATAGATCAAAAGGTAATATCTACATATATTAAGCTTTCTCACAAATTCTATTCAGAATATTTTGAAGCTTTCTAATTTTTTAATATCCTTGTGTTTAGGCTAATGCAAATTTAGAGGACATTGTAAAAAAAGATATTATACGAATCCTTGGCAAGTGTTGGCAAGACTGGAAGGTGGACATAAAGAAAAAACACTTTACCCCATATAAGAATGATCCACCAAGACTTGCCACTTGTCCAGATCTGAGGATAGAGAAAGATCAATAGCATATCTTGATCAGACATTGACAGGTGAAAGAAGCCTGAGTATTGCCCTAAGCCCTTGATTATTGGAATTTGAATATTTTTTTTTATCAATAACACTATCTGTTATCCTTATAATTTTACGTTTCTCTTTTAGAATTTGAGTTGGACAAATAAAAAGTATCAAAAGTATCAGATGATGAATCACTCTCTCGGATGCAAGGGGTATGCAAATTTGAGGGCTAAGGTATACTCTTCAACTTATAATCAAAAGTTTGGTCACTTTATTTTGTATATTTGATTCATTATGAATTGTGTTACTTGTAGCTTGAAGCGTCCAGTGGAGCTGAACCTTTCAAGTTGGATATCTTCCTTGCATCCTCTATCGAGAAGAACAGATAATTGATCAACATAGCATCTGCAGCCACCATAGTGAGCATTAAAAATTAATTTTTGACAATGTACGTTCTAATGAAAAAATATTAATATTTTTATTGATCTTATTATAGGGGAAGGTCACTCAATTGAGGTAGTCACAGCCGAAGAACTCTCTTTCGGATACGGCCACCCATAATGAATTCATGATCAAGTATTCAGACCTGACATATATGGCCAGGTATAGACATTTGGTATGGAGTTGACTCACAAAACAATCTTCGAATCCTTCTGCAAATCCTCTTAAGGTAAGCAATCTCAGTATATATAAAATCAAGTACGAGCAATAATCCAAATGGAGGTTATTGTAGTAATAATGAGATTGAAAGAGGAGTTATTCAATCATCACCCTCGTACCGTGTCTTGGGCTACACAACAATCATACCTTATGGGGGATTGCATCCTCTAGGTGAAGTATTATGTAACTGAGAATTATCCCTTGTATCCTAGCCTTCCCCATATGCTATCTTTTTGCAATTCAGAATTAGCAATTTCATTTTCCTTGTCGAGCATATTCCTGTTTGTTGTCCACCTTTTTATGCTGTTGGTATTTTCCATGCTGGAGGATTATTACCATGAAGATCAATTTTAATTGACATGTACATGCTGCCTTTTCTCAATTTGTCTTTTCAGTTCTTAATCTTGAATCCTTGATTGACCACTATATTCAGATTGGAAAATATGTATCTGAATTGAGTTCTAATCATAATGTCAATATGAAATACAACAGCATAGCTTGGAGAGGCTTAAAATCCTTATTCTGAATTGAATTTTTTAAAATTACATATACCTTCTTGAAATTTTTTAAATTATATATATCTTTCTATACCTTTTAAAATTACAAAATTTTCTTTAAATTGTTAGGTTCCTTAAGGAGCTATATGTAAAAGCTTTTGCTAATCACCTTAGGTTAGTGCTTACGAAAGATGTAAAAAAGTCATTTTTGCCTTCTTGGCTAATTTTAACCTAAACTAATTATTATATTTTCTTAAATATCTCTCTTAAAGAAAAATAAGATAAAATCTAAAATTTTGTGATTCTGACAAGAACGCGATAAGAAGCCTGTGAGTGTGAGGGGAAGACATTGAGGTAGGAACAAAAATTGTGTGGTGAGGAGGAAGATGCTAAAGTGACAAGGACTGCATTTGCACAATGGAACCCTTCGGTGATATGTTTCTTGGGTAAATTTGATTTTTTTTATGGTTCTTAATTGTGAATTCATGTATTTTGCCTCAAATGTGATGTTTTGAACTAAATTCTTTTTGTTCCTTTTTGGTGTGGAATTTTGGTTATACATGCCCTGATAGTTTTTTTTTTAGGATTTGAGAATGCATCTTTTTGTTGAATTTTCTTGAATTGATTATTTTTTTGAGAATTCTTTTAATATATAATGATAAATTTCATAAATTGATAGTTAATTATTCATGAAAACTCTTGGTTGATGTTAATGTGAATTCACTTTTTTTTTTTGCCTCCATGTGGTACTTTGAGCTAGATTTTTGGTCTTTTTTGGTCAAATGATGTTACTGGGAATTGTTTATCCATTTTTTAATTTCTTTTTTTTAAAGAAATGTGTCATGGTTTTATTTAGAGCTCGCAAAAGTATTTCGGCATTGTCTAATATTATTTTATGCCTTTTGCTTGTCATATATTAGGGTTTACTTGTATGTTTATAATTTGTCTAATGTTGTATAATGTTATAGTAGCATATATGTATTCATTTATTTGTGATTTTTTTTTGCATTTATTTATAGGCCTAGTAGCCCAATTGAGATCATTCTAAGATATGATGGATTTTGGAAGACTATTCCAACCTAATAAGATAAAATATGAATGTGGAAAATAAAAGAAAATTCTAGTATACATTGGGGCTACTAGTTTGAGTGATCTCCATTTGAAATATATGAAGGAAAGTGTAACTTTTTCTAAACAAATCCTAGCTAATAAATGGTGAGAAACAATTCTTACAGATGTTATCTACATAGAACAACTACAGTTCATCAAATTGGTTCTCCTAGAAGATTTGGTAGAAATACTAGTAAAGACTCAATTGTTTCAAATGCTGTGGATTCAAATTTAAGTGATGGAGAATATTATAATGATGCTACAGATCCAAGCCAACCAAATGAGGATGCAGAGGAATATGACTTTGATAATGGAGATCATTTTGTTGCAAGCTTTGATGATTCTGATTTTTAGTTTGATGAGTTAATAGAGATTGAAAAATATCTAAATTTGAATATAGACAAGGAGAACCCTAATTTTGCCATGGTTGCCATTTTAAAGATGTTGAGTCATTTAGACTGGCTCTAAGAAGCTATTGCATCAAGGTGAGTTTTGATATACATTTAATTAAAAATGACCCAAAGAGAGTAACAACTAGGTGTATAAGTGAAGATTGTCCTTGGAGAGTTCATGCATCTAGTTTGAGTGTAAATAATGTAATATTGGCTTGGATTGGCAACCTTTGAGGAGGGAGGGAGTGGTTGTTTGTTTGTGGGGGGGGGGGGGGGGGAAAGGGGGGGGGGAGTTTGAAATAGGCTTTGAAATACAATTTACCATTATCAAGAAGGAGGAGTTTTTGATTCTTTCTTCAATTAGCAACTTTTTATAATAATTTTTTTAAAAAATAGGGAGTTACTTGATTGATCGTTCTTTTAAAATTTTTTTAAAACCCATTTATGCATAGTTCAAGGGGGAACCCTTATTGTCTCAAATGTTAATTCCACTGCATATTATTTTGAGACTAATTGATTGGAAATATCTTGCTCACTCTTCAATTTTTCATATCTCTTGAAGCATGATATTAGTAGAAATATTTTCAAATCCCTGTTATTGTTTCTCTCTACCACAAATTCTTTATAATGCACTTGTTCAGGGGGAGTTATATTTTTGATGATGTTAAAGGGAAGAGCAATATACATATTTGTGAAACTTGTTAAATCCATTAATAGTTTTAGCAAAAAGTATGTCTAATTATCTTTATGTGCATCTATCATATAGCATGCTTACTTTTCTTATGCATGGTTTATCATTATTAAAAAGTGAGAGATTGTTACTCTTTGGATTTTGATGATAATCAAACTAATATCTAACAAGTTTCTTAAGTTTTTAATAAGCTTCAGGATTTGCAATTATCATTCAAGTTCGTAAAAGATCGAATCTCAATATAAAGCACGAATGATAAAAGCAATGACTCAAAGATAAAAGAGCTGACAACTTGAAGTCGAAGCTTAAAGATCAAGATGAAAGCTCGAAATGCTCAAAATGGAATATCAACACACGGTTCATAGGTTTAGAACTTTTATTTATTTTAGTCGTATTAAAGATTTATTATTTAGATCATTCATCGTATAGAGTTCTATAAGAAACTCTTAACATAGCTTTTCTGACTGAACTGAACATCTACTTCTGAACTGGATGATTGGTTGGTCAGAATAATAGATTCAAAACTTTTAAGCCTAAGTAGAATCAAACAACTAATTGTAAATTGTATGGCAGACTGTAAAATTTGCCAGTTCTGATTTTATAGAAGTAGACATTTAGTTGTCCAAGCAGATGTCCAATTTGCAGATTTTGCTTAATTAACTGCTAGTTTTTTGATTGTTGGAGAGAAGTTAGTTGTGGGATTTCACACTCAGTGGCTAGTTTCAACCCATAAGGTATAAATAAGTATGGTTGGGCTTTCCTTAACAAATTTTTACAACTTCACATTTATCTTAGAGAAGAGATCAAAGCCCCCCATTCCTTATAGCTAAGAAATGCTCTAAACTTTCTATTCTCAAATCAAATATTCTAGCCCATGTTCTCATTCTTTGAATGATCTTGTAGTGAGCTTTAAATATCATATCTTTTACTTTTTTCTATTTGTAAACACTCTTAGGTATTAGGAGTGTGGGTGTACAAAAATATCCAATGTAGAGTAGATCTTCTCCAAGCAAGATCATTTGTTTGGGCGTGGCTTCACCGTAAGGAAGCGATGGGCTTGGCTTCACTTGAAAGAAGTGGTATCCTAGTTTGGAGTATGATATAAAGGCTTGGCTTCACCTCAAAAAGTGACATCACTAGTACAGTGATTCAAGTCCTCAAGAATGAGGTAGGGGCTATAGAGTAGGAGTGATGGGTCTTCGAACTATATAAAAATCATGGTGCACATTTCCTTATCTTGCTTTACATTTTTAGCACATGTGGTTTGATTTAATTTGATTGGAATTTCAATGTAATTTTTTTGGTGAATTATCTTGGGGCTTGATCTTTCAAAAACTTAAATGATCATTGCAAATCCCAAAGCTCATAAAAAACTTAAGAAACTTGTTAAATACTAGTTTGATCATCATCAAAATTCAAAGGACAATATATAACATTTAAAGTAAAGAAATTGTACTACAATAATATAGACTTTTATTGGTGCTAATCGATGGATGCTAATTTAGCATCCATATTGAGCGGTCAATAGTGGCGCTAATATAATAGCACCACTAATGATTAATTCATTAGTGGCACTACACCATTAGTGTCTCTAATGAGAAATATTAGCAGTGCTAATCAAGTGGCATTGCTGATTGTTTAACACCATGAATGATCCAATCATTAGCAGCATTATTACATTAGCACCACGAATGACTAGATCATTAGTTGGGCTATTGCATAGTGCTACTAATGACTGTTTAAACCCCTCCCTAACTTGAGCTTCTTTTCCCAACTTGATCCTGTGTTTTGATGTTTGTGTCACACTGACCTGACTGTTGTAGATTGCTGCCTGCTCGTAGGCTCCCATGTGTGAGATCCCTTGATTGAATGTGATTCACTAACTTCTTCTTAGAAGATAATGATTTGTTCGAGTCTTCCTATTTCTAGAACCTCTGGTGATAATGTGATTCACTGAGCCTTTATAGCATGGCCAGGAAAATCATGTGAGACATCAAAGACACTAAATGTTTAGTAATAAATTCAATCCACTAAACTTAGCATTGATTTTCAAAAGAACGTTTGTCAGATATTGATCATTGACTCTAGTTAGAGTTAGTACTAATTTCGATTCAAACTCGATTCGATTTAATTCAATGTTCAAGATTTGATTTTGGTTCAAGTTTGATTTTATTTGATTTGGGTCGAGTTTGACCTTGTGTTGAACCTCTATTGAGTTTTGATTTGTATCTTTGGTTCAACCTCAAGTCAATTTAGTTCAACTTGGTTTCAGTTCAGGCTCAGCTTGGCTTGGTCTTGGTTCTAGTTTGAGTTTGCCTTTTTAGTTTGGACATAATTTAACCTAAATAGAGTTTGATTTGAGCTTAGTTCAATATATATTGGACTTGATTTTAAATTACCCCATCTCAAATCTGATTAGGATTGAGTCTGAGTTTATTTGGTCTAAGTTAACTCAATTTGGTTTTTTTTTTGGAATCTAGCTCAATTTGAGTTTTAGTCCATTTTATGATCAATTTAGATCCATTTGAGTCAACTTGGCCTTTGTCCATTTGTTTTGGCCGAGTTTAATTTCCATGTGATTGAGTTATTTCATGTTAAATAGTTTGATTTGAGGATCCTTGACTATTTATGATAATTTTAGGTAGATCTATGACCTGGTATTAAATATGCGAACTTGAGGGTGGCTCAGCTCGTGAGCTTGAAAGCTAGCGTAGAAGTATAAGCTCGTGGGCTAATTGGGTGCAAGTCTAAAGATAGTCCTAGATGCGAACTTGAAGGTTGGTTGAGTGCGAGCCTAACGGTTAGTTTGGGTGCTAGCCTGAAGGTTGGCTAGGTGTGAGCTGAGTGCGATTCCAAAGGCTGGTTGGATGCAAGCTTGAAGGTTGGCAGAGTGCAAGCTCAAAGACTAGTTGAGTGTGAGATTAAAGGCTAGCTGAGTATGAGTCCAAAGACTATCTTGTATGTGAACCCGAAGCTAGCTAAATGCAAGCCAAAAGGTTGGCTTGGATGCAAGCTTTAAGGTTGGTTGAGTGCAAGCTTGAATGATGGCTAAGCTGTGAGCTTGAAGGCTAGCTAAGTGTGAGCCCTAAGACTAATTGGGTGCAAGCCCCAAGGTTGGCTAAGTGTGAGCCCGAAGGTTGGCTAAGTGCGAGCCCAAAGACTGGCTAATTGCGAGCCTGAAGATTAGCTGAGTGCTAGCTCTAATGCTAGCTAAGTGCGAGCCTGAAGGCTAGCTGAGTGGGAGCATGAATGTTGGCTTGGATGCAAGGCCAAAGGCTAGCTGAGTACGAGCCCAAAGGCTAACTGAGTGAAAGCCTGAAGGTTGGCTTACATATGAGTTCAAAGGTTGGGTTGGATGTGTACCTAAAAGTTAGTTGAGTGCAAACCCAAAGGCTAGCTAGAATGCTAGCCTGAAGGCTAGCTAAGTGAAAACTCAAAGGCTAGCTTGGTGTGACAAGGATTCACTTTCTTTAAGTGATCATAGGTAACTATGATATTTGTCAACATGCTAATGGACTGCTGGTCATTGTGGTAGTGTTGGCGCCAAAAAGTTGAGGTAGGATGTTGCTGGCCAAATTCCTTTTTTTCATTGCACAAGAAATTTTATTTTATTTTATTTTTACTTTATTTTCCTTTCTATTTCTTTCCTCCTCCTCACAGTGAAACCCTAACCCTTCTTTCTCTTGAACTCCATTGAGCCATGGTGGCCCAACCCCATCTCTAACTGAATTTGGTGATTGGAGGCCAGATCTAACCATTCTTCCCGATAGTGAGGTGGAAAGGGTAGTTGAGGCTACTTGGAGATAGCACCAGTGGTGGAACAATGAAGGTAGGCTCTGGTGGTAGCAAGGCATCTCAAAGAGGTGCAGACCTCTTCCCCTTGGGTCTATAGTTGAATCTACTCAGATCTTGGCCATGTCTGGTCACAGGTGGGCAGCCAGTGAGATGGAGAGCATCAGCCTCTAAGCTTAGGGCAATCAGTGGGCTAGCGCTCTTCAAGTGTGCTTGCCTTCTCCCTTACCTTGGGAATTCTTTGTGAAATAACTCCGATGGGAAGAAAAAAGAAGGCGTTAAGAGACCCTCTTGATCCAACCCTAGACACTCTAAGATCCTTTTTCAAACCTGCTCCCATTTTGAGTCAAGAGATAGATAAATACACATGCTTGTAGTGACTGAGGGGGTCAAAGACCAAGAAGTGAGTTATTTATACCAAGCATTCTTCTTATGGCTAGATCCAATCTCCTGGTTTCGGTGGAAAGGAAAAAAATTTCACGTTCTTTTCTTCCTTTCGGGAAGGGAGGATTAGAGAAATCCTATTGATTGCTGCTTTCTCTAGACCTCCGGGAAAGCATGAAAAAAAGGCTCGAATGGTACAATCCCTCCATCACCCCATAATGAAAGGGGTGATCTCATAGTTCTTGGTCTATGAGAATGCGTTGTTAGGTGCTCCATTTTCCCATCGAGGTTGAACCTAAACTTGTGCTCAAGAGATAGCTACCCATACACTAATTAGCATAGAGTGGTGGAGTGTGATGGCTAGGGAACCTGCAGTGGTGGAGCTTCGATGGGAGTTGGGCAATGGTGGAGATCCGACAGAGGTAGAGAGAGGCCCAGGTGTAGTTAGTGGGGAGTGATGGAGATTCAATGGGGGCGGGGGTGCAGTTGAGACGACATGCACTCCCGTGAAGGCATGGGTGAAGAAGGTAGGCTATGAGGCCAAGCCAAGTTCACCAGAGAGTAGGCTAGGGTTGATGCAGCGGCATTGGAGGTGCAAGGTGGTGCTCATGGTTGGAGGACTGCACATCAGTGCAAGTTAGTGGGCAGCAACGATGGTTCTCGTAGGGAAAGAAGAACAATAGATAGAGACGAGAAGAAAACAAATCGAAGAGATAAGAGTTCACCTTTTTCTCTGATCTTTTTCCTTGTTCAAAATTGCCTTGATTTGAATCACTATTGATAGCTCCAGGTAGCCCCTTCTGATTTTTTTTGCCTCCTCTCTATAGGTTCTTTTTGGTTTTATAGGTTCAAGGAGATTTGAAATCAAATATTTGATTGGGTTGATTTTGGAATGTAATTGGATTGTGATTACAATTGGATTGGATTCCTAAATATTGTAATTGGCAAGTAATCCTAGTGATTGATCAAGATTTATTTTCCTGATGAAAAATTTAGATCTTGTATCATTTCTAGATATTGAATTTTCAGGGAGGTTATTTGCAAATTTTTCAGAAAATATAGAGCAAAATATAATTTCATAAGTTCTAGGGGCCTTTTAATAAAAAAATATTTTTATAAAAATTTTAAAATTTTTAGGGTCCTTTTTGAATAAAATTTTGAATTGTTTGTAAATAAAAAACTTTGGGAGTTTATTTACAAATTTTCCAAAAAATGGACCAAATGTACTTTTGTAAATTTCAGGGAGTTTTTGCAATAAGGATATATTTCTAAAATTTTGAAATTTCCAGAATCCTTTTTAAATAAAACTTCAACTTATCCAAAAATAAAAAGAATCTTCAGGAGTTTATTTATAAATTTAAATTTAGTCCAAATCTTATTTTAGTCTAATCCAAATTTGGGCCTACATCCAATGTCTAAATTTGACTTATCATGAGTCCAACTCAAATTTGGAGTAGGACTTCAAAGTCTACTTAAACAAAATATCCCTTTTGCATCAGGGCTTCAAAGTCTACTTAAACAAAGTGCCCCTTTTGCATTCATTTTATGAGCTTTCTTCGCGAAGGGAGTGGCTGAGAAAAGAAGAGCGAGTGCCTTACAATAGTGTCTTTTTTTTCTTTTCCCCTTCTCTCTTATTTGCTCAGCTCATACTTTTTGAAGGTACCATAGAATCTTTTGTGATTAAGAGGATTAGCGAGAAAGATAGTTTGGCCTTATGTCATTTCCTCCCGGTTTTTAGGACTGATGCCAAAGCAGCCATTATATTTCGGCCCCAGGAACATTAAAAGCATGTGCATTTCAATAATTATCATCCTTTAGCCCATTTTTCGAAGGAACGAATGCCATGTGCTGATGGGGTAGGCAGTTGCTTCATGCTGGAACTATTTGGCATTTCAGATAGTGAAAATCTTCAGAGACCTTGGGGTTTCACATTCTTAATGGTCACTCACCTATTTGGGGGTGATCATTCCTACTTGCTGGCATAGTACCAATTCTACAAAATTATTTGGAATGAGTTGATGCTGTAGTGTCTTAGTTCTTAGCCCAACTCATAGGACTCGATGTCCTAGGAGGAGTCATAGCGTCTAAGGGACAATATGTCAGAGACTCAGGGATTTGGTATGATCAAGATGTGGAATTATGCCACTAATACCTTCCATACTCCATATAGTGAAGTCAGTGTTTCCTTATGGGATATAAAGCAACTAGCCAAGATCCCCATCCTTGGGGACTTCTACAACGAATACATCCCTACTGACCATTATGTAGGCCTTGACTTCTATTAATGTTTGTGCCATCTCCTTAGAGTTTATGAGTTGTTGATGGTACATTTCCAAATAATCAGAAAAGGGTATATTTTAACCGTTGGATTGAGATTTTTATGAAAGAAGTCTGACAAGTGAGCTAACCAAATTTGACTAGATTATGCACAACACGGGAGACATCCTTCCAAAATTTGGCCCCAAGACCTATTTTGCTGCCTTCACTAGTTTATGGCTTTGCTACTTCATCATGCCTCACGGCGGGCAGTATATCCATCTAGAGACATTTGCAATGACCTATAAGATGGTGCATAGGTAAAGGGTTGCCTTGACCCCTGTAGTGATAGATTTGATTTATGCTAGTCTCAGAGAGATGGTGGATAGTCCTCTATAGGACCAGGTGATTCTTCAGTTTAGTTCCTTATTTATTTTCTTTATACTTGGATTTATGCACACTTTAAGATAATGTATTCTGAGTTGGAGCCTAGTGATGAAATCAAAAAGCTATGTCATTCACATTTAGTCTCTGTCCCTGAGATGATTCAGATCATGGATGCAACCACCTTTACTTTCTTCTCCAAAGAGGCTATGATGCATGTGCGGGATCCCCAAAATTTTAAGTTGCAAGCTTTCTCCTTCACTCTTCATGATTCTAACATGTTAGCGAATGTGGCTCGTCTTTCCTTATCTTGAGAGATTTATGAGTATATTATCTCTTTGAGGCATGGTGTGCTTTCACTTCATTTTAGAGAGCATTTAGCTCCGGAGTCTTGCAATCCACATTGATTTTGTCGACAATTTGGGTATGATCAGGGTTTTCCTGAGAATATTTTTGCTCCTTCACCACCATCATGTCTTGGTCAATTTGTAGGCTATTAGCTACATCTCACTCGTGTGCAGGATAGTTCAGAGTATTCTATTCCCAACACTGAGTGTGAAGTCAAGGTACTTCACTCCTATGTCGTAGTGTGGTTTAATAGTATGGGTAGATATTTTCACATTGCTCCTAAGTTTCTATTCCAAAATGAGCCTAGTTGGTGTAGCAAGGAAAAGCAAGTGGTGAGCAGCAAAAGGTTGAAATGGTAGAGGACTCAGAGGCACAGAAGGTTCTGATTCATAAATTTACTCACCCTAGATCTAGTGGAGACAGATCCATCCCTTCTTCAAAGTTAGTAATGGCTATTTTTGGGGTAATACAGGTCCTAGATTGAGCCCGAGGTGAGAGGCCCTCGACCTATATATGACCACCATGTGATCGATGCTCTGAGGTGCTCAGTGAAACATGCAGGCCCATCTATAGGTGGGAGCATGAGAGCAGTCGCATATACCATCTTGGGACTCGATTTCTTCATTTTTCATTATTGACATGGATGCAGAACCAGGGGTGACCCTTCCTTCATCAATACCAATATGCCATTCTCTTGATATAGATTTGAGTAGAGCGATCTAACCGGCCTCTCTGTCACTTGTATCGGCTGGCCATTCATTAGATGTGAGTATCCTTAAGTGCTAGTAATTTTATTTTATTTTCTTTCCTCTTTTTTAGCTACAAATCTCTCTTCTTTTAGGCATATGAGGATTTTGGAGGCCTTCTTGATGATATTTCAAACTCTGATGGTAAAGGACAGCCAAGCTTTGCCAAACTTTACATTGTGTATGTACTAATCTTGTCTCTTGTTATAGACGTGATTCTTGGATCATGCTTTAGTTCAGGGATGTTCACATCCATGGGTACCTGTTCACCATCACCAACATCAGGTAATAACCCACTATCTTCTTCTTTTCTTAAAAATTTTCCCATCTTATAATATATCACTTTCCCCTTCAAGTGATAATGAAGATGCGTAAGTGACTACTAAGTTGCTGTGATCATTAGGAGCACCATTTAGGCTTTATGCATCTTAGGATTATGCTTATCCTCTTTATCTAGAGCCTCTACTCATTTTGGTCTTATTTATTTAGGAATATTATCATTGCTTTATGAAATTTCTTTGCTTTGCATCATATTTGGTCTTGCAACCTCATATATCCCCCATTTTTCTTCATTTTCACACTAGCCATGTGAAAATGAGTTCTGATTTCTCCATTTGCTAATGAGTGTAATGATGGACTTGCCATGCAAGGATAGGCTTGAGTTTCCACAATGAGTGGACTTGATCTGCTATAAGGAAGTGGACTTACATTGTCACAATGAGTGAACTTGATTTGTCACAAGTAGTGGACTTGGTTTGTCATAGGAAGTGGACTTGATTTGTCACATAGAAGTGGACTTAATTTGTCATGTGAAAGTGGGCTTAGCTTTCCAAGTAAAAGTAAACTTAATTTGCTACATGAAAGTAGACTTGGTTTGCCACGTAGAAGTGGACTCAAGTTGCCATATAGGAGTGGACTTAGATTGCCACGTAGAAGTGGACTTAGATTGCCACGTAGAAGTGGACTTAGGTTGTCACATAGAAGTATACTTAAGCTGTCACATAGGAGTGGACTTAATTTTCCACGTGAAAGTATACTTAATTTGCCATATGAAAGTGGGCTTTAGTTGTCATGTGAAAGTGGGCTTGATTTGTTATGTAGAAGTGAGCTTATATTGTCACATAGAAGGCGACTTGATTTGCTATGTGAAAGTGGACTTAATTTGTCACATGAAAGTGAACTTAAGTTGTTGCATGAAACTAGACTTAATCTACTATATAAAAGTGGACTCAGGTTTCCATGTGAAAGTGGTCTTGGTTTGCCATGTAGAAGTGAGCTTATATTACCACATGGAAGTGGACTTAATTTTCCATGTGAAAGTAGACTTAATTTGCTATATAGAAGTGGACTTAAGTTGCCATGTGAAAGTGGGCTTAAGTTACCACGTGAAAGTGGCCTGGTTTGCTATGTAGGAGTAGACTTGGATTGCTACATAGAAGTAAACTTGGATTGACACGTGGAAGTGGACTTGATCTTCCATATGAAAGTGAACTTGAGTTATCATGTGGATACAGGCTTAATTTCCATGTAACATAGACTCCAGTTACCATGTGGAAGTGGACTTGATTTGCCAGAATGAGTGGATTTTTATGGGGGTGTGAATTTAGCTGTCATACAAACTAGACAACATTTTGTGTCCATATTTTGCCTCAAAAAATATATAGTGTATATTTGGCCAAACATTCCCTTTAGAGGAAGTTAGACATTCCATCATAGACAAAACATAGACACTTTTGGCATAATACCTTTTGTTGTTATTGTTGCCCTCAGGGCTTAGGCATAATACCTTTTGAGGAATCAGTTGTTGATTTGTGGCATAGGTCTTTTCTCCTTGTCATCGATCAATTAGTAGAGTTTCCTTTTAAATATCCTTTTGATGATATAAGAGCCTTCCCAATTAGGCTAGAACTTACCTTTTTTGTTTTGGTTTGGAATTTTGTGTCTTTTTAGGATTAAGACCATTTCTCCTTTTTAGAAGGACCTAAGCTAAGCCATCTTGTTTTTGGCCTTGGATATTTGTGCTTGATACATTTTTAGGTTTTGTGGGGCTACAAGCCTTGTCTCATCTAAGAAGTCTAGCTCGTCAAGGCAAAGATGAACGTTGTCTTCTATTGTGACTACAAGGCAATCCTTAGAGAGGGGATTTGCACTTCTAGTGGCAAGACTGCCTTAATTCCAAACACCAATGCATATGGCATTGATTGGGTAGGGGTTTGATATGTGGTGTGATAGGCCTATAGTGCCTCAACAAGCTTTTGATGCTAGTCTTTTTTATTTCTGGCAATAACCTTTTTCAAGATCTTGGAAGGGGTCTTATTGAATGCCTTAATGAGCTTGTTGACTCTCGCATTATAGATGGATGGATATCTCCAATGCATCTTATGATGATGCACGAATCATCCTGCATTGATATTTTTGAAGGATGGTCCATTATTAGAAATGATCTTTTGAGGGATACTGAATCGGTACAAGATATTTTCTCAAAAGAAGTAGATAATAGTATCTGCTTTTACCTCTTTCATTGGAATCGCTTTAGCCCATTGAGAGAAATAATTAGTTGCTACTAGTATGAAGCGATAGCCTCTAGAAGAAGATGATTCAATTAGGATAGTGTTGTCTTTACCCCATATCTCGAATGGCCACGAGAACATTGTTGGATGTAGAGGATTTGGGTGTTAATGGATGAAGTCACCATGAATTTGGCATAGATGACATATCCTTACATATTTGATGCAATCTCCTACCATTGTGGGTCAATAGTAGCCCATATACTTAATCTTTATCATTATTTTTAGGCTCGATTGATGAGCTCCATGTGAAATTGAAGTTGACCACCCAGGATAGTGGAGACCCTGAGGAGCAACCTCGAATCATAAATTAAAATTTATTTTAATTTAAAGTGCACTATTAGGAGTTGTAAGAATATGGCTTTCAATAGACGTAAGTCCCTATTATTAATTATCCCAACTATTGTTAGAAACCTCCTAAAGCAAAAAACTTACTTAATAAAATAGAGATACAAAAAAAATAAAAAAATATTTAATTGATTAAGAAAGATAGTACATGGCTTAAGTAAGGGTATGCCCTTACTTTATAATAAATTTCAATGTTGAAAACAAAAAAGAAATGAATAAAGGAAAAAAGAGTGGAGAAGAATCTTTGATGTGTCGTTGCTCGCTTCCCTCGCACTGGACTATGTAGCGTCGACCCAAACCATGGAAGGAAATGGGAGATTTTTGAAGTATTTCCAATAGCTTTAAGCATCGGCGATAACTTCATGATTTGAAGTGTTTCCATTAGCTTTGAGCTTTGGCCATAACTTCTTTGGGGTTTGAGCAGCGTCACCAATAGGTTGTAAGGTTGGCTATATCTTGAAGATGTGTTGCCAACTATATTTGGGGTTGACTAACTTGAAATGGTGCATCGTTAACTACTTGTGGGATTAACTAGTTTGAAGAATGCGTCACCAGCTACTTATAGGGTTGGGTATAACTTCAAAGTGTGGCCAACATCATTGAGCAAATTATCAGTTGACTTCACAGATTTGGTAGTATCACCAATGGTTTAGCAACTTGGATATAGCTTGAAGATGCATCATCAATGGCTTATGGGATAGACTAACTTCAAAGTGTGGCCAATGGCTTTGAGCACATTGTTAGTTGACTTCATTGATTTAGTAGTGTCACTAATGGCTTAGGGGATTGGGTATAACTTTGAAGTGTGGCCAATAGCTTTGAGTGTATTGGCAATTAACGTTATTGATCTGGTAGCATCATCAACGACTTAAGGGGTCGGGTATAGCTTTGAAGTGTGGCCAACAACTTTGAGTATATTGGCAATTAACTTCTTTAATTTGATAGTATCACCAACAATTTATGGAGTTGGATATAACTTTGAAATGTTGCTAAATGCTTCTGTAGTGCACTTAGTGAGACTCATTTTGACCTTAATTAGTTCTATTTGAACTAATTTTGATTCAGATCAGGGTAGTAACATCACCCTTGTTCATAGTCTAGGAGTATTATTGATGGTTTGACCCTATTTAGTTCGGATCTAATTTTGATGTCATTTAGCTTGAGTCAAGTTTGACATTATATTAGACATTATAGAGTCTGGGTTTGCTGGACTTTGACTCAATTTCAAGTCAATTTAATTAAAATTGATTTCAGTTCAAGCCTAACTTGGCTTGGTTCTGGTTTGACTTAGAGTTTACCCCTTTTAGTTTGGATTTATTTAAACCAATTAGGGTTTGATTTAAGCATAGTTCAACTCTAGATTGAATTTGATTTGAATTTAGCTTGATTTTAAATTAACCCATCTCGAGTTTGATTAGGGTTGAGTAATTTGTTTGATCAAATTAGGTCTACCTGAGTCAACTTGGCCTTTATCCATTTGTTATGATCGAGTTCAATTTTAATATGATAGAGCTACTTCATGTCAAGTAGTTTGATTTGAGGGTCTTTGGCTATTTATGATAGTTTTAGGTGGACTCGGAGCCTAGCCTTAAATATGCGGATCTAAGAGCTGGCTGAGTGCAAGCTCAAAGGCTAACTTAGAAGAGTAAGCTTGAAGGCTGACTACATGTGAGTCCGAAGATAGGCCTAGATGTAAACTTGAAGATTGGTTGAGTGCAAGTTTGAAGGCTTGCTAAGTGCAAGCCTGAAGGCTAGCTTGGATGTGAGATAAAAGGCTGGTTAAGTGTGAGCTTGAAGGCTAGCTTGGGGTGTGAGCCTGATGACTATCTAAGTGTGACTCCTAAGGCTATCTTAGATGTGAGCCCGAAGGCTAGCAGAGTGTAAGCCTCGAAGGCTATCTTTGATGCAAGCCCAATGGCTAGCTAAGATGTGAGCTGAACTGTTGGCTGAGGTGTGAGCCCAAAAGCTCACTAGAGTATAAGCCTAAAGGCTAGCTAAATGCAAGCATGACTACTAGCTAAGTGTGAGCCTGAAGAATGGCTAAGTGTAAGCCTAAAGGCTGGCTTAGACATAAGTCCAAAAGTTGGCTAAGTGCAAGCCTAAAGGCTGCCTTGGATGTGAGCCAAAAGGTTGGTTGAGTGCGAGCCCCAAGGCTAACTGAATATGAGCTTGAAGGCTAGCTAAGTGTGAGCCCAAAAGTTGATAGTGATGCAAGCCTAAAGGCTAATGAAGTGCGAGCCCAAAGGATGGCTAGGGTGTGAGCTTGATGGCTAACTTGGATGCGAGCCTGATGGCTGACTAAGATGTGAGCTGGACGACTGGCTAAGGTGCAAGTCTGAAGACTCACAAGAGTGCAAGCCCAAAGGCTAGCTAAATGTGAGCCTGAAGGATAGCTTAGATGCAAGCCTGAATGTTGGCTAAGTGGGAGCTTGAAGGCTAGTTAAAGTGCAAGCCTGAAGGCTAGCTTGGTGGAATGAGAATTTAACATCTTCATTACCATCTTCAGAAGGAAGGGGGGGGTGAGGGGGGGGGGAGGGGGGGGGGGGGGGGGGGGGGGGGGGGGGGCACGGGTGGCCATGGTGAGGCAATGGGTTCATTATCTTCATCACCATCTTTGAGGGGCTGTGGGTGACCATGGCGAGGCCATGAGTTTACTGTCTTCAAGGGGGCCACGGGTGGCTGTAGGGGGGCCACTGGTGGCTGTAGTGAGGCCATGGGTTTGCTATCTTCATCGCCATCTTCCAGGGGCTATAGGTGGGTGTAGTGAGGCCATGGGTTCACCATCTTCATTATTGTCTTCCAAGGGTTACGGGTCATTGTGGTGAGGTTTTGGTATTAAAAATTGAGACAAGAGAAAGTCTCTCTTTTTTCTTTTTTTTTATAGAAACTTTTGTTGTATTTTTTTCTTTTATTTCATCTTCTCTTCTTCCCTTGATCTCGTACGCCTTTCTTTTCTTTTGTTATTGAACTCCACTAGGCTCCATCATGGTCAAAGAAAGGTTGAGCCTTCTTACCTAGATGTGGTAGGATCTAGCCATAGGCGACGGCAAGGGACCCTAGGCGGGGTTAGGGCAAGGCTTGGTAGTGGGTTATGACAATGGCATAGGGGCAACTAGCTGGTAGTGGGTGAAGAAGAGGTTTGCGATGGTGGGGTTTGCTACTCCCGAAATCTCGGTGATGTTCACAGGGTCTAATAGCCTCTCAAAAATTAGGTTCCCTATACCCTCAACCTAACTGCCATTGAAGATGATGGTATTCACCAACAGGATGGACAAGGTTTTGGAGGAGGGAAAGACTTGAGGAAGAGGAGGAGATGAATCGGGTGGAGCTCATGTGGAGGGCGAGCCAAGCTGAAGAGGGTGCAAGCCAGAATGGCGATTCAAGCGGGTTCACAGGAGCATAAACTGGACTTCGCTAGTGGTTGGGGGAGAGCTCACGGGCGTAGGTGGTTTTTGATAGGTCTCGCAATAAACAAGGAAAGGAGGAGTTGGAGAGTAGAAGAGTAGAGAAAGAAGATGAAAGAAAGCTAAGAATTCACTGACCTCTTTATCCTAGTTTGCATTCTTCGTTTCTAATTTTCGATCACCATGTTCAGTTCTCACTGATCCCTTCTCTGTTCCATCGCTTATTTTTTTTATGGACTCTAATCCTCGTTTCTTTTTCTATTGGCAGATTTTATAGGCGCCCTACAGATAAGAGATTAGGTTGATCATAACTCAAATTTTTGAATGTAGAAAAGTGTATTGCTATTTATTTATTGGAGATGTGGATGAAGTTTATTTGGATGTGGATTCTATCTTTATTCGAATGAGGATAAGATTCTCAACTTAGATATTTGAACCATGGATGAAAATCTTGCTCAAATTTTATATTATGGATGAAACTATACTTTTTTGCGAAATCATTAAATTTAGGGGGTTATTTATAATTTTTTTAAAATTATACTAAATTATAATTTTATAAATTTCAAGAGTCTTTGCTATAAAAAGGACATTTTTTAATAAAGTTTTAAAACTTTCAGGGTTCTTTTTGAAT
This sequence comes from Trichopus zeylanicus subsp. travancoricus, assembly GCA_005019695.1. NCBI lineage: Eukaryota > Viridiplantae > Streptophyta > Magnoliopsida > Dioscoreales > Dioscoreaceae > Trichopus > Trichopus zeylanicus. The sequence continues at coordinate 1,631,457 of RXID01014226.1, forward strand.
AAAATTTGGACTTATTCATAAATAAAAATTTTTGAAGAACTTAATTGCAGAAGTTAAAATTCTAGGGGCTTATTTATAAATAAAAAATTTTGGAGGGGTTTATTAGTAAATTTTGAATTTCATAAGGACCAAATCATAATTATCGATCCTTTGAGGGTTTATTTGTAAACCCTAAATTTTGATGGACTAATTTATAATTGAAAATATTATTAGATTTTTTTATAAAATTTTTATTCCAGAGACCTCTTTGTAAGAAAAATTTGGCCAAGAATCCATTTGTGAAGATTTATTTAATCTAGGGATCTATTTGTAAAATTTTTGTATTTTGTCATTTTGGCACAAATTTTAGATGAATTTTGTGCTCAACTCTAGTCCAAAAATCCAGTCCATTTAGCCCATTTGAATTAGGCCTAATTAGAGCTCAAATTTTCTAATGATTTGAACTCAATTTTTAATCAAACTCGGATACGATTTAAGTTTGACTGAGACCCACATTTGAGCTAGAATTTAGTAGCATATAAGTCTTAATTTCAATTATATTTTAATCAAATTTGATTGTGGCAAAAATTGCCTCAAACAAATTGCCCTCTTTGCAGCCTCTTCTCAAGTTTTGGCAAGAGGAGAGGGTACAAACAATTTTCAAGTACTTGCTCCTACATCAACATTTTAGGAGTCGACAATATGGGTTCAAATTACCATACAAGAGTAGAGTTGATTTGTCATGTGATGATAGACTTAATTTACTATATAAAAGTAGATTAGGTTTACCACATGAGAGTAGACTTAATTTGCCATGTGCCATTGGACTCAATTCGCCAAGTAAAAGTGTACTTGGTTTGCCATGTGAAAGTGGACTTGGTTTGCCACGTGAAAGTAGACTTGGATTGCCACATGAAAATAGACTTGGTTTGTCATATAAAAGTGAACTTGATTTGTTATGTGAAAGTGGACTTGGTTTGCCATGTAGAAGTAAACTTAAATTGTCATGTGAAAGTAGACTTAAAGTACTATGAAAATGTGGGCTCAGTAGCCACACAAGATGGATGGAGTTTTGTGTCCATATTTTGTCTGGAGAAACATGGAATGCATGTTTGATTGAGTGTTCTTTTTTGAGGAAGCCAAACGTTCCATCATAGACAAAACATAGATACTCATGGTTGTTATTGTTGTTGCCACCAGGGTTTAGGCATAGTACCGTTTGAGAAATCAACTATTGATTAGTGGCATAGGCCTTTCCCCCTTGTCATCGATTAGTTAGTTGGATTCCCCTTCAAATATCCTTTCGATGATATAAGGGTCTTCCCAATTAGGCTTGAACTTGCCTTTCTTGTTTCGATTTTGGTTATGGGTTTTCTTAGAACTAAGACCATTTCTCCCTTCTAGAATGACCTAAGTCGAGCCATCTTGTTATAGGCCCTAGCCATTTATGCTCGACATATTTCCAGGTTCTATTGTGCCGTGAGCCTTTCTCATCCAAAGTGTTTAGCTCATCAAGATGAAGATGAACATTATCTTATTTTGTAATTTCTTCTTGCAAAGCAATACTTAGAGAGGGGATTTGCACTTCCAGTAATAAGACTGCCTCAGTCCTGAACACCAATGCATATGGAATTAATTGGGTTGGAGTTAGATATGTCATGTGATAGGACCACAGTGCTTCAGCAAGCTTTTGGTGTTACTCTTTCTTGTTTTTGGTAATAACTTTCTTCAAGATTTTATAGAGGGTCTTATTGAATGCCTTAGCAAGCCCATTGGCTCTGGCATTGTAGATGGATGAATATCTCCAATCTATCTTGCGATGATGTGCAAATAATCCTACCTCAAAGCTTCTAAAGGACAACTCATTATTAGAAATGATCCTTCAAAGAATACCGAATTAGTGCAAGATATTTTCTTAAAAGTAGTGAATAATAACATCTGCCTTTAACTCCTTTAATGGAATTACTTCAGCCCGCAAAGAAAAATAGTTACTTGCTGCTAATATGAAGTGATGACCTCTAGAAGATGGTGGTTTGATTGGGACAATGATATCAGTATCCCATACCTCGAATGGCCATGAGGACATTATTGGATGTGGAGAATTTGGGTGTTGATGGATAACATCACATGAATTTGGCATAGGTGATATCTTCTCGTATATTTAATGCAATCTCCCACTATTGTGGGCCAATAGGAGTTCATATACTTAATTTTTATCATTATTTTTTGACCTGATTGATGAGCCCCATAGACTCCAGAATGCACCTCATATATAAAACTTCTTTGGCCTCTTTGTTTGAGAGACAATGTTGAAGTAGTTGATTGAAGGACCTTCTATAAAGAGTATCATTAATAAGTAGAAACTATGCGACCCTCTTTCCGAGTTGTGTCATGTGAATTTATTTTCTAGAAATTCTCCATTTTTGAGGTAGTTGATGAATGATATTCTCTAATCTTCTGCCTCTTCTACTAGTTTAGATTCAGTCCTCTTATGTTTGATACTAAAGATTGAGTTCATCACTTGCCTACTAGGACTATAATTAGAATTTCTCCTTGATCAACTTCAGCCAATGCCTTGGCTAGTTTGGCTAAGGGGTCAACTTCCACATTGATGGACCAGGAAACCTTAGTTATTTAAACATGTGGAATTTGCCTTATGAGCTCTTGAGCCTTTTCTTGGTATTTCAGGAGCTCAAATATGTGGACTTTATATTTACCTTGGACTTGGCTAATAACCAGTTGTGAATCACCAAAGATATGTAGATGTGATATTTCCATATTGAGGGATATTTCAGTCTTGCAATTAGGACCTCATATTTAGTTTCATTGTTTGTGCATGGTTTTGAGATGGAATAAGAATATCTTAAAATGCCCCTAGTTGGCATAACATAAATGACTCCAATGCCTTCTTTGGTTTATGGAAGCCTTGGTTTGATCCTTGGTTTGATGGATGATGCTCCATCAAAGTAGCACTTCCAGTAAGATTTTCCTTCTTTGAGCAAAAGGATTTCTTCATCAGGGAGCTCACAATTCAAAGGGGAATCATCCGATATTGGGTGAGTTGTGAGAAAATTGGCGAGGGCTTGCCCTTTGATCGCCTTTTGAGGAGTGAACTTGATATCATATTCCATGAGAATTAAAATCCACTTTACTAGCCTCCCAGTGAGTATAGGTCTAGTCATCAAGTACTTTATGGGATCAATCTTTGATATTAAAATAACTTGATGAGAAAGTAAATAATGTTTTATATTCTTGATCGCAAATACGAGCACTAGACAATGCTTCTTGATGGGAGAGTAGTTTTTTTCCGCCCCTACTAGCATTCTACTCAGATAGTAGAGTACATTTTCTTTACCTTCTTTATTATTTTGGGCAAGAAACACCCCTAGGGATCCTTCCATTGTCACTATATAGAGGATAACGAGTTTATTAGATAAAGGCATTGCTAGGATTGGTGGCTTTAGGAGATACTGCTTGATCTCTTCAAAGGCCAATTGGCAATCTTGATCCCAAATGAATGAAGTGTTCTTCTTCATCAGCTTGGAAAAAGGTTTGTATTTTCTAGAGAGGTTTGAAATAAATCTTCTTATTTTTGCAAGCCAGCCTTAGAATGATCTTAATTGCTTTAAATTACTAGGCGATGACATATCCAAGATAGCTTTGATGTTAGATGGATCAATTTTAATCTCTAAAGGTCTGACAATAAAGTCAAGGAGTTTTTGCACGCTTCATAGGATTCATCTTTAAATTATATTTCCTCAGCTGGTCAAATCCCACTCTTACACCTTGGACATGCTTGTTTTTGGACTTAGTTTTGACGATCAAGTCATTGACATAACATTTCACTAATTGGTGTATGAGGTCATCAAAGATTTAAGTCATGGCCTTTTGATAAGTGGCACTTGTATTCTTGAGCCCAAAGGGCATCACCTTATAGCAGTAAATACCAATTAGCATCTTGAAGGCCATATGTTTCTCATTATTAGAATGTATCTTGATTTAGTTATACCCTAAAAACAATCCATGAAAGAGAATATTTCCAAGTTGGCTGTGTTTTCAATCATGATTTACGTTGTTGGCAATGGAAAATCTTTTTTTTTGAACATGCTTTATTCAAGTCCCAATTTTCCATACAAATGCAGATTTGACCATTCTTTTTCTTGACTAGTACAATGCTTTTCACCCAATCAAGGTTATTTTCTTCTCTGATAAAGTTTGCTTTAATCAGTTTTTTTATTTCTTCTATCACCTTTTGTTCTAAGTTTCATCTTTGTAGATGCTTGATTGATAGGCGAAAGCTCGAGAATGATGGCCAGTTTATGGACTGCAACTTCAAGATCTAGTTTGGGCATCTCCTTGTAGCTCCATGCAAAGTAATCAATGTATTCTTAGAGCACTACTTTGAGGTGGGCTTGGATTTCCTCTGAAAGTTGAGTGTTGATGAAAGTCGGCTTTGGGGTCTTCCTTTGAGACTAGGTTAATCACCATCAATTCATTGACTATGGCTTGCCCCTCGTCCTCATATTTTGGTGGATCTTATTTTGGTTTAAGGATTATTTCTTCAACAAGTGATTTAGCATGTCAAGTGTGGTTTGGTGAAGATTTATCTAAAGGCATTTTGATTGCATCATGCCCCTTTCTTTTTGTTCTGATGAAATCCCACTGAGGATGCCATCTTATTGTGATGTTTGAAAAGCCACTATTACCTCAGTGCATGTGTCAGGAGGTATTGATACCATTTGGTCATTCTGAATATTGAAGAGAGGTCTAATAGTAACCATGAGACACATGTGGGCATTTGAAGTAATACAGCATAGTTGTTTGCTATTCTTGTTTCCTCTTCCAGGAATGTAGGCACATCCTTGGGGTGGATCCCATAGATTTCTAAAGAAATGACTCTCTCTCTTTGTTTATAGATGTGCACAACCAAATTTGTTGATTATCTAATGAAGTTGGTTTGAGAAATATTTAGGCATGACTACAAGTTGATGATCACTATCATCTGCTAGATTTTTAGTTCCTAGGATTTCATGGATGCTAGGGGAACAAGGGATTTCCTTGTAAAATAATATTTTCTTTTCTCCTTTGCACCATGGAGGAATGTAGAAAGTTGTTAGTTCTTCCACAACATTGATGGTCAACTCATCTAACAACTTAACCAAGCCTTTTGGAACTTTAGTAAGAAGAAGAGTATTTTCTGTTTGACCTTTCTCATCATCTTCATCAGAAGTATAACTACCTAGTAGACTTGTGGGCTTCTTCATCTAAAGAGGCTGGGTTAGAATTGCTTCCCAGGTGAGGAGGAGCAAAGATTAGGCTACCAATGTTTTGCTTCACTTGACTGATGGAAGCAGACCCTCTATTAGTAGCAAATCTCTGATAGTATTTTGCATTATCATAATATACCTCATGAACATCAAAAGGGTGTACATCATTATCCTCAAAGTATTTGAAGCATTGGTGTATGGTTGATGACACTACTTTATTTTTATGCAGCCATGGCCTCCCTAATTGTGCTTTGTATGATGCATGAGTATCAATCATATACAACTTGGCATCTATCATCAACTCACTCACTTTTAGAGTGATGGTTATGGCTCCTAGAGCTCTTTGACTATTCTAATTAAACCCTTTTATGATTATAATATCAGATAATAGGTGATATATATAACAAATTAAAGCTCTTAGAGTTTGAAGAGTCATTAAATTGATCGAGGAACATGGGTCAATTGATGCGACTGATCTTGATCCCATCACTGTTACCTGTGACATGCAATGGTCTGTTGTGGCCTATTGTTCTAGGTAATAGGTCATTATTTGTGAAGATGGTGGCCAGAGTTTAGCATGCACACAAAGACTCCATCTTCTTTTCAACAAAATATGCCTGGTAGTTTGCCGAATTCTTCAAGATATGCACTAGTGTATCCCTAAGTTCTTATGACATCATCAAGACACCAAACACACTTAGCATAATAGGGATCTTCTTGAGGTGGATTGTTATGCGTGTATTCCACATAATAGGGATCTTCTTGAGGTGGATTGTTATGCGTGTATTACACATAGAGTAATAGTCATTGTCTGTGCCTTGTATGCATAATTCATCTAAAGTTGGCAAGGCACATCCTTCCACAAGCTCTAGGACTAGGACCTCACCGAACCTAGCAAGTTGAGCATTTGTTACTAGGTTGCCTGATAAAGGTTAGGATAGCAACTCATCGGTGTTCACCTTGGACGTATAAGTCACCATGCAATAAGAGGTCATAGACTTAGCTAACTCTCTTCGATAGTGTCTAGCTTTCTTGACTTATCTCTGGAGTAAGTGGCACGAGTGATTATTCTGATCTTGTGGAGCATCGGTACATGGTTTCTTATTACTTTTATAAGGTCTTTTATATGAATTTGTCTTTTCTACTGAGACCTTCTCCATCCTCTCGGCTTCCTCACAGAGCATGGTAGTTGTATTTGTCATGCTTTTCATATGGGCAATCATAGCCTATAGTGTTTGTTCAACATTTGCATTTGTCCCTTGACAAACATCATATTGGTTGTAGCTAGTTCTTTTATAGTATCTAGTTGTAGTTTGACCATAGTCGTGTTGATGGGCAAACCACTCTCGAAGATAGTCATCTTGAGAGAAACTATTAGGAAGACCCGTGGGACTCTCATTTTATAAGTATCATCCCCAGTGAATCTATTCGCCTCTTCTTGCCTTACATCTTGAATTTCCTCATTATTGAAGTGACAGATTGGGAATCGGCTTGGTTCTAAACATTCAATAGACAGAGCATGTTGCCATCGAGGATTTACTTTCTTCATTTCTTGCATCAGGGTTCTTTAATAAAGTTTTGAGTTTGTCAGGAAAGAATTTTTCAAGAGTTACTTGGCTCCTTTCACCCTGAACATATTCATCTAGAGCATTAATATATTCTTGGATGGCCCAATTCTTGACATCATATTCATCTAGCTGAACTAAATTCTTCTTCTTACCTTAATTCTTTCTCTTCTTGATGCTTTGAGTAGGTGAGGTGATTTGCTCTGATGAGGCTTTCTTCATCACCATCCTAGGCTCTCCAACGTTTCTAGCTATTTTCTTCATCAACTTCTTAAGCCATTTTAAAATATAGGCATTCCATAGGTGCCTTCATTTAGAGGTATATTGTGCTTCTTCCCCAAAGATGATTCATAATCCTCAAACATAATAATATGATTGATGTGTTTGGTGGATATTTCGAGTAGGGCTGCCTTCGAGAGAGTTAGCTTGCCTACTTGGTATTGTTGTTTGACCTAGACTCACCTGGCCTTTTGGATTCTAGCAATTGGAGGCCTAACTTTATGGCATTCTGGAAGATTTTAGCTACTCTTTCTCTTTTGAAAGAATATTTCTTTCTGAGCCTTTGTTGGAGATCATTGGATCGTTCCACTTCTTCATCTCTAAGAGTTGGTGGTTTTTGAGGATTATCCTTGTTCATGGTGGGGTTCAGAAGTTTCTTTTGCTCAGTCATCGTGAATGTAGCCCTTACATTTTTGAAAGACTCCATGCTTCACCTTATTCCTTTCTAGTTTGAAGCTTTGTGAACTAGATAAGGTTGGTGAGCCAATCCTTTTTAACTTCTTGACTTGCATGATGAGGGCTTAGAAGGTATGGATAGAAGAGGTACTCAGATAAGGTTATTACATTGGGTATAACCTAAATCCATTCTCTCCTTATATTGTCAAGGACTAGGGTTACTATCTCAAATTGGCTCATGGGCTATTCACAGTTACTGCTGAGATTCTCCACTGTGTGATATAATCTAAAATTGATTCATTCTCATATTTTGGTGTTGAGACAAGGCCTATGATGGTCACCTTATCGCTAACTCCTCCAAACTTGACTCAGAAAGCCTCCTTCATTTGTGCCCAAGTCTATATGGATTTAGGTTACAGACTAGCATACCACTTGAATACTACTCCTATTAAGCTTGCTGAAAATTGGAGTAACAATGATGGATCATTACTTGAATCTTTACAAAAAGTCACAAAATAAGCTATATGCTATCCAGGATTGCCCAAGCCATTAAACTATTTGAAACTAGGCACTGTATAGCCTTTGGGATATGACACTTGGTCCTGATGGCTTAAGTATGATTTGTCAGCATCATTTACTCTACTCGTCTCACTTTCTTGTCTTAACTGTGTAACTACCATTCATTGTACCTATTGTTGTATGTATGCTAGGAGTTCTATGTTGTCAAGGATTCTTGAAATTAGGGATTGGGTATCTCTTACTGGAGGAGGTGTTTGTGAAGGACCTATATTTTTGTGGACCTCATTTACAAGAGATGCACCTTCTGCCACCTCTATTGCTTGAGATGGTTATTGAGATCATTGTAACTTACCAATCTTCTGGGTCCTTTGTAGCATCATTGCCATCAATTTTATAACTTTCTTTCAGCTTCATCTTTCTTTTTGCTCTACTATCTCAGCTGTTCTTGCAGTGCCTCTATGGTCATTTCTTGATTAGGGCTTTTAGTTATGACCAAGGCTTCTGCCAAAACATGATGGTTCCTATCCTAAGAATCAAGTCTAAGCTTTGGGCTGAGGTTAAATTCTCCTATCAGTCAAGTCATCTCATTCAAGAGTCTACTCATGGAGCGGATCACCACACCCTCTCTTTGATGTCATAGTAAGGATTGACTCACAATGGCCCTCTCCTCTTGGATTTCTTCATCAGTAAACCTCACTTGGGCAACCTTATTTTGGTGTTTGGCTGGCTGGAGTGTATGCTCATGGTCCCTCCCAGAGTCATGATGAAAAATGACTCTGACAATGTGGGTGATCTCCTTGGGCAAGCCCTTGTGCTAGGCTGTAGTTTTTTCAGTAACTCTTGTACTTTTGTTTGGAGATTCACCTTTTTACCATAGTTTTAAGGCAAGACTGTGCCCCTGTGACTTGTTCTTACCCTTCTCTAAATTGCTTAATGGAGCAAAGAAGTTGGAGGTAGGGATGGTGATGACTGACTTCGCTTGAGTAGGCTTCCCAAGTTGGGTGAAGATTCTAGTAGCTTTTCCTTTATTTGAAATAGTTAAGATGAGCTCTTCTTTATCAATGTCTATGTCTAGATTTGGTTTTGATTGCCCTCTATGAGGAGCTGGGTGAAGTTGACTGAAGATTGAGCTTCACTTTAGTCCTAACCTTTGGAAGATTGACATCCTTGTCGGTTGAGGCATAGCTTATGGCTTGCTTCATTCAAATAGCCCTTATCATTGGGGATGATGACATTGGGCCTTCTCCCCCTTGATGGAAGGCAAGAAACAAACTAGTTTTTCATGGTGATCCTACTCCCAGGATGATAGTGAATCTTGGGATGGAGACATTCTTCATTGTTGTCATTTGATTCTTTCTTCTGTAAAGGAGAACACAATTATTTAGTCTTCAATCATAATTCTACCTTATCAGTGTCTCTATCATATTAATTAGGTTTCTATGTTTGAAGGAGAAGTCATGTCCCACAAGTGTGCCAGAATTTGTGGTATCGAAGTTGACCATCTGATATAGTAGAGACCCCAAGGAGTAACCTTGAATCACAAATCAAATCTTGTTTTAATTTAAAGTGTGCTATCAGGTATTGTGGGAGCATAACTTCCAATAGGCACAAATCCCTATTGTTAATTATCCTGACAATTGTTAGGAACTTCCTAAAGTGAGAAATGTAACTAATAAAATAGAGACACAAAAAAGAAAAGGAAAAAAATATTTGATTGATTAATAAATATGGTACATGGTTTAAGTAAGGGTATGCCCTCACTTTACAATGAATTTCTATGTGAAAAACATAAAAGAAATGAAGTATTTTCTAAGAATCAGCAATAACTTTGTGATTTGAAGTATTTTCATTAGTTTTGAGCATCGGTGATAACTTCTTTGGGGTTTGAGCAATGTCACCAATAGCTTATAAAGTTGAGTATAGCATAAAAATACATCACCAACTATTTCTAAAGTTGGCTAGCATGAAAGGGTGCATTGTCAATAGCTTACGGGGTTGACTAACTTTTAGAGGTGCATCATCAACTGCTTGCGGGGTTGACTAGCTTGGAGAATGTGTCACCAACTACTTATGGAATTGGGTATAGTTTTAAAGTGTGTCCAATAGCTTTGAGCATATTGTTGGCTAACTTTATTAATTTGGTAGTATCACCAATGGCTTGGGGGGTTGGATATAGCTTGAAGATTCATCATCAATAACTTATGGGGTTGACTAGCTTTGAAGTATGGCTAAGGGCTTTGAGCACATTATTCATTGACTTCATTGATTTGGTAGCATCATCGATGGCTTAGGAGGTTGGGTATAGCTTTGAAGTGTGGCCAATAGCTTTAAGTGTATTGGTGATTAACTTCATTGATTTGGTAGCATTACCGATGGTTTATGAGGTTGGGTATAGCTTTGAAGTGTGGTTGATAGCTTTGAGCATGTTGGCACTTAACTTCTTTAATTTGATAGCATCACCAATGGCTTATGGAGTTGGATATAACTTTGAAATGTTGCTAAATGCTTTTGTAGTGCACTTAACGAGACTCACTTTGATCTTATTTATTTCTATTCTAACTAATTTTGGTTTAGATCAAGGTAGTAATATCACCAATTGTTCATAGTCTTGGAGTATTGTTGAGGGTTCAACACACCTGATGGGACTCGATTTGCCTATTTAGTTTGGATCCGAGTTTGATGTCATTTAGCTTGAGTCAAGTTTGACCTTATGTTAGACTTTTATAGAGTTTGGGTTTGCTGGACTTTGGCTCAAGTTCAAGTCAATTTAATTCAACTTGATTTTAGTTTAAGTCCAACCTAGCATGGTTCTGGTTTGACTTAGAGTTTACCCCTTTTAGTTTGGATTTGATTTAACACAATTAGGGTTTGATTTCAGCATATTTGCTTATCAACTACTTGTGGGGTTAATTGCTTTGAGGGCTGTATCATCAACTGCTTGCGGGGTTGACTAGCTTTAAGGTTTGTATCATCAAATGCTTATGAGGTTGACTAGATTAAAGTGTAGCTAATGGCTTTGAGTGTATCAGTATCTAATTTCTTTGATTTGGTAGTGTCACCAATGGCTTAGGGGGTTAGGTATAGCTTTGAAGTTTGGCTAACAGCTTTGAGCATATTGGTGATTAACTTGTTTGATTTTGTAGTATCACCAATGGTTTAGGGGGTTGGGTATAGCTTTGAAATATTGCTAAAGGCTTTTGAAGCATGCCCAATAAGACTCAATTTGATCTTATTTAGTTCTATTCAAATTAATTTTGGTTCAGATTAGGATGGTAACATCATCCTTTGTTCATAGCCTCAGAGTTTGTTGAAGGTTCAGCACACCTAGTATGACTCGGCTTGACCCTATTTAGTTTCATTGGGACTAATACAGTTCAAGTATGAGTTCAGTTCAATATCAATTCAACACTTAACACTCAATTTCGATTTGAGTCTGAAATTGATTCAACTTGATATTTAGAATTTGATTGAATTACAATTCACTAACTTCTTCTTAGAAGATAATGATCTATTCTGGTCTTCCTATTTCTAGAATCTTTGGTGTTAAGTTAGCAATGACACTTTATAGCATGACTAGGGGAACCATGTGAGACATCAAAGTTACTGAATGTTTAATAATGAATTTAATCCACCAAGCTTAGCATCAATTTTTAAAAGAACATTCATTAAATACTAATCATTGACTCTAGTTGGACTAGTACTAATTTTGATTTGAATATGATTCATTTAGTTTAATGTTCAGGATTTGATTTTAGTTCAAGTTTGATTTTATTTGATTTGGGTTGAGTTCAACCTTGTGTTGGACTTCTATTGAGTTCAGGTTTGTATATTTGGTTCAAGTTTAAGTCAATTTAGTTCAAGCTTAGCCTAGCTTAGTGCTAATTTGAGTTTGAGTTTTTCCTTTTAGTTTGGACTTGATTTAACCTAAACAAGGTTTGATTTGAGCTTAGTTTAGCATAGATTAGATTTGATTTGAACTCAACTTGATTCTAAATTACCCTATTTTGAGTCTAATTAGGATTTTGTATGAGTTTATTTAGTCCAGACTAACTCAATTTGGAATTCTTTTTTTGGAATCTAGCTCAATTTGGGTTTTGGTCTATTTGTTTAATCAATTTAGGCCCATTTGAGTCAACTTGGTCTTTGTCCATTTGTTTTGGCTAAGTTTAATTTTAATGTGATTGAGTTGCTTCATATTAAGCAGTTTGATTTGAGAGTCCTTGGCTGTTTATGATAATTTTAGGTAGACTTGTGACCCAACCTTAAATACATGAACCCAAGGGAGGCTCAGCTCACAAGCTTAAAAGCTAGCTTAGAAGTATAAGCTTGAGGGTTGATTGGGTACGAGTCCAAAGACTAGCTTAGAAGTAAATTTAAAGGCTAGCTGAGTGTGAGTGTGAAGGGTGGAGTGGGTGCAATCCCAAAGGTTGGCTGGGAGTGAGCTGAGTGTGAGCTCAAAAGCTGGCTAGTGCAAACTTGAAGGTTGGCTTGGATGCAAGCTCGAAGGATGGCTGTGTGAGAACTCAAAGGTTGGCTGAGTGTGAGCCCGAAGATTGCCTTGGTTTGAAGATAGTTCTCCATCTTCGAGTGGCTGCTGGTGGCTGTGGTATTGGTGGAGTTCATCGACATGCCAAAGGAGTGGTCGTGGTAGTGCTAGCACAAAAAATCAAGGTAAGATATTGCTAGCCAAATTCCTTTTTTTCTTCTTTGTGCATAATAACTTTTATTTTATTTTATTTTATTTTACTTTAGTTTCCTCTCTATTTCTTTCCTCCTCCTCATGGTGAAACCCTAACGCTTCTTTCTCTTGAACTCCACTAGGCCATGGTGGCCCAACCCCCTCTATGGTTGGATCTGGCGACTCAATGTCAGATCCCATCATTCTTTTGGGCAACAAGGCAGAAATGGTAATTGAGGCTACTTAGAGGTAGCACCGGTGGTGGAACGATGAAGGTAGGCTCCAGTAGTAGCAAGGCATTGTAAAGAGACCAGGCCTCTTCCCCTTGAGTCTATGGTTGATCTGACTTGATCTTGGCTGGATTTGGCCACAAACAAGTAGTGGGTGAGATGGAGAGCATCGGCTAGTAAGCTCAGGGTGGTTGGTGGGCTAGAATAGGGCAACAGAGTGTGATGGCTGGGGAAGCTACAGTGGTGGAGCTCCAATGGAAGCTGGGGAATGGTGGAGATCTAACAGAGGCAGAGAGAGGCCCAGCTTCAGTTAGTGGGGAGCCATGGAGATCCGATGGGGGGAGGCGAGGTGTAGTCAGGATGTTGTACACTCTGGCGTAGGTGTGGGTAAGGAAGGTAGATTGTGAGGCTAGGCCAAGTTCACCAGAAAGAAAGCTCGGGTCAGTGCAGTGGCACTAGAGGAGCAAGGTAGCACTCATGGTTGGAGGACCACACGTTAGTGCAAGTTGGTGCACAGCAACGATGGTTCTCACAGAGAAAGAATAATAAGAGGTAGAGAGGAGAAGAAAACAAATCAAAGAGATAATAATTCACCTTTTCTCTGATCTTTTTCCTTGTTCGAAATTGCCTCGATTTGAATCATTGTTGATAGCTCTAGGTAGCCCCTTTTGATTTTTTTTTCCTCCTTCTCTCTATAGGTTCTCATTGGTTTTATAAGTTTAGGGAGATTTGAAATCAAATATTTAATCGGGTTGATTTTAGAATGTATTGGATTGTGATTGTAATTGGATTGGATTTCCAAATATAGTGACTAGCATGTAATCCTAGTGATTGATCAAGATTTTTTTCCTTGATGAAGAATTGGATCATATACAATTTCTGGATATTGAATTTTCTGGAGGGCTATTTGCAAATTTTCCAAAAAATATGGACCAAAATATAATTCTATAAGTTTCGGAGGTCTTTTTGCAAAAAGAACATATTTGTAAAAATTCTAAAATTTTCAGAGTTCTTTTTGAATAAAATTTGGACTTGTTTGTAAATAAAAATTTTTGAGAGTTTATTTGTAAATCTTTCCAAAAAATTAGACTAAAATATGATTTTGTAAATTATGGGAGGCCATTTTGTAAAAACGATATATTTGTAATATTCTAAAATATTTAGGGTCCTTTTTGAATAAAAGCTTAGTCTTATCCACAAAAAAAAATCTTTGAGGGTTTATTTATAAATTTTAATTTAGTCAAAATCTTATATTAACCTTTGATCTAAATTTGGGTTTAGATCCAATGTCTAAATTTGACTTATCATGAGTCCAACTCAAATTTGAAGTAGGACTTCAAAGTCTACTTAAACAATATATGTAGAGTATTAGAGGGAGGATTGAAGTAATTTGTAAGACATGGATAAGAGTTGGATAAAAATAAAGAACCAACTAGATGCCAGATATGTTAATAGAGTAAATATATTTCTGGACTCTGCCTACAAGAACAAGAGACCATGTTAGAAAATACAGTGTCCATGTAGAGCTTGTATAAATACACACACAATTGGATAAAACATGAGGTTTATGAACATGTAATTGTAATAAGATGGCATGTGTATTAATTGGATATTTCATGGAGAAGAGTTGTGATATTTAAACAAGCTATATCTAGTAGAGTAGACAGTTAAAGCTCTAATTGACATTAAGGGAGATGATATCGGCAAAATGATTTGTGATGCCTTCTGCGACCCTAGATTTTCTCACCAAATCCTTCCTGATGCGGTCGACATGGCAAGCAAGGATTGTGATCTAGATGATAAAAAATTTTACCAAATGCTTAATGATTTTAACATTGAATTGTACTTGGATACAAAGACTTTACATTCATATTATTCATCATACATTTGCTGGCCGTAAAATCCAAGTGTTGATGGAGCAATCACTCATTCAATATATTGCTAGATACATTAAAAGAGGTGTTTTCTCAGCATCTTTCATTTTTCAGTTTGTATCAAAAGACTTGGAATATTGTGAAAGATATAGATTTGGGATACACAAAAATTTATGCTTGTCCAAATAATTATACGCTCTACATAAATGAAAGTAAATATGACACTTATTGCAAATATTGTAAAGCACCTTGGTATCAACAATTCGCATCTTAGAATGATATTGTCAATTAGAATGTTTGAAAAAATTCCTGGTAAAGTCATCCGATATTTTCTCTTGAAGCCAAGGTTGCAGTGACTATTAAAGTCAACAATGACAGCACCACATATGAGATGACACATGGAAGGCCATCTACATGATGCTACAATTAAGCATCTAGCAAATAGTGTCAAATGAAAAGAGTTTGACTCACGATAGCCAAAATTTGCTACTGACATCTATAACATCTATTTGGGCTTAGCTTCTAATAGGTTTAATCCCTTTTAGAAAATAAACTACTCGTATAGCACTTAACCAGTGGTTTTGATAGTATATAATTTGCCTCCTTGACTTTGCTTGAAACAATCATCATTAATTTTGTCCATGATCATCGATGGGCCAAAGGGACCAGGAAATGACATTAATATATATTTGCAGTTATTAATTGAAGAGTTGAAGGAATTATTGAGAACTAGACATTCCAACATTTGATACAAGTAAGAAACAAATATTTTTTTACATGCAGCACTGATGTGGACAGTTAATGATTTTCCAACATATGCATATCTTTTAGGATATAGCACCATAGGGGAGCTGGTGTGTCATGCGTGTGGGAGGAACATGTGGTCCAGGTGGTTAAAACATGGCCGAAAGTTCTACTACATGTGTCATAGATAATTTTTTCTAGTTGATTATACACTCTAGTGAGATAAAGATGTGGTCAACGGGACATGTGAGTATGGAGTCCTTAGCCCCCAATTATCTAGATCTAAGGCATTAAGAGAAGCAAATGCCACTCTAAGTCGTATAGAGGGGTGTCATTGTCAATTTGTCTCCAAGAGGATGAAGGCTTCACAAATGCTTGTCGAAGGCATCTCCAATGTGAAGTCCAATTGGAAGAAAATAAGTGTGTTATTTGATTTGCCATATTGGAGCTTACTATATATTTGGCACAATCTTGATATCATGCACATTGAAAAAAATTTTCTTGAAATTTTGTTCTAGACATTGCTTGGCACTCCATATAGGTCACAGGACAATTTGAATGCATGCCTAGATTTAAAGATCATTGGCATATTGAGAGCACTTCACCTAGAGAATAGAGGTAATAGAATATATTTACTGTTGACTCCATTCATCATGAGAAAACAAGAGAAGAAAATTTTCTTGAGTATTTTGAAAAAATGTCAAAGTTCCAATGGCTATGGGTAAAATATTTCTAGATGTGTGAGTATAAAAGATTAGAACATCACTAGTATGAAGAGTGATGATACCACATATAATATAGCAGTTGCTACTGATCATAGTGCGGAGATGTTTACCTAAGCATGTAGTCAAACCACTAATTGAAATGAGTAGTATCTTTTAATATTTATATGCAAAATCTAGCAACCCATCAGAGTTTGAAGCTTTATAGTTGAGGATCACCCTGACTCTTTGACATCTTGAAAGGATCTTTCTACCTACATCTTTCAATATCATGGAGCATTTGCCAATTCATTTGGTTGACAAAGTAATACAATCAAGGCCAGTCCAGTACTACTGTATGTATTCGGTCAAGAGATAAACCATGCTTATTATTTTAAAGTTATATATATTACTTTCACTATGTTAATAAATGAATGATTTGGCATTCAGATGTCTTTTCAAATTAAAGAAATATATACAAAACTAAGCTCATCCAAAAGTATCTATAGCCGAAGGCTTTTTGGTGGAGGAATACATTACCTTTTGTGTGATGCATATGAATGACTTCCAATTGAACTTCACTCAACCTTCTTGGAACTAGGATCATCATTCTCATAGTGTCGGGGACCATTCCATTGGGGCTTAGCAAGGACTTCACTATATAGGGGAGACTTAATGGATCCAAGTACACCACTATGTATTGTTTAATTTGGATATAGTAATAATATTATGAGAGTATGTGCAATGGTTTGATCAACTCAAGTGAATTGTATTATTACTTACCTGCCTTTTGAAATAATCAAAATTTGTTTTGTAGGGAACATTTGAGGTTGCTAAAAGTTGACAAAAGATGATGAGGTAGAGAGTTCGAATGAGAGAGGATTTGTAGTGATGCATTTAATAAGTTATCCAAGGAACATGTAAGTGTGCCTAATACTTACTCTATGCATTATGCAAACCTTGGTGTTTATGTTTCCTAATGCATTCTAGTAAATTTTTTAGATTATTGGATTACAAAGAAGCAGTCATGCATTTGAGATTCCCAAAGAAATATTACTCTAAGCAACCAATTTAGACAAATGGGTCAAAAGATACCTGGAATACATCATAAATAGTTTTTGATTTCACATGAAGGAGTGAGAGATAAGTCATCATATGCAAAAAGGTGGCATGAATTTGAAGGCAGCTATAAAACATTTTATAAGTAGAAAGGACAAGCATCCCATATTTGGAGCTGTATAGTTCTATAGTGCTCTGACAGATATTATTGAGATATAGTATAATAATGAGCTTAAGTTCATGATATTCAACTGTGACTGGGTTGATAATAGTATTGGAGTGACAACTGATGAGTTTGAATATACATTAGCAAACATCAACTATGTGATATACAACTACAATCGACATGAAGATGAGCCATATATTTTTATGTGTCAAGCACATCAGGTGTTTTATGTAGTGGATTGTTTAGATCTAAATCAGCACGTAGTTATGGAGATGACTCTGAGAGAGTACATTGATGCCTTTGGCCATGTAACAGGTGATGAAGACTCCAAAGAGTCTATTGCGAAGGCTTGCACCAAACAAAAACTTAATGATTTTGATTATGAATTTGAACATAGAAGCATTGAAGGAGTAATGATAGACATGTCATATGTTGATTTCTATCAGCCGCATAGAGGAGAAGATCAAGAAGATGATATCATGACCGATGAATTTGGTATTGAAGAGAAAAGCCCTTCAGAAGAAGACAAATCTAATAGTGATGACAACAATGATAATTTCATACTTGAAGACAATATAATTATCATGTTATTTTATTATGTTGTTTATTAATGAGCATGTTTATTAATGTTATTTTCTTACATTGCTTATTAAACTAATTATTGATATTTGTATTCTAAATTTGTAGGTCATCATGGATCATAGAGGAAAAGGGTGATTTGTAGGACACATGGAGGAGAGATTGTGGGACGTCAAGACACAAGATTTGATGTACAATGAGTGTAGATTCTAACAAGGACTCCACTAGCGCTAGCACAAACTCTACCCCTCTATATCTATTAAATCAAGATATAGATCTTGATGGTACTAAGAGTATGTAACTCTTTGCTACATTTACCACCATTGTATTCAACATAATTTCATAATTTTGACATTGTAATATAATATTTTATTTTACATGAATTATAGGTTATAGTACAACTTCCATGAGTAGGACCCCTTGTTGTCCCAATAGACCTATGGGATTTGGGGTACCCTCAGCTTCAGATTACAGCTTAGTATCAATCACCATGATTAAGTCATTAACAAGAATTTGGCATGGCTCTCTACCCAGTTAGGGATATTTGCTAAGGATGGCAACAAGCTACTGATGATCCACACCAACTGGCAGGCTATACCCTAGGAGAAGAAGGAACATATCTGGGTAGATGTAAAGGTAATATGATGATAAGTTATGTTCTCTCACATGGTTATATTCTCTATATTATGTGTTCTACTGACTTTTATAATGCTTTTATATGTAGACCAATATCAATTTGGATGACAATGTAAGAACAAGGAGTCATGTGGACCCTTGGTAAGCATAGGCATGATTGGAAGGTAGACATGAAGAAGAAACACTTCACAAGAATAATCCAAATAGACTTGCTACCTATCCAAATCCAAGGATAGAAGAAGAAAAGTGGCATGTTTTGGTCTGATATTAGCATATGAGAGAGACCCGAGTATTGCTTTGAAGCCTCAACTTTTGAAATATAAATATGATTATCACTAACAAATTTACAACGTTATTTCAAAAATTGAGTCAGATAAACTAAACATTGACAAAGGCAGACAATGGGTCACTCTCTTGGACATAAGGGGTATGCCAACCTAAGGGCTGAGGCATGTTTTTCAACTTATTATTATATGTCCAACCAACTTATTTGATATATTGATATTTTTGGTTAATTTTATAACTTACAGCTTGAGGCATCCACTGGATCAGAACCTTTTAGGCTAAATGTATTCCTCACATCCCATATGAAGAAGGATAGACAATCTATTGACGCTGCATCTACCACCACCATTGTGAGTACTTAACTTAATTTTTGATAATATTTGTTATAATGAAATAATAGTAAGATTTTTGTTGAACACATTGCAGGAGAAGATCGCTCAACTGAGGTAAGCTCAGATAGAAGATGTTCTTTCAGATATGAACACCTACGATGTGATCCATGATCAAGTGTTCTATCTTGACAAATAGGCCAAATTTGGACTTTCAGTAGGGGGTTGATGCCCAAATCTTTGCCCTTCTCATCATCTATACTACCACAAGGTCAGCCTCTTCTCTACACCCAAAGTCAAATGCAAGCTATGATCCAGGTTGAGGTAGCTTCTATAATGGAGAGATTAAAGAAGAAGATATTCAATAATGTCTCTCATACCATGCTTTGCCCTACCCTGGAAGAGCATAAGGTGTGGATCAAATCCCTTATTCATCTACTTTGTATATATTTCATATCAATATATATTATTTTCTCATAAGAGTAATACATTTTTTCTATCGATAATATAAGGTTTCAGGTGCCAACACATAACAACAAGTCATTGTCGCAGTACTCAAGCTAGTTCCAGAGAAGTTCCTTCTATTTCCAACATTCCTCAGGGTATATTTATTTACTGCTCTCATGAATTCAGCTTCTATTTTACACAACACTATTTTCTTGAATTTTGTGGCCTTTAAATTGTATCATATATATAATCCATAGGATAATAGCAACTCCTAAAGACCTAGTATGATGACATTTATTCAAGCCTGAACCTTATAACTTTCTTCTTATTATATTTGCATTTCTCCTTTTGTGATGCTTGTAGAGAATGAGAGGTAGGGTTTTCATGGTCCAAAAGGGTTTGATGATAAGTTGAATATAAGCCTCTTGGTTTTCCATCTTTACTTTTGAGGTTTTGATGATTTTTGTTGTATTTTTGTAAGCTTTATTGCTCTTAAACCACCATTCTAAACCATGATTTTTCCTGAGGTAGTGATAAATTTCTCTCAAAATTATGCTTTAATACAAGGTTGTATAGGTGGTGAGGCAATGCAATTAGTGCCATATTTTGTATTTGAATATTGTTGTCCTTATTTATCTTTTTGCCATTGTGGTTAGATCTTTTCCTATAATATGATATTTTGCTTCAATATCAAGATGTTATAGATGGAAATGCAATCATGGGTGACTAGTTTTCTTTCTCAACCTTTTGGTAATGCAATGATAGATGACTTTAGTTTGGTTGATTTTATGATAGTCTCAACTTATCCTAACTTTGGTGGTTTTAATGCCTTTGGCATTCTAAAATATAATTATAACAAAAAATGAATTATGTTTTTTTTGATTTTGATATTGTATTCATTTAGATCTATATGAGAAGACCATCTGTGAGCCAACATCTAGGAGCAGGCTAGGAAAATCTGAGATGGGAGTGATTTTTTATTTGTTTTTGGTGGATACTTTGCGTTGTATTACAAATTCATATTGTGTATGCATTTGAAGATTCTATTTGGAGATTATATATGCATTATATTTGGATATTGTATTCCAGGCTAGCATTTATATTTGGAGATTATCTATTTCATGTTAAATAAAATTGCATTGCGTGTATTTTGAGTTTGTAAAAATAGGATTCAAAACTTAAAATCTATTGGTGGTGCTAATATTAGCATTGCTAATAAAAATCATTAGCGGCACTAATATTAGTGCTTCTAATATAATACACTTAGCGATGCTACTACTACATTACCGTAAATAAATTAGTGTCACTAATAGGTTTACATTAGCAGTGCTAACATTAGCACTCCTAATGTAGTACCATTAGCGATGCTAAAGTTAGCACCACTAATGTAAACCTATTAGTGGTGCTAATTTAGTATCTTTAATGACCAATTTTGCAGGACAAATTTTGCTTAATATGGGCAATAAGATTAGTGTCGTGAATATGTATTCACGGTATTAGTTTAGCATTGCCAATTTTGGCCACCCTACTAAATTTAGAGTTTCATTAGTGGCACAAATTAGCACCAGAAAAAGATTTTTGATGTTAATTGGACCATTCCCAGTGCTATAATAGTGTCAAAATTGATTTATAATGTTGTAGTGTTCGAACCTAAGTATTATTGTTTTGGAAGTCAAAAAAGTGGGTAGTATGATGGCCTCACAAGGGTGCATTGCAAAGTTTATAGTTCCCATAGTTAGAAGGAAACCTAATATACCTGCTAATAAAATTAGAGATGAGATGATTAAAAAATATGGAATGGAAATGCCATATATGTGAGGGCTTTAAGGGCAAAGGAGATTGTGAAGACCTTAATACGTGGTAATGTTGAGGATTCTTTTAATTATAATCTAGGGGTCAACATTGAGGTATAATCTAGAGAAAAGATTGTACTTTAGTTTGAGATTGGAGATGATGGTTATTTTAAGAGGTTTTTTTGTGAGTTATGAAGCTCAAATCCATGGATTTAAAGCTGGTTGTAGGCCTCTTTTTGGGCTAGATGCTTCTTTTCTTAAGGGTGAATACCTAGGGATGCTAATAGAAGCCACAACCTTAGATGGAAATAAAGGATTATTCCCTATTTCTATTGAAATTGTTGAAGGGGAAAACTCATCTTCATGGACTTAGGTTTATTGAGTAGTTGATTAGAACACTAGACATAAGCACATCATAGATGGTAATAACGTATCACATGGAGGAAGAGTTGACAAATGTAATTAGGTCACTCATTCTGGAAGCTAAATACAAAGTATGTCTTTGATGTATCTATAAAAATTTCAAGAAGCTATACCCAAGTCTTGCATATGAGAAGATTGGGCTTGTAGCAAAAACTTTCAACAAACAAGAGTTTGACATACACATGGATGATCTCAAGCTTTATAGCTTAGAAGCATTTGATCAAATGATGAATATGAATTTCTATTGGGAAATAGTTCAATTCAAGGAATCAAGTAAGCTATACTATCTTACTAACAACATGTCTAAATCATACAATCACCACATAATAGAAGCTAGAGCCCCGCCAATTGTTAATTGTATAGATGTTATAAGACAAAAAAACATGTCGATGTTTGTCCTTAAAAGAGAGAAAGTTGTAGCATTGGGAGGTAATCTTGTCCCATTTGCAAGGAGATATCTGAGATTGGTTAGCAAGAAAATTAGTGGATTCATTACAAGGAGATCTTTTGAATTTCAGGTTGAGATTGAAGGTTACTATGATAGAAATGAAGTAGCTTTGTAAGAGAAGACATGTAGCTGTAGAGAATAATAGCTAACTGGCCAACCATGTTGTCATTTACCTGCATTTATTTCATCATTGTTAAGACCTACTTAGGAGAACTATGTTTCTAAGTATTACTATCTTGACAAGTTAGTAGCCAAAGCTTTCTCTTCAATCTATATTATGTTAGCATGAGTCACAAATTGTGTAGATATAGGGTTGTATATGAAAGGATAGTCGCTACCTTTTTCAAAGACAACTTGGTGGATGTATATTATCCTAGACTTGTGAACCAACCAAAGTAGCTCAAGCTTAGAGGCAGATCATAGAAGAAGAGGTTGAGGCTTGCATATGAAGTTGTTGAATCAAAATCAAATAGTGCAGACTAATGCCAAAGATGTAAAGGCCATGCTAATAAAAGAAATACTTGCAAAAATCTATTGAACAATTAAATTTCATCTTCATCCAACACCATTGCTAGATAATTTTTACTTATTTTGTTCATAGCTTATTAAGCACTATTTACTACTTCCTAATGATTCCAAATTTTAGGAGAGGTAGAGGGAGGAAATCTTCAATTAGAGAAAGAATGAACAACAATATAGGAAGATGTTTAGCAAAAAGGCTAGAGGGTTTGGTCTTTCAACTATCCAATTGCCTACCTCAATATCTGTTACACCACCTATAGTTATAAGATAATTTGATATTATTTACAAGTTAATGGTTTCAGATGTCAACTATGGTCTTCTCTATTTCAATAAATATGCCTAATTCAATTATGACTTTTTTTTTAGTTATTGTCTAATCCTATATTGTTCTTTATAGGTTTGAAACTGCTTCATCATCTTAACCATTTTAGTCTTCCAATCCTCATCATCTTCACACAGGCAATAATTTGGTAGAGAAGGTGACAATGTAGTTCTCAAAGGAATGAGGGGTAGGAATTCAATGGGAAGGGGCACAACACTTCCAAGCTAAGACATTTAAATTCTAGTTAAGTTTCCTAAGCGACCATTTAACTAAGTACAATTTTAGTTTACATTTTTATTTAGCTTAGAAATGTCTAACAAGTTTATTTATTAATTGCATTGTAGGTTTTTTATGGGAGTTTACCCAATTTGCAAGCTAAGAGGGATAGTGGATGGAGGCTGAACTGAATGGAAGCAACTCATTTTCAAAATATATGATACATTGCTTGGAATTTTTGTTTGTGAATGTTAGATGCTAGTTGTGGTGATTGAGACTTTTGAGAATGCCAATGTCTTATGTATGTTTTGAAACTTGTGAGATGTCATGTTTTCTTGCTTGTTTTTGATACTTTTATTATGTTATCAGTACCTATGTGTGAACAAGCTGTGTGAATATTGTCTTTTGTTTGCCTATTTAATGTCTTTTATTCTTCTACCTTAATTGCTATAAGATTAGCTCCATAATTTTAGTTTCATACTTAAAACTACAAGTTACAAATTGCTGGACATTAACATTTTGTACTACAAGTATGATAACAATTGTTGTAGATAGGCTATTTCTTTGGTTATACTACATTTCTAGTAATAAACTGCTGGAAATTGTTGCTTGTTTAGATTTGTTGTAAATATAATAACATATAGCTGCATACTATGCAATTTCAATACTAAACAAATTGCTACATCTTAACAACTTGTTCAGATATGCCACAAATTTGATAATAAGTTGCTGCAAATTAACAACTTATTCATAAAATAGCAACCATACATGCATCTATTACTTCCTAAACATAAATCAACCTAAATCAATCTATGTCCATTACAACATATATGTACATGTATAATTAACAAAAAAAAAGGCTATTTATATTAAGAACAACAATTAATATACAAGTCTTGCCACTCTCACATTACAATTAAAACTATTATAAACTAAATGTCTTCATAACAAAGAAAGACACAATGAGGGAACATACGAACTTAAATTCATATTACAAGCTTATTGATTTTTTCTTGGTTATTGTTTAAATTGCCAATAAGCATCTTAAGCTTTTCTTCTCCACTAGATCTTCAACCTTGCTCTCAATGTACTCCTCTAGCTCTTTATATGTGGAATGCATCAAATGCTTCCCCTTTAATTTTGCCAATTTGTAAACCAACTCAATCTCAACTAAATTTATCATATCTATGATTTTGTCATGGATGTCTTCAAGCTTGGAATCCAAAATTAACATTGACAATTCATCATCTTCAATCCACAAGAAAAATTATGGCCATGCTTGTTCTAGCTCTATAATTAGATAGAAAACATACAATTATGTGCTAATTTAAATCTTAATATCATATATTTTATGAAATTATCTGTAAATTTGGGCATCCAAAAAGGGCCTTTTTTCTATGAGGTTTATATGAAATTCTAACAATAGGTGTTTGATGGCACTGACTTTCCAAGTTCATAGTCTTTGACTAGCTTGATGGGCAAGAAGAGGACCCAATCTTCAACATGCACCTAGGAGCTTTTGAACTGGAATATAAAAGAGTAATCATCGTCATCATTATTTGGATCAGAGGATGTTATAATGTCAGGTGTGATGAATTAGTCCTACATCGGATATTGGATAGATAGAGTCTAATATATATAGTGAAAAAGACTCATATTCCATGAGCTTAAGCTTTTGGGATGGTTTGGCATCCGACCCACTATATTAATCTGGTTTGACACTCTTTCAATTCCCTCAATAGGTGATATCAGAGCTTCAAGTTTGAAGCTATGCAAACTCTTAAGACCAAAATTACCATAATGATGTAACTGAATTGTATCACATGTTAGTCTCTCTTAAAAGTAAAATAAGAAATTAAGATAAAAATTTGTTAGTATTGGTCACATGGTAGAATTGGTTAAGTAAAAAAGTACTGTGATGATACGACTGAATTGAGTCACATGTTAGTCTCTCTTAAAATAAAAAAAATGAGACAAAAATCCATTAGTATGGGTCACACGGTGGAACTGGTCTAGTAAAAGAGTTCTTGATTAAGAGTGTTAAATATTATTATGATCAAATCACATCTAAAGGGGGAGATTGTTATAATGTTAAGTGTGATGAATTAGTCCCACATTGGATATTGGATAGACAGAGTCTAATATATATTGTGATAAAGGCCCATATCCTATGAGCTTAAGTTTTTGGTATGGTTTGGTGTCTCGCCCACTATATTATTCTGATTTGACACTCTTTCAACTCCCCCAATAAGAGGAGAACAATTGGCATTGTTGTCATCTGGATTAGAGGAGAGCAATCATTATTGTCGTCTCCAACCTACACTATTGAACTTTTGCTTTAGGGTTTGAAAAATATTGGGTGGTTATAGGGGTTAAATTAGATTGAGAAGAAGATGAGACTAGTTTCAGTAGTAGAAGAATTGAGATTCTAATTCTTGGAGAATATTAGCTGAATATTCACTAAGTCTGAGGTTAAATTAACTAGAAGAAAATATATGTAAATAAATGAATACTTCAAAGAGGGATATATAATTTTAAAAATGATAGTGAGACATGTTTAAGGGATGGCAGTCACCCTAATGCAGAGAATACCCAATGTTGGTAGAAAGAATTTCAAAAGTTACCAACATTCTTCAAGGAACACTGAGAATTCTCAATGTTCAAGTAAAAAATATCACGCTTTTTTAACATTTTTAACTCCCTTACATTAAAACATAAACCAAACTCCCCTCCCTCTTCCATGTCTAGCACAATTGTTTTTTCTCCATTTCCCATCTTCTTCTTCCTTTGTGCATTTAGCTAGCCGTATCTCTATCACCATCTTCAATTGGGTGACTTCTTCTTCCTTGTGAGCATCCTAAAGTCCACTCTCTTTCTTCCATGCTCAAATTTTATATTTCTTGCAAGTTATCTCATTATTTTCTTTGATGGTGGTTGGACTTTTTTCATTCCTCTCTATTTTAAAAATATATCTATTTTTAAATAGATGTGTTTGAAAATCTCAATTTCTATAGATTCTAGGCTATTTGTAGGATTTTGGTAGCAATAGTTGATTTTGGCATCAATGCATCTAATTGTTGATGGAAAAGGTTAAGATTTAATTGAAACTATTTATTGAAAGTAATTTGGTCTTTTGAATATGGAGAACAAGGGTCAAACATGGTTTGAATATGAGAGAACATTGGTTGGACATAATGTGAACATGGCAAATAAAGGATGAACGTGGATGAACACAGGGTGAACAGGGGAGAATACAGGTTGGATAAGGGGACAAACATGAAAAAACAAGGGGAGGATATAAGATGGATATGGATGAACACGGGCAAATATGGGGATAACACAGGCAAGGCATAGGATAGAAAAATGTGAACATGGATGGAAAATAGGTACGATATGAGATGGACATGGAAAAATACGAGTATGATACAAGATAGACATGAAAGTAGACAAGTAGGATACATGATGGACATGTGAGAACATGGGTAGGATATAGAACATGGGTGAACATGAGTGAATACATAGAGAACATGGGTAGAATACATAATGAACATAGGAGAACATGGATAGGATAAGAGGTGGACATGGGAAAACACAAATAAAACACAAAAAAGAAACCAGCGAACATGGATGGGCATTAGTGAATACAAATGAATATGGAGAGGACACGAGTAGGACACAGTGTTGATATGTATATATCTTTTCTTGATTAATTTGGCAGCTTAATTTATATAAAAATATATGTGTAAATCTTTTATTGATTTATTTGACATCTAAACTATGAAGTTGACTTAATTTTAGTTAGTACACATTCATAGTGGCTAGCTCGATGGGTAAGACTTAAGCCAAGATAAACATTCAACTAAATTGAAAATACATATAAGGAGTCAATACCTTTTGTGAGTATGCCAATAGGAACAAGGGGTCAAATTAGAGGATAAGGTGTCTCTGAATTGATTGTTTGGATATGCACAATTGGACATGTGAAAAAGTTTACAAATACATAATAATATGGGGATAGAATGTGTCATATATGATTTATAATATTATTTCATGAATATATAATTTATAGTATTATTTTATCTCATGGTTTGTTGTATATTTTTATTTTTTTGCAAGAAGAATAGAGCCACACGGAAATTCACACCTATGTGTAGAGGCAATATATGTGTGGGCCTTTGGAAAGCCACAAGCAAGAGTAATGGCATGCACATTTGAAAAACATTGCAACTATATTTTGTTTTTGTAACTTTCATTCACTTAAATATTTTGGAGTATTCTTGATGTTTGAAAAATGTCCCCAAAAGTGTCAAAAATGTCAGAAAAATTTTTGACATTTTTTCCCGTGCTTACTAAATATCAATAAAAAATCATCAAACAAATTCTCGGTATTTTTTAAATACCAAAAAAAATTATTCTTGGTATTTTTTCTAGCATTTGACAAATGTCGGTGAAGAAACACTATTAGTGGCCTCTTTCTTGAAAACACCAAGAATATTCACAGTGTTTTTACTAGGATTGTTCCCAACATTTTTCTTGAAAATGCCAAAATTGTTCTCGACTTTTTTGAGAAAATGCTTGGAATATTCTGAATAACGACAGGAATATTGCTTGTTCTTTTAAAATAAGTGTCTTATTTTTTGAGATACATAATATTAGAAATAAAAATTTTAACACACATTACATTTACATAATAACCTAAAATTATATAACATAATAGTCTGAAAATTACAATCCATAATGATAATTTCAATCTTATCTATCTACTCGAAAATCCATACCAAAAATCACAATGCATATTGTTTGAGATGATTTTCGCTACAATCAAATTTGATTAAAATATGATCATAATTGAAATTTGTATACCACTAAATTATGGATCAAATGTGAGTCTCAATTAGATTTAAATTATATCTAAGTTTGACTAAAAATTGACCTCAATTTGGACCTGAATTCTTAAGGAGTTTGGGCTCAAACTAAAATGGGCTAGGTGGGCTAAATACTTGGATCAAAATTGGGCCAAAAATTCATCTAAAATTTGGGCCAAATTGACAAAATATAAAAATTTTATAAATAAGTCTCCAAACTAAATAAATCTTAATAAATGGGTCCTCGGTTAGATTTCTTTTAAAATAGGTCTCTAAAATAAGAATTTTACAGAAAAGTCCAATAAAATTCTAAAATTATAAATTAGTCCTTCAAAATTTAGGGTTTAGAAATAAACCCTTCAAAAAAATTGATAATTATAATTTGCTCCTTATGAAATATAGGGTTTGTGAATAAATACCTCCAAAATTTTGTATTGATAAATAAACCCTTAGAAGTTCAACTTTTTGCAAATAAGGCACTCAAAAATTTTTATTTATAAATAATTTCAAATTTTGTTCGAAAAGGACCTTGAAAGTTTTAAAATTTTATAAACAAATCCGTTTATAAAGAGACCCCTAAAAATTATAAAATTATAATTTAGTCTAATTTTTCAAAAAAATTTGCAAATACTGCCTCTATATTTTGTGGTTTTACAATGTGCTATAATTTGAAACCATAACAACTTTATCCAAATATGGTCATCCAGAGATAAAATGGATACATGTTTCAATAAATTATCATCCATATCAAACCCCATCCATAACCAATTCGAAAAGTAAATCCACATCCATATTGACCATTCAAATTTTTGAACAAAGTTTGATCCAATCTTCTCGATACCTATAAAACTTGTGGAACTTGCACAAAAGAGATTGAAGGCTAAGCAATGGTGAAACAAAGAAGAAGTAAATGGATTAATGAGAAGAAAGGTAAGAACTCTCTTTGTTTATTTCTCCTTTGTGTTTGCTTCTCTGTGTCCTTGTAAGGCACTCAGTTGCACCATTGCTCTCATTGGAGCCCCACCAGCTGGCGTCTCAAACCCTAGCACTTTGCTCTCCCTGAGTGCACCCACTGGCTTTCATCTCCATGAGCTCCACCTATGCTCACCTTTGCCAAGCTGTTCGTTTGCCTGTGAGCCTTGCTGAGCTGCAGCCGCCATGCTTAGGCTCCGCCTTCCACAATCAAGGAGTTTTGCTCTGTCTGTCCTTAAGCTTCACCCCTCTCCAGAGTTACCTCATTGAGCCACCTCCCCCCAAGCCCATGAGCTACCTTTGCCTCCCAAGCCAGTGAACTGGCTCTACCACCTAAATCTATGAGCTTTCACTTGAGCCTGTCAAAGTTGCCTCACCCAGCCGCCTCTACCCGAGCCCATGAGCCGCCTTCACCGCCCGAGCCAGTGAATTGCCTCCATCGGCTAAGCCCTCTAGTTGCCACCTAAGCCCATTGAGCTGCCTTTACCGCTCGAGCTTGTGAGTTGCCTCCACCTTTTGAGCTCACTGAGCCACCATAGTTGCCACCATAGGTTGGATTCGGCTAGATCTTGCTATATCTAGCCATGAGATGGAGGGTAGGGCTACCCCCACCCCCTCCTACCTTGCTACCGGAAAACTAAGCTAGATTTGACCGTTCTAGCCAGATCCGAGTAGAGAGGGGACCTCGCCACCATGGCCCGGTGATGAGGAGAATAAGGGTTTGATAGGGCATACGTTTTTGGTGAGGGAGAATAGATAAGGAAAAGAAATAAAAAAAAATAAAAAAAGGTTGTTGTGTAAAAAAAACCCAGCAGAAAAAAATAGGGGAGAAGAGTTTTAAGCTTGAGATAAAAGAATAAGAAATAGAGAAAAAAAAAAACAAAGTTGTTGTGTCCAAAAAAAAGGAAAATTTGGCAAGAAAAAAAAAAAGTTTGTTCAAGAAAAAAAGGAGAAAAGACTCCTCTTATCTCAATTTTCAATAGAACTTCATCAGCATTTTCCCCACTTGAGGTTCTTAGCTCGACAACAAGACTCCACCAATGCCACAGCCATACACAACAGCTTGAAAATGGTGGATTCTTGACATTGCTCCTGGCCATCTGTGGTCCTTTGAAGATAGTGAATCCCTATCACCCCAAGTTAGCCTTCGAGCTCATGTCTCAACCAACCTTCGAGTTTGCATCTTAACTAGCCTTTAGGCTTGCATCTCAGCCAACCTTTGGGTTTGTATCTCAACCAGGATTTGGGCTCATATCTCACCTAGCCTTTGGACTTGCATCTAACTTGCCTTCAGGCTCACATCTTAGTCAGTCTTCAAGCTCATATCCAAGCTAGCCTTTAGGCTCATACCTCAGCTATCCTTTGGGC
Source organism: Trichopus zeylanicus subsp. travancoricus (assembly GCA_005019695.1). Lineage (NCBI taxonomy): Eukaryota > Viridiplantae > Streptophyta > Magnoliopsida > Dioscoreales > Dioscoreaceae > Trichopus > Trichopus zeylanicus. The sequence continues at coordinate 1,662,119 of RXID01014226.1, forward strand.
TCACACTCAGCCAACTTTCGAGCTCATACTCAGCCTACCTTCGAGCTCACACCTCAGCAAGATTTTTGGCTTGCACCTAACCAACTTTTGGGCTTATACCTTAGCTAGCTTTTGGGCTAGTATCCAAACTAGCCTTTACGCTCACACTCAGCCAGCCTTCGAGTTTGCATCCAATTAATCTTTGGGCTCGCACCTCAGCTAGCCTTGGGGCACACATCTAGCTAGCCTTTTGGCTTGCATCCAGCCAACCTTTAGGCTCACACCTCATCTAGCCTTCAAGCTCGCATCCAAGCTAGCCTTCGAGCTCAGACTCAACTAGCCTTTAAGCACGCACCTCAATTAGCCTTTGGACTTGCACTTAGCTAGCCTTCATGCTCACACTTAGTCAGCCTTCAAGCTCACATCCAAGTCAACCTTCAAGCTCATATCCAGGCCAGCCTTTAAGCTTGCATCTAACTAGCCTTCGGGCTCACACTCAATCAACCTTTGAGCTCACACCTAGCCAGCCTTCGGGCTTGCACTCAACCAACCTTCACACTTAGCTAGCCTTCAGTCTCGTACCTCAGCCAACCTTCAGGCTTACACTTAGTTAGCCTTCAGGCTTGCACCTCAGCTAGCCTTTGAGCTCATGCCTAATCAGCCTTTAGGCTTGCATCCAACCAACTTTTGGGGTAGCACCTTAGCTAGCTTTCAGGCTCACATCCAAGGTAGCCTTTGAACTTACAACTCAGCTAGCCTTTGGGCATGCACTTCGCCACCTTTGAGCTCACACTTAGCTATCCTTTGGTCTCACACCTCAACAAGCCTTGGCTCACATCCAAGCCAACCTTCAAGCTTGCACCTCAGTCATCCTTTAGGCTTGCAATAGCCAGCCTTCAAGCTCATATTCAACCAGCTTTTGGGCTCGCACATTAGTAATCCTTTAGACTCACACTTAGCTAGCCTTCAGGCCTGCATTTAGCTAGCCTTCGGGCTCACACCTCAATCATCCTTCAAACTCACACTTAGGTAGCCTTTAGGATCACATTTAGCCAGCCTTTGGGCTCACGTTTGGCTAGTCTTCATACTTGCACCCATTCAGCCCTCGAGCTTGTACCTCTATGCTAGCTTTCCAGCTCACACCTTAGCTAATCCTTGGGTTTGCACATTTAAAGCTGAGCCGTAGGTTTGTCTAAAATTATCACAAATAATTAAGGACCCTTAAATCAAATTAACTAATGTGAAGTAATTCAATCACATTGAAATTGAACTCAATCAAAACAAATAGACAAAGGCCAAGTTAACTCAAATGGACCTAAATTGATCAAACAAATGGACTAAAATCCAAATCGAGCTGAACTTAAGAAAAATCTAAATTGAGTTAACCTAAAATAAGTAAAGTCAGACTCGAGATGGGTTAATTTAAAATCAAGTTGAGCTCAAATCAAATCTAATTTGGATTGAACTAAACTCAAATCAAACTCTAATTGGGCTAAATCAAGTCCAAACTAAAAGGGCTAAGCTCAAAGCTAAACCAAAGCTAGGCTGAGCCAGGTTGAACTAACACTAAGTTGAACTAAACTGACTTTAACTTGAACTGAAGTTCATCAAGATACAAACCCAAACTCAATAAAGGTCCAACATAGGGTTGACCTCGACTCAAGCTAAATGAACTCAAACTCAGATCTGAACTATATTAGTCCCGATGTAACAAAATAGAGTCAAACCAAGTCCCACTAGGTGTGCTGAACCTTTGGCAATACTCCAAGGTTATGAACAAAGGGTGATGTTGTTGCCCTTTGTAGTTCTAATGATGATCAAACCATGTATTTGATGATATCATGAGCATGTATAGCAAATAACTAAGCCAAGTTTGAAATGGAGATCTAGACCATTCGAAAACCTCAAGGATAGATGGACTTAAAGATTGACTTGAAGATGAGGCATGATGGTGGATCAACAAACAAAACTTGATGAATTGAAGATCACTTGAAGAAAGCTCAAGAGATCAAGCTCGGCTTAACTAGGTTTAGATTTTCATTTCTTTAGTCGAGTCGAGGATTTATTTTGAGATTAATATTTAAATCCTTTAGTTAGCACTCAAACTAATCTTGGAATGCCTTCACTGGCTTATTATTTAATCCAAGGTTAGTTTTAGATGATATCTAGCATGAAGCTAAAGTTACAGTAAGAACAACAATTTCTTTGTTAACTTCGGATGCTCAAACTCCATGGTTCGAATGTAGCAGAAATAAATATATAATTTCTAATAGCTTTAGACATCCGAACCCCAAGACCGGACACCTCAAGTTTAGAAGCTATAACTTCTAAGAAAATTCAAGCCCACAGTTTGGTTGCCCAAAGCTTTGGTTGGACATTTGAAACCATACAGTTTGGATGTCTGAACCTTGTAATTGGGTGCCTAAAGCTATGACATCAGCTTCAATGGATAGTAAAAATTTGACCATTGGGAGGCTTTGGACATCCAAATAGGTACAGTTTGAGTGCTCGAACATAGTAGAGCATAGCTCAACAGCTAGCTCTCTCATCAACAATTATATAAAGGCTTGGGACTTCTTTGCTTGGTGAGGGAACAAACTTTCAATATCCTTGGAGTAAGTATCCCCCTCATAAAGCCTTTTAGCCCCAAGAATGAGCTTAATCTTATAATCTCAAGAAAATCCTCAATTGCCTTTGTATCCATCTTGATGGACTTTGTAGTGAGCCTCAAATATATTACCTTTCCACTTTTTCCACTTATAAACATTCCTAGGTGTTAGGAGTGTAAGTGCACAATAGGCTATGGTGCAGAGTGTCGCTTGCTCGGAGGGAGCAGAGGGAGCAAGGAGTTATACAGGTGTGGCTTCACCGTAATGGAGCAACGGGCATGCTTCACCCAAAGGAAGTGACACTTATGGTTTATAAGTAGATATAAAGGTTTGAATTTAGCTTAAGATGTGACATCACTAGTGGAGTGATTAAAGTCCTAAAGAGAGAGATAGGGGCCATGAGTAGGAGCAGTTGGTCTCACAACTATGTAAAAAATCATGGTGCACTCTCTCTTTACTTGTTTTACTTATTTGCACTTGTGGCTGATTGAGGATTGATTCCAAGTGAATGTCATTATCTTGAAATTTATATTGGGGCTTGATATATTTTTAATTGTAATTTGTATTTTATTTTTTAATCAAATCCCCCCTTCAAAGGTTGCCATGTGGGCCAACAATTGGTATCAGAGCCTCGTGCTCTTGATTCTGGATTAACATACTTGAGCATCGATCTTTTTGGCAATCCTTAATTTTTTTCCTTTTTAACTAAATTTTTTTTGAAAATTTATGTATTGATCTCTCCTGAACTCTTTATTGATTCCCTACTTGTTTAATCATTTCAATGCATATATTGAGGGGGAGTTATGTTTTTTGTTGATGACAAAAGAGAAATAGAATACATGTTATATTACTCTTAATAGGGGGAAAATATTAGAGTAATGGGGAGCATTATATTTTGTGCTAAATTATGAATTTTTTCATGGTATGCTTATTTGCTCTAATTGATACATGCTTTAGATTGCAAATCCTTTATCAACTAGTTTATTTCTTTTATTTTTTTGTGAGGGTTTGTTATCATCAAAAAGGGAGAGATTATTGCCTTTTGTAGTTTTGATGATGATCAAATTATGTATTTGATGATATCTTGAGCATGTGTAGCAAATAGCCAAGCCATGTTCGAGGAGATCAAGATCGTCCTGAGCCTCAAGGATAAATGGACTTAAATATTGAATTGAAGATGAGGCATCATAATGGATCAATGAATAAAACTTAATGAATTGAAGAAGGCTTGAAGAAAGCTCAAGAGATCAAGCTCAGTGCAACTACATTTAGATTTTCATTTGTTTAGTCAAGTCAAGGATTCATTTTGAGATTAATATTTAGAGCCTTTAGTTAGCACTCAAACTAATCTTAGGATGTCTTCACCGACTCATTATTTAACCCAAGGTTAGTTTGAGATGATGTCTAGCATGAAACTGAAGTTGCTGTAAGAATAATAGTTTCTCTATTAACCTTGGATACCTGAACTTCAAGGATCAGACACCCAAATGTAGCAAAAATAACTCTATAATTTCTGATAACTTTGGACATACCAACCCTAGGATTGGAGGCCCAAAGTTTAGAAGTTGTAACTTTTGAGAAAATTCATGCTCAAGGTTCAATCACTCGAAGCTTTGGTTGGACATCCAAAACCATATAGTCCAGATGTCCAAGCCTTATAATTGAGCACCTGAAGCTATGACATTAGCTTCAATGGTTAGTAAAAATTTAATCGTTGGGAGGCTTCAAATATCTAAATAGGTATAGTTCAAATACCTGAACATGACAAAGCATATCTCAATGGCTAGCTCTCTCACCAATGATTATATAAAGGCTTGGGACTTTTTTGCTCAATGAGGTAATGAACTTTCAATATCCTTAGGGCAAGTATCCCCATCCTAAAGCCTTCCAGCCCGAAGAGTACTCTTAATGTTCTAATCTCAAGTAAATCCCCAATTGTTCTTGTACCCATCTTGAGAGACATTATAGTGAGTTTCAAATGTATTATCTTTTCATTTTTCTACTTGTAAACACTCTTAGATGTTAAGAGTGTGAGTGCACAATAGGCTTCGATGTGGAGTATCACCAACTCGATGGGAGTAAGGAGTTGTATAGGCATGGCTTCACGCTAATGGAGTGACATGTGTGGTTTCACCCAAAGAAAGAGACACTTGCAGTTTGCAAGTAGATGTAATAGCTTGGCTTTACCTTAAGAAGCAACATCACTAGTGGTGTGATTGAAGTCCTCAAAAGAGAGACAACAACCGTAGAGTAGGAGCAGTTGGTCTCTGAACCATGTAAAAAAACATGGTGCACTCTCTCTTTACTTGTTTTACTTATTTGCATTTGTGGTTGATTGTGGATTGATTAAAATTAATTAAAAATTTGAATGTCATTATCTTGAAATTTATATTGTGGCTTGATCATGTTTATAATTATAATTTGTATTTTATTTCTTAGAACAAATCCCTCCTCCCTTCAAAGGTTGCCATATAGGCTAACAATTAGTATCAGAGCCTCGTGCTCTTGCTTCTAGATTAACCTCCTTGAGTATTGATCTTTTTGGCTCCTTGAATTTTTTGCTTTTAACTACTTTTTAAAAAATATTTATGTATTGATTTCTCTTGAACTCTTTATCGATTCCCTACTTGTTTAATCACCAATGGGGAGTTATATTTTTTGTTGATGATAAAAGGGGAAGAAAATACATGTATTATATTGCTATAAATAGGGGTAGAATATTAGAGTAAGGGGGAGCATTATATCTTGTGCTAAATTGTGATGTTTCCATATTATGCTTATTTATTGTAGTTGATACATGCTTTAAATTGCAAATCCTTTATTAACTAGTTCATTCCTTTTTTTTGTGAGGATTTTTCATCATCAAAAAGAGTGAGATTGTTATCCTTTGTAGTTTTGATGATGTTCAAACTATGTACTTGATGATATATTGAGCATGTGTAGCGAATAGTCAAGCCAAGTTCAAAATGGAGATTAAGGCCATTTGGAAGTCTCAAGGATAGATGGACATAAATATCGACTTGAATATGAGGCATGATAGGGGATCAATGAATAGAACTTGACGAATTGAAGATGGCTTGAAGAAAGTTCGAGAGATCAAGTTCGGCTTAACTAAGTTTAGATTTTCATTTCTTTAATCAAGTTAAGGATTTATTTTAAGATTAATTTTTATGGACTTTAGTTAGCACTCAAACTAATCTTGGAATGCCTTCACTGACTCATTATTTAACCCAAGGTTAGTTTTAGATGATGTCTAGCATGAAGCTGAAATAACAGTAAGAACAACAGTTTCTCCATTAACTTCAGATGCCTGAACTTCATGTTTTGGACACGTAACTATAGCCAAAATGACTCTATAATTTTTTATAGCTTTGGAAAACCAAACCCTAGGATCAGACATTGAAGTTTGGAAGTTGTAACTTCTGAGAAAATTCATACTCAAGGTTTAGTCACCCAAAGCTTTGATCCAATCTCCGAAACTATACAGTTCGGACATCCAAAATCATATAGTTTGAATATCTGAATATTGTAATTGAGCACCTGAAACTATGATATCAGCTTTAATGGTTTGTAACAATTTGACTATTAGGAGGCTTCAGACATCCGAAGAGGTATAGTTTAGATGTCGAAGCATGGCAGAGCACAACCCAATAGCTAGCTCTCTCACCAACAATTATAAAAGGGCTTGGCACTTCTTTACTCAGTAACAGAATAAATTTTCAATATCCTTAAAGTAAGTATCCCCCTCCCAAAGCCTTCTAACTCTAAGAATGCTCTTAATCTTCTAATCTCAAAGAAATCCTTAATTGCCCTTGTACTCACCTTGAGAGACTTTGTAGTGAGCCTAAAATGTATTATCTTTTTTTTTTTTTACTTGTAAATACTCTTAGGTTTTAGGAGTGTAAGTGTACAATAGGCTTTGGTGTGGAGTGTCACTTGGTTAGAGGGAGCAAGACTTCACCATAACAGAGCTACGAGTGTGGATTCACCCAAAAGAAGGCTTGGCTTTGCCTTAAGAAGTGACATCGCAAATGGAGTGATTGAAGTCCTCAAGAGGTAGGCAAGGGCCATGGAGTAGAAGCGATTGGTCTCCAAACCATGTAAAAAATCATGGTGCACTCTCTCTTTACTTATTTTTCTTATTTGCACTTGTGGTTGATTGAGGATTGATACAAATTGATTGAAAATTTGAATGTCATTATCTTGAAATTTATATTGGAGCTTGATCATATTATAATTATAATTTATATTTTATTTCTCATATCAAATGTCCCCTTCAAAGGTTGCCATATGGGCTAATAATTTGTATCAGAGCTTTATGCTTTTCCTTCTGGATTAACATCCTTGAATATCAATCATTTTGGCAATCCTTGAACTCTTTATTGATTCCCTACTTGTTTAAGCATTTCAATGCATATATCAAGGGAGAGTTACATTTTTTATTGATGATAAAAGGGGAAGAAAATACTCTAAATAGGGGTAGAATATTAGAGTAAGGGGGAGCATTATATCTTGTGCTAAATTGTGATATTTCCATATTATGCTTATTTATTGTAGTTGATACATGCTTTAAATTTATTAGCTAGTTTATTCCTTTTATTTTTTTGTGAGGATTTGTCATCATCAAAAAGTGTCAGATTGTTGTCCTTTGTAGTTTTGATGATGATCAAACCATGTACTTAATGATATCTTGAGCATGTGTAGCAAATAAGCCAAGCCAAGTTCAAAATGAAGATCAAGGACATTCAGAAGCCTCAAAGATAGATGGGCATAAATATCAACTTGAATATGAGGCGTGATAGTGGATCAATGAATAGAACTTGATGAATTGAAGATGGCTTGAAGAAAGCTCAAGAGATGAAGCTCGACTCAACTAGGTTGAGATTTTCATTTCTTTAGTTGAGTTAAGGATTTATTTCAAGATTAATTTTTGTAGCCTTTAGTTAGCACTCAAACTAATATTGGAATGCCTTCACTGACTCACTATTTAACCCAAGATTAGTTTTAGATGATGTCTAGCATGAAGTTAGAGTTGTAGTAAGAATAGCAATTTCTCTGTTAACTTTTGATGCTCAAACTTCATGGTTCAAATGCCTGAATATAGCAGAAATAACTTTGTAATTTCTAACAGCTTTGGACATCTGAATCCCAAGAACGAGATGCTCAAAGTTTAGAAGCTATAACTTTTGAGAAAATTCATGCTTAAGGTTCAATCACCCGAAGCTTTGGTTGGATGTTTGAAACCATACAGTTCAACCACCAAACCTTATAATCGAGTGCTTGAAATTGTGATATCAGCTTCGGATATCAAAACAAGTATATTTTGGATGCCTGAACATAACAGAACATAGCTCAACGGCTTGCTCTCTTACTAATAGTTATATAAAGACTTGGGACTTTTTTACTTAGTGAGGGAATGAATTTTTAATATCCTTAGAGCAATTATCCCCCTCCCAAAGCTTTCTAGCCCCAAGAATGCTCTTAATCTTTTAATTTCAATTAAATTCTTAATTGCCCTTGTACTCATCTTGAGAGACTTTGTACTGAGCCTCAAATGTATTATCTTTTCACTTTTCCAATTGTAAACACTCCTAAGTGTTAGGAGTATGAGTGTATAATAGGCTCTGGTGTGAAATGTCACTTGCATGGTGGAAGCAAGGAGTTGTACGGGCATACCTTCACCCAAAGGAAGGGACACTTATGGTTTGCAAGTAGATGTAAAGGCTCGGCTTCACCTTAAGCAGTGACATCAATAATAGAGAGATTGCCTCAAGAAAGAGGCAGGAGCTATGGAGTAGAAGTGGTTGGTCTCTGAACCATGTAAAACATCACGGTGCACTCTCTCTTTACTTATTTTACTTATTTTCACTTGTGGTTAATTAAGGTTGATTTAAATTGATTAAAATTTTGAATGTCATTATCTTGAAATTTATATTGGGGCTTGATCATGTTTATAATTGTAATTTATATTTTATTTTTCATATCAAATCCCCTCTTCAAAGGTTTCCATATGGGCTAACAGATGTTACCATCTTAACTTGAACCAAAATTAGTTTAAATAGAATTGAATAAGATCAAACTAAGTCTTGCTAGATATATTGCAAAAGCCTTGAGCAACACTTCAAAGCTATATCAAACTCTATAAGTCATTAGCTACACTGTCAAACTAAAGAAGTTAATTGCCAACACTCTCGAAACTATCGATCACACTTTTGAGATATACCCAACCCTATATGTTAGTGACGGTACCAAATCTAAAAAGTTAATTACTAATATACTCAAAGTCATTGATCACACTTCGAAGCTAGTTAACCCAGAAGCCATTGATGATGCATCTTTCGAGCTAAGTCAATCTTAAAGCATTGGCAATGCTCCAACTTTAATCAATAACACACTTAAGAGTCTATCAATTATCAATTCAAACTGAACTAAGATAGGCCCAAACTTACATAGTCAATCAGTCACATCTTGTTCAAGTGAAGTTAACCAACAACACATTCAAAGTCATTGGCCACACTTTAAGCTAGTCAATCCCAAAAGTAATTAATGATGCACCCCTCAAGCTGGTCAACCCTAGAAGTCATTGATGACATGTTCCTCAAGCTAGTCAATCCCAGAAGATATTGACCATTTCTGAAGCTAGTCAACCCCAAAAGTAGTTGACAACACAACTTTCAAAGCTATACCCAACCCTATAAGCAATTGGTGGCACTACTAAACTAAAAAGGTTATTATCTATGTCTTATTTTCTATGGAAACACTTCAAGGTTATTGTCAATATCTTATTGGCTAACAAAAACACTCAACTCAAATGAAGTTATCGCTAATACCTTATTGGCTAATGAAAATACTTCAAATTATGAAGTTATCATCAATGCTCAAAGCAATTAGAAATACTTTGAGCTTCTCCTATTCTCTTTCACATCCCATTGGATAATGCTATCAACACCTACCAAAAACCAAGTTGATTTGAGTTAGATGTCATGTGGTCTAGTGTAGGGGGAGTGGGGTAGCAGCACACATCAAAGCTTCTCCTCCACCCTTTTTTTCTTTAATTATTTCATGCTTTCTGTAATTTCATGTTAAAATTTATTGTAAAGTGAGAGCATACCGTTACTTAAGCAATGTATTATTTCTTAAAATCAATCAAATGCTTTCCTCTTTTCTTTTTCTTGTCTCTATTTTATTAGCTAAATTTCTCACTTTAGGAGATTTTTGACAATCGTTGGAACAATTAATAATAAGAACTTGCACATGTTGGAAGTCATATTCCCATGACACCTAATAGTGTACTTTAAAGTAAAACAAATTTTGATTTGTGATTTGAGGTCACTCCCGAGGTCTCCACCATCCTGGGTGGTCAATTTCAATCTCATACATATGAAAATTACAAATATTTTTAGACCATGTTCGATTGCTACCTCTCATCTGGAAGGAAAAGAAGTACATCCTTTCTATAGCACATCAAAGATTATAAGTTTGAAAAGAACTCATAAAAAAGAAAGAGTTAAAATGAATGATAGGGCATAATGTAAATAAAATCAACTTCTAAAATCCAAAAAAACAACTCTCTCCACTTGTTTTGTCTAGGCTTGAGATTGACATTAGCAATGTTAAGCTACAAAAATAAGTTGTCAATCATACAAGAGAAAGATTAAAAAAAATAGAAGGAAATAAATTACATGCTTACAACTATAAATTAAGAAGGGAAGAAATTACAAGATAAAAAATAATTAGAGTAGGCAAAAAAAAACTAATAATAGTAGGCATAGTCGCATCAACTAGACATAGAAGTAATAAATATAAAATGACATATCCATGTAGTAGTATAAAATCATGAAGTTATCACCAGTTAGATGTATTCATTATGAAATTATGTTACAAGCACAACACAAATAAATAGTTATGGCCACAATATCCCTAATGCCTTTGCATGTAACCGCGAATCCCAAACCAACTCTGATCCTCTTGTAGAAAAATAAGAATGAACAATAACTATAAAACATGAGATAATAATACATATTGTAAAGTAGATTTTCATGAATTACCTGAGGTACCAAACTCGCCTATGTACTGGATCCCTCGGTTCCAATTTGGTTTGCATTCTCTAGAACCTATTTAATTTCATACATATGTGTAGTCATATAAATTAACAATATATAACAAAGAAAAAAATTCAGCTAAATGAAAATATATCCATAGAGGCGGCAATGGGTGGCCCACCACCAATTCAAGCCTATAAAGTTGCAAATGTACTCTATAGCCTAGCTATTGTCTCCTGAAGAGGAGCAACCTGTGCTTGTACCTCTAATTTGTACAATCATATTTACTTTAGCCTTTGTATAATGGTGTCTGTCATGGGATACTCTGGAGGAACTTTGGAAACCACTATGGACATGGGTCCCAACCTAAAAGTCTGTAGTCGATCATATCTCTCACAGTCAAATACCTTGACATGAATCTTGTTTTGAGCTACAGTATCCAATTGAGAATCCTCTATTGCATAGTTATTCAATTTGGACCTGTACATAGAAGACAGCGAAAATTTAATATAATGTTAAAATAAATCATGAAATTATTCTCATTATTACTACTATAAATGTCTTGTTGATTGGTTGTCCATCTTTCTTTGTATAGGAGGTCAAAAACATCTCTAGACTTAAAGGATGGGAACTAGATTATTCATCCAACTGTAAAAAGTGTAACATGGGACAAATCAGTTTCACATTTAAATGTAAAAATACCTTGGCCCTCAAATTGGTATAGCCTTTGTGACCTAGAGAGTGACACATTTTATATTTTTTTGAGCTCTTTTATTTTCTCAATTTTTTTTCTAAAAATAACAAGCATATTATTAGTTTAATATATTAACATGTATGCAATTGTAAATATATAAAATTCAAAAGGACAAGAGATACGTGAATAATTGAGCTACCAATATATCACTAGAAGAGGCCATTAATCTAGTTTAATTCTAGAGGATGGGTAAGTGACAAGTTGCTCTAATTGGTTCTTGAATAGTGTGAAATACTTACTCTTCACATTCACCGTTTAATCTCACCATCTCTCACCCAAAAACTGCATTATGGACTTCTGTAATCCTCCTCTAGATTTGTATTTGCCTATAAAGTGCAAGGTTAGTATGTTAGTATAGAAATATACAAATAGAAAAATATAAGCACAATATTAATAAGTCAAGAGCAATTTGTTACCACCCTTTGTCATTATGCCAAATTGGGTGATGAATTTTGTCAAATTCTCCCTAATGATTTGGCTATATTTGTTGATGGTAAACATAAGCCGATATCCTTCTATGTCCCAACTCTAATAGGCCACTAGGACCACAGTATTTGAGGTGATTTTTGCTAAGATCAAATTTGATCGAAACATGATAGTAATTAAAACTTAAATGCCAATTATAATTCAAATATAAGTCATAATTTGATGTAGATTACGATCAAATTTGACCAAAAATTGAATTCAATTTAGACTTGAATTATTGAGAAATTCAGGGTCAAGTTAAGTACAACTCAAGTGGGTTGAGTGGACTAGACAATTAGACCAAAATTAAACCCAAAATTTATCCAAAAATTGGAGTAAAATTAAAAATATATTTTTTTATAAATAGGCCCTGCACTAAATAATCTTTTACAAATGGATCCTTGACTAAATTTTTCTTGTAAATAAATCCCGAGATGAAATTTTTACAAAATTCCCATAAAAATCTTGAAACTATAATTTAGTCTCTGAAAAAAAAAATTTACAAATAATCCCCTTATATGTTTTATGTCATAAATAGATACAAATTTCAAATCTTTTCATCCCCAACAAACTTCGGCTATCCATAAGGGATTCGCTCAGAAAAAAAGAATAAATAGAAAGGAAAAAGAAAATAAGATCCTCCATTTCAATGATATGATTTGATCTGATCCTACAAAAGTAAAAGGAGGAGAAGCTAGAGGACTACGGCAGCAGCCACCCGTGGCCCTGGCTTTCAGTCTTGTAGTCTTTTTTTGGCTTGCACCCCACTATCTCGACTTGCAACGTCATCCCTACGGCCATGCTTCACACCTATTGCTTCGAGGACATCATCAACCTCTGCACTCTCATCTTCATGCTGTATAAGCCCGCTCTGCCTCTCCTTGTCGACAACCTCAGCTACTCGTCGGCTTCTCTAGGTCTACCTCACACCAGTAATCCCTCCAACTTCTACTGCCCACGAGCCACCATTCGTGAGCCCATGCAGCCACCTACTCGGCCACTGCCACCAGAGAGGAAGGCCAAATTGGATCTGCTCTAGCCCGGTCAGATCCAGTTGATGATTTAGCTCAACTTGCCCACTAACCCACCTCCATAGTCTCCATCGTGCACCTCCTATGTTGCCATCTCCCATGCATCAACCAAGCAGCTCCCAACCAGTCCAATCATGCTTTGACAGCCTTCGCCTCAGCCACACAACCCATGCCAAGCAACTGCTGCCTACATCATGCCCCCCTTTGCGTCCGTCGCTCGTCACCACCAACCATATGCTTGCAAGGTCAATCTTTGTGGCTGGCTGCTCCTCCATGCTTGCCTGCCTCATCACCGTTCAATTAGCCACCATTGTTTTCCACACCTCGCTGTTGTTGGCCTATCCCCGTCTCGTTGCCACGGCTGCCTCCAAGCAACCTCTATCATCGTTGACCACCAATCATGGTTGGATCAGGCGTGATCCAACTGAATCTGATCGGATGAGCTCTGGGCTGCCATGGCCTGGACTGTTGAATGAAGTGAGAAGGTAGGAGGAAGGGAAGAACAAGATGAGTGAAAAATGGAAAAAGAAAAAAAAGATTATAACAAAAAAAAAGGAAGCAACCTTGATTTGCATACATAAGTCCATAGGTCTATAAACCAGTCTTTATGTTCACAATTATTTGTATTATAAGTTAGCCTTCGGTCTCGTTGAATATTTATAAGCAAGTCTTTAGGTTTACTAAATATCTATAAGTCAGCCTTCAAACTTATGATCATTTGGATTATAGGTCAACCTTCGGTCTCACTGAACATCTATAAGTGAGCCTTTGGGCTGGCCAAATATTTATAAGCCTACCTTTGAGCTCATGATCATTTGAACTATAAACCAACCTTCAGGCTCACGATTATTTGAACTATAAACCAGCGTTTGAGCTCATGAATATCTATAAGTCAACTTTTGAGCTCATGATCATTTGTACTATAGGTCAGCCTTCGGACTTTGTCGAATGTCTATAAGCTAATATTTGAGCTCACTATCATTTGGCATATAGATCAGCCTTTGAGATCGTCGAACATCTCTTAGCCAACCTTTGAGTTTGTAATCATTTGGGCTATAGATTAGCCTTCAGGCTTGCCAAATGTCTATATGCTAGCCTTCAGGCAATCATTTGGACTATACCCCAGCTTTCAACTCACCAAATGCCTATAAACTAGCCTTTGAGCTCTCAATCACTTAGACTATAGGCTAACCTTCAAGCTTGCATTATCTATTCAAATTGAGCTAAACAACATTTGAATTAAATCAACTTCAAATTGAATCAAATTATGACAAAGTTCAAGTTGAAGGCCAATTGAATCAAATACTATTTAAACCAAGTCATAATAGGACCAAATAGACCTCCAAAGTGGGTTAAACATCATTTGAAATAAATCAGAGTGAGCTTAAATTGAAACTACATGGGAATCAAGTCAAAGAAAACTCAAATTGAACTCTAAAATGAGTCTAACTATACTTGGGTCAAACCACTAAATCAAGATGAATTAAAACTAAGTTCAAACCACAATCTAGTTAGGTTAAGCTAAGTTCAAACTGAATCCAAGGTGGATCAAACCGAACTCAAACTCAAAACAAAACATAGGTCAAGTCTGACTCAGACTAAATAAGGCCAAGTTGAGTCCTATTGGGTATACTAAGTCTTTAGCAACACTCCAAGGCTATGCCCAACCCCCATAAGTAGTGGGTGATGATACCATCTTAATCTAAACCTGGACAAGTTTGAATAGAACTAAAAAAGGTGAAATTGAGTCCCACTAAGTGTGCTAAGTCTCTGGAAACACTCCAAGGCTATGTCTAACACCATAAGTAGCTGGTGATGCTACCATCCTAATTCAAACCAGAACTAGTGTGAATAGAACTAAACAGGATCAAATTGAGTCCCACTAAATATGTTACAAAATCCTCTAGTAGCACTCTAAGGCTTTGCCCAACTACATAAGCAACAAGTAATGCTACCTTCAAACTAAATGTAGTTATTGTCAACACCTTATTGGCTAAGAAAAATACTCCAAACCAAATAAAATCATCATGAACACCTCATTGGCTAACAAAAATACTTCAACTAATAAAGTCATCACAAATGTTTCATTGACAAATGGAAATACTTCAAACCAAATGAAGTTATTATTAACGCCTTATTGGCTAACATAAATACTTCAAATAAAATGAAGTTATCTCCAATGCCTTATTGGCTAATGAAAATACTTCAAATTAAATGAAGTTATTGCCAATATCTTATTGGCTAACAAAAATACTTAAAACAAAATAAAGTACCTTTCAACACCTCATTAACTAACAAAAATACATCAAACCAAATGAAATTATTGTCAAAACCTCATTGGCTAATAGAAATATTTCAAATCAAATGAATTTATCGTCAACACCTCATTAACTAACGAAAACACTTCAACCAAATCAAGTCATTGCGAACACCTCATTAGCTAATGAAAATACTTCAAACTAAATGAGATTATCACCAATGCTTCATTAGCTAATGGAAATATTTCAAACCAAATGATATTATCACCAATGCCTCATTGGCTAATGAAATTACTTTAGGCCAAATGAAGTTATCACCAATGCCTTATTGGCTAATGAAAATGCTTCAAAGCAAATAAAGTTATCACCAACGATACTAGGCTAATGAAAAGACTTTTAACCAAAGAAAGTTATCACTAATGTCTCATTAGCTAATGAAAATACCTCAAACCAAGTGAAGTTATTATCAATGCCACTAGGCTAATAGAAACACTTCAACAAGAAGAAATTATTGCTGATGCTTAGGCTAATGGAAACACGTCAGGCTAATTTTGACAAGCCATCAGCAACACCATCAAATAATGTTATTTTTAATACTCAAATCTATTGGAAATACATTAAACTTTCCTTATCTCCTTCTATGTCTCACTAGATGATGCCATCAACATCTGCTGAGGATCAAGTCAAGATTGATCCAAGTCAGATGTCACATGGTCTAGTGCATGAGAGTGAGGTAGTAGCACAAATCAAAGCTTCTTTTCACATCTTCCTTTATTTATTGTTGTCTTATACTTTATATTTTTATGCTAAAATTTATTATAAAGTGGGGGCATACCCTTACTTAAGCCATGTACCATTTCTCACATCAATCAAATAATACTTTCTTCTTTTATTTTTTATATCTCTATTTTGTTAACTAGATTTTTTATGCTTTCAGAGGTTTCTGATAATTATTGGGCATGGGATTGAAATTAACCACTTAGAATAGCAAAAATCCTAAGGAGTAAGCATGAAATAACAAATAAAAAAATATAGTAGTTTAAGTGCACAATCAGGTATTATTAGGACATGACTTCCAGCAGGCATAAACTCTTTTTATTAATTACCCTAATGATTGTCAAGAATCTCCTAAACCAAGAAAACTAACAAATAAAATAGAGATACAAAAGAAAAAAGAAAACATCACTTAATTTATTTTAAAGAAAAAGGACACATGATTTAAGTAAGGGCATACTCTCACTTTATATTTTAATGAATTTGAATGCATGAATAACATAAAATAAGGAAGGAAACGGGGAGAGATCAGTGTTTATTGCTATCCTACTCCTATATGTTGGGTCGTGTGGAGTCTGACTCAAAGGAGTTTTCATTTGATTCTTGACAAATGTTGATGGTTTGATTTGGTGGTGTCATTCGATAGGACATGGGACATGATGAGAGAAGTTTGAAGTGTTTCCATTAACGTTGAGTTTCAACAATAACTTCATTAGATGGCACTACCGATGGCTTGTGGAGATTGACTTGAAGTATTTTCGATAGCTTTGAGCTTTAACGATAACTTCTTGTTCTAAAGTATTTTTGTTAGAAAATAAAGCATTAATGATAACTTTATTTGCGTTGAAGTATTTTCATTAGCTAATAAGGTATAAAGGATAACTCCATTGATCTTGAAGTATTTTTATAACTAATAAGGCATAGGCAGTAATTTATTTGATTTTCGAAGTATATTCATAGCTGACAAGACATAGGTGATAACTTTATTTAAAGTGTTTCCATAACCAACAAGGCATAGGAGCTAACTTTATTGTTTAAAGTGCTTCCATAGCCAACAAGGCATATATGATAGCCTCAAGGTTTGAAATATTTCTATTACCAATAAGGCATAAGTGATAACTTTAGACTTTGAAGTATTTCCATAGCTGATGAGGTATAGGTGATAACTTCTTTTGAATAAGGCATTATAGCTGACTGATTAAGTGAGTTCAAGCTTACCTTAGTTTGATTTGATTTATGAAGTATTTCCATAATCAATAAGACATAAGTGATAACTTCGTAGTCAAACTATTTTCATATTCGATAAATATAGGTGACAGATTCATTTGACCAATGCATTGTGGCTGACTAACTAAATTCAAGCCTGTCTTAGTTAGATTTGATTTGTGAAGTATTTTCATAGTTAATAAGGCATAAGTGATAATTTTGGGGTTGAAATATTTCCATAGTCAATAAGGTTTAGGAGATAATTTTGCTTAAAGAAAGCATTGTGGCTGACTGACTAAGCTGGTTTAAGCCAATCTTAGTTCGATTTGATTTGAAATCCAAACTCATTTTGGTTTTAAATCTAATTTGATTTAGTTCAATATTCAAAACTTGATTTAGGCTTAAATCTGATTTGATTCAATTTGGGTCGAGTTTGACCTTGTGTTGCTTGCTTATCGGGTCCTTATTATATCCTTGATAGATATTTGGTCCACACCTTGATAGGTTTTTATTGGGTCCTTAATGGATCTTAAGTTTGACTCATGATGAGATCTTAATGAATCATTAATAGATTTTGAGATCTGACCCTTAATGGATTCTTAATGAATCTTTAATGGATTTTGGGTCAGACCTTTAATGGTTTCCTAATGGACCACTAATAGATTCTAACCCTTAATAGATTCTTAGTATATCCGGGCTCAATCCATTAATGGGTTCAGTTTTGACCCATGTTGGACCCTCATTAGATTTGTGTTCGAACCTCAGTGGATATAAGTTCAAATTCAAGTCGATTTAGGTCTAACTTGATTTTGGTTCAAACTCCACCTAATTTTGTTTTAAGTTTGAGTCTAATTCTTTAGTTTGAACTTGATTTAACTCAATTAGGGCTTGAATTGAGCTTAGTTTAATCTAAATAGGCTTCAATTTGAACTTGATTTGACCTTGAATTAACTCAATTTGAACCCAATCAGGTTGGGTCTAAACTAATTTGGTTTAGAGTAACTCAATTTGGATTTTAGGTCTATCTCAATTTGAGTTTTAGTCCATCTATTTAATCAATTCAGATCTATTTGGTGGTCCATTTGAGTTAATTTATTTTTTGTCCATTTGTTTTGGTTGAGAGTCCTTGACTGTTATGATAATTTTAAGCAAACATGTGGGCCAGCCTTAAATGTGCAAACTCAAGGGTTGACTTAGTTTATAAGCTTGAAAGCTTGCCTAGAGGTGCATGCCTGAAGGCTAACTGGGTGCAAGCCCAAAAGCTAGCTTGGATGCAAGCTAAACATTAACTGAGTGTGACCTTGAAGGTTGACTTAGATACTTGCCCGAAGGTTGGCTTAGTGTGAGCTTGAAGCTAGTTTAGATGTGAGCCCAAGGGTTGATAGAGTGCAAGCCCAAAGGCTGGCTAGGATGTGAACCTAAAGGTTGGAGGAGCATGAGCCCAAAGGTTGGTTGGGTGTAAGTCCAAAAGCTGGCTTAAATGAAAGCCCGATGGCTAGCTAAGTATGAGCTCGAAGGCTAGCTGAGTGCGAACCTAAAGGTTGGTTGAGCGCAAACCTGAAGTATGGCTTAGATGTGAGCCTAAAGGTTGGATGGAATGCGAGCCCAAAGGCTATCTGAGTGCAAGTATGAAGGCTAGTCGAGGTGTGAGCCTGAAGGCTGACTAAGTGTGAGCCTTAATGTTGGCTAAGTATGAGCTCAAATGTTGACTAAGAGTGAGCCCAAAGTCCAAAAAGGTGTGAGCATGAAGGTTGGCTTAGATATTAGCCCAAAGGTTGGTTGGCTGCACATCCAAAGGCTAGCTTCAATGTGAGCCCAAAGGCTAGCTAAGTGCAAGCCCAAAGGTTGGTTTAATACTAGCTTGAAGGTTGGCTGAATGTGAGTCCAAAGACTGGCTTGGTGTAATAAGGATTCATCATTTTCGAGGGGTCGCGGGTAGCTACAGAGGTGTCAAGAGTTCGCCGTCTTCAAGAGACTACTAGTAGCCATGATAATATTAATAGTTCACCATTTTCGAGGGAGCTATGAATGGCCATAATGTTGATGGTGCCGAAAATCAAGTGAGAGATTTTTTTCTTTTTTCTTGAATAAACCTTTCTTTCTTTTTTGTCAAATTTTTTTTACCGACAAACTATTCGTTTTTTGCTGAATTTTTTCCTTTTTTTTGAACACAACATTTTTACATTTTATTTTCTTCCTTCATTTCCTTCTTTTGCTGGTCCTAGCCCCTTCCCCTTTTTTGTGAATCATCACAAGGCCCGAGTGGCTCAGTCTTCTTTTTAGTTAGATTTGACTGTTTCCAACTAGATCTAGTCTCTCTCCCTTGGCGATGATGCAGAAGGGCATGTCTGCCCCTCATTTGATGGCCGGATCCAGTCTCGATTGGCACCAAACTGGGGTAGGCTTCAAGTAGGTGATGGCAAGTAATGTAACCAGCCATGGAGCTCATTACAGGGAGGAAGGCGATGAGAGTTGGCTCACAGTAGTGTAGGCACAAGGCTAATGCCTATGGTGATGGCATGGGGGATGGTGGGAATGAGGTCGCGATGATGTGGGCATGGGTCTACTTCTAGTGGTGATGACACAAGCAACAACGGCTGTGCGGTGGAAGTCAAGTAGAGAGGGTACTGAGCAGTGAAAGTTGCCGGCTGGATAGCTAGTTGTTGGAGGCCTTTCAGCGAGGTAGGTCAAGTGTAGAGGTTGGGCTTCTTCCTCGAGTGGTTCAGGCAAGCAACTTAACTTGATTGGTTTAACTACAGAAAGGTTGGGCTATGGAGGTGGAATATGGGCGACAATTGAACAATAAATAGATCTCATATCAAAATAAAGATAGAGATATGAAGAAGAAATCAGAGAGAAAAAAGATAAGAACTTGATTTCTTACATTATTGGCTTATTCTTTGATTTTCTGTTCTATTGCCAATTTCGCTAACCTCCACCCTCTAATATTCTTCCCTTTTTCTTGCAAGATCATGCAAAAGTTTATAGGGCTCGAGAAGATCGAGTTGGTTTGGGATGAATCTCATTCAAAATTTGGATCGAAAATTTTATCAATTTATTTTGGATACGTTTTGTTTGGATTGAGTGGTTGTGGATATGCTTATTTGAAATTGGATAACCCTGTAGATGAGTTTGTGTATGGTAGATGACAACAATATAAAAGTTGTGCTCATCTCAGACATTGAAATTATAAGAGTTATTTATAATTTTTTAAAAAAATTGGACTAAATTATACTTTTATGATTTTTTGAAGTATTTTTGAATAAAATTTGGAGTTATCTATAAATAAAAATTTTTGAGAGACTTATTTATAAAAAAATTAAAAATTTAGTGGCTTATTAGTAAATATAAAATTTTGGAGGGGTTTATTCACAAACCCTGGATTTCATAAGGATCGCATTATAATTATCAATTTCCTAAGAATTTTATTTGTAAAGCCTAATTTTTGCAAGATTAATTTATAATTATAGAATTTTATTAGACTTTTCTATAAAATTTTTATTTTAGAGACCTATTTGTAAAAAAAATCTAACCAAGAACCTATTTATGAAGATTTATTTAGTTCAAGGACTTATTTACAAAATTCTTACATTTTTGTTATTTTGGCCCAAATTTTAGATTAATTTTAGGCCTAATTTTGGTTCAAATATCTAGACAACTCAGGGCACTTTAATTTGAACCCAAATTTCTTAAGAATTTAGGTTTAAATTGAGTTCAATTTTTGGTCAAACTCAGATATGATTAAAATCTAACTAAGACTCACATTTGAGCTATAATTCAATAGTATAAATGTCTCAATTTTAATTATATTTTAATAAAATTTGATTGTGAAAAAATGACCTCAAATAAGTTGCCCCCTTCATAGTCTCTTCTCAAGTTCTAACAAGAGGAGAGGATGTGAACAAACTTTGAGTACCTACCTCCATGTCAATGTTCTAGGGATTAACTATATTTGTTTGAATTGCCACACAAAAGTGGACTTGACTTGTCATATTATGATAGACTTAATTTGCCATATAAGAGTGGACTTAGCTTGCAGCATAAAGTGCACTTGGATTGTCACATGGGAGTGAATTTAATTTGTCATGTGGAAATCGACTTAATATGCCATTTATATATAGACTTAATCACCACATAAAATGGACTTTTAATTACCATGTAAAAGTGGACTTGGATTTTCATGTGGAAGTAGACTTGATTTGTTATTTAAATATGGACTTTGATCACCATGTAAGATTGACTTTAATTTGTCACATGAGAATGAATTTGATTTTCCACGTGAAAGTGAACTTGAGTTGTCATGTAAATATAGGCTTGATTGTTGTGCAAAGTGGACTTAATTTATCACATGGAATGGATTTGATTTGTCACGTAGTTATGGGCTTGATTGCCCTGCAAGATGCACTTGAATTTGCTACATGAAAGTGGAATAATTTATCATATAAATACAGGCTAGATCACCATGCAAGATGGACTTATAATTTATTATGTAAAAGTGCATTTAATTTACCATGTAAATGCAAGCTTGATCACCACACAAGATGAACTTCAATCTACCACGTGAAAGTAGGCTTAGCTTATCATGTGAAAGTAGATTTGATTTACTATATCGATGTGGACTTGATTATCACATAACATGGACTTCAATTTAGCTAGTTTCCAAAATTACTACCTTGAATTTGGCATGTTAGAGATAACATGTTTGACTTGCAATCCTCATAGAGGAAGAATTTTATTTTACCACCCAAGAGGTGATAACCTTGATTTTACCTTATTGGAGGTGATAAGCTTAACTTTACCATATTGGATATGGTATACTTTTTCTGTTATTTCAAGATAGAATATTTGATTTTACCACTATATAAGTGGTCTACTTGAAGTATTTGTCAAGAATTTTATGACTTTGACTTGATCTATTAATTATAGAAGCAATAGTAAACATCATATATCTTAGTTTCATTTGAATACCATGACGATAGACGTCTCTTAAACATTAGGAAAGAGGATTTTACTTGCCTCCAGTATTTTGAGGTGTGAGAAGAACTTCTGATCACCTTTTAATATTTTGAAATTTCGACTATATGCTCTCTTTGTGAGTATTTGATGAGAGAGTCTTGATTTTGTTATCCTCAGCCTCTTAATGGTGAGAAATAAAGATCTCACTTGATATTAACCTGATGGATTGGTTGTCTACTTTAAATGCTTCATCGTCATGCTTTTCCTGAAGCATTTGAATGAAAGAGGACTTGACTTTACCCCTACCATTTTCTTTTTATGAGAGGATGGATTTAACGTTCAATTGAGTATTCACGATGGATGTTCAAGAAATATGTTCCTTGACATCATAGTGTATTTTTCGAAGAGAGTTATTACATATGCTCATATGCTTTGGACATGAGCATTTTTCATTTTCTTCCTTACATAAAATAGCAAAGGAGTATGGTACTTGTTTTTAAGGAAAACATCCTATTTTGATCAAAAGGAGTTTCACTTTTCCTTTATAGGTGAATTAGAGTCCCAAATCCACAATGAAAAAACTACTACTTAATAATAGTTGGGGAAAGAGATCCCAACCTATGTTAGAATAGTCATAGAATCAAGGGGCTTGGGGAGGGATATGCCCCCCAATTTTAATCACTTTAGATAGTGATTGATATCTTGACCATTTAGTCTAAGAGATCTAACTTCGATTACTTGGAAGGCTATCTTGAGGGCCACATTGAAGCTTCATCACCTTGTCATTCATATTCCATGGAAGGGTAAAAAATAAAGCAAAAATTTACTATTTCATGAAACTTTCTTCTACAATGCCATATTGATATGCTGGAGTAGGACATATTGTAGTGGTCAGCTGATTCAGTGAATAGATGCCTTGATCAATGCTTGTCAAGCTGTAGCACTTAAAACTGACCATTCATCTTCTAGAATGTCAAATTGGTGCATAAACTTCAAGAGAATTAACTTTATAAACTTCTATTCTCTTTTTCTCCTCCTTTTCTTTGTGATTTTGGAAGAAGTAAATGATACAGATCATATGTATTTGTACTTGTTTTGTTTTTGAAAGAAAAAATTCTAAAGATTTATTATTTTAAAAATATTTTGACAAAAATGTGATGTATCCTTTCATCTTCAATTAAAGCCTCCTACTTGGTTAGGTCTATTAAGTGTAAGGATAATTTTGGTCTCAAAAGGTGGTAGGTCATCAATTGACCCCTATTTATATATTTTTCCTAGTATGATATTTTTTCCAAGAACCTGTTCTTTTGGTGACTTCTCTACTTTCACCATATTCCTATTGGTTAATTGCTTCTTTGGCTTCGGCTTTGATATTGGATGCCTCTTAACCTCAATTTTCAAGGTTTATACACATATAGATGTCAATCAGTACTTACTCTTTGGGTGGTCTTTCTTGATCAATAATACACCGATATGAGATGGGTCAGTCCTTCTAATTTCAGCATGCGATCTAATTTTCTCCCCCCATTTTTTCCTTCTCTTTTTTTCATTTCTTTTTTTTAGCAATCTCATTCCTCTTTTGAGGATCTAAGATTTGCAAGCTCGCGAAAGCCAACTGATACTTACTCTTTGAGTTCCCCTTTCTTGGTTTGGTTTTCCATATAAGATTTGTCCATTTGGGACTTCGTCATTTTTTCCTTTTTTTTCTTTTCTCTTTTTTACCAGGGGGTAATCTATTACCTCTAGGAAGAGATGCCTTATTGGTTATCTTTCAATATTAGCACTTATATTTTTGAAGTAATTTTCCTAATAGGTTTTTAGTTACTTGCATATTGATCGTCATATTTCCAAGTTTGCATTCCTGAAGTTAACATAGGATGTCGATTGGTGGCGAAGATGTTAGGATTCCAACTCCACCATTTTTCATATTCAACCATCCTTGTCTGTGAATATTTTTCTTTCACTTTCAAAGACCTTATTCTAAGATAGAAGGTATTTCACCTAAAAATAAGAAAACTTTTTTGTTTTATATTTTTTATTCTTTTTTATATGTTTTGCTCAAGAAGTATGGAATGCATACTTGACTAGTCAATTTGATTTAACTAAACATTTTGTCATGGGCTAGATATTTTTTTTGTTTTATTCTTTCAAAACTCATGTAACCATTTGACTCTTCCATGTTGCTGACCTAGTATTAGTATCCTTCCTTTCAGATTTAGTTGCTCGTCCACTAACTAGTCTAGCATTAGAAGATGGTATTGCCCCTTTCTTAGCTAAAGAAGGTTGAACACATATCCTTCTGTTGTTCTCCTTTAGCCCTTGTAGCATTGGAGGTGAGAATCTAGCTTTAGGTTTGGTCTAACATTTTGAAGTCAACCAAATGTCCTATTGATCTTTCATATGATAAGTTATAAGCAGTTAAAGCTGTCTTTTGCCTATTGCTTCATCCTTGAAACATTGATGCCTTGATTTGTGCTAATGAAATCTCTATTTCATTATTGAGATCTGACAAAATAAAATTTGACCTTTGTCACTGGGGTAAACTCGGCCTTTGCCCCTTTGGTGGACTTGATCTTTGCCTAGGGAGTGGGAGGTGAGGGGCTAATCTATACTAGACAAGTAGAACAGTGACTAGACCAATTGTAGCATTAGGAATGTTAGGAGCAATGATATTATTGGTGAAAGCAGAAGTACCATGCATGAATTGGATGGAGTTAGACATAGCCTGATAGTTGATATGGACTCTAGTTGCCCCATGATGATTGTTTTTTCGGTATTAAGGTTTGGTATAATGATATTTGGCCTTAACCCCTTTGAATGGGTTTGGCCCTTACTTCCTAGATGCAAAATCTTTAACCCTTGGATGGGAGGTCTTTGCCCCCATGAATGGGAGTTGCCCCTCAGATGAGAGTTGAGGAGTTGATCTATACTTATATGAACTTTGATTACTCCTACAGTAACTGTTGGTCAACGAAGCATACTGTAGACTCTCACTAAGGATTAATAGTGCACATAGGGTAGGAGGATTATTTGATGATTCTCTTTTTCCTTTCTCTTAGTGAAAAATCAATCATTAACTTTCCACTTCACTTTTTCTCTATGTGTGCTCATATTAACTAGGTTCCTCTACTTGGAGGAGAAGTCATATCCCACCAAATGTGCCAGAATTTGTGAGATCAATTCTGATAGCCCAGGATTGTAAAGACCCTAAGGAATAACCTTGAAATAATAAATCAAAAATATGGTAGTTCAAGTACACAA
Organism: Trichopus zeylanicus subsp. travancoricus; assembly: GCA_005019695.1. Lineage (NCBI taxonomy): Eukaryota > Viridiplantae > Streptophyta > Magnoliopsida > Dioscoreales > Dioscoreaceae > Trichopus > Trichopus zeylanicus. The sequence continues at coordinate 1,687,454 of RXID01014226.1, forward strand.
TTAGGTGTTGTGGGAACATGATTTTCATTAGGCATAAACCCTATTGTTAATTACCTAGGCAATTGTCAGGAACCTCCTAAATTGAGGAAATTAGCTAATTAAATAGAGATACAAAAGAAAGAAGAAAGAATCAATGGATTTATTTTAAAGAAAAAGGATACATACCTTAAATAAGAGCATACTCTCACTTTACATTTTAATAAATTTGAATGTATGAATAACATAAAATAAAAGAGAATGGGGAAGCTCAATGTCTGTTGCTACCCTACTCTCATGTGTTGGGCTGTGTGGAGTTTGACTTGGAGGTGTCTTGATTTGATTCTTGGAAATGTTGATGGTTTGATTTGGTAAGGTACTGCGATAGGACATAGGAGGCAATAAGGGGAGTTTAAAGTATTTCCAATAACTTTAAGCTTTGGCAGATGGTGTTATTGGTAGCTTGTTGGGATTGGCCTGAAGTATTTTTAATAGCTTTAAGCTTTGACGATAACTTCGTGATTTGAAGTATTTTCATTAGCCAATAAAGCATCAACAATAACTTTATTTGGGTTGGAATGTTTTTATTAGCCAATAAGGCATTGGCGATTTCGCTATTGACCTTGAAGTATTTCCATAGCCAATAAGACATAGGCGATGACTTCTTTGATTTTTGAAGTATTTTCATGACCGATAAGGTGTAGGCAATAACTTCATTTGAAATATTTTCATAACCAATAAGGCATAGGCGATAACTTCATTGTTTGAAGTGTTTTCATAGCTAATAAGGCATAGATGATAACTTCATTATTTGAAGTGTTTCCATAACTAATAAGGTATAGGCAATAGCTTCAGAGTTTGAAGTATTTCAATAGCCAATAAGACATAGGCAATAACTTAGGGGTTTGAAGTTCTTCCATTACTGATAAAGCATAGGTGATTACTTTAGGGTTTGGAGTATTTCCATAGTCGATGAGGCGTAGGCGATAATTTCTTTTGAACTAGATGTTGTAGCTGACTAACTAAATGAGTTCAAGCCTATCTTAGTTTGATTAGATTTTTGAAGTGTTTCCATAATCAATAAGGCATAGATGATAACTTCATAGTTGAAGTATTTCAATAGCCGATAAAACGTAGGTGATAACTTCATTTGAACAAGGTATTATGGCTAACTGACTAAGTGAGTCAAGGCTACCTTAGTTCGATTTGATTTGTAAGGTACTTTCATAGCCAATAAGGCATAGGTAATAACTTTGGGGTTGAAGTGTTTCCATAGCTAATAAGATGTACACAATAATTTCGTTTAAACAAGTCATTATGGCTGATAGACTAAGTGAGTTTAAGCCTATCTTAGTTCAATTTGAACTAAAATCTAGACTTAATTTGGTCTTAAATCTAATTTGATTCAGTTCAATATTCAGAACTTGATTTAAACTCAAGTCTAATTTAATTCAATTCAGATCAAGTTCGACCTTGTGTTGTGCATTTTCAGGTCCTTATTAGATCCTTAATGGATATTGGGTTCACAACTTGATAGGCTTTCATCGATTTCTTAATGGATCTTGGGTCCATCTCTTGATGAGCTCTTAATGGATTTTGAGATTCGACCCATAATAGATTCTTAATGGATCTTTAATAGATTTTGAATCTAACCCTTAATGGATTCCTAAAGGACCTCTAAAGGATTTTTGATTTGACCTTTAATAGGTTCCTAGTAGATCAAGCTCAACCCATTAATGGGTTCAGATTTGATCCATGTTGAACCCTCATTAGATTTGGATTCGAACCTTAGTGAACTTAAGTTCAAGTTCAAGTTGATTTAGGTTCAACTTGGTTTTGGTTTAGACTCCACCTAGTTTTGATTTGTCTTTGAGTCTGACCCTTCAATCTGAACTTGATTTAATCTAATTAGGATTTGAATTGAGCTTAATTTGACCCAAATGGGATTTGATTTGAACTTGATTTGACCTCAAATTAACTTGATTTAAAGTTGATCAGGGTTGGGTTTGAATTAATTTCATTTACACTAACTTAATTTGAATTTTGGGTCTAGCTCAATTTGAGTTTTAGTCAATCTATTTGATCAATTTAGGTCCATTTGATGGTCCATTTGTGTCAATTTAATTTTGTCTATTTATTTTAGTTGGGTTCAATTTTAATGTGATTAAGTTGCTCCATATTAATTTTGGGTGAATTTGTGGGCTAGCCTAAAAGTGTGAACCTAAGGGTTGATTTAGTTTGCAAGCACAAAAGTTAGCTTAGAGGTGTAAATCTGAAGGCTAACTGAGTGTAAGCTCGAAGGCTGACATGGATGTGAGCTTGAAAGCTGGCTGAGTGCGAGTCTAAAGGCTGGCTTAGATGTAAGCCTGAGGATTGGAGGAGTGTGATCCTAAAGGCTGGTTTGGATATGAGCCCAAAGGCTAGTAGAGTGCGAGCCTAATGGCTAAATGGGTGTGAGCTCAAAGGATTGCTTAGATACAAGCTAGAAGGCTAGCTAGTGCAAGCTCGAAGGTTGACTGAGTGTGAGCTCAAATGTTAACTTGGATATGAGCTCAAAGGCTAGCTGGGATGTGAGGCCGAAGATTGGCTGAAGTATAAGCCTGAAGGCTAGCTTAGTATGAGCCCGAAGGCTGGCTGAGTGTGAGCTCAAAAGCTGACTGAGTGTGAGCCGAAGGCTGGCTTAATGTGAGTTCAAAGGCTAGTTGAGTGAGAGTTTGAAGGCTGACTTGAATGTGAGTATGAAGGTTAGCTAAGTGTGAGCCGAAGGCTAGCTTAATATGAGCTCGAAAGCTAGCTTTGTGTGAGCTCAAATGCTGGCTTGGGTGTAAGCCCGAAGGCTAGCTTGGATGTGAGCCTGAAAGCTAGCTTGGTGCAATGAGGATTTGCCATTTTCAAGGGTCATGAGTGACCGTAGCGATATCAAGAGTTCACCATCTTCGAGAGACCATGGTGGCTATAGTAATATTGAGAGTTTGCCATTTTTGAGGGAGCTGCAGGTAGCCACAGTGTTGATAATGCCAAAAATCAAGACAAGAGAAGTATTTTTTATTTTTTCAAACAAACCTTTCTTTTTGTTTTTGCCAAATTTTCTTTTTTACCAACAAAATTTTCTTTTTTGTCAAATTTTCTTATTTTTTTTGCCACAAATTCTTTTTATATTTTATTTTTTCCTTCATCTCCTTCTTTAGTTGCTCTTAACCCCTTCCCCTTTGTTCACTAAGCATCACTGGGCCCGAGTGGCCTAGTCTTCTTTTTGCCAGAGTTGATCATTTCTGGTTGGATTCAACCTCTCTCCCCTGAAGGTGAGGTAGAGGGGTACATCTACCCATCATCTGATTGCTGGATTTGGTCCCGATCAGCACCAAATTGTGGTGGACTTCAAGCAAGCGGCGGCAAGCAATGCAACCTACCTTGAAGCTTGTCATGGAGAGGAACATGGCGAGAGCTAGGTCATGATGGTGCAGGCACGATTCTACTTCCGGTGGTAATGGCATGGGTGACAGTGGGAACGAGGTCGCAATGGTGTGGGCATGGGGCTACTTTCTACGGTGATGGCATGAGCAATGACTGCCACATGATGGAAGTCAAGCGGAGAGGATACTAAGTGGTGGAAGTCACTAGCTAGACAGCCAACTATTGGAGGCCTTCCGGCGAGGTGGGTCAAGTGTAGAGGTTTGGCTTCTTCTTCAAGCGGTTCAAGTGAGCGACTCGACTCTATTGGTTCAACCACAAAAAGATTGGGCCATAGAGGTGGAACATGGGCAGTAGTCGAACAACAAATAAATCTCATGCTGGAACAAAGATAGAGATACGAAGAAGCAATCAAAGAAAAAAAATAAAAGATAAGAGCTCAATTTCTTTCCTAATTAACTGATTCTTAAATTTCGCTAACCTCCACTCTCTAATCCTCTTCCTTTTCTTGTACAGGAGCATGAATAAATTTATAGTGCTCAAGAAGATTGAGTTGGTTTGGGATGAATTTCATTCAAAATTTGGATCGAAAATTTTATCGATTTGTTTTGGATGAATTTTGTTTCGATTGAGCGATTGTGGATATGCTTATTTGAAATTGGATAAGCCTGTAGATGAGTTTGTTTGTTATAGATAACAATAATTTAAAAATTATACTCATCCCGACACTAAAATTGTAGAGGAATTATTTATATTTTTTTTAAAAGTTAGAATAAATTATAATTTTATGCTTTTTTGAGATTTGTTTTGCAAAAGAACTTGTTTATAAACCTTTCAAATTTTATGGGTTCTTTTCGAATAAAATCTAGACTTATCTATAAATAAAAATTTTTGAGAAACTTATTTATAAAATATTAAAATTTTAGGGCTTATTTGTAAATATGAAATTTTGGAGTTTATTTGTAAATCCAAGATTTCATAAGGATCAAATTATAATTATCGATCTCTTTAAAGGTTTACTTGTAAATCCTAAATTTTGTGGGACTGATATATAATTTTAAAATTTTATTAGATTTTTCTATAAAATTTGTATTTCAAGGATTTATCTGTAAGAAAAATTCGGCCAATGATCCATTTATGAAGATTTATGTAGTTTAGGAATTTATTTACAAAATTTTTGTATTTTGCCATTTTGGCCCAGATTTTAGATGAATTTTGAGTCCAATTTTAGTCCAAGTATCCAACCAACTCAATCCACTTTAATTTAAGTCCAAATTTCTTAAAAATTTAAGTTTAAATTGAGCTTAACTTTTGGTCAAGCTCGAATGCAATTTATGTTTGACTAAGACCCATATTTGAGTCATTATTTAGTGATATACAAGTCTCAATTAAATTTGATTGTGGTAAAAATCACCTCAAATATTAGCGAATTAATAATAGAGGTTTACACCTGTTGGAAGTCAATATTCTTACCACATCTAATTATGTATTTAAATTAACATAATTTGATTTGTATATTGAGATCACTCTTGGGGTCTTCGCTATCTGTACTAATCATGATCCCACACTAGCATGTTTTACTCAAAAAAGTTGCACCACTCAGACCTAAAAATGGAAATATATACATATATAAATATCACTCATAAGATAATCTGCATGAACACATTAATTTAATTGAAAATTGTTCAAACGTTCATCATAGTCCATCTCTCAGTCTTCCACTCCATGGGGTAAGGAAGTCATGCTATCTCTAGTGGAATCTAAATGGAAACTATCACTCGATGAGAACTGAGTCTCTAATACTATCCCTCTATCTCCACATTCACAAAGGTGGCTTGGATAGTCCCAATATGTTTTCTTAGGCGAACTATTTTAACTTGAAATAAAAAAATACATTGATCAATACAACATCATATTTAAAAAATTAATATGTACGCATAAAAAATAAGACTGACAATCACATTGTACTAGTGAGACTCTTTTCTGACTTGAATGTCAAAGTGACCATCACCGAAGAGCTCCCAATTGTCCCTTTCAAGGTTTACCTTCCTCTCACAAATTAATAGGAGGGTGGCCTGTTGTCCCTTCTAGTTTTGATCATCAACAAATAATATTTAATGATGCTCTTTTTCCTTTCTCTTAGTGAAAAATCAATCATCAACTTTTCAGTTCACTTTTTCTCTATGTGTGCTCATATTAACTAGGTTCCTCTACTTGGAGGAAAAGTCATATCTATCAAATGTGCCAGAATTTGTGAGATCAATTTTGATAGCCTAGGATAGTAAAGACCCCAAGGAATAACTTTGAAATAATAAATTAAAAATATGGTAGTTTAAGTATGCAATTAGGTGTTGTGGGAACATGATTTTCATTAGGCACAAACTCTGTTGTTAATTATCCCAATGATTGTCAGAAATCTCCTAAACTGAGAAAATTAGCTAATGAAATAGAGATACAGCAGAAAAGAAGAAAGCATCATTGGATTTATTTTAAAGAAAAAGGATACAGAGCTTAAGTAAAAGCATACTCTCACTTTACATTTTAATCACTTTATCTGATATACTCTTATTCCTGTAAAGCATATAATGATTGGGACAAGGATGAATCTTTCTATACCTGAGACTTAGGTCTTCTACAATATTCCAAGTCTCATAATAAAAACATGGGAATAAACTCAATTCATAGAATATCTCCTTTAAAGTCTCCAATAGGATATTGAATGATTTGTTACTCTATCGACACTTGGCCTTCATAGCCAACAATCACATGATGATGGATAAAAATATAAAATTCTTATATCCAGGGTACAATTCTTTATTAGCTTTATTTAGTAGTTTAAAAAATTCCATATCATCCTTCATGGGAGCCTCTATTGGCATTTATCTGGTTAAACACCAAATGCATCATACAATAAATATTTGATATCATCTCCATCTTCATCATACATTGCAAGCTCTGTAATCTTACGCCATGGTTCTTTTTAATGAAAAATCCAATCAGTATATGATAAACTTCATCTCCTTACTATCAAGTCTTCGTGAATCTCTTTTTATATATGATTGTGCATATTTATACAATCAATGTATAAATATCTTATCATCTGATTAGACCTTTTCTCCTATAGGCATATTCAAAAAAATGTACTAACTCTTTCAATATATCTCCTGTCCAACCAATTTTGTATCTTGATCTAACTCTTATTCATTAGAATTCTGACTTATGTAATGCTTGTTGATGTGGGGTCCAAATCTAAAGACTTGAGGTAAGATGCCTATCTTATGATCTATTTTAATTGCAAAAATAAGTACAAACAATTGTAAGTTGAGGGAATACAAAATTCTTATGAGACATACATGAAATTAAATCCCTATTTTTTTCCTAACAAGAAAACTTTTGCAAAACATACATGCAAAGAGTTGTTGTGGTTCACTAATCAGTATCCTTCATATTCATGTTCTAAAGAATTGATTAAAAGGCTAGAAATTATCCACTAAGGAGTTAAATCACATAATTCACATAATGTGCTTTAGTTCCATCGATTACTTGAAGATCTTAGGATGCAAAATTCATAGCAAAAATGGCAGGTCAAACTTTTATGCAACAAATTATTGTGAAGTGAAAAACAGCCCAATGCATATTTTCTTCCATAACAAAGTCACAAGAATATGGGACACAGAGAACATGTGGGTAAGGGCAAATAAAAGCATTGTGAATAATCATAAAGAATCAATGTTTGAACAACATGGAGCAATAAAGAAGTAGGCACTTTTCCCATGTTGAGCTTAATACCTGGTAACATTTGAAGATCTAAAGTGACAAGCTTACACATGAATCAACAAGAAGCCAAACTCTAAATAGTTTACAAAAGACCAAATCTTGTCGAAGATAAAAAGGGCAACAAGCCCTCATTTTCTTCAACTAAAACACAATGATAGGGTACAAACAACTAAATTAGAATAAATAAGAATATCTTAGATTGCACAAGCTAACAAGGATAAACAAGAATCTCTCGGATTGTCCCAACCTCTAACTATTTTAACTTCACAAAATTCATGCTCATATCAAGACAGCCTTCAGTTTCACACTCAGTCAACCTTTGAGCTTACACTTAACTAGCCTTTACGCTCACCTCCAAGCTAACCTTTGAGTTTGCAACTTGGTAACCTTCAAGGTTACACTCAATCAACCTTCAAGCTTGTACCTTAGCTAGCCTTCAGGCTTACACTGAGTCAACATTCGATCTCGCACTCAGCCAACCTTTGAGCTCACACTCAGCCAGCATTGGACTCACATCTAAGCTAGCCTTCAGGCTCACACTGAGCCAACTGTCAAGCTTGCATCTTAGCCAACCTTTGAGCTCGTAGTTAGCCAGCCTTTGAACTCACACTTAGCTAGCTTTCAGGCTTGCATTTAACTAACCTTCAAGCTCACATCAAGTCAGCCTTCAAGCTTATACCTCAGCCAGCTTTCAGACTTGCATCTAAGGTAACCATTGGGCTCGCATCCAAGCTAGCCTTCAAGCTCACATCTCAACTACCCTTCAGGTTCACACTTAACTAGCCTTCAGACTCACACTTAGCCAACCTTCGGACTTGTACTTAGTTGGCCTTAGGGCTGGCATCCAAACCAGCTTTTGGGCTCTCACCCAGCTAGTATTCAAGCTCACACTTAGCCAGTCTTCAGACTGGCATCTAAGCTAGCTTTTAGGTTCACATCGTAGCTAGAATTTAGGCTCATTAGGGCTCACACCCAGCTAGTCTTTAGGCTTATACCTAGCCAGTCTTCAAGCTTGTGCACAATCAGCATTTGGGCTCACACTAAGCCAGACTTTAGGCTCATATCCAACTCAGCTTTTGGGCTCGCACCCAGTTAGTCTTCAGGCTTACACCCAATTAGTCTTTAGGCATGCACTTAGCTAACCTTCAGGCTCACATCCAAGATAGTCTCCAGGCTCACATCTTAACTAATCTTTGGACTCACACTCAGTAACCTTTAGACTTATACTTAGCCAACCTTGGGGCTCATACTCAACCAGTATTAAGGCTCACATCCAAGCTAGCCTTTGAGCTCTCACTAAGCTAGCTTTTAGGCTTGCAACTTAACTAGCCTTCAGGCTCGCTCTTAGCCAACCTTTAAGCTTGCACTCAACCATCCTTTGAGCTCATACCCACCCAACCTTCAGGTTCACACTTAACCAACCTTTAGGTTCGTATTTAAGATAGTCTTGGGGCTCATATCTTAGCCAACTTTCAGGCTCACACTCAGCCAACCTTCAAGTTTGCACTTAGCCAGCCTTCAAGCTTATACTCAACAAGCTTTAAGCTCACATCTAAGCCAGCTTCTGGGTAAGCACCTTACCTAACCTTCAGGCTCACACCTCAGCCATCCTTTAAGCTTGCACTTAGCCAGTCTTCAAACTCATACTCAGTCAGCCCTCGGACTTGCACCTCTAAGCCAGCTTTTTAGCTTGCAAACTAAGCTAGCCCTCGAGTTCACACATTTAAAATTGGGTTATTGGTCAACCTAAAATTATCATAAATAGATAAGGATTCTCAAATCAAATTGATTAATATGAAGTAACTTGATTATGACAAATGGACAAAGGCCAAGTTGACTTAAATGTACCTAAATTGATCTAACAAATGGACAAAAATCTAAATTGAGTTAATCTAAACTAAATAAACTTAGACTCAACCCTAATCAAACTCGAGATAAGTTGAGTTCAAATTAAGTTTAATCTAGATCGAACTAAGCTCAAATCAAACCCTAATTGGGTCAAATCCAGTCCAAACTGAAAGGATAAAATCAAAGTTAAACCGAAACTGAGCCAAATTGAGCATGAATTGAAAACAAGTTGAACTAAATTAACTTAAACTTGAACTAATATCCATTAAGTTGCAGATCTAGACTCGATAAAGGTCCAATACAAGGTCAAACTTGATCCAAATCAAATGAAATCAAACTGAAACCTAAACTATATTAATCCTGATAGAACTAAATAGGGTCAAACCAAGTCCCACAGAGTGTATTGAGTCTTTGGCAAAACTTCGAGGTTATGAATAAAGGATGATGTTACTATCCTAACCTAAATCAGAATTAGTTTGAATAAAATTAAATAAAGTCAAACTGAGTCTAACTGGGTGTGCTACAAATCCTTTAGCAACATTTCAAATCTATATCCAATTTCATAAACTGTCAGTGATGCTACCAAGCTAAAGAAGTTAATTGTTAATATACTTAAAGTTGTCGGCCATATTTGAAAGCTATACCCATCTCTATAAGTCGTTGGTGACTCTATCAAACCAAAAAAGTTAATTACCAATACACTTAAAGTTATTAGTCACACTTTAAAGCTATACCCAGCCCCCAAGCCATTGGTGACGCTACTAAATAAAGAAGCTAAATACCAATATGGGTTACCCTTCAAACTAGTCAACCCCAGAACTAGCTAACGATACTCACATTCAAGCTAGTCAACCCCAAAAGCAGTTGATAACACCTAGAAATAGTTGACAATGTACTCTTCAACCTAGTCAACCATAGAAGTAGTTGACAATACACCTCTCAAGCTAGGTCAACTGCCGAAGCCAGTGACAACATGCCTTTTCAAGCTAGTTAACCCCCAAAGCAATTGATGATGTGATTTTCAAAACTATACCTAATCCTAGAAGCCATCAGTAATACCACCAAACTAAATAAAGTTATCGCCTATGCCTTATCGGCTATGGAAATACTTTAAAAAAATCAAAGAATTTATTACCTATGTTTTATTGGTTATGAAAATACTTTAGGGTTAATGGAGTTATTACCAATGCCTTAGTGGCTAATCAAAATACTTCAACCCAAATGTTGTTATCGCTAATGCCTTACTAGCTAAGAAAAATACTTCAAATAATGAAATTATTGCTAAAGCTCAAAGCTATCAAAAATACTTCATACCTAACCCTATAAGCCATTGTCAATGCCATCCAAATAAAGTTAACTCCAATGCTTAAAGCTATTGGAAACATTTCGAATATCTTCCATTATCTTCATGTCCCATCGGACGATGCCATCAACACCTGTCAAAGATCAAGTTGATTTAGTTCAAACACCATGTGGTCTAGCGTAGGGGGATTGGGCAATAACACACATTAAAGCTTTTTATCCACTCTTTCTCCTTCTTTATTCTTTTTATATTTTTTTATAATTTTTTATTAAAATTTATTGTAAAGTGAGGGTATACCCTTACTTAAGTCATATATCATTTCTTTTTTATATCTCTATTTCATTAGCTATATTTCTCACTTTAGGAGCTTTCTAATAATTTTTGAGGTAATTAACAAGAGAGACTTGCACTTATTGGAAGTCATGTTCCCATATTTGATAGCGCACTTTAAATTAAAATAAATTTTGATTTGTGATTCAAGATCGCTCCTCGGGTCTCCGCTATCTCGGGTGGTCAATTTTGATCCTACACGAAACTAGACCATTGATTGAGCTAGGCTCTATCAATAGTGGTGTAGACCAAAAAGGAAGGCAAGACAAAGAAAAGGTGGGAGGTGGGCGAATGAGGTGTCATTGAAGGAAAAAAGGATGTAATATTGGTTCACATCTATGCAGAAGGAAAATAAAATTGTTATAATCAAATCATCTTTATCTATTTTTTAATGGATGGTGGACTAAGAGGCTTCCTTCTGAGATAGTTTTGCGAGGCACATATGTCACTTAGGAGTGAATGTGTGAAACTATTATTGTTCCATGACAAGTTAATTCTACAAACCTTAAAAAGAGAAAAGGACCAGGAACATGTGAACCATGTCACCTTTGTCCTATTCTAGCAAAAACTACCATTCACCTTCTATCTCAATTTTAGTATTCTATGAGCATATGGAGGCATTTTAATCACAATTTCAACCATAGAATAATTCCTAAAATACTAAATAACCTCTGGGCATGTAATAATCTATGGGGTGATATTTTATGCTCATAGGTTGTGTTGTAATTGGAGTTTTGCACTAAACACCTAATAAGCGATGCAATATTTGTTGTGGTGTTTCTTCTTATTTAGGCATCATAACATAAGTGGTTAGGGTAAACTACTTGGTGAGCTAGTAAAATGACTTTTACTTACTTTTGGTGGTAGTATATATTGTGATTTGCAATAAAACAAAATTTGAAAAGTAACACAAAATAAAAAGAGACACTGATATTTATGATTCATCTAAAATTGGGTTAGGTCCATTATAAATAGACTTTACAAAAATTTATAAGAAAAAAACCACTCATTATTCTCTAACTAAACTCTTCACCAAGTCTCTCCAATGTCTCCATATTCAATGAAAATCTCCAATATAATACTATAATGAACCACCATGAGAGATCATCAAAAACTACTAGAAAGACCCATACATAGTAGTCAATGCTCTCTTTGTTTCTCCTTCTCTTTATTCACTCTAATTCCTCTCTCTTTATTTATCTATAGTGTACCACAACACCATGTTAAATCTTATATCTAGAGTATTTATAGGTCCTTGTTAGGTTTAAAATTAGACACAAATCTAAATCCAATATTTAATTATAACTTCTAATATTATATAATAAGTATTTAAAATTAGACACAAATCTAAATCCAATATTTAATTTCTAATCTAACTCAAACATTAATCCAGATTTGAGATATTCAAACTAACAATCTCCACCTTCATTTGAACTAGGGTTTGTCACGATCATGAAACTTTAGCCATCATCTCTCATCCAACTCTTTCTCCTAGGCTACTAGCTTATTTAACTAATCACAAGATGCAAACTTAAGCCAACCTCAAATCTACCCTTCATGTCAATAGTATACTTTTTGAAGCCTTTCAAAAAACTTGTGTCTATTGCCATAGAAAAAGTAACTTTGGAAGAATGCTATCTTTCCACCAAATCAATCCAAGTATCACACTACTTTCTTGTTGTTGTAGCCATCAGAATCCACCTACAATGATATTTTTTGCCAATTAGTAAATATTCCTACACTTCTCTTCTTTCATCATGATCATCATATCACGTGCCACCTTCATGACTCCTTCTCTTACTAAATAACTATAACATTTTGAGGTTAGTGTATCAAGTGAGATTAAAATCTTTCATATCTTTGGAGCATGCCTTACCCCAATTGGAGTGCAAACCACTTCATTAAATATTTGCATTTTAATTATTCCCACACTAATGATCTCATAGGTTGAATATCAGCTAGCCAAAGAATACCTTTTTTATTATTCTTCTTGTAAGAAATAAATCAATCCATTCTGAAGCAAACATGGTAAGAGCTACCTAAATCTAAAATGCACTCATCAAAAGTGTCAGTATCTGTGAATACCATGAGAATATCTCCATCTACACTATTCTTATACGTATTATCTATCACTACTATTGTCGTATTGAAAGACTATCTTTCTAAGCTCTTGACAATGTTTTTTGATATGTCGATACTTCTTATATAAATAACATTGTACTTTTGCCTTTGATTTTGATTTGGATTGTTTCTTGTCTTCTCCAAATTCCAACAATCTTCCTCTTTTATTAGCCACCAATCCTTTACCAAACTCAATGTCAATGTTGAAGTTTCTCCTTTTTTCATTAGAAAGGAGATTAGTTATCACTTCCTCCATATTGAGAGTTTTCTTACCATAAAAGATTATGGTCATAATATTATTATATGAAGCATGAAGAGATATCAAAAGAATCAACATCTTGTATCTCTCTTCAAACTTCACATCAACCTTTAAGAAATCATTGATAATCTTATTGAAGATATTCAGGTGATGCAACATAGCTATAACTTATATATAATTTGTACAACTATTATTTTAGGTAGAACTTACTTGTGAGATTTTTCGTCATGTACAACTTCTCTAGTTTTGTCTAAACATCCACCATCATCTCCTCCTCAATGACATCATATAAAACCTCATCCATCAAGCTCAAAATAATTAAATTTAATGTCTTGTGATCTACCTCCATCTAGTCATCATTACTTATCATGATCGACATTTTGTTTTACCCTCTAATATTTTCTGTAGACCCTGGTAAATAAAAATCATCTTTATTTTTTATTATAAGATATGTTGCCATCAAACTTCTCCACCTTGAAGGACTTATCTTCTTGGTTGTTTGCTTATATGCTATGAGACCAATTGTTATGATTTATAACAAAAGATTCATGGATCACTTTACTCATGAACAATATAAGAAATAAGAAGTAATATAAGATAAAATAAAAAGTAAAAAAAGATATAGTGGTATAGGTGGTTTGCCCAAAGTCAAGCTATGTTCATGAAGGGAGTGAGAAATCTACTATTAATAGACTTTACAGGAGTTTACAAGAAAAATATTATTCTTTCTTCTCTAATTAAACTCTTCACCAAACCTTGGTGATGCCTCCACATTCAGAGAAAATCTCTAAAAGAGAATTAGAGAAATCACTATAAGAGGCTACCAAAAAATACTAAAAATACCAACACACAGGAGCTGAAACTCTCTCTTTTTCTTTCCCTCAATTCTTTGTATTCCTCTCCTTATCTATATCTCTCTAGTTTCTAACAATACCACACTAAACCCTATGTATTACTAGAGCATTTATAGGTGGCTAAGTTTGAGTACTATTCTAATTACAACTTCTAATATTACATAATAGATATTCAAAATTAGATACAAATTCATATTTAACTTTGGATTACTAGTCGAAATCAAACTCCAATTTGAATTTGAGACACCCAACTCAAACAAACATATATAGATGAGGTTTAGAAGTTGGGGGATTTTTCAGTCCTATAAAAAAAACTCTCCAACTCCATTTTCTCTACCTCCAAGAAAAGAATAAAAGGTGAAGAATAAGAGCTTCATTGTCATCTTCATTTGTTCAGTTGCAAGTGAGGTTTTCATCTCCAGGTCGGCTTTGTGTCTTTCCTTTGAAATGCTTTTGTGATTTCTAAAATGTGTTACTAGGATGCCCTAATAACCAATTGTGCAAGTTGAGGAATCTCATGTTCTTCTTGGTGACAAACCTTCGGTTCTCTTATTTCTAAAGTTTGTTTATAGGAGCTTGGGAGTTAATGAAATAGTTATTTGTACTACTAGTGGATGAATGTGTTTATTGAATTAGAGGAGATCATGTAATCTTATTACTCATAGTGGAGACTATTTGGCCCTTGACCCTATGATTTTCTCCCCTCCATATTGGAGGGGTTTTACATAAACAGTAACTTGTTTTGCCTCTTTGTTGTAATTGTGATTGTTTAAATTGGTGATTCATTTTCATATATTCTCTGCTTGTATGTTCCATCTCATAGAACATGTAGAAAAATCAACATAGTGAGTTGCCATCCATTAGTTCCCCTAATAATATTCTTCCATATACGATGGATTAGCAATGAAATGAATTAACAAACAAAGCAAGCAATAAGGGAGATACAAATTTAAGTGGTTTGGCCCAATCTCCTAGCTTTTATCAATGGGAGGATAATGTAAGGGTACCTCTCATTAATGGAGATTTCAATGACAAGTTATTCCACATTTATAACTTTGGTCAAGAAGCACTCCATTATCATCAACAATCATCACCAAAACTTCAAGAAATTGTGAAAGTGATATGATACACTCTTTTCCATCTCTTTCTTTTATCTCCTCTCTACTACTCTAACAATGGCTCTACTACTATAACCCACCATTTTTTTTCCTTCTCTTTTTGACCCTAAAATGTCTAAGCTCACAAGATACAACATTCATTTGTTCCACCCAATCCAAAGGTTATAAATACAACAATAACCAACATAAATGCTAAAAAGAGAGGAATTAATTTGGCTTAGACAACAACCACAACATGTTGGGCCATTTGGAATGAAACAAATACAAGGATATTTAACAAACAACAGCTTTTTGGCCTTTATTTGATTTAGTATATTCATAGAAACTTGAAGGAGTGGCTACCTATTATACCTGAGAAGCAACAATCTACCGATATTTTCCAATTATTGGCATGTTTTATTGATGATTACTTTTATCCTACTTTTATCCTATGATGATTACTTCCAATTAGACAATATCATTGACCACTTCTAAAATATTTGTGTCTACACTTGTATTGTGGGTTGTTATTTTTCTTTATGGTTGTTTGTGTTGTTCTTACTAAACTAAGGACCATCTTTGAGGCCTTTCGCACAAGGACCTTGGGAGAGGATGTTTAGGACTGAAAGTGTGTTTTGTTATCCTGTTGGCTTTGCAATCCTAGTGAATTGACAATGAAATAGAATTAGAGAGCTTACCAAGCAAGATGGAAGAAATATTGGTATAGTAGAGGAGATGGGAGGCATTTTGTGTTATACACTTCTCAAATATTTGGAAGGGAAAAATGTTACTCTTCAACCTTACACACAACTCATGTCAAATGTCATATCTAGTGAGGATAACTCAATGCTTATTAGTATCCCTTCAGATGAGGAGATTTTTATGGCCACAAGAAGTTTGGGTCCACTTAAAGCACCAGGGCTAGATGGAAACCTTGAAATTTTTTATAGAAGATGATGGGATACAGTCAAGCCTTCTTTAATCTTTGATATTAAAAGTTTTTTCAGTTCTACCCTTTTGCCTTAAAAATGAAATGATACTCTAGTAACTCATATTCGCAAGAAGCAATGTTTCACTCACATTAAACACTATAGGCTAATTGGCTTGTGTAATTTTAATTCCAAAATTATTTCCAAAATCTTGGCAAATAGAATCTATAAGGTAATGGACCCACTGATTTCCATATTTCAATTTACCTTCTTCCATATATATTTTTTTCTGATAACTTTATTTTGGCCCAAAATTTTTTTATGTTGCTAGTAAGAGAAAGGCTCTAGTCATAATATTGAGGATTGATTTGTCTAAGGTCTATGATTTAGTTTCTTGGGATTTGACCAAAGATTTGTTGAAGAACTATAGGTTTTATCCAAAATTTTGTCAAATGATCGACAATTGTATATCTACAATAAAGTTCTCTTTTGTTATCAAAGGTAATATCACCTCTTATATGACTCTAAAGGGAGGTAATAGACAAGTGAACCTTTGTCCTCCTTTATCTTTGTCTTCTATAAGCATATTCTCTCCAACTTTCTCTAGGTAGCTGCAATTGAAAGAAAGGTGTAGGGTGTCCCTATTGACCATCCTATAGAAATAAGATTTAGTGACAGTCTGGAAACAAGAAAAGCATTAGATAAAAACAAAGTGGAAGTGAAAATATTACCAATGGGATTGACAAGCAAATATGAGTTATCAGCAGTATGAATAATAGGAGAGTAAGACATAATAATTTTAGTTTTAAAAAGATGAGAATTAGCAGTAATATAATTACAATATGTAGAGTCAAAATACAAAGATGAAGATGCACCTAGGGTGACCGATAAAGCAGAGGAAGTAGAGGTACTAGTGATAGATTGAACTAGGGCTTGTTTTAGAGTATCAAGATCTATCTGACTAAGAAGCTCATTTAAGAAGTTACTAAAAGACAAATCCTCAGTGGTAGCAACAACTGTATTGTAAGCAAAAGCCAACCAGATTTAGACCTAGTTTGATTGTACCTCTAATTTCTTACTTTGATTACAATTTAAAACAATCAGAGATGACATGTCCTAGTTTGTGGTAGTATCTACAAGTTACTTTTCACTATGATGGAGAAGAGGCAAGAGTAACCAAAATAATGTCAGTGGATAACATAGATTGTCAAGACTTTAAAGTAGCAAGTCGAGCTTCTTCAGCACATAACTTTATGATCACTATGTCAAAATCGAAAAAAAATATCCCTATATAATAGAGAGCATCTGACAAACTGAAAGTCATCATTTAAGGTCATAGTAAATTGATAAACTCAAAATTCATCTCTTTCTTTTGTATAAAACACAGTGTCACTGACATCATGTCATTTTGGTTTAGATAATAATAATTAGTCTCATAGAGAAGTCATCTCAAATAAAATATCATTAATGGACTGACTTGGTTTTTGATGCATGCAACTAAGATTACCATAAAGTTGAAACCGACGAATGACATTAGTAGTAGAGTAGCATTTAGCAAGTAAATCCCAAATTTATTTTGTAGTCTTGAGATGCCAAAATTGAAGCTTAATGGATGGAACACAAGTATTACGAAACCAATTAATAATTTGATAATTTTTATTGTTCCATCCTTTAATCATCTCATCATATTTGGATGCCTCTTCATCTTTGCCTTTGAATGATTTGTTCTTAACATCTTTGACATAGCGCCATAATTTTTAGCTTTTATGAAAGCCAGATATCTCTTGGGCTCAAATAATATAGTTTGTACCATTGAAGATAGTACTAATGGGCTGTAAAACCTCCAATTTTTCCATAGAATAAAGAGAGCAAAAGTAATAATATTAAGTAATAGAGAATTTAGTGAAAAAAACCAAATATGGTGTTAAAAATAGACTAAGATAACCCAAAAAAAAATTGGATTCTTCAGGCTAAAAAGAACCTTAGAAATTGGTTTGAACTTGAAAGAAATGCAAGTAGAAAGTAGTGAAACAAGGGACATGGTAGCATGCAAAGACTTTCGTTACCGAAAAATTTTTTGACGAGATCCCTAATGCCTAGAGGTTCAATTTCTGTGGAGTTTTATCAAAGAAAATTTACATAGATGATTGTGTAGATAAAATAGTCAAGAGTTAAAATCAAACAATGTCACAATAAATCCCAATATAAACAATAGAGTAAAACTTTGATGCTAAGTTGAGAAGAAGAAGATATTTTGTATTTCTTGTATATATTTTTGTGTATCCTATAGCTCTTATTTATACAAATAAAAAAGAGTTAAGAACAGAAATAAAGTTGGAGAATTAATTATAAAATCAAATCAAATCACTATAATTGGGTAGTAGCAATATTCTAACATCTAGTTCAAAGAATAGATTCTAACATTCTAAGTTGGAATGTGAATGCTTTGTCTTGGGTGGAGAAATTAACCTTGGGTCAAGCCGTGCCATGTTCTTTGCAAATATGTGCTATGCTTGCTAATCACAATCCTAAATCAATCCAAATGGAATTACGGGTTCAACATTCCATCTGGTCTACTTCTTCTATGAGTGAAGGATTAGATTTGAATCCGAGGACTCTCCTATTCTACCTAAGGAACATGGTGATATTGGATTGAGAAATCTATCTCCTATGAATTGTATGCTTTGTCTAAACAATTGGATTGGGCTTTCTTGAATTCTCCCCCTATTTGGGCATCTTGCATTTTCTATAAATATAAATTTGGCCAAGTTCTTTGGCTAAATCATCCAAGGAGACACAGTTCTGCCATTTATAAATCTTTATTATGTTGTTGAAATATTCTTTTAACTTGGTATAATGAGCATGGAAATTGCTCTTTCCATCAAGCAGGTTGCTCTTGTTTATTATCAATCCAATTTTGGCTTCTTATTTCAAATATCTAGTTCAAAGAACAGATTCTAACATTTTGTATTCTTATGGAAGGGAATGCATCAATATTTAACCCCGGTTGCTTTTCTCAATCTCAGACACATTGCAATCCCTTTAAACTGTGACTATCATGGCTTCTTTCAAGAAACTATTTAGCATGTTTTATGTGATTTTTGTTTTGCCCAAACAGTATGGAGACTCATATTTCTTAATATTTGTTGCCATCCAAATTCTAACCAGATGCTTGATAGTTTGGTGGGAAAGAACCTAAGCAAGATTTCAAATTTTGCCTCCCAGTAGACATCATTGGAACCATTCTTGCTTATACTTTATGATGTCTTTGGAACACTAGATGTGAGAGGGTTTTCTCTATCTCTGTGGTCAATTCCAAGGAGGCAGCAGCAGCAACTTTTTCCCTTGCAAAATAATGCTATCACTCCTTTCATTTGTGAAGTTTCTTATCCAAAAAGAAGACATCATTATTGCTAATGGTTCTTTCATCAATAGCTCTCAGCTAGCTAGCATGAGTATGTTTTAGTTGCTGGAGCTCACCCTTCAGAGTCGCTACTTCTTTTGTTGTGAAAGCGAAGGTTATAAGAGAGCTTTTTCTCTTGCTGAGCAGATGTGTTTAGAGAATTATATCATCCTCTTGGATAGCAAGCTGGTCATTGATTCTATTTATCTCCAATAGAGTCGAATTTCCTATAAATATTGATGATTTGTTCTATGCCCAATGATGGGTCCAAGTAAATCTTGAGGTCTTGCAATTTACTTCATGGGAATATATTGTTGTGATTGATTCTGTCTCTACTTGGGACAGAATTTTTGGGCCACTAGAGTGAGGGCGGGCTATCCTTGTGAAAGCCCAAAAAAAAGAAAAAACAGTTTTGGACCTAGTTGTAAATTTCTTAAATTCAGATGACTTTAACAAAATAGTTATTAGAAACCCTTCAAGGCACAACTTTCCTCCTGCTATGAATTCTTTGTTTTCTTGAAGCATAGGGTGGCAGCTTGAAAAAAAATCAAGATAGAAAAAGAGAAGCTAAAACTTAGATCTCCACTTTAGGAGGGAGAGGATGTCACTCTTCTTCATCAACCCTATATTTTTAAGATTGAAGAGGCAAAAATTTAGCTTTTGTTTCTTTTTATTTTCTTCTCTTTTGTATGTGATGTTGTTGGTTCAGTTTATGATTAAAGTTTGTGGGGTCAAATTATTATATCTTTTAAGTAAATATTGGTGCTATTAATGTGGTTTTCAATATCCAATTTAACCCAATGTTACTAGTAAGTTTTGGGCCTTTTGATATTTGAATTTTTGGCACATGAAATGATTTTTCTAATTTTGTTCAAAGGACTCTATGGAATAGATTGTGATGTGATTATTTTGAAACTACTTCAATTCATGCAATGAAATCTTGGGTTTAGTGTTAGGAGTAATACTAGTGTCTTAATTTCATTTAATTAATATCATGTCTTGGGAATTATAATGTAATGCATGACCATGAGTTGTATTACATATGTTTATTGATTTTAATATCAAGGGAATGTGTGGCCTTGATCTTGAGATTATTATGATTGGTCAATGTCAAATGTGAGATTAAAATAAAGCTATTATGACATGCACTCTTAAATGAATTTTGGGCAATATTTTTAGCCAAGATCAAAGAGGCTAGCTAAGATTATATTTAAATTAATGTATTAGGAATCATGTTATTTGATATTGGTAGTTATAGCTATATTCATTTTATGCATTAAGTAAGAGGGAAGAGACTTAAACTAATTCTTTTGGATTGGTTGTGACTCTCTCATCAGGTAAAAGAAGGAGTAACTCTTGATAATGTTAAATTAATAACCTATTTTTGTAAGTTTATATCTCTAAATAAGTATGAATCATGATTAAATACTTTATATACTTTTAAACACTTCTTGATAATTTGAAGGTCCTCTGAGAAAATTATATCTTGTTTTGTATTTATGTTATATCTACTTATTTTGAAAATATATAAAAAATATTATATGTGAATTTATGAAAAGGTTATTTACCGTTTGGCTTTTACTTGAATTCTTGTAGTTGAACTTGAAAATCATATATGTATTCTTGTTTAGGAACCTTATGATTTGTAAATTTTATTGAATTCTAGTATTATATTTTTATATTTTATTGTGTTATCTCCCACTTGATTCTTGTCTTATCCCCACCATTAAAGTTAAATAACTATATCGATATGTACTTGTATTTCTATTAGAAATCAAATTTGCTATCACCTGTGAGAGTAGCGGTATATTATGGGATAATTCTAATAAGACCTTTTTCATGAGATATTCCTAATAAGACTCATTTTATAAAAAATTTCTAATTCCCATTACAACCACTAATTTTAAATGTGTCCACTTATATATGAGTTGGTCATCCATTGTAAATGTACCCATTACCTATTTTGAAAATATCAGTCATTATTTATTTGACTTAATTTATGATTTTTTGAATAAATTGTTACTGATAAATTCTGAAATATTATTCTTATTAATTTTTTTATTTTATTTTTATGTCATTTGCTTGAAACTTGAAAACAATTTATTTTTGGTCTTGACTTATAATTATCTGAATGATTTCTCATTTTATGAATTTTAGTCTTTTGTTCTTGTTAAGTTTTGACATAATTATATTTGTGATACTTGTTTTAACTTGAACTTATTTAAAACTGATTCCTGAAACTTTGCATAGCATGTATATGAAAATATTATCTTAATTTGGAATTAGTTATTCTCTTATAGATTTGACCAATAAATATAAGTTATTGAATATTAGTTAAACTATAAAATGATGTGTATATTCAAATTAAATTTGTTTGTTTTAGTGTTTGAAAAATATGTAAGAACATGGTGAGATAATTTGAGAATTTATAGCGATATTATCAAGGTTTATTTTTGAGAGTTATAAGTATAATTTTATGAATTATTATATATACAAGTTTAAAAATTTGGCCTTACATACTTATAGAATTTTGGGCTCATAAGCATACGATATTGTTATATTTTCGAGATTTGAAATTTCAGAGTTCAACAATACTCCTTAATTGTAATTTATTTTTCAATGTAAAATCTAATTCTTTATATTTTTTATGAAAATTATTTGTATAGTAAACTAACGGATTAGTGGGCCTATGCCTTATTTTGTCACGGACTCCAAAAGGGAGTCAATGAATTAATTGGGTGGTGTAGGCCCTAATCAAATTAGACCACATTATATTTTATTTAATTAACTCAAAAGGAAAACTAATTTTCATATGAGTTAATTAACTCAAAAGGAAATCGAATTCAATTCAAAAGTAATATGGTCCAATACCAACCCGACTCAATTATTTTGGTTCAATCATCTTAATTTTCTCTATTAAAATCTCTTACTTTAATAACCGGTGTAGTTCTAGATTTATAATATAATTAGTCTTTAACTGAGTGTTAACCATCAAATCTAAATTAGATTTATTTAATCACAAGTCATATGATTGTTCAGGTACACTGTGTCAGGGATCTATATACAATACTATTTTTTATGTTGCTAGTCAATAATTAACATGAACTACATGGTTTGAATCAAATATTACCTAACATTTTAAAATATCAGTGATACTGAATAACTCCTCATAATATGAAATTATCAGCAATCAACTCTTAAGTAATTGTATATTATGCTCTATGCTATAACAATATTTCCATACTGATTGCGAAAAAATAAAATATTGCCAAGCTCATAATCAGCACAATGTACACTGGTGTTAATTTGAATTAAGATGTTGAAATAATTAACTTACTCCGAGACATTATTAAATCCAATTCAATATGCCACTAGGCCTAGATTTATATCTCAATCAAACCATCAAACTTGATTTAGATATTCTTTCTTGTCAGTTAACAAATGCCTTATTAATAATCTTGTTAAAACTTATCACTGTCATAAACACCCATTAAGTCTATCTACTAATCAAATCATGTAGCCAATCATTAAAGTATTTGATTTCAATAATAAAAGCATATGGATCTCTTAGGATGAGTATATATGCGAGAAGAAGTATGTCAACAATTTAACAATTTATTTTTCGATATTCTCTTCTAATTAGCTAATCAATGTATAATACACATTCAAATTCTAGAGGGCATCTCTATACCATAACAAAAAAATCCATCACTATTTATGGTGCTCCAACATTAATGATTGTCATATTAGGACGTTGTTTAGGCTCATTTTAAGCTATGATTTACTTAAGATATTAGAAATTGATCACTTATTTCTCCCATCATTGTCCCAAGTAATCATCTAATGACCTAAAAAACACATAAGGATATTTAACATTATACATTAAGTAATAATATAAAATAAAAAATCCTGTAAATAAATAATAAATTATGTTTATATATATGTCTTGAAAATATAATAATTAAATAAATTAATTTTGCAAGAGCACCTATTTCAACATAAACAATACATAGCCAGTTCTTCTTCATCTAGTTTTAGAAGCAAGGACTTTCCATAGTTTATTCATTTTTAATACAATTGATAGGCACGAGCCAAGTCATTGGATGACAGATCATATTTTATTTTATTTGTTGATGACTTTTATAGTATATAAACTTTAGAAAATATCTGATACTTTTGCTTATTTCAAGATATTCAAAGATTTGGTTAAAAAAATAAAGAAAGGCAAAAAAAAATTGAGTGTTTGAGATAAAATAATAGAAGAGGTTACATTTCAAAGTTCTCAAGTTTGTATGATGAGCATAATATCAATACACAAAGGATGACTACCGATATACTATAACAAAATGGAGTGGCCACGCGTAGGAATTGAATAATTGGAATACAATGGAGAAGTTATATTTTTTTACTATATTTTCTTCTTACAAACACTATTACTATATTACATGACCTTTTGAATATCCTACATATATGAACTTGGAGTATAAAATAAATCAAAATCCCAATAGTCAATTTGAACTTATCACCCACATACATAACTTAGAATATTTTATAATATATTTTGGTTTAATTTTTAACATGAATATCATGCTATTAATATACTGAGCACTATTTAGATTTATGCTTTTGGATTAAAGATATGACCACGAATTCCAACTTGGTGACATAGTCCATACTATTGCCATCAACTTTGAAATTCCTAAAAAAGGTATGATTTAGTAAACTTGCAAATTACTCTTGTCTTCATGTATTGGGCCTTATATTTGGTTTAGTAAGAAACAACATCCATTAATGCAAATTTACATAAAATCACCTACTTTATTATTATTAGTAAAAAATCACCTATTTTATACTATAAATTTGTAAAAAAAATTACTTCAATTAAAATATTCAAAAAATATTTTATTTTAACTCAATTTTATCAATTAAAATTAATATAAAAAGATTAAATTGTCCTTTTTTAAGTTTGAAGAATTATTAAATTAATATAAAAAATAATTTATCTTATTTTAGTTTTTGTGAAAGATCAATTGTTTGGGGTTATGAAATTAAAGATCATTTTATAAAAAATTTCTAATTTCCATTACAGCCACTAATTTTATATGTGCCCACTTATATATGATTTGGGTCATCCATCCATTGTACGTGTATCCATTACTTATTTTGAAAATATCCGTCATTATTTATTTGACTTAATTTATGATTTTTTGAATAAATTCTTACCGATAAATTCTGAAATATTATTCTCATTATTATTTTTTTTTATTTTTATGTCATTTACTTGAAACTTGAAAACAATTTAATTTTTTTGAAAGATTGTCATAAACCTATAATGAGAAGCTACTACAAAGAGGTTGTGACCCACAAATAACTGATGCTGAGAGATGCATGCGAAGTAAATGTCATTGGATTTCTACTCCTTCCTTCACCAACTTTGGAAACTTTGCCCAAATCTTCTTTATTGATTGTGAGCAAGATCAGCTTCCTTGATCTTTCCCTTCTTATTCTTGTTCTGTTGCATTTAACTTGTATATATATTTTGGGGTTTGCTTTTTGTTTATTGGTGTCAGATTTTTCAATGTGTATATTTTTCTGTTTATTTAGCACCATCTTCTTATTCCCCATCTAGAAGTGATAAGAAGCAGCAAGAGTGCAAAGGATATAGAAGAAGAGATTGTATTGGATGGGATATCTTTAGAAAGAGAAGATGTACGAAGTCATAAGTTTTAAGTTGTGTTTGTTATTGACTATCCTTATGAATTCACCAATAATTTGTTTGTTTGTTTCTTTTTTTTTTCACAGCTTGATGAACTTGCAGTTGAAGATAAAGATGACAATGATGACGATGAAAAGGATGAGGAAAAAAATGAGGATGACAAAGAAGATAGATCATTAATATTCCCCAAGTTAGCTGACAGTGTTCTGAATATATTTGGCAAACAATAATAGCATATGCTTGTGGAGGTTACGAGACTAAATTCTTGAGTTCTTTATTCTGACTTCTATTCAATGATACCTCGTGCTCGTGGAGGTAAGCTATATCTTTATGTCGGGCGACACATGGTTTTACCTGTAAGCCATCAAGCTCTATTCTAAGTGAGGTATATATCAGAGTTAGGTAAGGGTGAAGAAAAAAATAGGAAATTAGTTACCATAGAAAGTAAATATTGGTTAACAACTTATATGGACTATTTGACATCATTGTCTGCAAATTTGTTGAATGGCTGAACCAGAGAACTTTATGTTAGACATTGTTATTATAATGCGAAAAAATGGTCTGCTTTGGGGAAGTCAGTTTCCTTGGCGAATACTCCATGGTATATTATCCACATACAGGTTATATAATAAGCTATTGCTTTCTTTTCCAGTCCAATTTTTTGCCTTAATATTGGTCAAATAATTTTGTAGAACAACTCGGTGATGCTGATGGAAGGTCAAAGCAAAGCAGTAGTCTGAAGAAGAGCCGAAAGGTCATGCTGAAACCTGGAATGAGACCCGTGGTGTTAGCTGCGTGACTCTCAAAGAGAAGAAGCTTGTGAGCTTCACTTTATCTTGTGCTTTCCTTCTTGTAGCAATTTTTTCAACCATACATGCAATACATGATCTGTGTTTCAGATATGATTCGTCATGTCCAAGCCTGAAGTTTTCAAAAGCCCGAACTCGGACACTTGATTATTTTTGGGGAGGCAAGGATCAAGGACATTGGCTCTCAGCTGCAGATCCAAGCTGCAGAGCAACTCAAAGCAGTCAATTTGAGCTTTATCATGTCCAAGACCAAGAAATTGGCAATTAGTTCAGAATGAAATGATGAGACTGGAGTCAAACCAAAGGATATCCGACTGTAGCTGGCACAGGCTGGAGTTTTGCAGTCCGAGGCCATCAAAGGGCTCAAGGCTTTGGAGGGGAACGTTGTTTCGGCTATTATGGACCTAACAAACTGATATTGTATTTTCTTGATTTTAGAAATATGAGAGAGAGACTTGTTTGTTTGACCTCTGTGTGCTATGCATTTGATTGGGAATTAATGGGTGTGCACCCCTGTTTTCTTTGCTTGATTTCATTTTGTGCTGCCATGTCGTTATTTAATTTTATTCACTTATGTGTGTTGAATGATATTTAGATCATAAATTGTTCTTCATGCCTACATGCTCTATGAAATCTATTCTTTTTTCTATACCCAGGTAAACAAATATCGAAATATAAATATTGAACTGAATTTTAAATCCCAAATTTAAATTTATATGCAAATAAACAGACCATAAAATCTCGACTCACAATGGCAAAAGCAAGCAGTCCAAAACCCTAATTCCGGTTCGCGATACCTCTCTGCATCAATTGGTAGCGCAGCCATGGCCACCGTTTTTTTCAACGAGCAGAAGATCAAGATCGTCTTCCGCCAGGTGAAAAGCTTCGATCTTTGCCCACAATCCGTCGAATTTTGAAAACCAGATTGAAGAGGAAAGCGGAAAAATCAAAATAATGAGGAACTCCGAGTCCGTAACTGTTGAACCCCTTTGAAAGCCATTGGACCTGCGATGGCCCACAGTAATATGGCCCGTAACCAACAATTTCATCAAATTACTAAATGTTTTTTAATTGAGAAGTCAATTTAATAAATTTCCCATCAAGTGAGGACAGTTTTATCTAGAACATTTAGGGCCGTTTGGTTTGATTCCGATTTTAGAAATCGTGAAATCAAGAGAATTAAGTGACTCCGAAAAATTAAAGGAATTAAAAGAATTAAATAATTCAATGTTTAGATGAGTATTTACCATGGTTTTACGTTTTGGCCGAAACAGCTCGGTTTCGGCCGGCCCCAAACCGAAACCCTATTTTGGGTTTCGGTTAAGATTTACTGTTCATTATTGTTCATCTTCACCAACGAGCGGGAGCGGGAGCGCGTGCGCGGGCTCGAGCACGCGAGGGCGGGCGGGGGAGAGCTCGCTGGGCTCGGCGTCGGGGTCGGGGGGGGGTGGGGGGGTTTGTGGGGACCTCGCGTCGGGTTCGTGTCCCTGCGCACTAGCTAGTCTGCCGCTGCTCCCTCGCCTATCTCGCGCCCTCACCGAGCTACCTCGTACTCTCACAAGCTGAAACCGGCTTTACACTGGGGCCAGCGCTATCGCCAATTTGATTTCGACATCCTTATCGATTTCTGTCAGATACTGTTCACGTACATAATATTATTCACGTAATTATTTATTATTTTTAAAAAATTTTAAATATATTATACTTTTTAAATTTGAAGTTAAAAAATAATTGAAATAAAGTTAAATTTTAGTTAAAATATAATTAATAAAAAAATATTTTGGTTAAAACTGAAATGAAAATGATTTTGATCGAAACATGTTAATTTTTCTGTTCACGTGCATGCGTGCATGATCGTTCCACCGAAAGTTAAGGCAAAAAAAATTTGTGTCGGTCTTACCCCCATGTGAATCGCTGTCACGAGATTGAGCAAAGTTAGTTATTCTCGTATGTTTATAAATGTTCATCTGAATCATTCAGGTACTGAATTAATAATTCCACATCCAGATATTTTAAACTCGACTAATGATGATGATGATTAGTTGTATTACATTATATTTAATAAATTATGTATATATCAATTATATTTTAATAATAAGTTAAATTTGCTTATGTTAATTTTTATTTTTTTAATCATATTCATATTATTTCTCATATATTTTTTTATATAGTAATATATAAAAACAGTGGTTAACTATCAAAATTAATTTTAATTAATTAAAATAATATTTAATATTGTGGTAAAATTAATTATAAATTCTTTCATAATTTTTAAATTTTTATAAAAAAATTTTCAAAATTTTATCGTATTTTTAATTTAAAGTCAAAGTACAGTCAAAATATAGTCAAACTGTGATCAACACACAATTAATAACTAAAAAAAATCAGCGTACCCATCAATAAGATTCACTTAATGCTATCAATCAACGTTTTGCCGTAATTTCCCTAAACACTTTGCACAGTGTGATATTTATTTCTCATGGGTTATTGAACCACTTTTGCTATATGTTGTCAATCAATATGGTTATCATTTTCATTTTGGACATTCGATGTATGGTTATACTTTAGAACCACTACCACGAGATCGCGCAGAGCTAGTTGTTCTGGCTCATATGCCTATAAATGCTCGTCCGGATCATCCAGGTACTGAATTTATAATTTCACACTTAGATGTTCTAAACTCAATTGATAATGATTATGATGATTATGATGATTAATTGTATTATCTTAGAATTTATAAATTATGTATGTGTGAAGTATATTTTAATGAAAAGTTAAATGTGCTTATGCTAATTTTTAACTTTTAACCATATTCATATTATTTCTTGTATGTTTTTTTAATACACTAATATATATTAAAAATAGACTATATCAGTGACTAACTATCAAAATTAATATTAATTAACTAAAATAATATTTAATAATATGATAAAATTAAGTTTAAATTCATTCCTAATTTTTCAAATTTTTTAAAATTTTTTTAAATATTTTATCATATTTCTAATTTGAAGTCAAAGTATAGTCAAAATATAGTCAAACTTTGGTCAACACCCAATTAATAATTTAAAAAAATCTTTCGGCCGAAACTGAAATCGAAATGGCCGAAACGTATCAGTTTCGCTGGGTTCCAAAACCGAAACCGAAACTGCAACATAAAACCTTGATATTAACTGTAGGAAATTGGGAATTGACCAATTCATAAATTTTAAAATTTCGTTATTTGGTTGACAAATAGAATTGATCAATTCTATTAATTTATTAAATTCTTCTGTTTGGTTGACGTAGGAATTGAGAATTAGTATATTATACAAAATAATAATTTACATATAAATTAATACAAAAATATAATAAACTTAATATAAAATTTGGTTTTTTAGAAATATATGTTAACTAATTATTATTTAATATAATATTATTATTTTCATGTAAAATATTTTTAATAAACAAAAAATAGTTTATTTTTGAAAATATTGTATTTGTAAATAATTAGAAAAGTATAATAATAATATTATTAAATATATAAAAATAATTTAAAAAAATAAATATTTTAAAAAGGTCAAAAACTAGCAAGTTATGTAAGTAACTTATAATCAATTACATATTTATTTAATATAATTTTGTGATTATCTTGTCAAATAATTTATAATGAACATAGAAAATATATACTTATTTTTTGAAAATAATTTATTTGTAACTAATTTGAGAAATAAAATAATTTTAATTTTGAATTTATTGAAATAATTCTAAAAATTAATAAGATTTTACAAAAAGGCCCAAAAATGAAGGGCTATATTATAAAACTTCAGTTTCACTATATGTACAAATATCATAATAAATATTAAGATAATTTGTATCTACTACAAAGACAACTTAATATATTAATAGAAAAGACAACTTACTAGGTTAATACAAAAGACCGCTTAGTGGGTTAATACAAAAGAAGTTTAATACATAGTTTAACTTAATTGATTATTACAAAATATGTAACTACATACTTATATCATCCATAAACTCCTGAACTTACTCAATTCTGACCTCATCATCCATACCATCGACAAATGTCATGCCTCTCACATCTCTGCAACTATGTTATCCCTCAAATGAATCCACTGGAGATTCTCCTCATATTACTCTCTTATTATTTGACTAATGTAGAATGACTCATTCTCTACTTCAACCTCGTTCTCATCATCCACATCCATATTCATGTTCAGTATTTCATCATTTGGATCAATCGTCATGATATAATTATGGAGGATGCAACAAGCAAGAACTATATCAACTTGGGTTTTGAATGGAAAGAAAGGAGTCTCGTCCAATATACGAAAACGTGCCTTCAAAATCCCAAAAGATCATTCTATTGTAAACTTTAGATATGCATGTCTGTAATTGAATAACTCCTTTGCATTTTGTGATGGGGTGACTCAGTTGTTCCTTCATATGGTATCTCACACCTCTATATGGTGCAATAAATCCAGCCATTGTTGAGTAACCAGTATCAACAAGGTAATATTTTCCTTCTACTGCTTCAGACGACTGGGAGGAGGTCGTGAAATAGCATCTCCCAATACCGTAAAATCATTTGCAGATCCTTCCCATCCTGGCAAAACATATAAAAATTTAAGGCTAGCATCAACAACAGTTAAGACATTTTGCATGACACTCTTATGTCTATGAAAACGTACAATCATATCTACCGGTACTCTAGCATGCAAATGTGTTCCATCAATTAGTCCAATACAATCCTACATAAAATATAATCAAATATTAAAGATATATTTTTAATCAAATAAATCTAATGTGTTATAACAACATACCTTAAATCACGGATAGTAGTTACTATTGTTCTCTATGATTGGATATGTCGAAGCAACTGCTTGAGATATGAACTGATCTCTAATTCCACATATAGTTCGGAGGCATGTATTAAAATATCGACTAATTATCTCACCAGATCTTAAAAAAACTATCTTCATACTTCTATTCCTTGAGTGAAAACCAATATAATGCAAAAACATCGTAAGTTGTTCTTTAACGGTAACATGTCGTGTATCATATAAAAGATTTTGTTCTCGCAATATACTGACCAAATGCATGAATATAGACACATCCATCCTCAAATAGTCAACACAATTACTTCTACTACTATATAAAATATTTTGAAGATTGCCACCCCTGAGAGACTCTCTGTTGGTTATTGGTTCAATGTGCAATTAGGTTCTTCTTCTTCTAATCAGCATTCATACTATCAAACATTTAGCCATCAAGTAGCAATATCCAGCAGCTTATATTCTCAACAAATCTAAGTTCTCTTCGTCCATCTAATATTCACACATTTGTTAAAATATAGTTTATTCACACATTCTTAATTGACTTTTTAATATTTTTAACACTACGAGTGAAGCGAATTAACGAATTACCTTTACAAATTTGACCTAATCAATAAATTGATTTATTATGCTCTAATCCATTTCATTAGCCCTTCTTTTACACCAGACGTGATTTTCGTATCAATTACTCCATCAGCAAAATTTCAATATAAACATACTTATCAGAAAAACCCTCATCATTAAGGTATTTATAATAGGACAAATTCAACAAAGAAATAGTGAAAAGTTCGGGGGGTTATTTGCAAAAATCCATACCAATCGTTCTCCACCTCCTGTTGCTCCGGCTTCTGTCTTCCCCACAGCGCACGACCAATAGATCGAGCTCCTCCGCACTGATCGTGCTCCTCCGTGCTGATCATGCTCGATCACTGATGGAGACGCAGATTGAGCACAGGGTGCGGTCGAGCATGGTGCAAGGTCGAGAACAGGGTATGGTCACGCATGGGGTGCGGTTGGGGCGCGGTCGAGCACGAGGCACGGTTGGGGCACGATCGAACACGGGGCGCGGCCAAGCGGCCGTAGATCGACGACAAAAGGCCCAATTATCCTCCGACAGCCATAGATCAACCACAGAAGGCCCAAATTTTCAGACGATCGACGCTGGCTCATAGATGATCGTGCTTGATCACTGACGGAGACGCAAATCGAGTACGGGGCGTGGTCGAGCACCGCACAAATCGAGCTCCTCCACGCTGACGTGCTCGATCATTGACGGAAGACGAGCATGGGCGCAGTCAAGCACGAAGACGAGCTCCTCGGTGCGGTCGAGGATGAGCGCAGTCGAGCACGAAGACGAGGGGGGAAAATGGCTGGGAATCCACTATGAAGTCACGGAAAAGCCTGGAAAAGCCTAGGAAAACAAAGAAAATTCGGCAGTAGGACCCACGCCAATTCCCCCCGAAATTGGTGTCTTCTCGACCCTAAGCGAGCGAATCCAAATCAGAATCGGGGGCCATTGGGAATCGGTCGATTCCTTTGATTTCGGTTTTAGGAATCGAGCCAAATACAGGAATGGAGGGAATTGACTCTCAATTCCTTCCATTCCCCCGATTCCGGGTTTCAGGAATCAAACAAAGTGGGCCATTAGACCCCGTTTGGTTTGAGATCAGGATCAGGATCAACTCATTTCAGAATTAATTTTTTTATAAAATTAATATTAGTTATTTTACAATGTTATTAAATTAAATTATTATAAAAAATTAAATAGATTTTCAAATTTTAAATTATTAAAGCATTAATTTTGATAAAAAAATATTAGTTTACTAAAGTAGTTCATTAGTCCTGATCCTGATTCTGATCCTAATCCCAAATCAAATGGTGCCTTACACTTAAGGGACTGTTACGTTATTCAGAAATAAATAAAATCATAAAAAAGAAAAGTGATTAAAAGTAATTTACTTCTAAAATTTGGTTGAAAAAAATATTTTTTAAAAAATACCATTATTAATATATAAAAATTATTATTTATTTCATAAATATTTTTAAAAATATTATATTATTATTATATGTGAGGTTATTAATTTGATTATAATTTAAAATAGAAGTTATTTTGGATAAAAAAATACGAAAATAAAAATTAGTTTATTTTCACTTTTAAATTGAAAGTACTTAAAAGTAGAATAACTTTTGAAAAATTACTTTAAATAGCGAAACAATATAAGTGAGTAAAAGTGATCTCACTTTTAATTATTTCTCCTGATTTTTTATCAACTAAAGAGCTTCTGAAAATTATCTTTGTGTGATATTTATGCATAAGGAGTTCACCACTTTCGCTGATTAGTTGAAACATTTAATTTTTCTTCAAGGTCCATTTAACTATTAATTTTAGCAATTTTTTTTAAATCAATACTTTTGTTTTGAAATATTTTATAATATGTTTATGTAACTACAACTTTTATTGATAGAAAAAACTCATGCTAATCACACTAACCACGATGTTCTTACTTTCTAAGGGATGTGATCGTCACAATTTAATCATACTAATACTTTCTTCATTATCATCCAAACATTCTCCTCTTGATTTTTTTTGAAATTTTTTTTTTTTTTTTTTTGGGTTAGTTTGCCACCTGTCTCTCTTTTTAAAGAATAGAAAAGATTTGAAAGAAGACATAAATGAATCTCCAACCACCAATCAAACAAGACATGCCACGAGATATAAATAGAGCTTGCAAACATAGCCAACAACACAACACAGTCGTTGGGACTCGATTGTCAGGGCAGACAATACTACTGGTGTCAAATATCATGGGCTGGTCCACCAGCCACATGGTTTGCTGTTTGGGCCATTGAAGGCCCATGTCTTGAAAGTACCTCAGCGATAGGGATGCTAAGGGGCCGGGGGGGTGGCCCATTACATCAAAACGGTGGTTTATTTTTGTCTTCGAATGTGTTTCGCTGTTCAACTATTTATTTTGTTTCATTAGATCTCAAATTCGTCATTGGGAGGAAAAATTGACAATTTCAAATGAATTCCATTGCTCGTGGATTGATCCAACCAACCCCTCAAGCCTAAAAAGTTAGGGCTCCATGGGAAGAAGAAAGTAAGTACATTATTGACCAATCCAAAGTGATTAATCAAACGGTCATATGCTTGCACATTCACTTGTAATTCAATATATTCTACTGTCGAAACCCGAACCGAGCCGAAACCGGCGAAAAAGCAACAGTAGCAAAAGACAAACAACGGGGAGTTGAAGATTCGGTTGGAGGCGAAGGAAGGATGTTCCCTCACATGGAGGACTTTTACATTAAGCGAGAGAGTGCAACACGCAAACCCGAGTTCTTTGTCTTCATCGTCGTGGGGCAAATCAATGCTGACATATCATATCAACATCACACAAAGGGATACGAAAAAGTTTGCTATTTTTTATTTTTTTTTTTGAAAATAAATTGGTTTTGTCTCGTGTTGCAAATGCATCCAAAAACGATGAAGTTTTCGGACGGTAAACCCATGTGCTTCGAACGCGTCGTGGGCCATTCCGAAGTGGTTCTCATATCTACGATCATTAGATCAATATTTTTCTTTTTCAGCACGAGAAACAGATGTGCTCGACATCCATGCAAAATATACTGCATTCTGCACAAAAACAAATGAACATGGATGAATCCAACAATATTTCTGCTCTTTGACGATTGATTCAATTATTTCTGCTCTTTCTTGCTCGACTCGAGCAAACTGTTGTGCTTTAAATTAGAAACCTGATTGTCATCTTTTTTTGTTTTCTTATAAGCATATATTTTTAATTCACGATTGTAAATATAATTTTATAATTTCAAAAATAAATCTATTTCGCCTTCGTCCGCCCACTGAAGCCAATATGATTATCCAATTAATAAATAAATAATCAATGAAAATCTTTCATATACATATTTTGTTTGTTATTTTCTACTCAGCTTTCTCAATTATAATTATCTCATGAGTAAAGGTTACCAAGTTTTGGGCCAACGTAGTATAAGCCATTTACATACATATCATATATTTCCCATAAATAATTATTTGTACCCAAAAAATACTTATCTATTTATTTATTTATTTATTTATTTACTTACTTATTTATGATTACGAAAATGACAGAGAAATCAGAGAGTCGTGAGAGCCCCATGTGAGATGTTTTTCTGTGTGGGGCCCAAACCTTGCAGCAGCTGGTAGCTCGAACACGAACATTTGCATGTGCACCCCTGTTTCTTTATTAATTACCAAACCATTTTGGGTCCACTCGTCCGTCTCCGACGTGAGAACCGCCGACTCCTTTGTCTCTTCTCTGCACTCGAACCAAAGGAACCCAATTTTCCAATCCACCCCCTCGTTTCCCTATAAATACACACCTCCGGCTTCTTCCCATTGCAGCCCAGACTTTCATCTTCTTCTTCTTCCTCCTCTTTCCTACCCGAAGCTCTTCAATGGCATTCCTCGAGTGTTCCATTTCTAATGCTTTCATCTTCTTCTGCTTCTTCCTGTCGTTGTCGGTGAACGCCACAGTCGCCGACTCGTATGGTTGGCAATCCGGCCACGCAACGTTTTATGGCGGTGGTGATGCCTCTGGCACAATGGGTGAGTTTTACCTCTCAGTAATCTACCATCACTGGGATAGTTTGACTAACTTGCTCTCCAGCATCACTTTGTTCTTATGTATTTCGATCTGTGCAACGTAGGAGGGGCTTGTGGGTATGGCAACTTGTACAGTCAGGGGTACGGGACGAACACGGCTGCACTGAGCACGGCGTTGTTCAACACTGGGCTGAGCTGCGGGTCGTGCTATGAGATGCGGTGCAATGACGACGGCAAGTGGTGCCTCCCAGGCAGCATCGTTGTCACCGCCACCAATTTTTGCCCTCCAAACTACGCTCTCTCCAACGATAATGGTGGCTGGTGCAACCCACCCCTCCAGCACTTTGACCTCGCTGAGCCCGCTTTCCTCCAGATTGCGCAATACCGCGCCGGCATCGTCCCCGTCTCCTTTCGCAGGTCAGCATCCTGTTTGGTTGTAGAGAGACTAAACTACCATACAAATTTATGGAATACTTACTAGTAGCCGAATGAATTTCTTTCAGGATCCCTTGTGTGAAGAAAGGGGGCATAAGGTTCACCATCAACGGCCACGACTACTTCAACTTAGTGCTGATCACCAATGTCGGCGGCGCAGGCGACGTGCACTCTGTCTCAATCAAGGGGTCGCAGACTGGGTGGCAGGCGATGTCACGGAACTGGGGCCAGAACTGGCAAAGCAATGCATACCTCAACGGTGAGAGTCTTTCCTTCCAAGTCACCACCAGCGACGGCCGCACTATTACCAGCTACAACGTTGCCCCGGCCAGTTGGCAGTTTGGCCAGACCTTTGAGGGCGGCCAGTTCTAGCCACGTCCAACCAAGTCCATGCAAATGCACAAGTTTATAGTATTTTTATGTGTATGTTTAAGGTCTGTTAGTTGTTAGTCTGGAGAGGCGTGGTAATGCTGAGGTAGCTTAATTAGCACCCGCTTAGGCCTTCTAATTACTTTCTTAAGTGTAGGGTAATGTAAGTACAGAGACTAGGGTTTGGGGGTTGGCAGATTGATTTGGTGGGACCAGCGTTGTGCTTGAGGGCAGGTGGGCAAGCTGATTCAAGCCATATATGTTTTTGTACTGCAGAATGTGATCTATTTACGAGACATTGTTGTTGAAAAAATTTGGAATTGTCTACAGTTCCTAGTATCGAATAAACAATCAAAACAAACAAGATGGAAAATAACGAAAAAAATTATAAAAAAAAGCTGCCACTCAATTTATCCGTGCCTAGCACCATGCAGAAATCCAACTCTGCAATTCCCTTCCAGTAAGCGGATCCAACTCTACAATGTATAATTTTCTTCCAGGAGTCCAAATGGTGTTGATGAATGTGTAGCTGATTCCGGTTGGCTTCTGCTAAGCAGAACTTGAGGTTCATGACCAGCTTCACTGCAATATTTTTGGATATTTTTATTATTTACAAAGCATCCTCAGTTTGTAAAAGAATACTAGAAAAATATTTTCTGCATTTTTTTCAACTTTTCAAAAATATTAGCTAAAAAAATGTCACAAATTTTTTTGGCATTTCCTATGATAGTTTACGATCATCAGAAATACATAACTTTTCCCAGTGTTCTATATAAAAATATTAGGAATTAGAATTTTTGGCGTTTTTAGACCAAAAATATCGGAAAAATTCCCAATTGTCGTAAGTGTCAGGGAAATTCCCAATATTTCACTTAAATATCAAAAAAAATTTCAGCATTTCAATGTAAAACACTACGATTATTCTTGATATTTTACAATAAAATGCTAGTAAAATTTTTTATATTTAATTAAGAAATGCCAAGAATATTTTCAACATTTTCCAAGTCGAATACCAGAAATCTCAGGTATTTCTCATAAAGAAATACTTAAAATTTCTGATATTACATCAAAATGCCACAAAAGTTTTGTCTGTATTTACAAATACAAATCAATATATACATATTCTATATTTACAATTATAGAAGACTATATACAAAAACTTGTAACACATTATAACATACTTTTAAAATCTAATAACCATTCAACAACTAGAATAATGTAGATCTTTATTGATACTATGTATGCGATGATTAGATAAACATTAGAATTTTCAGGTATTTACAGATAAATATTATAAAATGTTATTTAATGACAAATACCGACAAAACTCGATATTTATCGCACAACATCCGAATTTTCAACTGAAAAATTCCGGCATTTATTGTACAGATGCCAAAATATTCTGGCGTTTGTATGTAAATGCTAGAAAATCCCTGCCTTTTTAACTTAAAAATGCTGGGATTTCCTTATAAAGGAGGTCGTTTTACTCTCTCTTCAACCGAGTAAAATTCTAACTAGCTGTGGTTTCCCAACCATCCAACACCCGCGCTTGGTCTCCTACGCCCATGCTCGGCCCTCCCATGCCTGTGCTCTGTCTCACACGCCCGTGTTCGGCCTTCCCACACTCGTGCTTGGCCTCCACCCGCACTTGACCTCCGCCCACGCTTGACCTCTGTCCGCCGGCCGCCACTGGCACTCGTCAGAAAAGGTGAGCTTTCGGGTTTTTTCTTTGGTTTTGGATTTTGTAAAGGATCTTGGCTAGTAATTGCTGTTGTATTGGTGAATTTTATTTGTTGGCATTAACTGGCTTGTTTTTCAATGATTTGAGGGGAGAAAACTTGTATGATAGTTTTGGCTAGAAAAGATCTGATCTTGCATGAAGAATTTGAAGTTTTCACTGGAAGATTGGGCGTTCATCGTCTGGCAATTGTCATAAACTTCACAAAGTTCCGGGTTTAGTGAGAGGTTGGGACAATCTGAGAGATTCTTGTTTATCCTTGTTAGCTTGTGCAATCTAAGATATTCCTGTTTATTCTGATTTACTTGTTCGTAGCCTATCTTTTGCTCTTTATCGTACAATATCGTCATTGTGTTTTAGTTGAAGAAAATGAGGGCTTGTTGCTTTTTTTTTCTTCAACAAGATTTGGTCTTTTGTAAACTATTTAGAGTTTGGCTTCTTGTTGATTCATGTGTAAGCTTGTCACTTTAGATCTTCAAATGTTACCAGGTATTAAGCTCAACATGGGAAAATGCCTACTTCTTTATTGCTCCATTTGTTCAAACATTGATTCTTTATGATTATTCACGGGGCTTTTATTTGCCCTTACCCACATGTTCTCTCCGTCCCATATTCTTGTTACTTTGTTATGGAAGAAAATATGTATTGGGCTGTTTTTCACTTCACAATAATTTGTTGCATAAAAAGTTTGACCTGCCATTTTTGCTATGAATTTTGCATCCTAAGATCCTCAAGTAATAGATGGAACTAAAGCACAATATGTGAATTATGTGGTTTAACTCCTTAGTGGCTAATTTCTGGCCTTTTCATCAATTCTTTAGAACATGAATATAAAGGATACTGATTACTGAACCCCAGCAACTCTTTGCATGTATGTTTTGCAAAAGTTTTCTTGTTAGAAAAAATTGGGATTTAATTTCATGTATGTCTCATAAGAATTTTGTACTCCCTCAACTTACAATTGTTTGTACTTATTTTTGCAATTAAAACAAATCATAAGATAGACATATGACCTCAAGTCTTCATATTCGGACCCCACATCAACAGGCATCATGTAAGTCAGAATTCTAATGAATAAGAGTTAAATCAAGACATAATTAGTTGGACAAGAGATATATCGAAAGAGTTAGTACATTTTTTGAATATGCCTATAGGACAAAAGGTCAAATTAGATGATAAGATATTCATATATTGATTGTATAAATATGCATAATCAAATATAAAAAGAGATTCATGAACACCTGATAGTAAGGAGATGAAGTTCATGATATATTAATTAGATTTATCATGGAAAAGAACCATGGTGTTTGCAGAAAATACAGTATAGTAAGGTTGCAGAGCCAGTTGCAATGTATGATGAAGATGAGAATGACATCGAATATTTATTGCATGATACATTTGGTATTCAACCAGAGAAATGCCAATAGACTCTCATGAAAGATGATATGAAATTTTTTAAACTGCTAAATAAAGCTAGTGGAGAATTGTACCCTGGATATAAGAATTTTACATTCTTATCCATTATCGTGCGATTGTTGACTATGAAGGCCAAGTGTCGATGGAGTAACAAATCATTCAGTATCCTATTGGAGACTTTAAAGGAGACATTCTATGAATTGAGTTTATTCCCATATTTTTATTATGAGACTTGGAATATTGTAGAAGACCTGTGTCTCAGGTATAGAAAAATTCATACTTGTCCCAATCATTATATACTTTACAAGAATAAGAGTATATCAGATACATACTGTAAGTATTATAGATCACCACAATATAAACAATTGGAAAGTCAAGAGAATGCTAAGAGTCAGGAAATGCAAAAGATACCAATAAAAATTTTTTGGTCCTTTCCTCTAAAATTGAGAATACAATGGCTTTTCATGTTAGAGAAAATTGCTCTATATATGAGATGACATGCAGAGGTCTATTTAGCAAATAAATCATTGACAACATGGTTTGAAAGAATTTTGATAGTAAGAATCCTGACTTTGTAATAGACTGTTGCAATGTATGGCTAGGGTTAGCTTTAGATGGATTCAATCCTTTTAAGACATATGATTCATAGTTCTAATTTT
The DNA here is from genome assembly GCA_005019695.1 of Trichopus zeylanicus subsp. travancoricus. NCBI lineage: Eukaryota > Viridiplantae > Streptophyta > Magnoliopsida > Dioscoreales > Dioscoreaceae > Trichopus > Trichopus zeylanicus. Next base: position 1,727,342 of record RXID01014226.1, read on the forward strand.
CTACAATTTACCTCCATGGTTATATATGAAGCAACCATCATTCATCTTATCTATATTTATCGAGAGACTTAAGAATCTAATAAATGACATAGATATATATATTTACCATTGTTAATAGAAAAATTGAAGGAATTATGTAAACTAAGTATGTTAACATATAATGTAAGAAGAAAAGTGATATTTTATATGTGTGTAGCACTTATATGGACTATTAATTTTTTTTTTGTATATGCATATATGTCTGGATATATGACAAGAGAAGAGAATGCATGTTCACTTTATGAAAAAAACATACTCTCAATAGTTGAAGTATGATTGTAAATTCTATTATATGTGTCATCGATAATTTCTACTTGTAAATTATAAGTTTCAACTAGATAATTCATCGTTTGAGATACATGTGAGCATGGTCTTCCTCCCTCTCAGCTATCCAGAGAGGATGCATTAAATGAAATGATTGGTGCACTAAATGAGATAAGAACCCATATAAAGTTACATTTAGTTAAAAAAAACTAAAGGGGTTATAGATGATATGTTGAGAGGTAGGAGCAATTTAAAAAAAGTAAGCGTATTTTTTTACTAATCATATTAGGGAAAATTTGGCATAATTTTGATATCATGCACATTGACAAAAATTTCCTTGATAATGTACTATAGATATTGTTAAGAACTTCAAAGTTAAAAAACAATTTGAATGCGTTGTTTGATTTGAGAGTTATTGGAATAAGAAAGGCACTCCATTCATAAGAAAGAGATGGTAGAACTTACTTGCCTCCCTCTTCATTTGCTATGAGCAATCAAGAAAAGAATATATTTCTCAGTATTTTAAAAAAACATAAAAGTAAATGATTCTGTATCAAATATTTTTAGATACGTGAATATGAATAATCAAATAATATGAGGTTTGAAAGTCATGATTATCATATATTTATATAGTAGTTATTACCAATCACGGGTAAGGCTTGTGTTCCAAAAAATTTGGCTTAAATATTGATTAAAATAAGCAGTATTTTTAAGCAGTTGCATGTGAAAAATGTACGATAATATGACTTTGTCGGTTTGCAACAAAGGATTGTCGTTGCATTATGCTAGCTCAAACAAATCCTCCAACCTTTATTTTTGATGTTATAAAACATCTTCCTATCTATTTGGCAAAGGAGATGGTGATTGTTGGTCCTATACAATATCGGTCTATGTATCCAATAGAGAGGTGAAATTCAATATCCGATACATGCATTGAATACTAAATGGTAACATATATATGCCCATGAACTAGCAGATATTGTCATACATTAGGTACCTTTTTAAACTCAAGAATTATGTGTAATATCAGACTTATTTAAAAAGATTAATAGTAGAAGGATATTTAATTAAAGGATGCATGATATTTTGCACAATGTATCTAAATAAGTTTCAATTCAACTTTTATTCATATTCTCAAGATCACAGGGTGAGTCTAAATTGGTAGTAGGCTAACCAATTGGATCATTACATGAGTTTCATTACCTATATGAGATTGCGTGGATCTAAACTCACCGTTACATGCTTTTCAATCTTGGCATTGTTGACACCTATCTGGATAATTGCTGATTTGCGAATTCTCACCACTTAATATTTCTCAAAATAATTTATAATCATATGCATATATTTTCTTATAGAGCATATTTTTAGATAATAAAGGTGGATCAACAATGTGGAGGATGAAAATTTGAAGAAGAAAAGATTCACAATGAAACATTTTCCAAATAGAGTAGAGATCATATAAGCGCATTTAATGTACTCTAACTCTTTGGTTAACATTTTAAAATATGAAAAATTAATTGGTTCTACGTATTTCTAGATTTTCAATTTGGAAAGAAATGGTAGTACTATATATGTACCCAAAAATATCTCTTTGTTAGCTATTGGGCCTGACAAATGGATGAGGCGATTTTTGGGATATCTCATTAATGGATTCAAGTTTTGCATAAGAAGTCATGAGATAAATTGATGGACTCAAAATAGTGGTGTGGTGCTAAAAGCAATTACGAAAAATTTTGCAAGTCAAAAGGATATGCACCCTACGTCTCGAGAAGTTACATTTTACGGGGTTATAACTGATATTATTGAGCTTCAGTATAGTAACGAACTTAGATACATGTTGTTTAAATATAATTAGGTAAATAATAATATCATAATGAGGATAGATGACTTTGGATTCAAATTGGTAAATTTTAATCGCTAGATAGATAAACATAATTAGTGTTTTGATGAGCCACATATTCTTGCTCACCAAACATTTCAAGTATTTTATGTGCAAAATTTAATACAACGTGATTGGCATGTGATTGTAGAGATAACTCCTAAAGAGTGTGCAGAGATACTTTATGATAAACTTGTTGATGCTAATGATAAAGACCTAATGGCAGAACCATGTTATGTCCAACATCTTAAGGAATATGACATCAAAAATATAAGGGTAGACATCAAAGGTTTAAGTACTGACCTCTCTTTTTGATTCAATGTGGCAATGTCCAGAGGACAATGAAGAAAATAAATCCATTAATGATGAATTTGAAACTGAAGAGGACATCTCCTTCTGGGATAGTGAACATGATAATGATATTGAAGATGATGATTTTATGTCAGACGAAAATAATAAGCCTTAATGTGATTGTCAGTTCATTTTTTATGCTCATATATTGATTTTTTTATATATGATGTTGTATTGATCAATGTATTTTTTTTATTTAAAGTTAAAATAGTTTGCCTAAGGAAACATATTGGGAAACATATTGGGACTGTCCAAGCTACCTTTGTGAATATAGAGACAGAGGGATAATATTAGAGACTCGATTCTCATAGAGTGATTGTTTCCATTTAGATTCTAGTAGAGATAGCATGACTTCCTTACCCCATGGAGTGGAAGACCAAGAGATCGACTATGACGAAGGTTTGAACAATTTTGAATTAAATTCAGTTTATATCTGTATATATTTCCATTTTTAGGTCTGAGTGGTGCAGCTTTTTTGAGTAGATGCTATGTGTGGGATCATGATTAGTAGCATGAGATAGCAGAAACCCCAAGAGTGATCTCGATACATAAATAAAAGCAAGTTAATTTAAATACATAATTAGATGTGGTAAGAATATTGACTTTCAACAAGTGTAAAAGTCTATTATTAATTACCCTAATATTTGAGATGATTTTTATCACAATCAAATTTAATTGAAATATGATTAAAATTAAGTCTTATATATCACTAAATTATGACTCAAATGTGGGTCTCAATTTGATTTAAATCGCATTCGAGTTTGATAAAAAATTGAGCTCAATTTAAATATGAATTTGTAATAAATTCATACTTAAATTAAGGTGGATCGAGTTGGTTGGATATTTGAATCAAAATTTGGGTTGGATGTTTGGACCAAAATTGAACTTAAAATTCATCTAAAATTTGGGCCGAAATAGCAAAATCTAAAAATTTTGTAAATGAATTTCTAAACTACATAAATCTTCATAAATAAATCATTGGTTGAATTTTTCTTACAAATAAATCCTTAAAATACAAATTTTATAGAAAAATCTAATAAAATTTTAAAATTACAAATCAGTCTCGTAAAATTTAGGATTTATAAATAGACTCCTCAAGAGATCGATAATTATAATTTTATTCTATGAAATCCGGGGTTTACAAATAAACTCCAAAATTTCATATTTACAAATAAGCCCCTAAAATTTTAATATTTTATAAATAAGTTTCTCCAAAATTTTTATTTATAGATAAGTTCAGATTTTGTTCGAAAAAGACTCTGAAAAATTTTAAGGTTTATAAACAAGTTCTTTTGCAAAACAAACTTCGAAAAAAGCATAAAATTATAATTTAATCTATTTTTTTGAAAAAAATTATAAATAATTCCTCTATAATTTTAGTATCCAAGATGAGTATAATTTTTTAAATTATTGTTATTGACAACAAATAAACTCATCTATAGGATTATCCAATTTCAAATAAGCATATCCACAATCGCTCGATCGAAACAAAATTCATTCAAAACAAATTGATAAAATTTTCAATCCAAATTTTGAATGAGATTCATCCCAAACCGACTCAATCTTCTCCAGCCCCATAAATTTATTCATGCTCCTATAGAAGAAAAGGAAGAAGATTAGAGGGTGGAGGTTAGTGAAATTGAAGAATCAGTTAATCGAAAAGAAATCGAGCTCTTATCTTTTCTTTTTTTTTTATCTGATTTCTTCTTCGTATCTCTATCTTTATTTCAGCGTGAGATCTATTTGTTGTTCGACTACCACCCATGTTCCACCTCTATGGCCCAATCTTTCTATGTTGAACCAATAGAGTCGAGTCGCTCACTTGAACAGCTTGAAGAAGAAGCCAAACCTCTACACTTGTCCCACCTCGCTAGAAGGCCTCCAATGGTCGGCTATCCAGCCGGTGAGTTCCACCATGTGTCCGTTATCGCTCGTGCCATCACCATAGGAAGTAGCCCCATGCCCACACCACTGCGACCTCATTCCCATTGTCACCCGTGCCATTACCACCAAAAGTAGCCTCGTGCCTGCACGATTGTGACCTAGCTCCTGCCACCTTCCTCCTGTGACGAGCTTCATGGCAGGTTGCATTGCTCACTGTCGCTTGTTTGAAGCTCACCATAATTTGGTGCCGATTGGGACCAAATTCGGCCAGATCCGGTTGAATCCGGCCATCAGATGAGGGGTAGATGTACCCCTTTGCCTAACCTTTGGGGGAGAGAGGTCGAATCCAACCAGAAATGATCAACTCTAGCCAAAAAGATGACTAGGCCATTCGGGCCCAATGATGCTTCGCGAACAAAGGGAAGGGGTTAGGAGTGACTAAGGAAGGAGATGAAGGAAGAAAATAAAATACAAAAATAAGTTGTGGCAAAAAAAATAAGAAAATTTGGCAAAAAAGAAAACTTTATTGGTAAAAAAGAAAATTTGGCAAAATTAAAAAGAAAGGTTTTTTCGAAAAAAGAAAAATAACTTTTCTTATTTTGATTTTTGGCACCATCAACACTGCGGCCACCCGCGGCTCCCTCGAAAATGATGAACTCTTAATATTACTGCAGCCACCATGGTCACTCGAAGATGGTGAACTCTTAACATCACTACGGTCACTCGTGGCCCTCTCGAAAATGGCAAATCCTTATTACACCAAGCCAGCTTTTGGGCTCGCATCCAAGCCAGCCTTCGAGCTCACATTAAGCTGGCCTTCAGCTCACACTCAGCTAGCCTTCGAACTCGCAATCAAGTCAGCCTTTGGACTCTCACTCAACTAGCTTTTAAGCTCACATTAAGCCAGCCTTCAGCTCATACTCAGTCAGCTTTTGAGCTCATATTTAGCCAGCCTTCGGGCTCATACTAAGTTAGCCTTTGGGCTCGCACCCACTTAGCCTTCGGGCTTATATCTCAACCAATCTTCGGACTCACATCCTACCTAGCCTTCTAACTCAAATCCAAGTTAGCATTTGAGCTCATACTCAGTTAGCTTTCAGACTTGCACTAACTAGCCTTCTGGCTTGTATCTAAATAATCCTTCGGGCTCGCACCCATTCAGCCATCAGGCTCACACTCTACTAGCTTCGAGCTCATATCCAAACTAGCCTTCAGGCTTACACTCCTCCAGTCCTTAGGCTTGCATTTAAGTAAGCCTTTAGGCTCGCACTCAACCGGCCTTTGAGCTTATATCTAAGCTAGCTTTCAGGCTCGCATTCAGCCAGCCTTCGAGTTTGCACTCAGTTAGCTTTTAGACTTACACCTCTTAGCTAACTTTTGTGCTTGCAAACTAAACCAACCCTTGGGTACACACTTTAAGGTCAGTCCACAAATTCACCCAAAATTATCATAATAGCCAAAGACTCTCAAATCAAATTGATTAATATGGAGCAACTTAATCACACTAGAATTGAACTCAGCTAAAATAAATGGACAAAATTAAATTGACTCAAATGGACCTAAATTTATTAAATAGATATACTAAAACTCAAATTGAGCTGGACTCAAAATCCAAATTAAGTTCATGTAAACCAAATTAATTCAAACCCAATCCTGATCAGCTTTAAATAAGGTTAATTTGAGGTCAAATCAAGTTCAAATCAAATCCTATTTGGGTCAAATTAAGCTTAATTCAAATCCTAATTGGATTAAACCAAGTTTAGACTAAAGGGTCAGACTCAAAGTCAAATTAGAACTAGGTGGAGTTTGAACCAAAACCAAGTTGAACCTAAATCAACTTGAACTTGAACTTCTGTCCGCTAAGGTTCGAACCCAAATCCAATGAGGGTCCAACATGGGTCAAATTTGAACCCATTAATGGGTTGAGCTTGATCTATTAGGAACCTATTAAAGGTCAGATCCAAAATCCTTTAGAGGTCCATTAGAAGCTCATTAAGGGTTAGATTCAAAATCGATTAATAATCCATTAAGAATCTATTATGGGTTGAATCTCAAAATCCATTAAGATCTCATCAAGAGTTGGACCCAAGATCCATTAAGGAACCGATGAAAGCCTATCAAGGTGTGGACCAAATATCCATTAAGGATCTAATAAGGACCTCATAAGGCACAACACAAGGTCGAACCTGATCTAAATTGAATTAAATTAGACTTGAGTTTAGATCAAGTTTTGAATATTGCACTGAATCAAATGAGATTTAAGACCAAATTAAGTCTAGATTTCAGTTCAAATTGAACTAAGATAGGCTTAAACTCGCTTAGTCTATCAGTCACAATGACTTAAACAAAATTATCACGTACGCTTTATTAGCTATGAAAATACTTCAACCCCAAAGTTATTACCTATGCCTTATTGGCTATGAAAATACTTTACAAATCAAATCAAACTAAGATAGCCTTGAACTCACTTAATCAATTGGCCACAATACCTTGTTCAAATGAAGTTAGGGATATTTACTACACCCCCTGAGATTTACCTTACCAAAAACCCCCTCGAGATTTTGATAATTATCTACACCCTCCTTCTTTTGAGATTTATTACTTACAACCCCTAATTGTTATTTAATCTAAATTTTTTTCCAAAAAGTATACTTTTATCCACTGTAATTAAACTAAACCCCTAAAAATTTATTATTTATTTTATATATAACTTTCGGATACCTACAATACCCTGAAATTAGTCATATATACAAAAAACCTCCTGAGATTTTCATAACTACCACTCTCCAATTTTCAACCAAATCCATTTTTACCTTTACCTTCTCTCCTCGCTGTTGCTCTACCTAGCCTCGCGTCGTCACTTTTCCTCTCCCCCGTACCCTCATGCCATTACTCCTCCACTCCCCCGCTCCCTCACGCCCTCGCACTACGGCTCCCTAGTGCCATTGCACCATTGCTCCCCTGCTCTCCCATGCCCTCGTGCCCTCGCACTCGCCCCGTCGCAAGCTGATCTGCATCTGCCTCCCCCTCGGTAAGCAGCTCCCTCCCCCCTCCTACGAGCATGGGTGCGGGCGCCATGTCAGTGAGGGCGCACAAGCTCGCGTGTGAGGATGCCAGAGGTGAGCACGGGCCCCAGGCCGACGAGGGTGTCATCGCTCCCCCACTCCCCCATGCCCTCACACCCTTGTGCCTACCCCGCCGCAAGTAGATCTGCGTCCGCACTCCCCAACAAGCTAATCTACATCCGCCTCTCCCACCACAAGCAAATCGCCCCTCGGCCTCCCCCTAAGTGAGTGCTCCCTACCACCACCCCTCTCCCCCCCCCCCCCCCTCTCTCTCTTCTCTCTCCTGTGAGCGTGAGCATAGGCACCATGTTGGTGAGGGTGTGCCTGTGTACGGGTGAGGATGCCAGAGGTGAGCACAGGCCTTAGGCCAGACCGAGGGAGCACAAGCACGCGGGTGCGGACACCAAAGGCCGGCATGAGCGTGGGCGCCAAGCCAATGAGGGGCTGTCGCTCCCCCGCTCCCCCACTCCCCCACGCTCTCTCCCCTCGAATCTACCCCATAGCAATCAGATCTGCTTTTACACCCTCCATCAAGCTGATCCTCATTTGCCTTTCCCACTGCAAGCAAATCGCACCCCGCCCCTCTTGCGTCTCCTGCGAGCGCGAGCTTGGGCGCCATGGTGGTGAGGGCGCATGAGCGCACGGGTGAGGACACCAAAGGCCGGCGCAAGTGCGGGCCCTAGGCCCATGAGGGCACACGGGTGAGGACTCCAGAGTCCTGGTTTTCTGATTTGCTCTGGTTCTTTCTCTTTTTTATTTCTTTTTCTAAAGTTTCTCTATTTTGATTTTTGTTTTGGATGGTTTGAAGTAAGAAAAAGAAATCATCTTTGTGATTGATATTCATCATAGTAAATGTATTATTTGCTATTTTTTCCCTGATATTTTTCTGGTGATTGATCTAATTGATGAAATGAGGTGCAACTTCTCTTGTATGATCTGCTTCAAGGGAAATAATGCAAGATAGAGCAGAGAACATTTGCCACAGGAAGAATATATAGTCAAATTTGGCAGAGTTTCATCTCCAATATGTTGATTAAATTATATTTCCATATTAACTAGTCATGGTCTACATTTTTCCAATAACAATATACAATCGCTTCAAAGTTTTATTTTGTATGAATCTTTGTTTGTAATGTGTTACCTGTGTTGATAGTTCTTTTCTGAACTTCAAAATTTGAACTTTTCTCCTTTTCTTTTTTGACTCCTCAGATCAATTTTCTGGATTGCAGCAACTCACTAATCATTTTAACTTTGGAGTTTTTTTCAGTTGTAGCAACTCATCAATTATTTTACATACAAAGAAATAAGGACTGTTCTTCATTAGCTCTATGAATTGAACCCACAAAATTATAGATGGTTTTATAAGTAAGTTTATGTTTATGTATAGCAATGCTGAAAAATGTTGATCGTAAATGTGGATGTTGGGTGGCCTTAACTAAATTTACTTACCAGTGTGTAGTTTTGTTGCAACAAACAAGTCAAGTGATGGCAAATGCTTCCTTCGGCTACTCAGGAAGTTAATTATTGTTTGTATAACTCTAAATTCTCTGAATGCAATAGCCAATTTTGTATTTCAGTGGATAACCTAGTTTGTTAACACTAGTAGGAAAAGCAAGATCTTGCAGAAATAGTGATGATAACGCACCTTCATTTATATGGTAAATGGGTCAAGGTAATTCATACAAATGCTTCTTTTTATTCCCATTTTTCAGCATGTATTTTTGGGATTAAGTGTAAATCTAGTCCTTTTTACTTTCAGAAATGTGATCATGTGAAGATGTATCAACAAATCTCGGATGAGAATTTACAGTTGATGCGTGAATGACTAATGGAAACCGTCATATGGCCATCAGATGACACAAACACAGAAAAGATTGGTTGATAGGGAATAGATATGACAATATCAAGCTACTTGTATAGTTCATTTGTAGTATATTTTGAATTTCAATGCAATTTAATTGTAGGGATGATTTTGTACTTTTATTTTATTCAAAGTTTGTAGTGTTGATTATCCGAATAAGTTGTCACATTTTCTTCTCCACATTTTTCTATTCCTGAATAGTAATAGATTCTCATATACTAGTAAAATGGATTTTGTATTGTAGTTGCATCTTCCATATGTTCTATTCTTTTTATGGGTCACGTAATTCACAAGATAAATAGATGCATTGGATTAGGTGGATACAATCAAACAAGAATCATGTCTTGAAATCTCAATGGAATATTTTGGGCCTTGAACTATTACTAGTGTATTCATTTGTCTTTGTTAGATAATTCTATATTGCTAAAATATGTGAAATATAGGAAATTTAAGAAACCCTATATAAGAATTTAAATTACAAATTTAATATTTATATATTTATGAATAAGTTCTTGAATATTATTATTTATAAATAAGGTCCAAAGTGTATAGTATAAAAACAATTTTACAAAAAAGAGGTTGAAGGTATTAAAATTAAAATTTTTTTAAAATACAAGTTTAATATTTGTATATTTACAAATAAGCCCCCTCAATATGTTTATTTATAAATAAGTCCAAACTTTATTATTTTAAAAAAATTTACAAAAAAGAGATTGAAGGTATTAAGAGTTAAAAGTTCACAATTTTTATATATTTATAAATAAATCCTTTGAATATGTTTATTCATAAATAAATCCCAATTTTATTATTTTTGAAATAAAATTTTAGAAAAAGGACACGAAAGGTTTTAAAATATCCTAATTTTAAATTACAAGTTTAATATTTATATATTTACAAATAAACCCGTCAAATATGTTTATTTATCAGCCATGTACTTATGAAATTTTCTTAATGAAAGCTTCTATTCTAAGTACTAGCTTTACAGACTAGTGGGATCCTTCAATTTTTCTTGTGGCAAATTTTACCAGTATCTTCTATCTGATAAATCAAATAGTTCAAGTAAGGAAAGGTCTTTACTATCATGAATGAAATTGTTAAATGACTCAGAAAGATTATTAGTCACATACTGACATTTCACTAAAAGATCAAATTGACTTCTACTCCATACAAAATCATTTATTTCTTTCATGTATTGCCAAGCTGGTATAGATAGCTATTTAATCCTCTCCATGTACTTGATGAATTCAGTAAGCAAAAATATATTTGAAGCATTAAAAACTAAATTTTTTAATTTTTTTCAGGGTAGAATCTCTTGAAATTTGCAATCACATGCCTTATACAAGCTCTATGCTCAACATGTGAAAAGATATTCTTCACAAAATCAAAAAGACCCTTCTGTCTATTTGAAATAATAGCCAAGCTATCCAAATTTTCTAATACCTATTTCAAGTTATACAAAAATCATAACCAAGATTGGTATGTTTTCGCTTCTACAACTGCATATGCAACTGGAACTAGGTTATTTTCTCCATTAATTTCACAAGTTGAAAGCAATGTGACTTTATATTTGCCTTTCAAGAAGAATCCATCAACTCTCCATTTAGGCTTGCATTCAATAAGGAAAGCTCTACTACAAGCATATAGTGATAAAAAATATTTTTGGAAAGACATATATGAACCTTGGGTAAAGTGAACAACATTGACAGTATTCCTCCTCTCCAATTCTATCTTAAGAGAATGAAATAAATTAAAAGAAAATTCTTCATTTTCATAAATAACCCTATAAGCATAGTCTTTCCCCCTCCATGCCTGCATGCAACTCACTAAGACCGTATCTATCATTAATCAAATTTTATATTTGTTTTACTGTGATTTACTTATCTATATTCCTCCAATGCAAAACTTGTTTGCTTACCCATTTAACACTTGCCATTTTATTTCCAGAAGTATTGACAATAATACGTGTATGAACTGGTTTTATTTTCTTCACCTGAAAACCTAAACCACCAGATATCTCCAAAGCATGAAGCCTCCATAGGCAATTCGCAGAAGCACACTTGACTGTTACTCTATTATGTTTATTTTTCACAAACAAATATTGGAACCTATGCATAATACAATACTGTCTAAGAGCCATTCTGAATATATATACATTCTCAAATATGTCTCCTTTTTTTATAACATTATCATTCAAATTATTTTCAAATAAAGGTAGTAGATCATCTTCTGTTTTGTCTTCTACTCTTTCTTCTTCACCTTGTCTCATCTCCTCTTCCTCTTGCTCTGCTTGTAACCCATCATCATCATCCTTCTACTCCTCATCTTCATCATCACCAGAAGAAAAATTTAGACGGTGAAAATTAGAATCAGAAGGACAAGAATCTAAATCTGAGTTAATCTACTCATCTCTTTGCACAATACTATGCTCAGAAGATTCTCCTGACGTAAATTATTTTGACCATACTTTGATGTACCAAATGTAGGAGTCAGAGGAGTCAGCCTTGCTGCAGGCACCACTGATAAGGGATTCCCTATGTCCTCGATTGATATGTAGATATTGTTATACTTCAAGTCATTTATTACTGTCCACATTGCTATGAGCTAAATTTTACTATTGATTGATATATAAGTTGAAGGAGTGCTATTTGGAAGTAAGTACTTGATCACAAGTAACTCATTTGTTCTTATTTTGACTAGTTTATAGACTTTAATCCATAACTGCAAAAATGAGTATTTATTTGTATCAATCAACAAAGACTTTTGTCTACCAAATACATATTTTGTCTTTTGAGTATGTCCAACTTTGTTTTAATATCCTCTATAATAAAATACTAACTTATGAGATTCTCTGAATCAGACATCTATAAAATATATAACAACATGAGTAAAACATAAGTAAATAAATAACATCAAAAACTAGTTCAAATTTAATCCAAAATCAATAAAAATTGAGAAATCACATTAATTAATAATTCTTAAAAAATTCCTCTTTGAAAAGATCAGCTTTGTGGTGGAGGCACTGGAAATCGAATCAACTTTGTGGTGGAGGGGGGTTGGGGGTGGGGGGTTGGGGTGTTTTGGAGGTGCTTCACTGCCCCTCCAACAAAAAGATTGGATTAGGAGAGGTATTCACTTGGTTAGAGATTTGTAAGGTTACTAGCTCTTATTTAAGGCTTGTATAGCAGAATGAGAATCAATGCACTCAAGCAACTCAATTTGCTGATCGATGTTGGAGGGGGGGGTGGCGGTTGTGGGGAGAGAATTGGATCAGCGGGTGAGGGCACGCGAGCGCAAGGGTGAGGATGCTAGAGGCTGGCCTGAGTGAGGGCCCTAGGCCAAAGAGGTGTGCGAGCTCTCGGGTGCGGATGCCAGAGGCTAGTGTGAGAGTAGGAGCCAGGTCAGCGGGGTGCTCACACTAGCGCCTGCACCCACACCCTCATCGACTTGGGGCTTGCACTCACGCTGGCCTCTAGCGTCCACACCCACGCACTCCCACACCCTCACCGACCTAGGGCCCACGATTGTGTCAGCCTCTCGTATCCGCATCCACGCACTCGCTCTCCCTCACCGGCCTAGGGCCTATGCTTGTGCCGGCCTCTCGTATCTGCATCCGCACACTCACTCACCCTCATCGGCTTGGGGCCTGTGCTCATGCCAGTCTCTGGCATTCGTACCCATGTGTTGTTGCACCCTCACCAGGCCAGCACCTGCGCTCACGCTCATAAGAAGGAGTTGGAGGGGTTTGGGGGTTTTGGGGGGGGTGTGTGTTGCTGGGCGGAGGGGGGACATAGATTTGCTTGCATCGGGGCAGGCGGAGGTGGATTTTCTCATGGGGTGGGGGGGTGCAGATCTGCTTGTGGTAGGAGAGGGGGTGGCAGATTTGCTCACAGCTAGCTGGTCGGAGTGGATGCGGGTGTCAACCGAAGGCACGATGGTGATGGGGAGTGGTGATGCAGGGTTGGGTAGCGGCAACGCAAGGGCCCTTATGGGGGAGCAGTAGAGTGACAATGCGATGGCACGGGAAAGCAGGGGAGCGATAGCGCGAGGACATGGGGGAGTGGGGGAGCGACAGAGGAATGGAACGGGGTTAGGTGGAGCAACATCGAGGAGAGAAGGTAAAGGTCAAAATGGATTTGGTTGAAAGTTGGAGAGTAGTAGTTATTAAAATCTCGAGGGAGTTTTCGTAAATACGACAAATCTCAGGGTGTTATAAGTAAATATTCAAAAATTATATACAAAATAAATGATTTTTTTTTTAGGAATTTGGTTGTAAAATTATGGAGGGTAAAAGTAGAATTTTTGGAAAAACATTTGAATAAATAACAATCAGGGGGTTGTAGGTAATACATTTCAAAAGGAGGGTAAATAAGGCAAATCTTAGGGGGGGTGTAAGTAAATATCCCATTAAGTTATCACATACGCCTTATCGGCTATTGAAATACTTCACCTATGAAGTTATCGCCTATGCCTTATTGGCTATGAAGACACTTTTCAGATCTAATCGAACTAAGATAGGCTTGAACTCGTTTAGTTAGTCAGTTACAACATCTTATTCAAAAGAAATTATCACCTATGCCTTATCGACTATGAAAATACTTCAAACCTTGAAGTAATCACCTACACTTTATCAGTAATGGAAGCACTTCAAACCCTGAAGTTATTGCCTATGCCTTATTGGCTATAAAAACACTTCAAACCCTAAAGCTATTGTCTATACCTTATTGACTATGAAAACACTTCAAATTATAAAGTTATCGTCTATACCTTGTTGACTATGCAAATACTTCAAACAATGAAGTTATCACCTATGCTTTGTTGGCTATGAAAATATTTCAAATGAAGTTATTGCCTACACCTTATCGGCCATGAAAATACTTCAAAAATCAAAGAATTTATCACCTATGTCTTATTGGCTATGGAAATACTTTTAGATCAATGGAGTTATCACCAATATATTATTGGCTAATAAAAATACTTCAACCGAAATAAATTTATTGCTGATACTTTATTAGCTAATGAAAATACTTCAAATCACAAAGTTATCGTCAAAGTTTAAAGCTATTGATAACACTTCAGGCCAATCCCAACAAGCTATCGGTAACACCGTCCAATGAAGTTATCACCAAAACTTAAAGTTATTAGAAATATTTTAAACTCCTCTTATCACCTCCTATGTCCTATTGCATGACCCTACCAAATCAAACTATCAACATTTGCCAAGAATCAAATCAAGACTCCTCCAAGTCAAACTCCACACAGCCCAACACATGGGAGTAGGGTAGCAACAGACATCGAGCTTCCCATTCTCTTCCTTATTTTGTGTTATTCATACATTCAAATTCATTAAAATGTAAAGTGAGAGTATGCTCTTACGTAAGCTATGTATCCTTTTTCTTTAAAATAAATCCAATGATGCTTTCTTCTTTTCTTCTGCATCTCTATTTTATTAGCTAATTTTCTCAATTTAGGAGATTTTTTATAATTGTCGGGATAATTAACAACAGGGTTTGTGCCTATTGAAAATCATATTCCCACAACACCTAATTGTGTACTTAAACAACCATAATTTTAATTTATTATTTTGAGGTTATTCCTTGGGGTCTTTACTATCTTAGGCTATTAAAATCAATCTCACAAATTCTAGCACATTTGGTAGGATATGACTTCTCCTCCAAGTAGAGGAACCTAATTAATATCAGCACACATAGAGAAAACGTGAAGTGGAAAGTTGATGATTGATTTTTCACTAAGAGAAAGGAAAAAGAGCATCATTAAATATTATTTGTTCATGATCAAAACTAGAAGGGACAATAGGCCACCCTCCTATTAATCTGTGAGAGGAAGGTAAACTGTGAAAGGGACAATTGGAAGCTCTTTGATGATGGTCATTTTGACATTTAAGTTAGAAAGATTCTCACTAGTATAATGAAGTAAATAATCAGGCATTAGTCCCCTTATCTCTATGAGTGATCTATGATTTATAGTTCAAAAAGATCTTTAAGTAGATTTGGGACTCCATGACTTTAGTCTTGATTGTGCCAAACTCCCATTAATTGATTACCTCCATTCTTGGATTCATAGTGAACAATCTTCCTGAAATCCTTATCCATCAGTTTTTATAAATGCCTAGTCATCTGCATACATGGGTCGAGCCCATCATATATGCCTATATGTCTTAGGAAGTGTATTTGTTGAATGAGCATTGCCTATGCTACTGAGCCAACTTGACTTTGGTGACATTACCTCAGATGATGGCCTCAAGGCCCATATCTCAGTTACCTTGGTTAATGATTTAGCCCACAAGTTGTGTCCCAATTCACTTTTGGGTTCAACTATTTTCTGCTCGATGTATCATTAACCACCATCTTCTCTAACCAGCATCATTTTTTTATCTAATCTCTACTACTTTGACTGCCATCACATCCTTCAATTTCTATCATTATTTTTTTTTGACCTCCACCAATTTTTTCCACCAATGCTACCTCAATTGCCATTTCTCTAGTTTTTGCCGCTTTTCTAACCGGTATATTTTCTTTGTCTTCAAATAGGGTACTCAACTTGTACATCCTATATGTAATTTATTCAAATGGCATATTTGATAGGCTACTAGTACTAAGATAAAATGAAATAATTATTGTCCAATAATCCAACACTTTTGATGTATTTAGAATGCTAGATGCTAGATGTTATTTTCTATTTTCTTTCTATATGAGATATGGATTTATTCATACAAGATTAAAACTTGATTATTGTTATTGGTGGCTGAAGAAAATACATATATAAAATTTTTCAAACAAAGAGAGTATGCACATGTAATTATCTTGATTTCAGGTAGCATTTTATGGTGTGCTTTTAGTAGGCAATAAAAGAGGCAATGGCTTGTGTAGTATCAAATGGAGGGGTTAAGATGAACTAAAAAAATATTGGTTCTAGTAAATATAACATTAAGGAATTGAGAAATGAGTTGTGATTCCTCAAGAAATGGTTCCACTATGGTTCCTTGAGAAATGAGCTACCAACTTGTGGCATCGTGCTAGGCACAAATTGCCAATGAACATGAGCCACCATCTTGTCAAATTAAGCAAAATTATTAGGATTTGCTTTCTTTTGAGGTGATGGTCCTGAGCCATCCCTACAAATACCAAGGTTATCCTTGATATGGACAAGTATTCCTTATGATTGGTGTGGTGATCTCAGGCTCCTACCTTTTGGACTTTCTTATTTCTAATCATGCCATGTGGTGATGATTTGATGGTTTGGAAAAGGCTGTTTAAGGGACTCTTCATCTTTTTTCTTCCATTTTTGGCAACCTTTATGTCCTGTATCTTCTTTGACTCTAGCCTATTTTCCTTCTTCACTTGTTAAGTTCTTTCAAAATGGAATCCTCATCTGCTTCTTCTTCCTCAAAAATGGGTCATCCTCAAGCAAGGGATCTACTATTCTGATGGTCCTAGTGGCTATAGCTCCATCCACTAGAGCCGTCGTGATCTTAACTGCAACCCCGATGCCAGTGGTGACCTCTAGCAAGGTCCCTGGTGCTGGTGGATCAAGCTCTACACCCCTCGCTGCCGCTGTAACCTCCAAGGAACCTACTCCTCCCAAGTCTATGGTCCCATCCTCCTCTATGTGAGTCAGCCCCAAGCCACCCGCCATTCCTATTCTAGCGGCTTCAAGTCCTACTGTGGGCTCATCCCTATGATCAAATGCTGAAGATTTAGAAGTTGTAACTTTTGGATTTTTCATATTTAGAGTTTGGATGCCCGGTGTCTTAGTCAAGTGCCCGACCTTGTGCTATTTGGATGCCCAAACCTGATTAGCTAACATTTGAACCTATGATATTTGCTCAATGACTAGTTATATTTTGACTGTTCGAGCAAAGCTAGTCATGAGATTTCACTCCCAATAACTAGTCTCAAGCCATAGGGTATAAATAGGCATGGTTGGACTTTCCTAAATAAGTTTTAACAACTTTATAATCATTAGAGAGAAGAGATCAAAGACCCCCTAAGCCTAGTAGTACAAGAATACTCTAAACCTTCAAATCTCAAGTCAAATAAATAATGCCCTTGATCTTATCTTGAGAGAACTTGTAATGAGCTTCAATTGTATCATCTTTTTTTTTTGTTTTTTCATTTGTAAATACTCCTAGATTTTTAGGAGTATGAGTACACAAAATCTTTGGTGTGAGTAAATCTTCTTAGTGAGAGCAAGATTATTTGTACGGGCATGACTTCTCCCAAAGGAAGTGACGGACTTAGCTTCACTCGATCAAAGCGACACTCCAGTTTGGAGTTTGATGTAAAGACTTGGCTTCATCTCAAGAAGCGATATCACTAATAAAGTGATTGAGGTCCTCAAGAGTGAGACAAGGGTCATGGAATAGAAGCGGTTGGTCTTTGAACCACATAAATTATGGTGTATTCATTCCTTATCTTGCTTTACATTATTGAAGTTATGATTGATTGAAATTTGTATGATTTGCTTGAGCTCCGTGAGTAATTATCTTGGTGTATTCTATTGGGGATTTGATCTTTTTCTAAATCATATTTTATATTTGGTGTGGGATTAAAATTGACCACCGAGATAGCAAAGACCCTGAGGAGTGATCTCTAATCACAAATCAAAATTTATTTTAATTTAAAGTACACTATTAGGTATTATGGGAACATGACTTCCAATAAGCATGTGCCCTTATTGTTAATTCCTGATAATTGTCAGAAATCTCCTAAAATGAGAAACCTAGCTAATAAAATAGAGACACAAAAAGAAAAAAAAGAAGAGAGCATTATTTGATTGATTTGAGAAAGATAGTGCATAGCTTAAGTAAGGGTATGCCCTCAGTTTATAATGAATTTAGAAAATATGAAATAAAAAAAAGAGTAAAAAAGAAGCTTTGATATGTATTGCTATTCTGCTCACCCTATGCTAGACCACGTGGTGTCTGATTTAGATTAACTTGGTCTTCAGTAGGTGTTGATGGTATCATCCAATGGGACATAAAAGAGAATGAGAAAAGTTTGAAGTGTTTTCAATAGCTTTGTGCATCAGTGATAACTTCATTATTTGAAGTATTTTTGTCAATCAATAAGACATTGGTGATAACTTCATTCAAGTTGGAGTGTTTTCATTAGCCAGTAAGGCATTGGTAATAACTCCATTGACCTTTAAGTATTTTCATAGCCAATAAGGTGTAGGCGATAACTTCATTGGTTTTAAAGTATTTTTATAGTCAATAAGATGTAAGCAATAACTTCTTTAGTTTTGAAGTGTTTCTTTGGTTTTAAAATATTTTCATAGTCGATAAAGCATAGGTGATAACTTCTTTTGTTTTGGTAGCATACCTAGTAGGGCTCCATTTGACCTGATTTAGTTTCATCAAGACTAATATGGTTTGGGTATGTTGTGTCATCTAACTTGAGTCAAATTTGATCTTGTGTTAAAACTTTATCGAGTATGGGTATGTTGGACTTTGGATCAAGTTCAAGTCAACTTAGTTTAACTTGGTTTTGGTTTAGACTTAGCTTGACTTAGTTCTGGTTTAACTTTGAGTTTACCCTTTTAGTTTGTACTTAATTTAACCCAATTAGGATTTGATTTGAGCATAGTTCAATTCATATTGGATTTGATTTGAACTCAACTTAATTTTAAATCAACTTATCTCGAGTCTAATTAGGGTTGAGTCTAAGTTTATTTGGTTTATGTTAACTTAATTTGGATTATTTTGGAGTCTAGGTTGATTTGGATTTTAGTCTATTTGTTTGATCCATTTAAGTCCATTTGATTCAACTGGCTTTTGTCCATTTATTGTGACCGAGTTACTTCACATTAATCAATTTGATTTGAAGGTCCTTGTCTATTTATAATGATTTTAGATGAACTTGTAGCCTGATTTTAAATGTGCAAACTTGAAGGTTGGCTTAGTTCATGAGCTCAAAAGCTAGCTTAGAGCGAGCCCAAGGGTTGATTGGGTGCAAGTCCAAAGATTAACTTAGATGTGAGCCCGAAGACTAGCTGATTGCAAGCCTAAAGGCTAGTTGAGTATGAGCCAAAAGGCTAGTTGAGTGCGAGCCCAAAGACTGACTTGGATGCCAGCCCAAAGGATAGCTTGGATGCTACTTGAAGGTTAGCTAAGTGCTAGCCCAAAGTTGGCTGAATGTGAGCTCAAAGGTTGGCTAAGGTGTAAGCCCAAAAGTTGGTTGAGTGTGAGCCCCAAGACTATCTAAATGTGACCTCGAAGGTTGACTGAGGTGTAAGCTCGAAGGCTGGCTGAGTGTGAACCAAAAGGTGAGCCTGAAGACTAGCTAAGTGCAAGTCTGAAGGTTAGTTGAGTGTGAGTCTGAAGGCTAGTTGAATCCAAAGCCGAAGGCTAGCTAAGATGCAAGTCCAAAGACTGGCTCAGTACAAGCTTGAAGGCTAGTTAGGATGCATGCTTGAAGGCTAGCTAGGTGTTAGCTTGAAGGTTGGTTAGCTGAGTATGAGCCTAAAGGCTGGCTAAATGCAAAACTAAAGGCTAGCTTGGATGTGAGCTTGAAGGCTAACTTGGATGCGAACCTGAAGGCTAGTTGAGTATGAACCCAAAGGCTGTCTTGGATGTGAGTCCGAAGGCTAGCTGGAGTGACGGGGATTCACCATCTTCGAGAAGCCATGGGTGGTCATGAGCAGTATCGAGGGTTCACCATCTTAGAGGGTCGTGGGTAGCCACAAGTAATACCAAGAGTCTGCCATCTTTGATGGGCCATGTGTGGCCACAACAGTGTCAAGAATCTGCATCTTAGAGGGGCCGTGGGTAGCCATAATGTTGGTGGAGTTCTGTCATTATGCCAACGACTGCGAGTGGCCACGATGTTGATGAAGTTCTGCAGAAAATCAAGATGAAAAAAGTCTTTTCTCCTTCTTATTTTCTTATTTTTTATTTTTTGATAGAAATTTTCTGTTTTTTACACAACAACTTTTTTATTTTTTATTTTTTTTCTATTTCTTCTTCTTCCTCATGCTTGAAACCCTTCTCCCCTATTTTTGAGCTTGATTTTTCTTTTTTTACACAATACTTTTTTATTCTTTTATTTTTTCTCTCTATTTTTTCTTTTTTCTCACATAAACTAAACTAAACCCTTTCTTTCTTCTTTACGATTGGGCCATGGTGGCTAGTCTACTTCCCAATGAATCCAACCATCTCTTAGTTGTATTTGATCATTCCTCCTAGTGGCAAGGCAGAGTGACGTCCGAGGAGGCCATGGCAAAGCTCAAGCAGGTTGGAGTTGGAGGCTCAACTCGACGGGCTAGAGGTGGAGGTAGCTCAGTGGGCTAGAGATAGAGGCAGCGATGGCCGACACAGGAAGAGGATGTGTAGTGGGCTGTCAAGGTTTATCTAGTGAAAAGAAGCCATGAGACAGGTCTAACAAGGGCAACAATTGTAGCACAAAGTGGGATCATGATGGGTTTGGCTGTGGCTTGTGGTGAGGTAAGGGCCGAAAGTTCTACCAGTGCAGCTCAGTGTAGCCTAAACTATAGGCCAACATCGTTCAACAAGATAACTAAAGAAGACTAGAATTATGATGATGAAGAAGAACTTGCATGAACAAAGACAAGAACAAAGTAGGGAGGAAGAAGAGAAAAAAAAAAGAGAAAATAAGGTAAGAGATCACCTTCTTTTACTTCTCATTCCTTGGCTTTCTCATCTTTAGATTATTATGTTACTCATTTTTTTCTTTCAATTCGTGGAACTCTACTCCTCGATCTCCACTCTAGGATCTAATCTTTTCTCTCTTTTTTTTGTAGGACTTTTAGGTTTTTATAGCCCACAAGAGGATTAGATTATCTCTATTTAAAATTTTTAAGTATGGACATGGACAATAATCTTTTGTTCAAATTTTGAATATACATAAATAGATGTGACTGGGATTTGTTTCTATTTTACTTTAGATGAGGATTTATTTGGATAAAAAAGTATTTAAATAAAGATTTATTTAGATGAGAATTTGTTTAGATGAGGATTTGTTTGGATAAGAATTTATTTAGTTAAGAATTTATTTGAATGAGAATTTGTTTAGATGAGAATTTATTTGGATAAAAACTTCTTTGGATAAGGATTTATTTGGATGATAAGGATTTATTTAGATGAGAATTTATATAGATGAAAATTTATTTTGATAAAAATTTATTTGAATAAGGATTTATTTGGATAAGAATTTATTTGGATAAGGATTTATTTAGACCAGAATTTATTTAAAAGTGGATTTATTTGGATAAGAATTTATTTGGATAAGAATTTATTTAGATGAGAATTTTATTTAAATGAGAATTAGTTATGGATAATAATTTATTGTTTGAATTAGTTGTGGATGGATATGGATGTGACTAGATGACTATTTATTTGTTACAAATAGAAATGATTTTAAAATTATACTTATCTTAGATATTGAATTTATAAGGGGACTATTTTTAATTTTTTTCGAAAAGTTTAGACCAAATTATAATTTTATAAATTTCAAGGACTATTTACAAAAAGGACTTATTTATAAAATTTTGAAACTTTCAAGGTCCTTTTTGAATAAGACTTAAACTTTTTTGTAGATAAAAAGTTTTGAGGAACTTGTTTGCGAAAATATAAAATTCTAGGAATTTATTTGTGAATATAAAATTTTGAGGTTTTATTACATTTTTTTACAAAAGTTTTATTTGAAGGACCTATTTGTAAGAAAAATCTAGCCAAAGACTCATTTATGTAGATTTATTTAGTCTTAGGATTTATTTATAAAATTCTTATATTTTATTATTTGGTTTAGATTTTAGATGGATTTTTAATTTAATTTTGGTCCAAATATCTAACTCACTTAACCTATGTGGATTAGGCCTAGCTTCAACCCGAACTTCCTAATGATTCGGGTTCAAATTGAGCTCAATTTTTGGTCAAACTCAGACGCAATTTATGTTTGTCTAGACTCCCATTTGAGATATAATTTAGTGACATATAAGTCTTAATTATAATCATATTTTAATTAAATTTAATTATGATGAAAAACACCTCAAACATTTGAAAATCTATTTTCCTTCACCTATCAAAGGTTACTATTTCGGGTCAACAATTCGCATAAGATTCTCGTGCTCATTCTTTTGGGTTAACATCTTTGACTATCGATCCTTTTGGCAACTTTTAATAATATAGTGAAATTATTTATAAAGAGAGAGCATGTTTGTAATCTTTAAATTTTCTTTAAAAAGTCCATCTATGCATATTTAAAGGGAGAGCTTTTATTGCCTTGAATATATTTTGATAAACTATTATTTTGAGCCTAGTTAATAGAAAATATCTTGCTGATTTTGTACTTTTTTATTTCTCTTGATGCATGATGTTAGTAGAAATATTTTTAAGTCTTTTCTGTTGTTTCTCTATACTCAATGTCTTTGTATTTGCTTGTATCCTTTTTGTTTATGAAAAAAATAGGAAAAAAATATGACATTGTTAGAATTACTCAAAATAGGGAGAGAAGTGTTAGAATAGGGGGAGCATATTATCTTTTACTAAAGTGATATTTTCATGGTATATGCTCTATATTTCAATGTATATTTCTCTAATTGATACATATGTTAATTTGCTAATTCTCTTTTATCAACTAGTCTTTTTTTTTAATTTTTGTGAGAGTTTATCTTTATCAAAAGGGGAGATTGTTATTTTTTGTAGTTTTGATGATAAACAAACTTTGTATTTGATGTTTATTTGAGTTGTGTTTTAGCCAAAGTAAATTAAAGCTCTCAAGAGAGTATTCAAAAGCTTCAAAGAAAATGAAGTGTGGTAGTGGAATGGAAACCATAATTTAAAGAGATCGAAGGATGGCTTGGAAGTGGTATGAAGGTATCTTCAACAACTTAAAGATTTAAGAATAACACAAGCATAGTCAAAGCAACTCAAGAATCCAATATCAACTAGGTTTAGATTTTCATTTATTTTAGTCAAGGATTTATTTTGAGATTAATAGTTTAAAGCTTTTTGATTAGCAGTTAAACTCATCTTAGAATGCCTTCATTAGCCTACTATTTTATCCAAGCAAATGGGAACTAAAATTGTAGCGAAGTAGTAGATTTTTCCATTAACTTTGGATGGCTAATATTCAGAGCTTGGATGCCCAACTCTAGCAAAAATAACTATGGAATTAGTGAAAGCTTTGGACCCCTGAACTTCAGAATCGGACACTCGAAGATTTAGAAGCTAAAACTTTTGGATTTTCTATGTTTAGAGTTAAAATGCTGATGGCTTAGTTGGACACTAAACTTGTGCTATTTAGGCACCCCAACCTGATTAGCGAACGTCCAAACTCATGATATCTGCTCAACAGCTAGTGATATTTTAACTGTTGGAGTGAGACTAGTTATGAGATTTCACCCATAATGGTTAGTCTCAAGCTATACGATATAAATAGGCATGGCTGTACTTCTCTAAATAAGTTTTAACAACTTCGTGATCATTAGAGAGAAGTTTTCCAAGCTTACTAGCCCAAAAATAGTCTAAACCTTTAAATCCCAAGTCAAATCTTCAATGCCTTTGTTCTTATCTTGAGAGAACTTATAGTGAGTATCAATTATATCATATTTTATCTTTTTTTACTTGTAAACACTCCTAGCTATTAGGAGTGTGAGTGTGTAAAATCTCCAGTGTGTAGTAGATCTTCTTAGTGGGAGCAAGATCATTTGTAGGGTGCAGTTTCACCCAAGAAAGAGACCAGCTTGGTTTCACCTAAAGGAAGTGACACTCTAGTTTGGAGTTTGATGTAAAATTTGACTTTGGCTCAAAAAGTGACATTACTAATGGAGTGATTGAAGTTCTCAAGAATAAGACAAAGACCATTGAGTTGTAGTGGTTAGTCTCCGAACTACATAAAGCATGGTGCATTTGTTCCTTATTTGCTTTATAGTGTTTCACTTGTAGTTGATTGAAATTTGTGCAATTTACTTGAGTTTAATAAGTAATAATATTGGTGTATTCTACTAGGAATTTGATCTTCTTCTAAATTGTATTTTATATTTGGAAACCTATTCCTTCCCCTCTCAAAGGTTGCTAATTCGGACTAATATACAAAAATAAATCGAGAAGGACAAAGGGCCAATAAGAACTGAACCCTAGACCACCAATAAATCGACACATCCAAGGTGAAAGATCAACTCGGACTGAGCTAAGAGAAGCTCTTGACATATGGGTTGTGAATAGCCTAACCCATCTTAACACTGAGGTCTAAGAATTACAGTATCTTCAATCAAGGATGTAAAAAGATTAAGCCGAGTTATCCTTAAGCTTGGATACCTTGGTGTAAGTAACGTAGAGTTTGGATCATTATGGACTCTTATCCAAGAGAAGATTTCTAGAGATCTGGGACCAATAGTTGTCTATTATGAGTAATTTAACGAGATTACAACCCCCAAATCAAAGGGATCCGTATATGCTATGCGCCCTATAAGTACCATCATCTCTAAAAAGGTAAGGATAAATATCTTTCTCTTTTCTCCACTATACTTTGTGGGCATGCCACTAACTTGAGTGTCAGAGCCACCACTGTCAGAGAGTTTCCAACAATTCTCTTCACTTTCTCTGTTGTTCCAAATTAGTAGGAGATTGACCCATAAGATCGGTCACAAGGAGCTTTTTGGACCAAAATTGGTAGACGAATCGCATGCCATCAATAAATTGGTGCTTTTATTGAGAGCATCTACACTTCTCTTTTTCATTAATCTAAGAAATCTCTAAAAAAAAACCCCACTATACCCTCTAGAGCAGCACAACCATTATCTTCAAAAATTTCACCCAAGGAGCAGAGGCTCTAGTGCTGGCAAAATTCACCCAAGCCACCTTAACAAACCAATTCGGTGATGCAACTGTAGGAACAACCAAGGGGAGCTCCCCTCCATGCAATCTATAAGGTCCCTTTGGGGACCACCAACTTAGTGAGTTGGCATGTATTTTAGGCCTTGGTCACCACCATATAATAGATAATACCCCTCCTAGATGTTCAAGCATAGGCTATGCACATTCTGCAAGTTTAGCAGTAGCATAATCCAACTCAAGTGGTGCAAAATTTCCAAATTGATTATGTTCAATGGCCAACCCAACCATAGGATCAAGATCTAATCTAAGGTGTTGTGCCAAACCAAGCACACAAGCTGCAACATCACACCTAGAGCCAGCTACACTTTAGTGCACCCCAACATCTAGGACACCATGAACCATCAGTAGCATTTTTCCTTTGGTATCAAGCTTCAAGAGATTATGATGGGTACAACTTCACCTATAATCTGGCTGATGAAGTCACATATTACCTGTATGCCATTCCATCTTCAGCTAAGGATGCATAAGATACCTAGAGAGAAGAAATGTCATACACAACTCGAGAAAGATCTAGAGTGCTAGGCTACCTAAACCACATAAGGTATAAAACTCCATTGATCCCTAAGATTGCATATTCTCCTATTCAATCAAAGTTTCAATTGCCTCCCTATGAGGTATAGGATAGCTCAAATTACTTGGTGGACCATATCAGTACATTCAGAAATACCATGATTTTACAAGGCGCATAGAACTCCACCATGTATAAGGTATTTTCTATGATACTGCAAGTCCTGATTAGAGCTTGGTATACCGGGCTACCGAGGCACTCAATTACCTACTTCAACAACTTAGTGAATAGATTCGTAGAGTAGTTTGTTTCACTAGTACATCAGCAAAAAGACCTCTCAGTACTACTAACACTAAAGAAGAAGGAAGGGGAAATTCTAAGAGACTATTTAGCTTGGTGTAATAAAGCGTGGCTAGAAGTTACCAAACTAGATAACTCCATCATCCTTGATGCTACAATTAATGGAATTTGACAATCTCAGGCTGCTTATGAGATGGCTCACCGATATTCTAAAAGTTTGGCATAATTCATTTAACAAGTCAGAGAGCACATCAATACTGGAAAGTCATTTTGGTTGAAAAGAAATCCAAGGGCACTAGCAGACCAAAGAAAGAGCCTTTGTAAGCTAAATTTCCTAAGTCAAAAGATAAAATGACTAGAAGAAAGGAGTGTCAAATTGACTTTCAAGCTTATGCACTATTGAACAACTCAAAGACTAAGGTCCTTGCATAAATTGAATACCGAGGCTTTCTATGAAGGCCTTACTCAATTTGCACCACTCAGCAATATCTCAACAAGACAAGATATTGTCATTTCCACCAAAAGCATAGTCACAACACTAAAGAGTATTGATACCTCAAACATGAGATAGAAAGACTCATTAAGAAGGGATACCTTAAGCAATTTTGTACGCTTAGGTGAATGAGCCAGAAAAGCTCACCCATATGAACATAATTTATAAATTTCTTCCCAGAGGAACCCTATCCCAAAGTTGCATAATCTACCTCTGAGAGACAACCTCAACATGATCTTAATAAACTTGGCAACTCAGAGTGAAACCTCAGTATTAGCCTCCAAACTTTGAACCATCCTTGGGGGGCATGAGGAAGTGAAGATAGAAATGAAGAGATAGCATCATGAGACTAAACATTAGGATATTATATTTCAGCAAAGGATTTAGAGGAAATTTTAACATTGCACAATAATACATTGATCATCTTGGCAATCTTGGATGACTATATTACATAACATATCATAATAGATACTAAAAGCTCGATGAATGTTTTATTTGCCTGAGCATATGATCAAATGAAAACTAAGAAAAAGTTGAAACCATATGTTGGGATCCTTACTGGATTCACGAGAAATTTGGTAACTTCAATTAGCATGATCGATCTACTCCTCACGCTCAGAAAGAATCCCATGAACACCACAATAAAGTCAAAGTTTATGGTGGTTTGGACACAATCCACCTAAAATTTAATATTAGGCTTGATTAGTGCTCAATCGACTTCAAGTGATAATCTCTACTTTTTATTTAGTTATGAGATTTCCAGCTAAACTTGGTACAAGAAAGGCATGGGATGACCAAAGCCTACCTAAAAAGTGCTAGGCAACTTATTAGCATAATAACTCCAATCAAAAGGGCAAAGCCCTAGCAATAGCAAAACTTGATGAGCCACCCACTATGGGCTAAAAGTTGCTAACACTAAACATAAGGAGCGGCTTTTTGAAATCAAAGAGTTTGCCATTGAACCAAAGAGGGGTTTGTGTTGAATCTATGGAACAGCTTGTCAACCTCATCATCAACAAAGGCTCAGAAAGAAATTTAAAGCTAGGGGTGAACCACATGGAGCTGTTACACACCAAACTAGGTGAATTGTTGTTAAAAAATCAAGATGTTTTTGCTCAGTCCTCCAAGGACCTACCTGACATTGATCCCTCTATAGTACAACATGAGCTTGTTGTGCCTGAAAATCACAAGTCGATCAAGTAGAAAGAGAGGCATTTCACCCTTGAGAAACAAAAAGCCATTGTGGAGGAGGTTTATTTCCCCTAATGGCTAGCCACTATGGTGATGGTGAAGAAGTCCAATAGCAAATAGAGGATGCGCATTAACTTCACTAACTTGAATAAAGCTTATTCGAAGGATAGCTATCTTTTACTGAAGATAGACCAACTCACGAACTCTACTACGGATTACCAACTCTTGAGCTTCCTAGATGCCTTCTCAGGTTACCACCATATTTGAATGTACCCCAAGGATGAGGAGAAAGCTATCTTCATTATTGATCAAGGCATTTTTGCTATGTCGCCATGCCTTTTGGGCTGAAGAATGTGGAAATGATGTACCAAAGAATGATGAATAAAATTTTTGAGCCATAGCCAGGAAGGAATATAGAGGCATATATTGATGACATGCTAGTAAAGTGTCGTCACACTGAAGGACACTTGAAAGATCCAAAATAAACTTTCAACACACTTGGAAAGTTCAAGATAATGTTGAATCAATAAAAGTGTGCTTTTAGAATAAGCTTAGAAAAATTTCTTAGCTACCTCATCTCAGAGTAAGGGATAGAGGCTAACCCTAAAAAAATAGAGACTATCAAAAAAATGATGCCCTTGAGCTCTATCAAAGAAATACAGACACTCACAGGATGGTTGGTAGTACTCAATTGCTACTTGTCAAGGTTGGGCAAGAAATGATTGCCTTTCTTTAAGGTACTTAAGTAGAATCTAGGATTTGAATGGACAAAGAAGTGCAATAGAGCCTTTAAGAATCTTAAGAAATACCTAACCAAGCCTCCTCTGTTGGTAAGACCTAAATCAAATGAGATACTCTTTGTCTATATAGTAGTTTTGGATCAGGTTTGTGAGCTAAGTGTTAATAAGTGATCGGGACAAAAAATGATACCTTGTATACTACATGAGTCATGTACTCACTAGGGCAAAGACTAGATATTGTTTGTTGGAGAAACTGGCTTATGTCATAGTTCTTGCAGCTTAGAAGCTCCGCCCATGCTTTTAAGCACATCTAATTACTCCTTTCACCAATCTCCCACTTCAATAGCCAAGCTACTTTAAGGCTGCCAAATTGAATGCCATAGACACAAAACCTAGTTGGATGGATCCTATAATCTCATATCTTAGAGAAGGATGACTCCCTAAGGATCTAAGAGGAACTGGAAAGATTAAGAGGTTAGCACCAAATTTTATCTTAATAGATGTAGTCTTGCATAAAAGGTCGCTGACACAATCACTCCTTCATTACTTAAGGCTCGAAGAAGCTGATTATTCCCTTCACGATGTTCATGGAGGGGGATGAGCCCTCTACAAGCTCCTCTGATAAAGGCATTGTTGGCTTAACATGGATAACAAAAGACATCTGAGTTTATTTGCAAATGAAAACAATGCTAGAGATATGCCTTGGTGTACCATAGCACTGCCATCCAACTCTAACAAACTCAAACTATTTGCCCCTTCGACCAATGGGAAATGTACATCCTAAGTCTTTTCTAATGGCCTCACGATAAAGGAAATTTTTAATAGTCACCATCGACTACTTTACCAAGTAGGTGGAAGTTGAATCATTCGCTATGATCACCAAAAGAAAAATTCGAGAGTTCTTTTAGTAGAATGTATTATGCAACTTGGACTACTACATACGCTGGTTTGCAAAACCTAGCTTTGCTAACCTAATGGTTGAACTAGGTGCTTTGGTGACCCGACCGAGGTATTACCCAAAACATTTGGCTTTGTTGTCCCTATGGTCCAACCAGGTGCTTTGGTTACTTAACCAAGGTATCAGATTTTAAGATACTCAAAGTTCTGGTTCAATCATGTGTTCTTGTAGTGTGCAGCTGAGGTACTTCACTCAAGAAGATCTCAATCACGAGATAGAAATGCCCAACCTTTGAAATTCCTGGGCTAAACCAAAAGGGGCTAATTGAAGTCCCTTTAGCAAGAGGGATGTCCTCGAAAGACTTCAGTTAAAAGATCTAAGCCAATGAAAGTAAAAGTTTGGTAAAGAGGACAAATTACTATAAAGTTCCAAGCTAAGGCTAGTATAAAAATCATATTATAAAGGGTAAGAAGTACAACTAATCAGAAATAGGTCAAACATCAGAAGACTTTGCTGGCTTGGTTAGCCCTAGGACACCCTCTTCAGCCTCTCTTGCCATCATTGCTGCAATCTCCCTCTAGCTGAGATCATCATACTCCCACTTGAGGTGACAAATCCTCAAGTCATCATAAAATTCAAACCTAGAGATCGTCAGGGTCAAACTCGGAGTCAAACGAGTTTGCTTCATCATGTCTTGATAGGCAAGGTACCCTTCTTTGAAAGATACGATGGTGAGTTTCCTATGATCTCAGAGGTACTTATCACTATCCTTAGAAGCTAAAATGGCCTGCATCCGGTTCAACTTCAAAAGAGTGGTGTATTCTTTAATCTGGACATACATGGCAACTACTTCTATATTGGCATTGTTCAAGGCAGCCTGGTGCTGAATCTCTTTGTCTTGTAGATTAGACAAAGATGAGTCTTGCTCGGCTATAAGGAGATTTTTCTCCTCCTCCATCTTCTTTTCCTTCTCTTCCAAGCTAAGTTGAAGAGATTCTAGTTGAAAATGAAGTAGGAACAACTCCTCCTCAACCTTGCTCTTCTTAACTATGCCCAACCCCAAAGCCTTGTAGAATTGATGCCCTGCACACCAAAAGGATTGTAGGGCCTACAACCAAACCAAAGATCAGTCCATAAAAAAATGTAGGGGGAGGATTATCCACATGAAATCCAATATGAGTGTACTCATGATGGTGCAAGATCTAACCCACTCTAGAAGAATTGTTGGTAGAAAGTTGAGCTAAGGAAGAATTAGAGTCTTTCCCAAAGTCCCTGAGGAAAGACTCCTTGGCCTTAATCTCCTTCGAGGTTCCCTAATTCTTAGAAGAAGATCACTCTCGCATTTTGACACATGGCAAAGAAGCAGGAGTGGGAGCAACACTCTTTCCACATCAACATTCTTCATCATCTTGCGATGAGTAGGCAATTGGGTGCTATCCCCAATGACTGTGAGTTGGCAAGGCAGTGACAGAGAAAGAGGAATTGTTTGCATCTTCCTTCATCTCTCCTCTTGGGAACCATGGCTCTCTTCCTCCTCCTCATTCTTTCTGCTCCCTTGGACTGGAGATACTAGCTGACAGCAGGCAAAGGCCTTTGATTCGGAGAGCTTCTTAGTAAGTAAAGTTGGAGACACTCGAGGAACACCCCTCTGCTATCTCAAACTCTCATTCATAAATGAAATCCGAGCAGATCTTAGAAAGTCACATTCCATGACTAAACCAGGTCAGAAAGAGGAACGCATACTAAAATCATCAAGAACAAGATGAGGATCAAAAGTCAAAACTCACTTGAATCCAAAGACAACATAGTCACAGGAGCCTTTGAGGGATGAATTAGTGCCGGCTTAGGACAGGCTTCCTTGGTAGTTGGTCTAGAGCCAGACTCTCGAGCCCCCTTGGCACAAATGCGGAACCAAATTTGGATGGCCCTTTGCCTCGGGAAGTTGATCTCGAGCTGGCCAGAGATGAAGAAGACTTTCTTGCTGGTGGTGGCACTGGCCTTGAGACCTCAAAAGGAACTAGAATTTCTTTCATAGGAAAGGCTGCTTCTTCCGTCTAAGCGAGATACCTCTTCTTAGAGCTAAAAGGAGCAAAAGTGGATGCTCTTTGAAAATGAATTAATTAAAGGATAAAAAATAAGGACCTAAAAGCTCCTCTGTGCAAGAAAAAATGGATGAAGGATCTTTATATAAGTTTTCTCCTACTATTGGATCACTTCAGTGTGGCCTGACTTGAGTCGTTGAAATCTAAAAGTTGGAAATATTTAAACCTTTGCTTGAATCTCGAAGGCATGTGTCTTCTATCTACTTGAGAGCAGCCGAGGGAAAAAGGAATTGAGGGGCATTTAAAAGACTGCTTCAATAAGTAAGCGGATAGATTGTCACCTCAAAAGAGGATGAAGCTCCAGTAATCACCCGAAATTAGACAGAATGACAGCTCATTTTCGTAAGCAAGGTGACGATTGATATTTCATAGAGGCAATGATTTGATTTTTGAAGATTCGCTGTGCATCTTGAGAAAATGACTACCCTTGATGGAAACCTTGACCAACAAGTTCTAGAAGCTTGGTGTACAAACTTAGGAGGCATTGATGATACATGGTCAATGAGATTGAACATTAGACCACTTGTAAATTGATACATTTGAGGTAAAAGATCATCTCAGAATGAACTGAGAGAAGCCTTCGACGTACAAGCTGTGAATATTCTAACCCATCTCAACATTAAGGTCTAAGAAGCTTGATGTCTTCGATCAAGGATTATATAATGAAATTATGTCGAATTATACTTAAACTTGAATACCTCAGTATAAGTAAGATAGAGTCCAAATCATTATGAACTCTTATTTAGAAAAAAATATCGAAAGATCCGAGATCCACAATTATTCGTTATGAGTAATTTGATGAGATTACAGTCCCAAATCAAAGGGATCCAGATACACTCCACGTGCTACAAGTACCTTTATTTACGAAAGAATGATTAATATCTTTTCTCTTTTCTGTGTTATACTTTGCAAGCACACCACTGACTTCAATGTGAGAATCACTACTATTGGAGAGTTTATAACGGATTTTTAAATTTTCTCTTTTGTTATAAATTAACAAAAGAGTGGTCTAATAGATTAATCTCAACAAATCTCTAAGTTCAAAATCAAATTTTGTCAACAAATATAAATTAAATTTGAGCTAAATATAATGAAAATGTTAAAAATCATTGAATATAATATGACACCGCATAACGCCTCGTATTACGTTCTGAAATTACACATCGTGATTTTTGCTATAATGACACTATTGTGATCATGAAAAATTGAAAGACTTAAATTTTGTAATCTATATTAAAATTACTGAAAGAAATAGCTTGCTCCAACACATAATGAAATCAAATGGTACAGGTTCCTAAGCGCCTATATTTTTGTTAGGATGAATTAGAGTTCTTTATTGGACAGCATGCACTTTGTTGGCTGCTGGGCGTCCCTAGGCAGCAAAATTCTCGTCGGTTTTGACCTAAAAAATAAAAAATAACCAAAGGGCGCATGCAATAATTCACGCATGCATTGTGGATTGCAAGTTGTCTTAAGTTACTAATAGCGTGATGCATGCTAATCGACTTTTCTGTTAAATCCAACAATAAGTAATCTTTGTAATGCAGAAGAAATGTATTTAATTAAACAAAAATCTTATATATTGAATATAAATTTGGATTTTTTGTATTTATTGTATTTCAAGAAAACTCTTTTCTTTCATGTTTTCGATCTCCAAGATCGAACCAACCTCATGAGACAATAGAAATTTGTGGAATCTGAATATTAAAAAAATCCATAATGCAAGAGAGATGCTACATAAAATTAGTTTTATTTTCAGGGGTCACATGAAAAATCGCCCAAACTGGGCACTATAAAAGCCCTAGCTCTCCATCCACATTGAAGCAACAATTGATTGAGACACTTCCTAAAAGAGTTCTAAGTAGTAAGAGAGCTCAATTTGGCATTTGAAATGGCTAGCTTCAATGCCATGGTTGTCATGGCCCTGACGCTGGTCTGCTTGCTAGTCGCCGGACCCCGGCCGGTGGCGGTGGCACTCTCCTGCGGCCAGGTGGATGGATATCTACAGCCGTGCATTAAGTATGCGCAGGGCAATGAGGGCTTAACCACTTCGTGTTGCAATGGGGTCCGCTCGCTCAACAACGACGCCAAGAGCACCGCCGACCGCCAGAATGCTTGTCGATGCATCAAGAGCGTCGTATCAGAACTCGGGCTCAATTCTGATCGCGTTACTGGACTCCCGGGCAAGTGCGGCGTCAGCCTCCCGTATACCATCAGCCCTTCTATGGACTGCTCCAAGTAAGCTTGTCAATGCATTCTTGATAATTTTCTTCAGTTGCAACATCACTAATGCCGTGTTGCCGGTTTCCATTGCTCCGCAGAGTGCAGTGAGTTTTCCTGGGCTCGAGAGTGAAGAATAAAGCCTGCCTTGGTATTATTTGTGTGCTCATTTGTATTATCGTTATTGTGGTTTTGTCCCCGTAAGAGTGTTGATGTGTCACTCGTTTCGATCAAGTTTGCTTGTATTCAATTAAGATTGATTTGGTTTGGATCAAATTTTAGCCTACCGAAGCCAACTCACACAATGGCGGATTCACAAAATTTTTTCAGTGAAAGCAATATTTATAGCATTCTAGTTTTAATTTTTTTTTTGTAATACCAGAAAAATGAAAAAAAGGGAGAACAAACTTTTTGGTGTAAATTTTCAAAAAGACTCCTTACGCATATCATTTTAACCTTTTTTTTTCCTAATTTTAACGGGATAAAAAGAAATTTTGAGTGAGGGTGAAAGAAAAAAAATGTATAACTATCTAAAAGCTTTTTATTTTTTTTTTGCAAAGTGAGTGGGAGCGGCTGCCCTCACTCCCTTTAACTTGGATCCACTCCGGAAATCACGTCCTTAATTTCATTGCTACTAAGTACAAAATAAGACAATTTATCAATCAGATCATCCAATTTTGAACTAGAACTGATAACAATTCATACCATATATGTCTTCGTAGAATTTTAGTCCTGATGTTGAGTGCAAAGTTGTATGTGCATAAAATTTGATACTCACAAGCTGAATTTACAAAATATGCGAAGATTTTGAGAGATTCACAGAATTTCTTCATCAAGCGCATAATATATCCATCTCATCAGAGTACGACTTGTTTTCAAATCTGCTAAAAATTAATGACAATAATTTCATGAGTTTCTTGTAAAATTTAATCACAAATAAAAATAATAAGAAATTATTAGAGAGAATTTATTCATTTGTGTCAGCTGGGTGGGATTGAAGATCCTCCCTTATGACTTTCATGCAAACCTTCACCTCTCCTAAATCTTCACTAAAAATCATGATGAAAAATGTCAATTCTCTAGCTCCATTGTGTGAGAGTTTTTGAAATCTCTACTAACAAAAAATCAAGGAAAAGAGTTACCAAAGTTATCTAAAAGTTTCAATGTAATATGGCTACTCCTAAGAACCTGTTGGTGTTAAAAACCATGAAAAAGAGATGTTTACACAGGTGCAAGTGAGGAAAATACAAAGAGAAAACTAGTGAAACATGGCATACTAAAATACGAATGCTTGACTTAGGTGTTTGTAGTTGTGCAAATTCTAGGATCATGGTGTCCACTAGGTACATATGCCACATGCTTGGCATACTAGGTGTCACACCGGCAAATTTCTACCCTTAAATTTCATCCGTGATGGCGCCAAGGTTCGCCTACCTAAACCCGCCAAACTCGCACAAGCCCATAAGAGTATAGAGGAGAAGAGAAGTACAGCAACATTGCCAACCTTTTATTACTCACATAAAAGGAAATACAACTCTTAACACGGAGTGACACTACAAGTCTCTCTACCTGTGTGTGTCTCCAACTCAATAGACCCCCTAGTATATTTATAGTACACATATTTGGCTGTGAGCAACTGCTGGAGATCATGGAGAACATATTCCATAATGTTCTCCCTGCAGTTCAACTGCTGGAGGCCATGTTCTCCTGGCAGTTAGTTGACTGTCTGGGCTGCTGCCACCTGTCCCACGAGCCCTCAATTGCCTCTTTGCTGGCCACGTGTCCCTTGACAGTTGCAGCTCTGGTTTCTCCAGCCTGTAGCCACGTGTCTTCAGCCTGCGACGCTAAGTGTTCAGGCTGTTCACATGCTCCTGCAGCTCACTTTAGCCAACCTGTCCCGTTGCTCACTCTGCAGGACTGTTTGGGCTGTTCGGGTCTCCATCCGAACATGTCGTGACATCGTCACTTACTGCTATGTGTGCTGCCCGCACACACATATGTTGGAGGCAGTCCGTCGCTGCGCATGATCATGCGCTCCCTCGCATGATACTCCTTGTAGTGGCACCGACCACCACAGCTGGTTGTTTGCTCGTATGTGTATTGTCCGTGCACACACACACTGGAGGCACTCCATTGCCTCTGAGATCATGAGGTTCGTTACATGATTTCGTTGTGGTGGCACCTGCCACTCATAACGGGTGTGACAAATCACCCCCACCAGGAGAGTCCGACGTCCTCGTCGGAGTAGAGTCCATGTACTCCTTGATTTGTTTCTCGAACTGCCATCGTGTAGAGTCCCACTCCCACGTGGCATCGGCCTCACTGCCGCCTTTCCACTTCACAAGAAAATCAGTCCGTCGATTCTTCTTGCTTTGCCCCATAGTCCGGTGTGCAAGGATCTTTTCGACCTCCTTGTCAAATTGCTTTCAAACTACTGGTGGAGCTCTCCTTGCTTGCTGTCTATCTCCAAGCAAGTCCCTATTGAAAGATTTGAGAAAACTTACATGGAACGTTGGGTGTACCTTCAACCTGTCGGGTAGCTTCAACCGGTAAGCAACCTGCCCGACTTTCTTCATCACCTCGAAGGGGCCGTCATACCTTGGTACCAACCCACGATGTATAGTCTTGCTGCTGATTTTCTTCCATATCTGTGGAGTGAGTTTCAGCAGCACCATGTCCCCGACCTGGAACTCTAATGAACGCCTTCGTTCATCCGCATGCCTCTTCATGCGTTTTGCTGCCTTGCGCAAGCTGTCCCGAACTTATTCTATCAGCTCCTCCTTCTCCTTGGCGAAGCGATATGCAGCAGGGCACTTTCTTTGGTCCGTCGATTGAGCCAACTCGAGAGGAGTGAGAGGCTGCTGTCCCATGACAAGCTCTACAGGACTCATTCCTGTAGCCGATGACCTGTGGATGTTATAACAAAATTGGGCTCTGTCCAACAGCTCCAACCAATTATGCTGGCTGGCCGTCACATAATGCCTTAAGTATTCCTCCACCAAGGCATTGATGCGCTCCGTTTGGCCATCCGTTTGGGGGTGATTAGCCGTAGAGAACTTCAACTCTGAACCCATCAAGTTGAAGAGTGCTGTCTAGAACCTGTCCGTAAATCGAGCATCTCAATCACTCACAATGTCTTTGGGGACACCGAAGTGCTTCACCACATGCTTGTAGAATAGCCCAGCTGCTATCTCTGCTGGACATGCGTGTGGTGTTGGTATGAACACCGCATACTTCGAGAGTTGGTCAACGACGACTAGCACTGAGCTCATCCCATCCACTTTCGGAAAGCTTGAAACAAAGTCCATGGAAATGGACTGCCATGGCTTCTCCGGAATAGGCAGGGGTTGCAGCAGCCCTGCCTGTTTCTTCCTCTCCGTCTTGTCAAGCTGGCACACAAGACAAGTCTTGATGTACATCTCGACGTCTTCCCCCATTTTTGGCCAATAGTATGACCTAGACAAGAGTGTCATCATCCTTTGCCCTCCAGGATGTCCTACCCATTGAGGATCGTGAGTCTCTCGCAGCAGCTCACGCCTCAGCCCTCCCGCCTTCGGGATGTACAACCTGTTGCCTCTAGCATACAACAAGTTATCTTCAAGCCAATAATGCTTAATTACCCCTTCACGTACCTCTCTCCTGAGTTGGACGTATTTTGTGTCTGCGTCGGCTTGCTCTTTAACCCTCTCCAGTAGGGTTGACTGCACTGTTTGCAGCACAACTATGTGGCGTTGCACCTCCGTTCGGCTCAATGCATCCGCTACTTGGTTCTGTCGCTCCCGATAGAACTCACATTCCTCTTCCTCTATGAAGAGATTGTATTCTCTAAGCCAAAAGAACACATTGTTTGGCGCTCGATAGTCCATGCACCCTTGAAATGAACCACCTTGTTTCCACTGAAACAACACTGGAGTGCCATATGGGGCTTTTGACAGTTGGATCACTCTCGCATCCAATAGTTTGCTGAGCTGTTTCCTCAGCTCCAAAGGCTCTGTATTAGCCAATTGATAAGGGGCCTGAGCAGGAGATTCAGCACTTGGTTCCCGCTCAATCTTGTGATCAACTACCCTCCGAGGGGGAAGTTCGCTGGGCAGTTTTGGAGGCATCACGTCCGCGTACTCCACCAGGGTAGTTGCAGCATCATCAAGTACCTCCATGACCTGATCTGGTTGTATCTCGATCAGTGCTGCAACGTAAGCGGTCTCACCCCTCTTGAGACCCGCTTTCAGCTGTTGAGGAGACTGCATACCCGTTGCTGCAGTTTTTTCTCCATACGCTGCCTGTACAAAGCATGGTGATTCCTCCGCAGAAATCAACATACCTGATAAGTGAGGCACCAAGCTAGCCTTAGCTTGGACGAAGAATTCTATCCCCAAGATAAACTCAAACTCATCAAGCGCCAAGACTGTCACACCGTTCTCTCCCTCCTAAGCTCCAACTTTGAGGGTTGTGCTGGCCATTCCATGAATCGGAGTTGGCCCAGAGTTTACCGCCTTCACTTTCCATGAACTTGGTTGCACCTGCAAACCAAATTCACTCACCAATTTATGGGAGAAGAAGTTGCTGCTTGCTCCTGTGTCCAGCATAGCCAAAACTGGCCTCCCATTTAGTAGCACCGATGCATACATCAACCCTTTGCAAGGCGGCTGCCTTTCTGCCGTCATTGAGTTGAGTAGCTGTAATGGATTCATGCATGGTGTTGCCGCCGCACCACGTCCTTCTTTCTCAGATTCCCTGAGAGTTAGAGCAGACAGCTTTTCCCTCCTTGGACATTCCCTTGCCCGATGAGGACCATTGCATATAAAACAGCCCTGCTCTCTGTTGGTGGGATGCAACTTGGACTGGCTCGGTTCTGCAACCTTCTTGCCCTTTCCCTCGGGCTTCTTGCCATCCTTATGTGCACGCCCCATCTTCCTTCCCTCCGTGGCCATTTTGGTGGTTGTCGTCAGCTTGAAATCCACCAAGCCTTCCGCAGAAGCAATGGTCGAAGAAAGATCCCTCACTCCTTGCCGTTAGAGTTCAGCTTGAGTCCACGGCTGCAAGCCAGAAAGAAAGTTGTACAACTTGTCCTCCTCGGACATGTTGGTGATGTCGAGCATGAGGGAGCTGAATTCCCTCACATACTCCCTTATGGTCCTCGAATGTCGCAGCTTCTTCAGGGATTCTCGCGCAACCCACCCTGTGTTGCACGGAAGGAATTGCTCCTTTAGTTCCTTCTTGAGGATCTCCCAATCCTCCAGCTGAGCTCTCCCAGCTCGAGCATTCTCCGATGCTCTGGTACGCCACCATAATTTGGCATCTCCACTCAAGTACATGCTGGTGATGGTGACTTTCTCCCATTCTGAAATGTGAGCAGCCTTGAAGTACTGCTCCATATCCCATAAGAAGTTCTCCAACTCCTTTGCATTCCTACAGCCATTAAAGGAATGGGGTTCTAGAACTCTTACCTTTGAAGGAGCTCCGCCTTCAACAATGGAGTTTGCCACCGCTCTCTTCACCACCATCAAGTCCTGCTCCAAGGACTTTAGACTTGATCTCATGGAGTCCATGATCGCAACATACCTTTCCTCCGCATCTTTCACCTCACTTGCAAGGGCCTCCTTGAGAGCAGCATTTTGCCTCTCTTGCCAAGCCAACTGCGCTATAAGCTTCCCGCATCTTCGGTTGGAGAATTCCCCAGCATCTCCTTGATGCGAATCAACTGATCTCGAAGCTCCACTTGCGTCACCATGGCTTTTGTTGATCTTAGCTTCCGCTGAACCAGTTTCTCACCAAACCGAGCTATGATACCACTTGTCACACCGGCGAATTTCTACCATGAAATTTCACCCGTGATGGCGCCAAGGTTCGCCCACCTCAGCCCGCCAAACTCGCACAAGCCCATAAGAGTATAGAGGAGAAGAGAAGTACAGCAAGCTTGCCAACCTTTTATTGCTCACATAAAAGGAAATACAACTCTTAACACGGAGTGACACTATAAGTCTCTCTACCTGTGTGTGTCTCCAACTCAATAGACCCCCTAGTCTATTTATAGTACACATATTTGGCTGTGAGCAACTATTGGAGATCATGGAGAACATGTTCCACAATGTTCTCCCAACAGTTCAACCACTGGAGGCCATGTTCTCCTGGCAGTTAGTTGATTGTCTGAGTTGCTACCACTTGTCCCACGAGCCCTCAATTGCCTCTTTGCTGGCCACGTGTCCCTTGACAGTTGCAACTTTGGTTTCTCCATCCTGCAGCCACGTGTCTTCAGCCTGCGATGCCAAGTGTCCAGGCTGTTCACATGCTCCTGCAGCTCACTTTAGCCAACCTGTCCCGCTGCTCGCTCTGCAGGACTGTTTGGGCTGTTCGGGTCTCCATCCGAACATGTCGTGACGTCGTCACTTGTTGCTATGTGTGCTACTCGCACACACATATGTTGGAGGCAATCCGTCGTCTCGCATGATCATGCGCTCCCTCACATGATACTCCTCGTAGTGGCACCGACCACCACAGCTGGTTGTTTGCTCGTATGTGTGGTGTCCGTGCACACACACGCTGGAGGCACTCCATTGCCTCTGAGATCATGAGGTCCGTTACATGATCTCGTTGTGGTGGCACCTACCACTCACAACGGGTGTGACACTAGGCGTGTCGAGTCCACTCCATGTGGACTTCTTTCACATAGGGTTGTAGGTCTTCTTGTTGAGAAATTGCTATCCTAATAATTTGTGATTTGCCTTTGTGTGTACTTATAAGAAAAAAATATATTTCGTAAATTTTTGGAGTGTAATATTGAATAAAAAATAAAAAATAAAATGAGAAAATTAATGAAAGCTTATCCATAACCTCCATAGGGAAAAGCCCAAAAGTCTCTTCCTATTCCGTCTTAGATTTCTTAAGAGATATGAAATTATATACTAGTAATAATGGTGACTTCTAGCCTATAGCTTTATACTTGTGACACCATATAGTTTTTTTGTGTCCCGACTTGCTTACCTAAAAATCAAATTTGTAAAGATTTGAACCCTCAGTTTAGATAACTAAAGTTTATAGAACTAGAATGCTAATTTTCTGCTTGTTTGGTTCAAACTATCACGTTTGGGCAACCAAACCTGATAGAAAATATTTTTAAAATTTTTTTATAATTTTGACTATTTGACACAACTTTAATTTAAGTTGGACAAAGGTAAGATAAGTGAATGAAGGCATCTCCAAGTCAAATGAGATGTCAACCTGAAAAATTAAATAAATTAGCTATCAAATTCTTAACCCAACATAAAATGAAAAAGCTAAACTTATGAACTTAGAGTTGATCTCACCTATTAAATATTAATTGTGCTCCCAACTTTATCCTTAAATTTTATCTTCCAATTACCATTTTCTTTATTTTTGAGTTGTAATTTTCAAGCTTTGATCTTAAGACTCAATCCTTCACAAACTTGAATGATCATTACAAATCATAAAGTTTGTCATAATTTAGCAAACCTATTAAATATTATTTTGATTATTATTAAGATTCAAAGGCCAACAAATCTAATGGTGAGAATTTGCTAAAAATGTGGAGTCTTACATTACTATTATTGGATTGATAAAATTTGGGTATAGTTGGAGTGTTAAGCAATTTTGGTGGACTATTGGATGAAGAATAACAGTGAGAAAATAAGTGTCTAGGATTGAAACAAAGGGGCAATCCGCATGCTGATCTATGTGGCTAGATTTTTGGACTATAAGTGATGCAGCGAGGAGAGGGGGCACGAGGGATTGGAAGAAAATCACCGTCTTCTTCTTGATTTAGTGGGAGAGGGCACGAGAGATAGGAAGAAGATTACTATCTTCTCACCATGATAGATCCTTGAATCCACAAGGAAGATAGAAAGGGAACAAACCCAAAACAAGAGAATATTATTGATAGAAAAGCCTTCCTTTTTGTTACAACCTTGGGCTGTATATATAGCCATCTAATAAACTTAGAGTCCTACTTGGTGTAGACTAAAAATTGGACTCAGACTCTGCTAAAAATTCTACTTAACATATCTTAAATAAAGATATATAAATCTTATTTCTTATTGGGTTAGGACTGATAAATAAATCCTAATTTTGATCAATACAAAATCCGAATTATCCAAAATAGTAAATAAGAGACTTGTAGGAATCGATCTCAGCTTTCCAACGGATAGTTATTTGCTGGATTTGGATCAATATCTTAAGAGATATGGCCTTTGGACTGTACTGTATAAATTTTGACGGATCCTAATTGGAGTTGGAATTCAACTTGGACTGGATATCTAATTTTACTATGAAACAAGATGTAGTTATCCTACATCAATAAGTTGGATCACATTTGAATGAGGGTTTGAGATTTAATCAAATGTTGAACTATTGAAAAATCAAAGGCTGGGATTTGATCTCATGAGAGAAATATTTAGTCTACAATTCGATAAAAGAAAGAAGTGGGACCCACTAGCAATATTATGCCAGCCTGCTAGCATGAGAACTAGGTTGCTAGTGTGAAAATCAATTCTAGGATAATAAATTTTGGAAAGCTTGTCCTTTGTGGAATAAGGTCAGTATTGCTCTTGTTGTGATTTAAACTCATCTTTTTGGTAGAGATATAGTCAATGTTACTACTATCGTTGGTGGGACTAAGGAGTTGGTGCGGCCAAATGTAGGCTAATGGCTGTGAATTGGATGACACAACTTTGTGTGTGTTGGGATATAAACTTTACGTTCACAAAATTTTTTGAGAAGGTTGTCTTATTGAATTTTACCTGATTTTTTTGATTTTTTTTCTTTTTTTATTATTTTACTTTTTTCTCTAGCTTTTTTGGCTTTTCTTTTTTTGGTTTTAGATGCTAGCCTCTTGGTGTATGAATTATTTTGTATGTCAAGTGGCTCGTGTATGTTTTTTTTATGCCAAAACTTTAACATCTGTTTGAAAGAACGCACCACTTTTGTGGTGCTTTTCTTTTTAGGATTCCTTGCTTTAACATTGGGGCAATATTCTTTTATAGGGTTCTTCTTATGCTTACATGATTTGGATTGCCATTGTATTCATCATGATTAGTGTGGGAGATTGTTCTTATTTCTTGTTTGGTTGATTTGCCACCAGTTTCAATACTATCTATGTGACCAATTCCTACTTGTTATGGTTGGTATGCCTTCATGAGTCTTGTGCTCATAAAATAACCAATTACGTAGTACTTTTTTTTGTATATAAAATAATATAAAAATAGATGAATTGATGATTGATGGTTTTATTATTATTTTTTTGTCATCTAACCACACAGGCTCGAGTATTCTCCTCGGTTGTGTCCCATTGATTGAGCTTGCTTGAGTTTTGAAAATATTCGTCTTAGATTATAGGCAATTAATTAATTTCTCTTTTAACTCTTATTCTAATGTAATGCCTGCATTAGGAATCCCTTTTAAGTGACTTCTGCTTTTCTATCATATTCTTACAATTTATCAATTTCTTTCAGCTTGGCTCAACTTCTAAATCTCCTTCATCTCAACTTTCATAGTCTACTGATGTAGGACAACTACATCTTTTTCATAGTAAAATTGAAGATCCAGTCTAACTTGATTTTCAACTCTATTTAGGATCTGTTAGAATTCTTACAGTTATAGTTTGAAGGCTATATCTCCTAAAATATTTATCCAAATCTAGCAAATAACCATCCGTTGAAAAGGTGAGATCAATTTTTACAATTTTTTATTTATTATTTTGAACAATTCAGATTTTATATTGGTCAAAATTAAGATTTATTTATCAGTCCGTGTTAATAATAGCCCTGGCCCAATAAGGCATAAGCTTTATATTTTTTTTATTTAAGGTATGTTAAATAGAATTCTTAGGGGAGTCTAAGTCATATTTTTAGTCTACACCAATAGAACTCTAAGTCTATTAGAGGGCTATATATACAGTCTAAGATTGTAATAAAAAAAAGGCTTTTCTATAATAATAGTTTCTTATTTTGGGTTTGTTCCTT
Source organism: Trichopus zeylanicus subsp. travancoricus (assembly GCA_005019695.1). Taxonomy (NCBI): domain Eukaryota; kingdom Viridiplantae; phylum Streptophyta; class Magnoliopsida; order Dioscoreales; family Dioscoreaceae; genus Trichopus; species Trichopus zeylanicus. The sequence continues at coordinate 1,770,985 of RXID01014226.1, forward strand.
TTTATCTTTCTTGTTGATTTAAAGATCTATCATTATGAGAAGATAGTGATCTTTTCCTCATTCCTCGTGCCTTTCCCTCTAGACGGTAATCTAAAAGATTATCAAATTCGTGATTTGATCAAATCAAGCTTTTTTGCTTCTATCACTAAAAAATATGAAGTTTTAAAATAGATTAAAACTAAAAATCAAATTCGTTAATTGATCATCGAAGAGGCTCACAATATAATATCTTGGAGATCAACATATGAAGCTACTCAAGAAAACCAAAATCTTGGTGAGACAAATATTCCATATTTTCATGGTTATGAGGATTTGTTTATTTGGATGGATAAAGTTGAAACATATTTAAGCTTATGAAGATTCCTGAACAGAAAGAGGTGAAAATTATTGAATGCAATCTTGATGGTTATGCTTCATCTTAGTGGGAGCAAATTCAAATTCAAAGAACTCGTGAAGGTAAGCCAAAAATCCACTCATAGCCGAAGGTGCTTAAACTATTCAAAATGAAGTTCTCAAAAGGGGATCAAAATCAAGTAAGACATATGTCTTATCCAAGGACTTCCGCAATTGAAATCGATGGAGCAACTATGAAATGTTAAATCCATGTCTTAGTAACGTCCCTCTAGGATTGAATTATTAAGTTGAAGAAGAGGTTATGGATCATGTGAAAGATAAATATACTAGTGAAGAACTTATAAAGCCCTAGAGATTCTTTCTTTGATGAGTTAGAATATCATGCAAAAGTGACTTTAGATGTTATAGAAAATTTTCAAGAGACTATTAATCAGAATTCATACGAATCAATTAACAATTCTGAAGGCTACAAGAAAGAGTTTGCTACTTGTAAAAGTATTGATTGTGCTACTCAAGATTATTCTTTGAATTCATCAAAAGCCAACTCTCTTGAATAAGTGAAGAAAATTCCTACAAGAGTTATCATCATGCAAGATTCAAAATTTACAATAACATATTTAGATTATTTTAGTAATTTCCAGTAAACTAGTGAAAAATATTTTCATTCCAAGACAACAAATCATAAGTTGGTGTGTATAAAAAATTTATTTCGAATTAAGTGAAGGAACCCTGCAAAAATTTAAGTGGTTGTGCCAGAAGAAAATAGGATATCAAAGTACTGAAAATGTTACTAAAAAAAATCTTACTGGTTTACATCATCAAGTTCTATGTTGAAAAGTATTTGAGAAGAATATAAATACAATTACAAAGAGTTCAAGTTTTGACTTGAGGATAAGTTTTTTACAAGTGGAGGGGTCTGATACAGGACAACTATATCTTTCTTATAGTAAAATTAGAGATCTAGTCCAAGTTGAATTTCAACTCTATTTAAGATCCATCAGAATTTATATAGTTACAGTTTAAAATCTATATCTCCTAAGATATTTATCCAAATCCAACAAATACCCATCCGTTGGAAAATTGAGATCGATTCTTATAATTTTCTTATCTACTATTTTGGATAATTTTAATTTTATATTGGTTAAAATTAGGTTTATTTATCAGTCTGAGTCAATAACAGTCCTAGTTTAATAAAAAATAGGATTTAGATTTTTTTTATTTAAGATATGTTAAGTAGAATTCTTAGGAGAGTTTAAATTCTATTTTTACTTTACACCAAGTAGGACTCTATATTTATTAGAGGACTATATATACAGCGTAAGGTTGTCATAAAAGAAAAGCTTTTCTATCAATAATATTATCTTATTTTGGGTTTGTTCCTCTCTATCTTACTTGTGGATTCAAAATCTATTGTTATGAGAAGACGATAATCTTCTTACTATCCCTCATGCCCTCTCTTATTGTATCAAGTGGATCTATCATAGTGAGAAGATGGTGATCTTTTCCTTATCCCTCGTGCCCTCTCCCGCTGCATCAAGATGGTTTATCAATTTCTTTTGGCTTGGCTCTGACTTCTAGATGCTCCATCTCAACTTCCATAGTTTACTCACCCAACAATACCAACCACTATTTATTCCTTGGATGGTCTTTCTTTGTCAATAATATACCGAGGTGAGGTTGGGTGAGTCCATTGTAGCTTCAACAGGTGATTCAATTTTCTTCCTCTATTTTTTGTTCTCATGGCATTTGTGCTCCTTTCCTTTTGTGATCTCATTCCCATTAAGGCCTAAGATTTGCAAGTCAATAGATGCCATTGGTACTTACTCCTTGAGCTCATAGTTTAGGTAGCTTTTATCAAGCAAAATTTAATTGAAGCCATAGTGTAGTCATACCATGGTACCTAGTCAAAGCACAAAAACTCATGATAAGCATGGATCGAGTAAAGATCAGTCGCATAGCTTAGGGTAGAAACACATAGGCAGAAGTTCTTGTATGACTAACTTCAATCTCCTTGAAGTCAGTGCCAAGATAAATCTTTGTGGAAAACATCTAGTAGCCAAGCTACTCTGAGGCAGTCGAAGTGATGCCCCATATACAAAACTTAGCTCGATGGATCCCATAATCTCATATTTTAGAGAAGGATGACTCCTCGAGGATTTGAGGGGAGCTAGAAAGATTAAGAGGCTGGCACTAAATTTCATCTTAATAGATGAAGTTTTGCACAAAAGGTCAATATGTAATTGGTTCTTTTATGAGCACAAGACTCATGTAGGCATACCAACCGCAACAAGTAGGAATTGGTTGCATAGCAGTATTGAAACTGGTGGTAAATAAACCAAACAAGGAATAAGAATAAGCTCCAATACCAATCACAATGAATACAATAGCAATCCAAACCATGTAGGTATAAGAAGAACTCTACAAAAGAATATTGCCCCAATGTTAAAGCAAGGAATTCCGAAAACAAAAACTCAACACAAGTGGTGTGTATTCTCAAACAAATGTCAAAGTTTTGGCATAAGAAAACATGCACTATTCACTCAACATATAAAATAGTTCATAGGCTAGGAGGTTGGCGTTTGAAACAAAAAAAGAAGAAAAACCAAAAAATTCAGAAAAAGCATAAAAATTTAGAAAAAAATAAAAAAATTTAAAATATCAGGTAAAATTCAAGAAAATAACTTTCTCAGAAAATTTTGTGAACATAAAGTTTGTGTCCCAACACACACAAAGTTGCATCATCTTGTCATCCACCAGCCTACATTCCGCTGCACCAACTCCTTAGTCCCACCAACAACAACAATAACATTGACCACATCTCTACCATGAAGAAGATTTTAAATCACAGCACGAGCAACACTGACCTCATTTCACATAGGGCAAACTTTTCAAAATCTCCTACCCTAGAATTGATTCTCGCACTAGTAACCTAGTTCTCACGCTAGCTGGTTGGCATAATATTTTTAGTGGGCCCCACTTCCTTTTTTTATCAAATTGTAGCCTACATATTTCTTCCATGAGATCAAATCCCAGCCATTTATTTTTCAATAATTCAACATTTGATTAAATCTCAAACTCTCATTCAAATGTGATCCAACTTATAGTCCAAAGTTCCAGCCACATGGATCAACATGATCACCCCTTTGCTTCAATCCTAGACACTCATTTTCTCACCACGATTCTTCATCCAACAATCCACGAAAATTCCCTAAAACTCCAACTAGACCCAAATTTTACCAATCAAATATCAGTGATGCAAAAACCCGTATTTTTAGCAAATTCTCACCATTAGATCCATTGACTGTGAATTTTAATAATGTTCAAATTAATATTTAATAGATTTTTAAATTATGATAAACTTTATGATTTATACTGATCATTCAAGTTTGTGAAGGATCGAGTCTCAAGATTAAAGCTTAAAAATCACAACTCAAAAGTAAAGAGAATAATAATTGGAAGATAAAATTTAAAGATAAAAGTTAGGAAGCTCAATTAATGTTTAATACGTGAGATCAATTCCTAACTCATAAATTTAGCTTTTTCATTGTATGTTGAGTCAAGAATTTGACGGCTAATTTATTTAATTTTTTGGGTTGATATCTCATTTGACTTGGATATATTTTTATTTGCTTATCTTACCATTGTCCAACTTCAATTAAAGTTTTGTCAAATAGTAAAAAATGCAGAAAACTTTTAATAAGTTTTTTTGTCAAGTTTGGTTGCCCGAACATGATAGTTTAGGCATTCGAAGTCAAGTTCAGTCACCCTAACTAGTACGTTCAGATGCCTGAACCAAATAGATAAAAAATTAACATTTTAGTTCTGTAAACTTCAGTTGTCTGAATTAATGGTTCAAGTCTTTATGAATTTGATTTTTAGGAAGAAACTATGTGGCGTCACAAGACTTTCTTTCCTACTCTTTTCTCTTTTCTCTTTTCTCTTTTCTTTTTTTACTATAGTATCTAGGCTAGGACTATAGATTAGAATTCATCATTATTATTAGTATATAATTTTATCTCTTAAAAAATCTAAGATGAGTTAGGAAGAGATTTTTGGGCTTTTTTCCGCTAAGGTGGTGGGTAAGCTTCCATCAATTTTCTCATTTTATTTTTTATTTTTTATTTTTTCTTTTTGATTCAATAATACCCTCCAAAAACTTACAAAATATTTTCTTTTTCATATAAATACATACAAAAGTAAGTTGCAAGTCATTAGAGTAATGAGTTCTCAACAATATGCATCCCAAAAAATCCAAAGTGACCTACAACCCTACATGAAAGGAGTCCGTATGGAGTGGACTCCACATGTCTAGTATCCAATGGATGCCAAGCACGTGGCACATTTACCTAGTGTACACGAGGATCTTGGCGTTTGCCCAAGTGCAAACACCTAGGCTAGGCATTGGTTGGCTTGTAGATGTCATATTTCACTAGTTTTCTCTCTGTATTTTGCTCACCTTACACCTGTATAAACATCTCTTTTCATAATTTTTAACACCAACCAGTTCTTAGGAGCAACCATGTTGTATTGAAAATTTTCCTGAGACTACCTATGAATTTTAGATAATTTTGATAATGCTTTTTCTTAATTTTTTTGATTAGAGATTTCAAAAACACTCATACAGTGGAGCCAAAGTCATGATATTTTTCTTTGTGATTTTTAGTGAAGCTTATAAGAGAGGATCTTATGTCCCTCTCAGCTGACACGACAAATAAATTTTCTCTAATAGCTTCTTATTATTTTTATTTGTAATTAGATTTTATGAGAAGCTCACGAAATTATTGTCATTAATTTTCAGGTAGATATGAAAACAACTCAGCACTCTAATGAGATGGATATATTATGCGCTCGATGAAGGAATTTTATAGATCTATCGAAATTCTTGCATATTTGTAAATCAAGTTTGGGAATATCAATTTAATGTACACATACTAAAATTCCTAATGAAGTAATAAAGGTAATAAAGGTCGATATTTCGCACTCAACATTAACACAAAAATTTTATGAAGACATATAGTATGAATTGTTATCGGTTCTAGTTCAAAATTGGGTCATCTTATTGATAGATTGTCTTATTTTATACTTAATATCGATGAAATTAAGGACGTGATTTCCGGGCCGGATCCAAGTTAAAGGGTGTGAGGGCAGATGTTCCCATTCACTTTGGTAAAAAAAAAATTAAAAAAAGCTTTTTGATAATTATATATTTTTCCTTTTGCCCCCACTCAAAATTTCCTTTTATCCCCTTAAAATTGGAAAAAAAAATTAAAGTGATAAGCATAAAGAGTCTTTTTGAAAATTTACACCAAGAAGTTTGTTCTCCCTTTTTCTGGTTTTACAAAAAAAAAAAAAAAGAATGATATAACTATTTCTCTCACTGAAAAAAATTTGGTGAATCCGCCATTGTGTGAGTTGGCTTAGATAGGTTAAAATTTGATCCAGACCAAATCAATTTCAATTGAATACAAGCAAACATGATCGAAACGTGCGACACATCAACACTCTTACGAGGACAAAACAACAATAACGATAATACAAATGAGCACACAAATAATACCAAGGCAGGCTTTATTCTTCACTCTCAGGTTCAGGAAGACTCACTGCACTCTACAGAGCAAACAGCAACACAGCATTAAGGGAGGTTGCAACTGAAGAAAACTATCAAGAATGCGTTGGCAAGCTTACTCGGAGCAGTCCGTTGAAGGGCTGATGGCATACGGAAGATTGACGCCGCACTGATGATATACGCATTATGGTGGTCGGCGGTGCTCTGGGCGTCGTTGTTGAGCGAGCGGACCCCATTACAACACGAAGTGGTTTAAGTCTTCGTTACCCTGCGTGTACCTAATGCACGGCTGTAGATATCCATCCACCTGGCCGCAGGAGAGCGCCACCGCCACCGGCCAGGGTCCGGCGACTAGCAAGCAGACCAGCGCCAGGTCCTTGACATTCTTGGCATTGAAGCTAGCCATCTCAGAATGCCAAATTGAGCTCTCTTACTACTTACAACTCTTTGGGAAGTGTCTCAGTCAATTGTTGCTTCAATGTGGATGGAAAGCTAGGGTTTTTATCGTGGCCAGGTTGGGCGATTTTTCATGTGACCCCCTGAAAATAAGCCTAATTTTATCTCTCTTGCATTATGCATTTTTTTTATATTCAGATTCGACAAATTTCTACCGTCTCATGAGGTTGGTTTGATCTTGGAGATCGAAAACATGAAAGAAATCAAGGGTTTTCTTGAAATACGATAAACACCAAAAATCTAAATTTATATTAAATATATAAGATTTTTGCTTAGTTAAATACATTTCTTCTACATTACGAAGATTACTTATTGTTGGATTTAATTGAAAAGTCGATTAGCATGCATCACGTTATAGTAACTTAAGACAACTTGCAATCCACAATGCATGCGTGAATTATTGCATCTGCCCTTTGGTTATTTTTTATTTTTTAGGTCAAAGCCGATGAGAATTTTGCTGCTGAGGGACGCCCAGCATCCAACGAAGTGCATGCTGCTAAATAAAGGAGAACTCTAATTCAGTGTAACATAAATATAGGTGCTTAGGAACCTGTACCATTTGATTTCATTATTTGTTGGAGCAAGCTAATTCTTTTAGTAATTTTGACATAGATTACAAAATTTAAGAGTGATGAATGCAATAGTGCTATTATAACAAAAATCACAATGTGCAATTTTAGAATGAAATACAAGGTGTTATTTGGTGTCATATTATATTCAATGATTTTTAGCATTTTTATCATATTTAGCTCAGATTTGATTTATATTTATTAATGAAATCTGGTTTGCCCATTCATTTTAATTTGAGAGACTCTTTAAGACCGATATGCGAGGTCATTTTTCTATTAATCTATAATAAAAAAAATAAAGAGGACCATCAAAAACTCTCCAGTGGCAACCGCTTCAATGTTCAAGTTAGTGGTATGCTCGCAAAAGTATAGTGAAGAAAGAAGAAAAGATATTGGTCCTTATCTTATAGATGAGGGTACTTATAAGACGTGGAGTATATTCGAATTCCTTTGATTTGGGGCTGTAATCTCATCGGATTACTCCTAACGAACAATTGTGGGTCCTGTACCTCTCGGGATCCTTTTCTAGATAAGAGTTCGTAATGATTTAGACTCTGTCCTACTTACACCGAAGTATTTAAGCCTAAGGATAATTTTGTGCAATTTTGTTACATAATTCTTGATCAAAGTCACCAAGCTTCTTAGACCTTAGTGTTGAGATGGGTTAGGATATTCATAGCATGTACATCGAGAGCTTCTCTTAGCTCGATCTGAGGTGATTTTTCACCTTAAATGTATCAATTTGCAAGTGGTCTGAGATTCAATTCTTATTGACCCTTTTATCCTTGCAGATCTATTTTGGTGTATCATCAATGCTCTCTAAGCCTGGACATCGAGCTTCTAGAACTTGCTATTCAAGGTTTCTATCAAGGGTAGTCATGTTCTCAAGATGCATGGCAAATCTTCAAAAATCAAATCGCTACCTCTATAAAATATCAATCGCCACCTTGCTTACAAAAGTGAGTTGTCCTTCTATCTAATTTTGGGTGCTTACTAGAGCTTCGACATCTTTCAAGGTGACGATTTAGCACTATTTTGTCTTTGGTTGTAAATCAGTTTTGATTTTGATCCTCATCTTGTTCTTGATAATTTTAGTACGTGTTCCTCTTTTTGACTTGGTTTAGCCATGGAATGTGACTTTGTAGGAGCTACTCAGATTTCATTCATGAACAAGAGTTTGAGAAATCAAAGCGGTGTTCCTCGAGTGTCTCTAGCTTCACTTGCTAAGAAGCTCTCTAAATCAAAGGCCTTTGCCTGTTGTCAACTAGTATCTTTAGTCCAAGGGAGGAGAAAGAGAGCCAACGTGCACAAGTAGGGAGAGCGAGGAAGAGGTAGATGATTTATCATTCTCCTTTGCCATCTTGCCAACTCAAAGTCATGGGGGACAATGCTTGATTGCCTTCTCATCATACAGCGATGAAGAAGGTTGATGTGGAAATGGTGCTGCTTCCTGCTTCTCTGCCACATGTCGAAATGCAAGGGTGATCTTCTTCTTAGCACTAGGGGACCTCAGCAGAGATTGAGGCCAGGGAGTATTTCCTCTAGGATTTCGAGGAAGACTCCAACCCTTTCTTAGCTCAGCTTTCTACCAATGACTCTTTCTAGAGGGTGTTAGATCCTGCACCATATTTGCTTTCATGTAGATAACACCCCCCCCCCCCCCCCACCCCCCCCCCCATCCTCCCTCCTCCTCCTCCTCCTCCTCCTCCTCCTCCTCCTCCTCCTCTTCCTACTTTTTTTTATGGACTGATCTTTGGTTTGGCTATAGGCCCTGCAATCCTTTTGATACTCAAGGCATCAGTTCTATAAAGGCTTGGGTGTTGGGTATAGTTAGGAAGAGCAAGACTGAGGAGAAGGTGATCCTACTTCATTGTCAACTAGAATCTCTTCAACTTAGCCTGGAAGAGAAGGAAAAGAAGATGGAGGAGGAGAAAAATCTCCCGATAGTCAAGCAGGACTCGATTTGTCTAGTCTACAAGACTAGGAGATACAACACTAAGTTGTCTTGAACAATACCAAAATAGAAGCGATTGCCAGGTATGTCCAGATTAAAGAATACGTCATTATTTTGAAGTTGAACCAGATGCAGGCTATTTCAGTTTCTAATGCTAGTTACAACTACCTTTGAGATTGTGGGGAACTCACCGTCATATCTTCCAAAGTAAGGGTACCTAATCTGTTGGGGCATGATGAAGCAAACTCATCGTGACTCTAAGTTCGAGCTTGGCAATCTACAAGTTTGAACTTTATGATGGCTTGAGGGCTTGGTGCTTCGAGTGGGAGTATGATGATCTTATCTAGAGGGAGATTGTAGTGGCGAAGGCAAGAAAGGCTGAAGAGGGCATCCCAGGGCTAGTCAAGCTAGCAGAGTTTTCTGAGCCTCGATCTATTTTTGACCAGTTGTACTTCTTACCCTTTGTAAAAGAATTTTTATACTAGTCTTAGCTTGAAACTTAATAGAAATTTATCCTCTTTACCAAACTTTTACTTTCATTAGCTTAGATCTTTTAACCGAAGTCTTTCACCCATGTCCCTCTCACTGAAGCGACTTCAATCAGCCCCTTTAGGTTTAGCCCCGGAACTTCAAAGGTCGAGCATTTCTTTTAGGTTTAGCCCCAAAACTTCAAAGGTCAAGCATTTATATCTCGTGATTAAGATCTTCTTAAGTGAAGTAGTTGACTTTACTTTGAGTGAACACTGGAATACATTACTGAACTAGAACTTTGAGTAGCTTAAGATCCAATACCTCGGTTAAGGGACCAAAGAACTTGGTTGGACTATAGGGACAACAGAGTCAGATTTTTTAGGTAATATCTTAGTGGGGTCACTGAATCACCTAGTTCAACCATAGGGCCAGAAGTGTCAAGTTTTTGGAGGAATACTTTAGTAGGGTCCCAAAATACTTGGTTGGATAGTAGGGCTAGCATAACTAAATTTATGGAGGAATACCTCGCTGGAGTCATCGAAGTACATGGTTGGACCCTAGGGTGAGCAGGTCCAGGTTTCCAGAGGAATACCTCTGTGGGGTCACCGAATTACCTGATTGGACCGAAGGGCTAGTAGAGCATCGGTGGGGTCACTGAATCACCTTGGTAGGATCATCGAAACACCTGGTTGGATCATAGGACTAGTAGAGCCATATTTTTGGAGAAATACCTCTGTGGGGTTAACAAATTACTTGGTTGGACTGTAGAGCTAGCAGAGCTATATTTTTGGAGGAATACAACAAATAATTTCTTCAAATAATAAAGATTGTATTAAAGATAAAATTTTCTAAAGTTGTTAGTATGCGAGGTTTAGAGAAGCACTAGACCATGTGGGTGCTCTACCATGAAGGTTCCTAGTCCCATAACTTTGAAAATCTTGAATGGACCTATTTAATTTAGAGATAGCTTCCCTAAAACTCAATCAATTAGTTCCCAATCACCCTATCTTAGTTGCTGGTTGTGAACTTTGGTGTTGTAATATCAGGTTATTCACCACTGGTATTCAACTATCCTTCTACGAACTTTCTCCTAGACTTCCAAAATGAGGTCTTTCTCCATATGAAGATTTGCCTCATTCATCTTGAGATCATGAGTTTTGACTTATGGGGATATGAGCCTGATTTCCATGGATATGAGCTTCTCGATCCCATAGGCCAATATAAAGGGTGACTTCCCTAGAGCCATCCATGGCGTAGTTTGGTAGAATCACATGACGTGCAAGGATGCAAGACATGGTAAGCATGAAGCCTTCGCACTCCTTTTCTATTGCATCATATTTTTTTGTGTATTGAATTTAAAATGCTTGAAGTTATAATGTGAGGATATGTTTTTATTTAAATCTTGTTTTTAATCTTTTGTATTTGCTTATATTTACTAGATTTCTTATTTTATGAGGTTTTTGATGATCAGGATAATTGACAATAAGGGTTTACGCCTATTGAAAGTTAATAACCAAAAAATCCATCAAAACTAAATATTTGATTTTTGTTTCAAGGTTCGTTCTTGAGATCCTTTAGCCATCCCTCCATAGTAGGAAGATTATTTGGGCTGCATTTTGGACAAAAAAGTGGTGAGGCCCACTAGAAATAGTATGCCAATCAGCTGGCCTTCTTTCATTTTAGTCTTTTTATTTTGGAGAAATTTGAGGGAGGGGTGAAGGGGGAGGGGTTGCAGCAAATATTTTAGCAGGAATTTCAGTTGTAAATAGTGAGGGGATTTTGTTCAAAACTGTGAGGAATTTCAGTTCAAAACAGCAAGGAACTTCAGCACAAAACTAGGATTTTTTTTTTCAGTTTGATTTCCAGGGAAATTCTAGCTTAACACAGCAAGGGTTTTCAGCTTGAAGAAAGATGGAACTTCACCTTAAAATGCATAAGTGAGGATATACCCTTATTTCACAATAAATTTTAATATAAAATTATAAAAAAGCATAACTGAAATAAAGAGAAAGAAAAAGTGGAGAAGAAGCTATAATGTGTGCTACTGCCACACTCCCTTGTGTTAGACCATATGGCGTTTTGACTCCAATGAGTCATGATTCGATCTTTGGCAGATATTAATAATGTTGTCGTCTAGTGGGGCACAAGAGGTGATGAGAAAAGTTTGAAGTATTTGTAATAACTTTGAGTGTTGACAATAACTCCATTGAATGATATTGCCAATAGCTTATTGGGACTAACCTAGAGTATTTCTGATAGCTATAAGCTTTGATGATAGCTTCTTGGATTGAAGTATTTTTATTAGCCAATACGACATTAGTGATAACTTAGAATTTTAAAGTGTTTCAATTTACTAGTAAGGCATAGGTGATAACTTCATGAGTTTGAAATATTTCTATAACCAATAATACGTAAGAGATAACTTCATGAGTTTGAAATATTTTTATAACCAATAATGCGTAAGAGATAACTTCATGTGTTTTCTATAACCTATGAGCTGTAGGTGTTAACTTCATTAGTTTTGAAGTATTTTTATAGCCAATGAGGCATAAACAATATTTTTTTTTTATTTGAAATATCTCTATAGTCAATAAGACATAGGCGATAACATCTATAGCCGATAAGGGATAAGCAAAAACTTTATGAGTTTGAAGTGTTTCCATAGTTGATGAAGCGCAAGTGATAACTACATGAGTTTGAAGTATTTCCATTGCCGATGAAGTGTAGGTGATAACCTCATTAATTTTGAAGTGTTTCCATGGCCAATAAGGTATGAGCGATAACTTCATGAATTTGAAGTATTTCTATATCCTACAAAGTATAAACAATAACTTCATTGATTTTAAAGTATTTCCATGGACAATGAGGTATAGACGGTAATTTTATTGTTTGAAGTTCTTCTATAGTGAATAAGGCATAAGCGATAACTTCATTGATTTTGAAGTGTTTTCATGGTCAATGAGATATAGGCGATAACTTCATGAATTTTAAAGTATTTTTATAGCTAATGAGGCATGAGTAATAACTTTATGAGTTTGAAATATTTCTACAGCCGATGAGACATAAGCAATAACTTTATTGATTTGAAATGTTTCTATAGCCAATGAGGTATAAACTATAACTTCATTTGATTTAAAATATTTCTACATCCAATGAGGTGTAAGTAATAACTTCATTTTATTTGAAGTATTTCTATAGCCAATAAGGCGTAAGCAATAACTTTATTTGATTTGAAGTATTTTTATAGTTAATGAGGTATAAGCAATTACTTCATTTGATTTGAAATATTTCTATTACCAATGAGACATAAACAATAGCTTCATTTGATTTGAAGAGTTTCTATAGCCAATGAGCCATAAGTAATAATTTCATTTGATTTGAAGTAATTCTATGACTAATGAGGCGTAAGCAATAACTTTATTTGATTTGAAATGGCAATGCCCATTGCTCATTAAGTTGGGCATAGTCTTGGAGTGTTGTCAAAGACTTTTGTAGCACACTTAGTGGTACTCAATTTAACCCTGTTAGTTCTATTTGAATTAATTTTTATTCAGATTAGGATGGCAAGATCATCCATTGTTCATAGACTTAGAGTATTGTCAAAGGTTTAGCAATCTCAATGGGATTTATCTTGACCTTGTTTTAGTTCTATTTGATCTTGCTTGGGCTGGACTTGATCGGTGCTTTGGATTTCATTTGAGTCTAGTTAAATTTGATCCAAATTTGGATTCAGTTTGAGCTGATTTAAAATTCAGACTTGGTCTCAGTTTAACTCTGATTCAGTTCAGTATTCAAGATTAGACCTAGCCTTAGGTTTGATTTGATTTAATTTGATATTTCAAACTTGATTTTGATCAAATTTGATTCAACTCTATTCATGTTTAGAATTTGATTTGAGTTAGGTTTGATTTGATTCAATTCTATGTTCAAAGCTCGACTTCAGTTTGAGTCTGATTTGAAATTTAATTTGAGTTATTTTAATTTAATTGATTTATATTAATCAATTTGGTTTGAAAACCCTCCGGCTATCATAATAATATTATGGCAAGCCCACTAGCTAGCCATAAGTTTAAATCTTTTTTCGAATGAGACTATAGGTTAGTCTTAAGTCGATTGATTATTGGATGAGATCGGAGACTGGTCCTAAATTGTTTGACTTTTGAATGAGACCATTAGTTGTCCTAAATCAAAATGGTTATTAGGCGAGACTACAAACTAACCCTAAACTATTTTTTATTTTTTGGTTAGACTATAGACTGGCACTAGGTCGATTAGTTATCGGGTGAGACCACAAGTTAGCACTAAATCTTTTGACTTTTGGGCAAGACAATAGGCTAATCCTAAGTCAAATTCATTATTGGGGGAGACTGTAGGCTGACTCTAAATCTTTTGACATCTAGGAGAGACTCCAGGTTGACCCTAAATTGATTGGTTATCGAATGAGATAGCAAGCTGACCTTAAGTTGATTGGTTGTTGGACGAGACCACAGGCTGACCCTCAACCTTTTAACTTTCGGGATGGATCACAAATTGGTCCTAAGTCAAATTAGTTACTGGGAGAGATCGCAGGTTGGTCATAAATTATTTGACTTTTGGACAATACTTTAGGCTAGTCCTAAGTCGATTGGTTATCATGCGAGACTGTAGGCTGGTCCTAAACCATTTTGAATTTTGGATAAAATCATAGATTGGTCCTAAATTGATTGGTTAGTGGGTGACACCACAGACTAGTTCTAAATTATTTAACTTTTGGACTAGATTATAGATTGACTCTAAGTCGATTGGTTATTGAACAAGATTACAAGCTAGTCATAAACCATTTAACTTTTTGGTGAGACCGCAAATTGGCCCTAAACCATCTTGTTAAGATATTTTATTATTATTTTATTCTATTCTTGTTCTTATTTTTGTTTTCCTCTTCATTCTTGGGCCTAGACCATCTTCTTAAGATATTTTATTATTAATTTTTATTATTTTATTCTATTCTTGTTCTCATTCTTATTCTTATTTTTGTTTTCCTCTTCATTGTCAATCCAAGAAATTCTTGTTATTGATTCTCCTCCATCATGACACCATAGTGATAAATGAGACTATGGTTGTGGGAATTTGCTATTATACGGAGGACCTCTAATGGCTGTAGTATTAGGGAGATCCTCTATCGTACAGATGGTTGATGGTGGCTATAGGGTTGGTGGAGATCTACCATCATATAAAAGGTCATGGATGACTACGGTGTTGTTGGCGATTCGCCGTCATACGGAGGCCCGCAGATGGCTGTGAGGTTGATAGTTCACTATCTTTGTGGGGGGCTGTGGGTTGCCATAATAGTGCTTAGAGTTCACCATCTTCAAGGGATTATGGGTGGCCATGATGCTATTTGGGGTTCATTGTCTTCAAGAGGTTGCAGGTGACCACAACAGTGTTTGGAGTTTACTATCTTCAAGGGGAGACTGCATGTGGCTATAGGAGTGTTTGGGGTTCACCATCTTCCAAAGACCATGAGTGACCACAGTAGTATTTGGGATTCATCATTTTTGAGGGGCTGCAGGTGACTACGGTGGTGGTAGAGATCCATAGCACAAAGTCACAGGAAGCCTCAGTGTTGACAAACAAAAGAGAGTATCGTGATGGAGTTCAGGCACCCAATTCTTTCAAATTTGGCCATCCAAACTTGAGCTGCTGAGAACATACAACAGTTGGCAGAGAATAAGGCCATAGATGGCTGCAAGCCTTGAGGAAGAGAGGGGGGATGGCAGCTGTAGCTACAAACATGAGAAGAGAAATATGAAAAATAGGATAAAATCTTACATCGTTTTGATCTCATGTTGACACCTTCTTGTTCTCCTCCTAGATGAAAGATCTTCCTTTAAAATTCTTCTTCAATTCATGTAGAATTTGCCTAGGAATTATCTATTAATTATTTTTAAATTTGTTTCCCCTAACCACCTTTTTATAGGACTTCGAGAGAATCTCTAATTTTACTTATTGGAATTTGATTACGAGATTTGATGAGTATTCTCTTGCTATAAACCCTATATTTGAATCTCAAATCGATATTCTCTGAGATTATTCCCTGTCAAAAAATTAAATTAATTTTGATGGATTTCAAGAAGAATTTTGTTTCTATTTTTGTAGATTTGTGGTATCTAGTTGGGAAGACATTCAGCAACGAGCAATGCTCGCACAATCAGGCTTTACCAAATGTCTATTTTGAACCAGACATCTAATTGTTGACTATATCAAATGTCCAATTTACGAACTAGACATCCATTTGCTACAGTAATTTCAACGCTTTTTCAAAAGCCCCTTTTTTATTTCAAAGTGGGCCTACTACTCATTTGGGCTCAATTTAGTATCAAAATTTGGCCTATATATATTTCATATTAGACCCTCACCCATCATGAATTAAACTTAAAGTCCACTTTTAATTCTTGCTGAATTCAAAACCAAAATTAGGTTGCAAAATTAACTCAAATAAATATCCCTTTCACATTCACTTCACGCGTTTTTCAGCCAGGGGAGTGGATGTGAACAAAAATTTTTAGGTGCTTGCCCCTTGTGTCAACATCTTGAGAGTGGATTTTAACTACTGTGTGGAAGTGGAATTGAGTTGCCACAACAAGTGACCCTAATTTGGCACAATGAGTGACTTTGAGCTGCTATAGTAAGTAGATTTGACTGCCACAAGGAGTAGTCTTCACTTGCCACAAGAAATAAATTTGATTTTTCATAACAAGTGGACTTGGTTTGTCACAATAAGTGGACTTGAGATGCCACAATAAGTGGGCTTCATTTGTCACAACAAGTGGATTTGGTTTACTACAAGAAGTGGTGTGGTTTGCCACAAGAAATGCACTTAATTACCACAATAAGTGGACTTGAAATGCCACAATATGTGGAATTCATTTACCACAAGGAGTGGACTTGAAATGCCACAATATGTGGAATTCATTTACCACAAGGAGTGAACTTGAGCTATTGCAAGAAGTGGACTTAACTTGCCACAAGAAGGGTGGACTTCATTTACCACAAGGAGTGGATTTGAGTTATTAGGATAAGTGAACCTGAGTTGCCACAATGAGTGAACTTTGATGGGGGCATAGACCCGACCATCACACAAATTGGGTAGGATTTTGTATTCATATTTTGCCTCAAAAAACATGGAGTACATACTTGATCAGACATTCCCTTTTAAGGAAGTTGGACATTCTGCCATAGATGAAACATAGACACTTTTCATTGTTGTTACTGCTCTTAGAGATTTAAGTATAGTACCCTTTGAGGAATCGGGCATTGATTAGTGGCATGGGCCTTTTTACTTTATCATCAATTAGTTGATAGGATCCTCCTTCAAATATTCTTTCAATAATATGAGGGTCTTCCCAATTGGTCTCGAATTTGCCTTTCTTATTTTGATTTAGAATTATGGGTCTTCTCAGGATTAAGACCATTTTTTTTTCTAAAAGAAACTGAACCAAGCCATCTTGTTGTAGATCCTGGACATCTGTGCTCGATACATTTCTAGATTTTGTTAAGCTGTGAGCCTTATTTCATCCAAAAGAGTCTATCTTGTCAATGCGAAGATAAATATTATCTTCTTTTATGATTTCTTCCTATATAACAATCCTCAGAGAGGGAATTTATATTTTTAGTGGCAAGACTACCTCAGCCCCAAACACAAACATATACAATGTTGATTGAGTAAGGGTTCTATATGTGGTGTGATAAGTGTACAATACTTGAGAAAGCTTTTGGTGCCAATCTCTTTTATTTTTGGATATGACTTTCTTCAATATCTTGGAGAGAATATTTTTGAATTCCTTAGCAAGACCATTTTTCCTAGCATTATAGATGGATGAATATCTCTAATCTATCTTATGATAATATGCAAATTATCCCACCTTGAAGCTCTTGAAGGATGGTCTATTATTATATATGATCCTTCAAGTGACACTAAATTAGTACAGGATATTGTTTCAAAAGAAGTAGATGGTAGTATCAACTTTTACTTCTTTCAATAGAAGCGTTGGCTAATTGAGAGAAATAGATCGATAAAAATAGTTGGTTACTGCTAGTATTAAGTGGTGACCTTTGGAAGAAGATAGTTCAATTGTTTCAATGATATTTATACCCCATACCTCGAATGTCCATGAGGACACTATTGGATATAGAGGATTTATGTGTTGATGAATGAAACCCCGTGAATTTGGCATATATGACATTTTATTGCATATTCGATGCAATCTCTCACTAATATGGGTCAATAGTAACCTATACACTTAATCTTTATCATCATTTTTGGGCCTCATTGATGAGCCTCATAGACCCCAGAATGCAACTTATGCATGACTTCTTTGGCTTCTTTGTTTGAGAGATAGTGTAGAAGTACTGATTAAAAAACCTTCTATAAAGAGTGTCATTGATAAGTAAGACACGACTCTCTTTCTAAGTTGTGCCCGTGCAAATTTGTCTTCTAGGAGTTCTCCTCCTTTAAGGTAGTTAGTGAATGATATTATCTAATCTATGATCTATTTTATCAGTTTTGATTTAGTCTTTTTATGTTTGATGCTGAAGACTGAGTTTATCACCTATTTGTTATGAACTATAATTAGAATCTCTCCTTGTTCTACCCCAAAAGCCATTGACAATACATATTCTACATTATATCCAACCCCTACGCCATTGGTGATACTGCAAAATCAAAGAAATTAATCACCAATATACTTCAAAATATTGGCCACACTTCAAAGCTATACCTAATTTTATAAGTTGTTGGTAACACAATCAAACTAAAATAGTTAATTACCAATACATTCAAAGTTGTTGGCTACACTTCGAAGCTAGTCAACCCAAAGAGTCATTAATGATACATCTTCCAAGTTATATCCAACCCTATAAGCCGTTGGTGGTGCTATCAAATCAAATAAGCTAATCGCTAATATTCTCTAAGTTGTCGGCCACACTTTAAAACTATACCCAACCTTCTAAGTTGTTGGTGATGCTACCAAATCAATGAAGTCAACCAAGAATGTTCTCAAAGCCATTGGCCACACTTCAAGCTAGTCAACCTTGGATGCAATTGACAATGTGCCCTCCCAAAGCTAGCCGACCCCAGAAGTAGTTGGTGATATACCCCACAAGCTAGTCAACCCCATAAGCAGTTAATAATGTGCACTTCAAGCTAGTCAAACCCACAAGCAGTTGACGATGTACCTCTTCAAGCTAGTCAACTGCAAAAGTAGTTGATAATATTATTCTCAAAGCTATATCCAATCTCATAAGCTATTGGTCATGGTACCAAAATCATAGAAGTTATGGTCTACGCCTTATTAGCTATGAAAACACTTTCAAACAAAAAAAGTTATTTCCTATGCTTTATCAGCTATGGAAATACTTCGAAAATAAAAAAAAATTATTGCCTATGCCTTATTAGCTATGGAAACACTTCAAGATCAATGAAGTTATCATTAACACCTTATTGGCTAACGAAAATACTCTAACCCAAATCATGAAGTTATCACTGATGCCTTACAGGTTAATAAAAATACTTCAAATCATGAAGTTATTATCGATGCTCAAAGATATTGGAAATACTTCAAACTTCTCCATTCTCTTTCATGATCCGGGACAAATGTCATGCAGTCCAGAGCAAGGGGAGTAGGGTAGCATCAAATATCAAAACTTTTTCTCCTTTTTTTATTTCTTTCATGTTTTCATGTTAGAATTCATTGTAAAGTGAGAGTTCTCTTACTTAAGTGATGTACTATCTTTCTTGAATCAATCAAATAAAGCTTTATTCTTTTTTTTTTGTGTCTCTATTTTATTAACTAGGTTTCTTCTTTAGGAGGCTTTTGACAATTGTCGAGGTAATTAATAATAAGGGCTTGCGCCTATTGGAAGTCATGTTTGTACAAAACCTAATAGTGCATTTTAAAATAAAATAAATTTTGATTTGTGATTTGAAGTTGCCCCTTAGGGTCTTCACTATCCCGGGTAGTCAACTTTGTTCCCACAAGGTCTTTTAGCAAAACTATGAGTTTGTTAGTGGAGAATTCCTTGAGAGTTACTTGAGTTCTTTCTCCTTGGACATATTCCTCCAAAGCATCTATGTAATCTTGGATGAACATCATGTTCATCTGACTGAACTAGGTTCTTCTTCTTGCTTCTATTATTTTTCTTTTTGATGCTTCAAGTAGGCAGGTAAGCTTGTTCTGATGAGGCTTTTTTCATCACCATCTTATGCTCTTCAGAGTTTTTAGTCATCTTCTTCATCAACTTCTTCAACCTTTTTGAAATATAGATGTTCCATAAGTGCTCTTGCTCAAGGATACATTGTACTTCTTCCCCACAGAGAAACTCAACAAGTGGTTCATGATCCTTGAATACAGTAATATCATTGATGTGTTTGGTGGGTATTTCAAATAATGCTACCTTTAAGAGAGTCTGATTGCTCTATTGGTACTATTTTTCCACCCAATCTTTGAATATAAAGCAGTCTTTAATGGTATGATTAACATTTTATGGTAAGAATAGTAGTTTGGGTGATCTTTTTTGTTGGCTTCATTCAGCCTTTTGCATTCTAGTAGTTAAAGGTCTAAGTTTAGGGTATTTTGGAAGATTATAGCCACTCTCTTTCTTTTGAAAGAAAATTTCTTTTTGAGCCTTTGTTGAAAATTATTGGATCATTCCACTTTTCCATCTCCTTTAATAGCAAGTAGTTTTTGAGAATTACCCTCGTTCATGGTGGGGTTCAGAAATTTCTTCTACTCAGTTACTGTGAATGCCACCCTTATATTTTTTAAAACTTCTCCATGCTTTTCCTTGTCTTTTTCTAGTTTAAAATTTTATGAACTAGGTAATACTAGTGGGCTAATTCTTTCCAACTTGTTGACTTGCATGATGAGGTTTTGGTGTAGATAGAAGAAATGCTTAGGTAAGGTGCTATCCACCCTCCCTTTATATTGCCAAGAACTAGGTTTACTGCCTCAAATTGACTCATGGGTTGTTCACACTTGATGCTGATATTTCTCCACTATGTGATATAATCTAGAATTGATTCATTGTCACACTTCGATGTCGAGACAAGGTATGCAATAGTCACTTTATCATTGATTCCTCTGAACCTAATGTGAAAAGCCTAATTCATTTGTCCCCAAGTTTGTATTGATTTTGGTTGTAAACTGGTATATCACTTGAATGCTACTTTTATCAAGCTTGCTGAAAATTAGCAGAGTAACAATGAGAGACTATTACTTAAATCTCTGCACATAGTCACAAAGTGAGTTATGTGTTATTCAGGATTGCCCATGCTATTAAATTGTTTGAAACCAGACACTATATAGCCTCTGGGACATGGCACTTAATCATGATGACTAGGATATACTTTGTCAGCATCATGTATTCTATCTATCTCACTTCCTTGTCTCAACTATGCAGCCACTATTTATTACACCCTCTGTTGTATGTATGTTGGTAGTTTCACATCATTAGAGATCCCTAAAATTAGAAATTGGGTATCCATTGCTGGAGGAGGTTCTTATAAAGGGCCTAGATTTTCGTGAATCTCATCTACAGGAAATAAACTTTTTGCCACCTCTACTGTATAAGATGGTTATTGAGATTGTTCCAATATACTTTTGGCTCATTTGTAACATCATTTGTAGTTCTTGCAATGCTTCTATAGTCACTTCTTGTTTGGAGCTTTTAGTTATGAATAGGCTTCTATTAGAATATAATGGTCCATATCTTGAGGATCAAGTCTAGGTTTTGGGTTGAGACTAACTTCTCCCATCAATCAAGTTGCCTCATTCAAGATCCTACTCATGGAGTGGGTTGCCACACCTTATATCTGATGTGGTAGTAAGGATTGATCCACAAGGGCTATTTTCTCTTGAATATCTTCATCAATAAGCCTTACTCGCATGGCCTTCCTTCAGTGTTTGGCTAGTTGGGGTGTAGGCTTATGGTCCCTCTCAGAATTGTGATAAGAAATGACTCTAATAGTATGGTTCATCTCCTTTGCCCATGCTTGTTTGCAACCTTATGATGACTCTTGTTATTTTCTTTGGTGATTTGCCCCTTTGCCACAGTCTTAAGGTAAGATTGTGTCCTTGTAATTTGCTTTAACCCCTTTCTAATTTTCTTAGTAGAGTAAAAAGTTAGCAGTAAGAATAGTAATAACTAACTTTATTTGAGGGGTATGCTTCCCAAGCTGACTGAAAATTCCAATAGCTCTTTCTTTGCTTGTGATAGTCAAGATAAGCTCTTCTTTATCCATGCACATATATAGACTTGCTTTTGGTTGCCCTTTGTTAGAAGTTGGGTGAAGGCAATAAAAAACTGAGCTTTATTTCGATCCGAACCTCTAGAAGACTAATATTCTTGCCACTTGAGGCATGACTTTTGGCTCTTTGTCCGATGACCCTTCTTATTAAGAATGATGACATTGGGTCTCTTTCCCCTTGATGGAAGGTGAGAAGTAGGTTTGTCTTGCATAACAATAGTTTAAGTTGGCATAGTAGTAGGTGCCTTCTTGAACTGGATGACCTCAGGGATGGATTAGGTTAGATGCATAGCCAATCCTACCCCTAGCATGATGGTATACCTCAAGATGGAGTTATTCCTCCTTGATGCCATTTGAAGTCTTCTTCTGCAAAGGAAAATACAATTAATCAATTGTCAATTATAGTTCTACCTTGTTAATGTCTCTATTATATTACCTAGATTTCTACACTTGAAGGAGAAGTCAAGTCTCACTGGGTGTGGCAAAATTTATGGTATCAATTTTGGAGGGCCGAGAGTAGTAGAGACCCTGAGGAGTGACCTCAATGTATAAACTAAAGTGTGTTTTAAATTTAAAGTACACTACCAGGTGTTGTAAGAATATTGACTTCCAGCAGATGCAAACCCTTGTTGTTAATCACCCCCACAATTGTTAGAAATCTCCTAAAGTAAAGAATCTAGCTAATAAAATAGAGATATAAAAAAAAATCATCCAATTGATTTTTAAGAAAATGGTACATAGCTTAACTGAGGGTATACCCTCACTTCACAATAAATTTCAATATAGAATTATAGAAAAGATGAAAAAAAAAATAAAGGAAAGAAATAGTGGAGAAGAAGTACTAATATGTGTTGCTACCCCACTCCCTTGCGCTAGACCACATGGCATCTTGACTCGAATGGGTTGTGACTTGGTCTTTGGCAGATATTGCTAGCACTGTCCAGTGGGATACGAGAGGCGATGAGAAAAGTTTGAAGTGTTTCTAATATCTTTGAGCATTAGTGATAACTCCATGAGATGGTGTTGCTGATAGCTTATCGGGACTAACCTGGAGTTTCTAAAAGTTTTAAGCTTTAGTCCTATATTGAAGTGTTTCCATTATCCAGTAAGGTATTGGCGATAACTTCAAGTTTTAAATTTTTTTCGTTCACTAGTAAGGTGTAGGTGATAACTTTATGAGTTTGAAGTGTTTATATAGCCAATGAGGTATAAGCGATAACTTCATGAGTTTTTCATAGCTGATGAGGCATAGGTGATAACTTCATTGATTTTGAAGTATCTCTATAGCTAATGAGGCCTAAATAATAACTTTATTTAATTTGAAGTGTTTCTATAGTCAATGAGGCATAAGCGATAATTTCATAAGTTTGATGTGTTTCTATAATCGATAAGATATAACCGATAACTTCATGAGTTTAAAGTATTTCAATAGTCAATGAGGCATAGGAGATAACTTTATGAGTTTGAAGTATTTCTATAGCCAATGAGGTATAGGTGATAACTTCATTAGTTTTGAAGTATTTCCATGGCTAATGAGGCATAGGTGATAACTTCATAAATTTGAAGTATTTCTATAACCAATGAGGAATAAGTAATAACTTCATTGATTTTGAAGTGTTTCTTTGCCCAATGAGGCATGAATAATATCTTTATTGGTTTAAAGCATTTTTAGAGCTAGTGAGACATAAGCGATAACTTCATTAATTTTGAAGCATTTCTATGACCAATGAGACATAGGTGATTGCTTCATGAATTTTAAAGTATTTCTATAACCAATGAGGTATGAGTAATAACTGCATGAGTTTTAAGAGTTTTTATAGCTGATAAGACCTAAGCAATAACTTCATTGATTTGAAGCATATTTATATCCAATGAGATGTAAGGTATAATTTCATTTGATTTGAAGTATTTTTATAACCAATAAACCATAAGTAATAACTTTATTTGATTTGAAGTATTTTTATAACCAATGAGCCATACAATAACTTCATTTCATTTGAAGAATAGCTAAGAGGCATAAGCAATGACTTTGTCTGATTTGAAATAACTCTATAGCTAATGAGTCATAAGCAATAACTTCATATGATTTGAAATATTTCTATAGCCAATGAGGCATAAGCAATAACTTCATTTGATTTGAAGTATTTCTATAGCCAATGAGGTATAAGTAATAGCTTTATTTGATTTGGAGTGTTTCTATAGCCAATGAGCCATAAACAATAACTTCATTTATTTTGAAGTATTTCTATAGCCAATAAGGCGTAAATAATAGATTTATTTGATTTGAAACATTTCTATAGCCAACGAGGGATAAGCAATAACTTTATTTAATTTGAAGTGTTTCTATAGCCAATGAGTTGTAGGTAATAATTTTATTTGATTTGAAGTACTTCTATAGTTAATATAGCATAAGTAATAAATTCGTTTGATTTGAAATGTTTCTATAGCTAATGAGGCATTAGTAATAAATTCATATGATTTGAAGTGTTTCTATAGCCAATGAGGAGTTAGCAATATCTTTATTTAATTTGAAGTGTTTCTATAGCCAATGAGGCATAAGCAATAACTTTATTTGATTTGAAATATTTTTTTAGCCAATGAGGTGTAAGCATTAAATTCATTTAATTTGAAGTGATTCTATAGTTAATGAGGCATTAATAACTTCATTTGATTTGAAGTATTTCCATAGCCAATGAGGTATAAGCACTAACTTCATTTGATTTGAAGCATTTGTATAACCAATAAGGCATAAGCAATAACTTTATCCAATTTGAAGTGTTTCTATAGCCAATAAGGCTTAAGTACTAACTTCATTCAATTTGTAGTGTTTTTATAGCCAATGAGATATAAGTAATAACTTCATTGGATTTAAAGTATTTCTATAGCCAATGAGTTATATGCAATAACATTTTATTTGAAATATTTCTATAGCCAATGAGGTGTAAGCACTAACTTCATTTGATTTGAAGTGTTTCTATAGACAAAGAAATATAAGCAATAACTTTATTTGATTTGATATGGCAATACCTACTGCTCGTGGAGTTGGGCATAGTCTTGGCATACTGTCAAAAGCTTTTGTAGTACATCTAGTGGGACTCAATTTAACCATGTTTAGTTCTGTTTGAAGTAATTTTAAGATGACAATATCACCACCCATTATTCATAGTTTTGGAGCATTGCCGAAGGTTTAGTACACTCAATGGGATTTAGCATGACCTTGTTTTAGTTCTATTTGAACTCATCTGGATTGGACTAGACCTATGCATTGTATTTTGTTTAAGTCCAGTTAAATTTGATATGGTTTTGGATCTAGTTTGAGTTGATTTGAAATTCGGACTTCGTCTAGGTTTAAGTTTGATCTAGTTCAATATTCAGAATTAGACCAAGCTTTAGGTCTAATTTAATTCAATTTAATATTCAAAACTTGAGTTGGGTCAAGTTTGATTCGACTCTATTCGATGTTCAAAATTTAACTCAAATTAAGTTTGATTTGATTCAGTTCCATATTCAAAACTCGACTTTTGTTTGAGTCTAATTTGAAATTCTATTTGAGTCTCTTTAATTTAATCAATTTGCGTTAATCAATTTGGTTTGAAAGTCATTGGGCTATTATAATGATATTATGGTGAGCCCACTAGTTGGGCATAAGTTCAAATTGACCTTTGTATAAGATTATAAGCTAGTTCTAAGTCAATTGGTTATTGATGACACTGCAGACAAGCCCCAAACTATTTGATTTTCTAGCGGGACCATAGGCTAACCCTAAACTTTTTGACTTTTGGGTGGGATTGCAAGTTAATTGGTTATCAAGTAAGACCGCAATCTAGATTTAAACCTTTTGACTTTTGGACAAGATTGAAGGTTGCCCCTAAGTCAGATTGATTGTTGAGTAAGACGCAGGCTAGCTAGGTTGGCCCTAAATCTTTTGGCTTTTGGGTAAGACCCAAGGTTATCCCTAAGTCAGATTGATTGTCGGGTGTGACCATAAGCTGACCCTAAATAATTTAACTTTTGGGTGAGATTATAGGCTAGCCCTAAGTCAATTAATTATCGTACGAGACTATAGGCTAACCCTAAATTGGATTGATTATTGGATAAGACTGCAGGTTGGCCCTAAACCATCTTATTAAGATAGTTTATTTTTATTTTTTTTGTTGCTTTTTTCTATTCTTGTTCTTATTCTAGTCCTTATTTTTGTTCTCCTCTTCATTGTTAATCTAAGAGGTTCTCGTCATTGATTCTTCTCCATCAGGATACTATAGTGATAAATGAGGCGATGGGTGGCCACGATGGTGGAGATCCATCGCCATATAGAGGGCTGTGGGTGGCCACGGTATGAGATTTGCCATCATGTGGATGGCCACAGGTGGTCATGGGGTTGGTAGAGATCTGCCATCATATGGAGAGCCACGAGTGGCTATGGTACTAGTGGTGATTCGCCATCATATAGAGGGCCACGAATGGCTATAGGGTTAGTGGTTCACCATCTTCGAGGGGGGCCGCGGGTGGCCACAGTAGTGTTTGGGTTTCACTGTCTTCAAAGAGCTGTGGGTAGCCGTGGTAGTGTTTGGAGTTCACCATTTTTGAGAGACTGCGGCTGGCCATATTGGTGTTTAGAGTTCACCATTTTTTGAGGGGTTACAAATAGCTATAGTGGTGTTTGGGATTCACTGTCTTCAAGGGACTACAGGTGACTATGGTGGTGGTAGAGATCCACTGGTATGAAATTGCGGGTGGCTATGGTGTTGACAACAAAAAAGAGGCCCATGATGGAGCTCAAGAACTTAATTCTTTTGGGTTTGGTCATCCAAATATGGGCTACTGAGAATGTGTGGTGGTTGGCAGAGAACAAGAGCACAGGTGGCTGCAAGACTTGGGGGGGAGCAGCAGCAACAAAAGTGAGAAGACAAAGGCCTCGTAGTGGATGAAGAGAAGAGAGGATAATGAAAGAAAAGATGAAGAAAGGCCTTGTTGATGCCTTCTTGATCTTCTCCTAGATGATGACATCTTCCTTAAAACTTTTCCTTCAATTCGTGCAGAATTTATCCAGGAATTGACTATCAATTGTTTTGAAATTTGTGTTCCCTAACCCTCTTCTTATAGGGCTTCAATAGGATTTCCAACTTTTATTATTGGGATTTAATAGAGAGACTTGATAGGTATTCTCTTAGCATAAATCTCATATTTGAATCTCATATTGATATTTTTCAAGATTATACTATCCTTGTTAAAAAATTAAATTGATTTTTATGGATTTTGAGAAGAATTTCATTTTCATTTTTGTAGCTTTACAATTGAACCAAACATTTAGTTGGAAACCAGACATTCGATAGTGAGCAATGCTCGCATAGTCGGGCTTTACTAAATGTCCATTTTGAATCAAACGTCTGGCTATACCAGACATCTAGTTTATGAACTGAAAGTCCATTTGCTACACTAATTTCAGCTTTTTTATAGCCCCTTCTCTATTCAAAATTGGGTCCACTATTCATTTGTGCTCAATTTAGTATCAAATTTTGGCCCATATTTATTTTAGATTAGACTCTCAATTAAACTCAAGGTCCACTTTTAATTCTTGCCAAATTCAAAACTGAAATTGGGTTACAAAATCAACTCAACCAATGGCAAAGGATTATGAAAGTAATGAGAATGAGGTATATGATTTAGCCTTTGAGGAAGTGCAAGAAGTTTTTGAAAATTTGCATTCAAGGTATGAAAAATTACTTCTCAAGCATGCTACATTGAAAAAGATAATGATTTCACTTGAGAATGGTTTTGATTCTTTGAAATCTTCTAAAAATCTGTGTATTTGCATAAAGGACATTGGGGTACTTCAAAAGAATCTTCTTGTGATTGTAAAAGAATCTTTACATGTTTAAAAAGGAGAATTGTGATTTGAAAAAAACGCTGGAGAATTTCTTCCATGGCAATGGTACTTTGAATAAGAATTTAAAAAATTAAAAAAATCTTTTGAATAAATCTGGACTTGATTTTATTTCATCTTCAAAATTCAAGAGAACAAAATCTACTTTTGTAAAGTCTTCAAATGTAGAACTTTTGAAATTGAAATGGACTATTGTAACCTTAATGGACATGTCTCCACTTATTTTCTAATCAAGAAAAGTACTACTGTGGAGTTCCAACTGATTACTCAGGATAGCTAGAGAATATTGAGAAGCAATCTTGAAATAATAAATAAAATTAAGATGAGTTTGAATGCCCAATAAAAAATTATGGGACTATGACTTCTAACAAGTGCAAGTCCTATTATTAATTACCTTGATAATTATTATGATTCTCCTAAAATAAGAAACCTAACTAGTAAAATAGAGACATAAAGAAAAGAAAGATAGCTAATTGATTTAAGAAAAGGATTACATGGCTTAAGAAAGAGCATATCCTCACTTTCTAATTTAGACAACTAAATTTATATCATAAAATAATATGAAATGAAGAAGGGAACAAAAAAGGCTTGATGCTTGCCTCTACTCTAATTTTGTACACCTAGTAAAGTGAAACTTGACTCGAATGAGTGCTTGGTCTGATCCTTAGTGGGCGTTGATAAATTTATTTGATTTTAGGGTATGACTAACTATCTTGACTTGTGTTAGTTGACTTTATTAAGGTTTGAAGTATCATTAATGGTCTTTTGCCTATTACAACTTAATTTGAGAAAATGATTAGCGACTTTAGCTTATGCCAATCATTCTTGATTGGATAATAGGTGACCTTTTTACCTTGTGTTGATTAAATTTAAAGCATCACTGATGACTTTATGCTTGTGTCAATGAACTTTCTTCAAATATTGCATTTAGCTGACTGATTAAGAAAGTTCAAGTCTACCTTAGTTTAGTGTAATTTGAGAAAATGACTAGTGGATTTGACTTATACTAGTCATCCTTAATTTTATAATTAACGGCATCTTTGGCTTGTTGTCAATTAATTTTGAATCATCACCGATGGCTTTTGAGCTTGTGTTAGTTGAGCTTGAAGTGTCACTCATGATTTTGTGTTTATGTTAGTTAATATCTTTCAAATATGGTGTTTGGCTAACTAATTAAATGATTTCAAGCATGCCTTAATTCAGTTTAAAATAGTTAGCAATCTTGGCATATAATGACCATTTCTCATTTAATAATCAATGTCCTCTTTGGCTTGTTATTAATTAAATTTCAAGTGTCAGCAATGGCTATTTGAGCTTGTATTAGCTAAACTCGAAGTGTGACTAACAACTTTATATTTGTTGTTGATTAAATTTCTTTGACTATGGTATTTAGTTAACTGATTAAGCAATTTAAGCCTACCTTAGTTTAACTTAAAATTGTTAGTGCTCTTGGCTTATGTTGACTATTTCTAATGTGATAATCAATAGCGTCATTTGTGTGTTATTGATAAAATTTGAACCATTACCAATGGCTTTTAAGCTTGTGTTGGTTGAGTTGGAAGTGTGATCAATAGCTTTATACTTATTATCGGTTTACTTCCTTCAAATATGACTTTTGAGCTTGTGTTGCCTGAGCTTGAAGTGTGACCAATAGCTTTATACTTATTGTCGATTGACTTTCTTCAAACATGGCCTTTGACTAACTAACTAAGTTCAAGTCTATCTTAATTTGATTTAAAATGATTAGCGGTCTTGGCATATGCTGATTATTTTTTATTTGATAATTGATGACCTCTTTGGATTGTTGTCGATCAAATTTGAAGCATCACTTGCGATTTTTGAGCTTGTGTTGGCTAAGCTTGAAGTATTATTGATGATTTTATACTTATTGTCAGTTGACTTCTTTTGAACACGATATTTGGCTAACTGATTATGCAAGTTTAAGCCTACCTTAGCGAAGCCTAATTTGAATAAATAATTAGTGACCAAAACTTATGCTAATAATCCTTAATTTAACAATTGATGGCCTTTCTTGGCTTGTATCGATTAGGTTTTGAGGTGTTGTTGATGGCTTTAAACTTGTTGTTGATTAATCCTAATTAATTTATACCTGATTTGGTCGAAAATTGGTTTTGGTTCAAGTCTAATTCATTTTAGTTTGAAGTTCAAACTTAATTTTTATTTAAGTTTGATTTAATTCAATTTGATATTCAGAACTTGATTTTGATTCAAGTCTGATTTAATTCAATTCAATATTTAGAACTTAATTTTGTTCAATTCTGATTTAGTTTAATTCAATGTTCAAAATTTGATTTTGATCCAAGTTTGACTTGATTCAACTTAGATTGTGTTCGACCTTATCTTGGGCCCTTATTAGGTTTTTTATGGATCTTTAATGGATCTTGAATCTAAATCTTGTTGAGTTCTTATTGGACTCTTAATGGATCTCAAATCCAATTCTTGATGGATTCTTATTGGATTATTAATGGATCCTGAATCCAACTCCTAATGGATTATTATTAGATCTGCAATGGATCTTAGATCCAACTCTTAATGGATTCTTATTAGATCTTTAGTAGATCATTGATCTAATCCTTAATGTTTTTTTATTGAATCTACATTCAATCATTTAATGGCTTTGCTTTCAACAAATATTGGACCCTTATTTGGTTTTAGATTTAAAGCTTAATGAACTTGGGTTCAAGTTCAATCTGGTTTTGGTCTAATTTTGACTTGATTCTAGTTCAAGTTCAGCCTGACCTAGGTCCATGTTTGACTTGATTTTAGTTCAGGTTCAACCTACATTTAGTTCAATTAAACCTACTTCTATTTTAGATTCAACCTTTTGCTAATTCAGATTCGACTTGATACTAGTTTAGATTTGACCTAATTTTGGTCAAGTTTGATATGGTTTGACCTAAGTAGGATTTTATGTGAACTTGGTTTATCCCAATTAGGATTTTGTTTGGACTTAGTTTGACCTAATAAGAGTTTGGCTTAAATTTGGTTTGATCCAATTAGGATTAATTCGAGCCTAATTTGACCAAATTAGGGTCTTGACTTGATTCATGTTATCCTAATTTGAGCTAGATTAGGGTTTAAGTCTGAATTGATTTGATTTAGGTTGAGCTGATTTGAATCTAATTAGGATTGGGTTTGGGTCTGAATGGACTTGACTTGAATTAACTCAATTTGAATTCAGGTCTAATTTAGTTGGAGTTTTAGTTCATTTATTTGATTAATTTAGGTTCATTTCGTGATTCATTCAAGTCATATTGGTTTAACTTAAATATTTTACATAATTTAGCCGAATTGGCTTATTTTTAATCTAATTAAGTCGATTATTTTAATTAATTTAGTTTAATCAAATTCTCGAGCTATTCATTGATTAGAATAATTTTTGGGTGAGCCTGTGAACAAATCTTAAGTCAATTTTAAACTTCAAGTGTACTTGTAAGCTAATCTTTTGTGGAATTGACCTTTAGGCAAGCCTCTGGACTGCTCCTGAGTCGATTTTGACTTTTTTGTGAACTCATAAGTTGGTCTTGAATCGATTTGACTTTAAGCTAAGCTCGCAAACTGGTTTTAAATCGATTTGATTTTTAAATGAGCTCATGTATTGCCCTTAAGTCAATTTGACTTTCAATCTATAGACTGATTTTGACTCAATTTGATTTTTAGACAAGCTCACTACCTTAAATCAAAATTGACTTTTGACAAGCCTACGAGCTGATCTTAGATTTAAATAGCTTTTAAGCAAACCTGTAGGTGGCCTTAGATCAGAAGCCAAAAGCACACAGATTGAGGAAGTGCGGTGATGGCGACCACAAGTCGAGCAGCATATCAATGCCGTGATGGTTCGAGTGGCGACGCCAAAGCACACACGAGCTTCCACTGGCCAGGATCTGGCAGGGGTCTAGCTAGAGGAACATGAGGCACATGCGGTGGCATTGGCAAAAGCAAGGGGAGCCACTTGCCCACTGGACACACTCGTCAAAGTTCGAGTGGAGAGAACTTTGACGAAGCACAAGAATAGTGACAGAATTTAGTGTAGTAGGGAGGAAAACTGGGGTGTTGGTATTCAGGCCTTGAGATGAGATCGGAGCCATGATAGGCGCATGCTTCTTGTCCATCACTGTCTGCTGCATTATATAATCCATTGACTACTTCATGGAGTTGAGGTATGAGTAGAGCTTGAGGCCATCGGAGTAGGTAATGTGAGTTGCAAGAAGGAAGTGAGGATTAGCCACAAGCTACTCTCTAGTGTTTCTGTCCTTGGCAAGGATCTTGCCTCTCACCTTCTCCAGGTCAAATGTGTTGTTGAAGCACAACCTCGCTTTCTCTATTGATTCTTTATGTTTTGCAACAGTTGCAGAGTTTTGGTTGGAGGGCACTTGTCTACAATGGCATGGTCCAAAGGCTGTTGTAGGGTGGTCAAGCGGCAAGTGGGCTGCCTGTGAAAGGTGATCCAAGTTAGATGCGGTTGCCAATGTGGCAAGAGACGACAACGGACGATTGGGCACGGTAGTGCAAGGGTGATGGTGAGTGTTGATCGGCAAAACTTGGAGAACATTGGCAAGGAGTTGAGAGAGGTTGCTAGATGAATACCGACGTGGCCCTACGGGAAGACAAAGAGAGAGGAGAGAAGGAGGGTAGAAAGCTCATAAGAGGAAAAAAGCTAAGTGGAAGAACTCAACTGATCTTTGACTTCTCTAATTCTTTGGATATGATCTCTAATCCTTCTCATTGTGTTTCAGGTCACCCATTCCTTCCCTCAAATTTTGATCCTTCTTTCTATAGGATTCGAAGGGTTTATAGAGGTTGAAGAGATAATCAGATTGGTTGGATCTCCATTTTAAATTTTAAATGTTTGTGATAATATGGATATTGATTCCTTCTTGTTTTTTGAGTGAATAGACATGTTTTGGAACAAAATCTATGAGATTATAATTTTGTGCTATTTGATGACATCATGTAATACAAAAGGATTATTTGCAAGTTTTTTTTCAAAAGATTGATTAATTTGTAAATTTGATGAATTCTGGGACCTTCATGTAAAAATATTTATTCGTAAAAATTTAAAACTTTTGAAAAATCCTTTCTATAAGATTCTATTTTGTAAATTAATCAAATTTGCACTAATTCATTAATAAATATCTTTAAGTGATTTATTCATGAAAAGCAAACATTTTAGGGATTTATTTATAGATATAAATTTTTGAAG
This sequence comes from Trichopus zeylanicus subsp. travancoricus, assembly GCA_005019695.1. Taxonomy (NCBI): domain Eukaryota; kingdom Viridiplantae; phylum Streptophyta; class Magnoliopsida; order Dioscoreales; family Dioscoreaceae; genus Trichopus; species Trichopus zeylanicus. The sequence continues at coordinate 1,803,746 of RXID01014226.1, forward strand.
GGTTTATTTGAAATCTATAGATTTTGCAAAGATTAATATGTGATTATTAATCTTCTAGGGGATTTATCAGCGAACTCAAGAATTTGTTGGGATCAATTTGTAATTTGAAGATCTATTTTGGACCTTTTCATAAAAAATTTCAACTCAGGCGCTTTCTTATAAAAAAATTTTGAACATGGACCTTTTTACAATAATTTATTTAGTTCAGGATTTATTTGTAAAAGATTATTTTTATTTTTGTGTAGATTTTTAATGTGTTTTGAACCTAATTTTTATTCAAATACCTAACCTACTCAACCCATTTGGATTGAATTTAATTTGAGTTGGATTTCTCAATAACTTAAGTCTGAATCAAGCTCAATTTTTTTATCAATTTTGACCGTAATTTAGATTCAACTAAGACTTATATTTGAGTTACAATCTGATAACATCCAATCTCTGATTTCAGTTAAATTCTTATCAAATAAGATTTTTAGTAAAAATCACCTCGAACAACTTCTTTTAAACAAATTTGAATACCTAGAACATGATTTCTAAACGTGTAGAATCCAAACAAGTTTGGATTTCAAAATTCTTTACTACTTAAACTATTCTTGTTAGCTAGAAGTGAATTTTTTTAAAGAGGTTTACCTTTTAGTCATCCTCTATTTTAGTTTGTTTAAGTAGGATTTTTGCTTTCATTTAGATTTTTTTAATCAATTTTTATTGAATCTTTCATAATTTTTATTTATGATATTATGTTATACTACTAATTCTCTTTGTATAGATAGATATGTTTGCTTTATAGATTGTGAAGAAAAAGTCCACTTGGATGACATCACTATAAGTTCCAAAGGATACTTAAATCACATGAAGTAATCTAATCTCTTGACTATCTTTCAATGCAATGATCTTCACGTGATATATCTTAACTTAATATGCATTAATTGCATATAATGATACTAGTACCATAATAGAGAAGTTGTTTGGTTGTGTTGATTGATGAGTTTTTGATGGGAATCTGATTTTGTATTATTCAAAATAATATTGGAGTTTGTAACAAATTGAGTGAGATGATTCCTGAATTTCTTTCGTTATTTCTGTTGACTAACTATTTGATTGTCCAACTAGGATACTTTAGCTGCCTAAATTCTTAACACAAAAATCAACTTTCTATTTTAGTTAAGTTCAAATGCTCAAATATGAGGTTTGGACACCCGAACCTTGTAAGTTCTACAATGTTCAGATGCTTGAACCTTGATGATCAGATGCCTAAACATTGTTGGCTTAATTGTGTCTCGAATCTGGATTTTTCGGAGAGTCTTAATTATATTAGAAAGTTATTTAGTGGGCCTAATCCTTATCTAGATTTATCTTCTACTGGAAGACTTAAATTAGTAGAAGTCTTATTTGAGTCAATCTTCTACTTTGACTCAAACACAGTTAGACCATATCTATAAATACTCTATTAATGTAAGAGTTTCAATATAGAGTAAGAGAGAGATATATAGATCAATACTCTCAATACGTCTTGTGATGGTTAGACTGCTTAGTCTTTTATGAGAGTTGGTGATATTGGAGTTTCGTCTCCATCGTTGTAATCTTCTCTTCCTCTTCTCATCAATACAATATCTTGTAGATCATCTTTGTCATATATATCTCTTGTGTGTTATCTTTTCTCCTTTTTTGTTCTTCTTATATATCATGAATTGTGGTGGGCATCGATATTCTACGCTACAAGTGGTATCAGAGCTTGGTTCAACATGTCTACTATGAAGTTCGATATAGAGAAATTCAATGAAAAGCAAGGATTTCCTATTTGGCAAGTAAGAGTTCATGCAATTCTTACTCAACAAGGGTTGAGAAACACATTGGAGGATGTCAAGCCTGAAGATGTCACTGAAAGTATTTTGGAATACCAGAAGGCTAGTGCACATAGCATAATCATTCTCAGTCTCATCGATGAGGTACTCTATCCATTTCTTGATGAAACATCACCTTCAGAGTTATGGAAAAAGCTGGAGAAATAATATATGAGTAAGTCTATCTTAAATCACATTTACTTAAAGTAGAAGCTCTTCAATCTTCGAATGAGAGAAGATACGAATATAGTTGATCATCTTAATGCTCTCAATAAACTTGTCTCTCAATTGTTAAGCATTGATGTTAAAATTGAAGATAAAGACTAGGCAAGTATTTTATTATTGTCCTTACCTTCTTCTCTTGAGAATCTTAAAGCTACTCTCATGTATAAGAAGGATTTGAAATTTGACGATATTTCTGCTGCCCTTCTATATAATGAATATTTGAAAAAGATTGGAGGGGATGTGTCACACTCAGAAGCATTAATTGTCAGAGGTCGTACTAAAGAAAGATCAAGGACAGGTCGTTCTAAATCCAAATCCAAAGAAATAAACTGCAGGTATTATAAGAACATGGGACATGTAATTAAAGAGTGTTGGAAGCTCAAAGCAAAGAAAGAAAGAGAATCTCAATCTAAAGAGCAAACCAAAGAACAAGTATCAGTTGTTGAAAGGAGTTTTGATGATGATTTTGGTAATGTTCTCTCTATTAGTTCTAATTTTGATCGTTACCATGATATTTGGATTCTTGATTCTGGATGTTCTTATCACATGTGACCTAATAAGGATTGGTTTGAAAACTACAAGTCCTATGATGGTGGTTTAGTTTTGATGGGTAATACCAATCCATGTAAAATTGTTAGAATTGGAACAATCAAAATTAATATGTTTGATAATACTATTAGAACTCTTACTGATGTTAGACATGTTCCTGATTTGAAAAAGAATTTGATCTCTTTGGGTGCTTTGGATTCTGCTGGTTATAAGTATTCTGCTGAACATAGAGTTCTTAAGGTTGTTAAAGGCTCATTGATAGTAATGAAGGGCCTAAAGCATGAAAATTCGTATGATTTAGTAGGAAAAACCATTGCAGGTGGAGCAGCAACTTCTCAGGCTTCTTCTTCTGATATGACCCACTTATGGCATATACATCTCAGTCATATGAGTGAGTAAGGTTTAAGTGAGCTCAACAAAAGAAAATTACTAAAAGACCTCAACTCATGCAAATTGGATTTCTGCGAGTATTGTCTCTATGATAAACAGTCAAAGGTAAAGTTTAACACCGGTACTCATTACACTAAAGGCTTAATTGATTATATTCATTCTGATGTGTGGTGCTTTCCTTTTCCATTAAAATATGGTGCTCATTATTTTGTCAGTTTTATTGATGATTTTTTCAGAAAAGTGTGAATTTATTTTTTGCATCACAAAACCGAAGTATTTTCTATTTTCAAATGGTGGAAAACGTCAGTTGAAAAAAGGACTGGCAGAAAAATCAAATACCTTAGAAGTGATAATGGTGGAGAGTACAAATCAACAGAGTTTCTCAAATTCTGTGAAGATGAAGGCATCAAACGCCACTTTATCATCCTAGGAAAATCTCAACAAAATGGTGTGGCTGAAAGGATGAACAGAATCTTATTGGAGAAAGCACGTAGTATGCTGAGTATAGCTAATCTTGATAAAGATTTCTGGACAGAAGAAGTCAATACAACATGCTTCATTGTGAATCGCTCTCCTCAAATAGCCATTAATTACAAGACTCCTAAAGAGATATGGACGGGTCAACCTGCAAATTATTCTTCTTTAAAGATTTTTGGTTGCTTTGCTTATGTGCATGTTGTTAAGGATAAGTTAGATGCACATTCCAAAAAGTATATTTTCCTGGGTTATGCCAAAGGCGTCAAAGGCTATCATTTGTGGGATCCTACTATTTCAAATGTAATTATTGAGAGACATAGTATTTGATGAAAGTGTTATACTAAAATCTCTTAAGAACGGTCCCAATGATATAATGCAAGTGGAGGTGGAGCATGTAGTTCCTTCAGAAGAAGATATTCAGGGTATGCCCAACTCTCAAAAAAATTCTAAGAATCAAATTTTTGAGAAGACTCCACTTCGAAGATCTCAAAGAAACATAAAGCCACCTGAAAGGTATGGTTTTGAAGATATGGTAGCTTTTGCTTTAGTTACTAACAATGGTACTCCTTCTTCCTATAAAGAAGCAGTGCAGGATAAGAATTCTTCTCAGTGGTAAGCTTCTATGAATGAAAAGATGGATTCCCTTCAAAAGAACCATACTTGGGATCTGATGAAATTACCAAAAGGTAAAAGAGCAATTGGTTGCAAGTGGGTATTTCGAAAGAAAGAGGATTTCTCTGAGATAGATGGTGTTAAATTCAAGACCCATTTAGTTGCAAAAGGGTATTCACAAAAGGAGGGTGTTGACTTTAATGAAATTTTCTCTCCTGTGGTTAAACACACATCTATTCGTTTTCTACTTGCTTTAGTTGCTTTTCATAATCTTGAGTTCTATAGCTTGATGTCAAAATTGCCTTTCTGCATGGAGAATTAGAAGAACAAATTTTTATGCAACAATCTGAAGGGTTCATCCAAGAAGGTAAGAAAAATTTTGTCTGTAAGTTGAACAAATCACTTTATGATTTGAAACAGTCTCCAAGGCAATGGTATAAAAGGTTTGACAGTTTTATGCTGGGACAAGATTTTATCCACTGTAAACATGATTGCTGTGTTTATTTTAAGATGCATGCCAATAACTCATTTATTATATTGCTTCTTTATGTTGATGATATGCTTATCGCTACTCAAGACATATCTCTACTGAATGATTTAAAGTTTAAAATGAAAAAGAAATTTGAGATGAAAGATTTAGGTGCTGTAAGGAAGATTCTCGATATGGAGATTGATTGGGATCGAAAGCATAGCAAATTATATGGCTCAAACAGAGCAAGTATCTCGAGAAGATTATTTTTCATTTTCACATGCAGAATCAAAACCCGTTAGTACTCCTTTGGCATCTCACTTCAAGCTTTCAGCTCAACTATGTTCTTCTACAAATGAGAAGCATGCATACATAGAGAACATCCCATTTTCGAGTGCTGTTGGAAGTCTAATATATGCTATGGTATGCACAAGACCTGATATTGCATTAGGAGTCAGCGTTGTTAGTCGTTACATGGCAAATCCAGGAAAAGAGTATTGGCAGGCTGTGAAATGGCTATTAAGATATATCAAATGTACTCTTAATATTGGTTTATGTTTCGATAGGAACACAGTGCAAGAGGCCAAAATTATTAGCTACGTCGATTCAGACTATGCTGGAGACCTTGATTGATGATGATCTCTCACTGGTTATCTTTTCACTCTTTGTTGAGGACCTATTAGTTGGAGGTGTACCTTATAGTTAACTGTGGCATTATCTACAACAGCGTCTGAGTATATAGTAGGTACAGAAGCCATCAAAGAAGCTCTATAGCTAAAAGGATTGGCAAGTAAAGTTGGTTTTTAAACATGTTCTCCCTATTTTTTGCGACAGTCAGAGCGTCATACACCTTGTGAAGAACCAAATATACCATGGCAGATCAAAGCATATAGATGTCCGATTTCATTTTATTCAGGACATTATTGAAGACGGCGAGATCTTTTTACAAAAGATTCATACTTCAAGAAATCTTGCAAATATGTTGACGAAGGTGATTTCGATTGACAAGTTCAAGCTCCGTTTGAACTTGATCAATGTTCAAGGTCATTAATCCTGCCTCATAAGGTAATAGCAAAGACATCTAATGAAGATTCAAATTCAGAGAATAAGATGATTTGAGCCAAGGTGGAGATTGTTGGCTTAATTGTGTCTTGAATCTAGATTTTTTGGAGAGTCTTAATTATATTAGAAAGTTATTTAATGGGCCTAATCCTTATCTAGATTTATTTTCTACTAGAATACTTAAATTAGTAGAAGTCTTATTTGAGTCAATCTTCTATTTTGACTCAAACACAGTTAGACAACATCTATAAATACTCTATTGATATAAGGGTTTCAATATAGAGTGAGAGAGAGAGATATAGATCAATACTCTCAATACGTCTTGTGACGATTAGGCTACTTAGTCTTTTGTGAGAGTTGGTGATATTGGAGTTTTGTCTCCATCATTGTAATCTTCTCTTCCTCTTCTCATCAATACAATATCCTTGAGATCGTCTTCGCCACATATATCTCTTGTATACTATCTTTTCTCCTTTTCTGTTCTTCTTCTATATCATGAATTATGGTGGACATCGATATTTTGCACTACAAAAACATAACTTTTTTGTGATCTCTTCTTTTAAAAATCCTAGATTGGCTGACCAAACTTGCAATTCTCTTCCTTATCCATCCACGTCCCTCCTCTAGCGAGCCTTCTCCACTAATTGTGAGCTTTAATTGGCTTTCAAATTACATTTTTTTTCCACCCTTTCCTCCTTCATTTCTTGCCCTTTTTTGACCTCCTTTCTTTACCATGCTGCAGGAAAAGTGTGTGGCAAGGAAGAGGTGTAGGGATTCTGGCCAAACATCTAGTGAGGCATCCAATACACCTCGTCTTTGATTACCCAGCTGCATTCAAGAGGTATCAAGCTTGATTTTGCTCTTCTTATATTATTTCTCCTCGAATTGTCGATTTTGATTTTTTATATTTTTTGAATTTATTCCCTCCTTTTGATTCTCAAGGTTGGTTATCCTTAGTTAGAGAGGAAAATCTATTTTCATGAGGATGTCCAAATCTTTTACTCCAATGCCTATTTTGACTATACTTTATTTGCTCTCACATCATGTTATGAACTCATTCCTATTGAGCTACATGTAGAAAGACTAAGTCATATTCTTCATATTCTTCATATTCCTATTCCAATGCCTCTTTTCATATGTATGCTTTATTTGATATATATTTAAATTGTACAAATTTTAGAGCAAGGGATACCATGCTATCCTTTGCTAAAGTGGTGTTATTCATATGTATGCTCTAGTTGAAAGTGATATTTTTCATATGTATACTTTAATTAATATATGTTTAAATTGTACAAATTTCATTGGTCAACTATAGTATTCATTTATTCTTATGAAGGGTTTTTCATCATCAAAAAAGGGGAGATTAGTATTCTTTGTAGTTTTGATAATGACCAAACTATGTATTTGATGGTTTCTTGAGTTATGTTGTTTATAACTTAGCCAATGTTGTAATGAAGTTCAAGACTATTTAGAAGCCTCAAAGTAAAGATAGATATAAAGATAATCATGAAGTTTGAGGTGTGACTGTGAGTCAATGAACATGACTTGAAGACATAAAGGTCGCTTGAAGATGGCTCAAAAAATCAGCTTGAAGATATCTCTCTAGATTTAGAGTTTTATTTTTCTTTAGTCTAGTCAAAATTTTGATTTGTTTATTCTAGTTTTTTGAGCTCTTGGTTCAAACTCTAACTTGACTTGGAACACCTTTACCGACTTTATCTTTTATCCAAGATAAGGTTTGAGTTTTGTATGAAAGGGGCTGATGTTACAAATATAGGTTTTCTGTCAACTTCAAACACCTAAACATGATGGTTTGGATGCCCGAACATTTCAAAAAACCACTAACAATTTTTGACACCTAACCCTTCTAGTTTGGATATCTGAAGTTCTCAAACAAAGAATTATCACTTTCTATTATTTGAAACTTCAATTGTCTGTTCCTCATTTCAAATGCCTAAACATATGATGTCATATTTTAATGACTAGTCAAATTTGACCGTTGGAGTAGCTCGAATGATCAAACTTATGTTCCAAACATTCAAACACAGAAGGAAATAACTAGTAATGATTATTTTCCTCCCCAATAGTTATTTAAGAACTTGGAGCTTATTTTAATAAGAACTTTTATAACTTTGATTATCTTTCAGAGAGAGAACAAACTTTCTCAAGGCCTTTAGCCTTACAAGAGCTCCAGATCTAGTTTTAACTTTCAACTCTTCTTGTTCTTGTACTCAAACATGAGAGACTCTTGTAGAGAGGTATATTTGTAAACTTTCATATTTATTTTGGTTTCTAAGCACTACTAAGTTATTAGGAGTTTGTGAGGGATAAAGTTATGGTATTAAAGGTAGCGATTACCCAGTTGGATCAAGAGTTGCATGGGCTTAACTTCACCTGAAGAAAGTAAAACTCACAAGTTACGAGTTGATGTAAAGGTTTGGTTTTACCACAAGAAGCAACTATTTAAGTTAATTTTTACTATAATTAAATTTTAATTGAAATATGATTAAAATTGAGACTTGTATGTCACTAAATTATGACTTCAATGTGAGTTTTAGTCAAACTTAAATCGCAGCTGAGTTTAGCCGAAAATTGAGCTCAATTCGGACTTGAATCAATGAGAAATTTGAGTTCAAACTAGGTCTAACCCAAACGGTCCAAGTGGGCCAACTATTTGAACAAAAATTGAGCTCAAAATTATCCAAAATCCAGAGCCAAAACGAAAAATACAAGAATTTTACAAATAGGTCTTTGGTTTAAATAAATTCTTACGAAAAGATCCTTAATTGAATTTTTTCTTACAAATAAGTCCTTAGAATTGAAATTTTGCGAAAAAATCCAATGAATAAAATTACAAATTAGCATTCACAAAATTTAGAGTTTATAAATAAATCCCCAAAACATTGATAATTATAATTTGATCCTTATGAAATTTAAGATTTGCAAATAAATCCCTAAAAAATTTATTACAAATAAACCCCTAAAATCCTGACTTTTTCAAATAAGTCCTTCAAAATTTTTTATTTATGAAAAATCCCAAATTTTATTTAAAGAAGTCTTGAAAGTTTTAAAATTTTATAAATAATTTTTTTTTGTAAATTGAATTTATAAAATTATAGTTTAGTCTAATTTTTTGAAATAAATGTATATAACCCCTATATAAATTTAATGTTCGAGATGAATATAACTTTCAATTTAATTATCTATAATAAATAAACTTATTTATATCTATTTATAGGCTGATCCAATCACATCATATCTATCCGTAGCCACATTTATCATTCAAAAATTCAAAACAAAAGAAATTGAGCTTTGATCCAATTTTATCTATTCGTATTCTATAGAAATCCGGTTAACATAAAAAAAAGAGGGAGATTAGTGGAAATACAAATAAGGAGAAGATCAAGAAGCTTGTCATCAGAGAGAGATTAGAGAATCCAAACGAACGCCAACAGGTAAAAGCAAATTTCTAAAACTTGTCTTCATTCTGGTCCTTTTTTTTCTCTGTCTCTCTTTTCTCTGCCTCTCTTCCTTCTCCTCTAAGGAGTTTTTAGCACCATCTCGCCAAACTTTTTCACCTCCGTGCCATTGTTGAAGGCTGCTCAACACCAACCCGTTCCTCCACGCTTCCTCACCAGAACCCGAGCCTTGCCTTGCCAGAACCCTAGCCTCACCGCCAGCCATTGCCTCACCTGGTCCTACTACACCTATGTTGCACCCGCGCCTTGCTACCTTCCCCTTCATAGTGCTGTCCTCTCGCGTGGCTACTCAACAAACTACTTGGTTCCTCCACGACCACCTGCTGGACCTTCGTCGAAAGTCTTGAAGCTCTGCCCTCTATCATCAACTTTGTCATTAATTTGCTCTGCCTTTTGCTGCTCCCGCCGCCATCTCCTCGATGCCCCAACCCCCCGAATCCTATCTCTGCCCCTATTGGACCTGTTTGTGCACCGCCTCTGACGAGCTCTGCCTAGCCTGCCTTCCCTTTGTCCATGCTGCTATCCGTTTGGCCTCCGCCTCCACCACCACACACAGCTTGCTGCTACCTCTTGCTCACTGCGCCGTTACCCGCTTGGGCTGGATCCAGTCCTGAAACTGAATAAGAAGGGGAAGATGAGCAGCAAAGGCTTTGCTCTGCTTCTCGCTAGCAATTAGAGGGCCGGATCCGGCCGGGAAGATGACCCAGGACGCCATGGCTCAGTTGGTGAAGGAAAAAACATGGGAGCGGGGCGGAAGAAGATAAGGAAAAAATATACATAAAAAGGAAAGATGTTGGCTAGAAAAAAAAAGCGGAAGGTTTGATCAGCGAAGAAAGAGAAAAAGTTGAGTCGCCAAAACAATAATAATAATAAAATAAAATAATTTAGAAAAGAGTATGAGAAAGGCATTAGAAGATTTAGAAAAAGAAGGAATTGGCTTGCCCCTATGCTTATAATCACCCACGACTTCGCTTGTCTCTATCATATCCACTCCTTTATAATCGTTATGCTTATGCTCACGGCCACCTATGGCCTTCCTCATTCACAGGTCAGCCTTTGGTTCTATTAAAATTAAATCAATCTTCAGGCTCATTAAAACTAGAATCATTTTTAGGTCTACTGAAACTAAACGTTATCATTCGAGCTCGCCAAAATCAAGCCAACTTTGAGCTCGCTAAATTTAGTCTAGCCTTTCAGACCGCCAAAACTACGTTAGTCTTTAGACCCATCAAAACTATATCAGACTTTGGACTCATCAATTATAGGTCAATTTTTGGATTTGTCAAAATTATTGACCAACCTTCAACCCCATCAAAATTATAAGTCAGTCTTCGAGCCTCCACAACCATAGACTAACCTTTTGATCTGCTGAAATTAGGCATGCTTTCGGGTCCGTCGAAACCATACCAACCTTTATGCTAGCCTTCGAGTTTGTTGCAACCATAGTCCTACTTTCGAGCCTACCAAAACTAGACCGGCCTTCAAACTGCTAAAATTAGACTAGCTTTCGAGTCCACCAAAATCAAATCAGCCTTTAAGTTCATCAAAACTAGGCTAAATTTCAGACCCGTCGCAATCATAGGCTAGCTTTTGAGCTACCTAAAATCAAGCTAGTCTTCGGGTCTGCCAACTCTACGTTGGCCTTCGAACCAACCAAATCAAATCAGCCTTCGAGCTCATACTTTCAAGCTAGTCTTCGAAATCGCCCATCTAAGGCTAGCACATATGCTCATCCAAAGTCATCATGACAGCCCAAGAAATCTCAAATCAAATTTGTTAACATGAGATGACTCAATTACATTGAACTCAACTAGAGCAAGTGGATGAACAAAACTAAGTTGACTTAAATAAACAACCAAATAAACCCAAATTGATCAAATAGATGGACTAAAAACCAAATTAAATTGGTCCCAAAATCCAAATTAAGTTAATACAAACCAAATCAATTCAAAATCAACCCTAATTTGGTTTAAACTGAGTTAATTTGAAATTAAGTCAAGTTCAGAATAAATCCTACTTGGGTCGAATTAAGTTCAAATCAAACCTTAATTGGGTTAACTCAAGTTCAAATTGAAAACTAATTGGGTCAAATCGAAACCAAAGTCAAACCAAAACTAGGCTGATCTTGAACTGAACCCATGGTGAACCAAAATCAACTTGAACTTGAACCAAAGTCCAATAAGATATAAAGTTGGATCCTATAAGACTTTAATACAAGATTAAACTTGATCCAAATTGAATGAATTAAACTCTAGCCAAAATTGGGCCCAAAATTCATACAAAATTTGGGTTAAAATGAAAAATATAAAAATTTTATATATAGGTCTCTAGATCAAATAAATTCTTATGAAAAGATCCCTGGTCGAGTTTTTCTCATGAATAAGTTCTTGGTATAAGAATTTTATGGAAAAATTTAATAAAACCCAAAAACTAGAAATTGGTCTTCGCAAAATTTAGGGTTTGTAAATAAGTCCCTCAAAAGATTGATTATTATAATTTGATCCTTACAAATTTACGATTTGCAAATAAAACCCTTAGAAAATATTTTTCACAAATAAACCCTAAAATCCCAACTTTTTATGAATAAGTTTCTTAAAAATTTTTATTTTTAAATAAGTCTAAATTTTAATCAGAAAAAAGGACCTTGAAAGTTTTAAAATTTTAGAAATAAATTTTTAAAAAAAACCCCTAAAATTTATAGAATTGCAATTTAATCCAACTTTTTTAAAAAAATTGTAAATAGCCCCCCTATAAATTCAATGTCTAAGATGAATATAACTTTCAAATTTTTATCATCTACAACAAACAAACTTATCTATATCTATCTACAAGCTCATCCAATCACATCATATCTATCTGTAGCTATATCCATTATTGAAAAATTCAAAACAAAAGAGATTGAGCTTCAACCCAACTTTATCTTTTCGAATACTATAGAAACCTTATTAACATAATAAAGAAGGGGAGATCAGTGGAAACATGAACAAGGAGAGGATCAAGAAGCTATCATCGGAGAGAGATCAAAGAATTGAAAGGAATGCTAATAGGTAAAAGTAAAATTTTTGAAACTTATCTTCATTCTCTGTCTTTTTTCTCTTCTCTGTGTCTCTCTTTTCTTTGCCGCTCTTCCTTCTCTTCTGAGGAGTTTTTAGCACTATCTCACTGGAACTTTTTAACCTCTATGCCACTGCCAAAGGTTGCCCAACCCCAACCAATTCCTCCCTACTTCCTCACTTGAGCCTGAGCCTTGTCAAAACCCTAGCCTCATTGTAGGCCTTTGCCTCACTTATTATAGCACACCTATGTTGCACTCATGCATGGTTGCCGTCCCCTTCACTACACTATCCTCTTGTGTAGCTACTCAGGAAACTACTTGGTTCTTCCACGACTACGTATCAAACCTCTATCAGACCACATGAAGCTTTGCCCTCCATCATCAAATTTGCCATCAATTTGTGCCACTTTCTGCTACTCGAACCACCATCTCCTCTATGCCCTAGTCCCTCTCGAAGCCCATCTCTGCCCTTGCCAAACTTGTTTGCATGTCACCTCCGACGAGCTTCTCTTGGCCTGCCTTCCCTCTATTGAAAACCAGGCCAGCTTTTGGGCCTACCAAAATCAAGCCAGCCTTTGGACCCACCAAAATTATATGCCAGTCTTGGGGCCTACCAAAATTATAGACCAACTTTCAAGCCTACCACAACCACAGCTAGATGTCTTATTTAAATAAAGTTATCACCTACGTCTTATTAGCTATGAAAATATTTCAAACCAAATGAAGTTATTGCCTATGCCTTATTGGTTAATGAAAATACTTTAAACCAAATGAAATTTCCACCAACACCACCTATGTAATAGAAATACTTCAAACTAAATGAACTTATCACCAATGCCTTATTGTCTAATGAAAATACTTTAAATCATGAAGTTAATTACCAGCGCTCAAGGCTATTGGCAATATTTTGAGCTAAATTTGACACATCATCGGTGACACTATCAAAGGATGTTAATAGCCAACACACTCCAAGTTGTCAACCACACTTGGAAATACTTCAAACTCCTCTTATTGCCTTCCATGTCTCATAGGACAGCAAATTAAACTAAATCATTAACATCCACCAATGTCCAAATCAAGACTTACCCAAGGCAAATTCTACTTAGTCAAGAGCAAGAATAGGACAGCAACAAACATCAAACTCTTTCCATTTTCTTTCTTATTTCATATTTAAACTCATTAAGATGTAAAGTGAGGGTATGCTCTTACTTAAGGTATGTACTCTTTTTTTCATATCAGTTAAATTATGCCTTCTTCTTTCTTTTGTGCCTCTATTTTATTAGTTAGGTTTCTTGCTTTAGAAATTTCTTGATAATTATTAGGGTAATTAACAATAGGGGCATATGCCTATTGGAAGTTATGTTTCTATAATATCTGATTGCGCATTCAAACCACCATACTTTTGCTTTATTATTTCAAGATTACTCCTCAGGGTCTTCACTATCCCAGGTGGTCAATTTTGGCTCCACAACAATATCACTAGTGAAGTGATTAAAGTTCTCAAGATCAAGACAAGGGTCATGGAGTAGGTACAGTTGGTTACTAAACCACATCAAATATCAGTACATTCTTTTATTATCTCATTTATTGTTATAATTGTCTTGTGGTTTTGAGGATTGAATTGGATTTTTAATTTGCCAAAAGGTTAAGACTTCTTATAAAACCTTACTTATCCCCTTCTTAGGTTACCTATTTGGGTGTTCAGGACAGAGGGTCTCCTATATTTCCTTCAAAAGAAGGTTTGCTAGCATGTTTCTTTATAAAGCATATAATAAAGTGTTCTTTTAGAATGATAATGATTGCATAAGCTTCTCCTTTCTCCTTGGTTATGCACTCTTACTCAATCATACTAGCTTAGGTTTCAAGAATGGTTTCATCTTAGAATGTGAGTGGTCAACCAACTAGTCTACTTCTTCACCTTTACCTTAGTTCAATATTTCCATTTAGAACCTATTTCAAATAGCTTCTCCTTCTCATCATGCTTCTATAGTTTCTCAACTCCTTTTGATTTGACTTTGATCTCAGAATGCCCCTTGATCCTAACATCCAAGGTTTACATGGCCGCAAATGGAAATTGGTACTTACTCCTTGGGTAGTTATTTTTTTTATTAGTAATGCATCAAGATGAGGTTAGATGAGCCTTCCTAATTCTAGTAGGTGATGCCATTTTCTCACCTCTTTTTCATCACTTTCTTTTCAATCTCATTTTTACTTTTGAGGACTAAGGTTTGTGAGCTCCTGAATATCAACTGGTTCTTACTCTTTGAGGCTACCTCTCTTGTCTTGAATTTCAAGTGAGATTTGTCCTTTAGAACTTTATCTTCTACCATCATTTCTAGGGTAGGAGGGACATCCTAAGATCTTATCCTTCCGGCCATATCTAAGAAGTAATTTTTCTTAACAAGTTTTCAGTTACTTGTGATTCAACCACATTAATTTTGGGCTTTCTTTCCCAAGATTAACTTAAGATTCAAGTGTGGAAGAAAAATATAGGGCTTTCTAATGACATTTTATTTCATCATTGACCATCCTTCATCATCAAAATTACTTTTCTTTTAGAGACCATGCACTTAAGAGAGAGAAAGAGGAGCTAACCTAGTCTTTGAGAAAACAATATTTTAAAGGCAAAACCCAAAAATATTGAAATGATGGAGGTTTTTTTTATGGAAGAAAGATGAATAGCAAGATAAAGTCTAGATAAGTCACTACGTTAGGTAAGTGGTGCTTCACCTTTCTTGGAAGTTCACAAAGGGTCCTTCTTACCCTATGGCACCATGACCCTTTCTTTGTCATCCATGATCCTTATCTTTGAACACTTCAATGGTCCCCCTCCCTCCATCATCAGCGCCATGGGTGTCTCTTTGGGTGTGCATAGAGTGTGAATTACATATAGCTTCAACTTTCTCAATTCCTGTGTTGGCTAGTGGTTAGATGTATTGTTAGTGTTTTGTAGCTCTTTGTCATGTGTACTACAAAGAAAATATTCTTATCATATATACTTATTTGCTTGAAGTTGGAATCTAGAGTCAAGTTAGGTGGCCTCCATTATTCATAGCAGTCAATGGGAAATTGAGGTTTATCCTTG
This sequence comes from Trichopus zeylanicus subsp. travancoricus, assembly GCA_005019695.1. NCBI lineage: Eukaryota > Viridiplantae > Streptophyta > Magnoliopsida > Dioscoreales > Dioscoreaceae > Trichopus > Trichopus zeylanicus. The sequence continues at coordinate 1,818,990 of RXID01014226.1, forward strand.
TTGTCCTTATTGTTCGAGGAATCTAGTTCATCCTTTTTCCTTAGAAGGTGTGATGTAGGACACTCAAAGGAAGTTCAGAAATATCAAAAGGAGCTAATTCAAAAGTCAAGGGGCCATGATAAATGATTTGATTCACTCCTTTATTTAAACTTAGGATTTACCTTACTTAGTACCCTTCTATGTTTAAATTCTCTTCATTATGATGTCTTAGGTCTTATTTTTGGATTCCACTAACCCAAGACTAATTTTGGGCTGATTCTTATTCAGTTTAGGACTTGGGAATGATGAATCCTTGTTTAGGATTTTATTTTCGTAGGTTAACTTATTTAGAACTTCTATCAACCCAATTAATGGGTTCAAGCTGAGTTGTATTCAGTTTAGGACTTGGAAAGCTAGAAACTTACTCAAATTGGACTTCTGGTATTTGTATAAATAGGCCTTGAGCCCTATGGATGGGGGAACAACTTTTATTCTCAATAAAGTTCCACTTTAGTGAATTTTCTCCCTTCCTTGTGGATTCAAGGAGTTCTTAACAGAGGCAATGGTGTTTTCCTCGTCTACCACGCTTGTTGCTACATCAAGTGGTATCAGAGCGAGGCTCTCCTTGCTTAATGTCTAACGACGATGCAACCAGCAGCAACCCTAGGGACGGTGCTCCTATGGGTAATCACATTAGCCGTGAGTATTTTGATTCAACCATGGAGGCAATCCAAAACTCACTTGCAAGGTTGATGCTGAGGATGGATCAACTTGAAGGCCTGAATCAACCACGTCGACGGATCGATGAAGTTACTCGTGATCCAATTGGTCGAGGAAAGGCTCCGCAAGTGAATCCAAAGGGTTTACAAATCCTTGAAAACTCCAGCGATGAAGAAATTGAAGATATCCTTCATCGACCAGTTTTTGAGCATGATAGACGTCATGATTTTCGCTTGGAGATTGATCTCCCATCTTTCAATGGCCAACTTCAGATTGAAGATTTTCTCGATTGGCTCGCTGAAGTGGAACGGTTCTTGGACTACATGGAGATTCCAAATTCGAAGAAAGTGAAGTTTGTTGCTTACCGACTAAAGGGGGGTGCATCAGCATGGTGGGAACGCATCCAGTTGGAAAGGACACGCCAAAATAAAGCTCCAATTCGAGCATGGCCACGGATGAAGGCTCTTCTCGAAAAGTAATTCCTTCCCATAGATTATGACCAGGTACTCTTTCAGCAATATCAAAATTGTCGACAGGGTAATCGCAGTGTGAAGGCATATGCTGAGGAGTTCTATCGCCTATCAACACGTAATAATCCAATAGAGACTGAATCTCATCAAGTGGCAAGATTCATCGGTGGGCTACACACAACCATCCAAGATAGGATTTCTTTACAACCTATTTGGACGGTTAATGAGGCTGTGAGGAGTGCAACTCGTGTGGAGTCCCAATTGGAGTGACCAGTCATCAGAAATCAGGTGGGGAGAACCATTGGTGAGAATTCAAAAGGAGCACAATCTATTTCTGATAAAGGTGTAGCTACACAACCTCCTCGACCTCCCACACAAATGAGTCTTGAAGCTAGACCTACAAGGCCATCAGGAAACACCACATCAGCAAAGAACCCAAGTTTAAATCCTGATCTAAAATGCTATCCCTGTGGAAAACTTGGACATCGTACTAATGTTTGTCCAGCAAGACAACCTGTGAACTTGGCTATTGAAGATAATTTTGTGGCTGACAATTTACATGACTCAAAAGATGATGACCTAACTTGTGATCAAGAAAACTATGAAGATGGAATATTCGAGGAGCCTGATGGTAAAAGGTCATCTTTAGTAGTTCGGAATCTGATGTACAACCCAAAGTAAGAGGAAAACCTACAACGTCACAATATCTTCCGCACTCGATGTACAGTAAATGACAAGATCTGTGACATGACTATTGATTGGGGAAGCAGTGAAAACATCATCTCCAAGACTATGGTTGACAAGCTTCAATTGAAAATGGAATGACATCCCTCTCCCTACATGATCGGCTGGATTGAAAAGGTTGGTGAAACCAAGGTAACTGAACAGTGTCAAATTTATTTTTCCATTGAAAAATTTTACAAGGATGAGGTAACCTGTGATGTTGTGGAGATGGATTCATGTCATATTCTTCTTGGCAGATCTTGGCAATTTGATAGAGATTCTACACATCGTGGGTGAGACAATCGCTACATCTTTTTCAAAGATGGAAAGAAAATTATCCTTACCCCCATTGGCGAAAAGCGTCGACCCAAAAGTTTACAAGAGGAGGGTCACTCTTTCCTGATTGTGCAAAATTTTATAAATGAGGCTAGAGAGACATCTCAAATATTTGTTGTGATTGAGAAAGGAATGGAGACAATGCCCACTGAAGCTCCAAAAGGCTTGCAACCCTTCCTAGATGAATTCAAGGAAATCATGCCAGATGATCTTCCTGATGAACTACCCCTAATGAGAGATATTCAGCACCACATTGACCTTGTTCCTGGAGCAAGTTTACCAAATCTGTCCCACTACAGAATGAGTCCAAAAGAGTCACAAATTTTACAAGACAAGGTTGAAGAGTTGATCAGAAAAGGAATGGTCAGAGTCAGCATGAGCCCATGTGCAGTTCCAGGCTTATTGACACCTAAGAAAGATGAAAGTTGGCGGATGTGTGTAGATAGTCGAGCTATCAACTGAATCACGGTAAAGTATAGATTCCCAATTCCTCGCTTAGAGGACATGTTGGACATGTTGGAAGGATCAAAGGTGTTCTCCAAGATAGATTTGAGGATTGGATACCATCAAATCAGAATTAGACCCGGTGATGAATGAAAAACTGCTTTCAAAACAAAAGAAGGACTTTATGAGTGGCTTGTTATGCCTTTTGAACTCTCAAATGCACCAAGTACCTTCATGCGATTGATGAATCAGGTACGCAAACCTTTCATTGGTCGTTTTGTTGTTATTTATTTTGATGATATCCTGGTGTACAGTCATAATGAATAAGAACATAAAAGGCATCTAACAGAAGTACTTACTGTGCTGAAGAAGGAGAAGTTGTACATCAACTCAAAGAAATGCCATTTTATAACTGACCACTTGGTGTTCTTGGGTTTTATTGTAAGTGCGGAAGGCATTCATGTTGATGAAGAAAAGGTAAAAGCTATTAAGGAATATCTGATACCCAGAAGTGTATCAAAAGTTAGAAGCTTCCATGGTCTGACAACATTCTATCGGAGGTTTGCCAAAAACTTTAGTTCCATTATGGCACCAATAACTGAATGTTTAAAGCAACACAAGTTCTCCCGGATTCAAGAAGCTAATAGATGCTTCGAATTAATCAAGGAAAAGTTATCTACTGCACCTGTTTTGGTATTGCCCAGCTTTGAAAAGTTATTCGAGGTAGACTGTGATGCTTCGTACATAGGCATTGGAGCCATTCTATCTCAGGAAGGAAGACCAGTAGCTTTCTATACCGAAAAGTTGAGCGAAGCTCAAAAGAAGTGGTCAACATATGAGCTGAAATTTTATGTGGTTGTACAAGCAGTTCGTCATTGTAAGCACTATCTAATTCAACGAGAGTTCATTCTATATACTGAACACCAAGCTTTGAAATTCATTGATAGCCAGAAAGACTTAAATCGCATGCATGGTCGATGGTCGTCATTCTTACAGTAATACACCTATGTTTTAAAACACAAATCTGGACAAAAAAAATAAGGTGGCAGATGCTTTGAGCCGCAGGGCAGCCTTGATTGTAACTATAAACAACGAAGTTGAAGGGTTTGATTATTTGAAAGAATTGTATGCTGAAGATGAAGATTTTAAAGAGGAGTTTAGAAAGTGCCAAGCAGGACAAAGAAGTGATTTATATATCCCTGAAGGCTTTCTCTTTAAGGGTTCTCGTCTTTGCATTCCAAGGTGCTCCTTCAGAGAAAAGGTGGTGAAAGAGTTGCATAGCAGTGGCCTAGCAGGGCATCTTGGGCGTGATAAGAGCATTGCACTAGTTGAAGAGCGCTACTACTGGCCCAACTTAAGAAGGATGTCGGTCGTTTTGTACAAAGGTGCTATGTATGTCAAACAGCCATAGGAAGCTCTCAAAACACTGGCCTTTATACCCCATTGCCTGTGCCAAATGCCCCATGGGAGGATCTATCGATGGATTTTATTTTGGGCCTCCCCAAGACTCAACAAGGCTTAGATTCAGTATTTGTTGTTGTCGACAGATTTTCCAAGATGACATACTTCATTCCATGTAAGAAGACAGCAGATGCAACAAGGGTGGCTAATCTATTCTTTGAAGAGATTGTAAGGCTACATGGAGTGCCAAAGACTATCACTTCTGATTGTGACACAAATTTTCTAAGTCACTTTTGGAAGACATTGTAGAGGCGATTTGATACGTCTCTACAATTTAGCAATGCTTATCATCCACAAACAGATGGACAAACTGAAGTGGTGAATCGAACACTTGTAAACATCATTCGGTGTCTTGCAAGAGACAAACCAAAGTAGTAGGATTATGCACTCGCACGAGCTGAATTCGCTTTCAATAACATGAAGAACAAGTCCACAAGAAAATCACCATCTAAAATTGTCAATGGAAGAACCCCAAAGCACCCACTAGATTTGCTGGTGTTGCCCAAATTGCCAGGAACAAGCATAGCTGCAGACAATATGGTGGAGAGAATTATTGAAGTGCATACTGAGGTAAATAAGAAATTAGAAGAATCCAATGCCAAATACAAAATTAAAGCGGACATTCATAAGCGTCCAAAAGAGTTTCAAAAAGGAGATCTGGTGATGGTGCACTTGAGGAAGGAACGATTTCCAGCTGGAACTCACAACAAACTGAAACAGAAGAAAATTGGGCCACTGAAGGTACTAAGAAAGATAAACAGCAATGCCTATGTCATCGACCTCCCGAAGGATTTGGGAATCTCAAACACTTTTAATATTCAAGATTTGTTTGACTATCATGCCCTGAGGACTGCAAGTTACGACAAAATAACTCGAGGACGAGTTCTTTACAAGAAGGGGACACTGATGTAGGACGCTCAAAGGAAGTTCAGAAATATCAAAAGGAGCTAATTCAAAAGTCAAGGGGCCATGACAAATGATTTGATTCACTCCTTTATTTAAACTTAGGATTTACCTTACTTAGTACCCTTCTATGTTTAAATTCTCTTCATTATGATGTCTTAGGTCTTATTTTCGGATTTCACTAACCCAAGACTAATTTTGGATTGAATCCTATTCAGTTTAGGACTTGGGAAGGATGAATCCTTATTTAGGATTTTATTTTCGTAGGTTAACTTATTTAGAACTTCTATCAACCCAATTAATGGGTTCAAGCAAAGTTGTATTCAGTTTAGGACTTGGGAAGCTAGAAACTTACTCAAATTGGACTTCTGGTATTTGTATAAATAGGCCTTGAGCCCTATGGACGGGGGAACAACTTTTATTCTCAATAAAGTTCTACTTTAGTGAATTTTCTCTCTTCCTTGTGGATTCAAGGAGTTTTTAACAGAGGCAACGGTGTTTTCATCGTCTACCACGCTTGTTGCTACATCAAGGTGGCTCATGCTTGATGCGATTTTTCATGTAACACAAGCTATTTGGTATCCCATGTTGAGCAACCTTTTCCCTAGTTTATTGAAGAAAGATGAATCAGAGACCAAGGGGCATAATTGTGAATTTTTGCGAGGAGGAGCTAAGGAGGCTATAGGAATGACAATTGGTTCATGGGAAGATGAGGTGAGGTTCACAAGTGGGTTTCAGATAGGTGGTTTGATGCTAGGTTGAATAGGAGGAGGTTTCTTAGAGGCTAATGGGGAGGTCTTGAATGGAGTTTGATAGGGCCCTTTGTAGGTATTTTGATAGTTCTAGTCTTGAATGATGGGGTCTCTTGAGATTTTGACAATTGTATCATTGTGAGATAACTTCAAATATTGGTGTCAATTATATTAACCACCATCCTGTTTTGGAGCTCCAAGAACTAATTTGTAATAGGAAGGGATGTCAATAATGTAGGACTTTGGCTAGATAGTCATGGGACCTTGTGTGAGGGGTAGATGAATCCTTCCTTTGCACTCTCTTTAAGAATTATTGTATGCCATGATACTAGTGTTTGTTTCCATCATCTGATCTTTGGGAATGTTAAGGGCCTTCAAGGTTGATAGGGTACAAATGTTGATCATATATCCTATGTCCACAAGTACCTAGCCCATTATAGTATTTTCAATTTGAACTGAGATGTGTAGTGGTTGATCTCTAAGATTTTTTTTTCAAGTATATCCTAGTTAATAAAAGTGATGGTTGGGTTTTAGAAGAGACCTATGGAAATGGTGGCTAATATTTCAGACGGGATATTGTCCTTGACCTTTGTTTCTATAAGAATTTTAAATACAACTTTATTATGCTTAGGAGAATCTACTATGAGTTTTAGGAGAGAAATTTATGCAAGAGTCCTACCCAGTTGTGCTAATATATTGTAGTCTTTGCTAGCTTCAATTGGCCCTTCTATGATTTCTAGCTCTTGGTTAGCTTGAGAAATTATCTGATTAGCCAATTTCCCCTTACTCCCAATAAGTGTGAGGAGTTTGTTCACATCTTTTCCTCCTTTTCTAATAAAGTAAGTAGTCACTGTTGATGAATTTTGCATGATCATGATCCTCATCTACAGAATCATACTCATCACATGCATTATTATATATATAAAATATTCCTACTTGCCCATCAACTTCAGGATTTTGTTTAAGTATTTTATCCTCTTTTGGAGGGTCCTTGTAAATGAGAAACCCTTCCCAATGATCCTCAACTATCCAATTTAGTTGCTTATTACTTTGTAGTTCACTTGGTTCAAAGATTGCCTCTATAAGTTTTATGTTGCTAGATTTAGAAAGAAGAGAGGGTTACTTACTACTGTTATGTTTATCACCTCCCACCCCCCACACCACCCCCCACCCCCCAGTTTACATAAGTGTGGACCATACCGTAGTCTATGGCATTATGACTATTAGGATAATACATGAAATTTTTTAGAGTGAAACATTGCTTAAGGGTGTGTCTTAGGGTTTTATGACAAGGACGAAGTATGAAAAGTTGGCACCCAGATGGATAAGCCTGGGATCTTGGCAATAAATGTAGTTATTGGCAATGAGTGCTACAAAGGTGTTAGAGATGGTTTCTAATAAGGAGAAATTTGTAGGAGCATAGCTGCTTTGTGGTGGAATAACTTAGTGATCTCTGTGGGATTGATTTTGGTGGCCCTAGATAGTGAAGACCTCGGGAGTGATCTCGAATCACAAATCAAAATTTATTTATATTTGAAGTATGTTATTAGTAGTTGTGAGAATATTAACTTCTAACAGGCACAAGCTCTTATTGTTAATTACCTTGATAATTGTTGGGAACCTCCAAAAGAAAGAAACCTAACTAATAAAATAGAGACACAAAAAAAGAAAAAAGAAAATTTTATTTAATTAATTTTAAGAGATGATACATGGCTTAAGTAAGGGTATATCCTCACTTTACAATGCATAAGAGGAAAACATAAAAGGAATAAAAAAAAAAGAGAAGAAGCTTTGATATGTGCTGCTACCCCACTCTCCTACCTTGAACCACATGGCATTTAATTCAAATTGACTCGATCTTTGGTAAGTATTAATAACATCATCTGATGGGACATGAAAAGGAATAGGAGAAGTTCAAAGTGTTTCCAATAGCTTTGAGCTTTGGCGATAGCTTCATAATTTAAAGTATTTCTATAAGCCAATAAGGCATAGGTAATAGCTTCATTGGGTTATAGTATTTTCATTATCTAATAAGGTGTTGGTGATAACTTCGTTGACTTAAATGTGTTTTCATAGCCAATAAGGTGTAGGAAATAACTTCGTTGACCTTGAAGTATTTTCATAGCTAGTGAGGCATAGGTAATAGCTTTATTTGGTTTGGTAGCATCACCAACAGCTTATGTGGTTGGGTATAACTTTGAGAATCTCATTGTCAACTACTTTTAGGGTTGACTACCTTGAAAGAGCACATCATCAACTACTTTTGGATTTCACTAGCTTAAAGGGTGCGTCATCAACTACTTCTGAGGTTGACTAGCTTGAAAGATGCATCATCAACTACTTTTGAAGTTGACTAGCTTGAAGGGTGCATCCTCAACTACTTCTGAGTTTGACTAGCTTAAAAGATGTGTCATCAACTGCTTTTGGAGTTAACTAGCATGAAGGGTGCATCATCAATTGCTTTTGGAGTTGACTAGCTTGAAAGATGCATCATCAGTTGCTTCTGGGATTGACTAGCTTGAAGGATGCATCATCAACTACTTGTGGAGTTGACTAATTTGAAGGGTATGCCATCAACTACTTTTGGAGTTGACTCGCTTGAAGGTTGCACCATCAACTGCTTGTGGTATTGATTAGCTTGAAGGATATATCATCACCTACTTATCGAGTTGACTAACTTGAAGTGTAGCCAAAGGCTCTAAGCATATTGTTGGTTGACTTCATTTGAACAAAGTATTATGGTTGACTGACTAAGCAAATTCAAACCTACCTTAGTTTGGTTTGATTTAAAGCTTTGCCAATGATTTTGGGTTGGCTTAGCTTTAAAGTATAGCTGATGGCTTCTGTAGCACACCCAGCGAGACTCAGTTTGACCTTATTTAGTTCTATTCAAATTAATTTTGGATCAAGTCAGTATGGTAATATCACCCTTTGTTTATATCCTCAGAGTATTGTTGAAGGTTTAGCACACCGAATGAGAATCGGTTTGACCCTAATTAGTTCTATCAGGATTAGTATGATTTGTTTAAGTTTGATCTCACTTAGCTTGAGTTGAGTTTGACCTCATGTTAGACTTTTATTGAGTCCAGGATTGCTAGACTTAGTCTAACCTAATGTTGGTTTAACTTTGAGTTTATCCTTTTACTTTGGACTTGATCTAATCTAATTAGGGTTTAATTTAAGCTTAGCTAAATCCAAATTGGGTTTTGATTTGAACTCAACTTAATTTTAAATTAACTCATCTTGAGTCTAATTAGGGTGAAGTTTGAATTTAGGTTAATTCAATTTGGGTGTTAGTCCATTTGTTTGATCAATTTAGGTCCATTTAAGCCAACTTGGCCTTTATCTATTTGTTTTGGCAAAGTTTAATTTTAATGTGAATGAGTCACTTCATGTTAAGTAATTTGATTTCAGTGTCCTTGGTTATTTATGATAGTTTTAAGGAGGCCGGTGGCTTAGCCTTAAATATACAAACCTGAGGGTTGGCTTAGTTTGCGAGCTTCAAAGTTGGCTTAGAGGTATAAGCTCAAGGGCTGATTGGGTGCAAATCCAAAGACTGGCCTAGATGCGAACCCGAAGATTGGATAAATGCGAGCCCGAAGACTGGTTGAGGTGAGAGCCCAAAAGCTAGTTAAGTGTGAATCCAAAGGCTGGCTTAGATCAGAGCCCAAAGGCTAGTTAAGTGCAAGCTCAAAGACTAACTTGGATGCTAGCCTAAAGGCTAGCTGAATGCGAGCCCCAAGGTTGGCTGAGTGCGAGCCTGAGGGCTAGCTGAGGCAAGAGCCTAAAGGCTAGTTGAGTGCAAGCTTGAAGGTTGGCTGAGACACAAGCCTGAAGGCTAGCTAAGATGCGAGCCCGAAGGCTAGTTGAGTGCAATCCCAAAAGTTAATTGAGTGCGAACCCAAAGGCTAGCTTAGATGTGATCTCAAAGCCTGACTGAGTGCAAGCCTGAAGGCTAGATGAGTGTGCGACCAAGGCTAGTTGAGATGTGAGCCCGAAGGCTAGCTGAGTGTGAGCTCGAAGGCTGGTTGAGATGCAAGTTCAAAGGCTAGCTCGATGCCAACCCGAAGGCTAGTTGAGTGAAAGCCTGAAGGCTAGCTAAGTGTGAGTCTATAGGCTAGCTAAGTGTGAGCCTGAAGATTAGCTTGGTGGGATGAGGATTCACCATCTTTGAGGAGCCGTGGGTGACCACGGTGGGGTCATGGGTTTGCCATCTTCATAGCCATCTTCAAGAATAGTTGCGGAGAGCTGTGGTAAGGTTATGGGTTCACTGTCTTCCTTGCGATCTTTGATGGGCTATGGGTGGTCGAGGTGAGGTCATGCATTCGCCATCTTCATCACTATCTTCAAGGGACTGCAAGTGGCCGTGGCGAGGTCATAGTGCTAAAAATCGAGACAAGAGAAAGTCTCTTTTTTTTAACACAATAACTTTTCTTTTTCATTTTATTTTCCTTTCCTTTTATATATTCTTTCCTTCCTCACCAAGACCCATGCCTTCTTCTTCTCTTCTTTTTTTTTGTTATCCCATGACCAAGCTTAGAGCAGCCTGGTCTTTTCTCCAATTGGGAGACAGCTAGATACAACCATCCTTTGCTATGGCAAGGTGGGAGGCATCCTACCCTCTCCTCTCTGGCCGGATTTGGCTACCTCCCAGCCAAATTTGGCCACTCCATGCTGTGACAGGGTGGGAGGCACTCTGTCCTTTTTTGTCTGGTTGCGTCTAGCAACTACCGATGACAAGCGACAGAGGAGACCATTGGAGGGTGGTCCTAGTGGTGGGACAACCACAATCCAACTTAAGGTGGCTCCAGTAGCTCCAAGGCAAAGGTGGACCTTCAGTGCAATGAAGAGGCAGAACTCCAATGTGGAGAAGAAGTGAAGCTTCTGTGGTGCTTGGTTGTTGGGCACTGCGATGCTCAAAGGATGTTGTCTATAAGGAAGAGGGCGGCTGGCGCATGGCAAATCACCTCTGTGAACGGACGACCGATGGGGGGTAGAGCCCTTGGCGAGCTGAGGGCATTAGCCATGCAAGGGAGGTCAGCTGGCAATGTGGTAGATGGTAGTGTGGTCAAGCAGGCTAGTCGAAGTGTGTGGGGTTGGGGCAGCTACATGGACGGACAAGGGAAAACCCAAAGCAAAGAAGATAAGGATAGAAGAAGCAAAGAAGAGAAGAAAAAAACTAAGTCAAAACTTATTATCTTCTCATTGATTTCACTGCTCCTTGCTTTTCGCCTATTCTTCTATGTTCTCTTTTGTTCTGATCTCTCTTTTGTCTTTTTCCTACAGATTTCTTCATCAATTTTCAGGCCTACCGGAGAATTGAGATCAAATCTTTGATTGACTCATTTGAAATGTGATTGAATGCCAACCTATTATGGAATTGTGTTTGATTGTATTTCTAAAATCCTGTGATCGAGTGTAATTAACTGACTGAGAATTATTTTCCTGATGAAAAAATTTGGATCTTGCACTATTATTGGATGATGAATTTTTGAGGGATTTATTTACAAATATTTTTGAAAAATTAGACCAAAACATAATAATATAAGTTTCAAAGACTTTTTTGCCAAAATGAAACATTTGTAAAAAATATTAAAACTTTTAGGACTTTGTTTGAATAAAATTTGGACATATTAAAAAAATAAAAAATTTTGAGGGACTTATTTGGAAATTTTAGAAACTTTTGAGGGTTTATTTTTGAAAAATAAAAAATTTAAGGATTTATTTGCCAAAGTTAGAAATTTTACGTATTTGTTTATGAATATAAAATTTTGAGGGATTTATTTATAAATCCTATATTTTGTAGGGATCAATTTAAAATTTCAAAATTTTCAAGGACCTTTTTCATAAAATTTTCTTTTCAGGGTCTTATTTGTAAGAAAAATTCAGTCAGGGATCCTTTTGTAAAGATTCTATAATTTTTATTTTGCCCCGAATATTTGATGAATTTTAGTTCCAATTTTGGTCCAAGTATATGGCCCACCCAATTTGCCTCAATTTAAGCTCTATTTTTTCCAACCATTCGTATCCAAATTGAACTCAATTTTCGATCAAATTTAATTGTAATTTTGGTCCCATTGAGGCCCACATTTAGATCACAATCATGTGGCATTCAACTCTATATTTTGACTGAATTTTAATTTAATTTGATTCAATACTCCCTTTGCATCCACTTCGTGAGTTTTCTCATCGAAGGAAGTGGATGCAAACAAATTCTCTAAGTACTTGCCCTTTGCATCAATGCCCTAGGAGTTGATCATGTGAGTTTGAATTGTCATGCGGAGCAGCCTTAAATCATTGTAGGGAGTTGATTTAAGCTTCCATGTTGAGTAGATTTAATTGTGTCATATGAAAGTAGATTTAGATTTCCACACGAAAGTGAACTTGACTTACCACGTGAGAGTAGACTTGGTTCACTATATTGAGTGGACTTGAGTTGCCACGATTAATGGACTTGATCGATCATAAGCAATGGACTTAATTTGCATAGGAAGTGGACTTGGTTTGCCATATAGAAGTGGACTTAATTTGTCACGCAGAAATGGACTTAATTTATTATATAGAAGTCGACTTAATTTGTCACAAAGATGTGGATTTAATTTGTGAAGAGGAAGTGGACTTGGTTTCTCATGTAGAAGTGGACTCATATTGCCACGTGGAAGTGGACTTATATTGTCATGTGAGAGTGGACTTGATTTGCCACAATGAGTGAGCTTCTATGAGCGTGGATTTAGCCGTTTCACAAATTGTATGGGATTTTGTGTTCATGTTTTGCCTTGAGAAACATAGAGTGCATATTTAACCAAACATTCCCCTTTAAGGAAGTTTGAAATTCCATCATAAACAAATTATTGACACATTTAGTTGTTATTGTTATTTCCCTCAAAGCTTAATCATAGTACCTTGTAAGAAATCAGTCATTGATTGGTGGCATACCCCTTTCTCCGTTGTCATCAATCAATTGATAGAATCCCCCTTCAAATTACCTTTTGACTATATAAAAGCCTTCCCAATTAGGCTTGAACTTATCTTTTCTATTTTGGTTTGGCATTATGGGTCTTCTTAGGACTAAGACCATTTTTCCTTTTTGGAAGGACCTAAGCCAAGCCATCTTGTTGTAGGCTCTAGACATTTGTGCTTGATATATTTTCAGGTTTTGCTGGGTGGTAAGCCTTGTCTCATCCAAGGAGTTTAGCTTATCAAGGCAAAGAGGAACATTGTGTTCTCTTGTAATTTCTTCTTATAAGGTAATCCTTAGAAAAGAAATTTGTACTTCCATTAGCGAGACTGCCTCAACCCCAAATAACAATGCATATGGTGGTGATTGGGTAGGAGTTTGATATGTGGTGCGATAGGCCTACAGTGCCTTAATAAGCTTTTATTACCAGTCTTTTTATTTCTAGCAACAACGTTTTTCAAGATCTTGGAAAGAGTCTTGCTGAATGCCTCAATGAGCCCATTAGATTAGGTGTTATAAATGGATGAATATCTCTAATCTATCTTGTGATGTGTGAATTATACTACCTTGAAACTTTTAAAGGATGGTCCATTATTAGAAATAATCCTTTGAGGGATACCGAATCGGTGCAATATATTTTCTTGAAAGAAGAGGATAATAGTATCCACTTTTGCCTCTTTCAATGGAATCACTTCAGCCTACTGAGAAAAATAGTCAATTGTTGCCAATATGAAGTGGTATCATCTAGAAAACGATGGTTCAATTAGGCCGATGAAGTTTGTACCCCATACCTTGAATGGCCATGAGAACACTGTTGGATGTAGAGGATTTAGACATTGATGGATAAAGTCACCATGAATTTGGCATAGGTGACATCTTCTCGCATATTCGATGCAATCTCTTACCATCGTAGGCCAATAGTAGCCCATACGCTTGATCTTCATCATCATTTTTAGGCTTGATTAATGAGCCCCACAAATCCCAAAATGCACTTCATGCATAACTTCTTTGGTCTCTTTGTCTGAGAGATATCATAGAAGTAGTTGGTCGAAGGACCTTCTATAAAGAGTGTCGTCGATAAACATAAAGCGCACAACCCTATTTTTGAGTTATATCCATACGTATTTATATTTTAGGAGTTCTTTACTTTTGAGGTAGTTGGTGAATGGTGTTCTCCAATTTGTGGCCTCTTCTACTAGTTTAGATTAAGTCCTCTCATGCTTGATGTTGAAGACTAAGCTCATCACTTGTCTGCTACGAACTATAATTAGAATTTCTCCTTGATCAAGATCGGCCAGTACCTTGGTTAGTTTGGCTAAGGAGTCAACTTCTGCATTGATGGACTAGGCAACCATAGTTATTTGAATATGTAGAATTTGCCTTATGATCTCTTGAACCTTTTTATGGTATTTTTAGGAACTCAAATTTGTAGACTTTATATTCACCTTGGACTTGGCTAATAACCAGTTGTGGATCAAGAAAAATATGTAGGTGTGATATTCTCATATTGAGGGCCATTTCTAGCCCTGCAATTAGGGTCTTATATTTAGCTTTATTGTTTGTGCATGGTTTTGATAGGGAGTAGGAGTATCTTAAAATGCCCCATTTGGAGAGACATAAATAAGTCTAATGTCTGCTTTGATTTGTGAAAGCTTTAGTTTGATCCTTGGCTTGATAGATGATGCCCCATTAATGTATAGCTTCCAATAAGGTTCTCTTTCTTTGACCAAAAGGATTTCTTCATAAAGGATCTCGCAACTCAGAGGAGAATCATACTATACTGGATAAGTCATGAGAAAATCGATGAGGGCTTGCTTCTTAACTAATTTTTGAGGAGTAAACTTGATATCATATTCCATGAGAATTAAAGCCCACTTTACTAGCCTCTCAGTAAGTACAGGCCTAGTTATTAAGTACTTTATGGAATTAATCTCTGATATTAAAATGACTTGATGTAAAAGCAAATAATGCTTCAACTTCTTAATTCCAAATATGAGAATCAAATAATGCTTTTTGATGAGGGAGTAGTTACTTTCTGCCCCTACTAGTATTCTACTCAGATAGTCAAGTGTATTTTCTTTACCCTCCTCATTATTCTGGGCAAGAATTACCCCTTAAGATCCTTCCATTGCTGCCATATAGAGAATTAAGGGTATTGCTAGGACTGGTGACTTTAGGAGATACTACTTGATCTCTTCAAAGGCTTTTTGACAGTCTTGATTCCAAGTAAATGGAATGTCCTTCTTCATCAACTTGAAAAATGGCTTGCATTTTCTAGAGAGGTTTGAAATGAATCTTCTTATGTAGGTGAGTCAACCTTGGAATGACCTCAATTGCTTTAAATTATTGGATGGTGGCATATCCAAGATAGCTTTGAGCTTAGATGGATCAATTTCAATCCCTCAATGTCTGCAACAAAGCCAAGGGATTTTCTTGATGATACCCTAAAAGCGCACTTCATAGGATTCATCTTTAAGTTATATTTTCTAAAGTAGTCAAATACCACTCTTAGGTCTTGGACGTGTCTGTCTTTGGACTTAGTTTGGACCACCAAGTCATCCATATAATATTCTACTAACTAATGTATGAGGTCATCAAAGATTTGAGTCATGACCCTTAATAAGTGACACCTGCATTCTTGAGCCCAAAGGACATCACCTTGTAGCAATAAATACCAATTGATGTCCTGAAGGTTGTATATTTCTCATTATTAGGATGCATCTTGATCTGGTTATATCTTCAAAAATCATCTATGAAAGAGAATATTTCAAAATCGGTCATATTGTCAATCATAATTTTCATTATTAGCAATAAAAAATCATCTTTTGGACATGCTTTATTCAAGTCCTTATAATCCACACAAATGCGGATTTGGCCATTTTTCTTCTTGACTGGCATGATGCTTGTCATCTAATATGAGTATTTTTCCTCTCTGATAAAGTTTGCTTCAACCAGTTTCTTTATTTTGTTCTATCACGTTCTATTTTAAGTTAAGTTTCATCTTCCTAGGTGCTTATTTGATAGGTGAAAGCTTGAGTTTGATGGCCAATTTGTGGATTGCAACTTCAGGATCTAGTTCAAGCATATCCTTATAGCTCCATGTGAAGCAGTTAATATACTCTTGGAGCACTACTTTAAGCTGGGTTTGGCTTTCCTTTAAAAGTTGAGTGCTAATAAAAGTTGGGTTGGAGTTTTTCTCTGAGCCTAGGTTAATCTCCATCAGTTCATCGATTGTAGCTTGCCCCCTATCCTCATGTTCTAGTGGAGTTTTTTTTGGGTTTGAGGATTATTTCTTCACCAAGTAATTCATCATGTTGAGTGAGATTTGGCAAAGGTTTTTCTAAATATATTTTGGCTACATCATGCCTCCTTTTTTTTTATTCTCATGAAATTTTGCTAAGGGCTTCACCTTCTTGTGATGTCTTGGGAATGTAACTGGCTTAACATGCACGAAGACATTGATGATGTTGTGAGTGGTAGGTGCCACCACAACGAGATCATGTAACGGATCTCATGATCAAACGAGGCGACGGACTGCCTCGAACATATGTGTGCGCGGGCAGCACACATAGCAGCAAGTGACGGTCACGACATGTTTGGATGGAGACCCAAACAGCCCAAAACCATCCTGCAGACCGAGCAGCAGGTCAAGATGGCTAAAGGGAGCTGCAGAAAGCTGCAGTTGAACTGCAGGGCAGCAGTTGAACTGCAGGAAGCAGTTGCTGAACTGCTGGGCAGCAGTTGGACTGCAGGGCACTAGTTGAACTGCAGGAAGCAGTTGCTGAACTGCTGGGCAGCAGTTGAACTGCAAGAAGCAGTTGCTGAACTGTAAGGCAGCAGTGGAACTGCAGGAGGCAGTTGCTGAACTGCTGGACAGCAGTCGAAACTGCAGGAAGCAGTTGAGGAACTGCAAGGCAGCGGTTGAAACTGCAGGGAGAATATTGTGGAGCATGTTCTCCATGATCTCCAGCAGTTGCTCACAGCCAAATGTGTACTATAAATAGACTAGGGGGTCTATTGAGTTGGACACACACAGGTAGAGAGACTTGTAGTGTCACTCCGTGTTAGGAGTTGTATTTCCTTTTATAGCATCATCATGGGTCCAATAATGACCATGAGGCATATATGGATGCTTGGAGTGATGTAGCCCAATCCTTTAGAATTCTTCATTAGCATATTAGAGCAAGATACTCTATAGTGACTGGTTGAATTAGCAAGTGGATGCTCAAGTTGTTGCTAGTTAAATTATAGTAATTCAAGCTGATAGCTTATCTTCTAGAATGCCAAATTGGCACATGAGCTTCGAGAAAAGCAACCTTATAGAGTGAGATTCTCTGATTGTAATGTTGGAAGAAGCAAATGATGTAGAGCATATATATTTGTCCTTATTTGAAAGGAAAATCTCCTTTTTCTTAGAGATTTCTTTTAGTAGACAGATGATATAATTCCGGCATGCAATCTAATTCTCTCTGCCTTTTCTTTTTTTCGTCATTATTTTTTTCCTTTTTTTTTCTCTTATTTTTGACTTGGAATCTCATTCCTCTTTGCAGACTCAAGGATTGCAAACTCGCAAATGTCAAATGGTTCTCACTCTTTGAGCCTGACTCTCTTGGTTTGGCTTTCATATAAGATTTGTCCATTTAGGACTTTGTTTGCCATTTCTCATTTGGAGGTGATTTTTTGCCTCGAGGAGGAGATTCCTAAGAGATTATCTTTTGACCTTAGTACTTTTGTCTTTAAAGTAACTTTTTTTAATAGGGTTCTAGCTACTTGAAGATTGGTCACCATATTTTTAGACTTGCATTTCTGAAGCTAACTTAGGGCATTAGTGGGTAAGGGAGGTATAGAAATTCCAACTCCACCATATTTCATCATCAATTATCCTTTTTTTCAAATATTATCTTTTTAATTCTCAAAGCCCTTATCTCTAAGGCAGAAGATGACTCACCTGAATACCAAGAGAACTTTTTATTTTATGTCTCTTAGAAAGCTTGTTTTTGCATCAAAAAGTACAAAATACGTACTTGACTAATTAATTTTGATTTGACCAGACATTCCATCATAGGCAAAGCATTTTTTTTGTTTTGTCCTTTTGAAGCTCATGCAACCATCTAAATCTTTCATGTTGCAGATTTGGTGCAAGTACCCTTGTCACTTAATTATTTTGGCACTAAAAGACGATGTTGCTCCTTTCTTAGCTAAAGAAGGTTGAGCTCTTGTGCTTCCTTTGTTCTCATTCAGCCTTTGCAGTGTTGGAGGTGAGACTTGTAGAATCTAGTTTTGTGTTCAATCTGACATCCCAAAGTCAGCTGAACTTCCTACTAATTCTTTCTTTGGTAAGTTGTAAGTGATCAAAACTAACTTTTGTCTATCACTTAGTCTTTGAAAGACTGATATCCTATTTAATTCCAATGGGCCCCATGTTTCATTACCAAGGTTCAACATAGTGAAATTTGGCCCTTAACATTGGGGTGAATTCAGCCTTTGCCACCTAGGCATATTTGGTATTTGCTCACCGGGTGAGAGGCGAAGGGTTGATCCGTACTAGGTAGGTGGAGCAGTAATTGGATCAATGGTAGCGTGAAGGAGGTCAAAAATTAACTTTTACCTATTTGTCAAGTCTTTGAAAGACTGATACCCTTGTTTGTACCAATGAAATGTTATTTCATCATCAACATTTGCCACAATAAATTTTGGCTTTTGCCCTCAGAACAGATTCAGCCTTTGCCTCCTGAATGGGAGGTCATTGCCTCTTGAGTAGGAGGTCTCTGCCCCCCGAATGGGAGGCATGGAATTATACTAAGCAAGTGAAGCAGTAACTAGATCAATGGTATTAGCAACAGCATTAGCAATGCTATGAGCAATGATGCTATTAGTGAAAGCAAAAGCACTATGCATGAGTTTGATGGAGTTGAACACACCTTGATAGCTAATATAGACTCAAATTGCCCCCATGATTATTATTATATTATCATCAAGGTTTGATATAATGGCATTTGGTCTTAGTCCCTTGGAATGGGTTTGACCCTTGCTTCTTCATGGAAGGTCATTACCCCCTAAATTGGAGGTCCTTGCCCCATGAATAGAGATGAGGAGTTGCTCCATGCTTATGTGGACTTCGATTACCCCTGCGATAATCATTAATTGATGAAGTACACCAGAACTCTTTCACCTAGGATGATGGTGCAAGTTGGGAGTGGGAGGGCCACTATATGATGCCATTTTTTCTTTCTCTTAATGAGAAATCAATCATCAGCTTTCCTTCTTCTAATAATTTGTCTATATTAGCTAAGTTTCTACACTTGGAGGAGAAGTCAAGTCCCACCAGTCATGCCAGAGTTTGTGGTTTTGATTTTACAGGTTCGAGATAGCGAAGACCCAAGAGTGACATCGAATCATAAATCAAAATTTGTTTTGATTTGAAGTAAGCTATCAGATATTGTAGGAACATTGACTTCCATCAGATGTAAGCCTCTATCATTAATTATCCCCATAATTATCAAGAACCTCCTAAAGTAAGAAATCTACCTAATAAAATAGAGACACAAAAAAAAAGAGATGATATATGGGTTAAACAAGGATATACCCTCACTTTACAATGAATAAAAGGAAAACATAAAAGGAATAAAGAAAAAGCATGAGTGGAGAGGAAGCTTTAATATATGCTACTGCCCCACTCCCCTGCCCTGGATCATATGGTGTCTAATTCAGATTAACTCAGTCTTTGGTTGGTGTTGATGGTATCGTCTGATGAGAAATGAATGAGAATGGGAGAAGTTCAAAGAATTTTCAATAGCTTCAAGCTTCAGTAATAACTTCATGATTTGAAGTGCTTTCATTAGCCAATAAGGTGTTAGCAAAAGCTCTATTTGTGTTGAAGTATTTTCGTTATCTAATAAGGAGTTGGTAATAACTCCACTGAACTTGAAGTATTTCCATAGCCAATAAGACATAGTGATAACTTCTTTGACCTTAAACTCTTTCCATAACCAATAAGATGCAGGCGATAACTTCATTTAGTTTGGTAGCATCACCAATAACTTATGAGGTTGGATATAGCTTTGAGAATTGCATCATCAATTACTTTTGGGGTTGACTAGCTTGAAAGGGTACATCATCAATTGCTTTAGGAGTTGACTAGCTTGAAGGGTGCATCATCAACTGCTTCTAAGATTGACTAGCTTGAAAGATGTGTTATCAATTGCTTGTGGGATTGACTAGCTTGAAGAGTGCATCATCAACTACTTATGGGGTTGACTAGCTTGTAGAGTGCATCATCAACTATTTTCAGCGTTGGCTAGCTTGAAGGCTACATCATCAACTACTTGTGGGGCTGACTAGTTTGAAGGATGCATCATCAACTGCTCATAGAGTTGACTAGCTTAAAAGGTGTATCATCAATTGCTTCTGGGTTGACTAGCTTAAAGAATGCATCATCATCTGCTTCTGAGGTTGACTAGCTTAAAGAGTGCATCATCAACTACCTCTGGGGTTGACTAGCTTGAAGGATGCGTCATCTACTACTTGTGAAGTTGACTAGCTTACAGGTGCATCATCAACTACTTTTGGAAGAGACTAGCTTGAAGGTTGCATCATCAACTGCTTGTGGGGTTGACTAGATTAAAGGGTGTGTCATCAACTGCTTATAAGGTTAACTAGCTTGAAGTGTGGCCAACAACTTTTAGTGTGTTGTTAGTCGACTTTATTTGAACAAGGCATTGTGGCTAATTAACTAAGCAAGTTCGAGCCTACTTCAGTTCGATTTGGATTGAAGCATTGCTAATGATTTTGGGTTGGCTTACCTTTGAAGTATAGCTGATGGCTTCTGTAACACATCTAATGAGACTCAATTTGATCTTGTTTAGTTCTATTCAAACTAATTTTGGTTCAAGTCTGGACAGTAGTATCACCTTTTGTTTATATCCTCAGAGTATTCCTGAAAGTTTAGCACACCCAATGGGACTCGTTTTGACTACAACTAGCTCCATTAGGAGTAGTATGATTCAAGTTTGAGTTTGTTCTCACTTAGCTTGAGTCAAGTTTGACCTTATGTTAAACTTTTATAGAGTCCAGGATTCCTGAACTTTGGCTCAAATTCAAGTCAATTTAATTCAACTTGGTTTCAGTTCAGGTTCAGTCTAGCCTAGTTTTGGTTTGACTTTGAGTTTGTTATTCTAGTTTGGAATTGATGTAACCTAATTAGGGTTTGATTAAGCTTAGTTCAATCCAAATTGGGTTTGATTTGAACTCAACTTGATTTTAAATTAACTCATCTTGAGTTTAATTAGGGTTGAGTTTGAGTTTAGGTTAATTCAATTCAAATGTTAGTCTATTTGTCTAATCAATTTAGGTCTATTTGAGCTAACTTGGCCTATTTTTCATTTGTTTTAGTTGAGTTCAATTTTATTGTGATTGAGTTACTTTATGTTAAATAGTTTGATTTGAGAATCCTTAGCTGTTTATGATAGTTTTAAGTAGGCCCATGGCATAGCCTTAAATGTACGAACCCAAGGTCTAACTTATTTCAAGAGCTTAAAAGCTATCTTACAAGTGTAAGTTTGAGGGCTGAATAGGTGTGAATCCAAAGACTAACTTAGATCAGAAATCAAAGATTGGTTGAGTGTCAGCCCGACGGCTAGTTAAGTGGGAGCCCAAAGGTTGGCTTGAATGCCGGCTGGCTGAATATGATTCAAAGGCTGGTTGGATGCGAATCCAAAGACTAGCTGAGTATGAGCCCAGAGGTTGACTAAAGTGTGAGCCTAAAGGCTAGCTAAGTGCAAATCTGAAAGCTGGCTTAGATGCGATCTCGAAGGTTGGCCGAATGGGAGTTTGAAGGCTAGCTTGGATGCAAGCTTGAAGGTTGGTTGGGTGTGAGCTTGAATGGTGGCTTGGATGCAAGCCTAAAGGTTGGTTGAGTGTAAGCCTAAAGGATAGCTTCAATGCGAGCTGGAAGGCTGGCTTCGATGTTAGCCTAAGGCTAGATGAGTATGAACCCAAAGGCTAGCTAAGTGCGAGCCCAAAAACTAGTTGAGATGATAGCCTGAATGTTGGCTAAGTGTGAACCCGAAGTCTAACTGGGTGTGAGCTCAAAGATTAGCTGAGTGCAAACCCAAAGATTGGTTTGGATGCAAGCTCGAAGGAGCCTAAAGGCTGAATAAGTGTGAGCTCAAAGGCTGGTTGAGTATTAGCCTGAAGGCTAGATTGGATGCGAGCCTGATGGCTGACTGACTGTGAGCACAAATGCTAGCTTAGGTGCAAGCTAGAAATTAGCTGAGTGTGAGCTTGAAGATTGGCTGAGTGTAAGCATGAAGGCTGACTTGAATGCGAACCTGAAAACTAGCTAAAGTACAAGACTGAATGCTAGCTTGGTGGGATGAGGATTTGCTGTCTTCAAGGGGTCGTGGGTGGCTGCAGCAAGGTCATAGGTTCACCATCTTCATTACTATTTTCAAGGGGGTAGCGGGTGACCGTGCCGCAATCATGGGATCGCCATCTTCCTTTCTGTCTTTGAGGGATCGTGGGTGGCCACGAAGAGATCATGGGTTTACTATCTTCATTATTGTCTGCAAGGGGCTACTGGTGGCTGTAATGTGGTCATGGTGCCAAAAATTGAGACAAGGGAACATTTATTTTTTTTTACATAGCAATTTCCTTTTTATTTTATTTTCTCTTCCTTTTATATCTTCTTTCTCTTCTTGTTTTTCTTCTCACAACCAGGTCAGGAGTGGCTCAGTCTCTTCTTTGATTGGATCCTGCCGGGAGACAACTGGATCACGCCACTCCGTGCTGTAGTAAGGTAGGAGTCACCATGCCCTCTTCTCTCTAATCGAGTCTAGAACCATCGGTGATAAGTAGCAAAGGAGACCACAGAAGGGAGATCCTAGTGGTAGGATAGTCGCGATCTAGCTTGAGGTAGCTCCCGCAAGTCCAAGGCAAAGGCAAAGCTTTGGCATGGTGAAGAAGCATGACTTCAATGTGGAGAAGAGGTGAAACTTCACCAGGGCTAGGTTGTTGGGTGCTATGAGGCTTGGAGGGTGCTATCCACCGAGAAGAGGGCAACTGGCACATGGGAAATCACCTCTACAAGTGAACCGCTAATGGGGTGGGGGGTGGGGGGGGAGCCCTAGGCGAGTCAAGGGCATAAGGCATGTAGGGGAGGTCGACTAGCAATGTGGTGGATGGCAATGCGATAAGGTAGGTAAGTCGAAGGCACGTGGGGTTGGGGCAGCTACATGGACAAAAGAGGGAAAACCCAAAGCAGAGAAGAGAAAGAGAGAAGTTGGCAAAGAAGAGAAGAAAAAAACTAAGTCAGAACTTACTATCTTATCATTGATTTCACTGCTCCTTTCTTTCCGAATGTTCTTCCTTGTTCTCTTTTGTTTTAATCTCTTGTCTATCTTTTTTTGTAGATTTCTTCATCAATTTATAAGCCTCTAGAAGAATCAAATTGACTTGTTTTAGAATGTGATTGAATCCTAATTTGTGATGGAATTGTATTTTATTATATTTTCAAAATTCTGTGATTGGGTGTAATTGATTGATTCGGATTTATTTCTCTGATGAAGAAATTTAGATATTGTACCATTTTCAGATAATACATTTTTAAGGAGTTTATTTACAAATTTTTTTCTAAAAAATTGAACCAAAATATACTTTTATAAGTGTCAAGGGCTTTTTCATAAAAGAATATATTTGTAAAAATTATAAAATTTTTAGGTTCTTTTTTGAATAAAATTTGGACTTATTTGTAAAAAAAAATTTTGAGGGACTTATTTATAAATTTCAAAAATTTCAAAGGATTTATTTGCAAAAGTTAGAAATTTCAAAAATTTATTTACAAAAGTTAGAAATTTTAGGGTTTATTTGTAAATATAAAATTTTGAAGGATTTATTCGCAAACCCTAGATTTTATGGTGATCAATTTGAAATTCCAAAACTTTCAAAAACTTTTTCGTCAAATTTTCTTTTCAGGAACTTATTTGCAAAAAAAGTCTTATCAAAAACACATTTGTAAAGATTTTATAATTTTTTATTTTGGCTCAGATATATGATGAATTTCCTTCTCAATTTTGGTCTAAGTATTTGTCCCACTCAGTTTGCCTTGATTTAAGCTAGAATTTTTCAACCATTTAAGTTCAAATTAAACTCAACTTTAGCTGAATTTAATTGTGATTTAGTTTTAATTGAAGCCCATATTTGAATCATAATTCAATGGTATTCAACTCTATCTTTTGACTAAATTTTAATTTAATTTGATTCTTGGTAAAAATTCACTAAAACAATTTTTAGAGAGGATTTAGTTATGGCTAGGAGGAGATGGTTGTAGCTGAGGAGGCTGGTATAGAGCAAGGTTTTGGCTTTGTTGTGGTTGAGGCTGAGCATCCTCGAGACTAGTTCTTGGTGCTGAAATCTAGCTAATATAAGCTTTAACTTCCCTAATAAAAGTTTTCCCTTTCTCCTTCGAGAATCATTGGTCGACATAGCTTCTATTTCCTTCATGAACTTCTCTTATACATGTGCTTTTTGGTACAAAATTTCAAATGAATGAATATCAACAAAATAGATTAAGATAAGAGATAGTGTTTTGTAGTTAGTAGGATCTACGATCACATGAGTTTCTTCCTCCAACAATTGGAATAATAGATGAAGGTTTCACCAGGAAGATCTTCTCTATTGATTATTCAATGATATCTAGTGTATGGACCACCTGGTGGACATAGTGTTGTTGAAAGACTATGAAGATGACCTCCAAAACCATAACTTCTCATACAGGAGGCTAACAAACCAGCTTAACACAACCATGCTCAATGACTTTTGAAATAAATGGACATCGATGACTCATTGCCCCTGTAAGCCTATGCATCAAAGAGAAAGCTGACTATGTGATGGTTAGGATCTCCCATTCTATCACGAAAACAAAATTTTGGAGCCTTGAAGCTAATAGGGAATGTCACTTCAGTGATCCAAATATTAGTTACTATCAAAACTAAAGACCAAAAGCAATCTAAGAGGGGGGTGAATTAGGTTTTATAAGGTAATTTAACTTTTTGATAAATCAATAACCCAATTCAATCCTTGAAAGCAAAAGCAAGTCAATTTGTAATCTCCAAGTCTACAATCAACACAATTGCAATAATGAAAAGAGGTAAGGAGAGAATGCACTATGATTTGTGTAATTTGCTAACCAATCATACCTATTCCATGGTCCTTATCTCAATCTTGAGGGTTTTAATTACTACAATAGTGATATCATTTCTTAAGGTAAAACTAAGTCTTTACATCACTTTACAATCCACAAGTATCACTTTCCTAGACTAAAGCCAAGTTTGTCCAAGCCCCCTTGCAATTTACAAGTGTCGCTCGACAACCAGAGCCACTCTCTCTCAACTCTCCTCTAAACCTAGAAAATACTCAAACCTCTCTTAACAACCTAAGAGAGTTATAATGATAAAAAATGAAAAAATACAAATAAAATTACTCAAACAAGAGCCTCTCAAGATTGAACACAAGGGCATGTGAGAATTTAAAAGTTAAAGCTAATTAGGACTCTTATTGAGAGTAGAAGGCTTTGGGAAATTAGATATTGTTCTAAGAATATGAAACCTAGTGTCTATGAATGAGCAAAAAAGTCTCAAACCTTTATATAACTATTAGAGTAAAAAATTAGCCATTAGAATCACACTTGGCTATTTTTGATATGCTCGGTCAACCTAACTCGTGACCTAACTATTCCGATGATAAAAAAATCTAGCTATTAAAATTTGTCCTCACATGTTTGGGTGATCAAACCTTGAGTCCAAACAACCAAACTCTTAATTCAGATGACCAACTTTATAGAATTAAAATATTTTTTCAACTATTGAGTTTAGGCGCTTGAACTAACAAGTTGGGACGACTAAACCTGATAAAGATTTAGCTAAAAGTTTATTTACATAATCCAACAACTATTTGATATAATATTTAATTAACTTAAACAGATATAAACTAAGTTGATTAAGGTATTTTTTAAGTTAATTAAAGTGTCAAATAGAGAGCTCTAATAAATTAATAATCAAATTCTCGACTCAATAAAACAATGAAAACTAATCCTATGATCATGAAGTTATCTCACACCTTCAGCATTCTTGAACATTCTTGAACTCTCATTTTTATCTTCAAGCTTCATCTTCAAATTATCATCATCCTCTTGTCTTTGAGTCATCTTCTCTAACAAAGATTGATCTTCAAGCTTTATCTTCAGACTCGATCCTTTATGAGCTTTGATGAACATTGATAATCTCAAATCTTTCACAACTTAACAAACTTGTTAAAATATAATTTGATCATCATAAAAAAAAACCAAAGGGTAATAGGGACAATTATGTGTGGGAATTTTTGTGGAGTAGCTTTTTGACAAGTTGTGATATCCATTCCTCTATCATTTCAGCTAGTTAATGTGGCCTACTGATGAGGTTATTATATGCATTGAATTGACAGAGTCAGTATTAGATGGGGGCATGAAAGATGCCCTACCAACGGTCTACTTCTTCACTAAAATAAATTAGCTAACCTATCATGATCATAACTTATCACTAATCAGGGTCATAACATCAGAAAACTCAAGATTATGCATATCAGCCATGGTTATCAAACAATTATAGTTGCTTTCAAGGTTTTGCTTGGATTTTTTAATAATTTGCAAGATATGTGACACTCACCTATTTGTATGGCAATATACCTAAATTTGAGTTTCACATGTAACAACTCTTGAAAGAGTGATACAACCAGCACACAAAGTTGTGTTTCTCATGATACATTGAATTATCCCACATCAAGAATCCCACTCAACAATCGCATGCTAATTTCAAGTGTGCCTCTAAATTGACACTAGGTTGTAGGGGATATTCGGTAAACTACTAGTCCCTTAGCCCAGTGCTTACTCTATTTATGGGAAAATAAGACACAACTTGTACGCTTTTAAGCTGAAAATTATGGAGGTCTGACCAAGTAGTTGTACATCGAGGTCTTATCTTATTTTCAAGATACCACTTCCTACTAGATTTGGTATTAAGAAATAATACACCTGCAAGGTCTCTACTTGACCAATGGTCATTTGTACTTTAAGTTATCTCACTAATCAGTTATGACTAAACAAACCAGTAAATTGTAAAATTCAAACAAGCATGTAACACTTAGAAACCATAAGATTGCTTGAAATTAGTTTAAACATAAAATACTTATATAGCGAAAAGAGATCCCACTGAGATCGCGATTCTTTAGGTCCCCTAAAATATTCTAGTGTTGATGTTGAGTATAGTGTGTTGGTCTTGATTGTGTCATCTAGAGCTTCATGATGCATAGATGGACTTTGAGATTGGCATTCTTAGTTCACAAAGCGCATGAGTTCTCCGAGAGATTTGCAAGACTCCTTCACCAAGCATAAGATATACCTGCCTCGATGACATACGACTTGTCCTCCTGTGTACCTAAAAATTAATAACAATAACTCCCATGAGGTTCTTGTACCTATAATCTAATTTAAAATAATAATAATAATAATAATATATATATTTGAGAGGGCTTATCCGTCACCTCAATAGGAGATGAATCGAGGATCTCTCCCTGAACACCTTACTTTTGCCTGAAGGTTAACTAGTTTATACTATATGCGAGACTAATAAAAAAAGTGATAATACACTAAAAAAATAAAGAAAAGAAGAGGAAAAGAAAGATCTTGTGATACCCATGCGACCTTTCACCTTCCTAAAAGCCTTGTTAAAAACTATGAAAAAAATGTCAAAATTCTAGTTCCACCGAGTGAGAATTCCTCAATTCTCACTTTAAAAAATTAAAAAAGAATTTACCACCAAATTTTCTAAAATCACAAAGAATCAAGCTAGATATTCCTTAGAACTTCTCAATGTTGAAAACTATGAAAAGAGATCTTTGTGTAGGTGCAGAAAGGAGGAAAATAAGAGAGGAATACGAGTAGACACACGCATTTATAGCTAGGTGGAAGCCAGATACAAATGCCATGTGCCGAGTGGGCATTTTGAATACCAAGTGCAAGGAGTCTGCTCCATATGGACTCTAGCTTTCAAAAAACTAATTTTGCAAACATGAACAAACAATTTTAAAAATAATATTTTAATTCAAAAATCATATTCATGTTTAAATATACCTTGAGATTTATGCATCTCTTTGCAATTTTCCAAATAAAATTTTGGTTTTTTAAAATTCGTGAAAAAGAGTCCAAAGAGTTTCTAAAAAATAATAAAAAAATTCAAATTATTCTGCAAAAAATTCAAATTTTTTTGTAGAAAAAATTTTATAAAATAGAAATTATAAGTTGGTACGTGCAAAAAACAGTAATTAAGCAAAAGTTCCTAAGCTTTTATTTTGCAATAAAAATATGAAAACTCCTATTCTAAATAATTCGGATATATTGAATCTTATGAAAAACTTTATTTTTACAAACAAAAGTTTAAAAGTTCTGAAATTATATTTAAAACTCAAATTTTATAAAAATGATCAATCGGGTCAACCGCATAGTGCATTAATGAGTTTAAAACTCAAAAAAAACACATGTCCATCTCTTGTCCTCCTACTTGCTTCTAAATTGCATTAGCACCCGATAACTAGGGTTAGTCGCCAATCTAAAAATTGGATGCTTGCCAGAATCGCCTTCACGCGATGCACAACATCGGTATCGAAAATTGCCCGTGAGAGAGCGATGATAATTTTTAGCCGTAGATGTCAAGAACTAGCACCCGAATGGATGATAAACACTAGGGGGTCGTTTGGTTGGGGGTGAAAGTCAATATCAAGGTCAAAATCAAAATTAGAGAACCACTTTTGTAAATTAAAATTTTTTTATTAAAATTAAGGCTTTAATAATTTAAAGCTCAAAATACTATTTAATTTTCTATAATAATTTGATTTAATAATAATATAAAATAATAAATATTAATTTTACAAGAAAAAAAATAATTCTAAAACGAACTGATCTTGATCCTGATCCTAAAACAAACAGAGCCTTGGATTCACCCATCCATCTAGAATATAAATATGGACATTTCCTATTCAAATTTGGTCAAACCTTCACTCTCTAGATGAATATCGCCGAGCAATCAAAATAAAAATTACAATGAGCTACATGGCATCCTCTCCTAACAACGCTATGGAAAGTTGCACAAACTTACATCCTTGACCATGTTTTTCTTAACAACGATTTAATCCAGAAAAGTTTTTAATGGAGGTAATGTCTATAGCATTGTAGCTTCAAAATTTTCATATTCTTATATTTCCCTTTCTTTCACTTGTTTCAATTACATTTCATTACTTTTAACAAAAAAACCTCTTTGTTTGTTATATTTTAATATTAATTTTATTTTTTGGTCCTAAAATAAAGAAAAGTAAAGATGGGAACAAACTTTTGATATTAATTTTGAAAACATTTTATGCTTTATCAATTTAATCTTCTTTTTTTTTTGAATTTTTCTCATTTATTCTCAATAAATATCCAAATTACACTTGTGCTTCTCAAAAAATTTGTAATTGTTCCCATGAATGAAATTTCAATCTTTTTCGACAAATACCCTTATTGTTTGTATTGGTTAGTATCCGTCTAAATTCTTTTACCAATTTTTTTCTAAAATCATTAATTCTGAAGTAGCTATTAAATCATTATCTCATATTAATTCCATCCTAACTTACAAAACACTAACAAAGGCTAATACAAGGGTAACTATCTATCTAATAAAAAATTTAAATTTAAGGCCATAAAAGCAATTATAATTTTTTAAAAAAACATAGGTGTAATTTGGATAGTCTGTAAGGGTATACAACCAAAGACTTGGTTTCAACAGGTGCAAAAGAAAATTTTGACTTTATTTTTAATGGGAGCAAAAGAAGCTTTTGGGCAAGACCGAAAAGAAAAATGATTTTTAATTAGATGAGGGCTTTTTCGGAAAGTGTGCAGAGGTAGCAACCCCCACTCCCTTAAGCTTGGATTTGCCTCTGGGGTTTGGCTCCAAGCACATTTTCTTTGGTTTCATATGATTGAGCAACTTAATGTAAATCTGTTAGTTTTGATTGCACTGTGAGAGCCCATTAGCTCCTCTATACAAAAGCTAGATTTTCTTTTTGTTTTTAGATCTAGTTTAACTTGTCCCATTGAGAACCGCTACCTTACAAGGATAAAAAAAGGAAGACCTAGTTATCCGTTAGGTGGTGCTCATTGCTATCTGGTATCATGTGGACAACATCCTCATTGATAAAAGTTTTGATGTTTAAACCAATCCAATGTCTAAATTTAATTTATCATGAATTCAATTTAAATTTGAAATAGGACTCTAAAATCTATTTAAACAAAGTACCTCCTTCACATTCATTTCATGAGC
The DNA here is from genome assembly GCA_005019695.1 of Trichopus zeylanicus subsp. travancoricus. Taxonomy (NCBI): domain Eukaryota; kingdom Viridiplantae; phylum Streptophyta; class Magnoliopsida; order Dioscoreales; family Dioscoreaceae; genus Trichopus; species Trichopus zeylanicus. The sequence goes on from RXID01014226.1 coordinate 1,849,117, forward strand.
TTTCTTGGCAAAAGGAGTGGATACAAAAAGAAGAGTGACCACCTTATTTCCCATTATTATCTCCACGAGTATATGATTGGTAAGCTTACATATTTATTCTTCTATCTCCTCACAATAGTGTCATTTTCCTTTGCCTCTTCTCTTTTATTTGCCCAGTTCGTATTGTTTTGAAGGTACCATGGAACTCTTTTGTGATCGAGAAGATTAAGAAGGAAAGTAGTTTAACTTTACGTCATTTCCTTCCAATTTTTAGGACCGATGTCGAAGCGGTCATTGCATATAAACCCCAAGAAAATTAAAAGCGGTTGCATTTTAGATAATTATCATTCTTTAGCCCACTTTTTGAAGGAAGGAACACCATGTGTTAATAGAGTTTCCCATTCTTAACTGTCACTCACCTATTTGGGAGCGATCATTCCCTCTTGCTAGCATAATACTAGTTCTACAAAATTATTTAGAGTGAATCAATGATGAAGTATCTCAGTTTTTAGCCCAACTTATGAGACTTGGCAGCCTAGGAAGAGTCATAGCGTCTAAGGGATAATATGCCAAAGGCTCAAGGATTTTGTGTGGTGTGATCGAGATGTGAAATTATCTGACTAATACATTTCATACTCCATACACTGAGGTTATTGTTTTCTTATGAGAAATAAAGTAACTAGCTGGTATTTCCATCCTTAGGGACTTCTACGACGAGTACATCCCTACTGACCATAATGCAAGCCTTGACTTTAGTTATGATTTGCGCAATCTCCTCAGAGTTTATGAGTGGTTGGTGGCACACTTTTCAAATAATCAAAAGATGGTATATTTCAATCGTTAGATTAAGATTTTTTATTAAAGAAGTATGATAAGTAAGCTAACCAAATTTGATTGGATTATGTACAACGCGGGAGACATCCTTCTAGAATTTTCCTTGAGACCTATTTGCTACCTTCATCAGTTTATGGCTTTGCCACTTCATCATGCCACACAATGGGTGGTATATCCATCCAGAGACATTTGTGATGGCCAATAGGATGGCGCACAGGCAGAAGGTTACCTTGGTCCCTGCGGTGCTAGATTTGATATATGCTAGTCTCAGAGTAATGGTGGATAGTCCTATGGGATCAAGTGATTCTTTGGTTTGGTTCTCCATTCATTTTCTTTATACTTGGATTTATACCCACTTTAAGAGAATGTATACTGAGTTGGAGCTTAGTGATGAAATCAAAAGGTTATGTCATTCACATTCGGTCTCTATTTCAAAGATGGTTTGGATTATTGGTACAACCACCTCTATTTTTTCCTCCAGAGAGTCTAGGATACATGTGTGGGATTCCCAAAATTTTGAGTGGCTGATTTTTTCCTTCACTTTTCATGATTCTAACATATTAGCAGATGTGGCTCATCTTCCCTTATTATCAGAGGCTTATGAGTATATTATTTCTTTGAGGCATGGCGTACTTCCACTTTGTTTCAGAGGGCATTTAGTTGTGGAGTCTTATAATCCACATGGATTTTGTCAGTAATTTGGGTATGATCAAGGTTTTTATAAGAAAATTCCTGCTCCTTCACCACCATCATGTCTTGGCCAGTTAGCAGGCTTTTGGCTACATCTCACTCATTTCCAGAATGATTCAGAGTATTACATTCTCAACATTGAGCATGAAGCCAAGGTACTTCGTTCCTATACCACAGTGTGGTTTGACAATATGGGTGGATATTTTTCACATTGATCCTGAGTTTCTATTCCAAAATGAGCCTAATTCACACAACAAAGAAAAGCAACAGTGAGCATTAGAGAGTCAGAATGGCAAAGGACCCAAAAGGCACAAAAGGCTTTCACTTTAGATATAGTGGAGAGAGACCCATTCCTTCTTAGAAAGTTAGTGATGGTCATTTTCAGAGTAATGTAGGTCCCAAATTGAGCTAGAGGTGAGAGGCACCTCGACCTATTAATTACCATCATGCGACTGGTGCTCCAAGGCGCCCGGTGACACATGCAAGCCCGCCTATAGGTGGGAGTATGGGGACAAATAATATGTGAGTGTTTATTTTTTTTGCCATGTTTACCAAGTAGAAAGCTGATCCTACAGGCATGACATTCATGTCACCAACCATGAGCTTATTGTCCAGCAATTTTGTGTCTAGCTTTGGGTCAGAGTCCACAAGCCCTTCCCACTCCTCTCTTATCGATTCTAACTTAGATAGAAAAAAACACTGTCTTCCTGGTTATGACTAGGGGAGGATGCTCTAATGCTCAAGTCAATATACTATCCTTTGGTGATCCCTTTTGCCCTAGAGAGAGATATGGTTTTTTCTTGGAATGGTGTGTAGGAGTTGAACTTGTGAGAAAAGGAGAGATATGGTTTTTGGTCAAATATATAAATATGTAATATTTCAAAGCTAATTTTATAATTTTGTAAAATAAATTTTTATTTTGACTTACACTTTTGATGTCGAGATATACATGCCCACTGGCAGTGATCATCTTATCAATGTCATTCTGGCCCACCTTATTATAGTCCCTTAACTTGATGATTATCGCTGCATGCTTCTTCAAAATTCTATAATGACCATCAACATTATTAGTAGTAAAATTACTGTTGAATTGGGTATTAACAGTAGTAGTAGCTGCCATGAACATGGGCCACTTGAAACCCTTGTCCTGCTTTAGCCCGACATATACTTGCTTGACAAGGAATCTAATGAGAAACTAAGATTCCCTTTCTGACCAAATCTTGTGAGATTTATGTCTCTTTGATGATTTTGCTTTTTGGATTTCTTCTGCATTCTTTTATATCTCAGCAATAATAAGACTCAAATCTTGACTCATTGAGTTAGTCATCAACTGGGAGTCAACATCTTCAAGACTGAAAAATTCCATCCCTTACAAAAAACACAAACTTTTCAGCAAATAAAGATGTATAGAGTTATAATAAATAGTAATACCAATAACAGTCAATAAGCGAATGTCAAATAACTCATTATAGAAAGTTTAAAACATAGATAATATAATAAAATACATGTTCACACAAGGAAGAAGCCTAGTTATTATTGTAATCCTCCCACATCTCAGTGGCTAATTGATCCCTCAACTGAATCCACTTCTAGCTCTCTTCACATTGCTCCTTGAGGGTGAAACCTGTATACAACAGCTCCTCTTCTTCATCAAAACTATCTTCATCTTCATCTAACATCGATTCTATAGATTCCCAGTTTAGCAATTCATCATAAGGATCAACTGTAAAGATATAATTGTGTAAGACACAATATGTCAAAACCAAATTAACCTGAGTGCTGAATGAAAAGAATGGAGTCTTGGCCAGTATGCTGAATCAGTTCTTCAATATCACAAAAGCAAGTTTAATTTTGGACCTTAATGATGTATGTCGGTAATTAAATAACTCTTTTGCATTTTGTGGTGTACGTCTGACATGTTCTTTCATATGGTACCTGGCACCTCTATATGGTGCTATAAAATCAGCCATTGTCGTATAGCCGGTATTGAAAAAATAGTATTTGCCTGAAACCAATATAATATGATCAAAATAAAATCTAGTCAAACACCAAACTATTTATAACTTACAAATCTTACCTTCTATTTGTCTCAGTCCACTGGGCGCAAGTTGGGTAATAGCATCTTTCAGAATAGCGAAGTCATTCGCCAATCCCTCCCAACCAGCCAAGACATAAAAAAACCTAAGTTCAACATCAGTTGTTATTAGTACATTTTGTGTGATACCCTTACGCCCTCGAAAATGTGCAACCATGTCAGATGAAACTTTTACAAGAATAATTGTTCCATCAATCAAACCAATACAATCCTACATGGCATAAATAGTAAAAAATAAAATATATATTTTATTTCTGATAGAAACAAACCATTATCAATAACATACCTTGAACCACGGATAATAATTAGGATTGTTCAGAATTACTGTAGTGGTCAAGAAGACTTCCTGAAATATGAATTCATCTCGAATTCCACATATAACTCGCAAGCACATGTTAAAATATTGACCAATTGTCTCACCCGAACGCACGAACACTATCTTCATACTTCTGTTCTTTGAATGAAAACCAATATAATACAAAAATATTGCAGGTTGTTCCTCAACAGTTATATATCATGTGTCACGCAAAAAGTTATGGTCCCTTAACATGTTGGCCAAATTTAAAAATATTGAAGATCCATCCTCAAGTACTCCCAACAATTACTTCTCCCATTACATAGCATATGTTCAAACACACCTCTCCTAAGCATTTCTCTATTGACAATCGGTTCAATACGTAAACGAGCTCTTTTTCTTCTCATTAATAATTGAATTATGATACACACAGCTACTATAACAATAAAACCACCAGCTTGAATGTTTAATAATTCTAAGCCGTTGCTATCATCCATCGATCAAAATTACTGAACAATAATAAATTTAAGTTCAATATACACATGCTTATTATCAAATTTATATCAAGTAAGAAAAAGACACTATATATTAGAAGCTAAGATATTATTATAGTTAAAACTAAATATATACGGATTCATAATGCTAAAATGAACTGAATCTAACCATTTTCCATGCATGACTACTTTTCGAAATCATGAACTTACATGATCTAAATCTAGCCATTTTTCATACATAAATATTTTTTAAAATTATGAACCTACATGAACTGAACCTAACCAATTTTAATACGTGAGTATTTCTAAAGTCATGAACATTTTACTAAAATAAGCTGAATACTCTTCTATCGGCACAGATCAGAGATGGGGAAAACTAAGAAGAATATAGGATTAGTACTTGGAGCTCAGTGCCTGCTCCAATCTCCTGCGAGGATGGCTGCTGCAATCACGGGGGGAATGCTTACTGTAGAGGATCGGCACAGATCAAAGATTGAAGATTGGAGATGGGGAAAAATGAGAAGAATATAGGATGCATTACCTGGAGCTTGGCACCTTCTCCGATCTCCGGTGAGGATGGCTACTGCGATCACCGGCGGGGATGCTTGCTACAAAGGATCGGCATAGATTGGAGATGGGAAAAATTGAGAAGAATATAAGATGCAATACCTAGAGTTGGCTGCCTGCTCCAATCTCCAGCGAGGGTGCTTGCTGCAATCACCGGCGAGGATGGATGCTGTAGAGGATCGGCGTAGATCAGAGATCTAAGATTAGATATGGGAAAAAGCAAGAAGAATATAGGATGCAGTACTTGGAGCTCGGCGCCTGCTCCGATCTCCGACGGGGATGGCTACTGTGATCATCGGCGGGGACGCGTGCTGCAAAGGATCGACGCAACTCAGAGATCGAAGATCGAAGGTTGAAGATGGGAAAAACAGAGAAGAATATCGGATGTAGAACTTGGAGCTTGGCACCTGCTTTGATCAACAGCGAGGATGGCTGCTGCGATCATCGGTGGGGATGCTTGCTGTAGAGAATTCAGATTAGAGATGGGAATAACTGAGTAGAATATAGGATGCAATAGCTGGAGCTCACTGCCTACTTTGATCTTCGGTGAGGATGCCTATTGCGATCACCGGCGGAGATGCATGCTGCACAGAATCGGCGGAGATCATGTAATAGTAGAGATCAAGATCAAAGCTGAAAAGAAGCTTTAGAGAGATGGGATCTAGGGATCCAATCTGCGAAGATAGCACATGCAATGAAGAAGATTAATCGGAGATGGAGAAGAAAAGCTCGGGATGGTGATGGGAACACAGCACGTGCGGTGAAGAAGATCGATCAGAGATGGGGAAGAAAGGCTGGGGATGGTGATAGGAACATAGCACACGCAGTGAAGAAGATCGATCGGAGACAAAGAACAAAAGCTCGAGACAGTGATGGGAACACAGCACGCACGGTGAAGAAGATCGATTGGAGATCGGGAAGAAAAGGCAAGGACGATGAGAGAAACACAACACACATGGTGAAGAAGATCGATCGGAGATAGAGAAGAAAAGCTCGGGACGATGATGGGAACACAGCACGCACAGTGCAGAAGATTGATCGGAGATGGGAAAGAAAGGTCGAGGATAGTGATGAGAACACAGCACACACAGTGAAAAAGATCGATCGGAGACGGAGGAAAAGAGCTCGGGATGGTGATGGAAACGAAGGCCGAAATTAGAGTGAGGAATTCTCAATTAGAGGCTGATTTTCGGATGAAATCACTGCTCTTACGTGTTGGTGAGACCTAGCCAATTCAGTTCGGAATTGTGAATTTCGAACTTTTCGAATCGAAATTCAAACCAGTAATTCGAAATTACTGAAATTACTAATTTATATAATTTTCGAATTTATATTGACATTCAAACATTAAAATTAAAAAAATAGGAGGAAATGACCTCAATTTTCTCAATTCCGGCTGTATGGAAATCATCCAAACAGCCTCAACTCTCTAATAAAGGAAAACTAGGGATTAGAACTTGGTTTGGTAAATCAAAATCAAGTGACAAGGCGCTTTGGATCTAGCGCAGACAAGTGTGGCCACAGAGGTACATGGATGGCCATGCCCTGCTTTCCTCGCGCAGGGTTGGGTTAACCTAAATCAAGTGACAAGGCGCTTTAAATCTAGCGCTGACAATTTGGCCATAGAGGCACATGGAAGGCCGTGCCCTGCTGTCCTCACGCATGGGGTCTCATGACATACGAGTCATGATATGGAGGGCCAGACGTTTCGCGGGTCTACTGCCCAAACTTGTTTAGACGACGAATTCTACGGAATGACAGGAAGTAAAAAATGAGGAGTGGAATGACAGGAATCACGTGAGCAAATGAAAAAGAATCCAGAGTAGAAATCATAGGACCATTTCGTTGAGTAGCAAGTGTTCAATTTGATATCATTTTATTTTTTAATCAAATTAAATAAGTATAATTATAATTTAAATTAAATTAAATTAAATTATTTTATTTCTTAGTTCTAAATCAAATGAGAGACCATACTGCTTTTAAGCCACGATGACAATACTAAAATTATAGAGACGCGGCCCTTCCGATCAATTATATATTATTGTAAAGCTTCTGTCGAGGCAATTCTGGAAATTACGACAGAAGCTTCAGCTTGCATGATTCTCTTATTTGAACTATAACTCAAAGCAGGTTTCTCTCTCAACCGAACCAAGAAATCGAGCACAAGAAACGCTCTGCGGTTGACGTTGAGTTTCAAGTAGGTTTCCCTTTCAAGTACAAAACAATTCAACACCTGGACAGAAGCGGGTTTTTAAATCTTCTCTTTAATTGAAATAGTTTTTTGAACTCACTCTTCATGCAATAATTCAATTTTGAATTTATTTATTTTACATAATTTTTTTGCAATTTTACAAAAGCAAATTGAAAAATATAATGACAAATAAACAAGAAAATTAGTGTAAAATCAAGAGGTTATTTGATAAATTTAAACCTCGAAAATATTACATCTATATAAATCAAAACAAATGTCAGAGGGTATTTATAAAACATCCTATTTAACAGGTGACTCATCTATAAATACCCTAGACTGCACATTTGCGTTGTGGTGCAAACACAGTCGCATATCTTCTCACTCCAGCTCCATACGCTTCTTCCTCTTCTTTCCGGTGATGGCCATCCCGGCTGCAGCCGGCGTCACAGCCGTACTACTCCTATCCTCTTTCCTGATGGCGACGGAAAGCAGCATCACGTGCCAGCGGGTGTACGATACGCTGATGCCCTGCGTTGGCTACATCAGCTCGCCGACCGGGCGAGTGCCTCCCCCGTGCTGCGCCGGAGTCAAGGACGTTCTCGCGGAAGCAGCGACACCAGCCGACAGGCAGACAGCCTGCCAGTGCCTGAAGTCAGTGGCAGCGAGCGTGGGCAGCGGCGTGGAGCTCGGCCCCGTGGCCGCCATCCCTAAGAAGTGTGGAGTCTCCATCCCCTACAAGGCAGCCCCAAAGTCGACTGCTCCAAGTAAGCCATCAGACTGGCTCTCTTTCTTTTGAGCCCCTACAGAAGTTGGATTTTGATACACGACTCGATCTCTGTGCTACAAATACACACAAATTGCATCTCTCTCGTCATAACAAATATTTAAATAAGAACATTCTCAAATCAATTCTCAAAAACGGAAACTTACTTGTACTTCCATGTAAAATTGCTGGATTTTGCAAATATATCCCCATTTTAGATTTTTTTTTTTTTCCTTTGCTGTAGATAAAAGGGCGAGCAATTTTGTCATTTGCAAATCTAAGGGCATATATGGAATTGATGTTTTTGTAGGGCCATGTATGCAATATTTTGAAATTGCGGGGTATATACGGAAAAGGAATCTTTTTCTTTGGTATTTAAATATGCCCCCTTTAATATTCGCATTTGAAAATCCTGTTGGATAACAAAATGGCAATTTACATATACACACCTTTAGTTTTGCAAAAATACCTTTTTTAAAAGCCATTTTGGCATGTCCGCTGACTTGTTGGTATACGCAGGGTGAAGTGAAGTGGCTGATGAGATATGAGAGCTCTACTTGTGCCCGAAACTAGGAATAAAGCTTCTCTATTTTTTGAAAATGATGATGTGATAATCTTCTTTTTGCTATTTGATTTGTGCAAGTGAAGTGATCATCCAGTCTCAGCAACTTTTTTTTTTTCTGTTTTTCTAGTATTTTGCAAGGATTTGGATGCACAAAGAATTTTGATGCAATTAACGAGCATATGTATGTGATTTTTATTAAGGAAAATTACATATAACCCTTCTACAAAAGGCTGCAAGTATACTTATTTACATCTAACACCTTGTAAGTTTCGTATTTACATACTCATGTAAGTTGGGCAACTTGCCCATTTTCCCCTTGTATTAACTCTTAATTAAATAAGAGAATATATTCCTAAAATATAATATTAAATTACTGTTAAACTAATAGAAAATAACCTTTTAATCCTCGTCACCGTTCTAAGCGTTCCAACCCTAAATGCTAAACTTCAAAGCAATAATAAAATCTTTGTTTTCCAGGGACAATATTATCTTTTCTTATTTAGATTTATTCATTTTAATCATGTTTAACTCTGGGATGGCCAAACTAAGAAAGTGGATTTGTTTATAAGGGCTTACTTTGAGTAGACTAGTTATTCAGGAATAAAGAGAGATAAAGAGAGATAAAATATTAAAGGTAACTATCTATTTTTTTTAATTCTTTAATAACTCTTCTAAAAAAGCATTTGTTTACCTTTGGGAGTTATTTTACAATTATATGAAGTTTAGTCCTTTTTCACACCGAACCAAACTGGCGCGTGGAAATTATGTGTAAATACAAACTTATAAGGGGCCATATGTAAATATAATTTTCATGATGGGTTTATTATTATATACTTTTAAATCTTTCAAAACTATATATACCTTTATAATTTTTATTTCTCCCTATAATTTCAAACAATTTACATAAACCTCCCTCAGGTTAAGTTAACAATATCCATGAATATTCGCGAGATGAAGGATTTGGTCTTTATTTGTATCCAAAATGCTCTTCACCTCTTCTTTAAGCTTTGAACACAACCCTTCTTCTTATAATCCTAACTGGTCCCCGTGAATATTTAGATTTAGAGTTAGATACGACGAGGGTCACCAGAAAGATGACAAGATCCCGAGACCCTATTTGGTTTGTAATTAAAATCAAAATTAAAATTAGTAGAATATTTTTGTAAAACTAAATTTTTTAATTAAAATTAATTCTATAATAATTTAAAATTCTAAAAATTATTTTATTTTTTTATAATAATTTAATTTAATAACGATATAAAATAAATAATATTAATTTTATAAAAAAATAATTTTAAAAAATATTAATCCCCGTATCAATCTCAAAAGGCGTCAAAAATTTTTAATAAAGATCACAACAAGAGGAATCCTTTTTTGGTTGCTCACCTTCGCATGTATTGCCCAAGCTTTCTCGCATGAAGCTGATCAAAACTCATTTCTCAGTTTTGGAAAGAGATGGCTAAATTGGTTGACTGCAACCAACTTAAATAGATAGCAAAACCACTTCGCGAGTTTGATTAGGATTAGTCTGAAGTGGCTATTTGTGGCAGCTCATGTAAATTCATGCAACCCCTTCCCCACCAGCCTTTAATGAGGTCAGCGTATTTGCTCAACCAGTACGCTACCTTATTTGGTTCTCCGTGCACATGAAGAACACTCCAGTTTGGCTCGGTTGAGGGAGCAATTTAGACCGGATAATATATTATCTAATTCATTAATTTAATCTAAATCCCATCTAAATTAGATGAATTTAAGTTTATTATAGTCAGATTAATTTAGTTATGATTCGAAAAAAAATTTGGATCGTGATTAGATTAATCATGTAATTTGTTTATGACTCGACTAATCCATTTATTTATCAAGTCATAAATGGATCGAACCAAATTGAGTTAATCATTTACCAATTAAACCGATTAAAATTATTTAATATTTTATTTTATAATAATTTTAAATAATTTTTAAAATTATTATTTATTAATTATGTATTTTATTATTAGTATTATTAGTTTTTAATTATACTATTATTTTAATTATTTAAAATATATTAAAATTATTAATATTCTTTAAATATATTGAATCTATTTGAGTCAATTTGAATCAATTCAAGTTGATTTGGACCAATCAGATGAATTTAAGTTAGATAAAATTATGACCTATTTAATTAACTAGGTTAATTTAAATTAAATCGGATCATAGTCTGAACTCGACTTATTTAATAAACTGATCAATTTGGATCAGATTGAATTATCCATTTAAAAATCAAGCTGGATTAAAGTTCAGAATATTGATTCGTTCAATAAATAAATCAAATTTAAATTGACCTATTTAATATAATATTATAAATTTAACTCAATCCGAACTTAATTTGTGAGCGTGAATTGTCAAAATCTAGATAAATCTGAGCTACCATGTTCACAAGCTATTTTGGGTGGCGATCAATTCAAATTGAGCGTGTATAATAAGACGAGAGAATCCACTTCAACATCAATTTCGCAGACCACACCGAAATGCAAGTAGCTCCGCCTCCAATGCCAATTTTACCCAAGCTTTCTCCGCAAAGGCTCAGACCACCTGACCATATGAATCCCTGAGTACACCGACAATAGTACCTCTCCCTAGCTTGCCTGAATACAAAATCATCTCTGTTCAAAGAAAAACCTTGTGTAATAGACCAATTTAATTGCATCATTGACGTCTCTGTTCAGCAATATCCCACAAGCACTCCCCAGCGCGCATAGTACTTGTAATCCTCAGTTGAGACTGGTGTGATTTGAGCCGACTCATTACAATATGTTGTTGCTGCTCTCAATGGTTCATCTACTACATGCACCAAAGGTTTGGTCCTAGAGTCATAAACTCTTCATTCCTAGCTGACCATAGTAGCCATCCAAGAGATGCTAATGTCACCACGTGGAACCTTGTTGTTGCAGTATTCTGAGCTTGAGGTCCCCAACGTATATTGGAGGATATTGGTAATATAACTCTCATTGGAATCTCCAACAAGTCAAATTATCAATGCCAATGGCACACCTCTACATTCGTACAATAAACACTACAAGGAATAAGACTTTCGATAACATTTAATGACAAATACTTTTGTAAGCACCACCAATTAACAATATTTTGTATTAAATACGACTAATTATTTAAGTTTCGTCAATCAAATTAGAACTTCAGTTGTTCGAGTTTAACATATATAGAAACCAAAAACTTTTTCTCTATTGCTAAGTTTGGATGATTAAAATTTGAGTTCATCAGCTGAACTTCAAAATATTGGGCACCTTTTATTCAAATCCTAGCCTCAAATTACTAAAGCCCTCGATTTGCTCTCTCCTCCTCTTTTGGATGATCTCTGATCTCGATCATCTCTGTTTCCTCACTGATTCCCTAAAGATCTCCTTTGCTAGCATCTCCTCTCACACTCTCCTCTGTTGTTGCTACTTCAATTGACCTCATCTCCATCTTTGGCTAACTCTCTCTTCCTCTCCAACCCGACATTATCTGTGTCTCTAATCCTAGCCTCCTCTTCATCTTTGTTCAACCAGGTGATGTGATTAGTTTCTTGGCATCTAGTTTAACTCATTGGAGTTTAACTAGTGTTTAACTAGTTTTTTTGGTGTTGACGAGCCTAATTCACTATTAGTTTTGGTTCGAGAGGGTCATTGAGATCTTAATCTATTAGGCCATCTTTTTTTTAATTTGTATAGAGAATAATCGTGAAAAAATCACTGAGAACTACATAGTAGCAGTCACTCCGATACTCAAGTCAGTTTCGCACTCAAGAATAAAGATAGAATGAGAAATTAGACATTAGTCCCTTACCTCTCTAGTTACCTTATTATTTATAATACTCCTAGAGATTTAACATATTCAGATCTCGTGATCTTGGGTAACCTCTCCACTAATTTTTTCTTAAATAGGGGAATCAATTTTGGGTTCCTTGGTATTGACTTCTGAAGAAGCTGTGAATTAACCGGTTGGTATATTGGTGCTATTGGACCGAATTTAGTGAGTTTGATTATAGCCAATTTTTGAGACATGGTTGACCTTTCCTGTGAGCTCATTCATATCTGAAGTTACTGAGCTTATAATGACTTGGTATATTGACGAATCCTTAGCTCAAACACTTCTGTTCATGACCTACCCTTTGAGCTTGACTTCATTAACTTTTCTGACCCAGGAAGTTTGGTTGGAAACTCACCCTTTGGTTTCCTCAATTAGCTTCTTTATTATTATTTCATCCACATCCGGTTTCTCCAAACTGCAACTTGGTAATTTGATATATCATTAGTGCCCCCTAACTCTAAGCCTCATACCATGGATTCGAGAACTCGAGTTCTAGGATCTTCTTTCTTCTCCTTTTGGGCTTCTAATTATTGCAGCTTGGATGACCCAATGCTTTAGCTTTTCATTTTAGGAGAATGAAGTATTAGCTACCATGAGCTTTGGAGAGTTATGCTTTTATTTTAACTTGATGCCTCGGATGCGAAGTGCTAGCCACCATGACACTTTCTAGTTGCCACTTTGTTGTATCTCGTACAATGATTTAGGATTTTGCCCCTTTTTGAGGCACCAGTTTGAAGCTACCCACTCACTCACTCACTCATTGGGGTGATGCACCGGATGCCTCATGATTCATTTCCCCTTTACTTTTTGAAATCAGATGGAAGATACATGTCATAGAATCTTGATGAAGATTTTGAAGATCTAGGCTTTTGGACTTTGCCGACCTTGATTGAGCTACGTGGAAGTAATCCGATGGTGTGGTGAGGCTTATATGAAGGATGATATGTTCCAACCTGTGAGTCCTTCATCTTCCTCCTTTAACCTCTTCATCCTCTACAAAAAAGCTCATTCATTTATGGCATCTTCCTCTACTTTGTCAAGCTCTGGGAAGAGATCATTTGCTAGTAAGAAGGAGAGCATTCTAGGGCAAATGACTCATGTCCCGAAGAACCCCCATGGTGTCTCTGCACCATCATCTAAAGGTCAGAGTTCTATGCTTGTGCCAAAGGAGATGTGTGGGACTGCCATCTTCGGTGCCCCGTGCGTCTTGAAGATCGCCTCACCCTCCATGACGTCATTCACTACGATGACTACTGCATCTTTTGTCATGCCTTCCACCTCACTATCTATCGTAGAGGGTAGTTCACAGGGTTTATTTCCAAAGAATACGACTACCCTACTGTTTCCTTCAAGTGAGTTCACTTATTTAAGTGATTTTTTATTCTACTCTCGATGATCCTGGTATAAGTATTTTGTTATGTGATCTTGAGGTGAGAGTTTAGATTTTTTAGTCTACCCTCCAAGAGAAAAATATCGAGCAGTTATTCAACACTTTCAGCTTCCCCAAACAAAATCAAGTTTGACTTGTGAGAGTTGGAGGAAGATAGTAGAACCCTTAGTGAGTGATTCAACTTTGAGTTTTTCAGTTATTGGGAGATGTTTGAGAGTGGACTTAGGTATCATGTAGATTCTTTCATTTGAGACATTCTAAGAGATTGGAACTAAGCTCCAAATCAAATTGTTCCCAATGCCATGAAATTCATCATAGCCTTTAGAATCCTAGCCATCTCAAAAGATCATTCTCCCAATAGTAGAAATCTTCAGAGTTACCTTTAAGGGTTATTAAGGTCCCAATATAGGAGGTAGGTGTTACTTTGCTCCAAAAAAAGTAGTGTAAAATCTTTGTCTCCAATCCCAACTCCATTTATTCTTGGAAGGATCATCCTATTAGGGTCTTTTCTAAGCTTGATTTGAGCCTCCTGCATGAGTCAGGTAATCCTTTCTTCCATAGGGCCGACCCTGAAATCTCTCTTGAAGTCCACCATCTTTTAGTATTTTGGGCTAAGGAGATAGAAAAGATTAGGTCCGCCCCCACATAGTCTGACGAGGCCTAATTGGAAGAGTATGGCCTATTCGTTGCTCAAACAATTGGTATAAAACTTAACCCTCAAGGTTTGGGCTTCCTTCATTTTTTAGTAAAATTTTTTTTGGTTTAACAAAGTGGTGTTATGCTTATAGGGATCACCAAACTGAGTTTTATGAATGAGATCTTGAAGGAGCAAAAAAGAGCTCCTCAAGTATCATCAACTTGAAAGAAGCTCACTGCACCAAAAATCCCCACTCCTCCTCCTGCCATAACCCCAAGCCAAGGGGAAAGGAAGAAAGGAGAGGAGGAGAAGAGTTTAGAAATAGATAAGAAGTGGGAAAAGAAAAGACAAGTGCCACCTCATTCCTCTTCTCCTCCTTCACAAACTGCCTCCTCGGGCAACTGTGCCTAATCACCTTCTTGCATGATGAAGATGGTTAATCACAACAAAAGAGTTGTTTTTCCCCTTTCCTCAACTCACTCTGAGGCACAAGGGCACTCTCCTCTTGGGTTCCAAAGTGCTCTGAGGGAGATTGATACCAATGAGTATTTTCTTGGGGACTTTGGGGAGAATGAAAGCTCCTCTATCGCCAAACTCCCTATTGATAAGCTCTTCTTGAATGGGGCGAGAGGTTGTCATGATGTAAGTTTATTTGAATTCGACTTCACCCATTCTTTCCTTATTTTAGTATTATAATCTCTAGTTTAGTCATAGATTCTGCATTTTTCCATTTCATAGGGTGCCGCTTTTATAAAGCTTGGAGGGAAGTAGGTTTCGAGAAGACCAAGACTAAGGAGGAGGTGGATCTACTTTGCTCTCAACTTGCATCCCTCCAAAGTAGCAAGGAGGAGTCAAAGAGCATACCAATGCCCTAAAGATGACTAAGTTGCACACCATCATAGAATTCAAGGCTAGTAATGAATATCTTAGGGATTGTGCCAAGCTCTCTGCCAAAGGCTTCACTAAAGATTACCTCATTTATAGGGACACGATAAAGCAAATCCATCATGATATGGACTTTGACCCTGAAGATCTCCATGTCAAGATCTACAATGACTTAAGGGTTTAATGCTTTAAATGGTAATATGGGTGCTTCTTTAGAGGGAGAAGGAGGTTGTTGTGGAGATAGTTGGCAAGGGTTTAGAAGGGGAGAAGTCAGCAGAGGCCAAAGTTCAAGTTCAAGATCTTGGTGGATCAAGAGAGTCTTTAGTGCCCTTGAATATTTCTGATTAGTCATGTATCTTTCTCTTACCATGTAGTAGAAAATTTTTTTTTTACTAGTTTCTTCTCCTGGCTCAATAAAGTTTTGCTTTTCTCCTATGTCTTTCTATCTTTTCAAGCTATTCTTTCAACTTATTAACTTTATCCAATCTTGCTTGAATGTTCTCAATGGCTAAAATAGTTATGCGTACCAACTTTCTTCAAGGTGAATTCCTTGAAGTATTAGCTTGGCATAGATCAACCTAGATTCTCTTTAGGAATATTTTTAGATAGGGACACCTTAGTCGATAAACATGGCCAGACTGTAAATTTGACTCTAGTCTTGCAATTCTATTGGCACCTTGTATTGTAGATTCCTTTGTCTGACACAAAGCTCACTTGAGATTTTATTTGGACTTAAACCTTTTTCTTGATATGAGGTTGAATTCTTTGCCTCATCTAAGCTGAGGTCCTTGGTGCTTTGTATTAGACTGAAGTCTTATACTTTAATCTGAGTTTTTTGTGCTTGGCATTGGGTTGAGGTTTTATGTCTCATCTGATTCAAGTTCTTTGTGCTTGGCTTTGGGTCAAAGTCTTATATCTCTTGTCTGATCCAAGGTCTTTGTGCATAGCATTAGGCCAAGGTCTTATGTGCCTTGTTTTATCTAAGGTCTTTGTTTCAGGCATTGGGCCAAAATTTTATATATCTCACCTAATCCAAGATCTTTATGCCGACATTAGACCAAGGTTATGTGTCTCATTTGATATGAGGTCTGTATGCCTCGCATTGGGGTGAGGTTTTATGTACCTTATCTAATTTGAGGTATATGTAAGTAGCATTAGGCCAAGGTCTTATGTGTCTTGTTCAATCCAAGGACTTTATGTTTGCATGGGCTGAGGTCTTATGTGCCTCATTTAATCTGAGATCTTTGTGTCTAGCATTGGGCCGAGGTCTTATGTGCCTCATTTGGTTAGAGGTTTTTGTGGTGTTCTTCTAGCCAAAGACCTATTTACAAAACACAAATTTTTATTAAAACTAAGTGAGATATGGTTTTAAAGATAGAACCTTTTAAGATTGTCGATGTACCATATTCTCAAGAGTACTTGGCCATTTGGGTGCTCGATCTTGAAGGCTTTTGGTCTCAAAACTTGACAAACTCTAAATGGGCCAACCCAATTTGAAGAGATTTTCCTTGAGATTTGGTCGACGAGCTTGCTAAGTGGAGTACCTAATTGCTTGGTTATAGTTCTTGACTGTGGACCTGGGTATTATAATAGCATGCCACTTGCTGTTGATACTCGGTGATCCTAGTGCATGCCTTCTCTCGGACCTCCAACACAAGATCCTTCTTAGCTCTATTGTTTTTTCATTCAGCAAGTGATCATAACTCTGAACTTGTAGAAAAGTAAATCCAATTTCCACAAAGATGATTACTTCAACCCCATAGGCAAGCATATAGAGTGACTCCTCAATTATTGTCCAAGGAGTAATCTAATAAGACCACAAAACATGTGATAATTATTCAACCTAGGCACTTTTTGCTCTTTCAAGATGTTTCTTTATCGTTGTAAGCAAGGTTTGTGTTTGTTACCTCAACCAAACCATTGGCTTGGGAATATGCTATCGAGGTGAACCTTTGCTCAAAATAGACGTTGGTGCAATACTCCTTGAACTTTGAGAAGTTAAATTATTTTTCATTGTCTATAACTAGCACTCATGAAAGTTTGAGCCTGCAAATGATGTTTTAATAGAAAAACTCCTAGATTTTCTTCTCAGTGATTGTAATAAGTGGTTCGGCTCTTACCCCCTTGGAAAAGTAGTCAATAGCAACTATTAAGAATTTTCTTTGTCTCGAGACTACCAAAAAAGGACCCAGGATATCCATTCCCCATTGGTCAAATGGCCGCACCGCTTGAGTCTGTTAGAGCTGAACTGTGAGGCAATTGTAGACCAAGGCATGTCATTGGTACTATTTACATTTCAATACGAACATGGATACTTCATCGGTCATGTTGATCCGGTAATATCCTTGTCTGAGGAGTGTGTGTGCCAAGGTTCTTCCACCACCATGGCTTTGGCATATCTCCTTGTGGACCTCTTGGAGGGCGTAATCAACTTTCTCAAGTCTCAGATAGTGGAGTAGTGATTGTGTGAGTGGCATCTTATGCAGGACTCCATTCAGCAAAGCGAAGTTTGGAGCTAGCCTTATAATACTCTGGATTTCAACTAATTTTTGGGGAAGTTCTCCTTTTTCCAAATAAGTAACAATCTAATCTATCCAACCTGGCTCCAAGTCTACTACATTCACCTCAACATTTTTTGAATAACTTGGCTGTTGGAGATTCTCCACAAATGTTTGTCTTGGTTTTCGATTTAAGGAGGCCAAGGCAAGTTGTGCAAGGGAATCTACCTCAATGTTGCTATTTCGAGGTACATGACAAATCTCGAGTCGATTCATCCTTACCATGAGCTTTCATGCCTTAGCTAGATACTGCACCCTAGTTGCCTCTTTTACCTCATACTCTCTAGTAACCTGTAGGCACACAAGTTAGGAGTCAATAAATACCTTGAGTTCTTTAGCTCCCACAACCGATTTTACACATAATCTGTGAAGAAAAGCTTCATACTTTGTAGTATTATTTGAAGCCTCAAATTCTAATCAAGCTAAGTACTTAGCCACTCATTCATCCAAAATTTTTAGGACTGCTCTAATATCGTATCCCGACTTGTAAGATGGCCATCAACTCAAACCTTCCATGGTTTGGATTTTGATCCAAACATGTATGTCATGGTCTCCACCATGAAGTCTACCAAGGCTTGTGATTTGATGGTTCTCCAAGCTTCAAAAGTCATCTCGAATTAGCTTAATTAGATTGACCACTTGAGTAATCTCCCTAAAGCCTTTAGTCTTTGTAGTATATGCCAAAGCAGAGGATTATTGAGCACCATGACTGAATGCCTAAAAGTATGAGTGGAGCTTTTGAGCTGCTAGCACCATGACACTTTCTAGTTTTTCTAGAGAAGGGCATCGAGTTTCCTCTCCTGTGAGCACATGGCTCACGTAGTAGATGGGATACTACTTTCCACCGCGGTCACTAATTAGCACTAAACACATTGACTGGTTTGAAGCTGTAATATAGAGGAAAAGTTGGTTTGGATCTTTCTAGTAGAAGAGGCTCATCTAGGTATTTCTTTAGGTCTTCAAAGACTCAATTACACTCCTTGGTCCATTCAAATCTCGAGCCTTACTTGAGAGCTTTGAAAAAAGGGAGGCATTTTGCTTCTAACCTTAATAAAAAGTAGTTGAGCATTGCCAAGTGACCCTGTGAGTCTCTACATTTCTTTAAAAGAGCAGGAAGCTTCATTTTTCTCACTGCCTCAATCTTTTCAGGAGTAGCCTCAATTCCCCTCCCTGAGATAAGGTACCCAAGGAATTCTCTCAAGCCTACTCTGAATGCACACTTCTCAGGATTTAGCTTCATCTTAAACCTTTGCATTCTATTGAAAGTTTCTTCTAGATCCTTCAAGGTCCTTTGGCATGGACACTTCTTACCAACATGCCATTGATATATACTTCTGTGTTGCTCCTAAACTGAGTCTCAAAGACCTTATTCACCATTCTTTGGTATGTTGCACTAGCATTTTTCAATCTGAATGTCATGGCAACATAGCAAAATATGCCTTAGTCCATGATGAAGGCTATTTTTTTCTCATCCTTGGGATGCATCCTTATTTAGTGGTAACCTTACAATGCATCAAAGAAGCTTAAGTCCCATCAGATGATGCCATTAACACCTACCAAAAACCAAGTCGATTTGAGTTAGACACCACGTGGTCCAATGCAGGGGGTGCGGGACAATAGTACACATTAAAGCTTCTTCTCCACTCTTTCTCTTTCTTTATTTCTTTCATATTTTCTATAATTCTATGTTGAAATTCATTATAAAGTGAGAGTATACCCTTACTTAAGCCATGCATTATTTCTTTAAATCAATCAAATGCTTTCTTCTTTTTTTTTATGTCTTTATTTTATTCGCTAGATTTCTTGCTTTAGGATGTTCTTGATAATTATCGGGGTAATTAATAATAGAGGCTTGTACCTATTAAAAGTTATGTTCTCACAACACCTAATAGCACACTCAAAACTAAAAAAAAAAAATTAATTTGTGATTTGAGGTCACTCTATAGGATTTTTACTATCCTGAGTGGTCAATTTCAATCCTACACTAACCTCTTAGCTATTATCCTAGGCTTACCCACTAAGGGGAAAGACATGCATTCTTTCAATAGTGGTCCAATGTGGATCCCCACATCACATTTTCAAATGCTGTTGAGAGGGTGTTCAAGGAGAACCAGGAGTAGGACCCACAGATGATAAAAGCTCTTCCCTCTAACCTTCTTCCACTCTGATTCTATGTCTTCCACCAGTTTCTTACCTACGCCTTCCTTTCAAAGGGTGGGCATTAACATGAGGTCTCCTTGAGTTTTTTTTGATCTACTACTTTCTAGTTGGGCATATAGTCAGCCTTCTCTGGCTCATCCTACACCACATGGGTCAATATGTCATTCACACCACCACTTGGTTATCCACACCTTATCCCTTGTATCTTTCACCACTTTGGGATAGTTTCTACCACGTTGAGCCCTCTCCACTGCTATACTCCTTCTCAAACTTTCAACCATGCCTCTCCCTGCCATATGGGGTTAGCCCATACGAGGATGACCACTCTATTTAGACATGGGATCGGGCACCTATCTCAGGCTAATTTCGTGAGGATGCACCTACTGATGGTCACACCAGGGCCACAGATGCTAAGGCTGGAGCTACTCTGAGAGCTACTAGTGCTAGAGCTACTTCATGGTGGTTGGTTGATTAGCGGCTAGAGGAGCTAGCTAAGCAACTAGATCACCTCGAAGGGCTTATCACCACCAACACTCAACATGTCTTGGAGCATCTTGACCGGCTTGAGGGGTCTTTGGGTGTGTCTATGTATCATTCTAGATAGGGGCCATGCACTTAGCCCTCTAGTATGTCGTGATTTTTTTTTTTTGTGCTATGGACTTATATTTTGTGTTTGAGCTTGGGCTTCTTATTAATGGGTTGTGTACATGCTTTTGGGTTTTCATTTGTTAATATGATAGGCTTATATGCTTATGGATTGTGCATTATGGATTGTGCCTTCTTATGCCTTTGGTTATGTATTATACTTTAGCATTGTGGATCTATATGGATATCTACACCCCCTTATTTGTCTCCCTCCATGTTACCCTTTTTGTTGATGTGAAAATAGGGAGAAAGTAAGGGGTAGCAATGCACAATTATAGGAAATTTTTATTTGTTGATATGTGGTGTTACTAAGGGGGAGCTTACATTTTGTTTTCCTTTCACTTGTCTTTGCATAAATCTAATTGTTATTGTCTTATAATTCAAAACTTTTCTTACTCAACTGGATTATGTACTTTTTACTTTTTGCTTTCCTTTATAGTTTTGACGATGAACAAACCTTATATTTGATCTTCTCCTTGAGCATTGTGTAGCTAGCAATCAAGTCAAACCCTCAATGAAATTCAAGACCATTCAAAAGCCTCGGGTATGGATGAATATAAAGATATCATTAAAGATAAGATGTGATAGTAGATTAAGGGATGGATCTTGAAGGAATGAAGATTGGTTAGGAAAAGGTTCAGGAGAGGACTCAATAAGTTTAGCTTTTTCATTCTTTTTTGAGTTGAAGATTTGTCATTTGAATTCATGGCTTAGAGCCTTCGTAAACACTCAATCTATCTTGGAATGCCCTCATTGGCTCACTTTTTATCCTAGATAAATTTGAGATGATGTCTAGCAAAAGACTAAAGTTATAGCAAAAATAGAAGCTTTTTCTGTTAACTTTTGATGTCCAAACTTTATAGTTAAGATGCCTAAATATAGTAAAAATAGCTCTAAAAATACTAATAGTTTTAGACAATCAAACCCCCAGGATCAGATGCATGAAGTTTGGAAGCTATACCTTCTGAGAAAAATTTATGCTCAAAGTTTGGTGGCCCGAAGCTTTGATTGGATGTCCAAAACTGTACTATTCAAACATTTGAAACTTATGATCGGATGCTTGAACTCATGATATCAGCTTCAACAACTAGTAAAATTTGATAGTTGAGAAGCTTTGGATACCCAAACTTTTAAGGCTCAGATGCTCAAATGCAATAGAGAACAGCTCAATGGCTAGTACTCTGACCAATTGGCATTTAAGGACTTAGAACTTATTCTTTGATAACTTTTTTCACATTATTGAGTAATCTTTCTTTGAGATAATAAGTTCCTAATAGCCCTCTCACCTCCAAGAGTTCTAACCCTTACACTTCAACTTTCAAATCTTCAAAACCCTTGTTCTCACATTGAGCGATCTTGTAGTAAGGCATTAGAGTTGTTTTTCTCATCCAAAATCAATTGTAAGAAATCCAAGGTTATTTGGAGTTGTTGAGAGAGTGAAGCAAAGTTTGAAGTTGGTATTGCCAGTTAGAGTAAGCGTGAGTATAAGGGGTTGGCTTCACTAATGAAGCGACATACTAATGAAGTGTTAAAGTCTTCAAAAGTGAGGTAAGGATAGCAAAGTAAGAGTGATTGGCCTCCAAACCACTTTACATTATAGTGCACTCTTACCTTGATTTATTTTACTTGCTATTCCAATTGATTGTGATTGGTTCAAAATTATTTTTGCTATTGGATCAATTTTGTTCTTATCCAACAAAAAAGGTGCCATTGTTTTCTAAAATAAAGATTGATCCAATTTCATCATCACTATAAAATCCGGTAGAGTCCTGCAAATCCAAGGGGGACAAATGGATTTGAAGAAGAAGAAGGATGTTGATCACAAAACAACACAAGCTGCAAAATTAGGAAAATAAGAGAGTATGACTATTTAACTTTTTCTTTCTACCTCTCAGTGCTTCTTCTCCTTCCCTTCTCCTATCTTTTGCGAGATTCCTGTCACTTGCAACTACCTCTGTCCAGACCTCTTCCTACCTCACTGAATTTCCTCCAATTGCCTCCAACCATCACTTCCACCATGGACCAGTCAAATACCTTGCAACACCACCTTGCTCGTCGGCCTTCACCCCCGCGAGCTCCACCTAAGCTTTGTCTTTTGTTTGGCCACACACCAACATGTAGCCACCCTTGTAGTCCTATATGCTCCTTGTCATATTGCCGCCAAGCACTCCAAGACCACCCTACCTTCCTACCGCTCTAATGATGCTCCGCATATGCACGATAGGCTCTGAGCACCTCCATTGAGCCTCTTGCTGGATCTCACCTGCATCTGCACAACCCTAGCTTTGTCAACCAGTTTTCCCTTCTCACCAAAAGTCACCCCTCACTACCAAATCTGAGCTCGACTCACCAGCCCGCTACATCTGGACCTCAACAAAGAGATCCGCCTCTCACATCTCACCGGTCAGCCCACCATGCTGCCACCTCAAACACTAGAGATCTCTACCAATGGCTCCCCACGGATGAGGCCCAACTAGCTCATCTGTGGCCCAGCCACATCATGGACTCCTCACCAGCGAAGAGGTGTGCTACCCTTGCCCATGCTCCATCGGATCCATTGTAGCCCATGTGCTCTGGCCTCACCTCACCATATGCCTCAACAGCCATGCTCTTCATCGAAGGAGGTCAGATTTGGCCACTAATCTAGGAAAGACAAGCCACCAACCATCCAAAGGTTAAAAACAATATGATGAAGAAGGGAGCCAGTTTGGGGAAGGAGGAACAAATACACACACACACATAAAGCTTCTTTTTTGACAAAAAAAAAGGGAAAATTTGACCAGTAGGAAAAGGGTAAAAATGCTGCAACAAAAAAAGAGAAAAAAGATTCACTTGCCTCAATTTCTACACCATCACCACCAACCTAAGGCTAGCCTACAGGCTTATCCAAAAGTCAACTCTGGTCTTGGACCAGCCATGGGCTCGCTCATAAGCCATTTTTGACTAAGACTAGCTTGTGAGCTTGCTGAGCATCTATTCAGACTAAGGCCAACCAACGGGCTCGCAGAATATCCTTTTAGACTAAGGTCAGTTTTCAAGCTCATCAAATATCTATTCGGACTAAAGCCAAATTCTGAGCTCACGAAATGTCTATTTGGACTAAGGTCAGCTTTCAAGTTCAATAAATGTCTATTCTAACTAAGGTCAACCTGTGAGCTCATTGAATATCTATTCAGACTAAGATCAACTTGTAAGCTTGCCAAGTATCTATTTGGACTAAGGTCAACCTGTGAGCTCGCAAATATTCAGACTAAGACTAACTTACGAACTTGCTGAATGTCTATTTGGACTAAGATTAGCCCATGGGTTTGCTGAACATCTGTTTAGACTAATGTTAGCTTATGAGCTCATTGAATGTCTATTTGGACTAAGACTAGCCTGCAGAATTGCTAATTATCTATTTGAACTAAGATCAGTCCATTAGCTCACTAATCATCTATTTGGACGAAGGCCAACTTGTGAACTCACCAAAAGTTTATTTGGACTAAGGCTAACCCACAAACTCACTGATAGTCTATTCTAACTAAGGCCAATTTGTGAGCTTACAAAATATCTATTTAGACTATGGCTAGTTCGTAGGCTTGCTGATACTAGGACTAAGGATTGCCTGTGGGCTCATTGATTGTCTATCCAAATTAAGGCCAATTTGTGAGCTCCCCGAATGTCTATTTAAACTAAGGCTAGCTCGTGGGTTCACTGATTATGTATTCGGACTAAGTCTAACTTGCTAACTCACCAAATATCAAAATAGACTAAGGTCAGCTTGTGAGCTTGTCGAATACCTAATCAGACTAAGGCTAACTTGTGAGCTCATTGAACATCTATTCAGACTAAGGCAAGTCTGTGGGCTCACTGATTGTTCACTCAACTAAGTCCAGTTTGTCAGCTCACCGAATATCTATGTGAATTAAGGTCAGCCAGTAGGCTCACTGATCATCTATTCAGACTAAGGCCAACTTATGGGCTTGCCAAACATCTAAACAAACTAAGGCTAACTTGCAAGTTTACCAAACATTTTATTAAACTAAGGCTAGCTTATGGGCTCACTAAACATCAATTTGAACTATAGCCAACCCATGAGCTCACTAATCATTCATTCTAAGGTCAACTTGTGAGCTCACTGATTATTTATTTGAACTAAGATTAGTATGTGAGCTTTCCAAAAATCTAAATTGACTCAAGGTCAACCCATGAACCTACCAAAATTCATCATGACAACTCAAGGGCTCTTGAACTAAATCAATTAAATTAAAGTAATTCAATCCCATTGAACAAATAAAGTCATATTGACTTAAATGAATCATTAAATAGGTGTAAATATGATTAAACTGATGGACCAAAACTCATATTGAATTGGACTCAAATCCAAAGTGAGTTAATCCAAATCAAATTAGTTTGGACCCAATCCCAATTATGCCTACATTGGGTCAATCTAAGGATAAATTAAATTTGAACTAAACCTCAATTGGATCAAAGAAAATTTGAATCAAACCCTAATTAAGTTAAACCAAGTTCAACTTGAACCCTAATCGGGTTAGATCAAATTCAAATTCAAATCAAAACTAGGTCAAGCCTGAACTTAACTAAATTGAATCTAAATCAACTTGAACTTGAACCCAGTCAGTAAGATTCAAACCCAAACCCATTAATAGGTTGAGCCATTAAGGATCCATTAAGAACCCAATCAGGGTCAAATCCATGATCCATTAAGGATCCACCAAGAATTCATCAAGGGTTGGATCCAAAATTCATTGAGGATCCACCAAGAACCCATCAAGGGTTGGATTCAAAATCCATTAAGGAACCATCAGGAACCTATCAAGGGTTAGATCCAAGACTCATTAAAGATCCAATAAGAACCTATCAAAGGGTTTGGATCCAAGATCTATTAAGGATCCATTAAGAAATCGACAAAGGGTCCAATGCAAGATTGAGCCTAACCCAAATCGAATCAAATCAAACCTGAATGACAATCGAGTTTTGAATATTGAACTAGATTAAATTAGATTCAAATCAAGATCAAGTTTTCAATATCAAATTGAATCAGATCAGACTTAAACCAAACCAAGTCCGAACTTTAGATCAAATTGAACTAAATGCAAACTTAAACTTGCTTAGTTAATTAGCCAGATGTTATATTTGAAAGAAGTTAACTGACAACACGCTTAGAACTGTCGGCCAAAATTTGAGCTAAGCCAACACACACTTGAAAGCTATTGGTAGTGCTTCAAATTTAATCAATAATATACCTAAAAGACCATCAATTATCAAATCAAAAATAGTCAGCATAGAGCTAAGGCTGCTAACCATTTTGAACTGAACTAAAGACAATCTTGAACTCTCTTAGTCAATCAACCAAACATCTTGTTCGCTTGAAGTCAACCAATAGTATGCATAAAGTCATTAATCATACTTCAAAGCTAGTCAATACCCAGAAGCTATTAATAGTGCACCTTTCAAAGCTAGTCAACCCAAAAAATTGTTGATAATGCACCTGTCAAGCTAGTCTACCCCAAAAGCTGTTGATGATGCACCCTTCAAGGTAGTCAATCCTAGAAGTTGTTGATGTCACACCCTTCAAGCTAGTCAATCCCAAAAGCTATTGATGATGTGCCCTTCAAGCTAGTCAACTCTAGAAGCCATTGATGACACTCAAAAGCTATTGGTAATACTTCAAATTTAATTGACAATACACTTAAGAGGCTATCAATTATCAAATTAGTACTGATTAGCACAAGATAAATTTGCTAATCATTCTCCAAATTTAAATATCAAAAGAAGTCAACTACCACAAGCTAAGACAGTTAATTACACCTTGAAACTAAGTCTTGTTGTTAACATCTCCAAGGATCAACTATGCATCTGTTCAAGTTAGATTTCACATGGTCAAGTGCATGAGAGCAGGGCAGTATAGGGCACATCAAGCCTTTCCCACTTGTTTAAGCTATGTACCCCCTTTTTTTCATATCAATCAAATGATGCTTTCTTTTCTTTTGTGTCTATTTTTATTAACTAGGTTTCTTATTTTAGGAGGCTTCTGATAATCGTTGAGGTAATTATTAATAAGGACTTGCCCCTATTGGAATCATGTTCCCACAACACTTGAGTGTGCATTCAGACAACCACATTTTTTTATTTATTATTTTGAGATTATTCCTTGGGTTTTCGCTATCTCAGGTGGTCAATTTTGATCCCACAAATCTTACCAATTTGGTTTCTGCATTTCCTTCTTGTTCAAAGTTCTACTTCTTCAACTCTTCCACACTTGCTTCTTCACTTCTTCTGCTCTTACTAATCTCTTTTATCCTCCCTTCTTTTACAAAATTTTGAAGATATTTAAAGCCTATGAGTGGATTAGATCATCTCTATTTAAATTTTTAAATCATGGATATGGATGATGATCTTTTGTTCAAATTTTTAACATAAATAAGATTCTATTTTATGTGAATAAGGATGAGATCCTCTACTTGAATATGGATGCAAATTTGTATCATCGATTTGTATTTGGATAAGAATATGATGAAGTTTTGAATAAGATAATTTAGAATTTAAAGTTTTTACTTGAGAATTCTCAAATTACAAGAGGATATTTACAAAAAATAAAAATCCCAAGGACCTATTTATAAATATAAACTTTTGAAGGGTCTTTTTGTAAATCCTAAATTTTGTGAGAATCAATTTACAATTATCCACCTTTGAAAGGATTTTTTGTAAAATATAATGACTAATTTATAATTATCCATCTTTAGAGGACTTTGTTGTAAAATATAAAGATCAATTTGTAATTTGAAGACTTTCATGGAATTTTTTATAAGAATTCTCAATCAAGGGACCTATTTGTAAGTAAAAATGTAGACAGGGACCTATTTTGTAAAAATATTTATTTGGTCCAAGTACCTATTTTTAAAGATTTTATTTTTTTTTCATTTTAGTCTAAATTTTTAATGAGTTATTGGCCTAATTGTGGTCCCAATTTTGGGCTCAGTTACACCACTTAGGCTGAAATCCAAATTTTTTCATAACTCAAATCCAAATCAAGCTTAATTTTAATCAAATTTGATCATGATTTAGGTCCAATTGAGATCTATATTTGAGGTATAATCCATTGGCATTAAACTTCGATTCTAGTCAGATTTTTGACTAAACTTAGTTTTGACCAAAATCCACCCAAACACATGTCATTCTGACTAACAAACAGCCCTCAATATCTTTTAAATGTTATCTCATCCATGGAATAACTCTTAGGCTCTTCTAGATACCATTTTAACTAAGAAACAACTCTTGAGCCCTTTTGAATATCATCTCAGGCCACGATATAGTCCTAGGAATCTTTTGGAGGTCATTCCAACTAAGGAACAACCTTAGGACTATGGAGGTTGTTTTGCCCAAAGAATGAATAATAGACTCTTTTGAATATCATCTCAAGCCATGAAATAGCCCATGGGTTCTTTCAAATACTATTCAAACCATGAAATAATCCTCAAGCTCTTTTGGACATCATCCAAGCTGTAAAATAGCCTCATACTCTTTCGGACGCCATTTCAGCCTTGGAACAAGCCTTTAGCTCTTCTAGAACTATCGACTAAAGGATTGTCCTCGAGCTCTCCTAAATAACTCTCAGCTTAAGGACAACCTTTAGGCTCTCCTAAATGCTATTTTGGTCCATAAGGTAGCCTTCAGGTTCCCATGAACCATTGACTGTTTAAATCAATCCATCTAATTGATCAAGTAAATCTAACCAAACGAAGTCAGCTTGGCCAAATCAACCAAAGACAAATAAATTAATTAGATCAAATAAATCAATTGAATTTGAATAAATCACCAAATAAGTCAAACTTGACCAAGTTTAATTAAGCTAAATAAAATTGACCCTAGACTAAAATGATAATCAATTTGGACTCAAGTCAAGCCAAAACTAGGTTTGAACCTAAATCAAAATGAGATCTATACCTAAACAAGAATCGGGTTTGAATGTAAACCAAAATCAAGACTGAACCTAAACCAAAATTGAGTGTGAATTTTGAACTAGAACCAAGTCTTAACCTAAATCCAAACCAGGTCAGATCTGAACCTAAGCTGAACCCTAATTGGGTTTAATTAGTGTAAGCCCAAAAACCACCTAAGAGAGGGGGTGGAGGGTGAATTAGGTTTTACGAGAGAAAATAGCAATTTTCAAAAAAATCACAAACCAATTCAATCCACAAGTGCAATAATATAAATCAAGTTAGAATATGTGCAACATGATATAATGTGATTCGCATATCAATTACTTCTACTCCACGACCTTTGTCTCAATTTTGAGGATTTCAACTCTCTACTAGAGTATCATTTCATTAGTGAAGCCGACCCTTTATACTTGCTCTTGCTCCAACTAGCAAGATGAACTCTAATATGGAGTTTGAGTCTCTCAACCACTCCAAACAACTTTGGAATATTTACACTTAATGAGAATAATGAAAATTAACACTTTTATCCTACTACAAGAAGATTTGAAAGTTGAAGGATAAAGCTTAGAGCTCTTGAAGGCTAGTGGGCTATTGAGAGTTTATTTTCTTAGATCTAGATTGGTAAAGAATGTGCAAAAGTTCTTTAATGAACAAGTCTTAAGCCCTTAAATACTTATTTGGAGGAGAGCTAGTCATTACTGGTTGTGCTCTGTAAGTTCAAGCATCTGGACCATAAGGTTCAAGCATCCAACACATCCTAATGGTCAAATTTAACTAACTATTGTATCTAATGTCACAGGTTTGAATGTCTGATGATTAGGTCCGAGCATCCAAAAATCACAAGTTTGAGCATCTGATCAAGACTTCGGGTATCCAAACTCTAAATATAGAAAGTCCAGAAGTTATAGTTTCTAAATCTTTGAGTGTATGATTTTGATGTTCGAGCATCTAAAGCTATCAATAATTCTAGAATTATTTCTGCTAGAGTTAGGTATCTAAACTAGGAAGTTTGGACTTTTGAAGTTAATAGAAAAAATCTACTGATTCATTGTAACTTCAATTCCCAATTTAACATTTTCTCAAGACTAACCTTGGATAAATGTGAGCCTGTAAAGGCATTACAAGATGAGTTTAAATATTAGCCAAAGCTCTAAACTATGAATTCTAATTGCAAATCTTCAACTCAAATAAATAAAAAGTCTAAATCTAGTGAGCTGTCTCTGAGCCTTTTTTAAGCCATCTTCAATTCTTTAAGTTTCTCTATTGATTTACCATCATGCCTCGTCCTCAATAATGTCTTCATGTTCATCTGCACTTGAGGCTTTCGAATGGACTTGTTCTTCATTTCAGGATCACCTTGATTATAAGCTATGGGAGCTTAAGATAGGATCAAATACAAAGTTTGTTTATCATCAAAACTACAAAGGGCAGCAATTAGGATCAAACCCAAACCCAAAGTGAGTCCAATTAGTTTTGACCCAAACCTAAAGCGAGCCCAAGTTGGGTCCAACCTAAACCAAATTGGTTCTAAACCAAACCAAGAGTGTATACAATCAAATCAAACCCAAACCAAGTCAGGTCAAACTCAAACTAAGTTAACTTAGGCTCAAACCTTAATTAGGTCTAATAGAATCTAACCCAACCCAAGATAAGTTGAATCAAGTTGAACCCAAACCAAATTAGGTCAAACCCCAACAATGTTAGCTCAAACCCAAATCTTAATTAGGTCTAATAGAATCTAACCCTACCTAGAACAAGTTGAATCAAGTTGAACCCAAACCAAATTAGGTCAAACCCCAACAATGTTAGCTCAAACCCAAACCCTAATAAGGTTGGTTTTGAGCCATGTATTCTTGTCTTTTAGGTTCTTTAAACCCTAGACATCTATCTTCAAATCAACCTAATTTGCCAAATCCTATGGCTCGAACCCTTATGCAATGTCATGATTTTTGAAAACTTTGTTTTCAAAAATGTCATGCCTTAATCAGCCTTCTCATGCTTTCAAATGTCTTAAATTTATGTTTTTGAGGAAATGGTGATTTAATCTTTAAAATTGAACTTAATCAAGATTTTACAAATTTCATAGACCAATTTATAAACTTACATATTTCGATGTTTTATTTGTAATATTTGTATTTTTCTACTACAAAATATCTTGAATCCAATGTTTTAAAGTTGATCGTTGTAAAATCATGTTAAAATGAACTTATTTGTAAAAATTTGATTTTTAGGATTTTATTTGAAAAATTACAATATGTTTAACAATCTAGACTTTTGTGTAAAATATCCACTATCCAATTCTTGTGCCCACCGTACACAATTATTAATCAAAAATCACCCAAAATTGGCAACCAAAATATATCCTAAATAGTTTTCTCAACCTATAAATATCACCCATTTTCACTAACAAAGGGACCCAAAATTTATACTACAAATCATTATTTTGTACGAGAATTTTCTGGTGCTTTGACGAACAGGAAGGAGTTCCACGGTGATCATAAGGCACTGTTAAGATTCAAAGTCAAATTTCTTGTCAACGTTGAAGTTTTGACCGAGGAATTAGCATTCAGTGATATAAGCTACATCTCTCCAACTTCTTCTTTCTCATTAATTTTTATTCTATTTGATGTATTTAGATTAGAACTTTAGTTTATTTTATTACATTGTATTGTAAATTCAATATTTAAACACTGAAAGGGGGTTGGGAGGGACCTTTAGATACTCACTTGTTGTGGCGGTAGGTAAGTTCTTAAGTTTATTTTTTTCTATAATTTCATCTGTTCTCATGAATTGGATACTACACCCAAAAAACTCACAAATTTTTCTTATTTTTCTATTTTATTTGTAGATAAATGCAAGGCAAGGCCGCTAAGGTGAGTATATTTTGTGCCTAGTGATGAGACTCCTACAACCTTTCTGGGGATCTCTCACATTTTGTAGGCCCAGCATGTGAACTATTGAGGCATGTGTAGGCACCAAAAAGGGGTTGAATCAAACCAAGCTCAAGAGTCAATTCGCGACACAGCTCAAAACTAAAACTGAATCACAACCGACTGACTACAACCCAAACCCAAAGCAGGTCCAATCAGGTCAAACCCAAACCAAGTCAATTTAGACCAAATCTCTAATCGAGTCTAGTCAAGACCAAAACCAGACTCGGGTAGGTCCAACCGAATCAAACCCATACTATGTCAGCCTAGCCAATGGTGTATCCCAAACCAGGTTAGTTCAGACCAAACTCTGATTGAGTTAAACCCAAATAAAATCAGTTTAGACTCAAACCCTAATTAGGTCCAATTGGATTATACCCAAACTAAAATTGCTTCAAACTTGAATCACATCAAATCCAATAAAGATCGAACCTGAATTCAATTAGGATCTTATAAAGATTGAAGTCAAATTAAATAAGAATTCATTAAAGGTCAAACCTAAATTCAATAAGTATCCATTAAGGGGTTGAACCCAAACCTATTAAGTGCCAAACCTAAACCTAATGAGGATCACATAAAGGTCAAACCTGAATCTAATAAGAATCCATCCCAAACCTAATAAGGGTCAAACTTGAATCCAATAATGATCCAATAAGGGTCAAGTCTTGATAAGGATCCAATAAGAGTCCAATCCATACCCAATAAGGGTCAAATCTGTCAAATCTATGCTCTAATCAGATCCAATCAAGATTTGAATCCAATCTTCATAACTAATTGAGTCAAAATCAAAACCCAATCTCCAAAGTAGGCTAAATTAGGCTCAAATTCAATCCCCAAAGTGGATTGAATCAAGTTCAAACCTAATTCTCAAAGTGATTGAAATAAGTCTAAATTGAACCAAGTTCAAACCAAAACCTTACTTGAACCAAAATGATGTCTAAACTAAATCAAACTTGAACTAGAACAAGACATAAATCAAACTCAAGTCAAAATCAAACCAAGTTTGAACCAGAACCTAATTTGAACCAAAACCAAGTATGAAATGGAAAAAATTCAAACCTAGCTAGGCTTGAACCAAAGTCAAGTTTGAATCAAATCAAGTTCAAATTGAACTAGACCTGAACCAAAACTAAGTCTGAATTAAGTCAAGTTTGAACTAAATCGGAGTTGAATCACAATCAAGTTTGAACCACTATCAAATAGAAAATGAGGTTCAAATCAAATCAATTCAACTTGAATCAAGTCAAGATAGAGGCTAAATTGATTCAAGTAAAGCTCAAGTGCAATGTGACTCAATCAAGACAAGTCAAATCAAATTCCCTTGGATTGAACTATAAGTAGCTAAGTAATTCCAATGAAAATCAAAGCCAAATAACATGTTTATCTTAAGCCAAGACAAGCTAACTCGAGGTTTGTTAAGCTAAGGTAAATTGACATCAAGCCAAGGCCATCGATTACATTTAAATCAAACCAACTGCAAAAAGTGATGGTCAATATAAGCCAAAGCTACTTAAGATTAATTGAACTAAGATAGGATTGCACTCAGTTAGTCAGTCAATCAATTGTTGTATCCAAAGGAAGTACATTGGCAATACTTTAAACTCAAAACAACAACAAGCTCAGAAAGCTATCGATTATTAAGTTAAGAATGGTTTGGATCAACCAAAGTCACTAGCCATTCTTTCAAGTCAAACCAAACTAAGATAGGCCTTTACTCAACTAGTAAGTCAACTAGATGCCAGTTCGAATCAAAATCAAGCAAAGTCAATCAACAACAAACATAAAAGCTATTGGTGATACTTTGAATCCAAATTGGGTTAATTGACACAAGCCCAAAAAAATTAGCAATACCCTAAAGCCAAAATAGGTTATCAATATCCTTCTAAGATCAAATCAAGTATCTACTGAAGTCTAGTCAAGTTCCAATGAGTTTGTCTATTATATCATACTCGATCAAGCACGAGGGAGTAGGGAAAAAGGTGAGCATGAAACCTTTCCAATCCTTCCTTTTTCTTTACATTATAAATAAAAATATCTTATATTATAAAATGATGGTATATTCTTCCTTAAGTTATGTAATCTAAAAGTCATTAAATAAAATTGTTTTTTTTTGTCTCTATGGAGCCAAAACTAACCATCCAGGATAGCGAAAGGCCCTAGGGAGCAATCTTAAAATAATAAATAAAATTTGATGGTGGTTTTGAATATCCAATCAGGTGTTATAGGAATATGACTTTCAACATATGTAAGTCCTTTTTGTTAATTATCATGACAATTATCAAAAACCTCCTAAGGGAGAAACCTAAGTAATAAAAATAGAAACATGAAGAGAAGAAAGCATAACTTGATTAATTTAAAGAAAGGTACATAGCTTAAATAAGGATATACCCTCATTTTACAATCTAATAAATTTAAAATTCATAATCATAAAAAAATATGAAAAGAGAAAGAAAGTGGAAAAGCCTTCATGTGCCCTGCTACCCTGCTCCCATGCACTTGATCATGTGGAGTCTGCCTTGAATGGATGCTTAGTTTGATGGTTGGAGGATGTTGATAACTTTGCTTAATTTTGGGGCATGACTAATTATCTTGACTTGCATCAGTTGACCCTATTAAGATCAAAAATATCACTAATGACTTTTTCTTTATTATCAATTTACTTCTTTTAATCTTTGATTTGAGATAATGATTAGCGGCTTTAGCTTATGCTAATTATTAATGATTTGATAATCAATAGCCTCTTGGTACATTGTCAATTAGGTTTTGAGGTGTCATTAATGACTATAAGCTTGAAGTGCGACTGATGGCTTTATGCATATTGTCTATTGACTTCTTTTGAATAAGGCATTTGACTAACTGATTAAGTGAATTCAAACCTTTCTTAATTCAATTCAAAATAGTTGGTGGTCTTTACTTATGTTGACCATTTCTAATTTGATAATCAACGGCCTCTTAGGTGTGTTAGTGATTAAGTTTGAGACATTGCCAACAGCTTTCAAGCATGTGTTGGGTTAGCTCAAAGTTTGGTTGATGCTTCAAGCATATTTTTAGTTGACTTCATTCGAACATAGCATCTAGCTAACTGATTGAGCGAGTTCACACTTGCATTTAATTTAGTTTGGTTGGAAGTTCAGACTTGATTTGTGTTTAAGTCTAATTTAATTCAATTCGATATTCAAAACTTAATTTGGATCAAGCTTGATTTGATTCAATTCAATTTTCAAAACTTGATTTCAATTAAGTTTAATTTGATTTATTTTAATATTTAAAACTTGATTTAAACTCAAGTCTTATTTGATTCAATTCAATGTTTAAAGCTTCATTTTAGTTTGAGTTTAATTTGATTCAATTTGATGTTTAGAACTTGATTTCAATTTAAATATAATTTGATTCAATTTGGGTCAGGGTCGACCTTATGTTAGACATTTATCAACTTCTTAATAGATCCTTAATGGATCTCAGATCCAAAGTCTTGATAGGTTCTCATTGAATCTTTAATGGATCTCGGATCTTATCCTTGATAAGTTCTTAATGGATCTTTAATGGATATTGGATCCCACCTTGATTGTGTTCTTGATGGATCCTTAATAGATCTTAAATCTAACCCTGGTTGGATTCTTATTAGATCCTTAATTGATCTTATTAGCACCAAAGGTACTCCTTGCCTTCAATTTGAGCCAACACCTCTAACCTTACTATGTTTAATGGTATGAAGGTCATAAACTCTAAGGTCTTCTCCTTTGGTGCATCTTTGTGCCCAACACCTTTCTTTCTCTATTGTCTCTCTTATGTTTCAATGATGATGAACCCTTAGCTTCGTGACATGTCACCAAGGACTCTTCTATATCAATGTGGCCTTTGATATGTTTGACGAATTCCAAGATATTTCTTGGTGGATTACAATTGAACTCATAGGCAAT
Organism: Trichopus zeylanicus subsp. travancoricus; assembly: GCA_005019695.1. Classification (NCBI taxonomy): domain Eukaryota; kingdom Viridiplantae; phylum Streptophyta; class Magnoliopsida; order Dioscoreales; family Dioscoreaceae; genus Trichopus; species Trichopus zeylanicus. The sequence goes on from RXID01014226.1 coordinate 1,884,507, forward strand.
TTTGCCACTCTACAAGCTATGTATAGTGGTAGCTAGTGCAATTATGTTGTCAAGGTTATGAGCCTCTAGCCCTATTTTGTTAAACCTTTTTAAAATAGTGATGAAGTGACTCTCCTTTGCACTGCCATATCTACAACAACATTGTCACATCTTTACACCTTCAAACCAATGATATAAACTATCCCACAAAGTGTCTAGCGAGCTCTACAAAGCTTCGGATTCTTCCTTTGATCAATTTTCCATACTAAGCTCTCACTGCACCTTACAAGTTTCCAAGAAAAGCCTGACAAAGGCTTGCCCCATTTGCATCATGTAGTTATATCCGAGAGGAATAATGGTGGATGTGGTTTACTAGACTTGTTGTTTCATCCTATGACTTCAAGTGCAGTAGTTTAAACTTTAGAGGAGAAGGGCCACAGGAGATTTATGATACAAATGGAGTATGGTCCTCTACTCCATAGCCCAATAGTGGGCAATAATCTAGGTCATAGCCTTCGAGTTGGATAACATTGATCATTTTGAAGTCCTTATTGGCCTTTGCATGCCTACTATTGAGTTCTCATCTCCTTTGCTAGTCTATAAGACTTAGAGTAATCTTCCTTGTGTTGTGATGGGTGATACCAGAGACAAGGCAGAAAATCTTGGAGCTCATCTTGTGAGAGAGTTTGCCACCTAATACATTGGGCTAAATGCTCACCTTCTGAATAGGGTGGACAAGTTCAATGAGATGCTCTAACTGCATTTTGTTTTGCTAGAAAATTATACTAGCACTACTATTGTGGCTATTAGGTGATCAAACTCTTCCCCCTCTCAAAACTTTTGGGAGGCACGGAGGGTGCCTCTACTTGCCTAGGAACTTTTGTCATCACAGGGAGTGCATTAGCAATTGTAGTTCCTTCAGCTCACTACACCAATGGCAAAGGTTTGCACATCTCAACCCCCTACTCATTATAGCTCACCTCAGCACCTACATATTGTATTGGGGGATTGAGTTGTGATTCTTCTACATTTCCTTTACCATGGCCTCCATCTCAAAAGTGGCTGGCTTCTGCTCTTGAGGCATGGTGAGCACTAGTGGATCTTAATGTTGCACCAATTTATTGTAGCAACTTATGGTGAGTCAGTTAGTTTGATAGAGCAAATCATGAGCTATGTCTTCACCACCTCGCTGATGTGGGCTCAAAATCGATCACCTGAAATAGCAAAGACTCTAAGGAGTAATCTTGAAATAATAAATCAAATTTGTATAGTGGTTTGAGTGTGCAATCAAGTGTCATGGGAGTATGACTTTCAATAGATACAAAATCCTATTTTTAATTACCTTGACAATTATTAAGAACATCCTAAAATGAAAAACCTAGCTAATAAAGACATAAAAGAAAAAAATCATCATTTGATTGATTTAGAGAAGATATATGGCTTAAGTAAAGACATGCCTTCACTTTATAATTTAATGAAAGAATTTAAATTCATAATCACTAAAAAATATAAAATGAGAAAGGAAGTGGGAAAGACTTGATGTGTCCCACTGTCCCTCTCCCGTGTACTTAACTGCATGGAGTCTACTCAAATTGATGCTTAGATTGATCCTTGGCAAATAATGATAATTTGACTTGATTTTAAGATGTGGCTGACTGCCATGGCTCATATTAGTTGACCCTACTTAAATCTGAAGTGTCGCCCTATAGGACAAGAAAGAGTGTGAAAGTAAGAGAGGAAGTGAGAAAAGCTCGATATGCACTGCTGTCTTACTCTCGTGCGCTAGATCGAGTGGAATTTGACTCAGACCAATCTTGATTTGATCCTTAAAGGACGCTAATAACTTAGCTTGATTGGACATGGTTGACTACCTTGGTCTATGTCACTTGCCCCTACTAAGATCTAAGGCATGGCCAATAACTATTAGAATAAGCTTAGTCGCAAAGTGTTGTTGACAATTTTGAGTGTTCTAGCAATTAATTTCTTTTGATTTGATTGTATAGTCAACAACTTTTGAAGTGTGGCCAAAAGCTTTGGGTATATTTGTAATTAACTTCTTTTGATTTAATAGAGTCACCAATGGTTTATGGAGTTGGGTATAGTTTTGAAGTATGGCTAACAACTTCGAGCATATTGGCAATTAATATCTTTTGATTTGATAGTGTTATAATGACTTATAACATTGGGTATAGGTTTGAAGTGTGACCAACAACTTTGAGTATATTGGTAATTAACTTCTTTTGACTTGCAAGAATCATCAACAACTTATGGGGTTGGATATGGCTTTAAAGTTTAATCGATAATTTTGAATGTATTAGCAATTAATTTCTTTTGATTTGATAGTATTACCAACAACTTGTAGGGTTGAGTATAGTTTTGAAGTGTGGTCGATAGCTTTAATTATTTCGACTATTAGCTTCTTTTAATTTGATGGCATCACCAAAGGCTTATATTATTAGGTATAGCTTAGAAGTGTGACTAACAACTTTGAACATGTAGGCAATTAATTTTTTTTTATTTTGATAGCGTCACCAATAGCCTATAGGGTTAGATATAACTTTGAAGTGTTGTAGATAGCTTTGAGCATATTAATTATTAATTTCTTTTGATTTGATAATATCATCAACAGCTTATAGGGTTGAATATAGTTTTGAAGTGTGACTAGCATCTTTGAGCTTATTGACAATTAACTTCTTTTAATTTGATAGTATTACCAATAACTTATGGGATTAAATATAATTTTGAAGTGTGACCAATAGTTTTAAGTATGTTGGTAATTAATTTTTTTTGATTTGATATCATCACCAACAGTTTATGGGCTTGGATATAGTTTTGAAGTGTGGCTTGACAATTAACTTCTAAAAATACAAATACCACCTAAGAGGGAGGAGAGGCTGAATTAGGTTTTGAGAATAAATAAAATTTTTCTGATAAATGAAGACAAATTCAATCCATATAGTGATTCCTCCAATAGCATCAGAAGGAGAAAAAATAAAATGGTATTGAGATTAGAAATGGCACCAAATCTTCGCAAGGGCGACGTTCACAAGAATATCAATGATATCAAACCTTGAGATTACAAATTGCATCAAATCAAGATTATTTTTAAGCTAGATATATTTGGTGGTTTGACAAGATACCAAAGTGCAAAAGGATAAGAGCGACAATAGGAAGATTTGTGGTTAGATTCAATTTGTAAGTAGTAGGCCGAGGTTCCTTACCACCATATCGATAATAACAAAAGTAAAGGTTTTGGGAAGAAATTTACAAAGTTTAATAACTAGTTTCCTCTTGATTCCCCCTACTATTTCACATACATAATAATGCCAAATCGCCCCTACAAGAAGGAAAGATTTTATCTGTTTGAAACTATATGAACCTCAAACTACCATAAGACATATTATATCTTCCTAAACTAGGGATCATAGCGACTTCAAAATTAGAAACATCAACAGAAGTACTCTATACTTGAATTGGAGAGTTGCTTGAATTGGAAAGTGTATAATGTCAACTAACTTAGCAAGAGATATATTCAAAGATTAAGAAGAACCAGTTATCACATCAACCCAAGTCCTTCTTAAAGCTAAAGGATTAATATATACAAAAGATATATTCAAATACCGAAATATCCAAAATACCGAAAATAATTGATTTTTATTCCCAATCCAAATATCGAAATTTACGAAATTAATGGAATTAATAATTCTTTAATTTTACTTTAAAGTATATTTAAACACTGAAATTACCAATTCGGTCAATTCCTTTTAACAGAATGGACAATTCTCACAATTCCCAATCTGAATTAGCCCAAACGGCCCGACTTATAAACAGTAAAATCTGTTTTATTCAAACTAAAATTACAAATATGTTAAGGTGCTATATGTAAATATATAAAATTGATACTGCTGTAGGGAGTTTGCATGCATAAACAAACTCGTAAGAAATAATATATGTTGTGGGGGTATATGCAAATTCGTGATTTTGGGCAAAATATTTATCTCCCTTCCGGTCCGGAGAGAGTAGAAAGCGAAGAAGAAAAGAGAAGATGGCGGGGATGGGGGATGGGTACGTCGGGACGGCGCAGGACGCGGTGCGGATCCGGCGGCTGGAGAAGCAGCGGGAGGCGGAGCGGCGGAAGATCGAGGAGCTTAAAAACAAGACTTCCTCCGCCAAGGGCCAGCCCGGCCTCCTGCAGTTCGTCTCCGACACCTCCGAGGTACTCTAACCCTAACTGGATGATCAAATTTGATATCTTCAATTGAATCCGGAGATATCATTTTGTGAGAACACCAAATTTTAGGTTCTTCTCCAAATTTTTAGAACTATGATGAATGGTGAGGCTTTTAGGATTTTGTATAGTTGATAGTCAGGAAAAATAGGGTTCGCATAGGTACTGTAGTTAATAACAATATTTGAACTTTGGCTCTTTCCAACAATTTCAGCTTAATCCTTTTTGTGATTCAGTCATATAAAGGACAAACCAAACTTGATGATGAACTCCAGCATCAATAATTGTATCCGGAGAAATCCTATCCTGAGAACACAGAATTTGAGGTTGTTATCGAAATTGTCAGAGCATGATGAAAAGTTAGGATCTTAGGGTTTTGTAATGCACTTGACAATGAGGAAAACTAGTGCTTCTCCGATTATTTGGAAAAAAAACCCTAACTTGCTGGATGATTAACTGACAGATCCATTGCAGATAGTGTTGAAGTTTTTAAAATTATTCTCGGAATAGTGAAATTTATGATGAAGGGAGCAGCATTTAGGGTTTTGCCAAATAATTGACAATCTGGAAGACCAGGGTCTCTGATTGATTGACATCTTTTGGTGGTTGATATCAGATTCTTGAGACTGCTTTCGAGAAGGAAACAATTGGTCTGGTCACCAGAGAGCAGTATGTTGAGAAGGTAACACAACTATAACATTTATCATCTGGCCTGGCTTTTTCTGATAGAATTCCCTTGACAAAATCTTGAATATTTATGTCTTGTAGAGAGTTGATATCAGAAATAAAATTGAAGAGGAAGAGAAGGAGAAGCTCCAAAAGTTGCAACAAGAGTGAGTGAATCTTCCTTGCAACTTTCTTTCTTGTTCCATAGAACATCCAATTGCACCTGATACATACATGCTGTTATTGTAGGGAGGAGGAACTTCAGTTACAAAAACAGAAAAAGCAGAGGATAAAGGGAGATTCTCGACTGTCCTTTATCAATGATATTGAAAATGGAAGTGATGAGGATGATTTTGAAATGAGTGAGTTTAGGTTATTTGAAATTATTGTCATTTTCTTTGTTGTGTAGTGTATTGGATTGTCTACCCTCTGTTGTGATATTGTTATCATTAGAATCCGGTGCCTTTTTAAAACCCCTTACCTAAAGGAGAGATCACGCATTAAGGTTCTGCTTTTTGTGGGTTTGAGATTTGAGTCCTACTGGTGAGACTCATTCCCATTTGTTTTTAGTGGGAATTTCTTGGAGAAGTTCTGTAGCTGTATCATCAAAAGAAAAGAAAACAAATGTGACCTTCAGCCATTTTTGGTTCAGTTTTCACTTCCAGTCAGAAAGAAAGGATCATCAAAATTTCTCAAATGTACTGCATCTGCAATTTAATTCACGTAATTAAAGTCAAATATCAGATTTAGTTTTTGCTTTGATTCCCATTTTGATCATCAGGAAACATGATGAAGGGGAGCCAACTAAAATACTTTTATAAGTTGATCGGTCTTTCTTCCTCTATCCCTGGGGCCAAATTCAAAATGGAGAGACGTGAATATATCAGAAATGGTTTAAATTATATCTGAACTCACCTTTGTCTAAACAAATACAAGACTGCATTATTGTCACTTAACCAACTTCTGGCCCCTACTTTCTTGGATGTTAGAACCAAACACCTCTATAACCAAAATAAAATGGTTCTCTCTGTTCTAGAAATTTTCCTTGTGAAAAAAGAAAATGTAGGCTTAAATTATCAGTCCAATCATTCATTAATTGGTTTATGTCTGGAGAACATGGCCTTTGAGCTGCCAAGAGATGGTTCTGATCCTCCCAGTGCACTTGAGTATATAGCATATGATTATGAGCCTATGACTATGTTGATATGCATATTCTAGCCTACTTTATTTTGAATATTGGGGTTAATCACATTTATGATGTGATGTTATTATTTTGTCAGACATGTTATACTAAATCATTTCCCTGAAAAGCTTTTTTGATCTGTTAGGTCATTGTGTTAGCTTATATTTTGTCACTTCAACTGATTTTGTACCTGTATTGAAACTTCATACCAAAATAACTTCACCCATACTTCATCTTAGCGGAATACTAAAAGCTAGTTATTCAAAATTCCTTGGTGATGATTCTTCCTTGCCTTGGTTAGGTGAGTGCTAAGCAATTTTCTAAGTTCAAAGGGGTTAGTTAGCAAGATTTTATTTACCGTCATTCATAAAATGCATTCTAACACCATGAACTGAAGTAAGATTATAATTTGGAATCAGGTACTGACCTAATTTGAAGCACAAAACTGCTCAACTTTCCTTCAGCAATTCTCTTGATAGTAAGGATTTTCTAAATGTTAGCTGGTTGAACAAAAGGCTACAGTCAGATCTCAACCGTCTAGTTTCCCTCAAATTGGCTAGCATCATAATAGGAAAGAACTCATTTTAAGGTTGATTCCATTGGCCTCAGACTCCCAGCCCTTTGGCTATCCTCAAATTGAACAAAAAGCCCATATACTAAGCCACATTTCAATAGCATTCCATTAGTCTCAGACTCCGTGCCATCATCTCTTCTCAGCCCAACTTAGATGCCAATGATGTCAATATGTAATTAAACAACATTTTTCTGGAACCATAGATTCTCCTATGCATTTTTAGCTCTGTATTGCAGTGATGACAGTAAAAATTATGGTTTGCTTCTTGCTACTGAACTTCATTGTTAGGGAATTTCAAAAATTCACTTGATAACATATCCTTGTATAAATATGTTCAATATTTGCCACTCATAAGCATCAGTCAATCTATGCATGCTCATAATTTGTAGTCCACAGTCTGCTCCATAATTCATGATTCCTTTGTTCAAACATAGTGTCTATAATATATCTAGATCTGTTTGAATGATGGATTGGTAGAAAGGACTATTGTGGTGCATTTGGATTGTTTTTAAGTTAATACCAATTTGTATGCATGCTAAATTGTTGGGTTTTTTGGAAGTTAACCACTACTAGCATTGAACCTTTGCTTTCTTCTCGCTAACGATAGCATTTCATCTTTTGAAGAAAATCATGATCAAAAGAAGTTTGGCAATGGGAAAATTGGCAAAGACCCAACAATTGAAACAAGTTTTTTACCTGACAGGTATTGTAAATACATCTTTAAATATATTTTGGTGTAAATTAATCATTTTTGTGCTTGCTTGGGATTTAATCTTAAAACAAGTGCTGTCAAAGATGATATTTCAGGGAGAGAGAGGCAGAGGAACAAGCTGAAAGGGAAAGATTGCGTAGACAGTGGCTTCGTCAGCAAGAGATGATTCAAAGTATTTCTACATTCTAATGACATTTCCAAGCAATGTGTAACCCAATGAAGTGCATTATCTTGAAGACTTGAACAAACTCTTTTTTCTGGTACAGATGAGCCACTTGAAATTACTTACAGCTACTGGGATGGAGCTGGTCACAGGAGAGTGATCCAGGTTTCACCCTTCTTCATGTTATTGATTTGGTGTACTTGCAATTTCTTTCTTATGATCTTCTATAACAAAAATGTTCCCTTAGGTTCGAAAAGGTGATACCATTGGTGAGTTTCTTTAAGCTGTCCAGCAGCAACTTGCACCTGAATTTTGTGAGATACGGACAACATCAATGGAAAACTTACTTTATGTTAAAGAAGATCTGATTATTCCTCATGTCAGTACTTACTCTCTTACTCTTCTCCCTCTTTTCTTGTCCTTTCATTGGCCACAGTTTTCATATAACTCCTTGTAACCTCAGCAACACAGCTTCTATGAGTTGATCGTCAACAAAGCAAGGGGAAAAAGTGGACCGGTAATTGCTCTACTTTGCATACCATGTGGGCTTGTTATTTTTCTATATCCCTTTTGGTTTGTGCTAAAGTTCTGCACTTGGTGCACTGCACCTGTTGTGTTTCTCATTCATTCTCTGGTCTCCACTGGTTTTTTGAACCATGCTGGGGCCATTATATCTTCTGTCTTCCATTTAATGGCATGGGTATGGTTATTCAGTTTTTAAGTATCTTGAAGTATCCACATAGCAAATCCTAAAGTGTGGATTTTGGGAAAGAACAAAGGGCATGCCAGTTACACTGCCATCTAACAACTGAAGGAAACCCAAGAATTAGGAGTCTCATTTTAACTATAGCCTGTAAGGGAGTGCAAATTTCTCTTACGAATAAACATAATCAACAAGCTCGTCCAATATATTTGGTTTAGCTTTTTTTATTCTTTCCTATTTGATTGAGATATAATATATTGATTCTGACTTTCAAGTGCTGGAATTACTATAGCCTTTCTATTATATGTTTGTGTGTTGGATACAACTTCTATGAAGTTTTAGTGTTTTATATAATTTATGCACTTGGCATGTTTCTCAGAATTCAGAACATTCAGAAGGGATGATTTTTTGAATCTAAAATTGGTGAGAATTCAGAACATTCAGAAGGGATGATTCTTTGAATCTAAAATTGGTGTTGTATTGTAGCAAACAATTTGATTACATTTGTTAAGGTTATGGTTGCAGAGCTTAATTCTTAAGTTGGATTAAGTGCATGAACAACCCTACTTTACATACCATGTGGCCTCGTTATCTTCTATAAAGTTAAGCTCTTGTTAGGTTATCATATATCTTGCATAATCTTAAAAACTCATTATATGATCTATTCTAACTGAAATGCCATATTCTGTTAATAATATTTCTTGACAAGAAATTCTTAGCCCTGATCAAGTAAATACTAGTATCTTCTATCTCTGTTGTCAACTCCATAGGTGGCCCCCTTTTATACTGAGGTTGGCTTTAGTTTATGTATTTAACTCTTTAAGTTTGTAATATGCAGCTCTTCCAGTTTGATGTTCATGAGGATGTCCGAACCATTGCTGACGCAACAATCGAAAAGGATGAAGTAAATTCTACAAATCCTGAATCCTATTGCAACTGTTTCTTTTAGGATGCTATGAACTTTGGAACTTTGGAGGTTTTTGCTTTATATTGGACCTAGTTCTATGTTCAATGTATATGCATGTGTTATAACAAGCAGTTCTTTTGTTTAGCCTTTCATAACATACTTCAGCAACTAATAATGTATATTGATCTGTTTCCCACATAACACTGCATTCCCATCTGTCCATATTTGTTACAATTTTTTAATCTATTCAATCCTAATATTGGCCTCTGAGGTTGGCATATTAACTATATATTTTATTGGTTCTTCTATTAAGTTCTATCTCTGTTTATGCCTATTACGGTTTCACATGCTTGCCTGAACCACAACATAATGTGTTTCTTTTTGTTTCTTAACTGTTATTTCTACATTCTATTTCTTTATGTGCACAATTTCGTACAATATTATGGTCATGTCCTTGTTTATTCTGTAGAGTTTTATAATTTAGAACTTCTTGTCATTAGAGATATTTTAGAGTTTTAGCCATTTTGTGTATCCCAGGTTCAAGGTGGCTACTTGTGACATTAGATTTTGGCCATGAAGTTAATCTATTAATCAATTGGCACATGAACATTGAATGAAAAGCCAAAGGAGACATTAATGACTACTGAGAATTGGAACTTCTATGTGATCTAACAGCTGATGCTATCATGAAAACTATGTGCAAGCTTCAATTGAAGCAATGTGGTTAAGTATCATGGAAATATGCAATTCTAGAAACTCTACGGGCTGCTTTGTGTATTGACACAAACAATCTAAGTTTTGAACTAGGTGTTTATTATTTTTGACCCACTTAATTCCTTGTGCAAAGTGCTTTGTGAGCTATCAACAATTCTTCGTGCAAATTCCACATGTATGAAAAACAATCCTAATGTGGTATTATTTTGACCAGTGATATACTAAATAGATGTTAGGGACGTGAGGCATCATACTTGGATTGTGATTTACTTGTATGCATTTGCAGTCTCATGCTGGAAAAGTTGTTGAGAGGCATTGGTATGAAAAGAACAAACATATATTCCCTGCTTCAGGATGGGAAGTAACACCATTGCTTTTTTCAATGAGTTGTGCTTTCCTTTTTCTTTTCCAAGTATTTATTTACATGTTTCCCCTCCCCCAGATCTATGACCTGACAAAGAAATGGGAATGTTATACTATCCATGGAGATTTGAGTATGGTAACATTGTGCTTTACGGTGAAGGTGTGAAGACTGTAGCAGATTGTACTTGGGTTTTTCTGAGCACATGTATCGATCCCCACACGTAGTAACAGGATGCTGCATATTCTTCAGCTAACCCTGCTATCCACTGGTTTGAGATGGCTGATCTATCCTTGTGTGTGTGACCATCAGAGGGGCACAGCACAGGTCTTGTCATTCATTTGTAAGATAATTTAGCTAGCTCATTTATGTATGACTTTTCAAACGTTGGATTTCAAATTTTACTCGTTTTGTTCCTTTGCCAGTATCAGGAATTCCAAATTTTTGGGTTGGTTTTGCATCCTTATTGGAATATATAATGGTTTCTCGATTGATTTGAGTAATTGTGAGCTTCAAATTCAATAAACCATTTGTTAACAAGAAAAATAGAAGTATATTTGGTCCTAAAACTCCTGCATATTTTTGTCAATCCATCTTAATTGGAAATGAGGCATTTCTCCAAATGTGGGGTTAGGAGTTTTCATTGTGCCAAAGGCTAATAAGGTATTTAAAATGTAAACTTTAAAGGAAAAAAAATCCTATATTCCAATATGTATATATCAAGGTTTTATGGTGCGGTTGCGGTTTCGGTTTCGGGACCCAGTGAAACCGATACGTTTCGGTCGTTTTGGTTTTAGCCGAAATTTTTTTTAAAATTATTAATTCGGTGTTGATCAGAGTTTGAATATATTTTGACTGTACTTTGACTTCAAATTAAAAATACGATAAAATATTAAAAAAATTTGAAAAAATTTGAAAAATTAGAAATGAATTTATACTTAATTTTATCATAATATAAAATATTATTTTAGTTAATTAATATTAATTTTGATAATTAGTCACTGATATAGTCTACTTTTAATATATATTAGTATATTAAAAAAAATATACAAGAAATAATATGAATATGATTAAAAATTAAAAATTAACATAAGCACATTTAACTTTTCATTAAAATATATTTCACATATACATAATTTATAAATTTTAAGATAATACAACTAATCATCATAATCATCATCACTTGAGTTTGGAACATTTGTGTGTGGAATTACAAATTCAATACCTGGATGATCCGGACGAGTATTTATAGGCATATGAGCTAGAACAACTAGCTCTACACGATTTCGTGGCAGCGGTTCTGAAATATAACCATACATCGAAGGTCCAAAATGAAAATGATAACCATATTGATTAACAACACATAGTAAAAGTGGTCCAATAATCCATGAGAAATAAATATCACACTGTGCGAAGTGTTTAGGGGAAATTACGACAAGACGCTGATTGATAGCATTAAGTGAACCTTGTTGAAGGGCACACTAATTTTTTTAGTTATTAATTGTGAGTTGACCACAGTTTGACTATATTTTGACTGTACTTTGACTTTAAATTAAAAATACGATAAAATTTTGAAAATTTTTTTATAAAAATTTAAAAATTATGAAAGAATTTATAATTAATTTTACCACAATATTAAATATTATTTTAATTAATTAAAATTAATTTTGATAGTTAACCACTGTTTTTATATATTACTATATAAAAAAATATATGAGAAATAATATGAATATGATTAAAAAAATAAAAATTAACATAAGCAAATTTAACTTATTATTAAAATATAATTGATATATACATAATTTATTAAATATAATGTAATACAATTAATCATCATTATTACAGTTGAGTTTAAAATATCCGGATGTGAAATTATTAATTCAATACCCGAACGATCTATATGAACATTTATAGACATACGAGAACAACTAGCTCTACGCAATCTCGTGACAGCGATTCACATGGGGGTAAGACCGACACAAATTTTTTTTGCCTTTACTTTCGGTGAAACGACTCATGCGCGCATGCACGTGAACAAAAAAATCAACGTGTTTCGATCAAAATCATTTTCATTTCAGTTTCAACCAAAATATTTTTTTATTAATTATATTTTGACTAAAATTTAACTTTATTTCAATTATTTTTTAACTTCAAATTAAAAAAATTATAATATGTTTAAAATTTTTTAAAAATAATGAATAATTACGTGAATAATATTATATACGTGAACAGTATCTGACAGAAACCGATAAGGACGTCGAAATCAAATTGGCGATAGTGTTGGCCCCAGTGTAAGGCCGGCCTCAGTTTGTGGGAGTACGGGTCAGGTCGGTGAGGGCGTGAGATAGGCGAGGGAGAAGCGGCAGACTAGCGAGTGCGTAGGGCCTTTGAGCTCGGACACGAAACCGGTGCGAGGTCCCCCCCCCCCCCAAACCTCGGTGCAAGCCCAGCGAGCTGCTACCCCCTCGCGCGAGCCCTGTGATCTCCCGCCCGTGCGCACGAGCCCAGCGAGCTCCCGCTCCCGCGCGCTCGAGCCTGCATGCGCTCCCACCCGCGCGCTCCCGCCTGCGCACGCTCGCCCGGTGAGCTCCCGCCCACGCTCGTTGGTGAAGATAAACAATAATGAACAGTAAACCCTAACCGAAATCCAAAATAGGGTTTCAGTTCGGGACCGGCCGAAACAGCTCAGTTTCGGCCAAAACGTAAAACCATGATATATATATATAAATTTTTAAAAGTAATTTCTTAATTAAATTTAAAATTAAAATTATGGTCTCTAAAAATACTTCATTAACAAATTGAGAATATTATATTTTACGAGATTGGTACATTAAGATCATTATAACAACCATAGTTTAATCATTATATTCGATAAATTATTCAATCACTATATTGGATACATTGTACACGATTAACTCTAGTTTCTGTCGTATTTCACAATTTATTGTCATTGTGGGCATTTGATCAGACCCTACATAGTTCAGCCTTCACAACCATTGGATCTCGATCTGACGGTCCAAACACTCCCACGACTCCCCCACAACTTGCACCGCCGGATCAAATAATTGATCTATCATATTTTAATAATTAAACAAAAATTAATTTATGCACCGAGGCGGCGGCGGCGGCGGCGGCGGCGGCGGCGGCGGCGGTCATGAGACATCCCGTTGATCTAATCCCCCGATCGACGTGGGGCCCACCTGAGAACCATGAGGAGCCATCTTGGCCGTCGATCCCACCAGCTCGTGGCGATCCGACGGCTAGGTTCTGGTCAAAGCAAATCCAACAAGAACATCCCACTCTTTGACTCTACTAAACGCGCTGGAAAATAACTTCCTACCTTTGACTGGCTTGTCACAACAACGGTCCCACAACGAACTTATTCTCAAGTTTCCATTTTTACCCTCAACCTTTTCCATTAATTTACAGAACCACCGCTCCTTGTTCAAGTATTCTGGCGGTTTATGATCGAACAACATGAAATATTTTTCTTCATTCTGGTATACTTTTTTTTAGCATATATCAGCTTAAAATGATCTGATTAAAAAGCAAATAACAGTTTAAAATGATATTAAACTATTATAATAGAATTGAAATTTATTTGAAATCAACAATTTGATTTATATTTTGTGCATATACTATCAATTATTTAATTTTACTTGCGTAAATACTTTTATTATATGAAATCTAAAATACTTTTTTAAGAAAAACTATAAGCAAGGATGTTAGATGAATATGAACATGATCAAACATAGATCAGATCAAAAACATAAAATAAAGCATAAATAAAAATTTTAGGAAAATTCAAAGAAACTAATTGACTATTAAGAATTTGTCTTTGGAGCCTGTTTACTTTGGTGTTAAGAAAAAATAAACTCTTTATAATCACAAATTAATTCTTAAATATAAATAAATAAATAAATTTAAAATTTTTTTGATGATGCACACATAAATGACATAAATTTCAAGTACAACTTAAGTATTTATTATTTTGATGGTTGTACTAATCCTTTGTATGTGAAGATCATCAGTTCGATGTTTATTTAAACTAAAATTTTAATTATAAATATCATATGTTAAAAATTTTGAAGGCCCAAATAGACAATCTAAGAGGGGGTGAAATAAATTTTCAAACAATAAAATAAATTTATATTGATTTGAAGTTCAAAAGCACTTCAAGCATAAATATATAATCAAAATTCAATCAAAATTAGTAAAATAATTAAATTATATGAGAATGATTAATCCACAATCATATATGAGATAATTTTTAATCAATATTAAATTAAATACATAAGATAAATAAAAAATAAAGATAGTGCAAATCAATATACATGATTCGGCGACTAATCATCACTACTTTATGGCCCCTTGTATCAATTTTGAGAACTCAACTATTCATTAGAATTATCGTTTCGTTCGAATAAAATCACACTCTTACATTACCTTATAGATCACGAGTGTTACTCCATATCGAAAATAATTGACTACTTATGACAAACTGAGGAGTATGTACTTTTACCACTTTTTTAAAACTTATAAGAATACTCAATTCTCTTCTAATAACCTACAAATTTACAATGATAAAAATTAGAAAAAAATAAAGAAAAAATCTCACAATAAAGAGTCACTCAAAGTTTAATTATAAGGAATATGAGGATTTGAAATTAATGCCTATTTGAACTTTTGTTAAGATTATAAGGTATCGTTTAGTTTGGAATCAAGATAAGGATCAATATTAAGACTAATGTTCCATTTTTGTAAACTAATATTTTTTTATCAAAATTAATTATAATAATTTAAAGTTTGAAAAACTATTTAATTTTTTATAATAATTTAATTTAATAGTGGTGTAAAATAAGTCATATTAATTTTATGAGAAAAAAATAATTTTGAAAAATGCTGATCCTGATCTTGGTCCCAAACCAAACGGTGTCTAAGGCTTTTTGGAGTAGACATTGTTTTTAAGAATATGAAATCCTAGTTTTTCAATGAGTGAAGAAGTCTCAAGGCTTTATATGTCTGTTGAAGGAAACATTTAGTTGTTGGAAAATCATCCCAGACTATCTCTGCAATGTTGGAATGTCCAAAACTAATGTTTGGTCACTCCAATAGTTGAAAAAATCTGGTCATTAAGTCTTGTCTTTATGTATTTGGGCATCCAAACCATATGTTTAGACAACTGAATATTAAGTTCGGACAATCGAACTCTCCATTTGGACAACTGAAGTTTATATAAATAGAATGTTATTTTTTTATTTATCGGGTTTATGTGTTCGAATGTACCAGTTAGGGCAATTGAACCTGAATTTGGGCACCAAAGTATCAAGTTGAGATGATTGAACTTGATAAAAAAATTTGTTGAAAGTTTTCTATAATTTTGACTATTTAACATAATTTCAATTTAACTTGAATAAAGGTAGTCAATAAAGACATATTTTAGTTAAATGAGGCGTCAACCCAAAAATTTAAATAAATTAACTATCAATTCCTTGACTCAATATAAAATGAAAAACTAAACATATTAGTTTGGAGTTGATCTCACATTTTAAATGTTCTTTGAGCTCCGAATATGATTTTTAAGTTTCATCTTCAAATTATCATTTTTTTTATTTTTGAATTGTCATCTTCAAGCTTTAATATTGAGATTCAATCCTTTATGAGTTTAAATGATCATTATAAATCCTCAAACTCATTACAACTTAAGAAATTTATTAAATATTAATTTGATGAATATAAATTCTAAATTAAATTAAGAGTTTTAACAAATAACCACTTCTTTTATTGCAAATTTAGAAAAAATCATCAGTTTTATCATTATTAGTAAATAACCACTTATCTTATATTATAAATTTATAAAAAATTATCTCAATCAAAATATTTAAAAAATATTTTATTTTATTTTAATTTTATTAATTAAATTAATACACAAAACTAAATTATTTTTATTTGATTTAGTTCATAATTACCGAACAACTAGTTTAACAAAATTAGATTTTAAATTTTCACTTTCATAATACCTAATAACCAATTTTTTATAAAAGTTAAAATAAAATAAGTTATTTTTTTATTAATAGTTATCCAAACTAAAATTAAATAAGGATAATTTAATCTTTTTATATTAAATTTAATTAATAAAATTAAATTAAAATAAAATATTTTTTAAATATTTAATTGACATAAATTTTTTTTAATTTATTGTATAATATGAATAATGTTTTATTAATAGTAATAAGATAAGTAATTTTTTTAAATTCGTAGTTTATTGCTAAAATCTCTTAAATAAATAACTTTTGGAAAAATCAAATGGCAAAGTATAAATTTAAGGAGAGAGATAGGGGTAAAATGGTCAAACTGTAAGAAAGGGAATATATCTCCCGGCTTTGACCAGCATTGCTGGGTCTCCATCGTCGCTCTCTCCCCTCTCTTTCTCTCTCTCTCCTTTGTTTTTTCTCGTTTTCATTTTCCACCTCTCTTTTTGTCCTAAACCTCGTGTCTGAAACCCCGAGATTTTTCCAAATTCGCAGCCGAACTGCGCTGGAGGGGTACTCCCGAGGTGGGGATGCTTGGCCCCCTGTTTTTTTGGTGTTTTTTTCCTGGTTTTTTGGTGCAGATTTGTGGGGTTTTGATGGGTTTGGTGATTTTTTTTGTTCGTAATGGGTGAAAGGTTGGATTTTGTTGCTTTTTTGTGCGAAAAGGCGGCTGCTTTCATCTTTGTGATATATCATGGGATCGTGTTCACGATTTTGAGGATTGAGATTTTGATTTCGGCGCGCCTGGATGGTGTTCTTAGTTTCTCTCTTTTCCATTTTTTGAATGCTATTTTGTGTTTTAATTGTTTAATCCATGTGGAGATTGGTTGGAATCGGGTGTTATGTCTTAGATATGGGTATCTAGTTGATACGAGGGGATTTAGAATTGTTATGGAGCTTAAAGTTCAATCATCTTTTTCTAAATTGCAGCAGATTTGCTTCTCTTGGAAATCTGATAGTCCTAAAATTAGTATTCGGATGGAATTTAGGAAAATTGGAGTTTGGGTTTGAAGTGAACGTTGTTGGTTTTGTATCCCGGACAGGGCCTCGTTTTATTGAACGCTTGGATTTCAGTGAGATTTAAATGGAGCACTTTTCCTGCAAATTTATCAGATGTTGTTTGTTGATAACAATCAAAAAAGGAAAAACATAGCGTTTGATAATGTTCTGAACTAGTTTAACTGAAGCTCAAGATTTATTCTGCATCCAAAATCACATGCATAATGGATTTTCTCTATTGTCAAGCTCTATAAATTTCAAACTCTGCAGTGATCTTATTGTAATTGCTCTATAGAAGCTTCACCCATTTGGAAAACCTACGATTGAACCTTGTGCTCTTCCCAAGGCCTTGTTTGGCTATCCCACTTTTATCTGTCCTTTTAAGGGTATGATCTTTTTATGCTGCCTGCAGGTGAAATTAAATTTTGTACATATTGATGAAAATGGGATGCTTTACTGTTTTAAGATGCAAGAAGAAAATATTTGAGCACTTTGTTGGTAAGAAACCTGTTGGTGTCAAAGAGAAGATGACCAGTGATCTTCCTAACCAAAAGCCAAGGGAGCCATCTCTTCAATCTGCTCCTCCAAGTTTCAAAGATAGATCTAAGCCTATTCAACCAGTTGGTGGAGTGAGCAAGAGTAGACTTCGTGCATTGTCTGCTCCATCTAGTCTGCATTTGACGGACCAAGAAGCTTTCTCACCAATGGAAGGTGATGAACGGGAAGAGTCTAGGAATCGAGGTGGTGTTGCAAATGATCAAAGATCTTTGAATCCTTTGCCTCTACCTCTTCCCTCTCCCCAGGGCGCTTCTGCTTTAAAGAAGGGAGGGAGTTTCAAATCAAGCAATGGAAGTGGCCCGATTCCTACTTCTGGCCCATTGCCTCTTCCTCCATTAGGAGGAGGCAATCTTCGGAACTTCTCATTCGAAGAAGTTTCTGCTGCTTGTCAGCATTTCTCAGTTGATAGATGTATGTCAGAGAGTATTTCTTCCACTGTTTACAAGGCATACTTTGGCGACGATTCCCGTAAACTTGAAGCCACAGTTAGTCGCCTTACTCCATCTTCTCAGGTACATGGACATGCAGTCTATACTAAAGTATAATAGTTTCCATAGTTTTCCTTTGGTCTAACTGTTTGGTTTCTCTTTGTGTCTAACAAAACTTTTATTAGTTTTCTATTAGTGATGAATCTTCAAGACTGTTGACTTAGGAACTAAATGACAATAATTACTTTCTTGTTGATTGTTATTTGGTTTTGTTTTATAGCAAAATGAGATATGTCACGCAAAAGAAGAAGACAAGGTACTATGAAGTCAATGCCTATCAATGAAGTAAAACTTTGACCAGTCTGAGTAAAAAACAAAATACTTTATTGGTGGTTTCGTAACCCCTTTCTCTAGTTAATCATTGACATCCCCTGGATCATAAGGAGTATTGGAATTCTTAGTCGTAGCTTTCTTTTTGACTAGTATATCATCTGCAGTTTCTAATTGGTCTGATATCCTATATCATATGTTATACTGCCTAAGACATTGGTTGCTCATGATCTATACTACGACAGATCTATGTGCGGTGTGTATTTTGCACAAATTTTTCTTTAAGAAAAAGTTCATATTGATTTGTTTCACTTATATAATTTCATCTACTACCTATATGCTAGTCATTGCATACAAACAACTATATATTGTATGTGCATGGATGCCATGGTGATGTTTTTCATAAATTGTCACAAAGTTTTCTGGAATAACAGTGGTCCATATTGTTGCAGGGGTTAAAGGACTTTGTGAATGAGGTCAATACAATATCGTCACTGCAACATCCAAACTTATGCAAGTTGCTTGGTTTTCATGCACGTGAGGGCTCTGATCAGCGAATGTTGGTTTATGATAGGCTATATCATGGAAGCTTAGATCGCCTTCTTTATGGGAGGTCAGATGGTCCTTCCATTGATTGGTGTACACGAATGAAAGTAGCTCTCTGTGCTGCAAAAGGACTTGCATATTTGCATGAAGAAGGGCCTTTCCAGGTAATCCAACTTTATGCGGGATGTCCTATTATCTTGTCGTATTTAAACTAATATGCAAATTTTATCTTTTGCATTGCCATGACTGCCATTACCCAAGTCAGACAAACTTTTGACTTCATCTCAACAGCATAATGAAGATATTTTGTTCTTCCTGTTCCTCTATGATTAGCTCATATTTAAAAAAAAAATGGAACAGAGTAATTAAATACTCATCCAAACTTGCTTGACCACAGGCATTGATATAATACTTGATGTACATGTTTTAACTGTTTCATAACTATACTGCTAATATGGGCCTTATCCAAGTCCCCGGTAGTATTGGGCCAATCAGATAGATATTGCTACCATGTGTTGTTTACATAATAGATTGCTCTGGCATGCCTTTTTTGGTCGGTTGTTAGTTTACTTTAGCACAATTCAGTAACATGTTCAAATGCATTTTCAATATTAATAGTTCTCTAAAGCAAGTAATTTCTTATCCCTTTGTAAATGGAAATTGTCCTAGCATGGACCCAATCAGATAGATACTGCCAGTAGATGTTGTTCGCGTAATGGATTATTTTGATTTGTTTTGCTGGGCCTAGAATTGTTGGATTATTTTTGGGTAATTCAATATCATGTGCAAATACTTTTTCAAATTTAATGGCTCCTTAAAACATAAATTTTCTTATTCCTTTTGAAAATGTAAATTTTCAGTCTGTTCATGTGCATGAAACATTTTGGACAAAGAGTGATACGGCTATCCTCCTTTAGTTTTTCTTGTTCTATATTTCAAGTGTCCATGTTCTGAAACTTTATTGACAAAGCCTTAAAATTTCCAGGCCATGTACAATGAGTTCTCAACTGCAAACATCCAAATAGACAAAGATTTCAGTGCAAAGCTTTCAGGATATGGATGTGTCAGCTATAGTCCAGAGATGGAGATCTCAAATTCATCTGCTGTAAGTTCTCTAATGCATTAACAAAATACACCTGATACACAAGGTGAATTTGGCATGCCCTAGAATGAGATCAGTGTATCCTTGTGGCAAACTATAGTGGGATTTTAGTCATCTCAGGATTTGAATATCTGCATTAAACCATGGTTAGACGGTTCATATTAAAATGAAGTTCATCTTTTATTCTATTTTGGCAGTTATGAATGACTTATCTGTAACAATGCTATTGTTATGGTTGTCTGAATCATTTGAAGTACTAGGATGTTGTGCTCTTCATTTATCATTGGTTTTCACATTATAGCTGAAACCATTTGTTCCATCCTCAGGCTGGGCTTACTCCAAAAGCTACATGCCTTCTTTGGAACAATTTTATAGTGTTTTTCACTTTTCAGCTGGAACTATTTGTTGCATCTCAGCCAGATATAATCTTTCAAAGCTACTTTTCTTCTTTGGAACTATAAATTATAGATAAACACATTGTTGCATGTGCCCATTGTGGCGATCTTGACTTGCTTAAAAGCAAATGTTTAATCTGTTACTTCTCAAGGGCCTGTTTGGGTAACCGCACGCTCCATACTAATTGGGTTTCCAACACTGTTTTCCTTGATAGGAATTTTTACTATGCAGGTGTCTGATAACCACTTTAAGAGCTTCATTTCCATTTGAAACACATGATTCTATGGGAAAAACAAGAGAAACCAAAATCCTAGGTGCAAAAAATCCCAATACATTTTTTTGCTTAATTATCCAATTAGGCCCTAAAACATTATGTTGTCCTAGGATCAGAAAACATAACTTTGACATTATCAGCCTGGATGACAATATGGAGACTGCTTTATGATTGAACTAGTGATGCATTCATTCTGAATAACATTTATGATCCATCTTTTTCTTTCCAATCATCTTTATTATCCTTATTTGGACAGGCTTCTGGAAACTTATCTCTGGAAACACTCGAGAGAGGATTGCTCACACCCAAGAGTAACGTTTGGAGTTTTGGCATTGTTCTCCTTGAGCTGCTCACTGGCAGGAAGAATTATGACCCTCGCCATCCAAAAGAAGAAAGGAATATTGTCAAATGGAGCAGACCTTTTCTCACTGATGATTGTCGCCTATCCCTCATTATAGATGGTCGCATTAAAGGACGCGTCCCACCAAAAGCTGCACGTATTGTTGCAGATATTGTTCTGAAATGCCTTCAGAAAGACACTTCAGAAAGGCCTACCATGAGGACCATTGTGGAATCTCTAAAAAGCATTCAAGATATGAAATATCCGTGTCGTTTCCCCCTTCAAGAGCCATCTGTTGTGGCAGGAAAGCAGATGCTAAAGTCCCCAAGCTTCAGTAGTGTCACTCCAGCACTGCCATCAGTTGCAGCACCAAGGCTTTCTATGTCCTTGCTTCAACCTCCTCAGACTTGTTCATCTACTCTCATGTTGGAGGATAATAGGATAAACGTGAGCAAAAAATCATCATCACCCACACCACGATGGCCTGGGGTAGAAGGTTTTTGATTGTTGTTAATTATTTTTTTAGGTCCTAATTTTTAAAATATTCTTTTGGGTTTTTTGATACTGAGATTCAAATGTGATATAGAATATAAGATGTGGTTCTTCTGCTCCTCTCAGTTAGTCACTAAGAGGGTAGGATGTCAATGGGGATAGGCTATAAGTGCAAGATGCATGTAATGTATTTACCATTTTTCTACAAGGAATGAGCGGGCTGTCCATTTTTTCAGCCATTTGATTCCAAGGCTTGTGTGTCATGTTTTCTTTGTGCCTTGATGGTTTGCATTTTTTTGTACGTGCACCACTGAAATGTGCACAGTTATTGGATGATATGGAGTACAATTTGCATCACTCTTAAAAGTAGTTCTGTAGTGGGGTGTGGCCCTCAGAATTCTGAATCAGAATCAGGCAAAAGGAAAATCAGTCGTTATCCTATTTTTCAGCAGCCTCAGGTATTTTATCATTTTCTCTTCCATTGATTTGCCTTTGTTTAAATTATTTTTTGCAGTAATTAAACAATGGTTTCAAGTTGTTGGTTTTGATGGTTATCTTTCTTCTTCTGTCAGCACTTAATCCTCTTGCCATTTGTTTTGATTCACATCGACAATCACAAGAATTCCTCACTCTATGCACCAAGCTTCAGTTAAAATCTGAAGATTTTGTAGGGTTGTCTTATGCTGTCATTTTTTTCCCTGTTCTTCTAATTGTTCCTTTTATGCTGCTTCTTAGCCAAACTTCTCAGTAAAATAAGATGTGATCTATTGTTCTTTCTTCCTAGTTTATGAAAGGTATATATGATTACAATATTATTGGACACTCCACCCTTCTACTACATATATTATAAGTTTTTCCTAACCTGCAAAAGGAACTACAAACAGATAATATCGACATATATGCAGGATAAACTATGCATAAGAATATAGTAGTTCAACTCTTCAAGTTTAACTTTTGGTGTCTTGGACTGATTACTTACTGCTAACTACTACATACATTACAAAATACTAATGATCTACTGCAGCATATTTAGCTTGTAGTTTTGGAAGAAAATGTTATCAGCCGCCCTCTAAGCTCTATAAGTATGCCAATGTCATTGTGCAATACGTTTTTGTTGTCTTCCTTCTCTAAAGACAAATGCTTTTTAAAGGCCTTCAGCATCTTCCCCAATGAGTTTAATGTCCTTCATCATTTGGTTTTATTGTTGAAGTTTGCTAAATATTGCAATGACAACGAGTTGTCGCCTTAAATCGTTAAAATTTAGTATCAATTTTATGTAGCATATAAAGCATTGGTTTGGTGGATATGCCAATCAATCTCTTTGTTAAAGGTCGTTAAATTGAATTTCATCTCTCTTGGGTGTAGATTGCAGGTTTTGTCAGGACTATTAGGCTCATTTTTAAAAGGTCTTTTTTCCATGTTTGGTTGGCTTTTGGTTATGTCATTATCTGGTGATTGCAAATCAAAATTTTATATCAAATATGAGCGAAATACGCTTATTATCACATTTTTTTATTTGTCATATTTTTTGTTGATGTAAAAAATGTCTTGAACTCTATGTAAATTAACAAACCAATTCCTTCCCTTTTTATGCGCGTCTATGACATGTATAATCCGCATAAAAGAAATTTATCGTATCCATTTCCTTCTCACAGGGGGAAAACATAGGGACTAGCTGGCATCTTAGGGCTCATGACATGAGAATTGCCATAGTTAGTTGGAGATCTTAATGGACTAGTGCTTCTTGGTCGGGACCCATATGAAGGGGTCCCTGGCATGGCCACCCTCGACATCATTCTGCTCCTTCTTGCCTGCCTCTCACCAACCCTCCTTGGCCCTTTCTCTGCCCATCTCAGCTCTTGTAGCTTTATGTTGTTTGGATATTTCCAACAGAAGCATCCAGTCTGCCCGGCCTTGTGTATGTACCTACAAAGCATTTGGGTGGCAACTACTCAACAGTCATCCAGTGGGAGATTCTTGAAAAAAATGGACAACATAGACCTTGTGTGCATACCCCTATAAATTTTTAACTGTAATGACGAAAAAGTCGCCTTATGCTTAGCAATGTTATGCTTTTGGAGGGTTATATTTGCAAAAATGTCTACTTAGATTGAGCACAAAAGAGCATCTCCTCATACATGAAGCTTCTACCATAGAAGCAGCTAACGTATAAAACACCTTAATATCACAGAACCAAGTATAATGTCAATTAATTGGCGCAAAATAGAAATGGAAGCAGCTATTTCAGTGTGGAAAAATTAAGAAGTGACCTAGACAGCATTTTTTTTTAAAAAAAAATTTAGCTAGAAACTAGCAGTAAATCATAGAAATTAGAAAAAAAAAATGGTGGAAGATTTATGCGACAGTCATACCCACTAAAATAATTAAACATTAATTTAAATCAGTCTTTCAATTCATTCTTTGTACCAGATTTATTATACTTCTTTTCTGCTCAAGTTGCAGACGAAGTCACTGTTTTGTTGATCCAAAACAAAATGATTGAGATTACAAATGGATTATTCTTCATTTTCATTTCTTCTTATTGATCTCATGGCCAGTTATTGTGACATACCTTTCACTGTACCTTCTTCCCAGACACTCAATGCACTTCCTTCCTTCGGACATATCTCCCATTCCATTTGGTACACACTCTCGACAATATACTCTCCCACAGACCTGCCGTTCAAAAGATATTAAGGTACAATTTCTGAAATTTTTTTTAAAAATATACAAATATAAAATGGAAATTTTCAAATA
Organism: Trichopus zeylanicus subsp. travancoricus; assembly: GCA_005019695.1. Classification (NCBI taxonomy): domain Eukaryota; kingdom Viridiplantae; phylum Streptophyta; class Magnoliopsida; order Dioscoreales; family Dioscoreaceae; genus Trichopus; species Trichopus zeylanicus. Next base: position 1,908,951 of record RXID01014226.1, read on the forward strand.
TGGACTTAATGTTCTTACCAAGCATCTGTGCCTAAATATATAGACATAACCGCTACACAAAGCACATATATTTGAGTGAGGGATCCCCAGTCGTCTTCTTCGACGTCGCTCCTCTATCGGGCTCACCAAGTTGAACTCGTTGAATTCGTCACGAATTGGGCTATTCTCCACCACCACCATCAATGGCTGCTGCTTTTTCATGCTATTCCTAGCTGAAATCCTATAATTGAGCTCATCCTCAATGTGTTGGTGCCTCTCTCTAGTCCCCTCGAGCCCCTTGGAAAAATCTAGGCTAGGTGACTGGTCAATCTCTTCTTTTCCTTTCACATTTTCATTGGGCTCTTCTTTAATTGACCTCATAGCAGATTTTTTTTTTCCAACTATATCATTTTGTTGAAAACTCGCAAAATCTTTGAAAGACAAGTAAACTGAATCATCGGGAATTCCGCTATAAAGTTCTTCTAGCTCTTGCCTTGCCTTGACTAGGTTTTGTTTGTCTCCCATTGTGATAGATAGATGGGGAGAGAGAGAGAGAGAGAGAGAGAGAGAAAAACTTGGTTTTTGGCTAAGACCAAGAGCAGCACTCTTGTATGTTCAGTATATATATATATATAAATACAATTTTGATGGAAACTTCAAGAAATAGATCATAAAATTGGATGTCATTATCGATGTTACTTGAGTTAAGGTTGGCAGCAAGGTACGATTTGACAAGGCCATGATCGGCCTGTGATAGAGACAGGCACTTGGCCGGTCGCAAGAATTATTTTGATATTAGCATGTACTTGTCTTTTGCATTAGTTAGCAATTAAACCCCCAGGAAAGCCCATTCTAGCGACAATTGGGAACCCCAAATGAAGTCCAAACTAGGAGGAGTCAAACTTCTTTCAAATCTTGGCCAAAATTGAAATACTTTGATCGATGCCATTCAAAACTAGTCCCAACCGTGGTCCATCAACCGTAACCTCAGACAGCTAGATCACATCGTAACAGCCGCGGTCCATCATCCACCAGTGTCCAAAACAGGTCAAAACGCCATGTAACCAATATCAAAACATCTCGATTTAGGTCACATCGTAACCCAAAATCAAAACCGGGATTTCAAACCTTGGGTGGAACTTGAGAATAACTAGCCAACTAATCTCAAATTGTTGGAGAATAGCTATTCTTAGTCAAATGCTATGCTGAATGGGTAGTATAAGTTGGATGAGGGAATAAGTATTTTCCCTACAAACTTACTTCTTCTTTGTTTAAAAAGGATATCTATGAAGTTAAGAGACCTGTGAAGATGGATTTGAATAAGGGCCTCAATCCGGCAGTGTGGATAGTGAGAATCTATTTGGCCCTGTGATTGAGGAACATACTTCATTTTTTTATGTTTTGTTTTGAGATGCATTGAATTTCTTTTTGAATTCCATTTTTACGTGTCTAGGGTTTAGGTCCAAGTCAAATTAGGTATTGGACTTCATATTATGTCAAGTTTTTCCTTGAATAACAAATGGACTAGTTTTCCTAATCTCTGGCATCATGGATTGATATCAGTGAACGTGATGATCAAAATTAATCCAACTCTAACATTCTCTATACTTAGTCATGCCAATCGTAATCGCCACTTTTGTTAGCCTCAATCTAGACACTCCCTTTTATTTTTCTTTTTGTAAATAAAAAAAAATCAACTTATGAGGGGAGTCCTATCTTCCTTTGTTCAGTATAATTCCTAACTTACATGTTGAAGAGAGAGACGCTTTACAACATACAATCTTGCATGAGATTAAGGAGATCACTGGATTGTGCTATTATTTCTACTCATCATATATCTCTTATGGTACGAAACAAATCCAACAATAAGTTAATTTATATAGAAATTATAAGCTTATGTAGATAAAAAGAGCCAAAACTTGAAGCCAACTTTGATTTGGGTACAGTTGAATGATTGTTAGCATGGTGGCTGAGGTAATGTTCAAAAAAAGAGAGGTTTAGCGCACGAGTATTAACATTGGTGAGGCAAAAAATGTTATGGGTTACTAGTGGAAGCCCTTACCCAACCCACTTGAAGAGGAAATGCTGGACAAAAGAAATTGTTTAGCGCATATCAAACATTGGCATGGTGGTTGTAGTTTCAATGCAATGCACAATATGCACTTCTAGGGTTAGAGTTTGCAATTACACAGGCAATTTGTGCTATAGTGTTTGTTAGACTAATTACAAGAGTTGTACATATTGAGTATATGCTCATGTGATACTAATTTTCTTAACATATAAGCTTCTAGTTTTCAACACTTAGCTTACAAGGTCATTAGATAATACAAGTATTCCTTTAAATAATATACTATGAATTGTTAAGATGCTCAAGGTTCACAGTCATTGTTTATATTAATCATTATATATTAACATTGCTTTTATTTATGCAAGAATCTATGCCTGAATATGAGATTAATCAAGAAAGACAAGGACAAAAGAGCATAAACCCTAGCCGAGATATTTCTTGCCAGCAAGCTGCGAAAAGCACAACTATTTGTGGCAAGGTTTGAAATTATGGTTTTGTTTTCAGGAGGGTCCAAAACCGAAATATTTGGGTTTTGTTTTAGCTGATTTTGGTTGGTTTCAGTAGTTGGCAAGAGGCAAAATATTGCCTAAAAGAAGGTGATACTGCCTCAATACTAGTCAAAATTAAAATATTTCAATTTCAGTGGAAATTTAAGATCGTAATTGTTTTTTAAAGTCATATAAAAAATAAGTGTTTAATTCATTAACAACTCAATTGAATGAAGGCTAAATATGGAAAAGATCTCAGTGAGATGTATGAATTTGTACACATTTGAAGGGTCTGTTGGTTTCAGTAGTTAGTGGGAGGCAAAAAATCGTTTGAAGGTGGTGGTACTATCTTTGAAACCTTGCTCTTTGGAATCATAGTCAGAAAAATGAGTTGTTGATTCATTAAGAACTAAAATGAATGGGAAGGAAGGGAAGGGGATTTGCAAAGATGAACTCATGGAAAGGATTTGCGGGTGGTGTATGAATTTGTACTCCCATGAAGGACTACCGGCAAATAAAAAAGATGTGAAGGAGATTTATGCAAAATCCTTTTGTACAATTATGTGGGCTGTCACGGCACGGTCCACATAGATCACTGTGGGCTTCAGTAGTCCAAAAAGAAACCAATTCTATTCAAAATAGTGAAAAGTCTTCGCTAAAGTTCTCTTTTGGTGACAATGCTGTAAAATCCATAATAGTTACAACTCTAAAAACTCGACGTAAACCCTAACAATCCATGCACAGAGTGCATGTGTCAACTCCACGCTCCTCTATCCTCCCTTTATAGACCCTAGCATCAAAAGAAGAGATGCGATTAGAAATGGAGGCCAAACTCGGGCAATGGCTGCTGCTGCTTCTGCCCAACGCATGGTGTCTGATGGTAGTAGAGAGGAAGAGGATGTGCCATTGTTTATGCTGAAAGAGTGCAAGATGGAGCGAGGGTGGTGAGCGGATACCGGTAGAAGGAGGATGCCAACCTTCCCATGCACATTGGTTTCATCTCCATGAAACCCAACACCCTCTTCATTCCTCAGTACGTTGTTGCCAACCTCATCCTCTTTGTTTAATCAGGTTCCAATCCCCTCTCTCTCTCCCCGTCCGTATGTGTGTTTGTGTGTGTACTCTTCAAGTTCATTGATGACTTTTGATGCTTTGACTGGGGAGGTAAAGTTAGGGTGAATATCGATGTGTCAAAAGACCATGGTAGATCGAAGTTGGAAAAATTGAAAAACGGATCTGAGTCAAAAAATCAAAACTGCCAATCTCCCCACCACACACAAATCCGACAATTTCTTGAAGGATCAAGTGCTACAATGTGGTGATCCCGCAATTTGATTATTAGAAGATGAATCCCATAACTTGATTGGGAAAGGATGGACTTCATATCCCGTCTGTTAGAAGACAAACTCTGCAATTTGAGTGTTAGAGGATGAGCTTCACTATGCAACTATAGAAAAATAAGTTCCACAATCTAGGTAGCAAAAGAGGGGCTCTATAACCCAGTCACTATAGTATGGGTCCCTATTTAGCTCTTGAAAGTCGAGCCCTATGAATCTATCAGGATGGGATGACAGTCCCAGAGCCCAACTCCTCTGACGATTCTTGCCTTGTTGTTTGCACCATTTGTACTATCTTTACCATCTGCGCTACCGCTTATGCCATTTGCGCCATTGGCTATGATTGCCATTCCTATTCACTACAAGATAAAGTCCCGTCAAATCATAGTATGAAAGACTAAGCAGAATATCCAAACCGTTCTTGGTTAACTCACACAATAATTGTGGTAAAATTATGTGAGGAGGCCGGGTCAAGTTACCCAATGCGCCTCATATAACAGGGATAGGGGACTTCTAGGTTTGAGATCTTCTCTCATTTTCTTACAAGTTCAATTTCTACACACCATTTTGAGAAAAAAAATCCTAACTCCCTTGAGGGTGAAAGGGATAATAACCAAATGATAGTATACTGACTTGAGTGTCGGAGCATTCTTCTTTGGTTATAACCGGGCATGCAACGACTTCTTTCCTTACAGGTTAGAATCGGTTGGAGAGGACCGAGAAGAGATCAAATACTTTGATCTGAATCTAAATAGATCGCAATAAATTGGCGCTTTTATTGAGATCCATTGAAAGATTCCTCTCCGAGTAGCCGATGTAACCATACTATCATGATGGAACCATCAAGGGAAACAAATGATGACTGGCATTTTAGATATTCGAGGACACCCTTAGCCCTTGTCCCTAGGTGGCTAGGGCCTCACTAGGGGCGAGCCCCATCTGATAAGTGTTGGAGTGGAAGCCTGGGCATAGAGCCCACCCCACAAGGTGGCTTTGTTTGATCCAAAGCTTGGGGAGAGACCGATAGCTACCTTGCCATGATCTGGGAGGAGATGCCCCGAGAGGGTAGATTGGCCGTTGCGAGGGAACATCTTGCTCTAACTGGGACCCCAAGAGGTGAAAAACACTTGGAGGAAGGAGAACGGTGTGAAGGCACATTAGCTCTTGAAAGGGACTTGGAAGATAGGGACAAAGCCCTTGTCATCACCCTCATCTTGGAGGGTTACATCTTAAAAGGGTGCTCATTGACACAATAAAAATATCTTGTGTACCAATACAGACTCCAGGATGAGATATGGATGGCCCATGTGCCCCTACTATGGTGAGTTGGCCGACATCTTTGGTGGCTCCGTGAATCATAAAGGGATGGTGAAAGAGTTACTGATAGTTAGCAAAGGCCAAAAAAGCTCTACTCTCCTTACTAACTTTGTTGTGGTGAAGATTTGACTCTCCTACAATGCCATATTAGGTTGCTCTACTTTGAACAAATTGCAAACAAGGGTAGGGTCTCTACCTACCAGTTGTTCCAATTCCTTACCAAATTTTGGAATGGAGAAGTATGAGGGGATCAAAAAATGGTGCATCACTACTACGTGATATCTCTTATAAGAATAAAGCAAACTACAAGGGAAGGAGAAGTCGAAAAGCAAACCTCGGAGCTGTCCAAAAGTAGTGGAAGAGCTAGTGACCATTGTCTTGGACTAGGCCAAAGGTTGCACCATCAGAGTGGGGGTCGGGCTGCCTGAGGTGCTCCTTACAAACCTTTAGAAGCTATTGTCCAATAACCAAGATGTGTTCGCTTGGGCAGTAGATGACATTGACCCCCCACATAGTGGAACACAAGCTCTCAGTGTACACTGATGTTAAGCTCATAGAGCCAAAAAAGCAGCACTTCACTTCTGAATATCAAAGAGCAATTGACAAGGAGGTGGAGAAGCTGTTGAAGGCCGGCTTCATTCAAGAAATAAGATACTTGGGGTGGCTCAACAATGTGGTGATGGTCAAGAAGAGAAACGACAAGTAGAGAATATGCATGGATTTCACAAACCTCAATAAAGCTTGTCCAAAAGATAGTTATCCATTCTTGAACATCAATCAGTTAGTAGATTCAACCACTGGGCATCAATTATTGAGTTTTCTTGACACCTTTTTAGGATATCGCCAAATCAAAATGAACCCTAAGAATGAGGAGAAAACCTTATTCATAATTAATTAGGAAATCTTTTGCTACATGGTCATATCTTTTGGGTTGCAGAACATCAAAGCTACATATCATAGGATGGTAGATTGGGTTTTCAAGCATTAGCTTAGGAAAAACATGGAGGTCTATGTGGATGGCATCCTAATCAAGAGCATACAAGGTATAAATCATATTTTTTGACCTACATGAAATATTCGACACATTGCAGAGGTATCAATGAAGCTAAACTCAGAGAAATGCATGTTTAGGGTATTGGCAGAAATGTTCCTTGAATATTTCATCTTAAAAAGGGGAATTGAAGCTAACCCACTTAAGATCTAAGAGATCCTAGAGATGAGATCCCCTATTTCAATGAAAGAGGTGCAAAGACTTACAGGGTGCAACCTTGGGGCTTTCTCTGTCTCGATTTGGAAAGAAGTGCCTCCCCTTATTCAAATCTTTGAAAAAGTGCAAATTATTCAAATTGGGTGAAGAATGTGAGAGGGCTTTTCAGGAGCTGAAGTTGCATCTCACCTCCCCGCCCTTACTAGTGAAGCCTACTCAAGAGGAAGACCTACAAGGGAACGGAAATCATACCCTGTATATTACATAAGTCACACCTTCACTGGTGCGAAAACTTGGTACACCTCGATGTAGAAGTAGTCTATGTCATTGTCTTGTCATCTAGGAAATTGAGGCCATATTTTGAGGCCCACACAATCTTGATTCAAATAAAATTTCCTCTTCAACAAGCCCTTCACAAGCTAGAAAACTCTGGGAGGATGATCAAGTGGGCCATAGAGCTAAGCTAATTCAATATTTGCTTTGAAGAAAGGAAACTATTAAAGCCTAGGCATTGGCAGACTTCATTGTGGAGCTTAACCCTAAGGAAACGTTGGATATTGAGGTGTAACCTTGGATGGCATATATATATGGGTCATTTTGTGAGGCAAAAAGCAACGCGGGAGTCGTGCTGATAAACTTAGAAGGGGACGAGTTCGAATACTCTTTGAGTTTTAAATTTAGGGCCTCTAGTAGAGTGGCCAAATATGAAGCTGTACTCCTTGGGTTGAGGGTAGCCAAGGTAGTGGGTGCCTTGAAACTTGAGCTCTATAATGACTCATAGCTCATCATGAGCCCAATCTAGGAGGCATAGAAGGCCAAAGACCCCTTGATGGAAAGATACCTCTCAGAGTTTTGCAAAGCAGTGTTGATGTTCAACTAGGTTAGCATAGAGCAAATCTCAATGGTTGAAAATTGAGAAGCAGAATCCCTTGCTCGACTCCCATCGTCTCTACCTGATAAAAGGGAAAGGACAATATATGTAGAGGTGCTTTTAGCCCCTAGTATGGGATACTTGACTAAGATATGGACCGGGGAACATGAGTTGAGTTGAAAGGATATGTACTCGGAGTACCTTAAAATAGAAAAACTTCTCGATAATTAAGCTGAAGCATGGAAGATTAGGAGGTTCAACCCTAGCTTCATCATTTTGGAGGACAGTCTATACAAATACTCACTCACTTGGCCACTCCTAAGGTGTCTCATCCCTTTGGAAGCAAAATATGCTCTTACAGAAGTTCACGAGGGGGTCTGTAGGAGCCACATGGGCAAATGAGCTATGGTAAATAAAGTACTTCGATAAGGTTACTACTAGCTAAATATGACCAAAGAGATGCTGGAGTACACCTCTTGCTATGAACAATGCTAGTTGTATGCATCTTTGTGTCATTAGCCTGCCATTGAGCTACAATATACCTCTCGATATGAGCAATACTAGCTATATGCATCTCAATATCACTAGCCCACCATTGATCCATTCTCCATGGCCTTTTGATCAATGGGGATTGGAAATCTTAGGGCCTTCCTCCCCAACTTCAGGGTAATAGGAGTTCCTAATAGCGGCGATTGACTACTTTACTAAATGGGTAGAAGCCGAACCATTGACAATTATGACCAAACAAAAGGTGAAGAAATTCTTTTGGTAGAGCATGATATGCCAATTTGGAATATCACAGACCCTAATGAATAACAATAAGAAGTAGTTAAATGGCTCCAAGTTTCAAAAATTTTGCAAGGGGCTGCATATCCAACAAAAATTAATTTTGGTCACCAACTTGCACGGTAATGGGTTGGCAGCGGTAATTAATCAGACCATTTTGTAGGGACTAAAGAGGCATATCCTGGGCTCCAAGGGAGGTTGAGTGCATGAGTTTCTCAGTATACTCTTGGCCTATATAACAACTTGAAGAGCAACAATGGGAAAAATGCCTTTTCGACTTGCTTATGGAGTTGAGATAGTAATACCAATCCAGATTGGCCTACCCTCCCTAAGAGTGCAAAGCTACGATCCTAATGCAAATGAGGAACACATGAGGGTAGAGAAAGGCCTTCTCTCTGAGGTATAAGATTAAGCTTTCCAGCGAATAACTACTTGCCAGCAGCAAATAGCCCAAACTCAAGTTAGGAGGACCCTAAGGCGGTCCTTCACACAGGGTGACTTGGTGCTTCAACAATCAAACATCACCAATCGAGACACTAGAAGACTAACTCCAAATTGGGAAGGGCCTTACCACATCACATGGCAATGCAGAGCGAGGACTAACAAGCTTGAGAATTTGGGTGGCAAATCCTTACCTTGAACATGGCATGTAAGTAATTTGTGAAGATTTTACTAATAAAAATCTTGCTTGTTATTGTAGGGAGTATGATCTTTGAAGCTCTGATACAAGTCCTAATCCTTAGCTGAAAGAATATTATAAGCTCTTGTGCTTGACCTACTGAAGATCCAGGTATAAGATATGCCCTTGACTAGGGAACAATCACAAGCTTCCATGCTTGGCCCTTAGACATGCCTAGCCAAGATGGCCTAATGAGCTATACCTTACAAAGAAGAGGTACACTTGTGACTCTCTTTATAGCATTCAAAGCAAAGTGGTGAATTACCAAGGGAGGAAGTGTCGATCAAAAGCCACCCAAAAGAGGTAAAGGTCTGGTTGCATGATCCGCTCTTGACTAAGGTATGGTTATAAACTCCCACGCTCGACCCCTTGAAAGTCCAGTTATGAGATCCCCTCTTGACCTAGGTATAGTTACAAGATCTCATGCTTGACTCCTTGAAGGTCCTATTACAAGATCCGCTCTTTATTGAGGTATGGTTACAAGCTCTTGCACTTGACCCCCTGAAGGTCTGGTTACAAGGCCCGCTTTTGACTGAGATGCGATTACACACTCTCGGACTTGACCCCCTGAAGTCTTGGTTGTAAGATCTATTTTTGGCCGAGGTATAGTTACAAACCATCGAGCTAGGCCCCAAGAAACTTCTAGCCAACATGGCTTACTGAGCCATGCCCTACAAATGAAAGGTACAACAAAGACCCTCCTCTGATTACATCCTAATCAACGTAGTGAATTGTCAAAAAATGGGAGTCTTCGTTAAAGGCCACCAAAAGGATCGAAGGCCAAGTTACAAGCTTAGTCCTTGGCTAAGGAAGGGGGACTGGCTACAAGGCCCGTTCTTGCCTAGGACATGGTTACAAGCTTGTGCTTGACGTCTAGGCGCTGGATTGTAAGACTAGAGCATGATCTGTAAAACACCTAGGTCACTATACTAGTAGTAGCTCACAAAAGAATGCAAATTCATGGCCAAAGACAAAGGTCAGGAATAGCCATTCCCTTCCAATAGAATAATGCAAGTCTCAAACTAGTTGGGGAAGATCACCTCTTGACAAGAAGCCCCAATTCAGCCCATCATTTAGTTGTGGGCTGCGACTGAGGACCTATTTGACATCCTAAAGACCAGAGGGATAAATAAAGAGAAGTAGTCCACTGGCAAAGAAAGAGAGATAACAAATCAAGATTGATTTTATTTCAATAATGACAAGACATGGGAAAGAAGCTATGTTTCCCCCTTACAAAGGGGATTGATGACCAAGATATGAACTCGCTTGCCTCAAGATGAATGATGAGAATGCACTTTCTTATAGCAACGGCCACTAATTGATCACTAGGGCTGAGCCGTGCTCGTCTTGTGATTGACTCCAAAAGCGCGTGCTCCTACCATGATGGCCAATACGGGCAAAATGTGGCATGACCAGGTTGGAACCCAGCCAAAATGGGTCAAAGGGAATGGGTGGCAATGTAACTATGATTTCATCTCACTCTGAGAGGACATGAGTCACCAACTGCTCATATTTGTCAAGGCACGAGGCCTAGAAGAAGTAGTTCCCCCATGACACATTGGAAATCATTGGCACATATCTAGCAAAAAAAAAAATAAAAGAAGACTAGAATGTGAGAGTAGTAATCTATTTGTCCATTAAATAAAGTACAAGAGAGGAGCCAAGCTCCCATGGCATAATGAGTAGTACATCGAGGGCCTTTCAAGGCTATAGAGGTTCTTTTCTCTCAGTCTAATCCTTAATAGTAGGAGAATTCTCTCCCACATAGTAGCCTAAAACTAGAAAGCCAAGAGGACCAGAGCTATTCGGGAAGTAAAAGGAGACAAAGTAATCCAAGGGGAGCTATAGGGGTGTAGATGGAGGTGATTAGGAGAGAAAGAGGAGCTACATCATGATTGAAGGGTAGTGCTAGACCTCAGTCTCCTCCACTTTCCTAGCAAAGAGCCATTGGAACTTGAATGACCAATTGTTTAGGTAGCAGAGCACCTCGCTTTGATAGTAGGTGTACCCCTAAAGAAATGAGATTGACCTAGTCACAACCAGGAGCTGCCTCCCCTTAGTGATCCCTTCCTCTTGAATCAGCTCCAACAAGGCTTGAAACTCGTCACCAAAATGGAAGTGCTTCACCACCATGGCTTACTCCCTTTAAGCAAAATCTTGAGCCACGCTCTATTAATGGGACAACGCCCCCTCTTGTTGGGCATGGTCCTGAAGAAAAGCTTCTTGCTCCCTACTATCAGAAAGCTCATTGAGGGAAGCTAGGATCATTCACTATAGGTTCAATATATCATGCTTGAAGTGGTCTAGTTCCTACAATAAAAGGCCTTGGCATGACTTGGCCTAGGAGTTCTACTTATTGCGAGCCAAAAGATATCCAAACATACTCAAAACAATGTTCCCAAGCTACAATCAGTTAGAAAAGAGGATCAATTTGACAACATGATGCACAAGAGCAAGCAACCCTCACCTTCTCTTTAAGCTTAGAATAGAGCACTTCCAAATCACTATTAAAAAACTCCTACTCATGTGGGTCATTTGATGGCAGCCCCGATGCATGAAAATCCTCCTTGTGTAGAGAGGCAGGGTCATAGATTTCTACACAAAATCCCATAAGTGTACACCACCCTAGAGGTAATCAAATTATAATAGTTGACTTATTGAGTGACATTGGTGAAGCCAAGAGTGCAATCTTCTGAGATGGGTGAAGAAGGCACAACCGTGAAGGAAAAGAAGTAATGTCTCCAAAAGTTGGTGGATGACACCCTACTCTCACCCCTTATGTAGTGACAAATAGATAGTTTGAGAGGTTGAAATCACCCATTGGTGAAAAATTACTTCTCGAGAAGTCAATAGGTGAGAATAGTATCCAAAGAGATGCCTCCAAAATTTGAAGCGCCATAAAGGCCACCCGAGTGTTAAACTGGGAGCTACTATGGGCATGGCATTCCCAATCCCAGAGGACAGCATGAGCAAGATAGCCTCCAAGGGCAGGATTCAAAATAAGTCCTTTCGTTCGATTAGTAGAGAATCAAACGAAGGGCTTGGAGGGTCATGATGTGTCAAGAGACTTCAGTGGACCAAAGCTAGGACAAACCAAAAAATGGGTTGGGCCAAAATCAAAGCAGCCAGCCTCCCCATTGCACATAAATCTGACAATGCTTTAAAGGGTCAAGTACCATAGCATAGTGATCTTGCAATCTAATCATTAGAAGATGAATCCCATAGCTCAGTCGCCAAAGGACGGACTTCATAGCTTGCATATTAGAAGATAAATTTCATAGTTTGGTCACCAAAGGATGGGCTTTGTAGCCTGATTATAGGAAAATAAGATCTAGAACTCAAATACCAAAGGTGAGCTCCGCAACTTGACCACTACGGTATGGGCCCTATAGTTCAACTCTCGAAAGTTGAGCCCTATTAATCTACCAGGATGGGGAAACTACCTTGGAGTCTAACTCCTCCAATGACTCTTGCCCCACCATCTACACCATTTGCACCATTTATATTATTTGCACTATCTAAGATATTTGTGCCACTTGTGCCACTAGCACTATTTGCACCATCGGCTATGATTGCTACCGCTACTTGATATAAAACAAAGCCTTGTTAAATCATGGTACAAAAGGCCAAGCGGAATTTTCAAACTACCCTCTGCTAACTAAGGTACCAACCATGGTAGAGTTGCCCAAAGAGGCTATGTTAAGCTACCCAATGCATCCCATATAATAGGGCCATTAATCTTCTAGGTTTGACACCTTCTCTCCTTTTCTCATAAGTTCAACTCCTACATGCCATTCCAAGAAAAAACCCTAGCTTCCTCTAGGGTGAAAGGGATCACCAAAAGACAGTATATTGACTTGAGCATCGGAACATCCTCTCCTAGCTATAACTAGGCAGACAAATCTTTTTTTTTATGTAAGTTATAATCAATAAGAGAGGACTGGGAAGGGCTTGTGGACTGTAACCCAAAGCTAGACACATTGCAATTGATATGCAGGCACAAATTATTGGAGAATAAGCTCATGGCTGGTGACATGAATGTCATGCCTACAGGATCAACTTTCTACTTGGTAAACATGGCAAAAAATAAACACACACAGATTATTTGTCCCCACACTCCCACCTATAGGTGGGCTTGCATGTGTCATTGGGCACCTCGAAGCACCAGTCACATGGCGGTCATATATAGGTCGAGGTGTCTCTAGCCTCAGGATCAATCTGGGACTTGCATACTCTGAAAATGACCATCGTTGACTTTGTAAGAAGGGATGGGTCTCTCTCCACTAGATCTAAAGCGAGCAAATTTAGGAGCCAAAGCCTTTTGTGCCTCTTAGATCCTTTGCCATTTCGACTCTCTGATGCTAATTGCCTGCTTTTCTTTTTTGTGTGAACCAAGTTCATTTTGGAATAGAAACTTAGGATCAATGTGAAAATATTCACCCATATTATCAAACCACATTGTGGTATAGGAATGAAGTATCTTAGCTTCATACTTAATGTCAAGAATTTAATATTCTAAATCATTTTGGAAATGAGTGTGATGTAGCCAAAAGCCTGCTAACAGGCCGAGACTTGATGGTGGTGAAGGAGCAGGAATGTTTTGAGGAAAACCTTGATCATACATGAATTGTTGACAAAATCCATGTGGATTATAAAACTCCATAACTAAATGCTCTCTAAAACAAAGTGGAAGCATGCCATGCCTTAAAAAAATAATATACTCATAAGCCTCTAAAGATAAGAGAAGATGAGCCATATCTAATAACGTGTTAGAATCATGAAAACTGAAGGGAAAAGCTTGCCACTCAAAATTCTGGGAATCCTGCATATGTATCCTAGCCTCTCTGGAGGAGAAAGTAGAGGTAGTTGTACCCATGATCCAAATCATCTCAGGGATAGAGACCAAATGTGAATGACATAACTTTTGATTTCATCACTAGGATCCAACTCAGTATATGTCCTCTTGAGTATAAATCCATGCATAAAGAAAATGAATGGAAAACCAAACTGAAGAATCACTTGGTCCCATAGGACTATCCACCATCACTCAGAGACCAACATACATCGAATCTAGCACCGCAAGGACCAAGGTAACCTTCTGCCTGTGCGCCATCTTACAGGCCATCACAAATATCTTTGGACAGATATACCACCCACTGTATGACATGATGAAGTGGCAAACCATAAACTGATGAAGGTAGCAAATAGGTCTCAGGGCTGAATTCTAGAAGAATGTCTCCTGTGTTGTACATAATATGATCAATTTTGGTTAGCTTACTTGTCATACTTCTTTCATAAAAAAATCTCAATCTAACGGTTGAAATATACCATCTTCTGATTATTTGGAAAGTGTGCCACCAACCACTGATAAACTCTAAGGAGATTGTGCAAAGCATAACTAAAGTCAAGGCTTGCATAATGGTTGGTAGGGGGTATACTCATCGTAGAAGTCTCTGAGGATGGGAATACCTGCTAGTTACTTTATATCCCATAAGCAAACACTAACCTCACTGTATGGAGTATGAAAGGTATTAGTGAGATGATTCCACATCTTGACCATGCCACGCAAAATCCTTGAGTCTCTAGCATATTATCCCTTAGACGCTATGACTCTTCCTAGGATGCCAAGTCCCATAAGTTGGGCTAAGAACTGAGATACTTAATCATTAACCTACTTTGAATAATTTGGTAGAACTAGTACTATGTCGGCAAGGGGGAATGATCACCTCCAAATAGGCGAGCGACCTTTAAGAATGGGAAACTCTATTAGCACATGGCGTCCCTTCCTTCGAAAATCGGGCTAAAGGATGATAATTATCGAAATACACCCGCTTTCAATTTTCTTGGGGCTTATATGCAATGACCGCTTCGACATCAGTCCCAAAAATTGGACGAAAATGATGTAAAGTCAAACTACCTTCCTTCCCAATTTTCTCGATCACAAAGGGTTCCATGGTACCTTCAAAGCAATGTGAGTTGAGCAAATAAAAGAGAAGGGTCAAAGGAAAATGACACTATTGTGAAGAGATAGAAGAATAAATATGCAAGCTTATCAATCATATACTCGAGGAGGTAGTAATGGGAAATAAGGTGCTCACTCTTCTTTTTGCATCCACTCCCTTCGCTAAGAAAGCTCATAAGGTGGATATGAAGGGGGTACTTTGTTTAAGTAGACTTGGAGTCCTACTCTGAATTTGAGTTGGACTCATGATGAGCCAAATTTAAATATTGGATTTGAGCTCAAATTTAGATTAAAAGCTAAAATAAGATTTGAAATAAAATGAGATTTACAAAAAAATTTCTTAAAAATTTTTATTTGTAAATAAGTCCAAATTTTATTCAAAAAGGACCTTGGGAGTTTCGAGATTTTACAAATTTGTCCTTTTGGTAAAAAAATTTTCTAAAATTTATAAAATCACATTTTAGTCCAATTTCTCTAGAAAATTTACAAATAATCCCTTTAAAAATTTTTATTTATGAATAAGTCTAAATTTTATTTGAAACAAATTTTATAAATATCTCATTTTGCAAAAAGCCCTGAAATTACAAAATCATATGGTCTATGTTTTAAGAATTTATAAATGAGTCTCTAAAAAATTTTTATTTACAAATAAGTTCAAAATTTATTCAAAAAGGATACTGAAAATTTTAAAATTTTTACAAATATTTTTTTATAAAAAAGTCCCTGGAACTTATGAAATTATTATTTAATCTAGATTGTTTAGAAAATTTATAAATAACTTCCTGAAAATTTAGCAGCCAAAAATAGTGCATTTTTTGAAATTCTTCATCAGGAAAATAATTTTCAATCAAAGGAATTATATGCTAATTAAAGAGATTTGGAGATCTAATCCACTCACAAATCACAATCTTGAACATTTCAAAATCAAACCAATTAAGAATATGGTTCCAAATTTCCTCAATTTAGTTTCAAATCTCCCCAATTTGGTTTCAAAATCCTCTTCAAGGCTTCTAAAAAGGATAAAAAACCTGCACAGAAAGGGGACAAAAATTAGAATGAGGGGAAGAGATCAGCATGCAATCAAAATTTGGAGATGAACAGGAGATCAACAATGAAAAAAATAGAAGAGAAAGCAAGGTGATTTTTTACCTCTCCTTTCCTCCCTTGTTCTTCTCTTCTCCTTTTGTTCTGCTATTCTTCCTTGTTTGCAAGGTCCTAGGTCGTTGGGAAACTAAGTTGGATTTGGGTAGTGAGAGGATCGGCCCACCATGGCCGAGTTGTGAGGAGGGGGGGGGGGGGGGGTTGGGTGGGGGGGTGGGGGGGGGGCGGTTGGTAAGGAAAGAAGAAATAGAAGAGATAAAGAAAAAATAATAAAAAGTTATTGTGTAAAAAAAGAAGAAAAAAATTTAGCAAAAATAATAATAAAAAAAGAGTTTGTTCAAAAAAAAAGGAAAGGAAAAAAGAAAAGACTTCTGTCACCTTGATTTTTTGCAGAAATTCATCAATATTGTGGCCACCCACGATCCTTGGTGCGATGACGGAGCTCCACCAACACTGCGGTCACCCGTAGCCTCTTAAAGATAGCGGACTCTTGACATCGCTGTGGCCACATGCGATCCCTCGATGATGGTAGACTCTAGACATTGTTTCAGCCATCCGTGGCCCCTCGAAGATGGCAAATCCCCATCACTTCAAGCATGCCTTCAAACTCACATTCAGCTAGCATTCGAGCTTGTATCCAAGCCAACCTTTCTGCTTGCACTTAACCATCCTTTGGGCTCTCACTCAATTCACACTTAGTTGGTCTTTGGACTTGCACTCAGCTAGCCTTTAAGCTCACATTCAAGCCAACCTTTAGGCTCACACTTAATTAGCTTTTAGGCTTGCACTCAGCCACCATTCGGGCTCACATCCAAGCTAGCCTATAGGTTCACAGTCAGTCAGTCTTTGGGCTCACATCTAAGCCAACTGTTGGCCTTTTACCTAACCAACCTTCAGGCTCATACTTTAGCTAACCTTTGGAATCGCACTCAGCCAGCCTCCAGGCTCACATCTAAGCTAGCCTTCGGGCTTGCAGTTAGACAATCTTCTCGTTTATACTTTGCCAGCCATTAGGGTCGCACCCAGCTAGCCTTCGGGCTTGCATTTAGCTATCCATCGAGGTTGAACTTAGCCAGCTTTTGAGCTTGCATCTAGACTAGCCTTAGGACTTGCACTTAGCTAGCCTTCAGGCTTGCACATAGCCAACCTTTGGGCTCATATCTTAGCCAACCTTCGAGCTTACATCTAAGTTAGCCTTTGGGCTTGCATCTCAGCTAGCCTTTGGGCCTTTGTGCTTGTACTTAGCTAGCCTTCGAGCTTAGGCTCACACTTTGCTAGCCATCGAGCTCACATCCAAGCTAGCATTCAGGTTTGCACTTAGCCAGCCTTCGAGCTTACATTCAAGCTAGCTTTCATACTCATGCTCAGCCAATTTTTGGGTTAGCATGTAAGCCAAACTTCAAGCTCGCACTAAGCTAGTCTTTGGGCTCACATTCAAGCCAGCCTCTGAGTTTGCACTTAGCAAGCCTTCGAGCTTGGACTTAGTCAGGCTTGTATGCAAGGTAGCCTTTAGGCTCACACTTAGTCAGCCTTCGGACTTGCATCTCAACTCACCTTGGGGATCGCACCCTGGCAGCCTTCGGACTCGCACCTTAGCTAACCTTGGGGGTCACATTTAGCCAGCCTTCGAGTTCATACTCAGCTAGCCTTTGAGCTCGCACTTAGCCAACTTTTGAGCTCGCACCTCAACTAGCCTTTAGGCTTGCATTCAATTGGTCTTTAGGTTTACATCTAGGCTAGTCTTTGGACTCACACTCAACTAACCCCCAGGCTTGCATCCCTAAGCCAGCTTTTGAGCTTGCGAACTAAGCTAACCTTTGGGTTAACACATTTAAAGTCAGCCGATGGGTTCACATAAGATTATCATAAATAGCCAAAGACCCTCAAATCAAATTGATTAATGTGAAGTAATTTAATTGCATTGAAATTGAATTCATTAACAATAAATAGACAAAGGCCAAGTTGACTCAAATGGACCTTAATTGATCAAATAAATGGACTAAAACCTAAATTAAGAGAGATTCCGAAAAAAAAGAAATTCCAAATTGAGCTAACCTAGACCAAATAAATTGAAACTCAACTCTAATCAGACTCAAGATGAATTAATTTAAAATCAAGTTAAGTTTAAATCAAATTCAATTTGAATTGAGCCAAGCTCAAATCAAACCCTAAGTAGGTTAAGCTTAAAGTCAAATCAAGACCAAGCCAAGCTGAGTCTGAACTAAAACTAACTTGAACTAAATTGACTTAAACTTGAACCAAAATCCATCAAGATGTAGACCCAGACTTGATAAAGGTCCAACACAAGATCAAACTCGACTTAAGCTAGATAAAATCAAACTCAAACCTGAACTATATTAGTCCCAAGGGAACTAAATAGGGTAAAACCAAGTCCTATTGGGTGTGCTGAACCCTTGGTAGTAGTCTAATGCCATAAACAAAGGGTGATATTACTATCCTAACTTAAACTAAAATTTCTTTATCAAACTTGAGTCTCGTTGGGTTTGCTATAAAAGCCTTTAACAATACTTCTGAACTATACCCAATTCTATAAGCCATTGGTGATACTACCAAACTAAAGAAGTTAATTGTCAACATGCTCAAAGCTTCCTCCACAGTTTAAAGCTATACCTAACCCCATAGGTCATTTTGATGCTACCGAACCAAAGAAGTTAATCACCAATACACTCAAAGTTGTTAGCCACACTTCCAATCTATGCCAACCCAAAAGTATTTATAATATTTCAATTCCACTAAGGTAAGCTCGAACTTACTTAGTTAGTCAGTCATAATGTCTTTTTCAAAGGAAGTAACCAACAACATGCTCAAATTCGTTGACCACACTTTGAAGCTAGTGAACCCCAAAAATCATTGATGACACACTGTTTTAAGTTAGTTAACCTCTAAGCAGTTGACAATGTGCTCTTCAGGCTAGTCAACTTCACAAGCAGTTGACAATGCACTATTCAAACTAGTCAACCCTAGAAGTAATTGCACCCTTCAAGCTAGTCAACCCCAAAAGCAGTTGATGATGCACCCTTTAAGCTAGTCAACCAAAAGTAGTTGATGATGCACCCTCCAAGCTAGTCAATCTTAGAAACCATTGACAATGCACCCTTTTATAGTAGTCAACTCCAGAAGTAGTTGTGATGCACTTCTCAAGCTAGTCAACCCTAAAAGCAATTGATAACATGATATCCAATCCTATATGACATTGGTGATGCCACCAAACCAAATGAAGTTATCGCTAATACTTGAAGCTATTGCAAATGCTTCAAACTTCTCCCATTCCCTTCCATGTCCTATCAGATGATGTTATCAACACTTGCCAAAAACTAAGTCTATTTGGTCAAATGCCATATGGTCCAACGTAGGAGAGCAAAATAGTAGCACATATTAAAATTTTTTCTCCACTCTTTCTCTTTCTTTATTCTTTTCATATTTTCTATAATTTTATGCTGAAATTTATTGTAAAGTGAGGATATGCCTTTGCTTAAGCTATGTATCATTTCGTAATATCTAATCAAATGCTTTCTTTTTTTATTTTTGTGTATCTATTTTATTAGCTAGGTTTCTCACTCTAGGAGATTTCTGATGATTGCGAGGGTAATTAACAACAGAGGCTTATGACTATTAAAAGTTAATTTTTCCATATTATCTGATAGTGCACTTCAAATTAAAATAAATTTTGATTTGTGATTCAAAGTTACTCACCAAAGTCTTCACTATCCTGGGTAGTCAATTTTGATCCCACAAACTCTGGCATTCCTAGTGGGACTTAATGTTTCCTCTAAGTGTATAAACCTAGATAATACAATAGAGACACTGATAAGGTAGAATTACGATTAAAGATTGATCAATTGTATTTGCTTTTGAAGAAAAAAGAATCAAATGGAAACAATGATGAATATTTTTACCCCAAATGTACCATCATCCTGGGATAGGTTAGCTGTGTATATACCTAAATGGTTGCTATAGAAGCCACTGAAATTCAGATCAAGTTTGGAACCATCTCTAAGGTTGTGCAATTTAAGAAAGTTGTTGACATGCAAAACTAGCCTATTTCTCATCTTCTATCAAGGGGAAGGAGGCCCAATGTCATCATTCCCAATGAGAAGGGCTGTTCGAATGAAGGGCAAGAAGACAAATCTCAACCAAATAGGATATTAGTCTTGCAGAGGCTAGGATTGAAATAAAACTCAATTTTTGGCTGCATTCACCTAACTCCTCATGGGGCAATCAAAAGCAAATCCTAACATAGACATTAATAAAGAAGATCTCATCCTGACTATCATAAGTAAAGGAAAAGTTGTTGAAATTTTCAACAGACTTGGAAAATCTACCCCTCAAACGAAGTTGGTCATTACCATTCCTACTTCCAGCTCCTTCGCTCCATTAAGTAATTTAGAGAAGTGTAGGAGTAAATCATGGGGGCATAGCCTTGCCTTAAAACTATGACAAAAGGGTGATTCACCAAACAAAACCACAAAAGTCACTGCAAAGCTACAACCCAACATGGGGGACTCACAAAGGGAGATCACCCATATTGTCAGAGTCATTTTTCATTATAACTTTGGGAGGGACTATGAGCCTGCATCCCAACCGACCAAATGCCAAAAGAAGGCTATTCGAGTGAGGCTTATTGATGAAGAAATCCAAGGGGAGAGGGCCTTTGTTGATCAATCCTTGCTACCATGTCAAAGAAAAGGTGTGGAGACTTGCTCCATAAGTAGACTCTTGAATGAGATGACTCGATTGATAGGAGAAGTTAGCCTCAATTTGAAGCCCAAACCTAATCCTCAAGACATAGAAGATCATATTCTGATAGAAGCCTTAGTCATAATTGAAAGCTCTAATCAAGAAGTTACCATAGAAACACTGCAAGAATAGTAAGACAAAGAGAAAGATGAAGCTCAAAAGAAAGTCATGGAGTTGATGGAGATGATACTACAAATGAGCCAAAAGCTTGATAAGTTGGAACCATTTTAATAGCCATCCCAAGCAGCAGAGGCAACAAAAGGTGCATCTCCTATAGATGAGATCCACAAAAGGTAGGTCCTTCGCAAGCACCTCTGCAAGTAAGGGATACCCAATTTCTAATTCCAGGGATGCCTAACAACATGAAACTCCCAATATACATACAACAGTAGGTACAATGAATGGTAGCTACACAGTTGAGATAAGAAAGTGTGATAGGTATGGTAAGTAATGCTGACAAACCTACCCTAGCCATCATGACTGAATGCCATATTCTTGAGGCTATATAGTGCCAAGTTTCAAATATTTTAATGGCATAGGTAAGGTAATCTTGAATAGGACATTGCTCACTTTGTGACTTTTTGTGGTGATTCAAGTAATAATCCCTTGTTATTACTCTGCCAATTTTCAGCAAGCTTAATAGGAGTAGCATTTGAGTGATATACTAGTTTACGACCAAAATCTATATAAACTTGGGCACAAATGAAAGAGGCTTTCAAAATCAAGGTCAAAGGAGTCAATAATAAAGTTACCATTACAGACCTTGTCTTAATACCGAATGTGACAATGTGTTGATTCTGGATTATATCATACGGTAGAAAAATCATAGCATTAAGTGCAAATAACCCATGAGACAATTTGAGATAGTGAATCTAGTCCTCAGTAACATAAGGGAAGAATGGATGACACCTTATTTAAGCACCTCTTCTATCCATACCTTCCAAGACCTCATCATGCAAGTTAAGAAGTTAGAAAGGATTGTTCTACTGACCTTATCTACTTCACAAAGTTTCAAGCTGGAAAAGGATAAAATAAAGTGTGGAGCCTTCCAAAAATATGAGAGCTACATTCACAATAATTGAGTAAAAGAAACCTCTGAACCTTATCATGAACAAGGGTAATCCTCAGAAGTCATTAACTCTTGGAGGAGATGGAGAAGTGGGATGATCCAATGATTTTTAACAAAGGCTCAAAAAGAAATATTCTTTCAAGAAAGAAAGAGTAGGTAAAATCTTCTAGGATGTCGTAAAGTTAGGCCTC
The DNA here is from genome assembly GCA_005019695.1 of Trichopus zeylanicus subsp. travancoricus. NCBI lineage: Eukaryota > Viridiplantae > Streptophyta > Magnoliopsida > Dioscoreales > Dioscoreaceae > Trichopus > Trichopus zeylanicus. The sequence goes on from RXID01014226.1 coordinate 1,930,764, forward strand.
CAATTACCAAAATCTAAGAGACCAGGCGAGGGCAACAAAATAGATCACCCAAACTATTATCCTTACTATAGAGTTTTGGGGTATACTATTGAAGACTACTATGTATTCGATGATTGAGTTGAGAGGCAATACTGAGAAGGCAAGCTAACTCTCTTGAAGGCAGCCCTATTCAAAACACCCTCTAAATACATCAATCATATTACTGTGTTCGAGGATCATGAACCATTTGCTGAAATCCTCTTTGGGGAAGAAGCACAATGCACCCTCGAACAAGGGCACTTATGGAGCATCTACATTTCAAAAAAGCTAAAAAAATAAAAAAATGGTTAGAAATCTTGAAGAGCCTGGGATGGCGATGAAGAAAGCCTCATCAGAGCAAACTATCTTATTTTTTTGAAGCATCAAGAAGAAAAAGAATAGAACAAAAAGAAAAAATTGGTTTAGCCATATGAATATAATGCCAGAAAATCAGCCATCCAAGAATACATCCATATTCTAGATGAATATGTTCAAGGATAAACAAGTCAAATATCTCTTAAGGAATTCTTCCCTAACAAACTCGAAGCTTTACTAGAGGACCTTGATGTGGAAAATAAAGAAAGTGAACTTTTGATGGCAACATACTCTGCCATATTTACCATTGGAAGTTTACAACCAAGCTGACTCCCACCTTGTCACTTCAATGATGAGAAAATTCAAGATGCAAGGTAATAAGAAGGAAATAGATTCACTGGGAATGTTACTAATGAAATGAGAGATCCTACAGGTCTCCCTAAAGGCTGCTCTCGAGATGATTATCTTAGAAAGTGGTTCACCCATGAGTATGACTATGGTATGCTCAAACTATAGCTAGATACTATAAAAGAGCTAGATACAACTAACATGAGATTTGTCAAGGGACAAATGCAAATGCTAAATGAGCATATGAAGGCTATAGCTTCCCACATAGAAAGCGTGATAAGTACGACAATCATGCTCTATGAGAAAGCCGAGAGTATGGAGAAGATGCTAGCAAAAAAGACAAAATCATACAAAAGACCTTATAGGGCTGGTGTGAAACTACTTACCGACCCTCGTCAGGATCAAAATGATCATTTGTGCCGCTTACTCCAGAGATAGATCAAGAAAGCCACTTACTATTGAAAAGAGTTATCTCAGTCTATGACCTCTTGTCGCATAATAACTCATACATCTGAGGTGAACATCGATGAGCTACTATCCTAGCCTCCATTAGGCAATCCACCAACAAATTCTCAACCTGTTAGGTTTAGTGAAGTCCTAGTCCTAGAACTTGTGAAAGGATGCACTTTGTCAACTTTAGAGAAATTATATATAAAAGACACAGATGATAAATTTTATTTCATGTTTGACTCAAAGCAACTTTATGACTGCCTTGGAAGGCCCTACACCAGTAAGTGCCAAAAGAAGAAGTAGACATTTTGGGTGAAGATCAAATGAGCTAATGATAATGCTCATTCCGCACCTGAGTCAATCTGAATATCCATAGTTAAGCCAATCTAAATATCTACGAAAGAAATATCATAAATACAAAGTCCTAAAGAAGGTTATACCAGCAGATAAAGTAGAAGAGTTCATCCAGAGAGTTTATAAAGGCATCTCTATAAGAAAAACCCCATGTGCCTAATTTTGATATTGAATAGGATGATTATCAGATAGTCACATCCTCCAAGAACATTCAAGAAACTACTGATTGGAGGCAAGGGTTCGCTACCTCTTATCGCATGATTAGCCTTGGGAGTGATTTTAAAAATGAATCTTATTGGTCTTATGATACCAGATTTCCACTAAAGAGAACAAACCAGATACAACATCGAGGAGAGAAGGTGCTACCTCTACGACAAGCTCCAATGCTTAGGGATAAGAATATCCCCAAGGACAAGGAAAAAGAAATTCAGATAAGTGAGGGCATCGAGCTCTCGCAAGCTGAACCTGCACCCAAAAGAGTGAAATATAATATAGCAACCCACCTCAAGAAGATTCTTGCTATGTTGAGTGTATTTGATACCTTGATAATGTCACAAGAACTTAGGGTACACTAGTACACATCTTGTAGAATCTAGCCAACTACCAAACATACTTCATTGAAAAGAAAATGAAAGAGTCTTTGTATCCATGCCAAACTCCTACCATTACCTTCACCAATGATAACCTGCTACCTAGAACAATAGATCATAACAGAGTGTTATATGTTATAGGGAACAACGATGGGATCAAGATCAATCGCATTTTGGTTGACCTAGGTTCCTCAGTCAATTTGATGACTCTTTGAACTCTAATATCCTAACTTTGGATGCGTGTCACTTATCGTTTGAGATTATGACCATATAAGGATTTAATTAGAATAGCCAAAGAGCTCTATGAGCCATAACTATCCCTCTAAAAGTTGGAGAGTTGATGACAAACGTTAAGTTTTATGTGATCAATATTAATGCATCATACAAAGCACTACTAAGGAAGCCGTGGCTACATAAAAATAAAGTAGTACCATCAACCCTACATCAATACTTTAAATACTTCAAGGATGATGAAGAACACCAAATTAATGGAGATATACATCTTTTTGATGCAAAATAATATCAGAGATTCAATGTTGATAGATTGCTAGCCTAATCTTTGCTTCTTGTTACCTAGGAAGTAATTCTGACCCAACCTCTTCAAATGAAGAAGTCTCGTAAGTCTACCTAGGTGGTTATACTTCTGGCAAAGATGAAAAAAAAGTCAAATAAGAAATACTCTCATTGTTACTAAAGTTTCGAAAGGCTTATTTAAGCCATTAGATGAGTTGAGAATCAATATCGTAGAAGGATTAATGACTTTCTACATTTTGCTATGGTGCAAAGTAGAAAAGAAAATACTATTTTATAAGAGAATCCCTTGTATTCTAAGCATACATGAAATCTTAGGGACTGAAGATCAAGCGGATGATTGTGACCATCAACTGGTAATCATGTCTAAATATTTCTTATATCAACTTTATCAGATAATCAACAAATTTGGCTATGGATATTCACAAACAAAAAGAGAGAGTTGTTTCTTCAAGAATTTATGGGATCCACCTCAAGGATGTACTTACATTTATGGAAGAGGAAGTAAGAACACCAAAGGACTATGCTATATTATCCAAATGCTCACATGTGTCTTATGATCACCATTGGACCTCTCTTCGATATTCAAGATGACCAAATAATATCAATACCCCTTGACACATGTGTCGAGGTGGCTGACTTTTCAAACATCATAAGAAGGTGACATCTTAGGTAGGATTTCATTAGAACCAAAAGAAAGGGGGCATGATGTAGCCAAAATGCCTTTAAATGAACCTTTGCCAAACCTCACTTAATATAATGAATCACTTACATAGAAATAATCCTCAAATCAAAAGAAGCACCGTTAGAACTTGAGGATGGGGGGCAAGCCACAGTCAATGAACTGACGGAGATCAACCTAGGCTCAGAGGAGGATCCCAATATGACTTTCATCAACACTCAACTTTCAGTGGAAAGCCAAGCCTAGTTCAAAGTAATACTCCAAGAGTACATTGACTACTTTGCATGGATCTATAAGGAGATACCTAGACTAGATCCTAAAGTTGCAGTCCACAAGGTGCCATCAATCTCAAGCTTTCACCTATCAAACAAGCACCTAGGAAGATGAAACTTGACCCAAAACATAAGGTGTTAGAAGAAATAAAGAAACTAATCGAAGCATGCTTCATCAGAGAGGAAAAATACCCAGATTGGGTGGCAAGTATCATGCCAATCAAGAAAAAGAATGGCCAAATCCATATTTATATAGACTATAAGGACTTGAATAAGGGATGCCCAATAGATGATTTTTCATTACCGATAATAGAAATCATGATTGATAACATGACCGACTTTGAAATATTTTCTTTTATGGATGATTTTTCAAGATATAACCAAATCAAGATGCATCCTAATGATGAGAAAATATAGCCTTCAGGACACCAATTGGCATTTACTGCTACAAGGTAATGCCCTTTGGGCTCAATAATATAAAGACCACTTATCAAAGGGTCATGACTCAAATCTTTTATAATCTCATATGTCAGTTAATGGAACATTATGTGGATGACTTGGTGGCCAAAACTAAGTCCAAAGACAAGTACATCCAAGACCTAATAGTGGGATTCGACTGCCTTAGAAAATATAACTTAAAGATGAATCCTATTAAGTGTGCTTTTGGGCTATCATTGGAAAATTTCCTTGACTGTATTGTCAGATATCAAGGGGTTGAAATTGATCTATCAAAGCTATCTTAGATATACCACCACCCTGTAATTTAAAACAACTGAGGTCATTCTAAGGTCGACTTACATATATAAGGAGATTCATCTCAAACCTCTCAGGAAGATGTAGGCTTTTCTCCAAGTTGATGAGGAAGGACACTCCATTCATTTGGGATCAAGATTTCCAATAGGCTTTTGAAGAGATCAAGTTATAAAGCCACCAGTCCTAGTAGCACCCCTACCCGATAAGCCCTTAATCCTATACATAATAGCAATAGAAGGATCCTTGGGGCACTTATTACCTAGAATAATAAAGAGGGTAAAAAAAATTCACTCTACTATTTGAGTAGAATGCTAATTGGGGGCAAAAAACAACTACTCTCCCATCGAAAAGCATGGTCTGGCACTTATATTCATGGTTAAAAAGCTGAGACATTATTTGCTTTCTCATTTAAGTAATTTTAATATCAAAGATTGATCCCATAAAGTACTTGATGACTAAGCTTGTACTCATTGGGAGGCTAGAAAAATGGTCTTTAATCCTCATGGTATATGATATTAAATTCACTCCCCAAAAGGCGATCAAAGGGTAAGCCCTCCCAATTTTCTCATAGCTCATTCAGTAACAGATAATTCTCCTTTGAGTTTTAAGTTTCTTGACAAAGAAATCCTTTTGGTTAAAGAATAAGAACCTTACTGGGAGCTATACTTTGATGGAGTATTATCTATCAAGCTAGGGATCATAACAAAGCTTCTGCAAATCAAATTAGGCATTAGACTCATTTATGTTACTTTGAATGGAGGCATGTTATGATACTTCTATTTCCTCTCAAAACCATGTATAAATAATAGCCCTAATTATAGGACTGGAAATGACCCTCAATATGGATATATCACACCTACATATTTTCGGAGATTCACAACTGGTTATCAGCCAAATATAAGGTGAATATAAAGTTTATAAATTTGAACTCCTGAAATACCATTAAAAGGCTCAAGAGCTCATAAGGCAAATCCTACATGTTTAAATAACTAAGGTTCCTTGGTCCATTAATATAGAAGTTGACTCCTTAACTGAACTAGCCAAGGCACTAGTTGATCCTGATCAAGGAGAAATTTTAATCACAGTCTATAGTAGACAAGTCATAAACTCAGTCTTCAGCACCAAGCATGACAAGACTGAATCTAAATTAGTAGAAGAGGCCACAAATTAGAGAACACCATTCACCAACTACCTCAAAAGTGAAAAACTTTCAGAAGATAAATATGCATGGACATAATTCAAAAAGAGGGTCATGCGCTTTCTACTTATCAATGATACTCTTTACAGAAAGTGCTTCAATCAACTACTTTTGCACTATCTCTCAAACAAAGAGACCAAAGAATTTATGTAAAAAGTTCATTCTAGGATTTGTGGGGTTTATCAATTAGGCCCAAAAATGATGATGAAAATTAAGTGTGTGGGCTACTATTAACCCATGAGGATAGGAGATTACATTGAATATGCTAGAAGATGTCACCTATGCCAAATTCATGATGACTTCATCCATCAACACCCAAATTCTCTATATCTAATAGTGTCCTCATGGCCATTCGAGGTATGAGGCATAGACATCATCAGCCCAATCAAACCATCTTCTTCTAGAGGTCATCACTTCATACTAATAATAACCAATTATTTCTCTCGATGGGCTAAAGCGATTTAATTGAAAGAGATAAAGCAGACACTATTATCCGCTTCTTTCAAGAAAATATTTTGTATCAATTTGGTGTTTCTCAAAGGATCATTTTTGATAATGAATCATTCTTTAGAATCTTTAAGATAGGATGATTTGAGCATCATCACAAGATAGATTGGAGAAATTCATCCATCTAAAATATGAGAGCCAATGGGCTTGTTGAGGCATTCAACAAGACCCTCTCCAAGATCTTGAAAAGTTATTGCTGAAAACAAGAAAGATTGGCATCAAAGCCTTATCGAGGTACTGTGGGCCTATCGCACCATATATCAAACCTCAACCTAATCAATGTCATATGCATTAGTATTCAAGACTGAGACAGTCTTGCCATTGGAAGTGCAAATCCCCTCTCTAAGGATTTTCTTACAAGAAGAAATCACCAGAGAAATCAACATTTGTATTTGCCTTGATGAACTAGACTCCTTGGATAAGACAAGGTTTGCAACCCAGTAAAACTTGAAAATGTACTAAGCATAAATATCCACTGCTTACAACAAGATGGCTCCGCTTAGGTTCTTCTGGAAGAGAGAAATTGTCTTAGTCTTGAGAAGACTTATAATCCCAAACCGAAAGAAGAAAGGCAAGTTTGAGGCTAATTGGGAAGACCGTTATATTATTGAAAGGATATTTGAATGGGGATCCTACGAACTAAACAATGACAAATGGGAAAGACCTATGCCGCCAATTAATGGTCGATTCCTCAAAAGATATTATGCCTAAGTCTTAAGGGCAACAATAATCACAACCAAAAGTGTTTATATTTTATCTCTAATGAAATGTTTGACTTCTTCAAAATGGAATGTCTGGCTAAACATGCACTCTATGTTTTTTGAGACAAAACAAGGGCACAAAATCCCCCCCAATTTATGTAACAATTAAATCCACATCCCATAAAAACCCATGCATTGTGGCAGATCAAGTCCACTTCCACGTGTCAATATAAGTCTATTTTCACATGGCAATTTAAGTCCACTTCTACAAGTCCACTTTCACCTAAGTGGCAACCTAAGTCTACTCCTACGTGATAGCTTGCTTGAGTCAATTTCTATGTGACAAATCAAGTCAACTTCCACATGATAAATTAAGTTTACTTCTACATGACAGGTCAAGTCCACTTTCACATGATATATTGAGTCCATTTCTACTTGACGAATTAAGTCCACTTTCTTGTAACAAATCAAGTCTACTCGTTATGGCAACTTAAGCCTATCCTTATGTGGCAAGTCCATCATCACATTCATTAACAAATGGAAAAAAATCAGAACTTGTTTCGAATGGTTGACATGCAAAAGAAAGAAAAGGGGGATATATGAGGTTGCAAGACCAAATTTGATGCAAAAGAAATTTCATAAAGCAATGACACTATTTCTAAATAATGAAGACTAAAATGAGTAGAGGCTCTAGATATAGAGGATAAACATAATCCTAAGATACATAAAGCCTAAATGGTGCTCTCGATGATCACGGTAACTCAGTAGTCACTCGCTCACACCTCTCTATCATCACCTAAAGGGGCAAGTAATGCATTAGAAGTTGAGAAGATTTTCAAGAAAAGAAGAAGATAGTGAGTCATTACCTGATATTGGTGATGGAGGATGGATACCCATGGATATGAATATCTCTAGACTAAAGCATGACCTAGGAATCATGTTTGCAATGAGGGCCAAACTAGCACATACACAATATAAAGTTTAGCAAAGTCCTAGTATCCCTTACCATCAGAGTCTGAAATATCACGAGAGGGCCTCCAAAATCCTCATCCACCTAAAGAAAGGGATTTTCAGCTAAAAAAAGAGGAAAGAAAAGGAAATGAAATTACTAGCACTCAAGGATACTAGCACTCAAGGATACTCACATCCAATGAAGGGTTTGCTGATACAAGTGACAGAGAGACTAGTCAGACTGCTCTACTCAAACCTATTTCAAGAGATTAGCATACTGGTGTCAATAAAGGAAGGGCCTGCCTTGGTCCTGCATCCATGTCAATAATGAAAAACAAAGAAATTGAGTCCCAAGATAGTATATGCAAACTTGCCTCCGTGTTCCCACCTACAGGTAGGCTTGCATGTGTCATTGGGCACCTTGGAGCATCGGTCACATGATGGTCATATATAGGTTGAGGTGCCTCTCATCTTAGGCTCAATCTGGGACATGCATTATCTTGAAAATGACCATCGCTAACTTTGTAGAAAGGGATGGGTCTCTCTCCACTAGATCTAAAGTGAGCAAATTTATGAGCCGGAGCCTTCTATGCTTCTTGGGCCCTCTGCTGTTTTGATCCTTTGCTGCTCACTGCTTACTTTTCCTTGCTGTGTGAACCAGGATTATTTTGGAAATATCCACCCATATTGTCAAACCACACTGTGGCATGCGAGTGAAGTACCTTGGCTTCACACTCAATGTCAGGAATGTAATGCTCTAAATCATCCTGGATATAAGTGAGATGTAGCCAATAGCCTAGTAATTGGCCGAGATATGATGGTAATGAAGGAGCAGGAACATTCTCAGAAAACCCTAATGATACCTGAACTGCCGACAAAATCAATGTGGATTATAAGACTCTGCAACTAAATGCTCTTTGAAACAAAGTAGAAGCATGTTATGTCTCAAAGAGATAATATACTCATAAGTCTTTGAAGATAAGGGAAGATGAGTCACATCCACTAATATGTTAGAATCATGAAGATGAAGGGAAAAGCTCACCACTCAAAATTCTGGAGATTTCACACATGCATTCTAACCTCTCTAGGGGAGAAAGTAGAGCTGGCTATACCCATGATTTGAATTATCTTGGGGACAAAAACTAAATGTGAATGACATAGTTTTTTATTTTCATCACTAGGCTCCAACTTAGTATACGTTCTCTTAAAGTGGGGCATAAATCTAAGCATAAAGGAAATGAATAGGGAACCAAACTGAAGAATCATCTAGTCCCTTAGGACTATCCACCATCGCTCTGAGACCATTATATATTGAACCTAGCACCACAGGGGCTAAGGTAACCTTTTGCCTATGCACCATCTTACATGCTATCGCAAATGTCTATTGACGGATATACTACCCATTGCATGGTATGACGAAGCGGCAAAGCCATAAATCAATGAAGGTAGCAAAATAGGTTTCAAGATCGAATTCTAGACAGATGCCTCTCATGTCGCACATAATTTGATAAAATTTGGTTAGCTCACTTGTCAGACTTTTTTCATAAAAGATTTCAATCCAATGATTGAAATATACCCTCTTGTGATTATTTGAAAAGTGTGCTACCAACCACTTATAAATATTGAGGAGATCATGCAAAGCACAAGCAAAGTCAAGGCCTACATGATGGTCAATAGGGATGTACTCATCGTAGAAGTCCTCAAGAATGGGAATATCGGCTAGTTGCTTTACATCCCATAAGAAAATACTGACCTCACTATATGGAGTATATTAGTAGCATGATTACAAATCTTGATCACATCATACAAAATCCCTAAGTCTTTAACATATTGTCCCTTAAACGCTATGAATCCTTTTAGGATGCTAAGTCTTGCAAGTTGGGCTGAGAAATGAGATACTGCATCATTGACTTGCTCTAAATAATTCTATAGAACTGGTACCGTGCCAACAAGCGAGAATGATCGCCCCCAAATAGATGAGCAACCATTAAGAATATGAAATCCCAAGGTCTCTAAAGATTCTTATTGTTTGAAATGCCCAACTAGTTCTAGCATGAAGCAACCACTTGCCCCATCAACACATGTTATCGCTTCCTTTGAAAAGTAGGCTAAAGGATGATAATTATTGAAACACACCTACTTTCAATATTCCTAGGGCTTATATGCAATACCCGCTTTTGCATCAGTCCCAAAAACTAGAAGAAAATGATGTAAAGCCAAACTACCTTCCTCCTCAATTCTCTCAATCATAAAGAGTTCCATGGTACCTTCAAAAAAATGTGAGCCAGGAAAATAAGAGAGAAGGGTCAAAGGAAAATGATAATATTGTGAGGAGACAAAAGAATAAATATGCAAGCTTCCTAATTCGATACTCGTGGAGGCAGTAATGGGAAATAAGGTGCTCACTTTTCTTTTTACATTCACTCCCTTCGTCAAGAAAGCTCATGAAGTGGATGCAAAAGGGGGCACTTTATTTAAGTAGATTTTGGAGTCCTATTTCAAATTTGACTTAGACCCGTAATGAGCCCAATTTAGACATTGAATTTGGGCTCAAATTTGAATAAAAGGCTAAAATAATATTTGGACTAAAATAAAATTTGTAAGTAAACTCCTCGAAAATTTTTATTTGCAGACAAGTCCAAATTTTATTCAAAAAGGACTCTGGGGGTTTTAAAATTTTACAAATGTATCTTTTTTACAAAAAAACTCCAAAATTTATAAAATTATATTTTGGTCCAATTTCTCCAGAAAATATACAAATAAGCTCATCAAAATTTTTATTTACAAACAAGTCTAATTTTTATAAATGTGCTTTTGCCAAAAGCCTCTAGAATTTATAAAATCACATTTTGGTGCAATTTCTTTTCAAGAATTTATAAATAAGTTTCTCAAAAAGTTTTATTTACAAATAATTCCAAATTTTATTAAAAAAAGATTCTGAAAATTTTAGAATTTTAACAAATATGTTCTTTTACAAAAAGCTACCTAGAACTTTTGAAATTACACTTTAGCCTAGATTTTTTGGAAAATTTGTAAATAATTTTCCTAAAAATTTAACACCCAAAAATAATACATATTTTGAAATTCTTCATCAAGAAAATAAATCTCAATCAATGGATTTGGAGATCTAATCTAATCACAAACCACAATTCTGAACATTCCAAAATCAAACTAATAAAAAAATATGGTTTCAAATCTCCTCAATTTGGTTTCAAAATCCTCTTCAAGGCCTATAAAATGGATCAAAAAACTACACAGAAAGGGGACAGAAATCAAAATCAAGAGAAGAGATTAGAACAAGATCAAAACTTGGAGACGAACAGGTGATCAACAAAGCAAAAAAAATAGAGGAGAAAGCAAGGTGGTTCTTTACATCTCCTTCCCTCCCTTGTTCTTCTTTTCTCCTTCTGTTATGCAATTCCTCCTTCTTTGCAAGGTCCCAAGCCTCCTACTGTTGTTGCTGCCCCCATCCTCACCGATTGAAGTTGCCCATTGACCTTAGCTTGCTAGACCTCTACCTCCAATTCGTGCTGGCCCTACCCCACTCGACCCGTGCCTCCAACTCGGACTCCCTCACCAAGCTCCAACTGGTGTGCTAATTGCCACCTCCACCATTGGAGAAGCCCACTCCGCTCCTCGCGTGAGCCTCGCCATTGCTTTGCTCACTAATGAGCCCGCCGCGGTGGGGGGGGGGGGGGGTGGGGGGTGTGGGTGGGGGGTGTAGGGAGCGAGGGAAGAGAGGAGAGGATGTGGTTGGTGGTGAGGAACCAAGTTGGAAATAGAAGAGATATAAAAAAATAAAAAAAAAATTTGTGTAAAAAAGAGAAAAAAATAATAGTAAAAAAAAAGAGTTTGTTAAAAAAAGGGGTTTGTACAAAAACTTATCATAAACAGCTAAGGATCCTCAAATTAAATTAAAAGATAAAGTAATTTAATCACATTAAAATTTAATTTAGTCACAATAAATGGACAAAGGCCAAGTTGACTCAAATAGGCCTAAATTAATCAAACAAATAGACTAAAATCTAAAATCTAGTTGGATTCCAAAAAAATCCAAATTGAGCTAACCTAGACTAAATAAACTTAGACTTAACCCTAGTTAGATTCGAGATGGGTTAATTTAAGATCAAGTTGAGTTCAAATTAAATCAAATTTGGATTAAACTAAGCGTAAATCAAACCCAAATTAGGTTAAGCTTAAAGTCAAACCTGGATCAAGCTAGGCTGAGCTTGAACTAAAGTCAAGTTGAACTAAATTGACTTGAACTTGAACTGAAGTCTATGAAGATGCAGATCCAGACTCGATAAAGGTCTAGCATAGGATCAAACATGACTCAAGATAGATGAAATTAAACTCGAACCTAAATATATTAGTCCCAACGGAACTCAATAGGGTCAAACTAAGTCCTATTAGGTGTGTTGAACCCTCGGTAATACTCTAAGGCCATGAATAAAAGGTGATATTACTATCCTGATTTGAACCAAAATTAGTTCAAATAAAACTACATAAGGTTAAACTGAGTCTAGCTTGGTGTACTACAAAAACTTTTAGCAACACTTCAAAGTTATACCTAACTTTATAAGCCGTTGGTGATACTACCAAACCAAAGAAGTTAATCGCCAACATACTCAAAACTATTGACCATAGTTCAAAGCTGTACTCAACCCTATAAGCCATTGGTGATGCTATCAAACCAAAGAAGTTAATCACTAACATGCTCAAAGCTATCGGCTACACTTCAAAGTTGAGCAAACCCAAAGGCATTGGCAATGCTTCAATTCTACTAAGGTAGACTCAAACTTACTTAGTCAGTCAACTATAATATTTTATTCAAATGAAGTCAATGAACAACATGATCAAAGCCGTTGGCCACACTTCAATGCTAGTCAACTCCATAAGCCATTAACAATGGCCCTTTCAAGCTAGTCAATCCCGTAAGCTATTGTTGATGCGCTCTTTAAGCTAGTCAATCCCATAAGCAGTTGACAATATGCCCTTCAATCTAGCCAACCTAGAATCAATTGATGATGCACCCTTCAAGCTAGTCAATCCCAGAAGTAGTTGACGACACACTCTTCAAGCTAGTCAACCCTAGAAGCAGTTGACGATGCACCCATCAAGCTAGTCAATCTTAGAAGTCATTGAGGATGCACTCTTTCAAGCTAGTCAACTCTAGAAGTAGTTGATTATGTACTTCTTAAGCTAGTCAATCCCAAAGGCAGTTGACGACACGATACCTTACCCAATAAGCCATGGAAATGCCAACCAACTAAATAAAAATATTGCCAATGCTCGAAGCTCAAACTTCTCCCATTCCCTTTCATGTCCTATCAGATAATGCCATCAACACCTGCTAAAAATTGAGTTGATTTGGGTTAGATGCCATGTCATCTAGTGTAGGAGAGTAGGGTAGTAGCACACATCAAAGTTTCTTCTCTACTCTTTCTCTTTCTTTATCCCTTTCATATTTTCTATAATTCTATGTTGAAATTTATTGTAAAGTGAGGATATATCCTTTCTTAAGTCATGTATCATTTCCTAATATTAATCAAATATTTTCTTTTTTCTTTTTTATGTTTCTATTTTATTAGCTAGGTTTCTCATTTTAGGAGGTTCCTGATAATCGTCGGGGTAATTAATAATAGGGGTTTACATCTATTAGAAGTCAATATTTTAATAACACTTGATAGCACATTTTAAATCAAAATAAATTTTGATTTGTGATTCGAGGTTACTCCCCGAGGTCTCTGCCATCTCGGATGGTCAATTTTGATCCCATATAATGTTGCATGCCCCTTTCATTACTACATCTCTTATTGAATAACTATAGCCTTTTGAGTCTAATACACTAAGTGAAATTAGATTCTTTTGCATCTTGAGAATATGTCTCACCTTATTAAGAGTGCAAATTGCTTCATCAAATATTTGGATTTTAACTGTTCCAACACCGGCAATCTCACAAGTCAAATCATCACCCTATTTAATAGTACCTTTCTTCTTATTTTTCTTATACAAAATAAACTAATCCTTCATAGAGCAAACATGCTAAGAACTACCAAAATTTAAAATTCACTCACCAAAAGTATCAATTTCTATGGAACCACAAAAATATCTCCATTCGTACTATTCTTAAAAGTATCATCCGCCACTGCTGTCATCATATTGGAAGACTTTATCTTTCCAAGATCCAAGCAATGCTACATGATGTGCCCATACTTCTCACATAAATAATATTATACTTTCACCTTCGATTTTAACTTGGACTATTATTTGTCTTCTCTATATTCTATCAATCTTTCCCTTCTATGAGCCACCAATCCTTCACCAATCTTACTATTGATGTTGGAGTTTCTTTTTTTTCTCATTAGGAAGGAGACTAGCTATCACTTTCTCCATCTTGAGATTTTTTTTACCATAATGAATTATAATCACAATATGATTATACAAAGCAAAATGAGACATCAGGAGAATTAGCGCATTGTCATTCTTTTCAAACTTCACATTAAATTTTAGCAACTCATTGATAATATTATTGAAGGTATTTACATGGTTCGCGGTTTCGGCCGAAACCGAAACGTTTCGGTTTCGGCCGGTCCCGAACTGAAACCTAATTTTTCGTTTCGGTTAGGGTTTACTGTTCATAGTTACTGTTCATCTTCATCGAGCGCGGGCGGGAACGCGTGCTGACGAGTGCGTGGGAGCGGGAGCTCGCCGGGCTCGAGTCCGGGCGGGCGGGAGCTCGCCGGGCTCGAGCCAGGGCGGGGGTTCGCCGGGCTCGAGCGCGGGCAGGCGGGAGCTCGCCGGGCTCGAGCCCCGGGCGGGCGGGCGGCGGCGAGAGCTCGCCAAGGCTCGAGCGCGGGCAGGCGGGGAGCCGCCGGGCTCGAGCCCGGGCGGGCGGGCGGGCGGGAGCTCGCCGGGCTCGAGCGCGGGCGGGCGGGAGTTCCGCCGAGCTCGAGCCCCGGACGGGCGGGCGGGATCGCCGGGCTTCGAGCGCGGGCAGGCGGGAGCTCGCCGGGCTCGAGCGCGGGAGGGCAGGAGCTCGCCAGGCTCGAGCCCGGGCGGGCGGGCCGGGCTCGCGCCGCCGCAGCGGGGGGGGGGGGGGGGGGGGGGGGGGGGGGGGGGGGGGGGGGGGGGGGGGGTTGGGGGGGGGGGGGAAGGGGGAGGGGGAGGGGGGGGGGCGGGGGGGCGGAGAAGGAACCGCGCTGGTTTTCGTGTCCGAGCCCAAGGGCCATGCGCACTCGCTGGTTTATCGGCACTCTATCGCCTATCTCGCGCCCTCACCGACCTGACCCGTACTTCCACAAGATGAAGCCGGCCTTACACTGAGGCCAACACTATCGCCAATTTGATTTCGACGTCAGTATCGATTTCTGTCAGATACTGTTCACGTACATAATATTTTTTACGTAATTATTCATTATTTTTTTAAATTTTTAAACATATTATAATTTTTTAATTTGAAGTTAAAAAATAATTGAAATAAAGTTAAATTTTAGTTAAAATATGATTTTCATTTTAGACATTCGATATATGATTATACTTCAGAACCGCTGCCACGAGATCGCGCAGAACTAGTTGTTCTGGCTCATATGTCTACAAATGCTCGTCCGGATCATCCAGGTACTGAATTTGTAGTTCCACACCCAGATGTTCCAAACTCAACTGATGATGATTATGATGATTAGTTGTATTATTTTAAAATTTATAAAATTATGTATGTGTGAAGTACATTTTAATGAAAAGTTAAATGTGCTTATGCTAATTTTAACTTTTAATCGTATTCATGTTATTTCTTATATGTTTTTTTAATATACTAATATATATTAAAAGTAGACAATATCAGTGACTAACTATCAAAATTAATATTAATTAACTAAAATAATATCTAATATTATGGTAATATTAAGTATAAATTCATTCCTAATTTTTCAAATTTTTCCAAATTTTTTTTAATATTTTGTTATATTTTTAATTTGAAGTCAAAGTACAGTCAAAATATAGTCAAACTCTGGTCAACACCCAATTAATAATTTTAAAAAATATTTCGGCCGAAACCGAAATGGCCGAAACTGAAATCGAAACGGCCGAAACGGCCGAAACGTATCGGTTTCGCTGGGTCCCGAAACCGAAACCGAAACCGAAACGGTAAACCTTGGGTATTTAGGTGATGCAACATAATTATACCTTCACTCATTTACAGTTTATACAATTGTTATTTTAGGTAAAACTTGTTTATGAAGCTTTTCTCTATGTAGAACTTTTTGAGCTTTATCCAGATGACCACCATCGTCTCCTTATCAATGATATTGTATAAAACATCATTAGTTAGGCTTAGAATAATTAAATTTAATGCCTTTTAATCTATCTCCTCAGTCTTCATTACTTATTTTAGTTGGCTTCTTTTCTTTACCCTCTAATATCTTTTACATACCTTGGTAAATAAGAACCACGTTCATATTTTTCTACTATAAAGCAAAATTTATTTTGCTGTCAAACTTTTTTACCTCAAACATAGACCTTTCCATCTTGGTTATTGATTCTAGACTATGATGTCAATTATTGTGATTCACAGCAAAAGATTCATTGATCACTTTATTCTTAAATAACATAAAAAATGAGAAGTAATGCAAGATAAAGTTAAAAAAAATAAGAAGAGATACAATGATATACGTGGTTCGATAAAATTGAGTTATGTCCATGGGGGAGCGAGGGATTCACTATCAATAGGTTTATAATAATTTATAAGAAAGACTCCACTCTTTCTCATCCAATTAAACCTTTACCAAGTCTTAGTAATACCTCCACTTTCAGAGAGAATTTTCAAGAGAGCACTATGAGATACCACAATGAGAGACCACTACAAGGTACCGAAAAGATCAACACATGAAAGTTGACACTCTCTGTCTTTCTCCTTTCCTCTATTCTCTCTATTTTCTTTATTTCTCTCTCTCTCTATTTCTCTCTAATTCAATCAAAATATCACACCTAAATCTTATGCATTACTAGAGTATTTATAAGCCCTTATTGAGTCTAAATTCTACTCTGATTACAACTTCTAATATTACATAATAGATATTCAAAATTAGATATAAATATAAATCCAACTTTAGATCCTACTTAAACTCATATCTGAGAATTTTAGGCAGTCCACCTCATCTATTTTTGTCTTACAGTCTTGTAGATCAAAAGAAGTTGACCCAACATATTTCAATCTCAAGGAAATTGGGTCAACATAACCAATGGTGAACAAGAGTCCATCAACAATAGCACTTGCATTGATATATGCTCTATTACCTCATTGAAAGACATCGAGAGCTACAACCTTAAGAAACTGGGCTAGGAGGTAGTAGGAACTGATGCTGGTTGAGTCCCACAATGCTTCCTCTAGTGGACTTGATGATCCTCACAACTAGGCTACTTCAGTACCTCAGTTAGCAAATCCCTCTCATCAATGAAATGCTCCACGTGCCCCAATACTCAAGGTACTTGTTACAAACATTGCTAGTATAGTTAGTTTATAGGATCTTTAGAACCTAGTGTCCATTGTCCAACATGTAACTCAAATGTTGGAGACCTAGATGTTTGGGTGGTTTTTTGTTAAAATCAAATTTGATAGGAATTTCACTAGAATTGAAAATCAAATCCCACTGGATTATGGCCCAAATATGGGTCTCGATAGTGGCTAAATCACTATCAAATTTGACTAAAAATTGAGTTCGATTTGGACTTAAGTTGTTGTGAAATTTGGGCTCAAACTAAATTTTTCCAAAATGGTTTGAGTGGATCAGGAATTTGGGCCAAAATTGGACCTAAAATTTATTAAAAAATTTGAGCCAAAATGAAGAAAATAAAACATTTATAAATAGATCATTGGATCAAATAAATCTTTACAACTGGCCGGATTTTTATTGCAAAAAATTTCTTGGGCTGAAAATTTTTATAAAAGGGTCCATAAAA
This sequence comes from Trichopus zeylanicus subsp. travancoricus, assembly GCA_005019695.1. Classification (NCBI taxonomy): domain Eukaryota; kingdom Viridiplantae; phylum Streptophyta; class Magnoliopsida; order Dioscoreales; family Dioscoreaceae; genus Trichopus; species Trichopus zeylanicus. Next base: position 1,948,391 of record RXID01014226.1, read on the forward strand.
TCCTTCAAATTATAAATTGGTCCTCATAAAAACTTAGAGTTTACGAAAAAAATCTCTTAAAGATTAATAATTACAAATTAACCTTTATGAAATCTAGATTTTGTAAATAAATCCTTTAAAACTTATATTTAAAAGTAAATCCTTAGATTTTTTATATTTTACAAATAAACCCTCCATAAAATGTTAAATTGTGAATTTAATATTCAAAAATTTATAAATAGGTCCCTTAAATATTTATATTTATAAATAAATTTAAAATTTATTATTTTATAAATAAAATTTTATAAGAAGGAAACTAAGAGTTTTAAAATATACAAATAGGTCCTTAGTGTCCTTTTGATAAAAAAGTCCCTAAATTTTTCAAAATTATAATTAAGTCTGTGAAAATAAAAAAAATTTGCAACTAGTCCCTTGTATTTTCTGATATAGTGGAATAATACAAAAATTGAATTTCATTCGAAGTATTATCCATAGCAAATCAAACAAAAAATTTGTATCAATATGCAGTGATCCATATCCATATATATAAGAATTTGAAATTCAAAAGAAGTTCAAACTAATCTGATTATCTTGATGATCCTATAAGATTCCTGAAATCCCACAGAAAGAGAAGGAGAGTAGATTAGAATCTGAGACAAGGCAAAGAACTTGAGATGAACAGGAGAAGAATCAAAGGGGAGTTGCAAAAGAAAAGAAAAGAAAATAGTAAGATTCTTTTTTTTTTTTTTCCGAATCTTATCTCAATTTTACTTTTGTTTTATTCTTCTCTACCTTCTTCTTCTCTTCTCCCTAAGGTCACCATAGCACGCTGTATGACACCACTGCCTATTCGAAGCTTCTTGAGTTGGTTACCCAAGTTTCCGAATTCAAGCGATCAAACCCTGAGCATTGGTCGCCTGAACTGCTATCCATGGCCACTTGCGGCCCTGCGCCACCGTCGCTTCCCCGTGCACCACCACCTGGAAGCCTACACCTGCACAATAGTGAGCCACTAGCTAGCTGGTCCCATGTGCGCCTACTGGCCGGCCCTGCATGCTATTGTGCACTGACCATACTCCATTGCATCAGTCTTCCTTGAAATCAAAGAAGGGGAACGAGCCAAGGAGAGATGAAGAAATATGCCAAGGCGAAGACAAAGAACCATATCTTCACCTCCTGCCAACATCGTCAAACCACATAGTCCAGTCCAGCTATTGCCCGCTTCTTGTGCGGAGATGGGTAATTCCACCGCTTGCACCACCTCGAATTCGCCAGAGATAGGTACCTTAGCTCCCTGTCCCTGGGCCATTAAAGAGCCGACCATCAGCCCACCTGCCATTGCATTTGCTCCACCTATGCCACTACTGCTGCTCACTCATTATCAGAGTCTGCACCAACACCACCACATGACCTCCGTGACCACCTGTATTGTCCTATGCACAGATGCTTGCACTTGCAATGCTGTGGCTTATCGCTCCATCCCATTTGCCGCCCCTGCCATCTAGCTGAAGCTACCTCAAACCAGATCTAGCCAGATTTAGTTGTGAGATAGAGGAAGAAGGATATTTGGTGGTGAAAAAGAAAAAGAAGAGAAAGACAAGAGGAGGAATTAGGAGACTTGGTAGGGAAGAAAAGAAGAGCAACAAAAAAAAGGAAATTTTGGACTAGCCACAAAAGAGGAGAAAAAATAAAAAATTGAGAAGGTTACTGAAAGAAAGAAAATTTTCTCCAAAAAAATAAAGAAAAAAAATTATTTGTTCATCTCAATTTGTGCATCTCTAGCAACCTATCTAGGGCCAAGCCATTGATTCACCTGAAAGTTAAATAGATTTAAGATATCCTCTAGGTTCACTTAAAGTTCAATTCAACCTAATACTAGTTTGTTGACTTGCCGAAAAGTCAAAATCAATTTAAGCTAGGACTAGTCCACGGGCTTACCTAAAAGTCAATTTAATATAGGGCCAGTTCGTGGACTTGTCCAAAAGTCAAATTGACTTAAGGTCAGCCCATAGGCTAGTTCAAAGTTAAATCAATTCAGGCCTATCCTGTAAACTTGCTTGAAATTAAATTGGTTCAAGAGTAGCTTGTGAGTTTACTTGAAAATTAAACTAACTAAATACTATCTTACGAGTTTATCTGAAAATCAAATCAGCGCAAAGTTAACCTATGGACTAACCTAAAAGTCAAGTTGACTCAGGATCAACCTACGGGCATGTCCAAAAATCATCTGATTAATAGAGAGTCTGAGCACTCTCTAATCTACTAATCAATCAATTAAAGTAAATTGATTATAATAATTAACTTAATCAGATTAAAATTAAGTCAATTTGGCTAAATTAAGTAAACTGATTAAGTTAAACTAACTTGATTGGAGCAGAATTAATAGATTAAATTCAAATTGAAATGGACCCAAATCCTAATCAGATTAGCCCAAATCAAATCAACTTAGGCTAAAATCTTAATCAGGTCCGATTGGTTCAAACCTAACCCCAATTAGGGCCAAAGCAGTTCAATCCAAAACAAATTAGCTTGGTCCTAACTCTAATTGGGTTTAAATATGGTCAACCCAAATCAAATCAGCTCAAACCAAATCTTAATCAGGCCAAACCAAGTTTGAACTAAACCCTAATTGGATTAAAATGAGTTCAAAATAAACCCTAATAGGATCAAACCAAGTTCAAACCAAGTTCAAACCAAACCCTAATCGAGGCAAACCAAGTTTAAAGTAAATACTAATTGGGTTAAACTAACCTTGAACCAAACCTTAAATGGGCTAAATCAAGTTCGAACCAAACCCTAATTGTGTTAAACTATGGTTGAATCAAATTCAAATTAGGTGCAGGACCGAAATTACAATTAGGTCAAACCCAAAATCATGAACTAAAATTGGGTCAAGATGGGTTGAACCCAATTCAACTTGGGTTGAAGCCAAACCCAATAAGGATCTAACATGGTTCGAACTCAAACCCAATAAATTTCTAACATGAGTCAAACTCAAACTTAATGAGGGTCCAATGTGATTTGAATTCAAACACATGAAGAGTAAAACCCAAACCCAATAAGGGTCCAATATGGGTCAAACTTGAATCAATTAAGGGATTGAACCGAAACCCAGCAAGAGTCCAAAACAAGTCAAATCCAAATCAACTTGGTTTGGACCCAAACTCAATAAGGGTCCAGCATGGCTCGAATACAAACCCAATGATGGTCCAACATACCCAAATCCAATAAAGGTTGAACTCAAATCCAATAAGGATCCATTAAAAGTTAGATCCAAAATCCATTAAAGATGCATCAAAGGTCCAACAAAGACCCAATAAGGGTTGGATCCAAGATTCATTAAGGATTCAATAAGAACCCAACAAGGGTTGGATCCAAGATCTAACAAGGGTTGAATCCAAGATCCATTAAAAATATAATAAGAACCCATTAAGGGTTGGATCCGAGATCCATTAAGAATTCACTAAGAACCCAACAAGGATTGTATCTAAATCCATTAAGGATCCAACAATAACCCAATAAGGGTTTAACTAAGATCTAATTAGGATCAATTCTAAGATCTGACAAGAATTAAAATCAGGATCTAATAAAGATCAAATCCAAGATTCAAAAAAGATCCAGTAAGAACCCAACAAGGGTTGGATTCAAGATCCAACAAGAATCTAATAGAGACCCATTAAGAGTTGGATCCGAGATCATTAAGGATTCAATAAGAACTTGTTAAAGGTTGGATCCAAGATCCATTAAAGATCCAATAAGAACTTATTAAAGATTAAATCTAAGAACTATTAAGGATCCAATAAGAACACATTAAGAGTTAGATCCAAGATCTATTAAGGATCCAATAAGAAACTATTAAGGGATGGATACAAAATCAATTAGGCACCATTTGGTTTGAGATCAAGATTAGGATCAAAAATTTTTGAAATTATTTTTTTCTTACAAAATTAATATTACTTGTTTTACACCACTATTAAATTAAAATATTATAAAAAAATTAATTAGTTTGTTGAACTTTAAATTATTGTAGGCTTAATTTTGATAAATATGTTTTTTTTGAGAAACTTCTAGAATTTTCTAGTAAGTTGTATCATTTCACCATCACTATATTCATCATCTTCACTTCCTTCCTTAAGTCTTGATGGCAATGTTCATCTTCTTCTTGTTCTCATCTTACTCTTGGAGCTGATCCTTCATAGTCATTTCATGGGTGATGAGCGATCATATAGCTCCACCAAAAATAGAGTGTTCAAATTCTTTATTTCTTGAATAGCGGTCACCTTTGGATCCCATGATCTTGGAAGACATCTTAACATTTTTCTCACATCTTGGAGTTAGAATATGATTTACCAAGAAATTACTCATTTGGCTTTATTTTAAAAAGCTCATACTGGCTAACCAATATGTCTCTTTTAGATTTACATACTCATTTATTTCTTGCATGGGTAACTATAAGTTGTGCCAAATTTTGTGAGCTATCTCACAAGTAGAAATTCGCTACAATTCATTTTAATCAAGCACATAATATAAAATATTTATTGCTTCTACATTCAATGAATTTGATTTTTTTTTGTTTTCATGAAACCCTTCTGGTGTTTTAGGCACCTTTTCATGATCAATTAATTTGGTAGATGGAGAATACACCTCATCTATAGTATGCCATAAATCATAATCAATAGCTTGATGAAAATGTAAATATAATATTTCAAATTATTAAACTATGATCTTTTGAAAAGTGGAGGACGGATAGTGGATTGTCCCTCTGGGAGGGAAGGTGAAACACTAAACTTTGTCATTAAGAATTGATCGAGAACTCTAAAAAATAATTCGAAAAATAATGAGAGCCAAAACTCTAATACCAATTGAAGTCCCAAAAGCAACCTAAGAGGGGGTAAATTAGGTTTTACAAAATAATTTCACATTTTGGCAAGTTAAAACCCAATCCAATACACAAAAACAAAATCCAATCAGTTTGCAATATCCAAATACACAATAACCACAATTACAATAATAAAAGATAGATAAGGGCAGAAGGTACCATGTTTTATATAGTTTGATGATCAATCATACCTACTCCATAAATCTTGCCTCACTCTTGAGGACTTAAATCACTTCACTATTGATGTTGCTTCATTGATGAAGTTGGCCCTGTACAAACCTTGCTCTAATTGAGTTCAAGATCAAAGCCTTATTCTCACACACTCTTAACACCCTAGTAGTGTTTATAAGAAAAATAATGAAAAAGGATTATAAATTACATCACTACAATATTCTCTCAAGCTTGAGTACAAAGGCAAGAGGATTTGAAAGTGAAAAATTAGGTTTTAGAACTTGTATGAGGTTAGAAGGCTTTGAAGTCTTGTATTCTCCCCCAAGGATTAATAAAAGCTATCAAAATTATGAACAAGAGATCCAAGCCTTTAAATACATTTTGGAACCATAACTAGATATTGGGATGAAATATAAGTTGAAACTACTAAGTTTTGACTGAACCTCCAACTAAACAAGTCCAAGGGTTAAAAAATAGCCAGTAAGCTCTTGTTAACTCATGTTTGGGCACTTGAGCTTAGGGTTCGGTTAGTTGAACTCATCAAAATAGAAGTTAAAAACTTCTATCTAATAAATTTAGTCGATTGAGCTTGACAGAGACAATTATGACTTCTATCTGTTATATTCAGTTGACCAAACTTGGCGGAAATACAATATTCTAAATTTCTGCAAGTTCTAACCAAATGATACTTCAACTAAACTAATAAGTTTTGACTAAACTTTCAACTAAACTAGTACAACTATTAAAAAATAGCCAGTAAGCTCCTGTTAACTCATGTTTGAGCAATTGAGCTTAGGGTTTAGTTAGCTGAACTCATCAGAATCAAAGTTAAAAACTTCTATCTAATAAATTTAGTTGATTGAGCTTGATAAAGACAATTCTAACTTCTGTTTGTTATATTTGGGTGATCAAACTTGACAAAAATACAATATTCTAAATTTCTACAAGTTTCGACCAAATGATACTTCATAATTTACCTGGGCAAAAATGAATAAGACCGATGAAGTCTTACCCAAGTAAAATAAGTTTCAAAGACAAAAGCAATAAAAAATTCACTCTAAATCTTTGGCTTGACTAAATAAAAAGTGAAAATTTAAACCTAATAATGGAGTCAATTTTCTTGAGCCATCAACTTGACCTCAAATCATGTTTATTGATCCACCATCATGCTTCCAATATATATCCACCATCACCTTGAAACTTTCAAACAAAATTTTGGTTCCATTTAGACTTTGGCCATGCTATAAGCAAACATCACTAAATAAACTTATTAAATATGATTTAGTCATTATCAAAATTATAAAGTACACACATTTAGTGAAGGTTAAGATCTAGAAACCTCCCTTAAGGCTTATATATACCTAGAGGTTTATTTTCATAATGTAAGGAAGTCTTCAACTATATACTTGAGTTGTTTTTCTTATTTTGAATTTCTTGTCCACTTAGCATAGTCCATCTTCTACTTCTTAATCTTGTCAAAATGGTATCAGAGCTATGATCAAAAGCCTAAACCTATTTTCATTCTTTTGTCTTACCAGCACCAACTATGAGAATTGGAGTCCAAATGAGGGCTTTGCTTGGTTTCCAATATAATTGGGATGTTATTTAGAGAGAGACTACATAGAAGTAGAAGATGAAGTAGGCTCATAGAGTAACAAAGGAAGTCCTTGAATGACTAAAGGAAGACAGATAAGAAAGCTCTCTATTTCATCTGTCAAACTATAGATGATACAACTTTTGAGAAGATCATGACAACCTCTACATTAAAGCAAGCATGGGACATCCTCCAAAATTCCTATGAAGGAGCAAGAAAGGTGATGAAGGTGCTCCTACAAACCTTGAGGGATAAGTTTGAAGCCCTATAGATCCATCTTAGATTACTTCACAAGAATCTTGGTGGTTGTCAACCAACTAAGGAGAAATGAAGAGCTGATGAAACAATGTGGTAGTCACCATAAAAGATTCTATACTCATTGGATGACAAGTTCAACAATGTGGTAGTCACCATAAGAGGAGTCCAAAGATTTGGAGGCTATGGCAATTGATGAGCTTATGCATTTTCTACAACTCATGAGCAAAGGTTCAACAAGAAGAAGCAAGATTTTGTAGAGCAAATGCTTCAATTCAAGCTCTCCATCAAGGATAGCAAAGAGAGCTTACGCGATGAAAAGAGCTAAAGAGGTCATGGAAGAGGATGTGCTTGAGGGAGGCTATAGATGTGGCCAAGGACAAGGAGGTCACTCCAAAAATGAAGAGAAGTCAATGCCCCAAAAGTGGCCATGGATAAGGAGGCTATAGAAATCAAAGGTATGGAAAATCTCAAGTTTGTTGTTACAATTGTAAGAAACTTGGTCATTATGAATAAGATTGTTGATATAATGAATCTAACCAAGTTTATTAGAAGGCTAGCAATGTGTGTAAGAATGAGGAAAGAGAATATTATTTTGTTGCTAGACCACGAAGGAGATGACATTGACAAAAAATGTATGGTATTTGGACATTGGAGTAGGCAATTATGTGCGGCAACAAGAGCATGTTCGTGGAGTTAGATGAATCGGTGAATGGGCATGTTCCCTTTGGAGATTCTTGAAAAGTTTATATGAAGGGAAAAGGTAAAATCATCATTCTACTCAAAGACGGAAGCTATCAATTCATCTCTAATGTTTATTATATGCCCAACATGAAAAATAATATCTTGAGTTTAGGTAAATTTTTGGAGAAAGGTTATGATGTCCACATGAAGAATCATAGCCTTTTCTTGAGAGATAACAACAATAGTTTGATTGCACATGTTCATATGACCAAGAATAGCATGTTTTTTTCTTAATATCAAATATATTAGTACTAGTTGCTTGAATGCATGTGTGGAAAAAAGCTCTTGAGTTTGGCATATGACATATGGTCATCTTCATTTTGTGGCCTAAAATAATTATCTACTAAGAATATGCTGAATGGGCTTTTGCACACCAACTCTTTTGATCAACTTCGTGAAAGGTGTAGTTGGCAAACAACCAAGGAAGAGCTTTCCAAAGGAATCATCATATCATGAAATGAAGCCACTTGAACTTATCTAAACCACATATATGGACTGATCAATCTAACATCCTTTGGTGAGAATCATTATTCTCTAACGTTTATTGATAATTTTAGCAGAAAAACTGAGGTGTATTTCTTGAAGGAGAAGTCAAAGGTTTTTAGAACATTCAAAAGATTTAAGGTTATTGTAGAGAACTAAAGTGGCTACCACATTAAAGCACTTTGATCAGATCATGGAGGAGAGTTCACATCTACAAGTTTTGAAGCTTATTGTAGGGAGCAAAGCATTCATTGATTCTTGATGACACCATATTCCCCCTAACAAATGGCATCGTAGAGAGGAAGAATTGAACCATACTTGACATGGTTCAAAGCATGCTAAGGAGCAAAAACATCCAAAGGATTTTTTGAGTGAAGCAGTGGATTGTGCCATCTATTTGCTAAATAAGCATCCTACAAGAAGCTTAGAGGACATCACACCACAAGAAGCATGGAATAGGATGAAGTCAAATGCATCATACTTGAAAGTGTTTAAGTGCATTGCCTTTGCACACTCCAAACCAAAGCAGAATGAGACTATAAAATAAAAGTGCCAAATACATCTTCATTGGATAGGATGCTAGTTCAAAAGCCTACAAGCATTTTGATCCTAGAGCCAAAAGGTTGCATGTGAGTAAAGATGTGGAATTCAATCAACAAGGTACCTGAAATTGCCACACTTACATGGAGTTGATGGAAGAAAAAGATCAACCAAAAGGAGGTGTACAAATAGCTACACCACCCTTATCTCCTTCTCATGCTACTTTAGCATCACCTTCTCCTTTAAGTGATGCTCCAAGGCCCCAAAAGACAATAAGCATCATGAACTTTATGAGGTAAATGATGAACTCAATCTCATTTGTCTATTTGCTAATAATGATATTGTGAGTTTTGAAGATGAAATCAAAGATAGGAAGTGGAATGCGGCTATGGATGAGGAGATGAATGCCACAGGTAGAAATGACACATCAAAGGCATGAACCAATTGGTGTCAAGTGGGTTTACAAGGTCAAGGCGAAGTGGAGAATTACAAAGCAAGATTGATAGCTAAAGGCTAGAAACAAAAGGTGGGCATCAATTATGATGAGAAATTTGCCCCTGTTGCTCGAATGAAACCATTAGATTGCTTACTTTTATTGCTACAGAAAATTCATGAAAAATATTTCAAATAGATGTCAAATCCACCTTCTTGAAAGGCTTCCTTGAAGATGAAGTGTATATGTAACAACCTATGGTGTTTGTGAAAAAGGGGAAAGAAATAAAAGTGTTGAAATTGAATAAGACACTATATGGCTCAGAGCAAGCATCCAATGCATGGAATTCTAGAACTAATGCTTATTTTACAACTAATTGTTTTATGCAATGTCTTTATGAGCATACTTTTTATGTCAAGTAGAAAAATAGAGATATCTTCTTTCTTTGCTTGTATGTTGATGATCTTGTTTTCATAGAAAGTAATGCTCAAACATTCAAGGAGTTCAAACAAGCCATGACCCAAGAATTTGAAATGACAAACTTGAGCCTTATGCCTTGCTATCTTGGTTTGGAATTGAAGCAAAATGAAAAAGGCATCTCCATATCATAGGAGGCATATTCAAGGATTATTTTGAAAGTATTCAATATGGAGAATTCCAAGCCCATTATTACTCAGATTGATTGTGGAGTTAGGTTTTCAAAATATGATAAAGGTGAGATGGTGGATTCTACTCTCTTCAAAAGCTTGGTAGGAAGCTTGTACTACTTGATATGCACAAGACTAGATATTTTGTATAGTGTTGAACTTGTAAGTGGTTTCATGAAGGAGCCAAAATCTACACATTGGAAAGCAGCTAAAAGAATTCCTTGGTATATGCAAGATTCACGTACTCATGGATTATTATATTCTTCATCTAATAGTTTTAAGCTACTTGGTTTTTCAATAGTGATTGGAGAGGAGACATGAATGATAGAAAAATAACTAGAAGATATCTCTTCTATATAGGTGATATGACATTCATTTGGCTCTCTAAGAGGCAACCTGTTGTCATTCTTTTAAACTTGTGAAGCTGAGTTTGTGGTGACATCATCATCTATTTTCCATGCTATATGGCTAAGAAGATTGCTAAAGAAAGTCCAATTTTCTCAAGTTGGAGCTACAGAGATATCTCTTGATAGAAATTCTACAATTGCTTTAGTGAAGAATCCTGTGTGCCATGAAAGAAGCAAATATATTGATATTTGGTTTCAACTCATCTAGAAACATATAAAAGAGAATGTTATTCAAGCTAGTCTATGTGAAGACTAAAGATCAAGTTGCAAACATCTTCACCAAGCCTCTTGCAATGGGTTCCTTCGATAAGTTCAAATATTTTCTTGGGAATAATTAAAATTAATTAGAGTTGTGATGGTTGGAGTTTTTAAAAGAAATCAAAATGTTAATCCCGGATTAGGAATATGACCATTGGGAAAATTCATCATAACTTCACATTTAGTGAAGGTTATGACTTAGAAAATTCCCCCAAGGCTTATATATACCTAGAAATTTATTTTCATGATGTAAGAAAGTGTTATATGATCTAATAAAGTTATATACTTGAGTCATGTTCCTTATTTTAATTTTCTTGTTCATTTATCATAGTTCATCTTTTACTTCTTGATCCTATCAAATTAATCATGACTTTGAAAATGGACATGTAGTATAGATAATACAATGAATTTAGAATGAATACTTTTTTTCCTTTCCACATCTAGGGCTCAATGCTCACACCACACATTAACTCGAGGGCATTGGAGTACAACATCATTCTTCATGGCTTTGGCACCATCCAGGTGGTGTTCCGCAATGGTACGATAGTGATGAATGCCATGGGAGCCCTAACAATGTGTTCTGGGTGCCTCGCTACTTTCTATTCTACTAGGCTGTGTCTTTGAAGAGTCCTCTTGAGTTCTTTGGGTTCACAAAGTTGGCAAGGAAGAATTACCTATAATTCCTTACTGGTCGGGAATTAGTGTTGCAGAGAATGGTGGGGCTAGAGTTGGTTGCAACATTTGGGGTTGACAAAGAGGCAGTGAGGAAGTTGGTTGGGAAGCAAATGGAGCATATCATCTTTCTAGCTTGGGCTATAAGGAGAAATAGAAGGAGATGGACAAAAGGTTTTTCTACCAAAGAAAAGGTTATTTGCATGATATTCTTTTGAAGACCTTTTCTGCCTTTTTTTTGTTTGTTAATAATTTCTAGAGTCTTGTGAGTAAAAAATTTGACCAAAATCGTGCCTTATCCTGACTTTTTTCCTCCAACCCAAGGCTAAAATACGGGTCAAATATGAGCTAGACAAAGTTATAATGGAGTTAGAACAATTGGAAGCTGCACACAGGGATATTATGAAGAAGATTGCCAATGTTATAATTTCATTCAATCCCATTAAGCAACACATAGATGCCACTAATGTGTTGGAGGTCAAGAAGGTTGGAGAGGAAGATGGCCATGTAGGACACTAACCAATGGAAGAGGTACAAGCCGGAATTATTCTCACTTCAACTAAAGGGGTGGGGCCACATGATTTAAGTGAGTATGGTGTGATAAAGAGACATAAAGATGTATCTGATTGAAGCTTGGTGGGGCTCAATGTGGGAGACGAACAAGGAATGTGGATAGGCACATCAGATACTCAATAGAATTCCCAAGCAGGGTCATTACATAATATAACCCCTACACACAAAGTTTAATGATTTGTGTGGCATGGAATTATATGGGTGCTCAAAAATGAGTTACAATTAATAGGTGCAAGAGGCTTATTAAGAGAGAAGGAGTATATCTTATTTTTCTTCTTGAAATTCAAATTAGTGGGGGATTCAATAGATTATGGGAAGAAGAAAATAGGTCAGGAGTGGCAATGTTGTGCAATAGAGGCTTAAGAAGGGTCAGGTAGTATTATTGCGCTTCGTAGTGACAGTGAATCATGTTGATTTTTTGATCATGGATAACAATGTATGGTGGGGTTTGTGTCTCTAAGCATAGGGGACTCATGGCTTAGTGTGGAGGATTATGCAAACATGAAAGCCACTATGAAATGACCCTTGTGGCACCAACTATCACATATTTTGTTGCTTGGCCTTTCGACAGTACTTACCGGAGACTTCAACACTATGGTTATAGCATGGAAGAAATGTGGTGGACTTCCATTTGAAGAGGACAAAGAGATAAAATATTTTCAGGAGTTTATTACTTCAAATGGGCTAGTGGACAAGGGCTATACAAGACCTCTTTTTACATAGTGTAACAACTAGGAGGGTACCAAGAGGATATGGATGCAATTGGATTGAGCCTAATGCACACCAAATTGGAGAACTAGGTTTTCAGAGGTGAGGATCATACACTTGGAGAGATTAGACTCAGAGTGTTGTCATCTATTGATGGAGTCAGAAGGGAAAGTGAACTTTGGTTCTAAGCCTTTCCGATTCATGTTATTTTGTATAGAGATTGAGGAAGTTGAGGGGATTGCTTTTGAAACTTGGAAGGAGGATGTGAGTGGTTCGGCACAACTCAGGCTTGTCATAAAATTCAAGGTCAAAGAGGATCTAAGGAAGTGGAATAAAAACTAAATAGGCAACATCAACCACAAATACCAAAGAATGAAAATGCTCTCTATAACCTGCAACTACTTGAATTAGAAAGGCTGCTCAAAAGGGAAGAATTACAGCAGATACACAAGTTAATTTGCTTTTATAATTTAAATCAAATGGTATAAAGAGATGTGGCATCCAAAGACATGTATTCAATGGTTGTGTGTTGGTGACTCCAACTATAGGTTCTTCTACATATCAACCTTTGTTAGAAGACAAGGCAATGGCATAAGGAGCTTGGAAGATGTCAATAGGGTGAAGGTATAGGATTCCCTCCAATTAAAGCATGTGATCACTAGTCATTCCAGAAAGATGGGAAGAGCATAAGGAATCTAATGAGAGTGAGGAGCTCGCCATTATCCCAAATTGGTTTCAAACTCAGAAAACATATTGCTAATCTAGCTTGTGATGGGATTCAAGGTTTATGAAGTTGTGAGAAGCATTGCATCAGACAAAGTGTCTGGGCTGGATGGGCTGAATCAAGGTTTTTCAAAATGTTATTAGCACATCATCAAGGATGAGGTTATTGAGGCGATCAAAATAATATTCATTGAAGGTACTTCGCCAAATTGCTTGAGTTCCACTTTCATTGCTTTGATCCCAAAAATGGCTCACTCTACAAAAGCTGAACAATTTTGTCCTATCAACCTCTATATGTTATTTACAAGATAGTTTCAATGGTGATGGTCAATAGGTTGAAGCCAATATTACCAAAACTCATTTTTGTGGAACAAGGTGCATTTGTACCCAGCAGGAATATCAATGGTAACTTGATTATTGCTTAAGAAATCTGCCATTCTATGGACATGAAGAAGAAGATCTTATGCTTCTCAATATGGAAAAGGTGTATTATTTGATGTATTGGGACTTTTTGTGTTGTGTAGTCAAAGCTTTTGGGTTTCACATAACATGGATTCACCTCATCAAACTATGCATCTTGACAGTATTAATGGTAGTGTTTGAAAATAGCTCTCCGACTTCATGGTTCCAAGCACAATCTGCATTGAGACAAGGCGATTCAATGTCACCATATTTTTTTGTACTTAGGACTGAGACCTTGATTCACAAACTCAAACATGGGCTGGAGCAAAGTGTCCTTTGAGGCTTCGAACATCTGGGTTTGAACTCATCCCTTATTACTCTCATGTTTTCATATGATACACCCATAATGATGAAGGCTGATCTCAGGGAATGTGGCATAGTATTGAGGATCTTGGGGAATTATTGTTCGATGTTAGGTTATCAAGTTAATTTCAACAAGTCTACAATTCACTTTAGTTCTCACTTTCCTTACAAGTTTAGGAAATTAATTTGTGGGAAGCTTCAAATGCAAGATGGGGCTTTAAAAATGAGATATTTGGTTGCTACAGTGGTGGGTAGCCAACCAAGGAGGGAAAACTTTGGTTATATCTTAGAGTAGATTCAAACAAGATTGAGTTCATGGAAGACAGCATGCCTGACTTTTGCAAGAAGAGTGACATTCATCGAGCATATTTTAACTAGAATTCCTCTGTATCTCATGAGCCACTCATGAAGTCCTCAGTATATCATTCAACGAAATACATTCTATGTTTGCTTAGTTTCTTTCAAGACAAGGCAACAATACTAATGGATTTCATTTTCTCAATTGGAAAGCTATTTGTTGTCGTTAGGATATCAGTCATCTTGGCATTCAAAATCTAAAGGTAGTTTAGGAGGTTAATATGGAAACACTCCTTTGGAAAACAACACAAGAAGGTCAAGGCCAATGGAGGAACCTAGTTCAAGAAAAGTGTGGTGTCACTAATGATTTGATGAATTTGAATCCAACTTGCCTTAGTGTGCCATATGGAATAGAATTCTTGAAGAAAAAAAATGTAGTGATCAACAATGTGAGATGGAGAGTTGGCGATGGGTGTTCGTTTCATGTTTTCCATGACCTTTGGCTCATGCATTCTCCCTTAGTCTACATGGATGGCTTCAGGATACCACAAGCAGTGGATGTTAATATCAAGGTGTTAAAGCTACTAGAGTTAGAGGATGAAAAAGGGAATGGCTTATACCATCAGTAAGAAATTTGATCCTGGAACACATAGTAGTGTGCTCAATATTCCACTTTCTGCAAGTGAAGTACAAGACCAACTATTATGGATCAATGGAAGTGGCCATGAATGCTCCTCCTATACGCTTTATAATGATTTGATCTAATGAATTGTGCAAGATGAGAAGCCCAATTTACAATTTCTATGGCACTTGAAAACATATCCAAAGGTTCAAGGTCTCATGTGGAAAGTTATGCAGGGGTCAACTATCGATAGCTTGCTTATTGAATGAAAGAGGCACGAGCTTTCCAAGCAGCTACCCAGTATATGAGCAATGTCTGGATGAGGTTGAGCACATCTTCTGGATTTGTGCAGTAGCAAGGAGACTTTGGCCATTTATCAAGATGAATTGAATATGATGGTGGGAACAGCTATTCAAAATTTGCTTAACAAACTAAGAATGGGTGTAAGAAGAAACAAGAGAAGCAAGAGGCAATTGCATGTTTCATTTTATGGAATCTATGGCTCAATTAAAATAATTGTTGATTCCAAATTTACTATACAATGGTGGAAGGTATGTGGATGTCTCTCAATCAAACATCTAAGTTACTTCGAACTTAGTTTGATGGATCAATAGTGATGTAGGACACTCAAAGGAAGTTCAGGAATATCAAAAGAAGCTAATTCAGAAGTCAAGGGGCCATGACAAATGATTTGATTCACTCTTTTATTTAAACTTAGGATTTACCTTACTTAGTATCTTTCTTTGTTTAAATTCTTTTCATTATGATGTCTTAGGTCTCATTCTCAGATTCCACCAACCCAAGACTAATTTTGGGATGAATCCTATTCAGTTTAGGACTTTGAAAGGATGAATCTTTATTTAGGATTTTATTTTCATAGGTTAACTTATTTAGAACTTCTACCAACCCAATTAATGGGTTTAAACTGAGTTATATTCAGTTTAAGACTTGGAAAGCTAGAAACTTACTCAAATTGGATTTCTGGTATTTGTATAAATAGGCCTTCAGTCCTATGGATGGGGGAACAACTTTTATTCTCAATAAAGTTCTACTTTAGTGAATTTTCTCTCTTCCTTATAGATTCAAGGAGTTCTTAATAGAGGCAATGATGTTTTCCTCGTCTACCACGCTTGTTGCTACGTCAAGTGGTATCAAAGTGAGGCTCTCCTTGCTTAATGTCTAACGACGATGCAATCACCAGCAACCCTAGGGACGGTGCTGCTGTGGGTAATCACATCAGTCATGAGTATTTTGATTCGACCATGGAGGCAATCCAAAACTCACTTGCAAGGTTGATGCTGAGGATGGATCGACTTGAAGGCCTGAATCAACCACGTCAATGGATCGATGAAGTGACTCGCGATCCAATTGGTCGAGGAAAGGCTTCACAAGTGAATCCAAAGGGTTTCCAAATCCTTGAAAACTCCAGTGATGAAGAAATTGAAGACATCCTTCATCGACCAATTTTTGAGCATAATAGACATCATGATTTTCGCTTGAAAATTGATCTCCCATCTTTCAATGGCCAACTTCAGATCAAAGATTTCCTCGATTGGCTTGCTGAAGTGGAACGGTTCTTCGACTACATGGAGATTCCAGATTCGAAGAAAGTGAAGCTTGTTACTTACCGACTCAAGGGGGGTGCATCAGCATGATGGGAATGCATCCAGTTGGAAAGTACATGCCAAAATAAAGCTCCAATTCGAGCATGGCCACGGATGAAGACTCTTCTCGAAAAGCAATTCCTTCCCATAGATTATGACCAGGTACTCTTTCAGCAATATCAAAATTATCGACAGGGTAATCGCAGTGTGAAGGCATATGCTGAGGAGTTTTATTGCCTATTAGCACGTAATAACCTAGTAGAGACTGAATCTCATCAAGTGGCAAGATTCATTTGTGGGCTACGCACAACCATCCAAGATAGGATTTCCTTGCAACCTATTTGGATGGTTAATGAGGCTGTGAGGAGTGCAACTCATGTGGAGTCCCAATTGGAGCGACCTGTCATCAGAAATCAGGTGGGGAGAACCATTGGTGAGAATGCAAAAGGAGCACAATCTATTCCTAATAGAGGTGTAGCTACACAACCTCCTCGACCTCCCACACAAGTGAGTCTTGAAGCTAGACCTACAAGGCCATCAGGAAATGCCACATCAGCAAAGAACTCAAGTTTAAATTCTTATCTAAAGTGCTATCGCTGTGGAAAATTTGGACATCGTTCTAATGTTTGTCCAGCATGACAACCTGTGAACCTGGCTATTGAAGATAATTTTGTGGCTGATAATTTACATGACTCAAAATATGATGACCTAGCTTGCGATCAAGAAAATTATGAAGACGGAATATTTGAGGAGCCTGATGGTGAAAGGTCATCTTTAGTAGTTCAAAATCTGATGTACATCCCAAAGCAAGAGGAAGACCTACAACGTCACAATATCTTCCGCACTCGATGCACAGTAAATGGCAAGATCTGTGACATGATTATTGATGGGGGAAGCAGTGAAAACATCATCTCCAAGACTATGGTCGACAAGCTTCAATTTGAAATGGAATCACATCCCTCTCCCTACAAGATTGGCTAGATTAAAAAGGTTGGTGAAACCAAGGTAACTGAACGGTGTCAAATTTGTTTTTCCATTGGAAAATTCTACAAGGATGAGATAACCTGTGATGTTGTGGAGATGGATACATGTCATATTCTTCTTGGCAGACCTTGGTAATTTGATAGAGATTCTACACATCGTGGGTGAGACAATCATTATATCTTCTTCAAAGATGGAAAGAAAATTATCCTTACCCCTATTGGCGAAGAGCGTCGACCCAAAAGTTTACAAGAGGAGGGTCACTCCTTCCTGATTGTGCAAAATTTTATAAACGAGGCTAAAGAGACAGCTCAAATATTTATTGTGATTGAGAAAGGAATGGAGACAATGCCCACTGAAGCTCCAAAAGGCTTGCAATCCTTCATAGATGAATTCAAGAAAATCATGCCTGATGATCTTCTTGATGAACTACCCCCAATGAAAGATATTCAGCACCACATTGACCTTGTTCCTGGAGCGAGTTTACCAAATCTGCCCCACTATAGAATGAGTCCAAAAGAGTCACAAATTTTACAAGACAAGGTTGAAGAGTTGATCAGAAAAGGAATGGTTAGAGTTAGCATGAGCCCATGGCAGTTCCAGCCTTATTTACACCTAAGAAAGATGGAAGTTGGCGGATGTGTGTAGATAGTCGAGCCATCAACCGAATCACAGTAAAGTATAGGTTCCCAATTCCTCACTTAGAGGACATGCTGGACATGTTGGGAGGATCAAAGGTGTTCTCTAAGATAGATTTGAGGAGTGGATATCATCAAATCAGAATTAGACCCGGTGATGAATGGAAAACTACTTTCAAAACAAAAGAAGGACTTTATGAGTGGCTTGTTATGCCTTTTGGACTACCTTCATGTGATTGATGAACCAGAAGGAGAAGTTGTACATCAACTCAAAGAAATGCCATTTTATGACTGACCACTTGGTGTTCTTGGGTTTCATTGTAAGTGCAGAAGGCATTCATGTTGATGAAGAAAAGGTAAAAGCTATTAAGGAATGGCCGATACCCAGAAGTGTATCAAAAGTTAGAAGCTTCCATGGTCTGGCAACATTCTATTGAAGGTTTGTCAAAAACTTTAGTTCCATTATGGCACCAATAACTGAGTGTTTGAAGTAACGCAAGTTCTCCTGGACTCAAGAAGCTAATAGATGCTTCTAGTTGATCAAAGAGAAGTTAGCTACTGCACCTGTTTTGGCATTGCCTAACTTCGAGAAGTTATTCGAGGTAGACTGTGATGCTTCGTACATAGGCATTGGAGCCATTCTATCACAAGAAGGAAGACTAGTAGCTTTCTACAGCGAAAAGTTGAGTGAAGCTCGAAAGAAGTGGTCAACATATAAGCTAAACTTTTATGCAGTTGTACAAGCAGTTCATCATTGGAAGCACTATCTAATTCAACGAGAGTTCATTCTATATACTGACCACCAAGCTTTGAAATTCATTGATAGCTAGAAGGACTTGAATCGCATGCATGGTCGATGGTTGTCATTCTTACAGCAATACACCTATGTTTTGAAACACAAATCTGGACAAAAAATAAGGTGGCAGATGCTTTGAGCTGCAGGGCAGCCTTGATGGTAACTATAAGCAACGAAGTTGAAGGGTTTGATTATTTGAAGGAATTGTATGCTGAAGATGAAGATTTTAAAGAGGGATTTAGAAAGTGCCAAGCAGAACAAAGAAGTGATTTATATCTTCATGAAGGCTTTCTCTTTAAGGGTTCTCATCTTTGCATTCCAAGGTGCTCCTTGAGAGAAAAGGTGGTGAAAGAGTTGCATAGTAGTGGCTTAGCAGGACATCTTGGGCGTGACAAGAGCATTGCACTAGTTGAAGAGCGCTACTATTGGCCACAACTTAAGAGGGATGTCGGTCGCTTTGTACAAAGGTGCTATGTATGCCAAACAGCCAAAGGAAGCTCTCAAAACACTGGCCTTTATATCCCATTGCCTGTGCCAAATGCCCCATGGGAGGATCTATCGATGGATTTTGTTTTGGGCTTCCCTAGGACTCAACGAGGCTTAGATTTAGTATTTATTATTGTCAACAGATTTTCTAAGATGGCACACTTCATTCCATGTAAGAAAATAGCAGATGCAACAAGAGTGGCTAATCTATTCTTTCAAGAGATTGTAAAGATACATGCAGTGCCAAAGACTATCACTTTTGATCGCGGCACAAAATTTCTAAGTCACTTTTGGAAGCCATTGTGGAGGCGATTTGATACGTCTCTACAATTTAGTAGTGCTTATCATTCACAATAGATAGACAAACTGAAGTGGTGAATTGAACACTTGTAAACACCATTCGGTGTCTTGCAAAAGACAAACCAAAGCAGTGGGACTATGCACTCGCACAAGCTGAATTTGCTTTCAATAACATGAAGAATAGGTCCACGAGAAAATCGCCATTTGAAATTTTCAATGGCCAAAGCACCTGCTGGATTTGGTGGTGTTGCCAAATTGCCAGGAACAAGCATAGCTGCAGACAATATGGCGGAGAGAATTATTGAAGTGTATACTGAGGTAAAGAAGAAATTAGAAGAATCCAATGCCAAATACAAAATTAAAGCAAACATTCATAAGCGTCCAAAAGAGTTTTAAGAAGGAGATCTGGTGATGGTGCACTTGAGGAAGGAACGGTTTCCAACTAGAACTTACAACAAACTGAAACAAAAGAAAATTGGGCCACTGAAGATACCAAGAAAGATAAACAACAATGCCTATGTCATTGACCTCCCGAAGGATTTGGGGATCTCAAATACTTTTAATATTCAAGATTTGTTTAACTACCATGCACCTGAGGACTGCAAGTTATGACAAAATAATTCGAGGATGAGTTTTTTACAAGAAGGGGACACTGATGTAGGACACTCAAAGGAAATTCAGGAATATCAAAAGAAGCTAATTCAGAAGTTAAGGGGCTATGACAAATGATTTGATTTACTCTTTTATTTAAACTTAAGATTTACCTTACTTAGTACCTTTCTTTATTTAAATTCTCTTCATTATGATGTCTTAGGTCTCATTCTCGGATTCCACCAACCCAAGACTAATTTTGGGCTGAATCCTATTCAGTTTAGGACTTAGGAAGGATGAATCTTTATTTAGGATTTTATTTTCATAGGTTAAATTATTTAGAACTTCTACCAACCCAATTAATGGGTTCAAACTGAGTTATATTCAGTTTAGGACTTGGAAAGCCAGAAACTTACTCAAATTGGATTTCTGGTATTTGTATAAATAGGCCTTCAGTCCTATGGATGGGAGAACAACTTTTATTCTCAATAAAGTTCTACTTTAGTGAATTTTTTCTCTTCCTTGTGGATTCAAGGAGTTCTTAACAGAGGCAACGGTGTTTTCTCATCTACCATACTTGTTGCTATGTCAAATAGTCAAATGATACTATGGAGAAAGGGTCAAGGTAGTTCAGGCGTGAAATTGTATTCAAATGGGCACTACCAACCCCCGACTTGGTTGAAAATCAATTTGATGGATCAATTTTCTGACCATCGGGTTGAAGTGCTTCCAAATTTGTGACTTGCGGGGAGGTGGGCTTAGTTGTAGCTGCAAGATATAGATGTTTCCTGGTTACATAGTGCTTGATGTGGCATTCACAAGAGCTTAGATGGGACTAAAGTATCTCAACAATTATTAGATAGAGAACAATTCCTCTCTATTGTTTGACAAACTAAAGCAGTGTGCTGAGAACACTGCACTACAATAGAATAGACCATTGGAAGCACTTTAGAAATGTCAATGCTTTCTACGGCATTTTTGAATCACCATTTTCATTCGGGTTGCAAATGACACTAGTGCTTTTAAAGCATAGGTAAAGATCCTCCCTGATGCTTCTTGCAATGTTGCAAATGTATTAGCAATTTTGTGCTACTATCGGCACTTCACAACAAGCATCACCAAAAAGAGACCTTTGGCACAATGTTTATAGCCAAGCATTGTTAACAACATAAGGCAGCACTTCACACGAAGCACCACCATTAAAACCTATTTACGTGCTGCTAATTGGTGTTATTGACGGTGTTTGGTAGAAATCACTACCAATACTCCTTAATCTTTGCAAGCACTTTTTATAGAGGCATCGGTAAAAAATTGCTCAACTTAACAATTGTATCTCAAGGGCCACCAAAATACAAATCCAAAACTTCTCTTTGAAGCACAGGGAAAAATTATAAAAAATTGTAATATTATTTCTAAATTTTAAAAAACCTAGAAATTTACATTTGAACTCAAGGAAGCCTATTCAACAATCTTGATTAAAAAATATATCAAACCTGTTCAACAATCAATAAGAAATTTATACCTCCAAATACATTAGTGTTCAACAATCACTGCCAAATCAAAAAAATCATCCATAAAAAATCACTCACACTGATTAATGCATGTTAGATTTCTTCCTATAGATCTAAATCAAATGATACACAGATTATTATTATAATCAAAGGATATAGAATGGATTATTCAAGTAAGATGAGTCCCAAACAAATATATATGAATTAATAGACCAATGTAGAACAATAAACAAGGAATGACTCAAAACTCTGACCATCTATTAATTAATAGAAATGCAATGAGCAATGCAATTAAACACTTAAACTTTAAATTGAAGGCCTAAATAATAACCTACCAGAGGAGGGTTATAAATTAGGTTTTACAAGAATAATAAGTAATTTTTCAAAAATCCAAACCCAATTCAAACTACAAGCAATTACAATAATGAAAGAGTGCAAAATATAAATAGAGGTAGAGAATGCAAACCGATATATGTGATTTGGTAACTAATCGTGCCTGCTCCATGATCCTTACCTCAATCCTGAAGACTTCAATTAGTCTACTAGTAATGTCACTTCTTGAGATGAAGCTAAACCTTTACAAACTCTTGCTCCAATTGAGTAAGTGTCACTCCACACTAAAGCTAACTCTCTCACACTCTTCTAATATGTAGAAGAGCATTTAATCATCTCCTAACAACTAGGAGAGTGATAAGGATATAGAATGAAAAACAAAGAAAATATCTCACAACTAGAGTCTCTCAAAGATTGAAATACAAGGGCAATGAGGATATAAAAAGTAAAATCTATTTGAGCTCTTGTTGAGGCTACATAGCTTGGAAAACTTAGATTTTGCTCTAAAAATATTAAAAATTTATTCTCTTATTAAGCAAAAAAGTCCTAAAATAATATATAACTATTGGAAGCAAAATCTAGCCATTGGAAAATACCCTAGGGTTTATTTGCTAGGCTTGGGGTTCTGAACGTGCTATTGAACCCATTCTAACAATTAAAATATTAACCATTAAGTTTTGTCCTCATGTGCTCAAGTGTCTAAACCACATGTTCAAGCGATCGAACATTGATTTTGGACAACCAAACTATTAGTTTAGACAATCGAAGTTTGCAAAACCAGAATGCTAATTTTGTATATTGGATCAGGTGCCCAAACATACCGGACATCTAAACTTAACTTTGGGTGACTAAACTTAATAAAAAAACTTGCTGAAAGTTTTCTATAACATTGATTATTTGACACAACTTTAATTTAAATTGGACAAAGGTAACATAAATCAATGAATGTATATCCAAGTTAAATGAAGTGTCAATCTAAAAGCTCAAATAAATTAACAACCAAATCTTTGACTCAATAAAAATAAAAAATTAAACCTATAAGCTTGGAGTTGATCTTTCACTTTGAGCATCTTTGAGCTTTCATTTTGATCTTCAAGGTTTATCTTCAAATTATCATCCTTTTTATCTTTGAGTTATTATCTTCATGATCCGATAAGCTTTATCTTGAAACTCGATCCTTCTTGAGTTGGATGATTATTGATAATTCTAAAACTTATCATAATTAGATAAACTTACTAAACTCTAGTTTGACCATCGCCAAAATCCAAACATCAACATAAACTTCTAGAAAAATGAATAGAATCAAATAAAAAGGGGCAATAGGAAGAAGATTTCCCAAATCATCCCAACCCTTGAGCATGTCCTTATGCCTGTCCTTGTGGCTACTGTCATCCTCATGCCCATGCCCATGTCCCCATTCTCGTGCCTATTTGCCTACTCGCATACTCATGTCTCCACATCCTAATCTAGTTTTCAATAAGGTGTGCATCAAATTGTAATTGATTAGGTACTTAACAAAAGATTCCATAGGTGCTGAAGAAGTGGAAGGAGTTCCTTGTCTACTAGCACCTCTTGGTCTAGTGCTAGTTTGTAGTCTAAAAAACCTCATAACACACAAACACTCATGTTAATCTTATGAATAAATAATATATACAAACAACAAAAAATAGAAGAATGATGAATTTTCTCCATTCCACATGGAGCACATGTTCAAGAGAAACTTATGGAGCTAAAGAACTTGGCCAAGAGATAGTATGCCATTGCATTTCTAGGAAGTTGTTCTTCCACTTCTCTATTTGTTTTGATACTTTAGCCTATCGATAGCATGTACTTAAGTTTGGGTGTAGAATGGTGGCTCACCTTTTAAAGCTCTGGAGGATGAGTTGGAGATTTGATTGGGTGTTGGCCCCATATCAAATATCCACAATCAGCCAAGTCTTTCATGGTTAAAATGTGAATGTGGATTTCATTCTACGCTTGTATCCAATGTGAAATCCTCTAGCATGTCCTACCTTAGCTCAAAAATATAGACCTAAAAGATGACCAATAACAATATTAGTATTAGTTCATTAATAGAAACGTATGATAACATTAGATTATACTCTCACCATTATTGAGGAGGGCGCCTTATCAACTAGTTGTTTGTCCTTCTTTGTATAGGAAGTTAGAAACACCTCTGACTTAGAAGGTTTAACTCCACTTTTCTTCTAGAGTTGCAATGGTTTACTTTCAATAAATAAAGGAGGAATCAATGATAATTATGCATTTAGTCTAGATACTGTAAGTAAATACCTCAACCGTCAAATTTGCATTGACTCATCTTCTGCTTGTTTCGCTATCTTTTATTTTCCATTCTTAGTTCCTAAGGAGAAATGCAATTTTGAGTTAAATAGGATAAGTATTACAAAACTTTAGATACATGAATGAAAGCACTAATAGAATGGCCCAGATATCTCTAGTTTGCCAATGAGAGACTAGAACATGCCACTAGTCTTTGGTCCAAGGATTTAAGCAAGTGGCAACCTTTTCTAGATTTTCTTGAAAAATGTGAAGTGCTTCTTCTTCAGATCAGCCATTCAATTATGCTAGCACTTGCCTAGAGTTTGTATAATGCTTTTCTTAGCAGTATCCTCAAAGTTGGCATTAGCTTGTATATGCAAATATTATAAAAGTAAAAAGCATTTGATATGACAAATAAGAATATTGCATAATTCTCAAAGTTAATGTTATCTTTATATTTGCCGAGATCCTTTCATTTAATTGCTCTAGCATAACCCATCAGTTAGTATAAGTTAACAATAACTTGTTGTTGTCCTTGGCGATAATCCCAAACTGGGCCAAGAGTTTCACTGAGTTATCACTGATGACTTGGTTGTACTAGTTGATGGTTAGCATCAACTTGTATCCTTCAAAGTCTCAAACACTTATTGGCTTATTTGGGCTACAAACAATTCTACATGTTGATTGCATAGAACTTGGTTGAAAATTTGGAGAGCTTAGTTAATATTTTTTAAATTTAGAAAAATTTCATAGATATTGAAATGGTAATAATTTACTATTATACCTTCCTCATCAATGTGCATATCCTAATCTTCCTTCTAGGGGTAGGGAGGGTATGAACTGTTAGAATCTGAAAATAAAAACATATTAATAAAGTAGAATGTACAACTTAGAATATATTGTGTCACATAACATATAAAGAGCAAGTACTCAAATGAACTTACTAAGAAATATGGAGGGCAGCAAATATGGTGGCAATTCGGAGAAAGTATTGTAAAAACAACCACCTGCAAGATAATGAAATCAAAATTAGCAAGATCATAATCAAATAATAACAAGCATCATAGTCGAATTTGTATATTAGTAAAGTATGCTACTTTGAATATATAAAGATGTAATTTTCTATAATAAGAAGAAAGCATGGCAATTGCATTTAAGTGTCTTTTCCATTAGATATAAAATTGTTATTGTCGAAATCACCATTATCATGATCATCATAAGAAATAATTTGATTTTAGATTCATCATTCATGAGTTTGTCCCCTTCATTTTCTTCCATCAGTAACTGCTTTGTATTGACATAGAGTCCATCTATCATTAGTTTCTCAACATTGAACAGTGCACATTCGATATCAAAATCATCGCATTGTTGACTGGTGCATGACTTCATCGTTGGGTTTTTGCTGTTATAGTCACCTAATCCATCATCAAACATGTCTAGATACTCCCTTGGAGTCATCTTGATAACTATGTGCCAATCATGATTTAATAGATCTTGCACATAAAACACTCTCAACTTAATAAACAGAAATATAAGGCTCATCAAAATATTAGTTATGTTTATATATCAACCATTTAAAATTCACCAATATATCCAAACTCATTATTCTTCATTACAACATTGTCATCAATCCAGTCACACTGGAAGAGCGTAAACCTAAATTTATTGTTATATCAAAACTCAATAATATCCATCACAACCATATAAAATGTAATATCCCTTGATGTGGGATTCATATTCTTTGTGTTTGCAAAGCTTTTGTAGCTATCTTTAGAGTCACATCACTATTTTGAGTACGGTAGCTCACCTCAAGTCTCATAGTGTGAAATCTAAAACCATTTATAATATATTTCGAAAATCTTCATGCCTATTTGTCAATATGTCCAGTAGCAAGTAGCAATATCTCTTTGGATATATCTTTAGCCTTGCTCACTCTTTCTAGGTTAGAAATTTACCATTACAATAATTAAATTATTAGTTTGTTGGGTCATATCATATGCCAAAAAATTATAGAGTATGATTTGTTCATGCTTACACATTCTCTAAAATACTTGATAAACATGTCATTATAATATTATCATGCTCAAACGTAATCTTCACCTCGACATCATTTATCCATGTTTCGGTTAATTTTCATTAAAACTAAATTTGATTAAAATTTGACCAAAATAGAAACGTTGGATGCCACTAGATTATAACCCAAATATGGGTATCAACTAGACCTAAATCATAGTTAAATTAATAAAAAATTAAGCTCGATTTGGATCTAAATTATTGAGAAATTCTAGCCCAAATTAAATTCAATCCAAATAGATTAAGTGGACAAGATATTTAGACCAAATTTAGGCTCAAAACTAATAAAAAATTTGGGTCAAAATAAAAAAATAAAATTTTTACAAAATAGGTCTTTGAATCAAATAAATTTTACAAATAGATTCCTGATTAGATTTTTCTTATGAATAAGTACTTGGGATAAAATTTTTTTCAAAAGGTTCATAAAAGTGTTAAAATTACAATTAACCCCCACATAATTTAGAATTTATAAATAAATCCCTCAAATATTAATGATTACAAATTAATATTTATAAAATTTAGAGTTTACAAATAAACTCCTCAAAAATTTATATTTGTAAATAAATTCCTGAAATTTTTTACTTTCACAAATAAACTTCTCAAATATTTTTTTATGAATGAATTAAGATTATATTATTTTTCAAATAAAATTTTATAGAAAAGACCTTAAAATTATCAAAATTTTATAAATAATTTTTTTATCGAAAGTTTCCCAAATTCCTCAAAATTATAAAATGGTCCAAATTTTTTTAAAAAACTTGCAAATAACCCTTTTAAAAATATGATATCGCAAGTAATTATAATTTTCAAATTGTTTCTCTCATCTACAACAAAACAAATTATTTTTCTTCAATCCATACAAATTCACATTCACTCATCTTGGATCAAATAAGAACCCAATAAGAGTTAGATTCAAGATCCAATAAGAATTCAATAATAATCTAATTAGGGTTAGACCCAAAATCCATTAAGGATCTAATAAGAATCTAATCAAGGTTGGCCCTAAGATCTATTAAGGATCCAATAAAAACTCATTAAGAGTTAGATCCAAGACTCATTAAGGACCTAATCAAAACTCATTAATAGCTAAATCCAAGTTCCAATAAGAATCTAATAAGGATCTAATTAGAGTTGAATCTAAGATCTATAAGGGATCTAAAAAGAATCTAACAAGGGTCAAATCCAAGATCCATTAAGGATCTAATAAGAACCCAACATGAGTTAGATCCAAGATCTATTAAGAATCTAAAAGGACCCAACACGAGTTAGAATCCAGTAGGAAGCTTCTCATCAAATAAAAATAAAGGAAAGGTTTTTCAACTAGCAAAGAAAAACTACAGTTGGCTACTCTAATACAGTCACTATAGAAAAAAATTTTAGAAGATTCACTAGCCTATCCAAAAAAGACCTTCTTTTACCCAATAAGGATCAAATCTAAAGCTCGATGGGGTTCAAGCATAAAGTCGAACCCAACCCTAATTGAATCAAACTAAGTTTGACTTAAACCAACACCAACTAAACATCGAATTGAAGCAAACTAGACTTGAACCAAACTATGTTTGAACATTGAATTAAATCAAATCATACTCGAATCAAAATTGAGTCTAAATATTGAATTGAATCAAATCATATTTGAATCAAAATCAATTCAAAACATCAAATTGAATCAAATTAGACTTAGTTTAGATCGAACCAAGCTCAAATTGTAGTAGAGTTAATCGATAATAAGCTCAAAGTTATTGATAATACCTCAAATTTAATCAACAATAAATCAAAAAAGATTGTTGATTATCAAATTAAGAATGATTAGCATAAAATAAAGTGCTAATACTCTTTCAAACTTTAAATCCAAACTGAACTAAGGTACGCTTGAAGTTACTTAGTCAGTCAGTAAACATGTTAGAAGGAAGTCAATCAATAATAAGCATAAAGTCATCCATAACACTTCAAACTCAACCAACATAAGAAAAAAGTTGTTGGTGATACTTAAAAGCTGATCGACAATAAGCCAAAAGGATTATCGATTATCAAGTAAAAAATGGTCAACATAAGTCAAGGCTGCTAACCATTTCAATCAAATCAAAGGCAAATTTAAACTCTTTTAGTTAGTCAACCAAGTGTAATATTCAAAGAAAATTAATTGACAAAAGCACAAAGCAGTTGGTGACATTTCAAATCTAATCGATAATAAGCTAAAAAAGATCATCAATTATCAAATCAAGAATGATTAATATAAGTTAAGATCATTAATTGTTCTCTCAAATCAAAGATCAAAATAAGTTAATAAACAATAAGTTGAAGACCGTCAATGATACTTCAAACCCTAACAGGGTCAATTGGCATGTGTCTAGACAATTAGCCACTCCCTGAAATCAAGTAAAACTTATCAATATTCACCAAGGATTAAACCGAATACCCATTTGAGTCTAATTCCACTCGATCAAGTGTATAGGGGTAGGGTAGTAGTGAGCATCAAGCCTTTCCTAATCTTTTTCTAATTTCAGATTCTTCACATTATGAGTTTAAATTCTTTTGTAAAGAAAGGGTATACCTTTTTTTTAGCCATGTGCCCTTTCTTAAATTAATCAGATTATACTTTTTTCTTTGTGTCTTAATTTTGTTAACTAGATTTCTCACTTTAAGAGATTCTTGATAATTTTTTATGATAATTAGTTACAAGTTCTTACACCTGTTGGAAGTCATATTTCCATAATACCTAATTACACATCCAAATTCATCTAAATTTTATTTGTTATTTTAAGATTACTTTTCAAGATCTTTTAGCTATCTTGAGTGGTCAATTTTGGCTCTACAAATTTTGACCCAATGGAACATGACTTCACCTCCAAGTGTAGAAACTTAGTTAATATGATAAACATATTAATAAGATTGAATTACAATTGAAAACTAATTAATTGTATTCTCTTTTACAGAAAAAAAAAATCAAATAGCATCAATAAAACATCCCTAGCCCAATATACACCATTGTCTTGGGAGAAAGATTGGTTATTCGTCCACCTCAGTTGATTATCACCACAAAAGCAAATGGAGCTCAAATCAAATTCGGAACCATCTTTGAGGTCATCCAATTCAAGAGTGCACTTGTTAACTCACCATCCAATGTTGTAGTCATATAAGATAAATTTGTTTCTCACCTTCCATCAAGGAGAAGGAAACCCAATGTCATCATTCCTAATGAGAAGAGTCAATCTGATGAGAAGTTAGAAGCTACCCCTTAACTAGCAAGGGAATCTATCTTTTAGAGGTTAGGCACAAAGCGATTCTCAGTGTTTAATTGCCTTTGCCCTACTCTCAAGGAAGAGCAACTTGCAAGTCCAAAAACATGCATGGATAAAGAAGAACCTATCTTTAGTCCCCCCCCACCCCCCCCCCTTCCCTCCCCCCCCCACTACCCCTGTCTCTCCCTCTCTTTGAACGTAGACTCATCACCATTCCCATCTCTAACTCCTTCACCCCATTGAGTGTCTTAAAGAAGGCTAAAAGTAAGTTGAAAGGAACACAGTCCCACCTTAAGACCATAACTAAGGGGAGAATAATCAAGCAAAGTAAGAAGAGCCCTCATAAGACTACAACCAAGTATAAAATCCCACAAAGAGAAATCATCTACACAATCATAGCCATTTCTTATCATGATTCTAGTAAGGACTGTGAATCCACTCCTTAGTCAATCCTTATTACCACACTAGAGAGAAGGTGTAACTACTCATTTCATGAGTAGACTCCTGAATGAGGTACCCCGATTGATGAGAAAATTTAACCTCAATCCAAAATACACAAAATCAAGACCTAATTCCCAATATATAAATCATCATGTTTGACATAAGCCTTGGTCATAACTAAAAGATCTAGTGGAAAAATGACCATGGAGGTACTTTGAGAATAGTTGAGACAATAAGAGAAAGAGAAGGATGAAGCTCAAAAAAAGCCATGGATTTGATAGAGATGATGATACAAATAAGACAAAAGCTCAAAAAGTTGGAGTGATTTCAATAGTCATCTCAGGAAGCTACAGAGGTTGCAAAAAACACATCTCTTACAGATGAGCTCCATGAAAAAAGAGGCTCTTCACAAGCACCTCCTCCACCTGCATGGAGCTGCTAGCATATATACAATAACAAGTATAATAAATGGTGAGTACACAACTAAGATAGGAAAGAGACATGGATAGGATAAATAATGCAGATGAGCTATACCCAAATTATTATCAATAAGCACCATATCCCAAGGGTTATATAGTGCCTAAGTTCAAATAATTTAATAGTATTGATAATTCCAAATAAATATATCTCACTTTATGACCTTATGTGGGGATTCAAGTAATAATTTCTCATTATTACTTTGTTAATTCTTAACAAGTTTAAATGGGATAGTATTTGAGTGACATGCTAGTTTACAATTAGAATCTATACAAACTTGGTTGCAAATAAAAGAAGCCTTCTAGATTATGTTTGGAGGAGTTAGCAATAAGGTGGCTGTTGCAGAGTTCATCTCAATACTAAAGCACAACAATGAATTAGTGTCAGATTATATTACATGATAGAGGAACTTCGATATCAAGTATGAATAATCCATAAGCCAATTTGAGGCTATAAATCTAGTCCTTGGTAAAATAGGGAAGAATTGGATGGCACCCAACCTAGATGCTTCTCCCATCCACATTTTCAAAGACCTTATTGTACAAGTCAAGAAGTTGGAAATAATCAGCCCACGAGCCTTAATTGGTTCACAAAACTTCAAACCAGAAAATGATAATATAAAGGAGAGCCGTTTAAAAATGTGAGGATAGTATTCACAACAAATGAAGAAAAGAAGCCTACAAATCTCACCACAAATAAAGATAATTCTCAAAAATCACAAACTCTTGGGGGAGATGGGGAGGTACAATCATCCAACAACTTCTAATAGAGGCTAAAAAAGAAATACTCTTTTAAAAGAGAAAGTAAGTAAAACCTTCCAAGATGCCCTAAAATTAAGCCTCCAATTACCATAATGTAAGGCCAAATGAAGCTAATAAAAAGGATAATCCAAACTATTATCCTTATCATAGAGTCTCGATTCATATCATTAAAGACCATTATGTGTTTAAGGATTGGATCAAAAAGTAATACAGAGAGGGCAAGTTAACTCTCTCGAAGTCAACCTTATTTGATACACCCATCGAGCACATTAATCATATCACTGTGTTCAAGACACATGAGTCACTATCTTGGCTCCTTTTCAATGAAGAATAAAAACATACATCCAAGTAAGAGCATTTGTGGGAGATTGGCGTCTCTAGAAGGCTGAAAATGCTAATAAAGAAGATGACTAAAGACCCTGAAAATCCTAGGATGGTAATAAGAAAAGCTTCATCAGAATAAGCTTTCCCACCTGCTAAAAACATCAAAAAGAAAAAGAAAAAGAATAATAAGAAGAATTTGGTTCCACGGGAGGGATATATGATCAAGAAATCAGCCATCTAATAGTACTATGATGCCTTGGAAGAATATGTCTAAGGAGAAAGAAATCAAGTAACTCTCGAGGAATTCCTTCCCGATGAGCTTAGAGCTCTACTAGAGCGTTTTGACAGTGAGAGCAAGTGGCAACATGCACTACTATTATTGCTATTAAAAGCTTACAACCAAGCCAATCACCAGAGTCATCTCACCATCCTAATGGTGATGAGGTTTAGAGTGCAAGGTGGGAAAAAAAAAAGAGTCTTCCATGAGACTCTGACCAAGATGATTATGTCAGGGAGTGGTTTGCCCATGAACATGACTATGGCATTATCAAATTATAGCTAGATACTATAAAAGATATAGCTATAACTAACATGAAGTATGTCAGAGCACAAATGTAAGCAATAAATGAACATGTCCAAGCTATGACTATCCATATGGATAGCATGTTGAATGTAACTAACATGCTTTGTGAAGAAATTAAAAAGATGGAAAGGATGGTAGAAGGAAAGACAAAACCATACAAAAGGCCCTGCATAAATGATAGAAAATTACCTACTAACCCTCCTAGAGACCAAGGTGACCATCTATGCTATCCATCCTAGAAGTAGGTTAAGAAAGATAAATACTTCCAAGAACAACCTTCTGGATTCATTGCTTCTTGTTGTATAGTGACTCACACAAGTGTCACAGACATTGATAACTAGCCAACCCAATCACCATCAAATAACCTAGTGGAAAATGATCAATCCATTAGGTCTAGTCAAGTCCTAGTCCTATATCCTGTGGAAGAATGCCCTCTATCAACTTTAGAGGAGTTATATATACAAGACATGAATGATGAATATGATTCTATGTTTGAGTTAAAATAATTTTATAACTGCTTAGGGAAACCCTACACCAGTAAGCACCAAAAGAAGAAGCAGACATTTCGAGAAAAAATTAAATAAGTTAAAGTTAGAGCTTATACAACTCCAGTGTGAAGCCAATCTAAACATCCATGAAAGAAATACCCTGAATGCAAAATCCTAAAGAAAGTCATGCCAGCTAATGAGATTGAAGGGTTCATCCAAAGGGTTTTTTAAAGATCTTTCAAATAGAAAACCACATGTGCCTAATTTTGACACTAAGTGCTATGATTATCAGCCCGTCACATCCTCCAAGGACACCCACAGAACTACCAAGTAGAGGTAAGGATTTGTTGCTTCCTGCCATATGATCAATCTTGGAGTGACTCTGAAGAAGAGCCTTGTTCGTATCGAGATGTTAGAAGCAAATGGATAATACAAATCAAGTATAACTAAGGGGTGATAGAGTGTTAACCCCCACACAAGAATACCTCTAACGACGAGGATAAAAAAAATAAAATATAAATAAATAAGGACATTGAGCCTTCGCAAGATGAACCTATGCCAAAGAAAGTGGGGTACAACATAGCAACTCAAATCAAGAAAATTCATGTCATGCTACGTGTGTTTAATACCCTAATGATATTATAAGAACTTAGAAATATGCTGGCACACATCTTATAAAAATTAACTAATTATCAAGCATACTTTGTAGAAGAAAACATGAAGGAGTCGTTATATGCTCATTGAACTCCCACTATCACTTTTACAAATGATGACTTATTATACAGGATGGCAAACCACAACATGTCATTGTATGTCATGAGAATAGTGATGGGATTAAAATCAATCATATCCTCATCAGCCCATGCTCCTCAGTAAATTCGATAACCCTCCACATTTTAAGGGCTTTAGCTTTGGACATATACCACTTATTGTCCAAAGTTCTAACCATCTAAGGTTTTAATCAAAATAGCCAAAGAGCTTTTGAAGTCATAATTATACCTCTAAAATCAGAAAATTAATGATTGATACTAAGTTTATATGATCAATATTGATGCATCATACAAAGCACTATTAGGGAGCTATGATTGCATGAAAATAAAGTAGTGTCATCGACCTTGTATCAGTGCCTCAAGTACTTCGAGAACAGTTATGAACATCAAATTGATGGAATTATACATTTTTTTAATATTCGCGAGGTACATTATAATGATATAAAATATTATCAAGGATCCCATGTCGATAAAGGGTATGCTTTTATCAATCAAGTAAAGAAGAAAATTACCAATATGATCTTTGACCCTCCTCATCTAGGCAGTAATATAGTCTTCAAACAAAGAAACTCCACAATTATGCCTAGTTGGCTATTCTTCTAATGAAGATAATAATGGAGGTCTAAAAGAAAGTACTTTTCTTGTTATGAAAGTCCCATAAGGCTTGCTTAAGTTATTAAATAAGTTAAACACTAATATTATGGAGGAATTAACAATCTTTTATATTTTCTCATGATGTAAGGGAGAGAAGGAAATATTATTCTACAAGGTAATTTTGCTATGTCCCACACATGCATAAAATTTTGAAAACTGAAGATTTAAAAGGTGATGGTGACTATCAACTAGTCATCATATCTAAATATTTGTCTACTAATATTCATCAAATAATCAAAAATATATGGTTGCAGACTTCAACAAATAAAAGAAGAAAGTTATTTCTTCAAAAATATGTGAGATCCACCCCAAGGACTTGCTTGTATTCCCAAAAGAGGAAATAAGATTTCTAAGAGACTAAGCTATATCGCTCCAAGCATCCATACATGCCTTATAGTTACCATTGGACCTTTGTCTAATAACGAGGATGATCAAACATTCTCAATGCTTTATGACACACAAACTATGTGCATCAAGCCAACCAAGGCTTTCCAAACACTACAAGAAAGTAAAGCCTTTAGTAAAGCTTTATCAGAACCCAAACATAAGGGGTAGGATGCAACTAAAACACCTTCCATACTAGAGGGGGAACCTTTGCCAAGTCCCATTCAATATGATAAACCACATGGTGAAAAAACAATCCTTAAGCCAAAAGAAGCTCCACTAGAACTAGAAGATGCAGGGCAATCCATAATCTATAAACTGATGAAAATCAGTCTATGTTTAGAATAGGAGCCTAGGTCAACCTTTATTAACACACAATTCTCAGGTGAAAGCCAAGTTCAACTCAAAGCAGTGCTCAAGAAATACATTAACTACTTTGCATGGAGCTACAGGGAAATACCTAGACTAGACTTTAAAGTCATAGTCCATAAGTTGGCTATCAATTCCAAAGTTTTACCTTTTAAATAAACACCTAGGAAGATGGAACAAGACCTAGAACAAAAAGTATTAGAAGAGATAAAGAAACTGATCGAAATAGGCTTCATTAAAGAAGAGAAATACCTTGATTGGATAGCAAGCATTATGCTAGTCAAGAAGAAGAATGACCAAATTAGCATTTTTGTAGACTATAAGGACTTAAACAAATATTGTCTAGAAGATAATTTTTTTTATCATCAATTATGGAAATCATGATTGACAATACGTCTGATTTTGAACCATTCTCCTTCACAGATATTTTTTGAGATACAACTAAATCAATATTGATTCTGATGATGCAAAATAAATGGCCTTTTGAACTCCAATTGGTATTTATTGGTACAAGGTGATGCCCTTCAGGCTTAAAAATATGGGCACTACTTATCAAATGGTTATGACCAGAATCTTCGACGGTCTCATATACTAGCTAATAGAAAGCTATGTGGAAATTTGGTGGTCAAAACTAAATCCAAAGACAAGTACATCCAGGACATAAGAGTGATTTTCAACCATCTTAGAAAATATAACCAAAACAAAAACTCCATAAAATGTGCCTTTGAGATATCATCAGGAAAATTACTTGGGTTTGTTTTTAAACACTGAGGGATTAAAATTAATCCATCTAAGATCCAAGCCATTTTGGATATGCGACCACTTAATAATAAAATAATTGAGATCATTCCAAGACCAACTTGCATATATAGGGAGATTCATTTCTAACCTCTCCAAAAAATGTAAATCCTTTTTCAAATTGATGAAAAAGGATGCTCCATTCTTTTGGAATCAAGAATGCTATCAAGCCTTTAAAGATCCCTTCCAGTTAAGAAGTCAAGAATTGGATTAAGTAATATCTAGTAAAGCCATTTTTCTTAATAGCACTCATGCCTAGTAGACTCTTAATCCTATATATGGCTACAATGGAAGGGTCCTTAGGGCACTTCTCTCCCAAAAATAATGAAGAAGGTAAAGAAAATATACTCTACTATTTGAGTAAAATGTTAGTGGGTGCAAAGAAATAAAAAAGCGTGCTTATATTTGTAGTTAAGAAGCTCAAACATTACCTATTTTGTCATCAGGTTATTTTAATATCAAGGATTTATCTCGTGAAATACTTAATGACCAAACCCATACTCACCAGAAAGCTAGAAAAATAGGATTTAATTCTCATGAGGTATA
This sequence comes from Trichopus zeylanicus subsp. travancoricus, assembly GCA_005019695.1. Lineage (NCBI taxonomy): Eukaryota > Viridiplantae > Streptophyta > Magnoliopsida > Dioscoreales > Dioscoreaceae > Trichopus > Trichopus zeylanicus. Next base: position 1,984,568 of record RXID01014226.1, read on the forward strand.
ATATCAAGTTCATTCTCCAAAAAAAATAGTAAATAATGAGCCCTTGCCAAGTTTCTCGCAACTCACTCAATACCGGATGACTCTTTGCTAAGCTATGAACTCCTCAATAAATTAATCCTTTTTGTCGAGGGAGGAGAACCCTATATACTTTGATGGGACATCATCCATCAAATCAGGATCAAGCTGAAGTTTCACAAATTAAAGTAGGGATTGAACTTGTATTTGTTGCCCCAAATGAGGGTATTTTATGACATTTTTATTTTCTCTCAAAGCCATGTACAAACAATGAGATTGAATATGAAGTCCTAATTGCAAGATTAGAAATGACCATTAAAAAGGGGATCTCATGCCTACAAGTTTTCAGTAATTCATAATTGATCATTAGTTAAGTGAAGGTGGATTAAAAATTCATATATTTGAGCTAATCAAATACTATGAAAAAACTCAGGAGCTCATGGGACAAATCCCATATGTTCAAATAGTTAAAGTCCCTCAATCCATCAATGCAAAAGTTGATTCCTTAGTTAGGTTAGTCAAGACACTAAGTGATCCTGATGAAGCAAAAAAATCTAATTACAATCTGTAGTAGATATGTGGTAAGTTTAGCCTTTAACATCAAGTATGAGAAGATTGAATCTAAAGTGTTGCAGAAAGTAACAAATTGGAGAATACTATTCACTAACTACCTCAAAAATAGAGAACTCTCAAAAAATAAATCATCATGAGTGCAACTCAAAAAGAGGACTGCACACTTCTTACTCATCAATGATGCCCTTTATTGGATGTCTTTTAATTAACTACTTCTACATTGTCCTTGAGATGAAGAAGCAAAAGAAGTCATGTACAAAGTGCACTCTAGGATTTATGGAGCTTCTTAATCAAGCCCCAAAATGATAATAAAAATCAAGTGTATGCATCACTATTGGCCCAGGATGGTAAGAAATTACATCAAATATGCAACAAGATATTACCTATGTCAAATTCATGATAACTTCATTCATAACACATAAATCCTCCCATATCCTCATGGTCATCTGAGGTATGGAGTACGGATATACTCAGTCTAATTGAGCCACCTTCTTCTAGAGGTCATCGTATCATATTGGCAACAACCGATTACTTATTTTGGTGGGTGGAAGTAAGCATACTAAAGGAGGTAAAAATTGATACTATCATCCATTTCTTCTAAGAATACATCCTATGGCAATTCAATTTTCCCTGAATAATCATTTCTAATAATAGACCCTCCTTTAAAAGCCTCAAGGTGGGATGATTCATATATCATCACAAATACATTGGAGATATTTATCAATTTATAAAGCAAGGGAAAATGGACTCTTGAGGTATTCAACAAAACCCTCTCCAAAATACTAAAGAAAGTCACTACCAAAAATAAAAGGGATTGGCACTAAAAACTTTTCAAAACACTGTGGACTTATCACACCATGCATCGAACTCCTACCCAATCAATAGTATATGTATTGTTATTTGGGACTGAGGCAAGTTTGCCATTAAAGATACAAATTCCCTCTCTAAAAATTGCTTTGCAAGAAAATTTACAAAAAAAATAATGTTCATCTTCACCTATATGAGCTAGACTCCTTGGACAAAATAAGACTCGCACATTAGCAAAACTTGAAAATATATTGAGCATAAACATTTAGGGCCTACAATAAGATGACCTAACTCAAATCTTTCCAAAAGAGATGGTGTTGGTGTTAAAAAGACTCATAATTTTAAAGCAAAGTAAGAAAGACAAATTCTAGCCTAATTGGGAAGATTCTTATATCATCAAAAGAGTATTTGAAGGAGAATCCTACCAATTGATTAATGACAAAGGGGAATGACACATGCCACCGATTAGTGTTCACTTTCTAAAGAGGTAATATACATAAGCCTCTATGGGCAATAATAAAAACAAGGGGGAAAAGGTGTTTTGTCTATGATGGAATGTCTAACTTCCTCAAAGATTATTTAGTCAAGCATGCATCCTTTCTTCTTGAGGCAAAACACAGACATGAGACTCCATATGGCAATATCCAAATTGAATAGCACATATCAGTATCCTTGTGCCCATTGAATCTCACCCAGATATTGAACTTCTTTTAATATTCTAATTGGATGGCCAACCCCAACTTCAATATTACCTCCGTGCTTTCAAGAAGGTGATTGAAGTTTGAGTGGAAGTTATTTAGATACATTACATATCAAGCCTTTCCCAATCCTTTGCTCATTTTATATTCTTCATATTATGAATTTAAATTCCTTTGTAAAGTAAGGATATACCATTACTTGAGCCATATACCTTTTATTAAATTAATTAAATTATGTTTTTTTTTCTTCATATCTCTATTTTATTAGCTAAGGTTTTCATTTTAAGAGGTTTATGGTAATTATCAGGGTAATTAACAATAAGGGCTTAAACCTATTGAAAGTTATATTCCCATAATATCTGATTGAGAATCCAAATCTATCTAAATTTTATTTATTATCTTGAGATTGCTCTTGGGAATTTTTTAGCTATCTCAAGTGATCGATTTTGGCTCCACAATCCACCTTTATCATTCTAAAATGTTCCCTAAAAAATAAATTTAAACACCTCATTTAATAAGAAAATAAGTTGTGTTTGATTAAATTCTTATCTATTTAATTAGGCATTACTCAAAAAGGCATTGACAATGTCCAAATTAAATAGCACATATCAGTGTGCTTGTGCCCATTGAACCTCACCTAGATATTGAACTTCTTCTAACATCCCAATTGGATGGCCAACCCCACCTTTAGTATCACCTCTATGATTTTGAGAAGGTAGATTGAAGTTTGAGTAGAAATTATTCAGATACATTGAACAAAATATCATACATTCTAAGGCCCAAAATGTCAACCTAAGAGGGGGGATTAGGTTTTGTAAACAAAATATGATTTTGAAGAAATCAAATCCCAATATAATTCACCAAGAGAGATACTCACAAAGTTCAAGCAAATCATAAGTGGAATAAATTAAAGCAAGATAAAAAAAGAATACACCACAATTTATCTAGTTTGGAGATTAACCGCTCCTACTCCATAGTACTTGCTTCGGTCTTGAGGACTTCAATCACTCCACTAATGATGTTACTTTTTAGGCCGAAGCCAAGTATTTGAATCAAACTTGCAAACCATGAGCATCACTTTTCTTAGGTAAAGCCACATCCATCACTTCGCTAGGGTGATGTCACACCCGTACAATCAAACTTACTCTAACTAACAAAATCTACTCTACATCGGAGCTTTTATACTCTCACACTCCTAACAAAGTAGGAGTATTTAAAAGTGGAAAAGATAAGATTTGATAATTGAGCCTCACTATAAAATCTCTTAAGAAGAGGACAAGGGCTAGAAGATTTGACATGAAATTGATAGCTTAGAGCACTCTTGAGCTAGTAGACTTGGAGAGTTTTGATCTCTTCTCTATAATAACTATAATGATGTAAAAACTTATTTAGAAAAATCTATCTATGCCAATTTATAGTTTCTAGGTCAAAACTAGCCATTGGGGGTAAAATTTCTTAACTAGACTCGCTCCAACAATAAAAAAAGTAGTCATTAGTTATGCAAAAAATATGAGCCGATCGATCATTAAGACAACCAGTCAACCAATTCTAGTATACCAAAACTAGAAGATTGCCAACCATCATCCAATTTGTCATCCAATTTTGGTAAACCCAGAACTTGGTATTCCCAATTAGTTGTTTGGTTCCAAGCCATTCTTCTGGATCTGTGCAAGTTCAAAAGTTTTGAATCTTTTGTTTGACATAACCGATCATTTGTTAAGCCAAGCAGATATCTAGTTCTATTAGAAAAACTCTATTAAGAGTTTTTGGCAAAACCTAATGCAATGAATCCTTTAAACAAATAATCTCAAAAATAAATCTTCAACTCAACTAAACTAAATGAAAATTCTAAACCTAATGAGCTGACTTGATCTCTTGAGTTTTCTTCAAACCATCTCCAATTCTTTAAGTTTCATTTGTTGATCTACCATCATGTCTTATCTTTAATATTAACTTTATGTCCATCTACATTTGAGACTTTCGAATGGGATTGATCCTCATTTCAAACTTGGCTTAGCTATTAGTTATACATGCTCAAGATATAATCAAATATAAAGTTTGTTCATCATCAAAACTATAAAGGATAACAATTTTTCCCTTTTTGATGATGACTAACCCTCACAAAAATAAAATGAATAATCTACTTATAAAAAATATTGTAATTTAATACATATCATCTACTAGAGCAACTAAAAAAAAAAGGCATCATGCTCCCCCTTACTCTAACATTTTTCCCCTATCTAAAACAACTCTAATAAAGTCACATTTTTATTATCCCTCCTCTTTTGTCATCAACAAAAAGAGCACAAGTAAATACAAGGATATTGAGTAAAGAGAAACAATAGCAAAGATTCAAAAATATTTCTACAAATATCATACATCAAGAGATATGAAAATTTGATGAATGAATAAGATATTTTCTATTAACTAGCTTCAAAATAATTGTTTAATAAAAAAAAATGGAATCAACACTTGAAGCAATAAAAGCTCCCCCTTGAAATATGCACAGATAGGTTAACAAAAAAATTCAAAGATTACATTCATACTCCCCCTATCTATGATACTAAGAGAATAATCAATTAAGTAAGGAATCAAGAAAAAGGTTCAAGAGAGACCAACACAAAAGTTTTAAAAAAATCATTCAAGAGCAAAAATTTTTTAAAAAAATTAAAGGTTACCAAGAAGACTGATACTCAAGAATGTTAATCTAAAAACATGGGCATGAGACTCTAATACTAATTGAGACCCAAAATGCCGACCTAAGAGGTGGAGGGATTAGGTTTTGTAAATAAAATACAATTTTTAAGAAATCAAACCCCAATATAATTCACCAAGAAAGATACTCACAAAACTTAAGTAATTCACAAGTACAATAAATGTAAAGTAAGACAAGGAAAAGAATGTGTCATGATTGACATGGTTTGGAAACCAACTGCTCCTACTCCACAACCTTTGCCTTAGTCTTGAGGAATTCAATCACTCTACTAGTGATATGGCTTCTTAAGGTGAAGTCATGCCTTTATATCAAACTCACAAACCATAAGTGTTACTTTCTTAGAGTGAAACTACGCTCGTACAATCGATCTTGCTCTAACTAGCAAGCTTTACTCTATACCAAAGCTTTTATACTCTCACACTCCTAATGACCTAGGAGTATTTATAAGTGAAAAGATAAGAATTTGATAATTGAGCCTCACTACAAAATCTCTCAATAAGAGGACAAGGGCTAGAATATTTGATATGAAATCGATAGTTTAGAGCTCTCTTGGGCTAGTAGGCTTGGAACGCTTTGATCTCTTCTCTGTAATAAATATGAAGTTATAAAAACTTGTGTAGAGAAATCTAAATATACCTATTTATAGTTTATAGGTCAAAACTAGCCATTGGGGGTAAAATTTTGCAACTAGCCTCTCTCCAATGGTCAAAAACTTAGCCATTAGTCTCGCAAGAAACTTGAACTGATCAACCGCTTGGACAACCGAGTGACCAATTTTGGTCTACCAGAACTACAAGATTGCCCATTCAGTCATCCAATTCTGGTAAAAACCTAGAACTTGGTGTTCCCAAATAGTTATTTGGTTTCAAGCTGGTCATTCAATTCTACCTAGGTTCTGAAGTTTTGAGTATTCTATATAATATAACCAGTCATTCTTTAAGCCAAGTAGACATCTAGTTCTATTAGAAAAATTCTTTTAAGAGCTTCCTGCAAAATTTAATATGATGAATCCTCTAAATAAATAATCTAAAAAATAAATATTCGACTCGACTAAAATAAATGAAAATTCTAATCCTAACGAGTCAACTTCATCTCTTGAGTTTTCTTCAAGAAATCTCTAATTCTTTAAGTTTTATTCATTAATCTGTTATATCACTTCTCATCTTCAATATTATCTTCATTTTCATCTGCACTTGAAGCTTTCGAACGGACTCGATCTTCATTTCGAGCTTAGCTTGGCTATTAGTTACACATGCTCAGGATATGATCAAACACAAGATTTGTTCATTATCAAAACTACAAAAGGTAATACATTCTTCCATCAAATACCCTTTTACTATGGAACCTTCAAGATAAGTTCAATTATGCACATAGTTCTTCAGTCTCTATAGATATCTATTTGAAAATTCATTAGTATGGTTATATGCTATGAAGGAATAACATGTCAAGGATACTGAGATTATCATTTTTCACCTCTCAATGGGATCATTGAACAATATTACATTGACCCAACAATTATTGCTTCTTTAGCTAGATGAATAAGTAAATGCTCTATGATATCAAAGAAGGAAGAGGGGAATATCCATTCTAGTTGGAAAAGTTTCATGGCAAGCCTAGATTGCAAAACTTAGAAGTCACATGGCCAGGCCATTTTGGCATACAAATGCCCGAAGATATTGCTCATTTTATCAATGTGTTAGCCACATTCTTGAGTAGACAAGTTCTCACTACAATTGAAAGCAACTACTACATCAATACGTGGCAATCATGACTCTTCAAACTAAAAGTTACCCATTCCTTCATATTCACACATCTAGAAATATTGGCATGTAAACATCAAACATTTTCACCTCTTTTAAGACACCTAAGAAGATATCCTTCTCTATTTTCTCATTATGAATACAGTACAAGACAAATATGATTTAGTATCTCTTTCTTGAAGATGAAATACCCGCCTAATGCTAATGTCCATAAGATGTAGGCTTGCATTCAAATTATTCTTTGACTTGTTCAAAATATCTAACAACATCCATATTAGATTGTCGAGAAAAATTTTTTCAATATGCATGATGTCAAGAATGTATTGAACACCCAATGTGCTCCAATACAGAAAATCAAAGGGCACACTTTTCTTTTTCCAATTGCTCCTAACCTTCAAGTTATCATCCATGTACCTTTCACTTCTCTTCCTTTCTTGGATGAGGGTAAATCACGGTTTCCATTTCATCTTCTAGAGTCATAACTTCATTCAGTGCATCCACTCCAAATAGCCAAGAGGGACGAAGACTATACTTGCATGTTCCATCAAATGAAGCCTTATCAAGCCAAAATTTATGATTAGCAAGTAGAAATTATCGATGGCACATATAATAGAATTTTTGATAATATTTCAACCATTTAGACCACTTATTCTTCTCACACACAAGACAAGTCTTTTAACCACTTGTGCTATATCCAACGAGATATGCATATGTAGAAAATTTATTGATTGTTCACATTAGTGTTGGATGCAAGGAAAGCATTTGTTTTTTGCTTATATCATATGTTAGCATACTTAATTCCCATAATTTGTTTAGCTCTTCTACCTGATTTTGCAGTTACACATCAATATTATTTCTAAAGACCTATTTCCCTATCAATGATCATGGATAAGATGAATGACAATCGCTTTATATATGACCATGAAAGAAAATTGTACAAAATCAATACCACCAGCCATGTGCTGTATGAATTGCTCATTTTCTGGAAGGGTTTAAACTCATTTGAAGCTAAACTAAATCTACAAATGTCACCTAAGAATAATGTTTGTTGAATTCCTTTCAAGCCACACTATTTGTTAGATGTCTCAATACTTCATTAAGTACACGGTCTTCTGCATGTCATTTCATGTAAGGAGTTATTTTTAATAACATGGAAATATATTTTAATGTTGACTTCAGAGGAAAGTATTGTACTATGTTAGTAAGTATTTTTCATACTTTTTGACTATCATCATTGCCCTTCTTCTGAAAATGATTGTACTATGATAATTTGCAGTGCTTGCAACATGTTTCTAATGCTCTTTCATTTTTTAGAGCATGTAATTATTTAGACATGCATGAATCTTTGTTTAGCCGTTGATAATATTTCAAGAGTCTATATAAGAATAAGAAAATGAAGTTTGCCATGGAATGCCTATTTCAACATTTCTAATAGTATACTGAATGAGTTGTTACTCCATTGATACTTGGGTTTGATGGCCAATAGTCACATAAAGAAAGATAACAATGTGAAGATCTTACATTCCAAGTATAACTCACTATTAAATTCATTAAGTATCTTGTAAAAATTTTGTACCATCTTTATTATGACCCTTAGGTGGCATTTCAACATCTACAACACTTGTCGCTAAAAAATCCCGATGAACCAAATATATTATGTAGCAATCCTTCAATGTCATCCCCACCTTTATTGTTCCATACAATGTTCACTACAATATCTTCATGATCTGGTCTATTGTAATACCATGGCTCTTCTCTATGCAATGTCTAATTAGTATATGGTGCATTCCACCCTCTCATTATTACATGTTCATATAAATCATTTTTATCTAGTTATACATATTCATACAACCTATAAATGATAACGAATCTTCCTATCTAGTCTCTTATTCATGTATGAGTAGTAAAGAAATGCATTTACTCCCTTAATATATCTCTGCTCTAGTCAATTCTTTATCTTGATCCAATCCTTATCCATTATTATTGAAGATGTGTAATCTTACTTCCAATGCTATGAAGATACATAAAAAAAACTAATATTTTAGATAGTGAATTGCATATGATGCAAGAGGGAGTAAAATGTACAACAACACATTGATGAACATATTGAAGAAAAAGAACCTAGTGATGATGTATTTTAAATTTGAAGATCATTTTACACATCTCCAAATGGGAACAAATGAAGCATTTTTATTTGGTCCTTTTGTCACTTCATTACCATGACAAATATTGATGGAATTGATAGAATTCCTTTTTTTTTTGGTTCAGCATAATATTGCTCTACCATATCTCATGAGTGATCAATCTCAGTGAAAGCTTCATTTGAACCTATATAACCAATTCCTTTTTCACTAGCAAAAAGACATATGCCAACCCTTTTTTCTAACCTATATAACCCACTCGACTTGGTCATTCAAATCATAATTTCGGAGCTTGGTGAATATGGTATACCAAATCAAATCCTCAAATATTCTTCAGTATGTGGTATAGGAAGCCAATTCCAAACCTTTTCCTTACTCCAAATATGACTGCCATGGTCAAAAGATTCAATCAGGTGTGAGCTGGAGCACAAGGGCAACAAGAATTTTCATCCAACTAGAAGTATATTTGCTATGTTGCAAGATGAATAACACACACATACAAAAAATGAAAGGTTCATGAATATGAGAGAAATATACAAAGTTTGGAACAAATTATATTGATCACATTGTTCATGTTGCATTTGTATCTGATAAACACGTGGGAGAAGTATAATTTGTATGCGAGTAGGATTGATTATTCAAGTATCTATCATATCTATGATGAGTTTCTCTAGCCAAGATATACATCAAAAACATGTGGCTCTAGTTTTTTGCAAGTCTAGAAAGGAATACAACATCTACATTTTAAAAAACTAACATAGCTATGGAGAGCATTTTGACACATACTTTGTGAGGAAGGGAAACAACCAATAAGAGTGGAATTATTGGGCACGGGTTGATAATGATCTCAAGTAAAACCTTAAAAAATTTTGTTCCTAACTTCTTCATTGCAAAGAGTTGTTGTGGATGATGCGATTTGAGCATTACAAAATGGTGTTAACAGTGAAATTAGTGATTGCAAGTAAATAAAATTAGTACTTCTAATGTTAATTTGGATTGAACTGTACTACATTTTGTTTTACTTGATGCTACCACATATGTCTAAAAATTTGTGTTAGAATATTATTTTAAAACCTTGATTGGGTTGTATAGATTACCAAAATGAACTTTGAGCTCGAGGGAAAAGTTATTATTCCAAATAATTGCCCAGATATTCCACTTTCTTTCATAGATAAAATTAAATTAAGTAATTACATGGAACCCTAAACTCTAACAAATGAAAGCGAGAGAACTAATAAAAAATTCTCATACTCCCAACAAAACTTTCATACCAACAGCTTTCCTACAACTAATTTAGAGATTCCATCTCTAGCTCTTATGCACCTAAATAATAAATTTATAGTATTACAAGATAAATGAGAGTAACAATAACCCTAATTCCATTCCAATTCTAAAATTTATAATCTAAATATGATATTTATATTTCACAGAGTGGAAAATTTGAGAGAAAGAAGAAATAGACTGGGAGCACATACCTATCATTTGAGGAGAGTAGACTGAGGATAATTGTTATAATGTCAGGTGTGATGAATTAGTCCCATATCGAATATTAGATACATAAAGTCCAATATATATAGTGAAAAAGACCCATATCCCATGAGTTCGAGCTTTTGGAATGGTTTGGTGTCTGGCTTACTATATAGATTTGGTTTGACGCTCTTGCGACTCCCCAACAAGTGGTATCAGAGCTTCAGGTTTGAAGCTGTGCAAACTCTTAAGACCAAAAATTACCGCGATGATGCGATTGAATTGAGTCACATGTTAGTCTCATGGCAAAGACTGGCGAGAGGACGCGGGCGCGAGGTCGGCAAGGGCGTGAGTGCAGGCCCAAGGGCTCGGGCGCTCGTGCGAGGCCGGCTTGAGGCCGGAGAGATGGCGCATGCGCTGGCGCTAGGATGGCGAGCCCACAAGTGTGAGCGCCAGAAGCCAACGCAAGGGCGCGGACACTAGAGGACGGTGCGAGGACATGGGTCACACGGTGGAAGTGGTTGAATAAAAGAGTTCTTAATTAAGAGTGTTAAATTGATGTGGTCAAATCACACCTGAAGGGAAAGATTGTTATAATGTCAGGTGTGATGAATTAGTCCCATATCGAATATTGGATAAATAGAGTCCAATAGATATAGTGAAAAAGACTCATATCCCATGAGTTTGAGCTTTTGGAATGGTTTGGTGTCTGGCTCACTATATAGATTTGGTTTGACGCTCTTGCGACTCCCCAACAGATAATGTCAACATCTTAGGTAGAGTCACTAACAGAGAATGAGGAGGGAAGGTGTCGGCCGAGGTTGAGGAGATGGAGGAGGAGAGCCATCAAAGGAGAATGGGGTGCACTAATAGAGGAGAACTCGACAAACTAGTGGTGAGGGGAGGTGAGCAGCGAGGAAGGCTTTGTGTTTGCATTGTACCAAGAAGAGATAGTACAAGGGCAAGGCCGCATTTTAAACAAGATCATTTTCAGTGCTTTTCCAAGAACACTGACAATTATGGCTTTTTTAAAAAAAAAACTACAAATTTTTAAAAAATTCTGTTAATTAATGGCGCTTTAAGAAGCGCTGGTATAAGTTTTCTTTTATCATGACTTTCTTAAGCACCAACAATGACTCCATTTGTCATAATGCCAGAAGACACCTCCTTTTTATTATAAGATTATGTTTGCATCTTTTCACTCGCATCTTCCGAAATGAAAATGCATGTGCTTTCATATGACCAAATATGTCAGATGAAAGATAATTGCATATGATTTGATGTATTTATTAATGGACTAAACTCACTAACAGATAGAGAGTTATTAGTAGAATTGCATATTTAATACTTTAGTGGATAATAGATTTTCGTTAGATTTTTTATTAAAAAAGAACTACTTGCAAGAAGAGCGCAAATCCACTTAACTACAAGCAGCAAATAGAGTATTTCATATTTTAAACTCAAAACATCTCACATAAACGAGGTGGATTATATGGAAGAACCAAGTTGATACTATCCCTAAATATGGATCATCCAGGTTGCTGATTTAAATGTTATCGCATCTTTAGGGCCAATCCAGGTAGCTGATTGGCACTCCAAGTTAGATTTTGAGCTGGATCAAAGCATGTTTTTTACATTTTTTTTTTCTTCCTTGTATGCTGCTATTTTTTTCTCTGGAAAAGGAAAAGGAAGGGGTTAAATTTAACCCAAGTTACATATACACCACAAAAATCCACGATCATTTTTCAGCAAAAGCAATTCAGATGTGCTGAACACAACAATCCATCTGCCATCTGACCAGAGGCAGTTAAGAACCAAACAGACAGATTGACAAACAACTTGAACAACAGACCTGTGTTCAAGGAGCGAATGAGATCTCTATAAGAGATCTTCAAAATTCAATCAAAAAAATGCAAAAGCAATTTACATAAGCCCTAACAGCCATATTCTCAGGATACATTAAGTGTAAGTAATCTTTAGCCGTCATTTACAAATTACAGTTAAAAGTAATACAAATTTTCCATCAAAACACTTCTGCTGCACCATGATGAAGGTAAAGTAATACAAACTTTCCATCAAAACACTTCTGCTGCACCATGATGAAGGTTGGCACTATGTCAATGCTTTTTGTTGTTCATGCATTTTTATACAAGTATTATAGCCAGTTCGGAGTGGCAGGCTTGTTGGTAGTTGTATTTCGGGGTGTGTCGTCTGTAACCTTTGCTAAAGATCGATACTGCAGCTTGACACTCTCTGCGTTATCCAATGTCTTCACTACATACCTGTTCATGATGAAAAAGTTTGGAAAGATGGTTTTATAAATGCTTTGTTTGGTCTAAAATCCAAATTTGACATCAAAAATAGCTCTCCTGAAAGCAACCATAGAACATAACATGAGCTGTTTCTTGAGTCAAAGGCAAGGTCAGGAATACACTGAGTTAATTGAAGGTTGCTAATAATATTCAAATTGAGCTAGAGAACCATGAGATGAAAAACTAAGTCAACATATAGAGTAAAACGAAAAATGGCCAAATTCTGGGGAGTCTTCAAACTGATTGGATAGGACTCAATTTCCATAGAAATTGGACCTTCCACTGGAATTTTAGGCTATTTAGCAAAAATTGCCAAAATACATGTTCGGATAAGAGATCCAACCATCTGATTCTTTTCCCAGTTAAGAAAAGTTCATCGCCTTTTTCTTGCGATTTGAATAAGAATGAACTTGCTAACAACTGCAATTCTTATAAAAAAAATTTTCCAGTAGAAAATTTTGAAGTATCCAAACAAGCCATAATCAACAAGTACAATATGCCACATTTGACAGCTTGTACTGTTAGACAAGAATCAAGAAAGAAAAATATTCAATCTAAAGGCCATACAAGTTCTTTCAGCATATCTTTTTGAGTTGAAGTTGTCTCAGCATAATCTGTTGGAATACCTTAAAATCAAATCGGATTAACGCAAGCATGCAGTCAAAATAAAATTGCAGGAAACTGAAATCATTTAAAGCTGTGAGCACCATTAAATTTTGTTTGCTCAATGACAATGTTTTTGCACTCATGGCTATAATTTGGGAGGCTATACATTATGTCCAGAATTAAACAGCTAAAATAGGCAAAAATCTAAAATTTGAAAGGTTCCTCACACCAGTCATAGGAACTCAATCTTCAGATGTGGTTCTCAGATAAAAGAAAAGTGAAGCAAAGAGATGAAGACACCACATCAGGAAAATGGCCACTCACATACAAAGGTTGCTTAATCTTCAGTAGATATATGCTCATCAAATCCACACTAATTACTGCTTTTAGTATCATCCCAAAACCAAGTGTTCCGTGTTTCTAGACAACAAGCAGGGTTTCACATTTGTTCTTATTGCACAACAATCCCAGCCAATGAAGAGAGGCTAATCTTCCATTTCCTTCCCTAACCAATTTCAGGAATCCTAAATGAAACAGCAGGCACTAACAAAACATATTGCTTGTATTAGCTCACTGCATAACAGATAAAGAAAACTATGCAGTAGAAATGACTAACCATCCATTTAAGCATTGTGTTGTCACAACTGCAACACGTCCAACAAAACGTTGTGGTGTCCTCTTGTTCCCCTGAGAAATTTCTAGACTTCAGGACATATTCAGATCACAACTTCTTGAACAAGAAAACCTGCAAATTCAGCCTCCTACCTTGATTATCACTCGATCAGAGACAACAAATGGAAACTGAACACCTTTACCCCGAGATAGATCAATGGGAAATGAATCATCATAGATACTTTTTTCCTATTAGAAGATGAGATTGATTACAGAAAGGAAACAAAGAGGAACTGTTAACAATATAACAATATAATCAATCTTTTCAATGTAAAAAATTAAGGGAATAACAAAAACCTGTTCATATCTATCTCTTCTTCTTTTGGAGGATTTTGAGTACGGCGACTCTTCTTCTTGTCGGAAAGCCTGGACCGCAGAACGGAGTGCTAAAGAGGCAAGAATTGAAATATCTAAGATGAGTTAACTTCATTGAAAAGGTACAATATACCTTGAAAACAATAATGCAATCAGAGAAAAAAAAGCCATGTGAAGACAGCTAACAGAATCAAAAAAGACTAAAGAATTTTAAGCATAAAAGAAGACAGATTCTATGACAGCTGCGCTAAAAGATATCTAGGATGAGTTAACTGGAAATGGAAAAAGGTACCTCAAATAATACAATGCATTTAGAGCAAAAAACTTGACCATGTAACAGTAACTAACAGAACCGAAAATAGAACAAACAATCTTAAAGCATATAAGAAAACAGATTTTATGACAGCTGTACTAAAGCCAAGATCAAGCCTGTCATAGCATGTGCTATCACAATTTGACTAAAGGAATTTTTTATAATTACTGAAATGTCCAATAAATTGTGTGGAAAAGCCTTGTAGAACTTTTTCAATGTCTATCATAGGTTTATACATGGGAGTAATCTCATCTCAAGTTGAAAGGCAAAAAACCTTTTTAACTGTGTAGCTTACATTAAACTCAAAATTGGAACTCAGTTATTTAGCATGCCCACCATGCCTAATTGGCACTGCCAGAACACCTAGATGCTTAATCACACTATGTTCAGTCAGAGTGAGACCACAAGAGTTCAAAAGAAAATTTCATTTTGTTAAAATGGATGTCGGGTTATGTTGAAGTTTGAGTAATAAAGGTCTACCAAAAATGTAAATGCACAATACAATGTGCAAATTGCACAAGGGCAGAGGTACTATTCAATCTAGCTAATAACATACTACAATGTAAGAACATTGGAATAAAAGGCAAGTGGAAATGTACAAGGATCTTCAGTTAGCGATGCAAATTACAAAAGGTAAAAAAAATTGAAAATCAGGTATCATGCCTTTTCCAACTTTCTTTTTGTAAGATGGAGAAAGAAAGATGACCTACCTAAGTTAGGTCGGACCAAATCTTCTGAAACAGGCTGAGCACATTTAAAACATGATTTCTGCATATACAACAGAGAATAGTAAAGAACGATAAAAAGACTAAAGAACCCGTCAGGCAGAAGTATATTTTGCTAAAAAAATGAATAGATATGCCAATAAGAGTGATGTTCTTCAGATGGCTCAACATCCTGTACAAATCACAAAGATGAATCAGAAAATCCACAGCAAACAAGACATTTCAAAAGCTTAGACCACTCAAGACATTTTAAGGCACAATTGGGAAAGGTATGGACAAGTTGGTGGCCATATGCCTGGAATTAATGCTAAAAGGATATTACATGGACCTCCCACAACAAGTATGGTGGTTGATGAAGACCATCTCACCATACTTGTCCAAAAGGTGCAGTGTAAAGGATGCACCATGATGTTGGATTGCATTAAGTAACCCCATCAAGGACTGAGGTAATAAAAAATGCCAGAGATATAGGAAGTGATTTGTCAGAAATCTACTTGCCTCTTCCAATCTCAAGTCAAGGGCTCAAGTGGTTGTTTGTACAAGGCTGATACTTGCAACTCAACAAGGTTTCATACAATATTTGTAGTTATAATGAGGAACTCCCAGATCATTGCTACAGAGAACCATAGGAGCTCAGAATCATCATAGTCAACCCCATGAAAGGCGAGCGTTAGTAATCTTTTCTCATTAAAAGGAAAAATTTTTTGAACATCTACAAAGGAAATCTTGTTACCAAAATTAGACGACAGGCAACATTCAAAAATAAAAAGCTAGATGCTTGATCTCACCATTCTATGTACATGCTGCATTCCACCACTACCAAAAGAGTGTCCACATGGTAATATCATTGCATCGTCCATGAGAACTCCCCTAAAACAATGCAGGTTCACAAAAAGGTAGACAAGAAAATTTAGCCTCTGTGGACAGCTTTTGACAAAACAGAAGAATAATTAAATATCCAAGTAAGCAAGGGAAATGTAACATCTTATTTCCATGTGAAACACAAATTAATTACTTTGTGAAACACATTTACCCAAAATTTCCATAAAATTGGGGAGTAATGGCCAAAGAAAGGACAAAATAAGAGCTAATAACCATCAAAGTGGGGTTCTATTGCCCTACCAAATGAAAAGGAAACAATTATTCACTTGCAACAACAAATTGCAACATAATCCTCAAATAATACACTGGGCAATAAGCCTATGTAGAATATTTTGTCCTATCAAAGCACGTGCTGATAGTAACCAAGCAGTCGCAATAGGCATCTTCACAGTTCATCTATTCTACTCTCATTCGTATCATGCATATCCCATAAATTTGGTCTGCAATATGCATAGTCAAATGAAATGTCAATTTAGTTCTTCAATTAATATTGTCCAACTTTCAATCAAATTTGGACACACAGTTCCATCCATGCTCAATCATGGTTATGGCAACCGTCTGGTTTCTCAAGCCCATTATATACCATGTTGAGTATCCATAGCATTATCTGTCTCATCCAATAACATGCTAGTACCATAAAGCATGCAAGAAAGGAGTCCCTTAGTAGTTTCTAGCATTAGACCATTTAGACAGGCGTACAGGAGATTAGGGACAAGTCCTGGTGGAGGAACAATGTGATGCAAACAGACCAGGATAAAGCCAATTCAAATATATCCAAATCCATACCATAAGAATACATGCCATGCTTTAAATCCAAATGTATTCCATTTAGAAGTGGATTGGATCAGATCAGGTCATGCTGAACTATATCATAAATGGGATTGAATCATTTTTTATTCCAAATTAGTTTGATTAACAAAATATGAACTAGATTTACAGCTCTTTTTTCTTCAAGTTGGAAATTTAATGGATCATATCAGATCAGACCAAACCATTAACAGTATGAGTCAAATATGTTAGTTAAGACATGTTCCAAATTATAATGGATCAGTTCAATCAGGTCATTTTTGGTTTGGCAATGGGTAAGTAGTGGATCAATCTGACCCATCTGCAGCCCTACTGTCAGTAATCAGGCCCCAACAGTTTCTAACTCTTCAACAATGCATTACAACCATGTATAGACTAGATTAAAGGATGTTGTTTTTGAACATGTTGATGCAAACTGTCTTCCCAAAGTATCCAAAGCACCGATGACTAGGTGGATGAACCTGACAGTTCAGTTAAATCATGCAACTCTACCCAATTTACATTTGAACTTGATCGAAGTGAGGTCTATAACAACCATTTGGGGACGAGGATTAACAAAATGCTCTCTAACCAGGAATATTCTGCTGCAAAAAATGACTTGCTTTGTGAGCATGGAAATACAAGTTTGAAATCAAGTCAGAGAATTGTTAAAAGTATTTTTTTTATGTCGAAGTTAGCAATAATCCTCGATCAAATGTACAAAAAATCTAGAACAAATTGGTATGCTTTGTAACAAAGAAACACTACATAATTAGAATTTGTATTTTGCTGCACTGAAGCAAGTTTGTTGCAGATAATTCACAAACCAGTGGCAATTTGCTAGACTAGCATTGGCAACAAACGAGAGTTAAAAATAAACCTAAGATCAATTAAAACTCACGTCACAGGGTCTGATAGGTGCATCTTCACAGACTCCCCAGAATAGCCCGCCAATCCAATATCCCTTCTCCTACCAAAGCCACACCCATTCTCCCCTCCTATTACCTTCTGCACCAAACTCAGTGCATCCCCTCCATGCAAAATTGGTGTGTAATAGTTCTCCGGTTCCACGGCCGCAATCTCATTCTCATATCCACATGCCCGGTCCTGTTGCTGCTGCTCACCCAAACACCCCGTCATTCCACTCCTATCCTTCTCCGCCACTCCTCTACTCAACCCTAGAAAACCAATCAATACAACAAAATACAAATTTCAGAATCCACAGTAATTACAACGAAAACCAATCTTTTGCCCTCACCGAATCCAGAATGCTGCTCCCGCGAATCGGCCCTTTGGTTACAAACCTTCTCCGAGCTGCTTTGCCCGCTGCCGCTGCTATTATTGCTATTCTTGTTATTCCCATCATCAACCGAGACCAGCCCGTCATCATACTCATCTTCATCATCCTCCTCCGATTCCTCACCGCTTGGCGACCCGGGGTCCCGGATCTCGTTCCACCTCCGCCCATGGAGATGCGAATTTGGGGCCATTGGGAAGAACCCGCCGTTGCGATCACTGGCGAAGCCAGCGGCTCTCCGCTTGGGGGCGGAGGCAAGGCCGCCGGAGGCGCGGGGAAAATGCAAGGCGGGGTCCTGGAAGCCGATCCGGGGGGCGAGGCCGTGCTCCATTGCGCGAGAGTGGACTAAATCGAGCTCGTCCGAGGCCATGGGGATGATGAAGCCCTAGCTCCCGAGCTGGGATGAGGAGGAATCGCGGCGAAAAGGTTGGACTGGAGAGGGATTTAGGGTTTTGAACGCCATTGGAGAGGGGCGGGAGGAGCTAGTTGCTCACAGATTCCGAGTCGCGGGGTTGGGAAAGGATCGGGTTTGTAGAATTGTGAGATACAATGAAGCCGTTGATTAAGATGGCGCTGATCACGAGGTCGTTCCCGGTAGGTTTTGGTTCTCTATTTCCAAGGTTTTTAAGGAATCATTTGCGCTAAAATGAATTTACCAAAAATTCCTTTACTATATTAATAAAAATTATTTGTATTATAATAAAAATCAGAGGAAATTTTTGTTTGTTTTTTCCCATTTATTTACTAGTTTAGCCTAATTCATATATTTTTACTTAGTTAAGTCTATATTTTTATTAACAGATCTCAATTCGTCCACTGATTTTGATTTGAGAAGTTTTTTGAAATTGATTTGTTAAACCGCTCTTTCTGATAATTTACAACAAAAATAAAAATGAAGAGAACCATTGAAAATTCTACGGTAGCAAGCACTCCGATACTCAAATCAGTGACATACATGCATAGTATAGTAGAAAGAAGAAGAGGCATTAGTTCTCACCTTTTTGGAGATAGACGTACTTATAGGATGTGAAGCATATCCGGATCCCATGATTTGGGGGACCGTAATCTCACTGGATTATTCATAATAAACAACTATGGATTCTGAATCTCTCTTGATTTTCTTCTGGATAAGAGTCCATAATGATTTTGGATTCTGTCATGCTCAAACAGAGGTATCCGAGCTTAGTAATAACTCAGAACTCAGTGTAATCTTCTTACATAACCCTCAATTGAGGATATTGAACTTCTCATACTCCAGTGTTGAGATGAGTCTGTTACTCGCAGCCCATATGTTGAGAGCTCTCTGCAGCTTGATTCTTAAGTTGATTTTTCACCTCGAATATGTTGATTTGCAAGTGGTCTAGTTCGACTCTTATTGACCCTTTGACTTGATCAGTTTACTTTAGTGTATCATCAGTGCCTTCCAAGCCTAGATGCCAAGCTTCTAAAACTCAATGTTCAGGATTATCATCAACAGGTAGTCGTTCTCTTGGGGCATTTGATTAACCCTCGAGAATCAAATCTTACCTCTATGAAATGTTATTCATCGTCTTGCTTAGGAAAGCTAGCTATCATTCTGTCTAATTTTGAGTAATTACGTGAGCTTCGCCCTCTCTTAGGTGATGGTTTAACACTATTCACTCAATTTTCAAAGTGGCCTTTTACCTTCTTCTCAGTTTCTTTTCCCAAGCCTGCTCCCAACTAAATGGAGGGCACATGTCTCTGGAATTCAAGTGAGAGTTTTACGATTTTTTCCCTTTGGACTTCAGCAGTCGGAGTCAAGCCACGTGGAGGTGATATAATGGTAGGAGGAAGCTTATATAAGAGTCCTTTGTCTCTTTTTCCTTACTTAGGAGAACTTTTCAACCTTCGCTTTTTCTCTAACAGTAAAAATTCATTTTCAAATGGTGTCTTCTTCTGCTCCTTCCTGCCAAGGAAAGAGATCTCCTAGTTTGAGAGAAGAGGTAGCCTCTTTCACGGAGGAGATTCAAGCTCCTCTCAAGGTCTCAAGGCCTACGGCACCACTTGTGAGAAAGTACTCTCCATCTCACATTGGCTCAAAATCGACTTCCTATGGTGAAGGGCCATCATGATCTAGTTCAGCACTTGCATCGAGAGATGCCTAAGAGATTGGTGTTGGCCTGTCTACTGGGGGAGTCTACTATGGGCTGGTGGTGACTTGTCTCTCACAAGCTCCCACAACTATTTTGTCTTCAGCTTCAAGTGAGTTTCTGCTCTTGTTCCTCATCTTGTTCTTAATGATTTAGTACTGATTCCTCATTTTAACCCAGTTTAGCCGTGAAATATGACTTTGTAGGGATTGCTCAGATCTTATTCATAAATGAGAGTTTGAAACTATAGAGGGGTGTTCCTCGAGTGTCTCTAGCTCCATTTGCTAAGAAGCTCTTTAAATTGAAGACCCCTACTAGCTGCCAGCTAGTATCTCCAA
This sequence comes from Trichopus zeylanicus subsp. travancoricus, assembly GCA_005019695.1. Taxonomy (NCBI): domain Eukaryota; kingdom Viridiplantae; phylum Streptophyta; class Magnoliopsida; order Dioscoreales; family Dioscoreaceae; genus Trichopus; species Trichopus zeylanicus. The sequence goes on from RXID01014226.1 coordinate 2,005,102, forward strand.
TCTAGGGGAGAAGAAAGTGGGTGGAGGACAGAGAACCATGGCACTAGTGAGGGAAAAGCAAGGAAGAGCCAAATGATTCCCAATTCTCCTTTGCCACCTTGCCAACCCGAAGTCGTAAGAAATGGTGCCTAGTCGCCCATTCATCGTATGATGAATGAAGAAGGTTGATTGCAGCAAGGGTGCCACTTCTGCTCCTTTTCTTTCTCTCCACAAGCTAGAGCACAAGGACTATCTTCTTTAAAGCACTGGGGGACTCCGAAGGAGATTATGGCAAAAGAGTACTTCCTTGGGGACTTTGGGAAAGATGTCAATCCTTCTTTGGCTCAATCCCTGTTGATCAACTCTTTTTAGAGGGAGTCAGATCTTATACCATCATGATTTTCTCATGTTTGTCTTCATATGGACAATTTTCTTCTTTTCCTTGTATCATGGTATGACCCTTGGTTCGATTGCAGGTCCTACAATCCTTTCGATACGTGGACTGTCAACTTTATGAGGCTCAGGGGCTGGGTATAGCCAAGAAGAACAAGGTTGAGGAGGAGATGATCCTACTTTATTCTCAACTTGAATCTCTTCAACTTAGCATAGAAGAGTCGAGGAAGAAGATGGATGAGGAGAAAAAACTCCTTATAGTTGAGCGAGATTTGGTTTTATCTAGTCTACAAGACCAAGAGATTGGGCATCAAGCTGCCTTGGACAATGCCAAAATAGAATCAGTTGCCATGCACCTTTGGAGTAAAGAACACACCGATGCTCTAAAGCTAACCTGGATGTAGACCATTTTAATGTTAAGGCTAGTGATGAATATCTCGAGGTATGTGGAAAACTTGCCATAGGGTCGATAGAGCTAGGTTTTTTAAGTAATACTTTGATGGGATCATCAAAGTATTTGATTGGATCATAGGGTCAATAGAACTAGATTTTTGGGTAATACCTTGGTGGAGTCATTGAAGCACCTGGTTGAACCATAGGATAATAAAGTCAAGTTTTTTGAGTAATACCTTGGTGGAGTCACTGTATCACCCGGTTGGACCATAGGACCAATGCAGCTAGTGTTTTGAGCATAGCGATAGATAATTTTTTGAAGGAATTGTATGAAAGATGAAACCTTATAAGATTGTCAATATGCCAGGTTCAAGGAAGCACTTGCCCATTCAATGCTTGATTTTAAAGGTTCCTGGCCCCACGACTTTAGAAATCTTGAATAGGCTACCCAGTTCAGAGATAGCTTCCCCGAGACTCAATCAATAAATTTAGCCAGTTCAGAGATGGAGCACCTAGTCTCTTGTTGTAATTCTTGGTTATGAACTCGAATATTGTAATATCGGGCTATCCACCACTAATACTCAGTTATTCTCATGCACGCTTTCTCCTAAACTTCTAAGATAAGGTCTTTCTCTACTTGCAGATTTTTCTCATTCATTTTGGGATCATGAATTCTTACTCATGGAGATGTAAGTCCAATCTCTACGTGTATGACCACCTAGATCCCATACGGCAACATAGAGGGCGACTCTCCTTTAGCTATTTGGGGTGTGATTTGGTAGGATCATAAGATATGTGGCAATTATTTGACCCAAACACCCTTTGTCCTCTCAAGGCATTTCTTTCTACCTGAGAGAAGGGTTTGATTTATTATCTCGGTTAGGCCATTAGATTAGGGGTATGCCACCAAAGTGAGCCTTTGTTCTATCTGAATGTTGCTATAGTACTCCTTGAATATTGTATTGTCAAACTATTTTTTATTTTTTATGACCAACGTATGCGATAATCTAAATTTGTAGATTATGTTCTGCCAAAATAATTCATGGATCTTCCTTTTAGTGATTGTAGCAAGTAGTTCAGCTTTCACCTACTTGGTAAAGTAGCCGATAGCGACTACTAAAAATTTTTTTTATCCCGAGGCCATTGGAAAAGGACCTAGAATGTCCATTCTACATTGATCGAAGGGCCAAACTGTTTAAGTCTACTAGAGTTGAACCGCGATGCTATGATACTTTGAGGCATATCTTTGACATTTTTTATATTTAGAAATGAACTTGTATGTCTCAACAATCATGTTAAGCCAATAATATCCTTATCCAAGGTGTTTGTGAGTAAGGACTCATCACCCTCTATGGCTCCTACATATCCCTCCATAAACTTTGCGAAGGGCATAACTAACTTCTTTGAGTTTTAGGCAATGAAGGAGTGCTTGTGTTAGTGACCTTTTGTGTAGGACCATCTATCAAGATAAAATTTAGGGCTAACCTCTTAATCTTCCAAACTCCCCTTAGCTCCTCAAGGAGCTATTCTTCCTTGAGATAAGATATTATAAGATTCATCTAGTTAGGTTCTATATCTATGACATTTATCTCAACAACCTTAGGGTAGCTTGGCTGTTGGAGGTTTTTCATAAAGATTTGCCTCAGCATTGAATTTAGGGTGGCTGAAGCTAGTTGTGGAAGAGCGTTGCCTCGATGTTGTTGTCTCAAGATGCTCGATGGATCTCTACTTGATACATTTTTACCATGAGCTTTTTGTGCTTCAACCAAATACTAAGCCATGACCCTATTCTTCCATCTAGGCTCTAGAGGACAGCTCCAATCCTGCAGCTTGACTCACACAATGAGCCATCAACTTGAACCTCCCTTAGTTTGAACTCTGATCCTACTAGGTATGATATAGTCTCCATCAAGAAGTCTACTAGAGTTTGGGCTTTGATAGTTCTCTGAAGTTTAAAAGTAATATCAAATTAGTTAACTCGATAGACCATTGAGCAATCTTTTCAAGATTTTCAATTTTTGTAGTATCTATGAAAGTGGGAGATTAGTGAGGATAGTGATTGGATGTGCTTGGAAGTATGGGTGACACTTTTGAGTTGCAAGCACTATGGCATAAATCAGTTTCTCCAATGGGGGATATCGAGTCTCTACCCCTATGAGTACGTGAATCACATATTGTATAGGGTGTTATTTTTTGTCCCAATCACTTATTAGCACTGAGCTCATAATCTAATCCGAGGTTACTATATAGAGAAAAAAGTACTTCATTTGGTTCAAATCTTACCAATAGAGGAGGTTTGACTAGATATTTCTTGAGATTTTCAAAAGCTTTGTCACACTTCTCTATCCATTTGAATCTCAAACTCTACTTAAGAGCATTAATAAAAGGTAAGTATTTCTCATCTAACCTCGATAAAAAGTGATTGAGTGTTGTCAACCATCTTGTGAGTCTTTGCATTTCTTTAATAGAGCTTGGAGACATCATTTTCATGATAGTCTTAATTTTCTTGGGCTTGGCCTCTATTCCCCACTTCAAGATGAGGTATTTGAGAAATTTTTCTGAGCTTTCCTTGAAAGCATACTTTTCTAGATTCAATTTTATCTTGAATTTTTGAAGTGTGTTGAAAATTTCTTCTAAATCTTTAAATTGCCCTTCAATGTGGAGACTCTTTATTAGTATATCATCAACATACACCTCCATATTCCTTCCCAACTAAGGTTTGAAAATTTTATTTACCATCCTTTGGTACATTGCTCTTGCATTCTTCAGCCCAAAAGGCATTCTGACATAGCAAAAGTACCTTGATTATTGATGAAGGCAATTTTCTCCTTATTTTTGAGGTGCATTAAAATTTGGTGGTAGGCTGAGAAGGCATCCATAAATTTTAGGAGTTGCTGGCCCAAAATAGAGCCTACAAGTTGGTCTATCTTTGATAAAGGAAAACTATTCTTTGGATAGGTTTTGCTCAAGTCGGTGAAGTCAATACACATTCTCCTCTTGCCGTTGGGCTTCTTCACTATTACCACATTCGCTAGCCATTTAGGACAATGAATCTCTCTGATAAACCCTACATTGAGAAATTTTCTCACCTCCTCTGTGATGGTTTTTTGATACTCAAGGGTGAAATACCTCTTTTTCTACTTGACTGGCTTGTAATTTTTAGTCATTGTGAGCATGTGTTGTGCCATAGAGGGATTAATGCTAGATAGATCTTCAGAAAACCAAACAAAATCATCTTGAATTTTTTATAAGAATTCTTCTAATTTGGTACGTAACAACTCCATGAGGTTTGCCCTAAGCTTTAAAGTTCTTCCAAAGCCTTTGTCGACAATGAGGTTGACAAGCTATTCCATAGGTTTGGCATAAACTCTCTTTGGTTTGGTGGTAGACTCTTTGATTTTAATGAACTACTCCTTAGGTTCAATGTCAATGATTTTTTCCTCGATGGTGGGCTTATTGACTTTTGCTACCACCATGGCTTTACCCTTTCAATCGGGGTTATTATGCCAATAGATCACCTCACACCTCACCTATACCAAGTTTAGTTATAAATCTCATAACTGGATGAAAAGTAGAGATTACTGCTTGGGGTTAATTTAGCGTTGGTCAACCCAACATCATATTGTAAGTGGAGCGTGCCCAAACTATCATGAACTTTGATTTTATTGTGGTTCTCTTGGGATTCTCTCCAACCATGAGGAGTAGATCGATTGTGCTGATCAAAGTTATTGAATATTTTGTAAATCCAGTGAGGGTCCCGACATACAGTTCTAATTTTTACTTAGTTTTCATTTGATCATATGCTCAAATGAAGAAAATATTCACCGAGCTACTAGTATCTATCATTATATATTACATGACATAATCATTACCGAGATGACTAATGCATCATTGTGCGACATCAAGATTTCTTTCAAATCCTTTGCTGAGAAGATAATATCCTAATATTTGGGCTCATATTGCTGCCTCTTCATTTCTGGCTTTACCTTCACATGCCCCCAGTGATAGTTCAGTATTTGGAGGCTGACGTCAATGCTTCACTCTCAACTGGTAGGTTTGTCAAGAGCATGTTGAGATTGCCCTTCAGAGGTGAATTATGCAACTCTGGGGTAGGGTCCCTCTGGGAAGAAGTTCATAGATGATGTTCCTACGGACGAGCTTCTTCTGATCATTTACTTTAGTGTACAAACTGCTTGAGTTATCCCTCTCTAATGAGTCTTTCTATCTCATTTTTGAGGTGTTGACACTTATGGTCATGCTTTTAGTAAAAATGGTAATACCTTATCTTATTAAGGTATTGCTGAGCAGTGTGGATAGAGTAAGGCCTCTATAGGAAGGCTTGGTGTTTAGTTCAATTTAAGCAAGGACCTCAGTCCTTAAGTTGTTCGGTGGTGTATAAGTTTGATAGTTTATTTAATGCTCCTTCTATTTGATTCTTTGCCCTTTTTGTTCAAAAATTTTAGCTTTTCGAGGCTCTTTCTTCAATTTGCTGCTGCCCTTAGATTCTTTTTTAGTCAAAATAACTTTTTCAATGTTGATGTGCTCTCTGACTAACTAGATAATTCTATCAAACTTTTAGGAGATCGGCATGACATCTCATTGGCAACTTAAGGCTATCATATTCTATTGATTGTAGTAGTAAGGATGATAGAGCTATATAATTTAGTAACATCTAACTGAGCTTTGTTAAATCAAGATAAATAGTCCCTTAGTCTTTCCCCTTTTTCTGATTCAGTGTTGTAGTGTTGAGGGGTCTTTTCACCAAGGTACTGATGAAACAAACTGTTCTATGACCCTATCCACCAAGTAGTCAAAATAGGTAACTAAGTGCCTCAGAAGCCAATATACCATGCTCAGGCTGGGTCTTAAAGCATCATAGAAAGTGCCTTACACATAGCGGAATCGCATGCACTTTGTACAAGTATGGCATTCCTAAATGTGCTAACATGATCCACAAAATCCTTTAAGCCATCATATACCTTGTAGGGAGGCTATAGGAACTTCAATTGAATAGAAGAATATGCAATCATGGAGATTAATAGAGTTTCATACATCATGTGGCTCAAGCAGCTTGACACTCCAAATCTTTCCCGAGTTGTGCATGCCATAGCTTCTCTCTAGGTATCTTATGCATCTCTAGCTCAAGCCCGATTGGCATATAGGTAATATGTGACTTTATCAATCGGATCATAGGTGGGATTGTACCAATTGTAACCCCTTAAAGCTTGGTGCCGAAGGAAAAATACTAATGATGGTTCATGGTGGCTTGGATGTTACTGTGCACTAAAGTGCAACTGGCTTGTGGTGTGATATTACAGCTCATGTGCTTGGTTCAACGTAGTACCTTGAATTGGGACTTGATCTTGAGGTTGGGCTAGATGTGGATCATAATAAGTTTGGAGATTTTGCATCTCTTGAGTTAGATTTTGTTGCTACTGAGCTTGCAGGTTATGGATGGCCTATGCTTAACCCTCTAGTAGTTGTGTCATTTGTTGCATAACAATGGACAAGATTTGAAATTCTTGTTGTCTCACCAAGTTGGAGGGCCTCAGATGTATTTTGAGTACCACTTGGAGGGGAGCTCCATGAGGGTGTGGCGACAGCCTAGATATCGAATCAACTTGTTGAATTAATGCATCTAGCATACTGGAGGAATTATGAGATTTAACTAGTGTTAGAGCCGTCTATCCCCTAGGTGGGTTCTTTATGAGGGTCATGCTACCTTGGGTGGCATGATGGAAGATCAATGGAGATGGCAGCCTAGATACTGAATTAGGTTGTTGAATCGATGCATCTAGCCTATTGGAGGAATTATGAGATTCAACTAGTGTCAAAGTCGTCTATCCCCTAGGTAGGTTCTTTATGAGGGCTATGCTACCTTGGGTGGCATGATGGAAGATTGATGGAGATCTTTTAGATTATCTTGAAAGAGAAGTGGAGCATATTTGAATGAAAGTACTAATTTATTAATGGAACCCAGTTCGTCCATTGGTTTTGATTCAAGAGGCTCCTTGAGATCGATCTGCTAGGATACTCTTCTTGAGTAATCTATAGCAAAAGCAAAAGTAAAGAAGATTGCTGGAAACCCTCCATTAGTGGCCACTCTGACACTCAAATCAGTGACATTCATATAGAGTATGATGCAAAGGAGGAAGAGATATTAGTATTTACCTTTTCAGAGATAGAGGTACTTATAAGATGAATCTCATGATTTGGGACTATAATCTTGCTGGATTACTCATAATAGACAGCTATGATCTCAGATCTCTCAAGATCTTATTTTAGATAAGAGTCCATAAGGATTCAGACTCTGCCTTACTCATATTAAGGTATCTAAGTTTAGTAATAACTTGGTGTAATCTTCTTACATAACCCTCAATCGAGGACACCAAACTTCTGATACTTTGGTGTAGAGATGAATTAAGCTACTCACAACCCATGTGCTAAGAGCTCTTCGTAGCTTGGCTCTCAAGGCAATATTTCATCTTGGATGTGTTGATTTGCAAGTGATCTAGGATTCGACTCTTATTGACCTTTTGACTCAAATGGTTTACTTTAGCATATTTGTTGCCCTTTATACTTTTGATGATAAACAAACTATGCATTTGATATATTTTTTGAGCTATGTGTAGCTAGAAATCAAGTTAAATCCACAATGAAGGTCAAGCCCATTCAAAAGCCTTGGATATGGATGAACATGAAGATATTATTAAAAATAAGATATAATGATAGATCAACAGATGGATCTTGAAGGAATGAAAATTGGCTAGGAGAAGCTTCAAGAGAAGACTCAATAGGTTTGGCTTTTTTATTTTATTTGAGTCAAAGATTTGTTATTTGAATTCATGACTTAGAGTATTGCCTAACATTCAACCTACCTTGGAATGCCTTCAACAGCTAATCTTTTAATCCAAGGTCAGCTTGAGATGGTGTTAAACATGAAGATTGAAGTTACAGCAAAAACAAAGTTTTTTTTACTAATTTTGGATGCCTGAACTTTATGGAATGAATGCCCAAATATAGCAAAAATACCTCTCTAAATTACTAATAACTTCAAGTGCCCAAACTCAAGGTTCAAATGCCCAAAGTTTGGAAGCTATAAATTTTGAGAAAATTCATACTTAGGATTTGGTCATTTGAAGCTTTGGTCAATTACAATTTGGATGTCTGAACCTTGTGATTGGCCCCAAACATGTGACATCAACATCAATGGCTAGTGATTGGCCCCAAACATTTAAACAAGTATGATTTAGACACCCAAATGCAACAAATCATAGCTCAATGGCTAATATTCTCACCAACTGGTATTTAAGGACTTGAAACTTGTCCTTTAATAGTTTTTTATACATCCTTGAGCAATCTTTCTTTCATATAACAAGTTCCTAATAGCCCTCTAGCCTCCAATTGCTCTAATCCTTGATGTGGCACACTAGTTAAGTGTTAAAAGCCCTCAAGAGCGAGGCAAGCACAGTGGAGTAGGAGTGATTGGCCTCTAAACTACTTTATATTATGGTGTATTCTTACCTTGCTTTATTTTACTTATACTTGCAATTGATTGTAATTGGCTCAAAATTATTTTGCTATTAGATTGGTCATATTCTTATTTAAATACAAACAAGTGTCATTGTTTTTCTAAAACCTAATTCACCACCTCCCCCCTCTTAGGTGGATTTTGTAGTTTCAATTGGTATCAGATCTTGGTGCTCTATCTTTGATTTAAACACCTAGAGTTTTCGATCAATTTTAATGGCTACTTTTGGTATCTATTGATTTCACCAAGAAGGGTAATCCACAACTAAACTTCCCTTATTCAATAGTACTTATTTTAACTATTGGAGGCCTAAGATTAGAATTTTCACTAAAGGTATAGACTATGATCTTTGGTATATAGTAGAAGAGAGATATACTCTACATACCAAATTAATTGATGGTTTGAGAGTTCCTAAGCCTATAAATGGAGTGAAATAATTTAGATAAAAAGAATGATTCTTTGAATGTTAAAGCTATGAACATGCTTTATTGTGCCCTTAATCCTAATGAGTTTAATAAATTAGCATATATGAGATGGTTCACAAAATTTGGCATTGCCTTGAGGTCACCCTTGAGGGTACAAGGTAAATCAAAGAGTTTAAAGTGAATATTTTAGTCAATCAATATGAACTTTTCAGAATAAAATCAAATGAGTCTATAACTAAAATATTCACTCACTTTACGGACATTATTAATATCTTTAAATATCTTAGAAATATTTATACTAATGATAAAATAGTAAGAAAAATCCTAGGTGTCTTCAAAATTTATGAGATCTCAGATGACCACGATTCAAGAGATGAAGACCTCAATAAATTACCCATAGAACTCTTGGGGTCACTCATCACTCACGAGATGACCATGAAGGATAACAACCAAGAGGAGGATGAAGACAAGAAGAAGAAAGGAATTGCTCTTAAAGCAAAAGAGTCGAGTGATGATGAAGAAGATAGCAATTGAAGAAATGGTTCTCATCACTAGAAAGTTCAAGAAATTCCTAAAGAGGAGGCACATACCAAGAATATCTACAAGAAATGAAAAGGGTTATAATGATAATGAAGAGGAGGAGGTGCCCATATGCTTCAAATGCAAAAAGTCTGGCCACATGAAAGTGAATTGCTCTCTCAAACCTATTGAAGAAATTCAAAGGGAAGAAAAAAAAGCAATGGTAGCAACTTGGGATAATTCAGAAGAAGAAAATGAAGATTTCTCATTCGATGAAGAGATTATCAACTTGTCTCTCATGGCTATCGAGGATGAGGTATGTGAGTTAATTTTGAAAAATTGCAAGATGCTTTTGAAAATTTATATGCTAGACATAAAAAATTACCTTACAAGCATGTTTCTTGAAAAATAAGTTCAGTTTGCTTGAAAGTGATTTTGAATGATTAAACTTATCTACAAATTCATGTAATTACAAAAAGAAAATTGAGCATCTTAAAAAAGAGAATCATGTTTTAGAAATATTTATAGCATCTTGTGATTGCAAAATGAGTCTTGAAAAGCTTGAAAGGAAAATGCCGATTTGAAAAAGACTCTTAAAAATTTCTTCGATGGAAATTCTACTTTAAATATGATTTTGAAAAATCAAAGAAATATTTTAAGTAGAGATCAAAACTTGGTTTCATATCCTCTTCTAAATTTAAGGATACCAATCCACTTTTGTAAAGGCCTTAAGTTCTATAACTTCAAAATTAACATATAACTATTGTTGCCAAAAAGGGCATGTCTCCACAAGTTACCCAATTAAGAGAAATTCTTCTCTTAAGCAAATTTGGATATCTAAGAAGATGTTTCCTAAAGCTAAGTAGTCCAAATATGTTTGGGTTCCTAAAATATCCTTCACTTGAGTAGCATTAGTTAGTTAGATGTGGACCACATAGCTTACACTTGCTAATTTCACATGACCATCTTTCTAGCTAATCCAAAGTTAAGATTCACTAATTTATTATATGTTGTGTTTTCTATCTATTGTTATAGTTATTTTACTCTTTAAGCATATGGACCCATACTTAGAGTGGTTTTCATCCTAATATTCTTAATTATTTTTAGCTATGCTTCCAGTTCAAGAATTAAAGGGATAAATGATTTCTAAATAGTGGTTGCTCAAGAAACATGACAGAAAATACATCGATGTTTCTAGAGCTAAAAGAAAAAGATGAAGGACACATCACTTTTGGGGATAATAGTAAAGGTAAAATCAAATGTATTAAAAATATTTCTATTGTATTTTCTCTAATTAAAAATATTCTTTTGGTAGAAGGTCTCGAGCATAATTTACTTTTTATTAGTCAACTATGTGACAAAGACTTTCATGTTCTTTTTTAAATCAAAATTTTACATAGTTAGACATGATGATGATAATGTTCTAGTTCTTATTGATCATCGAGATAGAAATGTATACACAATTGACTAAGCTGACTTGAAAAATAAGAAGTATTTTATAGCTCAAGATAGTAATGATTGGCTTTGGCATAGAAGGCTTGGACATGTAAGCATGGATGCTAGAGCTAAAGTCTACTAGAAGGAGCAAGTGAGGGGTCTACCCAGATAAATTCATCAAGAATCAAATATGTGATGTATGCCAAATGAAAATACAAGTCAAGGCCTCCCATAACTCCAAAACATAAAAAGTAAAGTGAAGATAATGAGCTATCTAAGGTATGAAATTTCAAAAGAGTCACTTGGAAGATCAGATCATCAATAACGTTAATGAAGGGGTAAAAACTAAATATGCTATTTAATAGAATATTCATACGATTGCTTTTCTTTCTCATGTTGAACCCAATAATCTTGATAAAGCTCAAAAGGATATAAGTTAGATTCTTACTATACAAGAAAAACTAAATCAATTTGAGAAAAATCAAGCTTGGGAACTTATTTCAAGACCAAATGATTACCCAATTATTGGTACAAAATGGGTAGTTAGGAATAAATTAGATGAAAATGGCATCATGGTTTGAAATAATGTCATATTAGTGGCCAAGAATTTTAATCAAGTTGAGGGGATTGATTTTGAAGAAACCTTTGTATTCATAGCTCGTTTGAAATCCATTTGTATTTTACTTGCCTTTGCATGTTTTAATGATTTTAAACTATTTCAAATGGATGTCAAGGGTGCTTTTCTAGATGGTTTCATCTTGAAGAAGTTTATGTTGAACAACCTTCTAGTTTTGAGGACTTGCAATTTTCAAACCATATTTTAAAATTAAAGAAGACACTATATGGTCTTAAGCAAGCTCCAAGAGCTTAGTATGAGAGACTAAGTTCCTTCTTAATTTTAAATAATTTTATTTGGGATTGTGTGGACATCACATTATTCTTACTGAAAAAGTAAAATGATTTATTAGTAGTTCAAATTTATGTGGATGACATTATATTTAGTGCTGTTAATGAAAACCTTTGTGAGATGTTTACAAGCATTATGACAAGGAGTTCGAGATGAGCATGAGGGAAGAATTAAATTTCTTTCTTTAACTTCAAGTGCAACAAATAAAGAATGAGATCTTCATCAACCAAGGCAAGTGCACCAAGAAAATACTCAAGAAATTCAACATGGATAAAGCTAAGGCAATTGGAACCCAAATGAGTCCTTCAATTAAGTTGGACAAGTATGAAGAAGGTGAAATGGTTGATAAAAAGCAGTATAATAGTATAATTGGTAGTCTATTACATCTTATCACAAGTAAACTTGACATTATGTCTAGTGTTTGTCTATGTGCTATATTTCAAATATCTCTTAGGAAATCACATTTAGCTATCATGAAATGCATTTTTAGATATCTTAAGGGCACACCATATTTAGGTTTATGGTATATTAAAAATAAATGCTTTGACATAATAGATTTTTGCGATACAGACTGTGCCAGCTATCATGTAGATAGGAAAAGTATTGGTAGTACATGCTAGTTTCTTAGAAAATCTCTAGTTTCATGGAGTTTTAAAAAATAAAATTATATGGCTCTTTCTACTGCTAAGGCCAAATATATTGCCATGAGGTGTTATTATTCTCAAATTCTCTAGATGAGACATATACTCAAATATTTTTATTATGATTTTTTAAATGTACCAATTTATTGTGACAATACTAGTGCCTTTAGTTTGTCCAAAAATCTGGTACTACATTCTTACTCGAAGCATAATGATATTCATCATTATTTTATTTGAGATCATGTTTCTAAAAATGATAATTCTTTGTTTTTTTTATCAAAATTGATCATCAACTTGCAAATATTTTTACGAAACCCTTGGATGAGATTTAGTTTTGTTTGATTCAACATAAGATTGGTATTTTAAAATTTTCTTGAAAATGGTTAAGTATTTCTTTGTAGGTTGGTTGCTCGAGTTCCTTATTGCTGAGAAACTTGCTCAATCTGTCTAGTTCGGATGTCCAAAATAGAATCATTCGGATGCTCAAACCCTACATAATTTTATCCTCTCAGCATGTCATTCTTTGGTCTTACAAAACAATAATCAGATATCCGAAGAAGAACTTTTCAGATGTTTGATAAAGGGATTGGATGATTGATTGTGATGAGGCCCTCTATCTGTGAACTTTGGATGCCCAAACCTCTATGTTTGGATGTCCAAATGCATAAATTTGCCTCAAAAACCTAAGCTATTGCCCCCTTTTCCCCAATTTTCTTATCCCCATCTCCTTCCCTCCTACTCTTCAGCTATCCTCTGTAGCATCTCTGACCTTCCTATAGCTTCTTTGACACCTCATGCTCCCTTCCCACTCATTTTCACTACTTCCCTCTAGGCCTTGCCATGCCTCCCCACTCCAAGACCTTTGTCGCCAAGAAGAAGTAATCCAAAGCCCAATCTACCAGTGAAGAACCTTCATTTTCTTCTCAATTTCACTCCTTAAGTTGTTTCAATAGGTTTAAGGCTAGATTTTCTAGTGCCAAGATTATTCCACCTTGCCTTATTGACTTCCAAGACCTAGCCTTCCTAAACCTATCTACTCCCTTCTATGCCTAATTTTGGTTCAATTTTGTCTCCACCCATGAGCCTTACATTGATGAGGATGTACAAATATTCTATTCAAATGCTTTTTTGAGCTAAACCACATGTCCTTCATCATATACTATGGGGATGCCGAAATTATTCTTGACACTAACTTTTTAGCTACCATCCTAGGATTATCCACTAAGGGAGAAGATATTACCTTCACTTAGTAGTGGTCTAGTGAGGATCTCCTTATCACATTCTCAAAGGCTGTTGAGAGGGTGTTTGAGGAGAACCACACATAGGCCCTACTTATGAGGAAGACTCTTTCCTCTAATCTCCTTCTATTCCAATCCTATATCCTCCACTGGCTTCTTACCTACACTGTCCTCTAGAAGGATGAGCATCATGATGAGGTCTTATTCCTCAAGATTTTCTTAATCTACTGTCTTCTAATTGGGTGTATGATCAATCTTCTCTACCTCATCTTACGCCACATGGATCAGTATATCCTTCACACTACCTTTGTCCTTGGCTATGCCCACCTTATCCCTCTCATATTTTGTCACTTTGGGATAACTTCCACCACCTCGGCCCTCTCCACCACTATGCCCTCCTGAGACCTTCAATTGTACTTTCCTCTGCCATATGGGATTCAATCCACAGGAAGATGATCATTCCATTGTGTTGTGAGATTGGGCACCTATTGCAGACTAAGTTTGCGAGGATGAACCTACTATTGGTCATACTTGGGTCACGATGCTGAGGTTGGAGCTACTTTGAGTGCTCCTAGTGCTAGAGTTGCTTCACAATAGCTATTGATCAGTAGCTGGATAAGCTCATTGAGTGGCTAGATCACCTCGAGGGCTGGTCACCACTAGAACCCAATAGATCTTGGAGTGTCTTAACCAACTTGAGGGAACTTTGGGCATCTATCATTATGGACAGGGGCTGAGCACTTAGCTTTTGTGTATCTCTTGCCTTTTATGTTGGACTTATACCTATATGTGGTTTGTGTTGAGCTTGGGGCTCTTGGGGTTGGGGCATGTAAATTTTAATTGTTCTTGCTTGTACTTTGACTCTTACTAGTGGTCTTTTTGATTTGGATATTTTTGGGCTTACAATTTATAACAATGGTTGTGGAATATGACTAATGCCTTATGGATTTTTCTTATGTTTATTCATTCGACTTTTATGTTGTGGCTTATGGATTGTGCATTATGCTTCTCTATTACCCTTTTTAGTGATGTCAAAAGAGGGAGAAAAATATTACATGACTAAGGAATAAGGGGGAGCAAAAGCAAATAAATAATTGTTGATTGTTGGAATTGTAATTGTATATTATGTGGTTGATATATAATGCTAGTATGTTGATAGATGGTGTTAGTAAGGGGGAGCTTACATATGTTGGTATTATCTTACAACTTAAACTTATCTTTAAAATACTAGATTATGTTTCTTTTAAATTGTAAGGGTTTGTTATCATCAAAAAGAGGGAGATAACTTCCCTTTATAATTTTGATAATAAACAAATTTTATATTTGATCTATGTTTTGAGCTATGTGTAGCTAGTAATCAAGTCTAACTCACAATAAAGATCAAGTCTGTTCGGAAGCCTTAGGTATGGACAAATATGAAAATATCATTGAAGATGAGATGTGATGGTAAATCAATAGACAAATCTTATAGGAGTAAAGGTTGGATAGGAGAAGACTCAATACGTTTAGTTTTTTTATTTTTTTTTTGAGTCGAAGATTTGTTATTTGAATTCATGGTTTAGAGCATGCATAACCCTCAACCTACCTTGAAATATCTTCCCCCGCTCATCTTTTAATCCAAAGTTAGCTTGAGATGGTGTCAATCATAAAGACTGAAGTTGTAGCAAAAATAGAAATTCTTTCTATTAACTTCAAATGCCCAAACTTTATGGTTTAGATGCCTGAATGTATTAAAAATAGCTTTGGATGTTCGAAGTCAAGGTTTGAATGCCCAAAGTTTGGAAGCTATAACTTTTGAGAAAATTTATACTCAAATTTGATCGCCCAAACCTTTGATCAGATATCCAAAATTATATAGTTTGGATGTCTGAACCTTGTGATCGAGCACCCAAACCTGTGACATTAGCTTCAACGGCTAGTAAAATTTGATAATTGTGAGGCTTTGGATATTCAAACAAGTACAGTTTGAATGTCTGAATGTGGCAGAGCATAGCTCAATGGTTAATGTTCTCACCAACTAGTATTTAAGATCTTGAAACTTATTCTTCAATAATTTTGGTACATTCTTGAGCAATATTTCTCTGAGATAATAAATTTTGAATAGCTCTCTAGCCTCCAAGAGCTTTAATTATTACACTTCAACTTTCAAATCTTTAAAGCCCTTGTTCTCATATTGAGTGATCTTGTAGTGAGGCATTAGAATTGTCTTTTCTCTTCTAATATTGATTGCAAGCACTCCAAGATTATTTGGAGTTGTTGAGAGAGCAAAGCTCTGGTTTGAAGTTGGCCTTATCAGTTGGAGTAAGGGAGAGTGTATGAGGTTGGCTTCACCAATGAAGGGGTGCACTAGTGAAGTGTTAAAGTCCTCAAAGGTGAGACAAGGGCAGTGGAGTAGGAACGATTGGCCTCCAAATCACTTTATATTGTGGTACACTCTTAGCTTGCTTTATTTTACTTATACTTGCTATTGATTATGATTTGCCCAAAATCCTTTTTCCTATTGGATTGATCATATTCCTATTTAAATACAAAAAGGTGACATTATTTTTCTAAAACCTAATTCACCCTCCTTCTTAGGTGGATTTTGTAGTTTTAGTATATCATTTTTTAAATTTTATTTAGTTCAGTTCTTCTTTAATAGTTGGTACTATTGAACAAATTTTGTTTCAATTTTACCCTTCCTTCATAGCAATAGTTGTGGGACTGAGATTAAGATTAGGTATTTGAGGGCAAATATATTCACCATCCTCAACCTCCCCTTAAGCTTAATCATATCAAAAGTACACGTATATTTTGACCAATACTTTTCTTGAACACAACTAGCTCTTCACTCTACATCCAAGACAATATGTTGTCCTGTGGTTCTCTCACATGTTCAAACGGATCCCCCAACCTACACCATCTCTCAACAATGTTGATGTCCTATGGTGTTATTGTCAGTCGGTATCTCCTAACAAGAATCTTTGCCACAGAGTCTTCCTCGAGAAGTGGTATCTTTTTCCTTGGTTGCCCTCTTCTCCATAACAAATTAGGCCAGTTGATGTACCTTCTCTTTCAATGTGTTCATTTTTTTTTCTACAGTTTAGACTTCTCTATTGAAAATGTAACTTAGGGTAGTTAAGTTTACACAATGAAGTTCTTTATTGAGACTTAGGGTTTAATTTTTGGGCAATTTAATTCTATTGAGGGTTTAATTAAATTAAAGAGTGGATTCATGAAGTTATTTATCATAAATCAATAATTTATGTGGATGTGTGTTAAATTGATGGGAAAATGTAATTAGATATTAACAATATTTAGTGTATATAATGTAGCAAGTTTGAAGTGAATTAGTTTTCACTATATACTATGCTTGTAAATGGACATTGTCACTATTAATCTTTTTTTTATTTTAAAAATATTTAATATTTATTTGTTGTATTCACTTATTACTGTATATGTACTTTTTTCATTATTTTGTATTCACTATGCATTGTATAATTGTATTTCTTTGTGTGATTTGATGTATTAATTGTATTCATCTATATTTATTCTCTTTAGTTTATTTGTATGCACTTATATTACAATTGTATTTTTTTTTGTATTTATACCCATTTAATTGTGAATAAAATTCACTTAGATTATAATTTTATGCACTTTTCTATGTAATTGTATTCATTTATCTATAAAATGTATTCACTTATACTTAATTATATTTTTTTGTGTAATTATAGTCATTAATTTGTAATAATTTATGTATAAATAAGCTCATCTTATTTTTACTCGATCCTTTAGCAAGATCGAAATGCCCACTCAAGGACTTGCTTGGTTGACCACAAATCTTTCCTGTACCACTTTGTCAAACTTATGACTAGTCTTCATCCCCATATGACCAAGCCACACTTGAGACTGTTATCTCAGACACCTTTCAAAAGCCTTTTTGAGATTGTGATGATGTTTTAGAACAAAATTATGTTGAATGAATTATTAGGTCACTATGACAAGTACAATTACATTGGGAGAGACAACTGTGAAATTCAAGAAGGATAATGCTTGTATGCTCCTTGATCTACCACTTGGTGGCAGACATGTAGATTATGGCAAGAAGTACAATGAGGAAACATTTTTTATGACAAGGGAGATGCTTGATAAGGATGTGGAAAGAAGAAGACTTCATGAAAATGTTGCTTGTGTACCTCCTCACATTCTTCCTTTCTTCTATTAGTTGGGTGGGAATATCCATATTGATATTTGAGTACATAAAACATATTTTTCATACGAGGGAGATTGCTTGGGGATGAGGGGTTTATTTATTCATGATGGTTAGAGTCTCCATAATATCGGATAATGTTTGTGCACACAATATAGGATTGGCCATCTGAGTGAATGTACTATTCTCTTACCATTTTACTATGTTAAGATGACAAAAGATAGTAGGAGATCAATGTTTAATGTATACTCTAGGATATTGGGCATGATGGACAAGGCACCTTGAGGCTCGAAGTTATTCGTCGAACAATTGAATCACTTAAAGTGTTGAAAATGTGAATATAACTAATTAATTAATGTTATGTTATATATACATATGGATCTCAACTTGTCAATTTCATTGTGTTTTTTTATTATCATCGAACATATTCATGCCATTGTGCTAGTTAAAGCAAAAATATACCTATTCTGTGTACATGGAGACGTGGAAGCTCATCACATGAGATCAAGTTCGACTACTCTTTTTTGCATACGTATATCCTCAGGTGATATGCCTAGTTCATTCCAAGGAAGGTCTAGGAGACGAGAATTGGGTAATGATGTCCTTGCAGGAAACTAGGGCTTTGATATTCCTATAGATCTATGATCCATTGTGCATTATATTAAAGGGGTGGATCAATGTCGGAGTGTACAACAAACTTAGGTGGTGGAGGATCTTTCTGATATTGTCTCAAGGTTGAAGGCTATAAAGAAAAAGCTTTATAGACAACCAAATAGAAATGAAATAAAGGAAAAGGATAACCGAGAGAAGGAGGAGGATGTGGACAAAGAGGATGGGGAGGATGAGAGGGAAGGGGAGGAGGAGGAGAGTGAGCAAAAGAGGCTAGAGGAGAGCTAGGAGAAGAGTCAAGAAGGAGAAGAGGATGAGGAAGAGGAAGAGGAAGAGGGTGTAGAAGAAGAAGAATTTGTATTGATAGAGAAAGATGAAGATGAACTTGCAAAGTAGGAGGAGGAAGATGAGACAGCTAAAGAAAGAAGAAAGGCTCCAACAAGTCACTTGATTCGGAGCCAAAAAAGGAGAGGAGATGCATAAATAGATAATATATGATTTATTTGGCATTCACATTTGACTCAGAGCTGAAAAAGGAGAGGTGATGCTTAAATATATGATATACTATTTGTTTAGCATTCATCTTTGATATTACTTTCTAATTTTGTGTATTGTAATCACACAAAAAAATCCTTTGACATTGATGATATTCATTCATTCTACATGATGACAAATGTCTTTTGTTATGCTTGATAACCATATCTCAGTGTTCTGCTTCATAAAGGTGAGCACATAGGAGGAGGAGGTTGTCTAACTTTGAACTACAGTGACAAAGAAGTGGTAAACATAACTCCTTCGAAGCTGCCAATATAAGTAGAAGGCTTCTTTGATGTAAATATTTGGAAGGGCATTGATGAGTCAACAAGAGATACATTGCTACTACAATATGTTTTTAAAGTAACCCATTAACAACCAAGGTCCTCTTGTGTGTTTTTTGCATAACTTATACATCTTTTTAATACAAAACTAATTATTAGTGGTTTTCTTTAGTTTTTCAATTCCTTGATATGGGAAAATGATGGCATGAGATGTGTTGATGGTGTTCTTACATGAAAAAAATGATGACTTGATCATAGTTGTATTCTCCAAGTTCTTTTGTATGATCTTCAATAATGCAATACATCACCCATGGTATCTAAAATATACTGAAAAATATTGGAATGAGAGTTGAAGATTACTCGCCCAATGTTTTAGGTACAATCATTAACATCTTTTTGTGCTTAATCGTAAGATGAAAGAATGGGTCCACTACTTGTCGATTGGTGATGGATCTGACAGCTTTAATGCTAGGACATGGGTAAGAGTTCAATCAATCAAACTTTTAATAATAATTCATAAACAAATGTTTTAGTGTTGTTATTAATGTAGTGATCCTCCATGTTTCAGAAATATCACCTTAGTAGGCACTTAAGTAACAAGCCAAGTTTAGAAGTGGGAGGTCGAGCATGTGAGAGACTTTCCATGATAGACTAGTGAGTACATAAATAAATATCATAATTTTCTTATTTATCCACCCAATTCATTATTTATTTCCTTGTTTGCTTATTTATCTCACTGTATGCGCTTTCTAGATATGTGGGTTGTGTTGCCTCATGATATATTATGTTGATTTGATGATGGATAGTTGTTGAATTCAATTTGACTACACCAATATTCCTATTTTAGGATTAAATTATACAACTCATTTGATGATTGAGAGACTAGACAAAGATAAAAGGGAGGCTTTTGATGCAAAGTTTCCTCTACTATAGGAGGAGGACAAATTGATATGATCTATATCACACTATGACAATGAAAGACATTATTTTTCTATGATAAAGTATTAGGCTATTAAATGTACTTCTAATTATATTCATGAATGTATTATTGTCATCCAGTTTCGTTTAAAAGTAAATACATTATACATAAAATTGAATTACTTTTCAAACAAAATGAATACATAATAACTAAAAGATAAATTTTTTCAAATAAAATGAATACATAATAATAAAAAAATAAATACAAGTTCACTATGGAGTGAATACTTTGTATTCAAGATTGAATATAATATCATTAAAAGAAACATTCCTCTATGCAAAAGGAGGATAAGCCTAAAATGATTTTTTATTACACTATGAGAATGTATGCATTATTGTCATCCAGCTTCTTTTAACAGTGGATACATTGTATATAAAAATAAATACATAATAACTAAAAATGAATAGATAATAATTAAAAGTAGATATCTTGCCATTGCAGAGTGAATATTTTGTGTTCAAAGTTTATCAAGAAAAATAGTTAAACCTAGGAACAGTGGTAGGTTTATTCATGGATAAAAAGATGTTACATAGAAGAAAATAAAATGTGAAAATACAAGATATTAGCAAAGGGATGAGAATATAAATAAAGTACATCATGGGTATATAACCGTCTAAAGATTATTTTCCAAACCATACAAAAAAACATTCAAGTCCCATTCATAACATCCTCAAAATATAAGTTCTCTCATTTGATCCTAGTTAGCAATCATGGCATTGCACATATTGTGATTATATCTCAATTGCTTGCACATGCTACATAATAGGGGATACACATCAAAAGTCTGTAACTCAATTCACATATGATATGGGCATCTAAGTCTTTTGTTCGTTATAGGAGGTCACATTTCTAGCATGTTAGCATCATTTGGCATGTTCACATTATGGAGTCATGATTGACCACCCATAATAGCTATAAAATTTTGAGAAGAAATCTTGAAGTAACTAATCAATTTGATTTTATTTTATGTGCTATCTGGGTTCATAGCTTTGAATTGGTGTAAACTCCTATTGTTAATTAACTTAAAATTTATTCGGAACATACTAAAGTGAGAAATCTAGCCAATATAATATAGATATGGGAGACAAAAAACATGATTTATTATATAATTTTTTAATTATAGAGCTTAAGTAGGGGCATACCCTCACTTTATAATTTATAGTATTTAAATCTATAACATGAGGAAGATAACAAGGATGGGGAAGGTTGGTACTCACCGCTGACCCATTTTCATACACTTGATCAAATATAATGTGATGGACAGACTTGCTGAAAGTTATTTGGCTAGATTGGATGCTTAGTTTTATCTTTAAAGGATGTTCATAACTTTGCTTGATTTGAAGATGTTGTTAATTGTCTTGCCTTGTCTCAGTTGACCCTACTTGGTCTTGAAGTGTCATCGATGATTTTTTGCTTGTTATTATTTAATTTCTTTTGATTTTAACTCAAATATGGCATTTGGCTAACTAGCTAGAAGAGTGCAAGCCTACCTTTGAAGACCTAAATAGACAACCTAAGAGGGGGTGAAATAGATTTTAAATAATAAAATGAGTTTTTATTAATTCAATAAGCCCAAAAGCACTTCAAACACAAGTAGATAATCAATCCACAATCATATATAAGATAATTATTAATTGATATCAAATTTAAGTACATAAGATAAATAAAAAAAGTAGAGAGAATGCAAATTGATATATATAGTTTAGCGACCAAGCATGCCTATTATACGGTCTTTGCCTCAATCTTGAGAATATGAACTCTTCATTAGAGTTATCACTTTATTGAGGTGAAGTCACACCCTTATATCAAACTCATAAATTGTGGGTGTCACTCCACACTAGAACCAATTGACCACTCCTCATAAATTGAGGATTGTATACTCTCACCACTTTTCTAAAATCTAGAAGAGCACTCAATCCTTTCCTAATAATCTAGGAGAGTAATAATAATAAAGGTTGAAAAAAATAAAGAAAAGATCTTACAACAAGAGTCTCTCAAAGTTTGAGCAAAAAGACATATGAGAATTTGAAAGTTAAACCCTATTTGAGCTCTTGTTGAAACTAGAAGGTTTTGGGAGGGTGAATCTTATGCTAAGAATATGAAAACCTAGTTTTCTCAATAAGCAAAGAAGTTTCAAGCCTTTATATAACTATTAGAGTAAAAATCTAGCCATTT
Source organism: Trichopus zeylanicus subsp. travancoricus (assembly GCA_005019695.1). NCBI lineage: Eukaryota > Viridiplantae > Streptophyta > Magnoliopsida > Dioscoreales > Dioscoreaceae > Trichopus > Trichopus zeylanicus. The sequence continues at coordinate 2,027,335 of RXID01014226.1, forward strand.
AGGAACCACGCCTAGTTGTTTTTGTAGTGTTTGAATGCTTGAAACTTATGTTTGGTCATTCAAACTACTTCAATGGATAAATTTGACTAGCCATTAAGAGTTGATATCATTGGTTTGGGCAGCCAAACCATAGGTTCGGACATCTGAATGCTCCATTTTGGGTGGCTGAAGTGAAAAACTAACAACTAAAGTTTCAGATAACAAGGGGTAAAAATTCTCTATCTGAGAGCTTCAGATGTCCAAACTAGAAGATTCGGGTATTTGAAGCTATCAGTAAAGCCTAGTGATTTGCTAAGACGTTTGGGCATTCGAACCATTTGCACAACAACTTTAGCCTTTTTTGACACTAACTCAAAACTTATCTTGGGTAAATGATAAACTAATAAAGGCATTCCAAGTTACATAAGAGTATTAATCCAATAGATCAAATAAATTATCTATCAAATCCTCGACTCTGTCGAACCAAAATAGACTACTTGAGATAGTTAGAGACTCTGAGAAGCAATCTTAAAACAACAAATAAAAGTTGAGGGTGGTTTGAGTGAGCAATCAAGAATTGTGAAAATATGACTTTCAACAGTTGTAAACCCTTATTATTAATTATACTGATGATTATTAAGAATCTCCTAAAGTAAGAAACCTTACTAATAAAACAGAGACACAAAGAGAGAAATGAATGATCTGATTGATTTAAGAAAAGGATTATATGACTTAAACGAGCACATACCCTCACTTTATAATTTAAGAAATTTAAATTTATATTCTAAAAGAGTATGAAATGAGAACAAAAGTGAGAAAAGGCTTGATGCTCACTGTTGTCCCATCCCATATACTTAACCGAATGGAATTTGACTCGAATGGGCCTTATTTTGATCTTTAGTGAATGTTCGATAAGTTCACTAGATTTCAAGGTGTGGTTGACTACCTCGGTTTGTACTAGTTGACCCCATTAAGATTTGAAGTATACTGATAGCTTTCTGCTCATTATCAATTGACCTCTTTTTATGTTTAATTTTAGAAAATGATTAGTGGTTTTAGTTTATGTTAATAATTTTTAATTTAATAATTGATGACTTTTTGGCTTGTTGTTAATTAGAATTAAAGTGTCACTAATAGATTTAGGCTTGTGTTAGTTGAGCTTGAATAATGGTTGACAACTTTATACTTATTATCAGTTAACTTCTTTCAAATACGATGTTTGGCTGATTGACTAAGAGAGTTCAAGCTTATCTTAGTTTAGCTTGAAATGGTTAGTCACCTTAGTTTATGCTAATTATTTTTTATTTGATAATCAATGATCTCTTTGACTTGTTATCAATTAAGTTCAAAGCATCAGTAATGGCTTTGAGCTTATGTTGGGTAAGCTTAAACTGTGATCAATAATTTTATGCATGTTGTCAGTTGACTTTCTTTCAACACGACATTTGATTGATTGACTAAGTGAATTCAAACCTACCTTTAGTTTGGTTTGATTTGAAAGAATGATTAATGGCCTTAGTTTATGCTAATCACCTCAATAATCTACGACCCCTTTAGCATGTTGATTAGGATTTAAAGTGTTGTTGATGTCTTTGAGTTTATTATTGACCAACACAATTTGAAGTCAACTTGACCCATACTTGATTTTGGTTTGAGTTTAAATAGGTTCAATTTGAAGTTCAGACTTGATTTAGGTTCATGTTTGATTTGATTCAGTTCAATATTCGGAACTTGATTTTAATTTAAGTATGATTTGATTCAGTTTGATATTCAAAACTTGATTTCAATCAAGTCTGATTTGATTTAATTTAATGTTCAGAACTTGATTTTAGTCAAGTCTGATTTAATTTAATTTGATATTCACAACTTGATTTTTATTCAAGTTTGATTTGATTTAGTTAATGTTCAAACTTGATTTTGATGAAATCTGATTTCATTCAATCCAATATTCAGAACTTGATTTCGATTTGAGTCTAATTAGATTTAATTCAAGATTTAGGACTTAATTTTGATCAAGTCTAATTTGATTTAGTTTGATATTTAGAACTTGATTTTGATCAAGCCTGATTTGCTTCAATTAGATTTTCAAAATTTAATTTCAGTTAGGTCTAATTTGATTTAGTTAGAGTTAGGTTTTACCTTATATTGAATTCTCATCGAGCTTCGAACTTGGATCTTAATGGATCTTAACTTTGATCCTTGTTAGATTTTTATTGGATCCTTAATGGATTTTGGATCCAAATCCTTTTTGAGTTTTTATTAAATCCTTAATGAATATTGGATCCAACCCTTAGTGGGTTCTTATTAGACCTAGGTTCAACTCATTAATGGATTTGAGTTCAACTCATATTGGACCCTTATTGGCTTTGAGTTCAAGTTGGATTCTTATTGAGTTTGTGTTCGAACCATGTTAGACCCTTATTAGGTTCGAGTTCAAACTATCATTATTTGGGTTTATTTTGACCTAGTTCTTATTTAGATTTGACTTAGTTTTGGTTTAGGTTTGACCTAATTTTGATTTATGTTTGATCTATTTTTGGTCAATTTAAACTTAGTTTAATCCAATTAGGATTGGTTTGAGCTTGATTTGACTCAATTAGGATTCAATTTGAAGTTGGTTTGACTCAATTAGGGTTTAATTTTAACTTGGTTGGATCTAATTAGGACTTGGTTTGAACTTGATTTAGCTCAATTAGGGTTTGGTTTGAACTTGATTTGACCCAATTAGAGTTCAATTCGAACTTGATTTGTCCTAATTAGAGTTTGATTCGACCCAATTAGAGTTTACTTTAAATTTAATTTGACCCAATTAGGATTGGATTCAAACTTGATTTGACCTAGGGACTCTTTAATTTTTTAGTCTAACAACCCTTTTTTTATCTTTTTTTTTGTTTTAAAACAAGACTCCTTCTTCTTTGCGCCGGTCCCCTCTCTTCAACATTTCTTCGTCACCAAATTGGCCAGATCTGGATGGATCTGGTCTCGATTGGTTATGAGCGGACGGATCTGGTCTCGATCTGGACGGATCTGGTCTCTTCAACATTTCTTTTGATTGATCATTTCTTGTTTCTTTTTTTATTGTTATGGCTCGATCTCTCGTCTTCGCTTGCATTTTAGATCTTTTTGGAGTTGATCATCTTGTTTGCAGAGCTCAATTGGCTTCTTTATAGTCATGGGTGGATCACGATTTTATCTCAAATTTTAATATTCGTAATAAGATTTGATACTGTGAAAGTTTGTTGGAATGTGGATTCGTTTCTTCTTTGGATGAACATGTTTGGGTAAAGTTATTATGATTTCAAATTATAGCATTTTGTGAAATAATAAAATATGAGAGGTTATTTATAAAATTTTTTATTCCAGAAGCTTATGTATAATTTCAAAGAATTTAAAGATTTATTTGTGAGAATGGCTTTAATTAAGGGCTTGTTTGTAAAATTTTAATACCTTCAAGATCCCTTTTGTATAGTTTCATTTGCAAATTTAATGAATTTTAGATTGATTTGCAAATTAAGATCTTTGAAGTGTTTATTTGCAAAAAATAGGAATCTTAGGAATTTTTTTTGAATATAAAATTTTTGAGGAGTTTATTTGCAAACTCTGGATTTTATAAAGATCAAATTATAATTATTAATTATTGAAGGATTTATTAATAACCCTAGATTTTATAGAAACTAATTTGTAATTTTAGAATTTTTTATATATTTTCCATAAAGATTTCTATCATGGGGACTTATTTGTTAAAAAATCCAATTAGAGATCTTTTTATAAAAATTTATTTGATTTAGAGATTAATTATAACAAATTTTATATTTTCATTTTAGCCCATAACATGAATTTTGGGCTTGATTTTGACCCACATCTTGTTCACTAGATCGCTTAGGCTAAATTTAAGTAGAGCCCGAATTTTTTCAACAATTCAAGTCTGAATCGAACTCTATTTTTGGTCCAATTTGATCAAAATCCAAGTCTAATTCATACCCCTATTTGAGTTATAATTTAGTAGCATTCAGGCCTCCATTTTGACTGAAGTTTGATTAGATTTAATTTTACCCGAAATCAACCCAAATAGACTTAACATAAAATGAAAAGTTAAACTTCTGATCATGAAGTTGATCTCGTCTTTTGGATATTCTTTGAGCTCCCAATTTGATATTTAAGTTTTATCTCCCAACTATCATCCTACTTATCTTTGAGTTATCATTTTCAAGTTTTAATATTGAGACTTAATTCATGAGTTTAGATGATCATTGTAAATCATAAAGTTTATCACAACTTAAGAAACTCGTTAAATATTATTTTAATCATCATCAAAATCTAAAGATCAACAACCTTAGTTTGGTTTGATTGGAAAGAATCATAAGCAATTTTGGCTTATACTACCCATCTTGGATTTAATAATCTGTTGGCTTTATGGTGTCTGGAATCCGAATTTTCTGGATAGTCTTAATTATATTAGAAAATTATTTAATGGGCTTAATCCTTATATAGATTCATCTTCTACTAGAAGTCTTAAATTAGTAGAAGTCTTATTTGAGTCAGTCTTCTACTTTGACTCAAATATCATTAGGCAACATCTATAAATACACCATTGATGTAAGGGTTTCAAGAGAGTGAGAGAGAGAGATATAGATCAATACTCTCAATACGTCTTGTGACGGTTAGGCTACTTAGTCTTTTGTGAGAGTTGATGATATTGGAGTTTCGTCTCCATCGTTGTAATCTTCTCTTCCTCTTCTTATCAATACAATATTCTCTGAGTCGTCTTCCCCACATATATCTCTTGTGTGCTATCTTTTTATCTTTTTTTGTTCTTTCTCTATATCGTGAATTATGGTGGATATCGATATTTTCCACAACAAGTGGTATCAGAGCTAGGTTCAACATGTCTACTACGAAGTTCAATATAGAGAAATTCAATGAAAAGCAAGGATTTTCTATTTGGCAAGCAAGAGTTCGTACAATTCTTACTCAACAAGGGTTGAGACACACATTGGAGGACGTCAAGCCTGAAGATGTCATCGAAAGTGTCTGGGAAAACCAGAAGGCTAGCGCACATAGTACAATCATCCTCAGTCTTACCGATGAGGTACTCTATCCGTTTCTTGATGAAACATCACCTTCAGAGTTATGGAAAAAGCTGGAGAAATAGTATATAAGTAAGTCTATCTCAAATCGAGTTTATTTAAAGCAGAAACTCTTCAATTTTCGAATGATAGAAGGTACGAATATAGTTGATCATCTTAATGCTTTCAATAAACTTGTCTCTCAATTGTTAAGCATTGATGTTAAAATTGAAGATGAAGACAAGGCAATTATTTTATTATCGTCCTTACCTCCTTCTCTTGAGAATCCTAAAACTACTCTCATGAATAGGAAGAATTTGAAATTTGATGACATTTTTGCTGCCCTTCTATCTAATGAATATTTGAAAAGGATTGGAGGGGATGTGTCACACTCAAAAGCATTAATTGTCAGAGGTCGTACTAAAGAAAGATCAAGGACAAGTCGTTCTAGATCCAAATCCAAAGAAATAAACTGCAGATATTGTAAGAAGATGGGTCATGCAATTAAAGATTGTTGGAAGCTCAAAGCAAAGAAAGAAAGAGAATCTCAATCTAAAGAGCAAGCCAAAGAATAAGTTTCAGTTGTTGAAGAGAGTTCTGATGATAATTTGGGTAACGTTCTCTCTATTAGTTCTAATTTTGATCGTTACCATGATATTTGGATTCTTGATTCTAGTTGTTCTTACCACATGTGTCCTAATAAGGATTGGTTTGAAGACTACAAGTCCTATGATGGTGGTTTGGTTTTGATGGGTAATAACAATCCATGCAAAACTGTTGAAATTGGAACAATCAAAATTAAGATGTTTGATAATATTATTAGAACTCTTACTGATATGAGACATGTTCCTGATTTAAAAAAGAATTTGATCTTTTTGGGTGCTTTGGATTCTACTGGTTATAAGTATTCTGCTGAAGGTGGAGTTCTTAAGGTTGCTAAAGGCTCATTGATAGTGATGAAGGGCCTAAAGCATGAAATTTTGTATGAGTTAGTAGGAAAAACCATTGCAGGTGGAGCAGCAATTTCTTAGGCCTCTTCTTCTGATATGACCCACTTATGGCATATGCATCTCGGTCATATGAGTGAGCAAAGTTTAAGTGAGCTCAACAAAAAAAAATTACTGAAAGGTCTCAACTCATGCAAATTGGATTTTTGCGAGCATTGTCTCTATGGTAAACAGTCCAAGGTAAAGTTTAACACCGGTATTCATTGCACTAAAGGCTTAATTGATTATATTTATTCTGATGTGTGGTGCTCTCCTATTCCATCAAAATCTGGTGCTCGTTATTTTGTCAGTTTTATTGATGACTTTTCTAGAAAAGTGTGGATTTATTTTTTGCATCACAAAGCTGAAGTATTTTCTGTCTTCAAACGGTAAAAAACTTCAGTTGAAAAAAGAACTTGTAGAAAAATCAAATACCTCAGAAGTGATAATGACGGAGAATACAAATCAACAGAATTTCTCAAATTCTGTGAAGATGAAGGCATCAAACGCCACTTTACCATCCCAGGAAAACCTCAACAAAATGGTGTGGCTGAAAGGATGAACAGAACCTTGTTGGAGAAAGCACGGAGTATGCTCAGTACAGCTAATCTTGATAAAGATTTTTGGGTAGAAGCAATCAATACAACATGCTTCATTGTGAATCGCTCTCCTCAAACAGCCATTAATTGCAAGACTCCTGAAGAGGTATGGACTGGTCATCCTGCAAATTATTCTTCTTTAAAGATTTTTGGTTGCCCTGCTTATGTGCATGTTGTCAAGGATAAGTTAGATGCACGTTCCAAAAAGTGTATTTTTCTGGGTTATGCCAAAGGCGTCAAAGGCTATCGTTTGTGGGATCCTACTATTTCAAATATAATTATTGAGAGAGATATAGTATTTGATGAAAGTGTTATGCTAAAATCTCTCAAGAAAGATCCCAATGATATAATGCAAGTGGAGGTGGAGCATGTAATTCTTTCAGAAGAAGATATTCAGGATATGCCCAACTCTCAAGAAAATTCTAAGAATCAAGTTTTTGAAAAGTCTCCACTTCGAAGATCTCAAAGCAAAATAAAGCCACCTGAGAGGTATGGTTTTGAAGATATGGTAGCTTTTGCTTTACTTACTGACAATGGTGATCCTTCTTCCTATAAAGAAGCAGTGCACGATAAGAATTCTTCTCAGTGGCAAGCTGCTATGAATGAAGAGATGGATTCCCTTCAAAAAAACCATACTTGGGATCTGGTGAAATTACCAAAAGGTAAAAGAGCAATTGGTTGCAAGTGGGTATTTTGAAAGAAAGAGGATTTCTCTAAAATAGATGGTGTTAAATTCAAGGCTCATTTAGTTGTAAAAGGGTATTCACAAAAAGAGGGTGTTGACTTTAATGAAATTTTCTCTCCTGTGGTTAAACACACATCTATTCATTTTTTACTTGCTTTAGTTGCTTTTCATAATCTTGAGTTAGAACAGCTTGATGTCAAAACTGCCTTTCTGCATGGAGAATTAGAAGAACAAATTTTTATGCAACAGCCTGAAGGGTTCATCCAAGAAGGCAAAGAAAATTTTGTTTGCAAGTTGAACAAATCACTTTATGGTTTGAAACAGTCTCCAAGGCAATGGTATAAAAGGTTTGACAGTTTTATGCTGGGTCAAGATTTCATCCACTGCAAACATGATTGCTGTGTTTATTTTAAGATGCATGCCAATAACTCATTTATTATATTGCTTCTTTATGTTGATGATATGCTTATCGCTACTCAAGACATATCTCTACTGAATGATTTAAAGTTTAAAATGAAAAAGGAATTTGAGATGAAAGATTTAGGTGCTGCAAGGAAGATTCTCGGTATGGAGATTGATCGAGATCGAAAGCATGAAAAATTATGGCTCAAACAGAGCAAATATCTCGAGAAGATTATTTTTCGTTTTCACATGCAGAATTCAAAATCCGTCAATACTCCTTTGGCATCTCACTTCAAGCTTTCAGCTCAACAATATCCTTCTACAGATGAAGAGCATGCATACATGGAGAATATCCCATTTTCAAGTGCTGTTGGAAGTCTAATGTATGCTATGGTATGCACAAGACCTGATATTGCACAAGCAGTCAGCGTTGTTAGTCGTTACATGGCAAATACAGGAAAAGAGCATTGGCAGGCCATGAAATGGCTATTAAGATATATCAAAGGTACTCTTAATATTGGTTTATGTTTCGACAGGAACACAGTGCAAGAGGCAAAAATTATTGGCTATGTCGATTCAGACTATGCTGGAGACCTTGATCGACGCCGATCCCTCACTGGTTATCTTTTCACTCTTTGTGGAGGACCTATTAGTTGGAGGTGTACCTTAGAGTCAACTGTAGCATTATCTACAACAGGGTCTGAGTATATGGCAGATACAGAAGCCGTCAAAGAAGCTCTATGGCCAAAAGGTTTGGCAAGTGACATTGGTTTTTCTCAACATGTTCTTCATATTTTTTGCGACAGTCAGAGTGCCATACACCTTGCAAAGAACCAAATGTACCACACCAGATCAAAGCACATAGATGTCCGATTTCATTTTATTCGGGATATTATTGAAGACGGCGAGATTTCTTTACAAAAGATTCATATTTCAAGAAATCCTGCTGATATGTTGACGAAGGTGATTCCGATTGATAAGTTCAAGCTCTGTTTGGACTTGATCAATATCCAAGGTCGTTGATCCTATCCCAGGAGGTAATGGCAAAGACATCTATTGAAGATTCAAATTCAGAGAATAAGATTATTTGAGCCAATGTGGAGATTGTTGGTTTTATGGTATCTCGAATCTGGATTTTCCGGATAGTCTTAATTATATTAGGAAATTATTTAATGGGCCTAATCCTTATCTAGATTTATCTTCTATTAGAAGTTTTAAATTAGTAGAAGTCTTATTTGAGTCAGTCTTCTACTTTGACTCAAATATCATTAGGCCACATCTATAAATACATCATTGATGTAAGGGTTTCAAGAGAGTGAGAGAGAGAGATATAGATCAATACTCTCAATACGTCTTGTGACGATTAGGCTACTTAGTCTTTTGTGAGAGTTGGTGATATTGGAGTTTCGTCTCCATCGTTGTAATCTTCTCTTCCTCTTCTCATCAATACAATATTCTCTGAGTCGTCTTCCCCACATATATCTCTTGTGTGCTATCTTTTACTCCTTTTTTGTTCTTTCTCTATATATTAATTGTGGTGGATATCGATATTGTTCATCAAAATCTAAAGATCAACAACCTTAGTTTGGTTTGATTGGAAAGAATCATAAGCAATTTTGGCTTATACTACCCATCTTGGATTTAATAATCGATGATATTTAGCTTGTTATCAATTAAGTTTGAAGTGTTATTGATAACCTTTTATTATTAGTTAACTTTATTTGAACATGGTATTTCATTGACCGCCTGGCCAAATGTAAGCCTGGCTTAGTTTGGTTTGACTAGAAAGAATAGTAAGCAACTTTGACTTATGCTAGCCATCCTTGATTTGATAATCGATAACTTTTAGCTTGTTATTGATTGAATTTGAAGTGTTATTAATGTCTTTTTACTTATTGTCAATTAACTTTCTTTGAATATAATATTTAACTAACTAACTGATTAAGTGTAAGCCTGCCTAAATTTGGTTTGACTAGAAAGAATGGTAAGCTACTTTGGCTTATACTAACAATCCTTGATTTGATAATCAATATCTTTTAGCTTGTTGTCAATTGAATTTAAAGTGTTACTAATGACCTTCTATTTATTGTTAGTTAACTTTCTTTGAAGATGATGTTTGATTAATTAACTAACAAAGTGCAAGTCTATTTTAGTTTGCTTTGACTACAAAGAATGATAAGTGGCTTTAGCATATGCTAACTATTCTTGATTTGATAATTTACAGCTTTTAACTTGTTATTAATTGAGTTTGAAATGTAATCGATGACTTTCTACTTGTTGTCAATTAACTTTCTTCAAATACAATGTTTGGTTGACTAACTAATTAAGTTCATGTCTATCTCAATTTGGTTTATTAAAAAGGATGGTTAGTGGCTTTGGCTTGTATTAATCATCTTTGTTTGGTGACTTTTACGCTTTATTTTAGCCTTTTGTTTAAGTTTAAGCCTTGATTGTGGTTCAATTTTTTATTTTATTTGAACTTAGTTTACTTCATACTTAGTTTTGGTTCAAATATGATTTGATTTGGCTTAAGTTAGACTTGGTTTTAATTCAAGTCTAGTTATGGTTAGAACTTGATAAGATTTGAAAATAGAATTCAAACTTTGATCCAATTCACTTAGGATTTGTGTTTGACCGACCCTTAATAGGTTTGAATTCGACCCTTAATAGATCCTTGAAGGACCTTGAATTTGATTCTCAGTGAATTATTAATGGATCTTTGGTGGATTTTGAACCCAATCCTTAATGAATACTTAATGAATTTGGGTTTGAGCCTTAATAGATCTTAAATTTAATCCTTAATGCATACTTAATGAATTCAAGTTCGATTCTTAATGGATATTAGATTTGATCATTAATGGATTTTGAAACTAGCCCTTGATGAATCCTCCATGGATTTGGTTTTGATCCTTAATAAATTTTAGATTTGATCCTTAATGAATTCTTAATGGATTTTGGGTTTAATCCTTAATAGATCTTGGATTTGATTATTAATAGACTCTTAATCAATTTTGGATCTAATCCCTAATAGATTTTTAATGGATTTGAATTTGACGTTTAATGTGTTCTTAATAAATTTTAAATTCAGCCCTTAATGGATCCTTAATGGACTTTGGGTTTGATCCTTAAGACACTGTTTGATTCGGAATTAGGATCAGAATCAAGATTAAGACTAGTGAATCACTTTTATAAACTACTTTTTTTATTAAAATTAATCCTACAATAATTTAAGGTTCGAAAAATTATTTAATTTTTTATAATAATTTAATTTAATAACGGTGTAAAATAAGTAATGCTAATTTTACAAGGAAAAAAAAATTCTAAAAAATACTGATCCTGGTTCCAAACCAAACAGTGCCTAAGGATCTTTAATAACTTTTGGATTAAGTCCTTAATAGATCTTAATAGATTTTGGATTTGACCTGTAATGGATTTTCAATTTGATCTTAATAGATCCTTAATGGATTTTATCATTAATGGATCTTTAATGAATTTTATTTTTGATCCTTGTTGGATTTGGGTTTAACCTATATTAGATCCTTATTAGATTTGGGTTTTTACCCACATTGGATTCTTAGTGGGTTTGAATTTAACCCATGTTGAATCCTTATTGGTTTTGGGTTTAGTCCCTTAATGGACCCTTATTAGATTTAGGTTTAACACATATTAGATTCTTATTGGATTTGGGTTCGATTCTTTAATAGGTTTGAGTTTGATCCATGTTAGACCCTTATTGTTTCACTTTGATTCCTTAATAGAGTTCAATCCATGTTGGACCCTTATTTGGTAGAGTTTAATCCGATTTTAGTTCAAGTTTAATATAGTTCTATTTTAGGTTCGATTAAATTAGACCCAATTAGGGTTTGGTGTTGAACCAATTTGATTTTAGTTTTTGGGTTGAGTTCTAATTTAGTTTGATTTTAGTTCATAGTTAGTTTAATTGAGGCCAATTTAGTGATTTATTTGAGTCCAACTTTTTCTATTTCAATAAACTAATTAGCCGAATATCATGGCTAAGAAATGGAAGAACACAAATGAAACATAGTGGGATATGACCAGAATATGATGGGATACGACCAAAATACATTAGGATAGAACCAATATATAGTGGGATATGGGCGGGATACGATCAAGATATGGTAGAGTTTGGGACTACAAATGATTTTTAGGTCAAAATGACAATCGAAATTTTAAAAGGTTCTTTTAGACTGAAAATGATGATCAAGACCCTAAGGGCCCGTTTGGAACGGGGTCAAGGTCCAGGTCAAGGTTAAAGGAAGGGGTAAAGTGTAAAACGCTAATGCGGTCAAGTAAATCCTATTTGGTTACTGATCTGGCTAGCAGATGGTTAAAATTTTTTATGAACAAAAATACCCTCCGACGTCGGCACTGTACACACAGCATTGTTGATCTTCTTCGCGCGTAAACGACGTCCCCGGTGGAGCCCGCGCGCAGAGCTCGTAGGCCGAGCCCGAGCAGGGAGCTCGTCGGCCGAGCTCGCGCTGGCAGCTCGGGCGCGGAGCTCGCCGGCCGAGCTCGCGCGCGGAGAAGATGAACAATGCTATTCCCCGATCTGAGCCGTTGGATCGAGATCCGACGGTTCAGATCAAATGAGGGTATTTTAGTCAAAACCTTGTTAAAATTTAAATAAATAAAATAATGTTAGTGCGGTCAAATTTTTAGTATTTAGAAGATAATTTGATCAGGACGGGGTCAGCCTAACCCTGACCCTATTCCAAACGACCCCTAAGAGTTCTCTTCAACCAAAATATGATTAACATTATTTATATATAAATCATCGCAACCAAAAAATTTTAATATTATTTTTTTACAGTAAATTTTTTTCTGTTTTTTAATTTTTTTCCAAGCTGACAGTAACTTGATATTATATTATATATATTTTTTTTGTTCATGGGTCATAAATCTCTATGTAACTCTTCCCCCTTTTCCACACCTGGAACAACTTTTTATTATTCTTAATATATTTTCCCCACCTTTTTTCTTTCCTTCCCTGATTTTATCTTCTTTTGCTCTTTCTCTTTGCTATCTTCTCAATGACCCACCGACTCCTTCTTCCACGTTCTTCACTGTCCCTATTCTATCACTAGCAGGATCTTACCAGTGGAGGCGACAGGAGACAACAAAGAAGGCGCGGGTCTGGGCGGCAGCGGAGCAAGGCAAGGATAGGGACCAGTGGGAGCACAACCACACCGGTGGCGGCAACAATGGAGATGGAGCGACACAGAAGCGGGCGCAGGAGACTACAGGGGGCTGCGCAAGGGTGACTGGCTATAGAGGTGGAAAGGTTGCCCGCAGCGAAGTGTAGCTCAGGCAGTGGTGTACACGTGGGACCACATTGGGACGACTTTCGGCAGCGAGCAACAACGAGGGTACCCCCGGGGGTGGATGATGATGGATCAAGCGGCAGAGCTCTGCCTCTTTGTGCAGGCTACGTTGGGCCGTGCCAGGGGTGCAGGCTTGGAGCAACGAGATGATCTTGTTGGTGGGTGGGCACCGGAGGGGCGTCAAGGTGCTTGGGAAGTGACGTACGCCGTACGTGGAGGTGACACAAGGTAGGAAGCCACCGGCGTGGCTCCTGGCTGCATCCTGGGTGCAAGACGGGCTAGCTGATTAGCTCGGGACTGCTGTTCGGTCATGCTAGTATGCAGGCAAGTCCGGAGGGTTAGAGGCAGGGGGCAGCAGCCATTGGTGGTCATCGGAGGAGGTGGGAGCACGATGATGATAAGCTGAGAGCCTCGTAGCGAATAGGGAATGAAAAGGACGTACAGAGACACAGTGTAGAAGTATAAGAAAGAAGAAAAAAAAAGATAAGGCGCAGATTTTGATTATCCGATCTCCATCTTCAATTTAGTTCTCTTCTAACATGTGGTTCTTCTAATCTCTAATCTGTAGCCCTTTCTCCGATCTCTAATTCGCGCTCCTTCTGTGATCAGCAGATCCTAATCTCTTCTCCTTCTGTTTCAGGTTATTCATCTGCTCACCTCTCCAGGATTTGCTTGATTTTATTGACTTTTATAGTCATTATTGGCATAATTGGATCAGTTTATATTTAAAATTTTAAATTACTGTGGATAATCAGATTAGGCTGATCGTAGAATTTTTTTGAATTTTGAATAGTTTGTGAATATATGTGATTTTTTAAAAATTTTTTTTGGATGAGAGCTTCTATTTGCATGAAGATGAAGATTTGGATAAAATCGATGATTTCAAATTTTATATTATTTTACGATATTATAAAATATAAAAAACTATTTATAAATTTTTTACTTTAGGAAATAATTTGTAACTTTAAAAATTCAAGGTCTATCTATAAAATTAATTATGATAACTTATTTGTAAAGTTTAAAAGTTTTCAAGGTTCTTTTTAGAAAATTTTATTTGTAAACTAATAAAATTTAGATTTATTTGTAAATAAAAATTTTGAAGGATTTGTTTGTAAACTTGCAAAATATTAAGTTTATAATTTTATTTTTAATCGAGAGTTTATTTATAAAAAATAGAAAATCATCCCAAAGATATATTTGTAACGGAGAGTGTCCCTTCACATTTTGTTCTCAAGTTTCTAACAAGAGAGAAGGGTGCAAATAACTTAGTCATGTTATCGTCAATTAGAGTTTCATCACGAAATAATAGTTCGCTACCTTGTCATATAAAAATATCACGATGTGAGTGAAAATTGACTACAACATAGGAGTGAATTCAATCATTACATAAGAATTAATTTAAATTTATCACATAATAGTAGACTTTATTGGCAGATAAATGAGAGCTTGCTTTGTCATGTAAAATAGGCCTAGTTAATTATGTAGAAGTAGAATTGATTTGCCATATAAGAGTAGGATTTGATTATCACATAAAACGGGCTGATTCACATTGTGAAAGTGGGTTAGATTTATCACATAAAAATGGACCGGATTTGCAATGTGAAAGTGGACTGGATTTGACATGTGAGAGTAGACTAGGTTTGCCATGTATAAGTTGATTGGGTTTGTCATGTGAAAGTAGACTTGATTCTCCATATAAAAATAGACTTGATTCACCACATACAAAAGTGGACTAGATTTGTCATATAAGAGTGGACTGAACTTGACCCATAAGAGTATGCTAAATTCTCTATGTAAAAGTGGGCTGATTCACCATGCAAAGATGGCTAGATTTACCAAGTGAAAGTGAACATTATTCTCTAGATAAAAGTATGTATAATTCACCATAGAAAAGTGGGTTAGATTTGCCATGTGAATTAATACTTGGTTGACCACATAGAAGTAGATTTGGTTCAACATGTGAGAATAGCCTTTGATTATCATATAAAATGGGCTGAATTTACCATATGAAAATGGGTTAGATTTGCTATATTAGAATGGATTAAATTTTCCATGTGAGAGTGAAATAAATTCACCATATATAAGTGGAATGAGTTTGTCATGTGTAAATAGATTGAATTTGACATGTAAAAGTAGACTTGATTCTTTTTATAAAAATAAGCTTGATTCACCATGCACAAAGTGGATTGGATTTATCATGTGAGAGTAGACTAGACTTGTCATATGAGAATAGGCTTAATTCTCTACATAAAAGTGAGTTGATTAACCACACAAAAGTGAATTAAATTTGCTACATGAAAATAAACTTGGTTCTCTATATAAAAGCGACTCTAGTTCACCATGTAAAAGTGGACTGGATTTGCTATGTGAAAGTGAACTTAATTCTCTACATAAAAGTGAGCTTAATTTGCTATGTGAAAATGGATTGAATTTGTCATATGGAAGTGGACCTAGTTTGCAAAATGGACTTAATTTGCCATGCAAATGTGGGTTTAATGTGTCATGCAAAATGAGTTTTAGTTTGCTATATGAAAATGAATTTAATTTACTATGTAAATGTGGGCCTAATGTCGCACATGAAATAAAATTTAATTTACCATGTGAAAGTGAACTTAATTTATTATGTAAATGTGGATCTAACACATCAAGCTTAATTTTCCATGTGAAAGTGAACCTAATTTGTCATATAAATGTGGATCTGATGCGCCATGCAATATGGATTTTAGTTTGATATGTGAAAATGGACTTAAATTTTCATATAAATGTAGGTCTACTATGCCATGTAAAATATGCTTTAATTTGTCATATAGAAGTAAACTTAATTTGCTATATAAATGCAAATATACTTGATATGCCATACAAAATGTGATTTTCATTTATTATATAGAAGTGAACTTAGTTTGGTGTGTAAATATAGGGCTGATGTGCCATGCAAATTTAGCTTTAATTTCACTACTCTAAAAGTTACTATTTTGGTTTCACCATGTTAGAAATGATATGCTTGATTTTGCCACCCTTATTGATAACGTATTTGATTTTTTCATTTTGGTGGTGATTTATTTAATTTAACTACTCTGTAAGTAGCATGTTTTAGTTTCATCACTCTTGAGATGGCGTAACTAATTCTACCATTTTAGAAGTATCATGTCTAGTTTTATCATTATATAATGGTCTATTTGAAGGTTTTGTCAACAATTTCATGACTTTTGATTTGACCTATTGATTCTAGAGGTAAAGGGAAATATCACTTGTTTGTTTGGATATTACGACAGTAACACTTAGTTGTCCGCTCATAACATTTAGCTTATTTTTAATTACTGGGGAAGAAAATTCTTTTCATTTGCCCTAATGTTTTGAGAGAACGGAAGAATCCTTGATCATTTTTATATTTTTAATATCTCAGTTAGATACTCCTTTTGTGAGAATTAAATAAGAAAAACTTGATTCTCTTGTCCACAATAATTTAATAGTGAGGAAATGAAAATCTCATTTAGAGCTAGCTCGATAGATTAGTTGTTTACCCTAAATGCTCTGACACTATTTTTTCTTAAGCATTCAAATGAGAAAAATATTTGATGTTCTTTTTGGAGCTTCTTTTATGAGAGAATGGATTTGATGTTTGACTAAGCTTTCACCATAGATGTTTGGGTAATATGCCTCCTATCCTTGTCATGAGCTTTTAAAAAAAAATATTGTGTATTTTGAAATGATTCAACTGTGAGCATTTCTTAGTATCATCATTTTCATCTTTGTATGTAATAATAAAGAAGTATGGTGTTTGTTATAATAATACCTGATTCCAATCAAAAGAAGTTCTACCTTCGTTTTCTAGTTTGTTTAAGTCTCGTATCCATAATGGGGAAAAATATCTTCTAACAATGGTTGGGGGGAGAGCTCTAATTTGTGTTGGAGTGGTCTTAGAATCAGAAGGTGAAAGGAGAAATCTACCCTTAATCTTAATTCATTTACATAGTGACTTTTTGACTTGAGATATCGGTCAATGTAATTCAACTTCAGTTACTTAAAGAGTTAATCAAAGGGCAACTCTGAAGCTTCACTGTCTTGCCCATACTACACCTTGGTATCTCTTATCACATAAAGAGAGTAGATCAGAGAATCATGTAAAAGGTTATTACTTTCATGGGTCTTATCTTCTAGAATGCGAAATTGGCACATCAAAAGTTATGCTTTCAATTTCGTTCATGTGCTTTGAGGTAATCTTATAAAGTATTTTTTTCTAATATACTTTGAGTGTGATGCTGGAAGAAGTTAATAATGCATAGCATATGTATTTGTATTTATTTTTATTTGATCATTTTTTATCAGATTATTTTTATTCATTTTTCCCAATTATTTTATTTCTTTCTGAAAAAGTATTAAAGATTTTTTCCTTTTAGTATTTTTCAAAATGTTTTAGTATAGGTGATATATACTTTTATCTTCAATTAAGGTCTCCTACTTCATTTGTCTTATTAAAGTTTAAGGATGATTTTGTCTTAGGATGTGATTGATCACCAACCAACTTCCGCTCATACCTTTTTTCTAGTGCAATATTTCTTTAAGAACCTATTTTTGCAGTGACTTCTTCACTACTTTTACCATATTCCTATTAGTTAGTCATTACTTTGACTTTGATTTTGACTTTGTCTTTAGATGTCCCTTAATCTCAATTTTTAAGGTTTACACACTCGTTGATACCATTTAGTACTTACTCTTTGAGTTTCTTTATTGGCTAGTAATGTACTGAGATAAGATTGGGTTGTAGGTCTACTCCAGTCGATTATAGTTTGATTTTAGTTTTGAGCTATAGAGCAAGTATGTTCTTGAGCTTAATTTGATTTGACTTCTTTTTGGTACTTATATGTATTTCGATGGTTCACATGCTAGATCTATAAAGTGTGTGAGGTCTCCAGAAAGTTTGTACGAGCCTCCTTGATAGGCGCAAAGTATACCCATGCTAATGATCTTACCTTTGTATTTGGCTATAAATGAAAGAGAAGAAAAAGAAAAATTGATAAGTTTTTTGGGTGTAGCATACCCCTCATAAGAATAAATGAAATCATATAAAGAAAATAGGCCTAAAAATTTACGTACTCCATCGACAAGGGAGGGCCCAAAGGTCCCTCCCAAACCCCTTCTTTTGTGTCTAAGGAATAAATTTAAAATATAATATAACAAAAGAAACTATACTTCTAATCTAAATACATCATAGATTAAAAGTAAAGATAAAAAAGAAGATGGAGAGATGTAGCCTATATCATCGAAAGGGAATGGTGGTTGAATGTTAATTCTTTGCTCATAATTTTAACATCAATGAGGAATTCAATTTGGGACCTTCATAGAGTCTCGTGGTCACCATGGAGCCCTTTCCTCTTTGTAAGAGTGCAGAGGTCACCACCTTCCAACCTCTCCCATAAGCTAATAATTTTTGGTATAATTTTTCTTGCCCAAGTCATCTCATTGCTAGTGGAGATAATATTTATAGGTTGAGAAGAGAACTATTTTAGGAGAGATTTTAGTTACTAATTTTTAGTGAATTTTCGGTTAGGCATATGGCCAAAGCATGGCGATGTGTGTAAAGCATAGGAATTAGGTAGCGAAGATTGGGCCACATCATCAATTTGGACTAGAGCAAGTTAAAGTAGACTGCTGGAAGAAGTTTGGTGTGCCAGCTGGCTAACACCCTACTACAAAATGGGGCAGCAGCTAGTTGGCTTTCCAAAATGGTAGGCACCAGGATTCTAGTACTCTTGCCAAAAGAGGGTATCATGATCTTGGCACCCTAATTTTTTGGTGCAAGAAATCTAGCCCCAAAAATTCAAATTTCAAAATTTTCAGCCCATTTTCTCATGCTTTTGGGTTAAAACTTAGCCTAGTTTTATCTTGATTTCTCATATATTCATGACTCATGTTCCTGATGTACTTTTTACATAAAAATCTAAATTTTTAAAAGGTCTAATTGCATTATAAATTTATACTGAAATCTAAACTTTCACAATAAATTTATTTTAACATAATTTTACAATGGATATCCTTAAAACATCAAATTTAAGATATTTTATGAAAAAATTTAGATTTTTTTATAGATAAATCCTCAAATTATGTAATTTTATACGCAGATTTTTGAAATTTGTTAAATCTTGATTAAGCCTAATTTTAAAGTTTAAAGCACTACTTTTCTTGTAAATGTAAATCTAAGGCCATGAAAACATGAGAAAACTAATTGGATCATGGTACTCTAATAAATAAAATTCAGAAAAATCATGGCATTGGTAATTGTAGGATTTGACCAACTAGGTCAGTTTGAGACTATATATTTAGGGTTTAAAGAATTGAAAAGGTGGGTATCTACAGTTGTTCCTCCCTTGATAAGATGTTAAAATAAAGTGCGAGTTAAGGAAAAATTGATGATCACATTTGAGGATAAACTACTTATTTTTTGAATAACTTAGTGGTTTTGAAAAGGGTTGAGAGATTGGTTTAATATACTAGAGATTCAGATTTATCCATGGGCTTGTAAGCTTGCTTACAATTATCATACATAGAGGAAGAAAAAGTAGGGAGTTGATGGGGACATGCCAAGAATGTGTTACCTTCATATGGTCCAAGGAACTATCACTATTATCGCAAGGGTGCATCAAGTTTCAAAATTGCTAAGTTAGTCAAAATTGAGCAAATCAAGCAATTAAAGTTCTTGGCATATTTTACTAAAGTGTCAAAAGGATGATGGAAAGGATGCATGCATGTTAAGTGATGTAAATGTAATGATGACTCTAAAGAATGTAAAATTTTGGATGCAAAACATAAAAGATTGTCAACCATTAGTCAGATTAAGGAGTCCTTCTTACAAAGGAGGTTGTAGATTATCATGGCCTTTCTTCGATGTAGGTTTAGAAGAAATATGTCCTAAATTGGTATGACTTTCTAACTGACAAAGTGAAGAAGCTACACATAGTATAATGTGGTCCAAGGTCGTACAAAGAAATTTTTAAAATTTTTTTTATCCACCACAAGCTTGGAGCCCATTTTCGAGTTTAGGAGTTAGGTTCTTGAGCCTAGATTTTTTTTCTTGTTTTTTTCCCTATGCCATAGACCAAGAACCCATTTTCAAGTTTGGGTGCCAGCTTCTTGGCACTTAAATTATTTTAGTGCATAGATCTCTGGAGAATTTCAAAAATCTGAAAAAGGATTCCCTCCTAATTTTGCTTCCAAACCAATGTTGATTCTTCGGTTCCACTTTTAGTGTGACTTGGCCATACTTCCTCTTTTGAATTCAGGATCCCTCCTATATAATCTTAGGTATCTCAAGCTCTCTTTTTCATATTATTCTTGGTTGGTATCAATAATGAATCTAGATTTATTCCCGAATCTTGAAATCTCATTTGGGAGTCAGTCTACTCACATTACCAATCAAACTCAATGCACTAGAAGTACGCTCTTCCCTTCTTCTTCTTCTTCTTCTTCTTTTTTTGAGTCCACTCTAATTTTGAATTATTGTAGGCAATTCCTACTATTTCCAGCAAGTGTTGTTTCAATTATCCTTTTTTGGCCAAAGAGTTCTTGAAGCACTTTCCAATTTTTTGTAAGTTTCTTATCACCTACGTGAACTTTCTAACATTGGGTGACCTATGGCATATGTAGTTGGACTGGGCTCTCCTTGGTGCTATGACAAAAGATTGAAATTTTGTCACTCACATTTTTCTTCCAGCTTGGGAAGATGCTGCTGAGCTATGCTATCCTTATGACAAAGAATTTTATCTATCCTTATGGAAAGCAATATTACTTTTGAGTAGAACATCCTTATTCTCCTCTTCCTTATGCATCTCATGAAGAGAGAGGAGATTCTTGCTCTTTGCACTAACACTAGAGAGCTACTCCTTCAGTAAGTATGGTTGAAAAGCTAATCCCTCCTATATTCTAATAAGTTATATCATTGAGGTATGCTAGGTGCTACCCTCATCTTTTGTGATTGTCTTTCTTTCCCAATGGTAGGGGTACCCTAAGAAACCATGATGCTAATACTATTATAGGAGGTCTTCTTTAGTTTGGATGTTCTTTGACTACTCCTCTACTAGACTTGATCAAGTGTCTTAACTCAGCAGCATATGGCAAACGTTTTTTTGGGAGTACCTAATTCCTCCAACTCTGGCTTGTACATTATTTTCTTGCTGCACAAAAAACTTTAGATAGGCATACTCAGGAATGATGGAGGTACTTATTTGATAATTTTTATGAACACCAAATTAATTTTGTTCTATCTTCAGTCAACCTTCTATTAACTTTCAAGGGGTTTAAAATGAATTTGTGCTTATAGGAAGTCACAATTTTATAGCCTATCCAATCTACCAACATGTGAGGATGATAGGCCCTATGTTGTATTTCATGTTCCTCTTTCCTTTGTGCCATAGATGTAGCCCAGGTGTTTTGGCATAGACAACTAGCACCAACTTCTTAAAGTGAATTTGGTGTAGTCTTTAAGTGTTGTTGTGTCTTCTTTCGCCCACATTGTGGAGGTCCATCTTCCTAACATCAAAGGCTATCTAGCTTATTATTTAGTTCATCTTTCTCTCTATTTGTCAGTGTTATCTTATGAAGGGATAAAGATTAAACTGATTAGGTGTGGTCGTGATGTCCTCGAACATGTTTTGAAGGACAGAGAAGGTTGATCCTCTAACAATTATCGTCATTGCCACTGAATTTTTGTGTTGTACTGGCTACCTTAAATAAAGATTCTACTAGCTACTTCTCTCATTTTTTTGGATGCCAAAATTTTGGCTCAAAGCTCAAAACTTGGGAGCTAACATATTAATGCCCAACTTTTTTTGTGGGTGCCAAAATCTTGGCTCAAAATGCAAAAATGGGGAGCAAAAATATTGGCACCTGATTTTTTTTTTTGGTTTCTATGTGTGTGGAGAAGAGAATGAAATCTTTCTTTTTCCCATGGAGTCAAAGCCTCATTGGCTTTTGTGCCTTCACTTCTTCTTCTATTGCCTCTATTTCTCCATCCTTACCTCCTTGGCCAAGACCTTGCTTCCTCCCCTTCTTCTTCAATTCTCTTGCCTCTTCCTCCTCATTTCTTCTTCTCCATTGCTATTCTTCCTCTCCTCTTGCTCCTTCTTCTTAAGCATGGGTAAGACTGAGTGGTTTGGCCTTCCTAATGAGGAAGTGAATCACTAACTTTTCCTTCACTACTAGTATCATATATCTTTAGAAGATTGTGACCCTAGGAGAGAAGAGAGTTTGTGTTTCTTAAGAAAGATATTTCTTCAAGTACATGACATTCCAAGGGTCACAAAGTACCTTACCTTTAGAGTTGTTCTTTTGTAAGTATTATCAAGATAAGCTCTAGTAATCACATATGGTCTTTTCCATTTGGATTTTAACTTTCTTTTGTCCTTCAGTGGGGTAACGTGCTTCAACACTAAGTCCCCTATCTTGAACTTGTGCTCGATTACCTTCTTTTGGTAGAATCGCGATAGTTATCATTTGTAAGCTTGTGTAATTGGTTGTACTCAATCATCTTTCATCTAGTAGTTCAAGCTGGCTAAGAAGAGACTCTTGTATTTTGATTAGACTTGAGTCATTTTGCATTGCTACTTTAAATGATGGAATTTGAATGTCATAAGGTACTACCGCCTCCATCCTATATATTAGTGTGAACAAGGTTTGACCCATTAGGGTACATATGGAAGTATGGTAGGCCCATAGAACCTCATCTATCTTATCTATTCAATCTGATTTTGTGCTGGCTTTCACTATCTTTTAATAGTATAAATTAGACTCTTGTTAGTGGCTTTAGCTTGACTATTACCTTGAGGGTAGTAAGGAGATGAATGATGTAGTCCAATAGAAAAAATGCCTACATAAATCTTGCATATGTTGTGAGAGAAATTATGCTCCATTATTTGTAATGTTCATTTTTGGCAATTTGAACCAAGCCAGGATGTTGCACCATGCTTGCTATTTTTAAGCTTCTAAAAATATTCAATTTTAGCCTATTTAGTGAAATATCAATTGTAGTTAAGATGAAATTTTTTTTGCCACTGATGGTGTTCTCTAAAAATTGCTTGACCACATCCATGACCCACATCGAGAATGACCATGGTGCTAACAGAGTATGGAGGGAGGATGCAGAAGCATGGATTTGACATTTTTAATATCTCCTTATGAAGTCCCTATAGTCTTTCTTCATCATGGGCCAATAATACCCCATTTTGATAATCTTCTTTGCCAATATTTGTGCAATAGCATGGCCTCTACATACTCTTGTATGAGCTTCCATGAGGATCTGGGTAGGTTCCTTCTTTTCTAGTCATCTTAATAGGATACCATTGAATAATTTTTTGTAAAGGGTCTCATCTATGATCACATATCAGGATGCTTAAAGATAATTTCTTTCTCTAAAAAATTTTTGATGTCATAAAATCACGAGTTATCATCATCATAGATATTTACTATCTCTATTAGGAGGATGTAAGATGCAATTTCAGGGTTGTGTGACTCTTTCCATCTTCGAATGAGTGGGTCACTTGACTTGAGTATTAGTTGTGGGTCTTTTTGGAGAAGGATCAAGTCTAGCAAGATACTAGACGGGTTGTAGAACGTCAATCCAAATGAGGTTAGGGCATCTGCTAGCATGTTGTTAGTTCTTGGGATATGAGCGATAGTAACCTTCTCGAATTGCTTAGCCAAGAAGAAGGCTAAGTCTCAATTTTTCAAAAGCTTGGCATCTTTGATGCGGTATTGGCCTAAAATATATACGATGATGAGCTTCAAGTTCCATTTGATCCTAAGGTACTTGAAATCAAGAGAAAGCACTAGATGCATGCCAATTATAAGTGCTACATACTCGGATTGATTGTTGGTGAAGGAAAATCCAAGCTGATATTCTTGGGGCATGAAACTCCTTTGAGCATGATTAGAATGATGCCTATTCCTCCACCTGCTTGGTTTAGGGCCTCATCAAAGTAAAATTCCATGTCCCGGGGTGGTCTTTATTAGAAATGAGTAAGATCAACTCATCAGAGAAAATCTCTTGGGTCAAGTTTATGGTAGGGAATGAGAAATTTACAAATTGATCAGCTGTAGCTTGCCCATTAATTGCCTTCCTAGTTATGAACTTGATGTTGAATTTGGCTAGGAGCATATTTTATCTTGTAATTTGGACTGACAACACTGTCTTCTCGAACATAAACTCGATTGGATCCATTTGAACCACAATGAGTACCTTATAAGCCATAAAATAATGCCTTAGATTTTTGGAGGCCCAGACTATAGCCATGCAATCTTCTCCATCTTTGAATACTTCTTCTCATATTAAACTATAGTTCAACAGAGGTAGTATATCAACCTTTCTTCCCTGCCCTCGTCATCCTTTGCCAACATGATGCTGATTGACTCCTAATTGATAGCAACATACAGGATCAATGGCCACTTTAAGATTGGCATCATAAGAGTTGGTGGCTTGAGAAGGCATTTCTTGATTCAATCAAACACTTTTTGGCACTCTAGGGTCCATTTGAACTAAGGTCCTTATTTAAGCATCTTGTAAATGGGAGGTATTTTTTAGAGTATTGAGATATAAACCTTCGGATCAATTGTAATCTCCTGATTAGTCTATAAAGCTCCTTTATATTCTTTGGGGGTGGCATTTTTACCATAGCTCATACTTTAGTTGGATACACTTCAATTCCCCTACTAGTTATCAAGAGACCAAGCAAATTTCCCAATGAGACCCTAAATATGAACTTCTTCAGGTTCATTCTTAGTTGATGCTTTTGTAATTGGTGGAGGACTCGCTTTAAGGTTGAGACATGTCCCACCCTAGTTCAGGATTTGACTAGAATGTCATCAATATACACCTCCATGTAGTTGTAAATTATGTGATGAAAGATTGCTATCATGGTCTATTGGTATGTTGCTATGATGTTCTTTAATCTAAATGGCATGACCATATAATAGTAAGTTCTCCAAGAAGTAGTAAGCAAAGTCTTCTCTTTATCTTATGTTGCAAGGTCTATATGGTTGTATTTTGAATATCCATCCATGAAAGATAACATTTTATGTGCATAAGTATTATCCACCAGGGTTTTGATGTGAGGTGGGGGAAATCATCCTTTGAACAAGTATTGTTCAAGACTCTAAAATCAATGCACACTCTTACCCTGCCATTGTTTTTCTTAATTGGAATAATGTTTGCCACGCACTTCTAATAGAGTACTACATGTATGAACTTAGATTAGTGGTGCTTATCAATTTCTTCCTTTACCTTTTGTGCAATGTCCGGATGTAGGTGTCTTAACTTATACTTTCTTGGCCTTGTATCATCCTCCAAAGTGATCCTGTGTTCAACCAACATTTTATCTAGTCATGACATCTCCTTATATTTTTATGCGAAGACATCTTTGCATTCACTAAAGATTGAAATCACCTGAGCTTCAAGTTCACTTGGTACATTTGACCTAATCAAGATTAGCCTAGGGTTCTTGGATGACCCTAGATTGACTTTCTTAGGTGGTTCTACGGTTGCAGCTGTCTCCTTATCAAATTTTCTAAGTGGCTCTATGAAGTCATTGAGTTCATCATTTTCAACTCCATTTTCTTCAATCTCATTGACCCCAAATGGATCTTCATGTTCCCCCTTATGTGAGTTAAGGAGGGCTTCATTAAGGTATAATACATCCTTCTTTCACCCTATGTCCTTGAGAGATAGCTAATTGACCTATTTCAAACATGCTAAGCACATATTCTAAAATATAAGTATGAAAATTTTCTATATCTAGTATACTATAATATTCTAATAATAAAGAAAAAAATAAATATAAACTATAAAGTGAGTTGTCTACCTCCAAGGGAGGACAAGGTGCCTTGGTATCATCATGAGGTTGCACCCTATTTTGGGTGAGAGGGTGGATTGAAAGCCTAAATAAGCAACCTAAAAGGGAGGTGAAATAGATTTTCAAATAATAAAAGAAATATTCATTGATTCAAAGCCTAAAAGCACTTTAAGAATAAGTAGATGATCAAAACTCAATTAGAATTAGTAAAATAATTAAACCATATCAGAATGATCAATTCATAATCATATATAAGAAAATTTTTAATTAATATTAAATTTAAGTGCATAAGATAAATAAAAAGGTAGAGAGTGTGCAAACTGATATGTATGGTTCAGCGACCAACAGTACCTACTCTATAGCCATTACCTCAATCCTGAGGACTTAAACTCTTTACTAGAGTTGTTGCTTTATTTGGGTGAACCCACACCCTTACATTGCTTTGCAAATTGCAAGTGTTACTCCACAGAAGCTAATTGGTCACTCCTCATAAATCGAGAAATGTGCACTCTCACCACTCTTCTAAAACTTAGAAAAGTACTTAATCCCCTTCTAACAACTTAGGAGAGTTACAATGATAAAGAATGAAAGAAACAAAAAAAAAAATCTCACAACAAGAGTTTCTCTAAGTTTGAGTATAATGGCATATAAGGATTTAAAAGTTAATGTCTATTTGAGTTTTTATTGAGGCTAAAAGCCTAGGGAGGATGAAAAATATCAAAAATCTAGTTTTCTCAATGAGCAAAAAAAAGTCCCAGGCCTTTATATAACTGCCAGAGCAAAAATCTAGCTGTTGGGATTCACCCCTAACTGTTTCTGCTAGGTTCAGGTACCCGAACATACAACCAAACTCATTTCAACA
The DNA here is from genome assembly GCA_005019695.1 of Trichopus zeylanicus subsp. travancoricus. Lineage (NCBI taxonomy): Eukaryota > Viridiplantae > Streptophyta > Magnoliopsida > Dioscoreales > Dioscoreaceae > Trichopus > Trichopus zeylanicus. The sequence goes on from RXID01014226.1 coordinate 2,054,095, forward strand.
GTAAAAAAACTAGTCATTAAGTTTTGTCCTTATGTGTTCAGATGCCCAAACCACATGTCCGGGCAACTGAACCTTGAGTTTAGACAACTGAACTCTCTATTAGGACAATCAAAGTTTTACAAAACTAGGATACTATTTTTTGGCCTATCAAGTTTGGGTGTCCAAACTTGAATTTGGGCACCTGAACTATCATGTTTGGGTGAGCGAACTTAACAGAAAAACTTGTTGAAAGTTTATTCTAATTTTTTCTATTTAACATAACTTCAATTTAATTTAGACAAAGGTAAGATAAGCCAATGAAAGTATATTCAAGTTAAATGAGATGTCAACCCAAAAACTAAAATAAATTAACTATCAAATCCTTGAATTAATATGAAATAAAAAGCTAAACTTATGAGTTCAGAGTTGATTTCACCTCTTGAACATTCTTTGAGCTCCCAACTTGATCTTTTTAACCTTTATCTTTAAATTGTCATCTTTTTTATCTTTGAGTTATTATCATCAAGCTTTAATCTTGACACTCGATTCTTCATAAGCTTGGATGATTGATCATCACAAATCCTGAAACTTATCACAACTTAAGAAACTTGTAAAATATTTGTTTGATCATTATCAAATTCCAAAGGTCAACATGGATCGCCTTCTTCAATTAGGAATAGCTAGCCAATCCCACTCATGATACTCTAGAGATTGTTATCTTCACCAACTTTGTCAATAGTAGGGGTTGTAGCAGCATGCTCAACTCATCCAATTGTGAAATGTAATTTGAGCCTCTAAGTTGGAGGTAGATGTTGATCTGAGCCTTTAAAAGAGTAAAAGGAGTAATTTTTATTCTTGCACTCCCTCTATAAGAAGCTAAAACCCTCCTTTCCTCTTGAAACTCTTTCAAGAAGTAGTTGACAATCTCCTTTATTTCTCATATAGAGGCCTTGATTAGGTTAGTAGTCAGTCTTGAATATTATTTTCCATGGCTTATAGAAGTGAGGTGGGTTAGAAGGGAGGCTTGGATATTTAAGGGGCACAGAGGAGAGACTATTTCCTGTGGAGCTTGAAGTGGTAAAAGCATAGAAATTACTTTCAGTGGTTGTAGCAAGAGGTTTAGGAAGATTGGATGAAACTTAGGTTTAGTTTGAATAATAGGAGGTTTGTTGGGAGTTGGCAAAAGGACTTGGAGTGTAGTTTAGAGGGATGACTCTATTATTTGAGCCATGATAGTGGGTACTTGCAAATCATTTAATAGTCCCTGTCTTAAGCTTTGGGTCACTATAGATCTTGATTGATAGTCCTTTGTAAAGGAATTTCAGGCATTGGTAATATATTGATGAAACTACTCCCATATCTCTAAGCCAATGTCTTTACAAAATTATATTGCAATATGAGATAATATCAAGCATATGTGTCTAATAGATGAATCCTCCCTTGATACTTCCTCTTTGAGTTATCATACATTATTATGTAGATGTTGGACTCTACCAGTTGATCCTATGAAATATTCATTGCTTTTAAAATAATTAGTATATAAATGTTCAATGACATCCATGTATCCATGAGCATTGTGTTGACTATTGCATTGTTGATTTAAATAATTATATGAAATGACTCATCTCTCAACTACTTCTTAGATTGGTCCTAGTCAAAAAGAGTTATAGCAGGGTTTTGAAAATGCCTTTATAAATGGTTGCTAACCTTTTTAGGAATATATTACTCTTGCACTCTGCCTCACTTAAAATTTTAAATGAAACCTCTTTATGTTTGGGAGAATTAATTATGAGTTTTAATATGAAAACTTTAGTTGAGACTTAGCTAGTTATTCTAAAATATTATAATTTTTTTAATCTCAATCCCTTTTTAAGTGGGTTTAAGTTCTTGGTTAGTTATAAGAAATATCTTATTAGTCGATTTGTCTTTGTTACTAATAAATACAACTTGATTGCTATTGTTATCTATTCTCCTTCTATATAAATTTCATATAATAATGAATTTTTCTTCACATATTTTTCATAGAAAAGCTCCTAATAAAGTAAAGATTTACAAATTAGTCCCCTTCAAATTCAAAATTTACAAAAAAATGCTTCAAAAATTTTTATTTATAAACAAACCTAATTTTTATCTTACAAAAAGAACCCTTAAGTTTTAAATCTTTAAAGAAAAGTCCTTACAGCCAATTTAATAAAACAGTCTGATTTCATGAAAACTACAAGTCAGTCCTTGAAAACAAAAAATTTGTACATAAACCCTCATATTGTGCAATATAAAAAATGATGCAATTTCATCTAAATTCTGATCTACAACTAGGAGATCTCATCCATAACAAATCAAACAAAAAATGTAACGATCTGCAGCGATCCATACCTACATCTACAACAATTCGAAAATCAAAAGTGGATTGAATCAATCCATTTATCTCAATGATGTTAAAAATTTCAAAATCCTGGAGAAGACACAATGGAGAAGATGAGAATTCAGAAGAGAAGAAGAAGGTAGATTCAGGGACATAGATACGGGAGGTTCAGTTTTATCAGAGAAGCTTGCTCAGATGAGCCCGAACTTGGATCCCTACACCAAACCACACTGGAGCTCCTACTTTGCGCGGCCACTGCGCCCATCCCTCCTATTGCAGCCCCTATCATCATCAAATGACGATGGATGGCTTCGCCACCTACAACCACCAATGCAGACTTCTGACGCTGCTCCCGCACGTGCTCCCAGCTGCCACTGATAGCAACCTAACCACCACCCAGCAGTCTTCCGGTGCCAACAATGCCCGCGCAGCCGCTGCCATGGTCTCCAGCAGAGCTCTTCGGCAAGTCCTCACCGCATAAGCTGGACCATGACGCCTTCCACCATAATGACTTCGACCCCGAGGCCTACCTTGCCAGCCTCCAATCCTTCATCCCCATCGAGAGCCTCTCCGATGAGCTACGGGCCCACGTCTCCACCCTCTAGGCTGAGCTCATCGATCTCATGCGTGCGCTGCCACTGACCTACCACCCCTTAGTGCTTCTCCACCCGTCGCAGACTAGAATAACAGCACCCTTCCTCAGCCACGCCATCGATGGAGATGCAATCTGGCCTCTACTTCCATCGCTGACCGCCCACCTGTCGTCCATCCACACACGGCCAACCGTGTCAGTAGCAATGCTCTGCCTCCCCCTGAGTTATACTCCAGTTATACTCTAGTTGAATTTAAGTTTGACCAAAATTGAAGTTTCGATTTTCCTAGAGTATAACTTAAACATGAGCCTCGGTTGAATTTGAATTGCAATGGAATTTAACAAAAAATTAAATTTAATTTTGACCAGAATTATACTAAAATTTAGGTTTAAATTGGATTCAACTAAAATAGACCGAGTGATCTAAAATTTAGATCAGAATTGAGTCCAAAATTTATTAAAAATTTAGACTAAAATGAAAAAAATAAAATTTATAGATCCCTTATTGAATAAAACTCTTATAATTAGAGACATAGACAAATTTTTCTTACAAATAGATTTTTGAATTAAAAATTCATACAAAAAATCTATGAAAACCATTAACTTACAAATTAGTCACATAATCTAGGATTCACAAAATAAACCCTTCAAAAATTGATAATTACAAATTAATTTTTATAAAATTTAAGGTTTACAAAAAAGATGCTTCAAAAATCTATATTTACAAGTAAATTCTCAGGACATTTTTACTTTTTTATAAATAAACCCTCCATAAAATATTAATTTATAAAATTAATATTTACAAATTTACAAAATTAATGTTTGCAAATGAGTCTAAATTTTATTATTTTTAAAAATAAAATATTACAAAAATAACTTTGAAACTTTATAAATTTTACAAATAAGTCCTCACAACCAATTTTACCAAAAAATTTTTGAATGGTTCAAAATTATAAATTAGTCCCTGAAAATAAAAATATAAATATCCCTCCACAAGTTTACCATATCACAAATGAATATAACATCTAAATTTCAATGAGATCTCATTATCTAGAACCTTATCACAACTAACAAATAAAGATTTTATCCCTACTTTTGTATTCATAGGCAAAAAATCAAAGATTTGGATAGCAATAGATGAGGATAAATCGATTCAAAATTTGAACCAAAGTTATCCAAATGGCTCCATAAAGGTTTTTGCAAAAAAAGAGGAAAAAGAATATTAGATATCTGAGAGCCAAAAAACTACAAGTCAGAGGGAAAAGTGAATCCAAGAAGATGGGGACTGAATGCAAAAAGGAAGTGAGTAAGCAAATTCAAATCTTTTTTTTTTTTTTTTTGCTTCTGTTTTTTGTATGGCCTTTTGTACTCTTTGTTCCTCGCAAGGTTTCCAAGCTTGTTGTTGCCCCGCTCCTCTTGCCACCTGTGATCATCGCGAGTCCAATCTCTGCCCACACTCCAATGATCAACCAACAAAATTTTTTCCCCACCGGAACCTAGTGAGCTTCGACCAATACTATATAAGTCCCGGCTAGGCACCATGCGGCATCCAACCACTTGTAGGATGCCACATGATTGCACGTTGTCTATGCAGCTACAGCCACATCCCTTCCTGCATAAGCTAACCTCTTGTTGGCTTTCATTGTCACTGTCGCCTATAGACGTCCCTCTCACTGCTTTGTTGTCACTATCCCCATAGCTTTGCACTGTCATTTTTCCCCAACCACTGTGGAATAGCTCTATTGTCTAGTTGCTTGAGTTTGGGTGATGAAACCCTAATGTTCAATTATGCAAATGCTTAGGTTCGGTCGTTTGAACTTCTAGGTTTAGTCTCTCAAACCATTACCTCTACTCATGCTGCCGCTCACCATGGCTGCCTCCCATACCTCTGTGCAAGTTGACACCCATTGTGGTTGCCTACAATGGCCTTGCTACATCCTCGTGCACTATTTGCCTCTGCTTGAGCCACACCACACTCCCTGCTCCATCAATGCATGCCATCACTGCATTTGCCCATGCTTGACACCACCGGAGGTCCTACACCTCCTCACCACTTACACCATCCACCTCCGCCATCACTATCACTAGGGGAGGGCTAGATTAGACAATGAGGTGTAAAAGAAGAGGTTCAACTGAGGGGAAGATGGATAGGAGAAGAAGAAGGTAGAAAAAGAAATAAAAAAACAAAGAAAGAGTAAAAGGAAGGGTTATTGGCTACCAAAAAAATGTGAAAAAGGGATTTTGTAAAACTATTTTGGAAGCAAATAAGAAGAGAAGAAAGCATAAGTGAAAAAGAAAGAAAAAATTGCTCTTTTTTTTTCGGTTTGCGTACCTCTATCAATCGACGTAAGATCAGTCTATAGTCTCATCCAAAAGTCAAATCAACTTAGAGCCAATCAACAAGCTTGTTCAAAAGTCAAACCTACCTAGGACCAACCTGTGTGCTTATTTAAAAGTCAATCAATTTAGGGCCAGTATGTGGGCTTACACAAATATCCTTGACTTAGAGTCAGCATGCAATCTCACCTGAAAGTCAATGTGACTTAGAGCTAATTTGTAGGCTCGTCTGAAAGCTAATATGACTTAGGATTGACATGTGAACTTGCCTAATATTCAATTTAATTTAGGGCCAGTATACAAACTCACCTAAAAGTCAATCTGACTTAGAGCTAGCATGCAAGCTCGCCTACTAATCAAAGTGACTTAAATAACTTAAAGCCAGCTTGCGGACTCATCTGAAAGTCAAATTGAATCTAAGCCAATCTATAGACTTGCTTGAAAGTTAAATCTCCAAGGCCAGTCTATATGCTTGCTTGAAAATCAAATCGTCTCAAGCTTAGCCAATGGGCTCACCCAAAAGTCACTTGATTAATTAATTGCCCAAGAGCTCTCAAATTAATCAAATCAAATCGGTTAAGATAAATCGATTAAAATAATTAACCTAATCAAATTGGAATTAAGTAGGCTTGAACCAAATGAAATAAATTGATCAAGTTAAACCAAATTGATTCAAGCGAACCACCAAATGGACTAAAGTAAAATTTAAATAGACCCAAACCCAATAATAGTCCAGCATGGATCGAGTCCATATCTAATAAGAATCAATTATGGATTGGATCCAAGATCCAATAAGGATCAAATAAGAATCCAATAATAATAGGATTCGAAGTCTATTAAGGATCCATCAAAGATCCAATGAAGATTAGATCTAAATCTATCTAAGATCCATTAAGGATTTAATAGAAACCCACTAGGGATCCATCAAGGATCAAGCCCAAAGACTCATAAGGATCTAACATGAGTCAAATAAAAAGAAATCCATTAAGAATCCATTAAAAGTTGGATCCAAAATTCATTAAAGATCCATGAAGGACACATTAAGGGCCCCAATAGGGATCAAACCCAAGATCCATTAAGAATCTAATAAAGGATCCACCAAGGATCAAATTCAAGATCCATCAAGGATCCATTAAGAGTTAAACTCAAATAAACCAAGATCAATTATCCACCAAGAATCAATTGAGAGTTAAAATCAAATCCACCAAGATCAATTAAGGATCCAATGAGAGTGAAACCCAAAACCCATTAAGGATCAAATCCAAGATCCAACAATAGTCAGAATCAAATCCAAGATCTAATAATGACAAAATCAGAGTCTAATAAAGACTAAATCCAAGGTCGATCAAGGATCTTACAAGAACTCAATAAAGGTTGAATTAAGATCCAATAGGAATCAAGTCCAAGATTAAATAAGGCCCCGTTTGGTTTCAGATTAGGATCAGGATCAACTCATTTCAAAATTATTTTTTTTCTTGTAAAATTAATATTACTTATTTTACACTATTATTAAATGAAATTATTATAAAAAATTAAATAGTTTTTTGAACTTTAAATTATTGAAGTGTTAATTTTGATAAAAGATATTAGTTTACAAAAGTGGTTCACTAGTCTTGATCATGATCTTGATCCTGATCCTGAACCAAACGGTGCTTAAAGGACTAAGTACAAGATCCATTAATAATCAGGTTCAAAGGCTGATAAGGATCCATTAAGAGTCAAACTCAAATATGTCATGGATCAATTAAGGATCCAATAATTATAGCAGACTTGTGTGCAATGAATCTTCATATCTTCTAGCACTGACTGGCCAAAAATTATACCCAAACCCATTATGAGTTAAATTTAATTAGGCTTAAATCAAAACCATAATTGAACATTGAATTAAATTAAATCAGAATTGAATTAAAACCAGGTTTGATTATTGAACTGAATCAAATAAAATAAGACATTAAGTTTGAATAAAACCAATCTCAAATAAAGCAAATTTAGTCAATAAAAAGCACAAAGTTGTTGATAAACACCTCAAGCCTAATCGACAATAAACCAAAAAGGTTATCGATTGTTAAGTTAGAGATGGTCAGTATAAGCGAAAGTCACTAATTATTCTCTCAAATTAAAATCGAACTAAGATAGGCTTACATTCGATTGACCACTCAACTAATGTTGCATTTGAAGGAAGTTCACTGCCATCAGTAACATTTTAAATTCAATTAACACAAGGTAAAAAATGTCAATTATCAAAATAAGAAAAATTAGCATAAGTTAAAACTGTTAATCATTCTCTCAAATAAAAATTGAATTAAGATAGATTTGCACTTAGTCAGTTAATCAAACACATTATTCAAAGAAAGTTAACCTACACAAGCATAAAGCCATCGGTAGCACTTGAAACTTAACTAACACAAGCATAAAGCCATTGGTAATGCTTCAAACCTAATTAATAACAAGTTATAAGATCATTGATTATCAAATCAAGAATAACTAACATAAGCCAAAACAGCTAACAATTCTCCCAAATCAAAACCAAACTAACGTGGGCTTGCTCTCTTCCAACCAATCAGCCTTATGATAAAAAATGTCAGCTAACACAAGTAGAAGTCATCATTAACACTTCAAGACCAACTCTTAATTGGGTTAACTAACACAACTCAAAATAGTCAATAAAACCCTAAAATCAAGCAGGATTACCAACATCTTGTAAGGATCAAATCGAGCACCAACCAAGTCAAGTTCTAAGTAGGTCGTCCATTGTGCCATATTCAATCAAGTGCATGGCAGCGAGGTAGTGGCGAGCATCAAGACTTTTTAATTTCCTCTCTCATTTTATATCATTTATTGTATGAACTTAAATTTTTTAAAATATAAAATGAGGGTATATTCCTACATAAGCTATGTACCGCTCTTGAAATTAAACAAATTATACTTTTCTTTCTTTATGTCTCTATTATATTAGCAAGATTTTGTTACTTTAGGAGATTCTTGGTAATTATTAGGGTAATTAATAATAGGGGCTTTTGTCTATTGAAAGTCATATTTTTACAATACCTAGTGTCATACTAAAATAAAATCAAATTAGTTTATTATTTTAAGATTACTTTTTGAGGTCTCTAACTATTTTAGATGGTTGATCATAGCTCCATAGTAGCAACTTTCAAAAGTAGCAAAATTAAGTCCACTTACATATGAGAATTAAAATTCATTTTGAGTGGCGAATCAAGCTTGCATTTATATGGTAAATCTAGCTCACATCCATATCCCATTTTACATGATACATTAGGCCAATATTTACATGGAAAATGAAGTTCACTTCTATGAGGTAAATTAAAGCTACTTTTGCATAGTGCATACATCGCAAATCAAGTCCACTTTTACATGGTAAATTAAAACTCATTTTGCATGAATAATCAAGCCCATATTTACTTAGCAAATTAAGTCCACTTGCATATAGCAAATTAAGACCATTTTTTGTAGTGAATCAAGCATGCTTTTATATCACAAATTGAACCTACTTTTACATGGCAAATTCTATCTATATAGTAAATTAAGTCTATTTTCACATAACAAATTAAAGTCCTTTTTGTGTGACATATTAAGCTTGCATTTATATGGAAAATTCTCATTCTCATACGAAAAACTCAATCCACTTGCATGTGGCAAACCTAGTCCAGTTACATGTGACAAATTTAGTCCACTCTCAGGTGACAAATCTAATCTACTTTTACATGATGAATTAAGCTCACATTATGTGGAGAATCAAGTTAACTTTCATGTGGCAAATTCATCTTACTTTCGTGTGGTGAATTAGTCCACTTTTATATGAAAAACAAAATCCACTCTTCTCTAGTAGATTGAGTCCATTTTGGGTGGTAGATCAATCTCACATCTACATACTAAATTAGATCTATTTCTACATGACTAATTAATTCTAATTTATTTAGTAAATCAAGCTCATTCCTATGTGAAAAATCAAGTCAATTTTTATGTGACAAAATAAATCCACATCCATGTGCCAAATCAAGTACACTTTGACGTGATAATGAAATAATATCACTTTCAAGTAGCAATCAAACCTACTCTTATGTGGTAACAAAAATCTACTTTCGTGTAGCAATCAAGCCCACCTTTACATGGCAATCAAAATCCACTTTCATATATTAGTCAAAATCACATGGCAATTGGATTCATTTTAGTGTTGCAATCAAACAATTCCACTCCCATGTGGCAAATTAAATCCATTCTCACATAATAAATCAAGTTTATTTTCATGTGATAAAATGGAATCCTATGATCAAGATAACATGTAGTTTCTTTCATATGCCCTAAGGCATCAACGAGGGGAACAAGTAATAATACAAAGTGTTGACATGGGGCTAGATACTTGAGGATTATTCACACCCTCTTCTCTCATTAGAAACTTGAGAAGTGGATGAAAAGAGGGTACTTTCTTTAGGTGATTTTTGTCAAGTTAAATTTGATAAAAATCTGACCAGAATTGGAGCTCAAATTATAGCTCAAATATGAGCTTTAGTTGGACTTAATTCGCAAACAAATCTAACCAAAATTTGAGCTTAAGTCTGGGCCTAAACCATTGTACAATTTGAGCTCAAATTGAATTTTGGCCAAGTCGATTGAGTGGGCCCAATACTTGGGCCAAATTTGGACCCAAAACCTAGTTGGGCTTGGGCTAAAAAATCAAAAAAATAAGATTTGCGAAAAGTCACTTGTAAATTGAAAAATTTACAAACAAAACATAAATTATTCATAATATTATCCATTTTAAAAAAAAAATCTCATCCACATCTAATTCAAATAATACGAAAAAATCTCAACCAATTATATCCAAAATCTTATCTACACAATCAGGCATTCAAATACAATATTATCCATATCCACAAACTGTTCAAAATTCAAAAAAAAAAAATTTTTGATCAACTCATCCACAATGATTCGAAAACTCAAATTGAGATTGATCCAATTATCCTAATGATGGCTAATAAAGTCCTGCAGCAAAGAAATGAAGAGAGAGAGGGAGGAGAAGATTAGAGGCTATAGAAGAGAATTAACCATAAAATAAGGAAGAAGAAATGGGAAGAAATCAAAAGATCAATATAGAGTTGGTAAAGTTTTGAAACTCATGTTCTTTACTTTTGTTCCTTCAATGTCCTTCCCTTTGGTTCCTCTTTTTTTGTGTCCCTGCAAGGTACCTTGACGTCCTACCTCTATTTTGGCAGCCTAAACCACTTCTACCCCTTGCCTGACCTAGTACTCAAGTTGGAGTGACAAAACTCTAGGGTTCGTTTGCCCAACCCTTGAGGTTCAATTGCTTGAACCGTCAAGTTTAGATGACCAAACCTCATTCTTTATAGCTGTTTGAGTGGCTTCCACTACTATCCTTCATAGTCGCAGCATCACCCCATGGCTGCTCTACCTGCACATGGCCTCGCTTGCACCTATGCCACCTCCACATGTCCGCACTCTCTCCACTCCTACTAGTCACTGCCTCCCACCATCATCAAGAGCCACTTAGAGGTAGCTACATTACCTCTCAGCACTAGGAGCCGCCAGGAGGCAGCCCTTGCCTTTGCCATTGCACCACCCTTTGGCTAACTCCACTACCAGCATTTGTAGCTGAACTTAGCTGAGTTTGGCATCTGAACACTTATGTTTGGTCAACCAAACCTTGGCTTATAGTTTCCCAAACCTACAAATTGTTGTTGCACCTACCACTGAAAGATGACCAAGTTTGAGTGTCTAAACACCAAGGTTCGGTTACAGGTTTGAGTGCCCAAACCTACAAATTGATCCCAACTATATCCAAATTGGTTGATTTTCAGCCTCTCATTGCTTCCACTGACTAGATTTTGCTAGAGATTGCTAGATCCAGTTAGCTAAGAAAGAGAAGGAGAAGAAGGGGAAAAAAAAGAAAGAAAACATAAAAAAAATAAAAGAAAGAATGGGGAGAGTTGGTGTAAAAACAAAAAGAAAAGAAAACATAAAAGAAAAGAGGAAAATAAGGAGAAAATAGAAAAAAAAGAAGGAAAAAAAAGAAGAGAAAAATAAAAATAAAAATCTTTTACTTCAATTTGCCTCCATTGACTCAAGGCTCATATGCGGGCTTGTTCGAAAGTCATTTGACTATGGGCCAACCTAGTGACTCGCTTGAAAGTCATCCAACCTAGGACTAGACTATAGGCTTATCTGAAAGTCATCCAACTTAGGACCAACCTGCAGACACGCTTGAAAACCATTCAACCAGATAGGTCAAACCAAGTTTGTACCAAATCCCAAATCATGTTAAAACCTGAACCAAAATCAAATCAGGTCTGAACTTGAACCAAAACTAAAAAAAGTCCAAACTTTATTATTCTCTATAGTTTTGATGATGAACAAATTTTATATTTGATCATATCTTAAGCATGTATAGATTGTAGCCAAACCGAGCTCAAAATTAAGATCAAGTTTGTTCAGAAGTCTTGAGTGCATATAGACATGAAGATAATAGTGAAGATGATGTATGATTATAGATTAATGAACAAAACTTGAAGAATTGGAGATCACTTAAAGAAAGCTCAAGAGATCAAGTTAGCTCACTAAGGTTAAAATTTTTATGTAATACTTGAGTCGAAGATTTACAATTTGAATTATTAGTTTAGAGCTTTGGTTAACACCTAAACTCATCTTGGAATGCCTTCATTGGCTTATCATTTTATCTAATATTAGTTATGAGATGATGTTAAATGGGGACTAAAGTTACAACAAACTCGGTAGGTTTTTTTGTCAACTTCAAACACCCAAACTTCAGAGTTTGGATGCCTGAATATAATAGAAATAACCTTTGGATTACTAACAACTTTGGATATCCATATATCTAGTTGAGACGATTGAAGATCAAAATATATAAAATTCATGGCTCTTAGGTTTCTAAGATTAGTCGTCTAATAAAGGTTTCAAATGCTGAACCTGATGATCGGACATCCAAACCCATGACATCAGTTACAATAGTTAATTAAATTTGACCATTGGAATATTTTGGACACCTAAATCTTATGATCTGAATGTCTGAACTAGGTAGAGCATAGCTAGTAACAGCTACTTCTCTCCTTAATGGATATTTAAGGGGTTGGGGATTGTTTAATAGAGAATGTTTGCATATCTTGAGTAGTCTTAATCAAAGAATACAAGCTCCTACTAACCCACGAGCCTCCAAGAACTTTAAACTTTGTTTTTCAATTTTCAAATATTAAATAGCCCTTGTAATCTTTTGAGAGGTCTTGTAGTGAGGCTTGAGTGTACATTTTTATCTTTCTCATCAAGCGTAAACACTCCTAAGTTTCTAGGAGTGTGAGAGATTCAAGACTCCAAATTGGAGTGGACATTTGCTCAATTGAAAGCAAAGTTGTAAAGGAAGTGGTTTCACCTACAATGCGATGAATCTAGTGGAGAGTGCAAGTTCTTAAGATTGAGGTAAGAGCTATAGGATAGGCACAATTGGTCTCTAAACCATGTAAAAATCATAATATCATCTTTATTTTACTCATTTATTTTTATAGCATTCGTGATTTCTTTCTTTCTTATGGGATTATGATTTTGCCATTGGTTTGTAAATTAGTTTTCAATTTCAAAAGTGGTTATTTTTCTTATTAGACCTAATTCGGCCCCTCTCTTAGGTCAATTTTCGCCTATCAATTGGTATCAAAACTTGGTGTTCTTATTTTTGGGTTTAATTGGCTAAAGTTTCAATCCTTTCTCATGGTAAATTTTGATATTTTTTCATCTCCTCAAGAAGGGTAATCCACTACAAGGCCTCATCTTTTTAATGATACTTATTTTAATTATTGAAGGTCCTGTATTAGAATTTTTATCAGGGCCATAGACTATGATCCTTGGCATACTCCACCCACTAAAATAATTGGTGGTGTAAGAGTCCCCAAGCCTAGAGAGGAATGAAATGATTTAGACAAGAAAAATGACTCTTTGAATGCAAAGGTTATGAACATTTTATATTGTGCTCTCAATCCAAATGAGTTTAATCATATAGGCATCTATGACATGGATTATAATATTTGGTATTGCCTTGAAGTCAGCCATGAGGAGACAAGGCAAGTAGGAAGGTCCAAAGTGAATATATTAGTTAGCTAATATGAGCTCTTTCAGATAAAACCAAATGAGTCAATTATTGAGATTTTTACACATTTTACTAATATTATAAATACTTTAAAATCCCTTTAGTAAAATGTATACTATTGATGAGATGGTAAGAAAAATTTTGAGATGTCTTCCTAGAACTTGGGATCCCAAGATGACTATAATTCAAGAAGTAAAGGATCTCAACAAGCCACCATTGGAAGAGCTTTTGTGGTCACTCATTACATATGAGATGACCTTGAAAGATTAGAGCCAAGAGAAAGGGGAAGATAAAAAGAACAAAGCCATAGAACTTAAGGCTAAGGAGTCAAGCAAGGAGAATAAAGAAGATACTGGTCAAGTGATAACTTTCCTCACAAGAAAATTCAAGAAGTTCTTGAAAAGGAAGCACATGCCAAGAAGACCAATGAGGAATGGGAAGGCTATCACTATAGATAAAGATAATGATGTACCCACTAGCGTTAAATGGAAAAAGCCTAGGCACATGAAGGCAAATTGTCCTCTCAGCCCCCAATAAAAGAAGTTCATGGAGAAGAAGAAGAAAACTATGGTAACCACACGGGATGAATTGGAGGGTGATACTGGACAAGCTTCATCTAGTGAAGAAGTGGCAAATCTATGCTTCATGGCCTACAAGGATGAGGTATGTGATATGTTAACCTTCAAAGTATTAGAAAAAGCATTTGAGGATTTATATGCTAGATATGAGAAATTATTTCATAAGTATTCTTTTTTGAGAAACAACTTGCTTTGACTTGAAAATGAGTTTGATCTTCAAAATCATCTACTAGCTCTTGTCATTGCAAGAAGGATTTAAAGCAACTTGAAAAGGAAAAGCATACTTTAAAATCATCTAGAATCTGTTGTGATTGAAAGCTTAGTATTGACAAGCTTCAAAAAAAAAATTGAGATTTGAAAAGGACACTTAAAATTTTTTTATTGGTAATTTCACTTTAAACATGATTTAGAAAAGCCAAAGGAATGTCTTAAGTAAATCCAGACTTGGTTTTATTTTATTTTCTAGATCTAAAGGAACTAAGTCTATATTTGTAAAACCTTAAAGTTTAAAATTTTCAAAGCTAAAATATAATTATTATTGTCAAAGTGGACATGTTTCCACTAGTTGCCCAATAAAGAGAAATCTTTTGCTTAAACAAATTTGGGTACTCAAAGAGATAATTCCAAAAGCCAAGGAATCCAAAATAGTTTGGGTTCCTAAAGCATCTTCCACTTGAATAGTATAAGTTAGCTAGAAATGACCCATGAGTTTTATCCTTGCTACATTCTTATGACTATTTTCTATCTAATTCCAAAAATAGAATTTACTCTATCTGTTAGTTTATCTTTCATTGCATTCTTAATTTATTAGTTTATTATTTTACTCTCTAACCTTATGGATCTATACTTAAAGTGGATTCTATCCCAATATTCTTGTTTGTTTTTAGCTATGCTTTCACTCCAAGGATTAAAAAGAAAAATAGTTCCAAGATAGTGGTTGCTTAAGGCATATGATGGGGAATCTATCCATATTTGTAGAGTTAAAAGAAAGGGATAGGGAACATGTCCAATTTGGGAAAAATTGTACAAGTAAAATTATAGGTATTGGCAATGTTTTAATTGGTTCATATTTATTAAAAATACTATCTTAGTAGAAGGACTAAAGTATAATTTACTCTCCATTGGTCAACTATGTGATAGAGGATTTCATATTTTATCTAAATCTAACTTTTGCATAATTAGACATGATATTGATGATATAGTAGCCTTTATTGGTCATCATGATGGTAATGTTTATACTATTGATCCACATGACTTAAAAAATGAAATCTACTTTGCAGCTCAAGATGATAGTTAGTGGCTTTGGCATAGAAGACTTGTACATGCAAGAATGGATACCATTCAAAGTCAATCGGAAGGAGGTAGTGAAAGGTCTACCCAAGAGCAAGTTCATTAAGACCACTTCAACTTTTTCATCTATTATTTGGCCCTATTAGAATTACAAGTCTAGGAGGTAAAAATTATACTTTTGTTCTTGTAGATGATTATTCTAGATATTCATGGATTTTATTTCTTTCTCATAAAAATGACTCTTTCGATGTATTTGTTGGTTTTTGCAAAAGAGTTCAAAATGGAGAAAGCTAAATGATTTCTAAAATTTATAATGATCATGGTGGTAAATTTGAAAATTATTCTTTTGAAACCTATTGCGTTAAAAATGACATTGAGCCTAATTTCTTGGCTTCACACACTACACAACAAAATAGAGTTGTTGGAAGGAAAAATAGATCTTCAAGAAATGATAAGAGTCATACTTAATGAGTACTCTCTATCCAAGTATTTTTGGATGAAAGCCATTAACATGGCTTGCTATATCTTGAATCAAATTTTTATTCATTCAATTCTAGAAAAAACTCTGTTTGAGTTGTGGAATGAGAAAATTCTGAATATTTGATATTTTTTATATTCTTGGTTTCAAAGTTATTTATCTAAATTTGATTCAAAAACTTTCGAAGGCATTTTTTTTGGCTAATCTACAACTTCCAAGGCATATAGTGTTTTCAACAAGTCTTGTATGATTGTTAGAAAATCTATAAATATTGTATTTAATGAAGTTAACTCTCTATTAGAGAAAAAGACAATAGATGATGATGTAGATATCTCCAAGAAATTAAATGAGATGCAACACAAAGAAAAAGGAGAGGGTGAGTCAAGCAAAAATTCGAAACAACAGGATGGTAAAGATGAAGGGGACCAGTAAGAAGAAACAAATGGAGATGAAAAACTCCCCAAGGTTTGGAAATTCAAGAAGAATTACATGAAAGATCAAATCATTAGTAATATTGATCAAGTGGTAAAAACTAGATATGTTATTAAATACAATCTGTATCTTATTGCTTTTCTTTCTCATGTTAAACCCAAAAATCTTGTTGAAGCTCCAAAGGATAGTAGTTGGATTCTTGCTTTATAAGAATAATTAAATCAATTTAAGCAAAATCAAGTTTAGGAGCTTGTTCTAAGACTAAATTACTATCCAATAATTGGTACCAAATGGGTCTATAGGAACAAGCTAGATGAAAATTGTGTCATGGTTTGATTCAAACAAGGCTATATTAGTGCCTAAGGTTTCAACCAAATAGAGGGACTTGACCTTGATGAAACCTTTACTCCTGTAGCTCATTTGGAATCTATTCAGATTTTGCTTATATTTATATGCTTTAAAAGATTTAAACTTTTTCAAATGGATGTTAAAAGCACTTTTTTAAATGGTGTATTATTGGAAGAAGTCTATGTTAAATAACCTCCCTATTTTAAAGATACAGATTTTTCCCAATCATGTTATTAATTTGAGAAAGGCTTTGTATGGTTTAAAGCAAGCTCCTAGGGCTTGGTATGAAAAACTAAGTTCTTTCCTGATTTCAAAAGATTTTCAATGAGGTTGTATTGACACCACATTATGTTTGTTAAAAATAAAAAATCATTTATTAGTAGTACACATTTATGTTGATAATATTATATTGGGTGCTACTAATAAAAATTTGTGTGAGATGTTTGTAAGCACTATAAAAGAGAATTTTGAGATAAACATGATGGGAGAACTAAACTTCTTTTTTGGACTCTAAGTGCAATAATTGAAGAGCAGGATCTTGATCTACCAAGGTAAATAGACCAAGAACTACTCAAGAATTTAACATGCATGAAGCTAAATAAATAGGAGCTTCAATGAGTCCTTCAACCAAGTTGGACAAAGATAAAGATGGTAAAAAAGTTGATGAAAAGTGGTATAGAGATATGATTAGTAGCTTATTATATTTTACTATAAGTAGGCCAAATATAATGTTTAGCATTTGCAGTTGATTGCTTTGAATTGATTGGATTTTGTGGACAAATTATGTTGAATGTCGTGTGGATAGAAAGAGCATAATTGGCACATGCTAATTTCTTGAGAAAGCTTTAGTATTATGGAGTTCCAAGAAATAAAATTTTATCGCTCTTTCTACCACTGATGCTGAACATGTCACCGTGGAGTGTTGTTGCTCACATATTCTTTGAATGAGACAAAACACTCCAAGAATTTGATTGTAATTTTTCAAATGCACTAATTTATTATGACAATACTAGTGCTATTAGTTTTTCCAAAAATCTGGTACTCTATTTTCATTCAAAACATATTGATATTTGACATTATTTCATTCACGATCATGTTTCTAAAAAGGGCATTTCATTGATTTTTAACAAAATTGATCATTAACTTGTAGACATTTTAAAAAAATTTTTGGATGAGACATGATTTTGCTTGATTTTAAATGAAATTAGAGTTATACAACTTGATATTTTGAGTGTTTTGAAATAGATTGACAAGTCTTATTCTTGTGCAAAATCTTTTCTCTCTATCTGTCTAGTTCGAACATCTGACTAGGATAGTTCTGATGTCCGAACTCATTGGTTTTTATTAGTTCATGAAAATTGGATAATCGGTTGGTGAACCAGGAAATTGCAAATCTGATTTGTTCTATCTGCTATCTTTAGACACTCAAATAGGTTTAGAAGCCTGAATATGGAAATTCTAGCATAAAATGCTAGGTAGCCGCTGAAAGGTCCTCAATTTCTCTTGCACAATTTGTCTTCTCTAGCCCTCTAGTGATTCCAAGTAGCTCTTCTAGCATTCTAGAGGCTCTCCCATAGCATTCCTCCCCTTCCTCATCATCTTTCACTTGTTTTCCTTTGATTTCTCTATGGCTCTTGCACCAAAACTCCCACCTCCAAATGCAAGCATTCTATGGCTTCAACCTCCAATGAGGAAACTCAATTTTCTTCTCAATTTCATTCCATGAATAGTTTTACTCATTTAGGTATCAATTTGCTAGTACTAGGATCATTCATCCATATATTATTGATTTTGTAGACCTAACATTTCCTAACCTCTCCACCCTCTTTGTTGCCCATGGGTGGTTTGATCTTATATCCTCCCATAAGGCCCACAATGAGGAGGACGAACAGATTTTTTATTCCAATGCATCTTTTGACTATATCCATATGATCCTCACCTCTTACTATGGGGATACACAGATTACCCTTGGCCTTGAAAATTTAGGTTTGATTTTAGGACTTCCTACTAAAGGGGAAGAGATCACCTTCACTCAGTAATGGTTCAATGTAGAACTTTTCTTCAAATTCTTTGAGGATATCTAGAGAGTTTTTGGTGAGAACTATGCATAGGCCCTACACATGATGAAGGCCCTACCCTCCAACCTCTTTCCTCTTAGATCTTATATTATGTACTAGAGATCCTTGCCCACACTATCCTTTTGAAGGGTGGGCATCGTGATGAGGTCTCTTATATGGAGTTATTTTTTATTTTCTACATTTTGACTGAGTGATTGGTCAACCATCCATACATCATCCTTCATCATATGTCCTAATACATCTTGTATTCTATCACTATCCTTGGCTACCCTAGCATTATCACTCATAACTTCCACCACTTCAGGGTAATCTCCACCTCTTAGGGTCCATTGTATCATTATACTCCTTCTCAGACCTTCACCTGAGCCTTCCTTTGTAGCATATAGGAGGACAATAACACCATCTAGATGAAAGACCAGGTACCCACCACAGGTTGAGTTCGAGAGGTCACCTTCACTACTGTTGGCACCAATGGAGTAGGTGCTAAGGCTAGAGCTGCTCCTAAGGCTGAGGATGTCAGATCCTCATGATGATCTATTGATCAATAGATGGATGAGCTAATTGAGTGGCTAATCCAACTTGAGGGAATAGCTACTATAGGGTCCTAGAAGACCAAGGAGCATTTGGATCACCATGAGAGGATGCTGACCACCTTCATGAACTGCTTTGGGCAAGGGCTGAGCTCTTAGAGATTTTTTGTTTTCTTTTGTGCTCTTGTATGTCCTTTGACATGTACTTGCATTTTGATTATCTTTTTTTGTGGATGTTTGGTGGCTTGTGACTTGTCTATGTGTTCTAGAACACCTATTTAGTTTAATGGTTGGATTTGAGTTATGTTTTCTTTGGGATTATATTATTGTGGACTTTATGTTACTTTGTGGAACTTTGATCTCAATGGTATCATTTTAGTTCCCTTTGTAGCATTATTGTTATGTGTATTCTCATATTGTTGTTCTCCCTATGTATGGCTTTTTTTGTTAATGTCATAAGGGGAGAAAATAGATAGGGGGAGTAGTAACAGGGAGGGTCTTACATTCATGTCCAAAATTGTTAACTTTTTTGTATAATATAAAGATTCTTATCTATGTTATGAATGACTCTAGTTGTTAAATTGCTTTAAATGTAAAAATTTTCTTTAACAAATTATATTATGTATTTTATGCTTGTGAAGGTTTATCATCATTAAAAGGGGAGATTGTTGCTCTTTGTAGTTTTGATGATTAACAAACTTTATATTTGATCATATCTTGAGCATGAGTATATAGTATCCAAGTCGAGCTCAAAATGAAGATCAAGCTTGTTTGGAAGTCTCAAGTGTGCATGAACATGAAGATAATAGTGAAGATGACGAATGATAATGGATTAACAGATGGAACTTGAAGAATTGGAGATAACTTAAAGAAAGCTCAAAAGATTAAATTGGCTCACTAGGTTTATAATTTTTATTTATTATTCGAGTAGAAGATTTACAATTTAAATTCTTAATTTAGAGCGTTGACTAACACTCAAATTTATCTTGGAAGACCTTCATTGGCATATCATTTTATCCGAGATTAGTTATGAGATGATGACAAATGGGGACTTAAGTTGCAGCAAATTAGTTAGTGTTTTTTTGTCAACTTTAGATGCCTAAACTTTAGAATTTGGACACATGAATATAGCAAAAATAACCATGGGATTACTGACAACATTGGATACCTAAACCTTTGGTTTAGATGACTGAAGATCAAAAGCTGTCAAATTCATGGCTTATAGGTTTCTAGGATCAGTTGTCCAGTAAAGGTTTTAGATACTTGAACCCGATCATCGGACATCTAAAGCCATGACATCAATTATAATAGCTAGTTAAATTTGACCATTGGGATATTTCAAATGGATAAATCTTATGATCTGAATGTTTGAACTAGTCAGAGCATAGCCAGTAGTGGCTACTTCTCTCCCTAATGGGTATTTAAGGGCTTGGGAATTGTTTAATAGAGAACATTTGCACATCTTGAGCAGTCTTAATCAAAGAATACAAGCTCCCACTAGCCCATGAGCCTCCAACCGCTCTACACTTTGTTCCTCAATTTTCAAATCTTCAATAGTCCTTGTACTCTTTTGATAGGTCTTGTAGTGCGACTTGAGCATATATTTTCCATCTTTCTCATCAAGTGTAAGCACTCCTAAGTTGTTAGGAGTGTGAGAGAGATTCACGACTTTGGATTTGAGTGGATATTCTCTCGGTTGAAAGTAAAGTTGTAAGGGGGTGACTTCACCTACGAAGTGATGACTTTAATGGAGAGTTCATGTCCTTAAGATTGAGGCAAGAGCCATGGAGTAGGCATTGTTGATCACCAAACTACATAAAAATCACAGTGCCATTTCATGTTACTCATTTATTTTTAAAGCATTCATAATTGATTTCTTACTCATGGGATTGTGATTTTGTCATTGGTTTGTGAATTGGTTTTAAATCTCAAAAGTGGTTTTTTTCCTATTAGACCTAATTAACCCCTTTCTTAGGTCAATTTTTGATTGTCAAGGTCCAATATAAGTTGAACCTATGCCTATTAAGTGATTAAATCTAGACCTAATATGGGTCCAACATGGGATGAGCCCAAACACATTAAGGGATTAAACTCAAACCCAATAAGGGTCCAACATGAGTCAAATTCTAATCCATTAAGGGATTAAACCCAAACTCATTAAGGAATCAAGTCCAAACCCAATAGTAGTCCAACATTGGTCAAACCCTAATCCAATAAGGGTTGAACTCAAACTTGAATCTATTAAGGATTAGATCCAAAATCTATTGAAGATCCAATACGGATCATAGTCAAGATCCATTAAGGATCTACTAAGGACCCAATAAAGGTTGAACCAAGGTCCATTAGGGATCTATTAAGGACCAATAAAGGTCAAACCAAAGATTCATTAAGGACCCATTAAAAACAATAAGGGTCAAACTAAAATCTATTAATGATCTAATAAAAACTCAACAAAGATAGAACTAAGATCCAATAAGGATCAAATATAAGATCCAAAATAGGATCAAGTCCAAGATCTGATAAGGATCAAAAACAAGATCCAATAAAGATCAAGTTTAAGGTCCATTAAGGATGAAGTTCAAAGCCCAATAAGGATCTAGTGAGGATCCAATATGGGCAAAACCCAAACCCTTTAAGGGTCGAATCCAAACCAATCGAGGGTTAAATTCAGATCCAATAAGGACCCAACATAGAGTCAAACCTGACCCAAACTGAACTAAATTAAACTTGAACAAAACCCAAGTATGAATATTAAATTAAATTAAATTAGACTTGAATCAAAACCAAGTTTGAATCGAACCAAGCTGCATTCAAGCAAAGTTAGTCGACAACAAGCACAAAATCACTGATAACACCTTAAACCTAATCGATAATAAAATAGAAACATCATCAATTATTAAATCAAGATGGTCAGCATAAGCCAAAGTTGCTAACTATTTTCTCAAGTCAAACTAAACTAATGTATGCTTACACTCAGTTAGTCAGTCAAACTTCGCATTCAAAATATGTTAACTGGCAATAAGCACCAAGTAGCTGACAATATTTCAAATCCAAAGATGAATTGACAATAAACAAAAAGCCATTAATTATATTTAAAACCAAACTGAACTAAGGTAGGCTTGCACTCAATTAATCAGTCAGCCAAACACCATATTTGAAAGAAGTTAACCATCAACTAGTATAACGCCATCAGTAGCACTTCAAACTTAACTAACAATAAACATAAATCATTAATAATACCTCAAATCCAATCGAGAACATACCAAAAAAATTATCAATTATTAAACCAAGGTAGTAAGCATAAGCCAAAGTTGCTAACTATTTTTTCAAGTCAAATTGAACTAAGACAGACATGCACTTAGTCAATCAGTTTGCCAAATACCACATTCAAAAGATATTAATCAATAATAAGCACAAATTTGTTGGCAACATTTCAAATTCAAAGATGAATTAATAACAAGCAAATAGGCGTTAGTTATCTTTAAAACCAAAACAAACTAAGACAGGCTTATACTCAGTTAGTCAATTAGCCAAATACTATGTTTGAAGGAAGTTGGTCACTACAAGAATAAAGGCATTAGTAACACTTCAAAACTAATTGACAACAAGCTAAAATGGCATCAATTATCAAATGAAGAATAATTAGCATAAGTCAAGGCCCTTAACCATTCTCCCAAACCAAAACTATAGGCTTACACTCTTTTAGCTAGACAATCTTAAAATCAAAAGAAATCAACTGACAACAAGCAAAGGGTCATCGGTAACCCTTCAAGTTCTAATAGAATTTGTTGACACAAGTTAAGATAGTTAGCAATACCCTGAAATCAAACAAAGTTATTCGGATCTACCAAGAATCAAACTAAGCACCCATCCAAGTCAACTTCCAAATTGGTCATCCATCTTAACACACTTAATTAACCACATGGGAGTAGGGCAGTAGATGAGCATGAAATTTTCTTTTCATTCTCCATCTTATGGTATGAATTAAATTATTTTAATTGTAAAGTGAGGGTATACCCTTATTTAAGTCATGTAACTCCAAATTCAATAATCAAATCATCTTTTTCTCTTTGTGTCTTTATTTTATAAGCTAGCTTTCTCACTTTAGTAGGTTTGGATAATTATGAGGATAATTAATGACATGGACTTGCACCTATTGAAAGTTATATTCCCACAATACTTGATAGCATACACAATAAAATCAAAATTGATTTGTTGTTTCAAGATTATTTCTCAGGATCCTTTAGTTTTTTGGGTGGTTGATTATGACTCCACAACCTATAGGCTAGGGCATGTGACAATGCCACATACTTATTAGGCTAAACTCTAATAAGCATGCAATACTATAATCTAAGTAAGCTTAATATAAAATAATCACAAATCAAACCTATAACTCATATAAATAAACCTCTATACAAAGCAAATTTGAACACAAATAAAAATAATGTCTCCTACGAATGACTCTTCTATGAGATACACCAAACAAAATTTTCATAAACTACCAATGTACACTTATAGTTGAAATGAAAAATTTTTAATAGTTTGTAAGACTCCTTTCAACATGGAGTTAATGTTTACATCCAAGTCTAAAAGTTACAAATTCACAAGCAAAATAACTGGATATTTTTTATCATATACAAAAATGGGAAGGGATCTACAAGTGATCTAATGGTGTGTTACACATCCTGATCCCCTATGTGAATCTCTAATCTTAAAATCTGCAATAGAATGAGCAATCACATTTTAAGCTAGCATTTTATATACATATAATATACGTAGAAATTAGGTTTTCTAGAATTCAAACATTAAAAGGGCTAAACTTGGTAGAAATCATCAAATGCATATATCACATGGGCTTATGTTTAGACTCAATATCAAAACCTTGGAAGGCTTTAAAACCAATATCTTTTTAACATTGTAATACAACACAAAGCAATATTACTATTATCTCCTACATAAAGTGTACAAAGATCATAGTTTGAACGAGAAGCAAATGGTCATCATGAAAATTAATGGCCAAATCACAGTAGATACCCCAAAGGGGACCACACTGCCATTCTAAATGAATCATGAGGGAGGGAGACAATGCAATCAAAATTGATAAATCATGTAGATCACAATGCCTTTGTAAGTAAGAAAATCCTTGTCATGAACACACACATGGCTTTCCTAATGCAATACAAATTCATGCAAATGCATATCCTATAACATATTAGAATTCATAGTTGTTTTTTAAAATTTGTTAACAGAGCTAGTTCACCACTAATTTTATTTTGAGAGGCTCCTCGAGATTCATCTGCTAGGACACTCTTTCTCTAATTTTCAATACAAGAAAGGATGAAGAGGACCACTAGGAGCTCTCGGATGATAGTCACTCCAATTCCCAAGTCAGTTGCATGCACACAAAGTGTAGCAGAGAGTAGATAAGGCCAAAGTCCTTACCTTATTGGAGATGGTGGTATTTATAGAGTATAGAGAATATCCAAATCCTATTCTTTGAAAGCCATAATTTGGCCAGATTACTCATAATAAATAGCTATGGATCTTGGATCTCTTTGGATCTCCTTTTGAATGAGAGTCCATAATGATCTGGGCTCTGTCCTGCTCACACTAGTGTATTCGAGCTAAATGACAACTTGGTGTGATTTCATTTTAGGACTCTCAATTGATGACACTAATATTCTCTTACTTTGGTATAAAGATGAGTCAAGCTATTTGCAACCCATGTGCTGAGGGCTCTGCACATTTCAGTTTCAAGGCAATTTTCCACGTCGAATATGTCAACTCACAATCAATCTTGGGTTTAGTTTCCATTGATCCTTTGACCTGAATGTTTCACTTTGGTGTATCATTAGTGCCCCCCAAGCCTAGACACTAAGCTTCTAGGACCAGGTGTTTAAGGTTACTAAAAGGAAGTCATTCCCTCAAGATGCTCAATGAATAATCAAGAATTGAATTGTCGTCTTTATGAAACATCGACCATCTCCTTACTTGGGAAAGTGAGCTCTCACCTTGTAAAATCCCAAATAATTGCCCTCTCTTGAGGTGATAATTTTGAAATTGTCCATTAGTTTATCGAAGTGGCCCTTTGTAGCCTCTCAATTCCTCTTCCCAAGGTTGCTTCCAACTAGATGAGGACACAAGTCCCTAGGATCTGAGTGGGGTTTAAGATTTCTACTCTTTGGGATTCAATAGTCTAGGCCAAGCCATGTGGAGGCCATTTGATGATGGGAGGAAGCCTATATAAGGATCCTCCGTCACTCCTATTCAAGAGACCTTTTCGACCTTTGCTTTCTCTCCATTGACAAATATACTTTCAAAAGGTGTCCCCTTCTATCCCTTCTGGCTCTAGAAAGAGATCTCCTACTTTGAGGGCAAAATCAACCCATTTTATAGAGAAAGTTCTAACCTCTTTTGAAGTTTCAAGGCCAATGTTGCCAATTGCAAGGAAACCCTCTTTGCTCCATATTTGCTGAATGCCAACCTACAGAGGTGTAGGGCCATTCAAATTTGGTTCCTCACCCATGCCAAGAGAGGCCCAGGAGCAAAAGCAACACCCTTTCCATGGAGGGCTTCAAAAGAGATTGAGGCTAAGGAGTACTTCCTTGGGGACTTTGAGGAAGATGCCAATCCTTCTTTGGTTCAGCTCCCTACTGACCAACTCTTTCTAGAGGGGGTCAGATCTTATATCATCATAAGTTTACTCATATTCCCTTGTAAAGACAATTTTCCTCTTTTTCCTATATTATGATCTAATCTTCGATTTGGTTGTAGGCCCTACAATCCTTTTAATACATTAGGTGTCGATTTTATGAGGTTTGGGGCACAGTCGAGAAGAGCAAGGCCAAGGAGGAGGTGATCCTACTTCATTCTCAACTTGAATTTCTTCAACTTAGCATGGAAGAGACGAGGAAGAAGATGGACGAAGAGAAAAACCTCCTTATTGCCAAGCAGGACTCGACTTTGTCTAGTCTGTAAGACCAAGAGATTCGACATCGAAATGCCTTGGACCATGCCAAAATAGAAGCAATAGCCATGTACATTGAAAGTAAAGAATATGCTGATACTCTGAAGCTAACTCGGATATAGGCCATTTCGGTATATAAGGCTAGTGATAAATATCTCTAGGAACGTAGAAAACTTGTTGCTGTAAATTTTGAAGAAGGGTACCTTATCCATTGGGACATAGTGAAGCAAAATCACCATGACTTTAAGTTTGAGCTTGATGACCTCTGAATTGAATCTTATGATGAATTGAGGGTTCATTGCCTCAAGTGAAAAAAATGAGAATCTCATTTGGAAGGAGGTCACGATGGTGAAGGTTGTTTGAGATGATTTTTACAATAATCAAATTTGATTAAAATATAATTAAAATTGAGACTTACATACCACTAAATTATGGCTCAAATGTGGGTTTTACTCAAACTTAAATCATGATTGAGTTTGATAGAAAATTGAGTTCAATTTGGACCTGAATTCTTAAAAAATTTGAGCTCAAACCAAAGTGGGTTGAGTGGGCCAGATACTTGGACCCAAAATTTGGCCCAAAATTCATCTAAAATTTAGAGCAAAATAACAAAAATATAAGAATTTTAAAAATAAGTTTCTAAACTAAATAAATTTTCATAAATGGGTCATTGTCCAGATTTTTCTTATAAAAATCACCAAAATAAGAATTTTATGAAAAAATCTAATAAAATCCTAAAATTATAAATTAGTCCCATAAAATTTAGAGTTTGTAAATAAACCCTTCAAGGGATTGATAATTATAATTTGATCCATATAAAATATAGGGTTTATAAATAAATCCCTCCAAAATTTTTAATTTATGAATAAACCCCTAGAATTTCAACTTTTTGTAAATAAGTCTCTCAAAAAATTTTCATTTATGGGTAAGTCCAAATTTTCTTCAAAAAGGATCCTAAAAATTTGAAAACTTTACAAAAAGTTCTTTTTGTAAAAAGATCTCGTAAAAATTATAAAATTATAATTAGTCTAATTTTTTTAAAAAATTATGAATAACCCCTCTATAAATTCAACGTCCAAGATGAGTACAACTTTTAAATTACTATTATCTACAACAACAAATATTCATCCATATCTTTTTACAGAGTTTGCCAATCTCAGAAAGAACTTCATCCATATCCATCCATGACTATCTAATCCAAACATAGCTCATTCAAAACAAATAGATGAGATTCTTGATTCAAATTTAAATGAGATTCCAAACGGACTCAATCTCTCTAAACCTTGTATAAACTTGTTAGCATCTAAAAAAAGAGATTAGTTAAAGCATGTGGAGAGGATCAAAGGTAGGATACCATCATGAAGAGATCATTAAGGAAAAAAATCGAGGAACAACAGAACCAAGGGAAGGGGTGAGTTTTTCAACACTTTTCTTTTTTCTCCTTCTGTATGCTTCTCTCCTACTTTAGGTCCTTGCTGTTGTATCCTATCCTAGACCAATGCTTGCAATCTTCGTCTAGAGCCTATCGATTGTGCCAATAGTTGTTGCCACTTGCACTAGCTGCCACTATCATTTGCGCCAGCCATAGCTGCCTCACATGCGCTGGCTGCTGTTCGGGCTCTGCCCTCTGCCGGTTTGCATCATCCCACCCAAGCTCCACACGTAGCTACTACCCGCATAGACAATAGCCACAGTTGCCTCCCACACATTGGCTATTGTCTGGGCTCCGTCCTCTACTAGTTCGCACCGCTCTAGCTCCCACCTCCACTACTTGGCTTCCACAATTGGGGTGCTTCACCCACCACTCCATCGCCTAATGGTCTCCTCCACCTTGCAACCGAGATAGAGAGATCTAGCTAAAAAGAAGGCTAGGCCACTGGGGCCCAGTGTTGTTTTGAGAAGAAAAGAAGAAGAATTGGGGAAGAAGGAGATAAGAGACAAAAATAAAATAAAAATGAGTTGTAGCCCTAAAAAAAGAGGAAAATACAGCCCAAGCAAAAGAAAAGGGAGAGAAGTTGCTTTGCTAAAAATAATCATAATAAAATAAAAAATATAAAAAGGCTAAAGGATGGCATCGGAGGAGCATCTAAGCAGAAGATTCAAATGGAGAAACTGGTTCACCCCATGCTCGCGGCCACCTATGACCTCATCATCTTTGTCATGTCCATGTCTGCACGATTGTCATGTTTATGCTTGCAGTCACTTGCATCCCCCTTTTCACATCGATGGACTCCATCACCATCGTGTTCAATTTGATGATGACTTAAAAGCTTAGCTTGAACTAGCAAGGGTGTTTGAAATGAAGCTCAGACTTCGATTGCCTTCACCCAAGTCTTGATAGGGGGCAACCAAAAGCAAGTCCAAAAATGTGCATAAATGAAGAAGAATTTATCTTGACTATCATAAGAAAAGGGAAAGCTATTGGGATTTTCAACTGGCTTAGGAAGCCCACCCCTCGAATGAAGATGACTATTACCACTCCCACCTCTAACCCTTTCACTCCATTAATCGGCCTAGGCAAGGATAAAAGTAAGTTAAATGGGGCATAGTCCTACTTTAAGACTATAGCAAAAGGGTAGATAACTAAGCAACATAATAAGAGCCACTATAAAGCTACAATGCATCATGAGACTTCCATACTGTTAGAGTCATCTCTCAACATGACTATGGAAAGAACTACTAGACCATGCCTCAATAGGCCAAATGCTAAAAGAAGGTTGCAAGAACAAGGCTTATAGATAAGGAGATTCAAGAGGAAAGAACCCTTGTGAGGCAATCCTTGCTAGCATGTCAAAGAGAGGGTCTAACTACTCATTCCATGAGCAAACTCTTGAATGAGAAAACTCAGCTAATAAGAGAAATTAACCTCAACCCAAAACACACCAAACCAAAATCGCATTCTCAAGATGTGGACCATTATATTTTCATAGAAACCTTAGTCATAACAGAAAGCTCTGATGAGGAAATGACCGTTGAAGCATTGGGGGAACAACTAAGACAACAAGGAAAAGAGAAAGATGAAGCCTAAAAGAAGGTTATGGAATTGATAAAAATGATTATACAAATGGGACAAAAGCTCAACAAGTTGGAACAATCTCAACAATCATCTCAAGAAGCTGCAAAAGTGGTAGAAGACATACCCCTTATAGGTGAAATCTCTGAAAATATAGGTCCTTCACAAGTGCCTTCTCCACCAACAAGGGATACTCAATCTCCCATTTCAGGAATTTCTACTAATATGGAGCTGCCGATGTATATTCAATAGCAAGTACAATAAATGGTGGTTGCACAATTGCGACAAGGGAATAACAAGATGAAGATAAACCATACCCTATTCATCATAACCAAGTACCATATTTTAAAGGCTATACAATGCATAAGTTCAAACTATTTAATGGTGTTGGTAACCCTGAACAACACATAGCTCATTTTGTGACTTTATATGGGGACTCAAGTAATAATCCTTTATTGTCACTCCACCAATTTTTAGCAAGCTTAACTAGGGTGGCATTTAAGTGGTATGCTAGTTTGTGACTAGAGTCTATATAAACTTATCACAAATGAAAAAAGCCTTTTGAATTAGATTTGGGGGGAATCAATGACAAGGTAACCATTGCGGACCTTGCCTCAACACCAAAACACAACAATAAGTTGGTTTTGGAATACATCACATAGTAGAGAAACCTTAATATTAGGTGTAAACAATCCATAAGTTAATTCGAAACTATAAATCTAGTCTTTGGTAATATAAAGAATAACTTGATAACACCCTATCTAAGTTTCTCGTCTATTCATACTTTCCAAGACCTCATTGCACATAAGCTAGGAAGTTGGAGAGGATTGGTCCCCTAGCCTTGCCTAATTCACAAAATCCCAAAATAGAAAAGGATAAGGTGAACTAAGGGGAGCCCTCTAAAAACATGAGGGTAGCATTTGCAACAAATGAATACAAGAAACTTACAAACCCCACCATGAGTATAGGTAACCCTCAAAAACTACCAACTCTTGGAGGAGATGGGAAAGTAGAACCATCAAATGATTTTTAACAAATACATAGGAAAAAAAATACTCTTTTAAAAAAAGAGGGTAGGCAAAATCTTCCAAGATGCCCTAAAATTAGACTTTCAACTTTTGAAATGCAAAAGGCCAAATGAAGCCAATAAAAAGGATCATCCAACCTACTATCCTTACCTTATAATGTTGGGTCATCCAATTAAAGACTGCTTTATACTCAAAGATTGGGTTGAAAGGCAATAGCAAGAGGGCAAGCTAACTCTCTTGAAGTTAGCCTTATTTGAAATACCCATCAAACACATAATCACATTATGTTTAAGGCATATGATCCACTTGCCAAATTCCTCTTTGGGGAAGAAGCAAAGCGTATACCTAAGTAGGTGCACTTATGGGATATCTACATCACTAAAAAGGCTAAAGAAGCTAAAAAAGAAGATGATTAAAAATCTTGAAATTCTAGAATGGTGATAAGGAAAGCTTTCTCAGGATGTTAAGAAATCAACCATCCAAAAATACATTGATGCTCCGAAAGAATATGTCCAAGAAGAAAGAAGTCAAGTGACTCTTGAAAAGTTCTTCCTTGATAAGCTTAGAGCTTTATTAGAGGACCTTGTTGCAAAATATGAAGAAAGTAAACTTCCAGCAGCAACGTGCTCTGTTATATTTACTGTCAGAGGATCACAACCAAGCCAATTCTTGCCCCATCATTTTAGTGATGATGAGATTCAAGACACAAGGTGAGAAGAAGCGAATAGATTCATTGGGAATGTTTCTAATGAAATGAAAGATCCCATGGGTCTCCTCGAGAGCTACTCCTGAGATGACTATCTTAGAGAATGTTTACTTGTGAATACATCTATGGCATGCACAAGCTACAATTAGATATTGTGAAGGAACTTACTATGACTAACATCAAGTTTATCAAGGAGCAAATGCAAATGCTAAACAGACATATATAGGTTATGGTTGTCCACATGAAAAATATGTCAAACATGACTACCATGCTCTCTGAGGAAGTTGAGAAGATGGAGAAGGTGCTAGCAAAGAAAGTAAATCCACTTAAAAAAACCTTGTCGGAGTGGTGAGAAATCACCTACCCAACCTCCCCAGGATCAAAATGATTATTCACCCCAACTACTCCAAAGATGAGTCAAGAAAGCCAGACACTATCAAAGACAATTATCTGAGTACACTACCTCTTGTTGCATGGTGACTCACACATCCGAAGTAAGCACTGATGAGAAAACACCTCAATTGTCATCAAGTGATCTAGCAACAGGTGGTCAACCCATTAGATTTGGTGAAGTCCCAGTCCTAGAACCTATGGAAGGGGGGGCCCTACCAACTTTAGAGAAATTATATATATAGGACACAGATATTGAATATGACTTTGTATCTAAATCAAAACAACTCTATAATACTTCAGGAGGCCCTACATTAGCAAGCGCCAAAAGAAGTAGGCATTTTGGGATAGAATTAAGCAAGCTAATTTTGGAGCCCACTTAACTCCTATTTCGAGCCAATCAAACATCCACAAAGGAAGTGCCCTAAATACAAAGTCCTAAAGAAGGTCATGCTAGCTAATGAAATAGAAGGGTTTTTTGAAAGAGTCTTTGAAAATCCCTCTCTAAGGGGGCCCTATAGGCCCAATCCAGATGTTGAATAGGGGCAATGATCAACCACCTCTTATTGTATGATCAACCTTGGGAGTGACTCTGAGAAAAAGCCTTATTGGTCTCATAATATTAGTATTCAAATGAGGAATGCAAATCAAGTACAACTTAGAGGTGGTAAAGTACTACCCTCGAGGTAGGCTCCAGTGCCCAGGAATAAGAACATCCCCAAAGACAAGGATAAAGAAATTCAGAGCAACAATGATATTGAGCCTTCATAAGCTAAACTTGCACCCAAGAAGGTAGAATATAACATAGTAGCTCATCTCAAGAAGATCTCTATCGTGCTAAGTGTCTTTGATACCCTAATAATGTAACAAGAACTCAGAGACACGTTGGTGCATATATTTCAAAACCCAATTAATTACTAGGTATACTTCGCTAAAAAGAAAATTAAGGAGTCTTTATACACTCGTTGGACTTTTACTATTACTTTCACAAATGACGACCTATTACTAGGGACAACGGACCATAATAGGCCATTATATGTCATTGGGAATAGTAATGGGATCGAAATCAACCGCATCCTCATTAATCCAATCTCTTCAATCAATTTGATGATTCTCCATATGTTAAGGGCCTTAGCTCTGGATATGTAGCACCTATCATCTGAAATTATAATCATCCAAGGATTTAATTAAAATAGTCAAAGAGCTCTTAGAGCCATAACTGAACCTCTAAAAATAAACAAATTAATGTCTGATGCCAAGTTTTATGTAGTTGACACTAATGCGTCCTATAAAGCATTATTTGGGAGACCATGGTTACATGAAAATAAGGTGGTGTCATCAACCTTACATCAATGTCATCAAATATTTTGAGGTTAATGATGAATGTCGAATTAATAGAGATATACATTCCTTTGATTTTCATGAGGTACATTACGATGATGTGAAATGCTACCAAAGATTTCATGCTGATAAAGGGTCTACCTCCATCGGTCAAGTGAAGAAAAGGAATGCTAGTCTAATCTTTATCCCTCCTCAGCCAGGAAGCGATATTGACTCCTCAAATGAGAAAATACCATCATTTTTCCTTGGTGGCTATTCTTTTGATGAAGATAATGATGGGGGTCAAACAAAGAGTTCTATCTTTATTACAAAAGTTCTAGAAAGCTTACTTAAGCCACTAGATAAACTAAGTGTCAATATTGTGGAGGAATTGATAACCTTCTATATTTTCCCACAACATAAGGGAGAAAAAGAGATTATTTTATAAAGTAATTCCCTATGTCCCAAGAATGCATGACATCTTAAAAACTAAGGATCTAGAAGATGATGGTAATTATCAACTAGTTGTAATACCTAAGTATTTCTCAAACAATCTTCCTCAAATAGTCAAGAAGTATAACTGCAAACTATAACAAACAAAACAAGAAAGCCATTTCTTCAAAAATTTATGGGATCTACCTCAAGGGTGTGCTTATGTCCCTAGAAGAGGAAATATAAGGATTAAGCTACATTGCTCCAAGTATCCATGCATATCTTATTGCCACCATTGAACCTCTGTCTGACAATAAGCCCGATCGAACACCCTTAATACCTTTCGATACACAAGCTATATGTATCAAGCTAGCCACGATTCTCCAAACATCACAAGAAAATGAAGTTCTCAATAAAATTCATCAAAATTAAAAGAAAGGGGGCATGATGCAGCCAAAATACCCTTGAAACCAAAAGAGGAACTCTTGCCAAATGACGATGATGAATTAGTTGATCTAGTAGAACTTGAGGTTGGGGGTCAAGCCACAATCGATGAATTGATAGAAATCAACCTAGGTTCAGAGGAAGATCTTAGACTAATCTTTATTTGCACATAACTCTTAGAGAGAGCTAGACCTAACTCAAAGCAATACTCAAGGAATATATTGACTACTTTGCATGGAGTTACAAGGAGATACTTCAACTAGATCTTGAAGCCACAGTCCACAAGCTGGCTATCAACCTTGAGATTCTACCTATCAAATAGGTGCCTAAGAAAATAAAACTCGACTTGGAATAAAAAGTAATAGAAGAAATAAAGAAAATAATTAAAGCTAGCTCATCGGGAAAGAGAAATATCTAGCTTGGATTGCAAGCATTATGCTACTCAAGAAGAAGAATGGCCAAATCTATATTTGTGTGGACTATAGAGACTTAAATAAAGTATGTTCAAAAGATGATTTTTTATTACCCATAATGGAAATCATGATCGACAATATGGCTGATTTTGAACTACTCCTTTTTGGATGGTTTCTCTAGATATAATCAAATCAAAATACATCCCGATGATAAAAAACATACATCCTTTCAAACTCCAATCGACATCTATTGTTACAAGATGATGCCCTTCAGGCTCAAAAATGTGAGTGCCACTTATCAAAGGATCATGACTTGAATCTTTGATGACCTTATACATAAACTAGTCATATGCTATGTAGATGGCTTGGTAGTCAAAACTAAAGATGAGCATATCCAAGGCCTAAGAGTGGTTTTTGACCATCTTAGAAAACACAACCTAAAAATAAATCCTACGAAATGCACCATTAGGTTATTATCAAGGAAGTTCCTTATATTCATTATCAAGCACCAAGGGATTGAAATCAATCCATCTAAGACCAAACCATCATGGATGTGCCACACCCAACAACCTAAAATAATTGAGGTCACCCCAAGGTCTCGCATTTCCAGAACATGCAAGCCTTTCTCTAAACTAATAAAGAAGGATGCTCCATTTATTTGGGATTAGGAGTGCCAACAAGTCTTTGAAAAAATTAAGCAATATCTCTTAAACACTGGTCTTGGTAGTACCTCTACCTGATAAACCCTTAATCCTTTACACGACCACAATGGAGGAGTCTCTGGAGGCACTTCTTCCCCAAAATAATGAAAAAAATACACTCTACTATTTAAGTAGGATGCTAGCAGGGGCAAAAAGTAACTTCTTTTCCATCAAAAAATATTGTCTTTCGCTTATATTCATAATAAAAAAGCTCATGCATTATTTACTCTCTCATTACATTATTTTAATATTCAAGGTCAACTCCATAAAATTCTTATGCAGTATGACATCAAATTCACTCCCCAAAAGGCAGTTAAGGGGCAAGCCCTTGCTAATTTTCTTGTAACAATGCTGAATGACTCTTTGTGAAAGTGTAAATTCCCTGGCGAAGAAATTCTTTTCATTGAAGAAAGAGAATCTTACTGGAAGCTATATTATGATGGAGCATCATCCATCAAACCAAGAATCAGGCCAAAACTTTCACAAATTAAAGTAGGCATCAGACTCATATTTGTCACTCCAAGCAGATGCATTTTATAATATTCCTATTCCCTTCAAAACTATGTACAAACAATGAGGCTGAATATAAGATCCTAATTGTAGAACTAGAAATGGCTCTCAATATGAGAATATCATACTCACATATCTTTGGTGACTCACAATTAGTCATCAGTTAAGTGGGAGGTGGATATAAAATCCATAAATCTGAGCTCCTGAAATACCATGAGATAAATCCCACATATTCGAATAACTGAGGTCCCCCAATCCATTAGTGCAAAAGCAAATTTTTTAGCCAAATTAGCTAAGGCACTGGCTGATCCTGATTAAGAAAAAAAATTGTAATCACAGTTTGTAGCAGACAAGTGATAAGCTCAGTCTTTAGCATCTACTATGAGAAGGCTAAATCTACACTAATAGAAGAGGCCACAGATTGGAGAATATCATTCATCAACTGCTTCAAAGCTGTAGAACTCCCAGAAGATAAATTCATAAGCATACAACTCAAAAAGAGAGCTGTGTGTTTTCTGCTTATCAATAACACTTTTTATAGAAGGTCCTTTGACTAACTACTTTGTATTGTCTCTTAGATAAAGAAGCCAAGCAATTATGTATGAGGTGCATTTTGGAGTTTGTAGGGCTCATTAATTGGGCTAAAAATGATAATGAAGATTAAACATGTAGGCAACTATTGGCCTGTGATGGTGATGGTTATATCGAATACACGAGCAAATATCATCTATGCTAAGATCACGATGACTTCATTCATCAACATCCAAACCCTTTGCACCCAACAGTATTCTCATAGCTATTCTATGGGTGGGGTACAAACATAATCGGCTTAATTGAGGTATCCTCTTTCAAAGGTCATCACTTTATATTAGTAGTGATTGATTATTTCTCTCGATGGGCAGAAGCAATTCCACTAAGGAAATTAAAAGCATATATCATTATCTGCTTCTTTTGAGAAAACATCCTGCATCAATTCAACGTCCTCGAAGGATCATTTATGATAATGGATCATCTTTCAAAAGTTTTAAAGTAGGATGATTTGCATATCATCACAAGATAGACTAGAGATATTTATCCATGTACAATACAAGAGTGAATGACCTTATTGAAGCATTTAATTTAACAAAACCCTTTTCAAAATATTGAAGAAAGTTGTTAGAAACAAATGAAATTGGCATCAGAAACTTTCCAAAGCATTATGGGCTTACTGCACCACATATCAAACTCCTACCTAATCAATACCGTATATATTGGTATTTAGGACTGAAGTAATCTTGCCATTAGAGGTATAAATTCTGTCCCTCGGAATTGCTCTGCAAGAGGAAATTACCAAAAAAGATAATATTTACCTTCGCTTAGATGAGCTAGACTATTTGGACAAAACAAGACTTATAACCTAGTAAAACCTAGAAATATATTAAACACAAATGTTCAGGGCCTATAATAAGATAGCTCGGCTTAGATATTTTCAGAAAAGAGAAGTGGTCTTAGACTTGAGAAGGCCCATAATTTTGAACCAAAGTTAGAAAGACAAATTTTGAGTCTAATTGGGAAGACCCTTATATGAAAGGATATTTAAAGGAGGATCCTACTAGCTAATTGATGACAAAGGAGAAAGACTTATGCCACCAATTAACCCCCAATTCCTAAATAGGTATTATGCATGAGCCTATGGGCGCAACAATAATAAAATAAAAGAATCTATGTTTGTCTATAGCGGAACATCCGACTTTTTTAAAAAAGAATGTTCGGTCAAACATGCACTCTATATTTCTCAAGACAAAACATAGATACAAAACTCTATTCATTTTGTGTGATGATCGGATCCACATTCCGTAGCACATTAAGTCCATTTTCATGTGGCAACATTAATCCCAAAATTGGGTTCAAAATTTATCTAAAATTTGAACCAAAATAACAAAATATAAGAATTTTATAAATAAGTTCTTTAACTGAATACATCTTCATAAATGGGTCATTGGCTAGATTTTTCGTACAAATAAGTCTCTGGAATAAGAATTTTATGAAAAAGTTTAATAAAATTCTAAAATTATAAATTAGTCTAGTAAAATTTAAAATTTACAAAGAAATCCTTCAAATGATCAATAATTATAATTTGATTCTTATGAAATATACAATTTATGAATAAACCCCTCCAAAATTCTTTATTTACAAATAAACCCTTAGAGTTTCAATTTTTTGTAAATAGGTCCCTTAAAATTTTGTTATTTATGGTAACTCCAAATTGTATTAAAAAAGAACTCTGAAAGTTTCAAAATTTTATAAACAAGTCCTTTTTGCAAAAGGATCCCCTGAAAATCATAAAACATGATTGTAGTAGAGTTAAATAATTGTGCTTAATTACCAAAAACATGATTCTATAAAATAAAAATAAATTTTGCCCCTTAATTCATGCTTTATGTTGGGGTTATTTTTTGCAAAATTAGATTCCGAGATCAATTGCAACAAACATTAGCCCACAAAGAAGCCCAAATCTATTCCACATTAAACACCAACCCAAACCCAATTCAAGAGTAAGTCTAAGACGAAATCCAAAATCCAAGAAATTAAACAACACGCCTTTGGTTCCCACTGTCCTAGCTGGGGCACCTGAAGGTCTTTTAAGTCCATATCATGTACGCAAGAAGAGGTTGTCTACTAGATTAAACAAAATCTTAAATAAGAAAACAAGTCATTAGATGGACGATTTTCGCACATTTTTCATTAAAAACAGTTAACAATGTTTAACAATTCATCCGGTTTCGTAATTAAAGACCTAATCAGAACAGGGCAATGAATGAAGAGAATGGATTTGAACTATTCTCAGAGATTACAAGAGATGAAGATAAAAGAAGGTGTTGAATTTGATACTGCACATGTTCAGTTTGGTTCTAAGCGGGATTGGACAAGAAAATTCTTTAGAACCTCTCAAGACCCAAGGGCATGGACATATGTACCTATAAATTTTCTAAAATTTTCCTGTTGACTAGTTACCGCAGGCTTGGGGGAGTGCACATGATTTACAACTTTTGAGGGTCATCCTAGGCAAATTCCCCAATTTAAAAATAGGGATAATTACCTATAACCTCCTGTAATTAGTCTTAATTATCTACAACCCCACGTAATTTCCGGAATTACCTACATCCCTTATTTTCGAAAATATTTACCCACGCCCCCTGATTATTATTTAATCAAAATTTTTCCAAAAAATTTCGATTTTACCCTTAGTTATTTTTATAATTAAACCTCTAAAAACTTATTTTTTATTATTTAACGTTCCGAAATTTGATTTTTTTGCAAATAACACCTCGAAATTATTCCGATTTACAGAAAAGTCCCTAAAATTATTGTGACGGCGACGAGAGTGGCGGCGCGTGGACGGCGACGCCGGAGGCCGGCGGCGGAAGCGGAGGCCGAGGCCGGCGCGCCGGCAGTGGGCACGGACGGCCTCGACCTCAGCCTCGGCACGTGGGGGTGGATGGCCTTGGCCTTGGCTGTCCGCGCCCGCGTGCTGGCATGCCGGCCTCGGCCTCTGGCCCCGGCACGCGGGGGCGAACAGCCTCGGCCTTGGCCGTTTGCGCCTGCGTGCCGGCCCGTCGGCCTCGGCCTCCATCCCTCGTGCCGAGGCCGAGGCCGTCTACGCCCTCGTGCCGGCGAGCCGTCCGGCCTTGACCTCCATCCCCGGCGCACGAGCGCGGACGCCGGTTGACAATGGTCTGGCGAGGGGTCTATTTGTAAAAATTAGTTTTAAAATAAATAAAATTTAGACTTATTTTTTAAAAAAAATATTCAAGGGGTCTATTTTTTAATGTATAAATATTAACTTTGTATTTTTAAATTTAAAAATCTTTAATACGTTTTTTGTAAAATTTTATTTAAAATGTGATAAAAAATATAGATTTATTTATAATAAAAATATTGAAGGGTCTATTTGTATGTACAATATGAAAGTTGTAATTTTAAATTTTAAGTTTTGAAACCTTCAATGACTTATTTGTAAAATTTACTTAGAAAATAAATAAAATTTGGACTTATTTATAAATAAAAAAATTAAAGGTGGGGTTTATTTTTAATATAAAATATTAATAATTATAATTTTTAATTTTTAATTGAAAACTTCACTGTCCTTTTTTGTGAATTTTATTATTAAATTTTAAAATGTTATGAATAAAAAATAAATAAGAGATCTATTTAAATGTACAATAAACTTTTAAATTTTTTTTTTGAAACTTTATGATTTATTTGTAAAATTTACTTATAAAATAATAAAATTTGGACTTATTTATAAATAAAATATTAAAGGTGGTCTATTTTTAAATGTAAAAATAGTAAACTTGTAATTTTAAAATTTTAAATTTTAAAACCTTCACTGTCTTTTTTGTGAAATTTAATATTAAAAATGATTTAAATATTGAATTATTTATAAATAAAAATAATCAAGGGATCTATTTATAAATATACAATATGAAACTTGTAATTTTAAATTTTAAGTTTTGAAACCTTCAATAATTTATTTATAAAATTTACTTATAAAATAAATAAAATTTGAACTTATTTATAAATAAAAATATTTAAGATGGTGTATTTTTAAATATACAAATATTAAACTTGTAATTTAAAATTTTAAATTAAAAAACCTTCACTGTCTTTTTTGTGAAATTTAATATTAAAAATGATTAAAATTTTGACTTATTTATAGATAAAAATAATCAAGGGATCTATTTATAAATGTACAATATGAAACTTATAATTTTAAATTTAAGTTTTGAAACATTCAATGATTTATTTGTAAAATTTACTTATAAAATAAATAAAAATTAGATTTATTTATATAAAAAATTAAAGGTGATCTTTTTTTAAATGTAAAAATATTAAACTTGTAATTTGAAATTTTAAATTTTAAAATCTTCACTGTCTTTTTGTGAAATTTAATATTAAAAATGATTAATGCTACAGTGACAGAAAGAGAGGGTTTTATAAAAAATTTCGGGAATTTTTATAATTCGGAATAATTTCGGGGTGTTATTTGCAAAAATCTGGATTTCGGAGATTTTTCCGTAAATCGGAGTAATTTCGTGATGTCATTTGCAAAAAACCGAATTTCGGGGCATTAAACAATAAAAATTTAAGTTTTTAGGAGTTTAATTGTAAAAATAACCGAGGGTAAAATCGGAATTTTTTGAAAATTTTTTTGGAAAAAGTTTGATTAAATAACAATCAGGGGTGTGGGTAAATATTTTCGAAAATAGAGAACATGGGTAATTCCGAAAATTAGGGAGGATTGTAGGTAATTAAGACTAATTACAGAGGATTATAGGTAATTATCCTTTAAAAATATTTTGATTTTAGAGATTTTTCTCCCAGAGGTTGATATTGTAGATAAAGAATGGGTTTTTTTGCAAAGTTCTCAGTAAAATTGATACGTGGAACCCCACATATTCATAGGGGCTGATCTCGCAGTGATGACGTTGTGTTGCAGACGTAGCATCCAAACGGAAGTTTTCACATGTGCTGACGGACTAGTTCCATAAATGATTTATCTGAGGCTGATTACAATCTAATTGTTTTTGCTTATGAAGGTTGCCTGGACAAACCCTATCCCGATGTATTTGAAAAATATAATTTACAAGAAATCAAAAAAATATTCTGAGAAAACGTAGATAAAAAAAATTTAAGAATCATATATTAATCGTAGCACGATCGTTTTCAATAGAGATGTAAATTTTACCACTGTATAAAATCAAATAAATCGGATGGACAAATTGGATTTTTAAAATTTCAAAACCTAACCATCCCAAATTAATCCGGAGATTTATTTATAATATATACATTTAATTCAGTTCGATTTTAATAATTTTTTAAATTTAAAACTAAAATCAAAACAAAAAATGAAATATTTTTTACTTTTTGAAAATGAAACCAAACCAAATAAAAAATTGGTTACTCCAAACCGAATTAAATATTTGGTTTTGATTAGGTGGATTTATTCGATTTTCACAGAGCAGTACACGGACGTAATTTTAAAGATATAAACCACCATTATATATTTCATAATTTTGCAAATATATCCGCCAGCAGTATTGAGGGATAAGAAACTCAACTTCCATGTAAATCCGAAATCCACAAATACCCCACAAGATGAGGGTCTTTCTGCATAATTGAATTGAGCGAGGAGGGAGGTGTCCCATTTTTAAGCAAACAAATGCCAGGACAAGGGAAGGGCCCTTCGAGGAAAAGAAGAGATTCGTCGTCCTGTGTGCCGCTTTTAAAGCACGTGGTTCACGAAAGAGCAGTTGTGTCGTGAATTGATTTCAGGGTTCTCGTTGAAGAGTGAAATTGTTCGAGAAGAAACTATACTATAATATATTCGCGTTTTGTCGCTTTCGTTCTCGAATCGAAATTTTTAATTTTAAAAATTTAAAAATTAAACCGAATTAAAATATTATAAAAATTAAAATAAAACTGAATCGAAATATTTTTATTTGATTTAATTTAAATCGAAAATCGAAAATTTAAACTGATTTTATTTTTTTTAATTTAAATTTAATTATATTTAAATTAAAATCAAAAATTAAAATTAAAACTAAAATTAATATTATGTATTTATATATATATATATATATATAATTCGGTTGGATTTGATTTTTACAATTTTTTTAATATCAAAAACTAAAAGCGAAATTAAATATTAACTTTTTAATTTTGTAAAATCGAATCAAATCAAAAATCGAATAACTCAAATGCAATCGATTATTTGGCTTTAATTTGATCGGTTTAATCGATTTGAATTGAATACTGCACGGGACAACCGGAGACACTGCCAGCTATGCTCTCACCTGCTGAAAATATTCGCGAAAATTTAGAGTGAGTTCACCTGTCCATTACGATTCCACAGCCTAAATTTTGTCATGCAGGCGGAGGGCCCACCGACGATCCTAACTTTTCCTGAGATCAAGATTTGTTTCTATATACACAAACCATGCCGACATCAAAATCCGTGTCGATCGATTGACTCGAGGTCCAAACCAACATTTGTCCATTTTCAGGTTTAAGTTGAGCGATGTTTGATATTTGGATGATGCTCTGCAGCACCTTTTTGCTGATTATATTGAATCTCAACTGTTGGTATTCGAGTTGTAATATTCACTGCCAGTTGCATATAACGATCACGGAGTATAACCCTGAATTCAAACCCAAACCTTATTATTATCTAATTAACCCAGTATACATAAACATCCTCGTCATTATATTTCTCTGTGGTAACATCCTCATTGCATTATTACTATGAAACAGGTCGAAAACCTCGCTACTTCTTCATGCCCTCGCTACATCTGCATTAGTATTTCCAACAACTCTGCTTCACCCATAGGACTTGGAGGTGAGATTAGCCACGGTGTCGGCTCACTCCAACTGGGAGGCTCAGCATCCACTGCTACTTGGGACACTGACTCTTCTTCTTCATTGATGTACTGCTTTGAATTGAAGGAATTTGATTCAATGATGGGGTTTGGGGCGTTTGTGATTTCGCTGGAGTTCATCTTGTTGTTCCTTTTGTAGAGGTTGCAGGTGTGCTGCTTCCCATATGTCACTATGTATTCAGCGGGATCGGCATCGTTCTTCTGCTCCACTGTCTTCCTGGCTTCACAGCCTTTGAAGCCGCACTTGTAGTAGTGCCTGCATCACAAAGAAAACCAACATATTGTTTCAGTTCATTAAGTATATCTTATCATATGCAGCGTTTGTTCGATTTGGAGGCCTTGCCTTTGAAACTGGGAATTGCTGATCGGCTTCGTCCCATACTTCCTCCATTCGTATCCATCAAAGAGTGGAACAGTTGTGACAGTGCTCCATGACTCCTCATGCCTCCTGTTTTGTTGAAGAAGAAGAGAGAGAGAGATGCGTAACATGGAGAAGAAAGAAAAGCGCAAAATGGCTCTCACTGCTCAAGTGTCTTGGTGTTGATTGCTAAAGAAGACATGACGCTTGTTGGGGGTAAGTGCTCAGAAATCTATCATTGTGTCTCATATATCTTTGAACCGATATCAATCTCGGTGTCACAAATTAACGAAACTTGTTCTCCCGTAAACACAAAACTATGGAGTTTAATTTGGAGTCCCAATCACAGAAATCAACAAGAAAGATATGTG
Organism: Trichopus zeylanicus subsp. travancoricus; assembly: GCA_005019695.1. Classification (NCBI taxonomy): domain Eukaryota; kingdom Viridiplantae; phylum Streptophyta; class Magnoliopsida; order Dioscoreales; family Dioscoreaceae; genus Trichopus; species Trichopus zeylanicus. The sequence continues at coordinate 2,097,298 of RXID01014226.1, forward strand.
ATTGTATGAATTACCATCTTTTATGCCCAGTATTGCTCTTAGTTCCACCCTTCTTCTTTTTCAAGCTTCCACATCGATCTCCAGCCTTTTGATGGCAACTCTCAAGTCTCTCTGTTGATTGGAGAATAGAGAGAGCGGCCGATAAGCATCTGAGAGCTGCTTCAAACATGTCGCCGGCCGGCTCCGACCAGCCTTTCTCGGCAAACCACGAAGCGAGCAGGGCTCGGAGTTGAGCAACCAGCTCGCGGCCTCGGGATATCTCCTTGGTAGCTTCTTCTCTTGCGCGCGAAGGTGGCGATATCATCTTCTCCTTGTCCATTGTGCAAATATGAGACCTTTCTTCTTATGAGTACGAGATGCTTTGTGTTTTATACTACTGTTGCTCGGTTTGGTACGAGTTGACTTGACTTACACTGTTTGAGCAGTGCCTTGCTTCAATTGCATTTCTTGATGGGGATTTCAGTTGCAAAGGACTGGTCCATGCTTATCTTCCTCCGTTCTCACTGATAGTAGATGTCATCACTTACCAAAGCGGGACGCACAGCCTGTATATACGGCGATCGAATTATCGGATTCTTGCCACGTCGAGAGTCCTGACATGGCGCCATTGCTACTGAATTTTTTTTGGCCAATCGACGTTTGAGCTATATAAAATTTACATCTCTTTGGTGTGAAAAAGTTGATACATTTGTTTGGAGAAGCTAATGTTGGAGCAAAGTTTACATTGATCAGCGTTGGAAACTCTGTTTTTTTAAAATTTTGCTATTGTGAAAACTCGAACCTCCAGCGTTGGATTTCTGTTTAGATTTAACAGGAAGGATATATAGGTAGGTACAAATAATAGCGTCACTCACCATGTGAAGGCAGATGATCAAGGACAAAAGATTGGGAACAAATTGTCTTTTGAGCACTAATAAGGTCGCGATGACTGACAGGCATATCCTGTCCGCGGTTTGGGTTCTTCCATAAACTTTTCTGTTTTGTCTTTAACTACTACTTATTTATTGGTTATGTCTTAATTTAAAGTTCGACACTTTCACGATGATGAGGTCACACCGATTCGGCCCAGAGCTTCTCCGATTATCGTAGACAATCAACATACTCTTCTTTGCCATCTAAATTCGTATGTACTCGCCATTTCTCACTCCAATTTCAAACAAAACATTATCTAATCCTAAAGCATCATGATCTGATTGGACCGGCTCTGGACCGGAACAACGCTGGACTGACACTTACCTCACGGATTTCGCTTGTATCGGCAGAATATTGACCCATTCCCTCCGACTAAATTTTTGGAGTCAGAAAAATTGGAATTTGGAGTCGGGGGCTGTATGTATGCAGAGTCAGAACGCTCGGTTTTTACACGTGGCTCAAAATATGACACGTAATGGTTTGTGATGTGGCGCGATCTTGCCATTTGGCTAACAAAGGGTCATGTTACGAATAACAGTGACTTAGTACATAGATTATTCCTTTCCTTCACACACAATCAATCGGATAGATTTGGGAAGACATCGTGGTACATTGCATTGCATATTCTCGATCGTTCACAACAACAATGGCAGATTCGCCAAGTCAACAGAACCCATCGCCATCAGCCGATGTCAAATTAATAAAATTATATATATTTAGTGAGAGAAGAATCGCCTGTCATGGGTCTTAATCCTCACCATTTAGCAGTGAAATAAAATAATCACACTAGTCATAATCATGCATCTTAATCATTTTAATCATCTTAATCATCCTAGTCACCCACCTTTCACACACATATCCTTCTTTATGATTGAATATGTTACCTCTAGTTCGCAATATATATATCTAATCTAAAGCGATCACAATAAATGTATACTTTTATAAGTCTTGATTTCAAAGATTAGAGATTGATGGAAGCTAGACTCTTCCACTAAAGAGATAATTACTATTATAAATTCAAAAATTATTATCATGAATATAAGTGATGGACTAAATCATAGATAAAATTTTCACTAAAAACAAATCTTAATATTTAGATTAAATGTAAATATATATTAGATATATTTTGAATTTAAAACTCAAATTCAAAAATACACACCATGCTCTCCTTTTGTCCAAACATTTTTATTTAATTACTCATGATATGATATTTTAAATAATTTTTGTTTAAACACAAAAGATAAGTCACATGAATAATAACAATAAATCTCCTTTCAAATCAATATTATCTTTTATGTAATTACAATATCATCGCCCTTTTTGAATAAAGAATTACAATGTGATATTCTATATTATATGAATAAGGCTCAAATGATTTTATTTTAGGTCCTCACATAATATTTGCCTCCCTCAAATATTTATGTATACAAAATAAAATGAAAAAATAATTAATCATCTAGGGTTTCAAATTACATCAAATCAAATAGGAACAGACTAAATTGAACTGAGTCTCATTTGTACTACAAGATACTCGACCAACTTCGGCGATATGCTTTTCATCAAAGGATTTGCAATTATCAATTCAATGCTAATATGTTCAATAAGCACCTCATGTGCTTTGACATACTCTTTCAAGGCTAAATACTTTATGTAGATGTGTTTACTTTAACTTCAACTCATGTCATTCTTAGCCAAGAATACAATAGTTGAATTATCACAATAAATGCCCAATGGCTTAGAGATAGAATCCATAACTCGAAGCCTAGAGATGAAACTTTTGATCCAAATTCCTGCAATGTTGCCTCAAAATAGGAAATGAATTTTGCTTCCATGGTAGAAGTAGCAACTAAAGATTGCTTCTTGCTTCTCCAAAATACAACTTCTCTAGCAAGCTTGAAGATATATTCAAATGTTGATTTGCAAAAATCAACCAACCAGCAAAATCAGAGTCCCAAGTATCCAAGAACTTTCAAGTTATCAAATTGCCTATACATAAGCATTTATTTTTTGGTTTCTTGAAGGTACCTAACAACTTTCATTGTATCTCTCCAATGTTCTAAACCTGAATTATTTTGATATCTCTCTAACATTCCAATAACAAAAGCAATATCAGGTCTTGTGTAGACTTAAGCATACATACGGCTTTGAACTGCTGAAATATAAGAAATATTTTTCAACTATTTCTTTCAAGATTTTTTCTTGCACTTTGGTTCAAACTGAACCTATCACCTTTCACGATGTGTGCTACAAACTATGAACAACCTTTCATTCAAAATGTTGAATATAGGCTACTTGAGACAAAATGTATCTTAATGCCAATCACATAAAATGCCTCACCCATCTTATCATATCAAAGTGTTGAGAGAAAAATTATTTTACCTCATGTAACAAACTCAAATCATTAGTTGCAAGCAAAATATCATCCACATACAAAATCAAAAAGATGATCTTTCTTTGATTCAACAATTTCAGTGGTATGGTTTGGGCAATAAAATTTATATTCTTTAGAATTCTCAGCATATCCAATAAAATATGCACTAATGGTATTAGGATCTAACTTCCTTTCTTATGAATTGTAAACTCAAGTTTTAGTTGGATAACCCCAAATGTATATATGTCTCAAACTTGGTTTTCAATCTTTCCATAACTCAAATAGCATTTTAGGAACCGCCTTGGTTGAAACTCAGCTTAATGTATACGTTGTTCTTTTTAGGACCTCTATCCACAATGATACATGAAGTTTGGTGTTGTTAAGCACACTCCTCACCATGTCCATTAAGGTTCTATTTCTTATATCTCCTACACCGTTTTGGGATGGTGTGCCAGGCATTGTGAACTAGGTTATAATACTATGGTCTTCAAAAATCTTTACAAAATGGACTAGGTTCTTTTCGAGTACCTATTTACCTACCATAATATTTTCCATCTCAGTCTAATATCATGATTCTAATTTATTTTTCACACAAATTATTCAAAATTTATTATCATGAAAACAAGCAATAGAACAAATCAAATTTAAAAAATAGATAAAATCTTACCTAAAAATAGATCCTATTATTTAAATTATATCTAAACAAATATTAGATATATTTGTGAATTTAAAACTCAAATACAAAAATATCTACCATACACTTCCACTAGTTAAGAAGATAAAGGAAAAAGAAAATATTCTCCAAGTTAGGATAACACTAACTTTCTACTGCCACTACAGTGTATTCATCATTTACCGGCACTAAAATAGCACTGTTTACAATAATATTAGTACTAGAAAAATTTTTATTAGTGCTAATTTGCGATAATAAGAAATTATCACATTAATTTTGGTCATAAATATTTTTGATGCTAAATTGGCACCCCCAAAAATCTAGGATGGTACTAATTGCAGCATGAAGATAGTACCTAGAAGAGTAAAGTTTTGTTGGCGCTAATCTTATTAGTGTCGGAATAAATATCAAGGGGTGGGTATGGTTGGTCACCGAACCTCGTAAAATTTCAATGCATTCTTTTCTTACCTTACATATTACTACAATTGTATTAATTATGATTTACCTAATTCACCCTCTCTTAAATTAGCTATTCAAGCCTTTAATTGGTATCAAAGTCTTATGTTTGTAATTAATGACTGACATCCTTGAGTACTTGATTCATTCTCTTTATCGCAACTATTGCTACTTTTTATTATTTTTTAGAAGGTCAATTTATTTTACATCTCTTATATTTTGATAGAAATAATCTTAACGTTTGGAAAATTCACTTCAAAATTTTTATTAAGAATATTAATTTTGATCTTTGGCATTTTATTGAAAACAGGTATTCTCCACCTACTAAGATGATTGATGGTGTGAATATTTTCAAATCATCTCAAGAGTGAAATAAAAAGAAAAGGACCTGGAATGCACAAATGTCAAAATCATGAATATATTGTATTGTGATCTAAATAAAATAATTTAAAAATAATTTCATCATTTGAAACTACCCATGAGATTTGAAATTGCTTATTACAAACTCATGAAAGGATTGACAATGTGAAGAATTTAAAAATTTCAATGCTTGTAAATAAATTTGAGCTTTTCAAAATATACTCTTTTGAACCTATATCGAATATGATTTCACATCTCATAGAGATTTTAAACAATCTACATTAATTAGGCAAATAATATACTAATGAATAAGTTGTGAGAAAGATTTTTAGGTTTTTGTCAAGCTCATAGGAGATAAAAGTGATGACTATTCAATAAACAAAGGAGATCAAAACATTCCTATTTGAAAAACTTATAAGTTCATTATTAACTTATGAGATGAGACTCAAGGAATGAAGGGAGGATGATAATAAAGATGAAAAGAAGAAAAAGAAAAAGAAGGTCTCAAGGAAAAAGAAAGTAGAAGCCAAGAAGTCACTCTCTCAAGCTCAAGAGAAGAAGAAGAAGAAGAAAAAGAAGAAAAGAAAGAGAAAGCCTAAATAGAATAGCATGAATGATGGCTATGAAAATTATTACTTCAACCTTTATCTCATGACGTAGGATTATGAAAGTAATGAGGATGATGTATGTGATTTATCTTTGAAGAAATTATAAAAAACTTTTGAAAGTTTATATTCAAGGCATGAAAAATTACTTTTCAAGCATGTTATATTGAAAGAGAAAATAGTGTAACTTAAGAATGATTTTAATTTCTTAAAGTCTTCTAAAAGTTCTTGTAATTACAAAAAGGATATTGAGGTTCTTCAAAAAGGGAAATATTACTTTAAAATCTTTCAAAACCTCTTGTGATTATAAAAAGGATCTTTATATGCTTCAAAAATAGAATTATGATTTTAAAAAGACCTTAGAGAATTTCTTTCATGAAAATAATATCTTAAATAAGATTTTAGAAAAATAAATGACTGTTTTCAATAAATCCAAACTTGGTTTTATTTCATCTTTAAAATCTAAAGAAACAAAATCTACTTTTGTACGGATTTTAAATATAAAATTTTTAAAATTAAAATATCACTATTGTAATCTTTATAAATAAATCTCCACTTGTTATCCAATTTAAAAAAAAGTATAATTTTTAAACAAATTTGTACAGCAAAGAGCATAATTCCTAATCTTATGAAATTCAAACAAGTTTGGGTTCCAAAATCTTTCACTACTTAACGTATTTTTGTTAGCTAGGGTGGTATTTGTATTTTTAAGAATTTTATTTTTTAATCATCCTCCAGTTTCGTTAGCTAAATGTTTTTTTATTTTTATTTGAATCGTTTTGGTATTTAATTTTTATTGAAACCTTTCATAATATTTATTTTTTATTATGCTTATTATTAATTCTTTTTATATAGATAGATATGTTTGGTTTATAAATTATGAAGAGAAATTTCACTTCGATGACATCTCTATAAGCTCGAAAGAGTACTTAATCACATGAGGTAATCCAATTTTTTCTATTTTTTTAAAAAATTTCTTCACATGACGTTGTGTAAGGTGATTTTTGTTAAAATTAAATTTGATAAGAATTTGATAGAAATTAGAAATCGGATGCTATAGGATTATGGCCCAAATATGCCTCTCAATTGGACTTGAATCAAGATCAAAACCTGAATTGTTATGAAATTTATTTTTAAATTAAATTCAGGCCAAATAGGCCGAATATACATGGTATTTGGACAAAAAACTGGATCCAAATTTCATCAAAAATATGGGCTAAAATGGAAATATTAAAACTTTTATGAATGGGTCCTTTGACTAAATAAATCTTTCCAAAAAAGTCCTTGGTTGGATTTTTCTTATAAATAAGTCTTTAGGATAAAATTTTTTACTAAAAGGTTCAAAATATTTTTCAAATTACAAACTGATCTTCGCAAAATCTAGTGTTTATATATAAATCTCTCAAAAATTTATAATTATAATTTAATCTTTCTAAAATCTAAGGTTTACAAATAAATTCTTACAAAAAATTTATATTGACAAATAAATCCTAGAGATTTTAATCTTTTACAAACAAAACCCTCAAAGATTGATAATTATGAGTTAATCTTTATAAAATTTAGTGTTTGCAAATATATATATTAAAAATTCATATTCATAAAGAAAACCCATGGATTTCCATTTATTACAAATAAATACTCCATGAAATACTAAACTCCGAGTTTAATATTTACAAAACTACAAATAACCCCCTCAAAAATATTTATTTATAAATAAATAAAAAATTCATCATTTCATAAATAAATCTTACACAAAGGATCTCAAAAGTTTTGAAAATCTTATAAATGGGTCTTTATAGCTGATTTTACAAATAAGACTCAAAATTCGTGGAAATAATAAATTAAACCTTGGAAACAAAACTTTCACAAATACCCCCCTCCACCCCATAATTTTGTGATAGCATAATATAATACAATTTTCAAACTCCTAGATCTTATGCAAAGCACCTAAGGCAAATAAAAATAAAAACAAAATCAAAAGATTGAATCATCAACAAATTCAAAATTTAAACTAAGATGAACTCGATCCGATTATTCCGATGTCATGTATAAAAGTTGGAGATCTTGTGAATCAATGGAGAAGGAGGGGATTAGAACCAAAGAAGAACCGGAGAACTGCTGTTCATAGCCATTTGCAGGCCTGCGCCAGCATTGCCTCCAGGTGCACCAAACTCCTAAGGTTCATGCCGACCTCCCGGTGCCCTCAGCCTTGCTCCCTCTCGTCTAACTATATGCAGGATAGCTCCATACCATTTGCAATCTCGTAGCAGATGTCGATTACTTGTGAGTCATGCTGTAGCACCCCTTTATCAACCATGCCTAGATAGCTATCGTCTAGTAGCTATAACCACTGCTGTGGCTACTGGTCGATAGTTGTCTGAGCATAGGGCTCACCATCAACCATCAACCTCACGCTGACACCCATTGCCGCCCGTTGCACCCAATGCTAGGCCTGCTTTCCTCCAATTGCCACAACATAGGAAGAAAACAGGAAAAAAAAAGGGAAAAAAAGGAGAGAGAAAACATTCTTTTTTTAATTTTTTGTGTTTTCTCCCTCCATCTGAATTTACGTGTCATATGTACCAATTATTTTTAGGCCTAAAGAATTTCTTCGTAAACTCAATCAACTCTCTTTCAGGCCCGAAGGATTTTTTTGAAAATCCAACTGCGTCACTTTGGTCTAAGGGATCCCTTCGAAATCTAACCATCGCTCTTTCAGGCCAAAGTGATTTGTTCAAAGACTCGACTGCCTTATTCAGGCTGAAAGGATTTCTTTGAAAATTTGATCATTTCATTTTGGCCTAAGACATTCTTTTAAAAACCACTGCTCCACTTTGGCCTAAGGAATTCATTTGAAAATTTGATCACCTTTCTTTTAGGCACAAGGAATTCCTTTGAGGACTCAACTACCTCATTTTGGCCTAAAAATTTTCTTCAAAAAATCTGAACACCATATTTTGGATTTAAGAAATTCCTTCGAGAATATGAATATTGCATTTCTGACTTAAGAAATTCCTTTTAAAACCTGAATGCCCTATTTTTGGCCTAAAGAATTTCTTTGAGAACTCAAATGCTATATTTCTAGTTTAAGATATTCCTTTGGGAACCCAAATGTTATATTTCTAGCTTAAGAGGTTTCTTCAAAAATTTGATTACCGTATTTTTAGCCTAAGAGATTCTTTCAGGAATCTAACTATAAATCAAATAAATAAATTAAATTGATTAAAACTAAAATCAACTCCAAACCTACAACAAAACTAAAATAAGGTCTAAACCTAAATTAAAATATAAAAAATAAGATTCAAGCCTAAAGCGAAACCAAATTAGGCTCAAGCCTAGTCCAAAACCAAAATTGAAATAGGTTGAACCTGAACCAAAAGTTGTGCGAACCAGAACCGGAACCTAGTTGAACATGTACAAAAGTTAGGTGGAACTTGAACCAGAACTAAGGAAAACTTGAACTTGAATAGGTCAAACTTAAATCAAAACTAGGTCAAACATGAACTAAAACCTGTTAAACCTAAACTAGAATCGAGTTGAATTTAGACTTGAATCCAACAATACATTAAGGAATCGAGTTTGGACAAGGCCTAATGTGGTTCAAATCCAAACTCATTATGGGATTGAATCCGAACTCAATAAGGGTTGAACCAAGACCCGTAAATGGTTGGATAAAAAGCCAATAACCCAATAGGGTTGAATCCAAGATGCAATAAGGATCCAATAAGAACTTAATTATATTTGGATTCAAGGTCTAATAAGAACCCAACAAGGATTGAATCCAAGATCCAACAAGGACCCAATAAGAACCAAGCAGGATTAGATCTAAGCTCTATTTGGATTCAAGATCAATTAAGGACCCATCAGGTTTGGATCCAAGATCTATGAAGGATCTAATGAGAATCCATTAGATTCAAGATTCATTAAGTATCCAATAAGATCAAACTCTATCCGAATTGAATCAAGTCGAACTTGAACTTAAAACCAATTTTGAACATCGAACTGGATCAAATTAGACTTGAATTAATACCAAGCCCTAACGTCAAATTGAATCAAATTGGACTTGAATCGAAATCAAGTCTGAACATCGAATTGAATCAAATCAGACTCAAACTAAAATCAAGTCAAAATATCAAATTGAATCAAATTAGACTTGAACTGAGATTAAGTCTAAATATCAAATTGTATCAAATTAGATGTGAATCAATATTAAATTTGAATCAAACACAAACCAAAAATATGTTTGAATCGAATTGAACTCAAATCAATTGGAGTTAGTCAACAACAAGCTTAAAGCCTTTGATAATATGTCAATCCTCATTACAACAAATCAAGAAAGATTGTCGATTGTTAGATTAGAGGTGGTTAGCATATGCCAATGCTACTAACCATTTCAATTTAAACTAAGACATGCTTAAACTCGCTTAGTCAGTCAACCAAATGCCATGTTTGAAGGAAGTCAACTGACAATAAATATAAAGTCATTTATAAAAGTTCAAACTCAACTAACACAAATGTAAAAGTTTGTTGGGAAACAGAATCAACAACAAATCAAAGAGGTTGTCAATTTTCAAGTCAAGAATAATTAGTACAAACTAAGTCTGCTAATTATTTTTCCATATCAAAAATTAAAAGAAGTCTATCAATAATAAGCAGAAAGCTGTTAGTGATGCTTCAAGCCCTAATAGAGTCCACTAATGCTAGTTAAGGCAATCAACTACACTTTAAATTAATTAAAATTATTAGCATCTACCAAGAATCAATTTAAGCACCCATTCTAAGTCAAGTACCACTTGGTCAAGTTCATGGGAGTAGGGAAGTGGCACACATCAAGCCTTTTCCATTCCCTTCTTATTTCATACTTTTCATACTTGTGAATTTGAACTTTTTAAAATTATAAAGTGGAGGTATGGTCTTACTAAAACAACCTTTTCTTAAATAAATCAAATCATTTTTTTTCTCTGTGTCTCTATTTTATTAGCCAAATTTCTCACTTTCAAGATTCCTAATAATTATCAGGATAATTAATAATAGGGACTTATGCCTATTGGAAGTTATATTCTCAGAATTTTTGATTATACACTCAAACCCATCTAAATTTTATTTCTTATTTCGAGATTGCTTCTTGGGGTCATTTAGCTATCTTGGGTGGTTAATAGTAGTTCCACAAATCCTAGCACATGTAGTGGTACATGACTTCTTCTCCAAATATCAGAACTTATCTAATAAAAAAGAGTCATGTCAAAAGAAAAAAAAGATGAAAACTAATGATTGATTCATTATTTTTTATTTCGGAAAAGAGATGATGATATCATCAAATGATCCTCCTGCCTCAACATACACCATCATACTTGATGAATAATTTGTGGTGCACTTTTCTCAACCAATAATCACTGCAAAAAAAAAAACTAGAGTGCATATAAGCTATGGAGTTATGTCCAACTCTATCCAATTTATGCATGGTGCTCCTTCTTTCAACAACAACATTATTACTCCTATTCTTGTAGCTATTGTCATGACTACCACTAATTTAGTTGTTGTTCTATCTACTCAATATGGATTAACTCCTCACCTCCCATCCAAGTAGCTAAGGCCAAAGTCATCTAGGAGACAAGGGCCAAAGCAATTCAGAGGGCGAAAGCCAAATGCCATTATACCAAACTTCGCTGATGAAGCAAAAGGTCCATTAGAACAAGCTAGGATATTAGTCTTCAAAAGACTGTGCAATGAGCAAGAGTCAATTTTTGATTGCTTACAACCTGCCCTAGAAGATAAAGAAGTTAATAGAAGCAATGCAAGCAAGAAAAGGATCAGTAGAGTATTTGGTTAGTTGTAGGATATCATTTCAAAGTCAAAACTTGTTGAAATCTCCACATCCAACTCTTTAACAACACCATAAGAGCTAAAGAAGAACAACAGAAGGACACTTGTTCAAACTTCTTCAGCTAAGAAAGGAACAACACTATCTTCTGATATTAGAGTGATCAATAGATGAGTAACTAAATCCCAAAAAAGGACACTCATGCCAAATTTGTAGTATGGAAGAGTCAAATAGTTACATGAGTTTCAGAATTACAAAATAAGAAAAAAAATCAAAAAATAGTTAGGCTATGATGGAATATCTAATCGCATCAAAATTAGCTAATCAAGTATGTGTTCCATATTTCTCAAGGTAAAACCAAAAAAAAAAATCTACTACAAAACATAAAACAAAAAAGTCCTCAGTATTCAAGCGAACTACCTTATGTATTATAGATAAGATGTTTGAAAGTGAATGGATAATGTTTGAAAGTAAGGATGGTTAATGATGAAATATGGTGGAGTTGAAGTCCTTACAGCTCCCCAATCCACCAATGCCCTATGTTAACTCTGGCAATCCAAATCTAAAAATATGGTGACTAATCTACAAGTAACTAGAAGCCTATTAGGAAAGTTATTTCAAAGATAAAAATGCAATGATTGAATGATAAGTTCTCCGAAATTTTATCCTAGAGACAAAAGATCACTCCCTAAATAAACAAGAAAAATATAGTCCCAAATCAGCTGGCATCCATGAGTCACAAATCTTGGATTCTCAAAAAGGAAATGAGATTGTTAAGAAAAAGGAAAGAAAGAAAAATAAAAAAAAAATAAAAAAGAGGAGAAAATTAGATCACATGTCAAAATTGGGAGGACCAATCTAGTCTCATCTCGGTATATTATTAACTAAGAAAGACCACCTAAAGAGTAAGTACTAGATGATATATGTAGGTGCATAAACCTTAGAAATTGAGATTGAGAGGAATCTGAAGATCAAACCTAAAGTTAAAGAAGCCACTAACCAATAAGATATGGTAAAAGTAGCAAAGTCGGTAGAAAAATAGGTTCCCAATAAAAATATTGCACTAGAAGAAAAAGGTATAAGGGAAGGTCGATTGGTGACCTATCACATCCTAAGATAAAATCATCTTTAAACTTCAATAAGCCGAATTAAGTAAGAGGTCTTAATCGAAGATGAAAGGATATACCACCTATCTACTAAAATATTTTAAAAATAATAAAAGAAATAATCTTTAGAAATGTTTCAGAAAGAAATAATGTGATTAAAAGAAAATAAAGTGAAGAAAACTAAGCTAATGAAAGAAATGATGAAATAAGAAAATAAACACAAATACATATGCCTTGCATCACAATCAAATTATGTCAAAATATTGCTTCATAAATTACTTCTTTTGAAACTTATAAAGAAAACTAAAAGATGAACCATTAGTTTGAATTATTATAATTTGGCAAACATTAATTTAGGTGTCCACTTGTTGATCCAACTAACTGCCATTGCTCATCCTATTCCAAAGTGCCAATATGGCATTCTAGAGGAGGATCCCCATAGAAGTAGAAAGCTTTTGTTCTGATCTTTGATCTATTCATTTATATGAAAAGAGATGCTAGACTATGGTACAAAAAAAATGAGGTGAAGCTTCATGGTTTCTCTCAAGATAACCCTCCAAGCAATTAACATCAAATAACTTAGACCGACTAGCCAAGTCATCAACTATTATATAAAGGGATCAAGATTGCGGGCAAATCTCTCTCTTGGGCTTCTAATTGTAGGGCCACTCGAATAAAAGTTAGAATTTCTTACCCCAAAAATTGTCAATCGGTAGTATTTTCATTACGGATACAGGGCTCTAGCCTATCTGAAAAGAAAAAATAGATTAATTATAATTATCAGTATCCACCAAGGTTCAAACTAAGCACCTATTTTGTGTGAAGTTCCACTTGATCAAGTGTATGGGAGTGGGGTAGTGGTGAACATCAAGTCTTTTCTATTCCCTTTCTCATTTCATACTTTTGATGATTACAAATTTAAACTCTTTAAAATTGTAAAGTGAGGGTATGCCCTTACTTAAGTCATATACCCTTTCTTAAATTAATCAAATCATGTTTGTTTTTTCTCTATGTCTCTATTTTATTAAGTAGGTTTCTCACTTTAAGATATTTCTGATAATTATTAGGGTAATTAATAATATGGGCTTGCTCATATTGGAAGTTATATTCCCATAATTCCTAATTACACAATCAAATCAACCTATTTTTCATTTATTATGTTGAAATTATTGCTCAAGGTCTTTTAGCTATATTTCGTAGTCAATTATAGCTCCACAAATATGTCTTATTTAATATACATTGATTGAGTATAGTACAATTAGTACCATAGGTAGGGGGAGTATTTTCTTGTGTTGAAAAATAAGTTTTGAGGATTTTTAGTGAAACTTGTGGGATCAAAATTGGTAGTCTAGGATGGTGCACACTTGAGGAAGCAACCTCAAATTATAAATCAAAGTGTGTGTTGATCATTTGAGCGTACAATATGGTATTGTGAGAATATGATTTCCAACAAACACAAGCTTCTTTTATTAATTATCCTAATAGTTGTTAGAAACCTCCAAAAGTGAGAAACTTAGCTAATAAAAGAGAGACACAAAATAGAGAAGACAACATCATTTGATTAACTTGAGAAGAGTACTGGGGTATACCCTCACTTTACAATGAAATAAATTTATAATCTTGAACAAAAATAAAATGAGAAAAGAAAATGGAGAAGTTTTGATGTGTGCTGCTACCCCACCCCCACATGCTAGACTATGTGAAGTTTGATTTGGATGGATCTTGACTTGATCCTCAATAGATGTTGATAATTTAACCAGATGGTGTTGTATGGTGGGACATGAAAGAAGATGAGATGTAGGAGAGTCTTGAGGTGTGGTCGACAACTTTGAGCTTTCTGTGATAACTTCTTTGGTTGAACTATTTTTATTAGCCTGGTGGCTTTGGCAATAACTTCTCTTGGTTGAAATGCTTCCATTAGCCTGATAGCATTGGCAATAACTTCTCTTGTTTGAAGTGTTTTTGTTAGCCTAATGGCATTAGAGATTACTTCTCTTAGTCAAAGTGTTTTTGTTAGCCTGATAGCATCGATGATAACTTCTCTTGCTTAAAGTGTTTCCATAAGCCTAATGGTATTGCTAATAACTTCTCTTGGTTGAAGTATTTTTGTTAGCGTGATGGCGTTGGTGATAACTTCTCTCGGTTGAAGTGTTTTTGCTAGCCTTATGGGGTTTATGATAACTTCTCTTTGTTGAAGTGTTTCCATTAGCCTGGTGGCATTGATGATAACTTCTGTTGGTTGAAGTATTTTTGTTAGCCAAGTGATATTATCGATATCATCTCTTAGTCAAATTGTTTCCATTAGCCTCATGGTATTGGTGATAACTTCTCTTAGTTGAAGTATTTCTATTAACCTAATGGTGTTGGCGATAACTTCTCTTTGTTGAAGTGGCTCCATTAGCTTGATGGTAGTGGTGATAACTTCTCTTGGTCATAATGTGTGCCTTAGCTTGATGGTGTTGGAGATAACTTCTCTTGCTCGAAGTATTTCCATTAGACTGATGGCATTGAAGGTAACTTCTCTTGATTAAAGTATTTCTGTTAGCCTGGTGGCGTTGGTGATAACTTCTCTTGGTCAAAGTGTTTATATTAGCCTAATAGCATTAATGATAACTTCTCTTAGTTGAAATGTTTTCATTAGCCTGATGGTATTGGTGATAACTTCTCTTAGTTGAACTATTTCTGTGAGCTTGATGACGTTGGCGATAACTTCTCTTGGTCAAAATATTTTTATTAGCCTAGTGGCATTGGCTATAACTTCTTCTAGTTGAAGTATTTTTGTTAGCCTTATGGCATTAGCGACTTCTATTGGTGAAACTATTTCCTTTAGCCTAATGGAGTTGGCAATACGTTCTCTTGGTCATGCCTATTGGCATTGGTGATTGTGGGATCAATTTTGGTGACATTGGATGGGCGGAGACCTTGGGGAGCAACCTCAAATAATAAATCAAAATTAAGTTAAATAAGCTATCAAGTATTGCGGGAGCATTGACTTTCAATACACGCAAACTCCTATTGTTAATTACCCAAATAATTATCAAGAATATCCTAAACTAGGAAACCTAGCTAATAAAATAAAAGCACAAATGGGGAGAAGAAAGGATTGTTTAATTGATATAAGAGAGATTATACATTGCTTAAGTAAGAACACACCCTCTCTTTATAATAAATTTCAATATGAAATTATGAAAAATATAAAAATAATAAAAGAGAAGGAGTGTGAGAGAAGCTTTGATATATGCCGCTGCCCTTGGACCATATGGCATCTGACTCAGGTGGGTCTTAACTTCATCCTTGGCGAGTGTTGATGATTTAATTTGATGGCATCGTTTGATGAAGTGTAGAAGGGCATAAGGGAATCTTGAAGTGTCTCTAATAGTTTTGAGCATTGGTAATAAATTTATTAGGTTGAGGTATTTCCATTAGCCAATAAGGCATTGTAGATAACTTTATTTAGGGTTGGAGTATTTCCATTAGCCAATAAGGTGTTGGTGATGACTCTATGAATTTGAAGTATTTGTGTTAGGCAAAAAGGCATCAAAGATAACTTTGTTAGGTTGGAGTATTTTTGTTAGCCAATAAGGTATTGGTGATAACTCTATGAATTTGAAGTATTTTCATTAACCAATAAGGCATTGGAGATAACTTCATTTGAGGTTTGAGTGTTTTTGTCAACCAATAAGGCGTTGGTAATAACTTTGTTGATTTTAAAGTATTTTCCTATCCAATGAGGCATAGGCGATAACTTCATCTGGGGTTATTATACTTTTGTTAGCTAATAAGGCATTGACAATAACTCTATGAATTTAAATTACTTTATTAGCTAATTAGGTGTTAGAGATAACTTCATGGTTTTGAAGTGTTTCCATAACCAATGAGGCATAGATGATAATTTTATTAAGCTTGAAGTGTTTCCATAGCCAATGAGGCATAGGTGATAACCTTATTAATTTTGAAGTATTAAACAATGAAGCGTAGATGATAACTTCATTGATTTTTGAAGTGTTTTCATAGCCAATAAGGCATACATAATAACTTCATTGGTTTTAAAGTGTTGTCATCGCCAACAAAGCACAGGTGATAACGATATTGATTTTTGAAGTGTTTTCATAACCAATGAGCTATAGGCAATAACTTCTTTGATTTTAAAGTGGCATTACCCTTCGCTTGTATAGTCAGGCATAGTCTTGGAGTATTGCCAAAGGCTTTCATAACACACCCTATGGAACTCAATTGACCCCATTTAGTTCTATTTGAACTAGTTTTGATTTAGGTTAGGATGGTATCATCACCTGTTGCTTATAGAGTTAGGTATGGCCTTAAGAGCATTGCTAGACTTAACACAACTAGTGAAACTCAATTTGGTTTGATTTAATTTTAATAGGATTTATTCATGATAGGTTTGAGTTGTGTTCTAGTTCTGAGTTTGGCTCTAGCTAACTTAGGTTTAGCTTGAACTTAATTCACTCTGACTTTGCTTGACCTGATTGGGTTTGGTCCAAACTCATCTTGACTCAATTAGGCTTAGTTCCAACTCATCATAGCTTTGTGTGACTAGCTTTTAATCTAGCCAATTTTTAATTCAAATTTGTCATAGCTTGGTTCAACTAGAGTTTAATTTGAGCTTGTTTTGATTCAACTTGAATGACATTTGACTTAGTTAGAATTCAACTTGAACTTTGTCAATATCTTGGGTTGCCTTCATTGAACTTAGATTGGGCCAAGTTTGGATTGATCAAAACTCGATTCCATTTGGACTAATTCTAAACCTAAGTTGTCAATTTCCTAATTGAAATAAATAACCGATTGGGCTATTGGTTATCTAACTATGAATGAATGTTGTTTTTTATTTGACATAACCATATGACTAGTTCAAGTACTAGTTAACTAGCCAGGGGCTTTTCTTCCTGTCCATGGTGGTTTCAGCTCACATTTTTTTTTGTTCATTTGGGTTTATTCAATGCTTTCATTTTTTCCCACTTGTCTAAGTTTAACATGATAGAGTTAACTTTACATTTATTAATCTTGGTTCAAGAGCTTGCAAGATATCATGATGACATTATGATGAGCACATGGGCTGGCCATGAGTCTGAATTTGTTTTAAGGGCAGACCACAGGCTTGCCCTAAAATGATTGACTTTTGAGAAAGATGCAGGGTAGTTCTATGTCAAAGTTTTACTTTTGAATGAGATCGCAGGCTAATCCTAATCTAGTTGACTTTTGAGTGAGACCACAAGCAGGCTCTAAGTCAAAGTTGATTGTCAGGCGAGATGTAGGCTAGTCCTAAGTCAAAGTTAGTTGTCGAGTGAGACAACAAACTCACCCTAAGTCAAAATTGATCGTCGAGCAAGGTCACAAGCTAGCTCTAAAGCAATTAACATTTGGATGAGATTGCAAGCTAGTCCTAAGTTGAAGTTGGTTGCCAGACGAGACTGTAAACTAATCCTAAACCAATTGACTTTTGGAAGAGAATGTAGGTTGGCCCTATACTAATGGACATTCGAGCAAAGCCGTAGGTTGGCCCTAAGTCAAAGTTGGTTATTTGGAGAGACCGTAGGCTAACCCTAAAATGATTGACTTTCAGGTGAGACCATAGGCTGGCTCTAAGTCAAAGTTGGTTATCAAAAATGACTGCAGGCTGGCCCTAAACTAATTATTAGGATGCTCTATTATGTTTCTTTTGTCTTGTTTTTGTTTTGTCAATCCAAAAACTTCTCCCTAATGACTCTTCCTCCAAGACATCGATAGGAGGGGGGCTTCGAGATGATGCCATGGTGGTGAGTAGGGCCATGGGCAACCACAATGGTGATGGAAGCTTCCCAATGTACTAGACTATGGGTGATTACAATGTTAATGGGGATTAGCCACTCTACTAGGAGTCACAGGCGGTAGCGATGCTAGTAGAGTAGAAGAAGCTCTTGAGAGATTTTGGGCGCCCGATCTTTTTAGCTTTGGTTGTCTGAACATGGGCAACAAGGTGTTATAAGGGAAGCTCACGGATGTACTAGACATGGGTGGCCGTAATGTTGGTGGGGATCTACTGTCATAAAAAGGGTTATGGATGGCCATGGTGTTTGAAGGAGTTTGTCAATGCATGAGGGGAGACCATGGGTGGCCGTAATGTTGGTGGGGATAGGAGCTTGTCAATGTACTAGACCATGGGTGGCCATGATGTTAGTAGAGCTTGTGGAGCACCTAGAGTTACATTCGAGTGCTCAATCTCTTAGGTTCAATTACCTAAATGTAGGCAGCAACATGTTCTGTGTGTTAGCATGCACAAGAGCAGCAAGAGCTTGAGGTGGCAGGAGTATGGGGCAACAATGGTAGTAGAATTCTCATGGGGAACAAGAGGGAAGCAGAGTAAATAGAAAAAAGAAAGATGAAGAAAAAGAATAAGCCTTATATCTCTTCAATTTCTTGATGATGCCTTCTTGGTCTTCTCCTTGACGGTGAAATCTCCTTTTGTTCATGACTTTTCTAGAGTTCCTCTAGATTCAATTATGAATTCTTCTTTATAAATTCATATGCCCTATCACCCTTTTTATAGAGTTAAGAGAATCTCCAATTTTGGTGATTGATTGATCTAATTTTGAGATTTGGTGAGTATATTCTTATCATAAATCTCATATTTGAATCTTGATTAATATATCTCGACATTACACCTTCCTTATTTGAAAATCCCACATATTCTTAAAGGATCCAAAAAAAAAGTATTCCTATTTCTGAAAATTGTGCTTGAACTGAACAACCAATTGAGAAACCGATCATTTGACTAGGCATAGCATGCCTGGTTTGTCAAGTTTGGGTGACCAAACCTCTAGGTTTGGTTTCCCAAACACTGGTCGACCTGGACATGATTTTTCACCCTTTATTTTTTGAATTGGACCCCACTCACCGTGAATTGAGCTCAAATTCCAACCCTAATTCTTGTCAAACTCAAAACAGGAGTTCAGTTGTAAAAGTGATCTAAACAGTAATAACTTCTTTTAGTCGAAGTGTTTTTGTTAGCCTAGGGCATTGGTAATAACTTCTTTTGATCAAAGTGTTTCTATTAGCTTGGAGGCATTGGCCATAACTTCTTCTGGCTAAAGTGTTTCTGTTAGCCTGGAGGCATTGGCAATAAATTTTCTTAGTTGATGTGTTTCCTTTAGCCTGGGATGTTGGTGATAACTTCTTTTGGTCGAAGCATTTCCATTAGCTTGATAGCATTGGTGATAACTTTTTTGGCTTTCGTAGCATTACCCAATACTTGTGAAGTTGGGCATAGCCTTGGAGTACTATCAAAGGCTTTTGTAGCATATCCAATAGGACCTAGTTTGACCTTTTTTAGTCCTCTTTGAACTTACTTTGCTTCAAGTCAAGCTAGTAGCATCACCCATAGCTTATGGGGTTAGGTATAGCCTTGCCTTATTATCAAAGGCTTAGCACACCCATTAGGACTCAGTTTGGTTTATATTTGATTTATTTCTAGCTTAGGTCAGGTTCAACCTATCTTCTGGTTCAGATTGACCTATTTTGGTTCATGTTTGACCTATTTTGACTTAGGTTTGACATTTCTTTTGCTCAAGTTTGTTTTGTTTTGACTCAAGTTTGACCTATTTTCTATTTAGGTTTAAGTTCAGCTTTACCCCATTTGGATTTGGTTTAAACTTAATTTAACCTAATTGAGATTTGGTTAGAACTTGGTTTGACCTAATAGAGTTAGATTTGATCTTGGCTCGACCTAATAGGGTTTGGTTTGTATTTAACTTGACCAGGTTGGGTTTCGGTTCAGACTTATCTTGATCCAATTGGCTTGGTTTGAACTTGACTTGCTCTGGTTGTGACTCGGTTCGACCTAATTGGGTTTAGGTTTGAAGTTGGCTTGGCCCATTCAAGACTTGGTTCAAACTCTACTCGAATATATGTGGCTTGACTCAATTAGAGTTTAAATGTGATTAAACTCAATTACAGCTCAATTTGAATTTGTTTTGAATTGAGGCAAATGTAGTTTCAATCAAAACTTATTCTGATAAATGGTGTTTGACCCAATTGGAATCCAACTCAAGCCTTCTTTTCATCTTGGATTAACTTGGTCCAATTTTGAGTTGACCCAAGTTTGAATTGATTAAGACTCAACTTAATTTGGACTGAATCTAAACTCAAGTTGTTAGTTTTTTGACTGAAATAGATGACCAGTTGGGGTATTGGTCGACCAATTGTGAGCAGATATTGTTTCTAGTTTAACAGAACCAGATAACTAGTTTGAAATTCAGTCGTCCAACAGGGTGTGTAGGAGCACTTGATAGAATAAAACTAGTTAATTGGCTGAGGGTGATAATCGACCAAAGAGTAGTTTTCTACTTGTCTAGGTTGTTTTTAGACCATTTTCTTTGATCTGTTTCAGTTTATTTAATGCTTTATAAAGTTAATATGGTCTTATTCATTTGTTTTTGGACATATTAACTTGAGTTCAATATGATTGAGTCATCAAATTGATTTTATATTTATCAATTAGGGTTGAGAGACCTCAGGTTGACTTGATGATATTATGATGAATCTGTAGGCTGGCCTATAGTCTGAATAGATGACTTGAGCCAACAGGCTAGCTTATAGACATTTGTCATAGACATTTGGCAAGCTCGCAGACTAGCCTATAGTCCAACATGATTGCAAGCTTGCAGGTTAGTTTATAGATGTTTGGGGAGCCTATAGTCTAAAATGATTGTGAGCCCGCAGGTTAGCTTATAGATATTCGATGAGATTGTAGGTTGACTTATAGACGTTTAGCTAGCCCGCAGACTAGTCTATAGTCCAAAATGATCGCAAGTCACAAGCTAACTTATAGACATTCAGCAAGCTAATAGACTAGCCTATAGTCCAAAATTATTGTGAGCCCCCAAGTTGCTTATAGATATCAGCGAGCCTGTAGGCTAGCCTACAGTCCAAAATGATTGCAAGCCCACAAGTTGTATTATAAACATTCAGCGAGCTTATAGGCTAGCCTAAAGTCCAAAAGGATTACAAACTCATAGGCTGACTTGTAGATGTTCAGTGAGCTTATAGGCTAGCCTATGGTCCAAAAATGATAGTGAGCTTGTAGGTTGGCCTATAGTCTAAAATAATCATGAGGCCATAGGTTAAACTATAGTCTAGCTCTTATATTTTAGTTCTTTTTATTGTTCTTGTTTATATCTTCAATTCAAATGAGGAGAGGGGCCAAGGTGACCATAGTATTGGTAGAGGCTTGCTAACACACAAAGCCTTGTATGGCCGCAGTAGTGATAACGATCTGCCAAGGCATGAGGCCACGGGTGGTAGCAATGTTGGTGGAATGAAAGGAGTGCTTGTGGGTGTGGGAAGGCATCTGATCTATCTAGGTTTGATTGTCTGAACTTAGGCAGCTGAGTAAGCCACAAATAGTGTCTTGAGGAGAAGCAAGGACATGGGTCATGGTGGTGTTAACAAGTGAAGGAGATGTTCGTAGTATGATTCAAGCATCTGATCCTTCTTAGTTTGATTGTCTGAGCTTGGGCAACTAAGCATTTGGAGTCAAGACAAATGATAGTTGGAGGAGAGTGAGGCCATGGGTCATGGTGGTGTTAACAAGTGAAGGAGATGTTCGTATTATGATTCAAGCATCTGATCCTTCTTAGTTTGATTGTCTGAGCTTGGGCAACTGAGTATTTGGAGTCAAGACAAACGATAGTTGGAGGAGAGTGAGGCCATGGGTGGCTACACGCCTAGGAGAAGAGGGGAGGTGTAGTAGTAGAAAAGGTGGAGCAACCTTGCAGGAGACAAAGGAGAAGAGAATTAAGATAAAAAGGACAAAGAAGAGATAGGGGCTTATATCTTTTTGACTCCTTGACTATGCCTTCTCAGTCTCCCCCTTGATGATGAGGTCTCCTTTAGAATTTCTCCTTCAATTTGTGTAGAACTTTGACCAAGAACATATTCTCGAATCTCTTGCTATAACCCCCTTTTTATAGGGTTAAGAGAATCTCCAAATTTGATCAATGATTGCTTTGATTTTGAGATTTGATGGGTATATTTTTTCCATAAATCTCATGTTTGGATTTTTAATTGATAGATTTTGAGATTGTAATCCCCTTGATTGAAAAACCATCGATTCTTCATGGATTTTGAGAGAAATTCTGTTTTTGTTTCTACAAATTGCATCTAAATCGGATGGCTAGTTGAGGAAACAATTGACCGATCGAGCATTCCCATACCCAGTCTATGGAAACTAGTCAACCGGTATAGCTTGGTTCAGCATTTAGCCCTAATTTTCAGCCCTTTTCTATTTTAAATTAGATTCACTCATCCCAAATTAGGCTCAAAGTCTAACTCTAATTCTTGTTAAACTCAAATTCAGAGTTGAGTTACAAAAACTACTTAAAAAATGCCTCTTTCACATCCATTTCATGAGTTTTTTTGGTGAAAGGAATGGATGCAAAAGATAGTGTGTACTTGAATTTTCATCACAGCTTTCGTGAGTGTCTAATAGGTGAGGCCCCTTATTTATCCTTTTCTTGTCATGTAATAACTTCTTTTCTCTTCTTTTAGTTTATTTGCCTCTCTTTTTGCATGAAGGCATTGTGGAGCCTTTTGTGATCGAGAGAATTCAAAATGGGAAAGAAGACAATTTAGCTCGATGATACTTTCTTCCTATATTAGGAATTGATGCTGAAGTGATCATTGCATATCAACCTCGAGAGTATAAAAAAAGAGTGTGGTTTGATAATTACCAACCCTTTGTTTGCTTTTCAAAAGAAGGAGCACCATGTGTTGACAGGGCAGACAAGTCCTTCAAGTTGGAACTAGTTCAGCACTTAAAGTAATGAGAGCCTTCAGAAACCCTAGGATTTTGGTATCTTGAATTGCTATTCACCTACTTGGGGACAATCCTTCCTGCTTACTGGAGTGGTACCAATCTTTCCAAATTACTCCAAGTGATTTTCAGTCCAAGTTACGGACCTCGGCATCTTAGGAGTAGTCATGGCATCCAAAGGACAACATGCAAGAGACTCTAGGAATTTTCATAACAAGATCGAAATGTGGAGTTATGATAAAAAAACTTTCCACACTCCATAAGGTAAGGTCGGTCTCTCTTTATGGGATATACGATAGTTGAGATTCCTATTATTGGGAGTTTCTATGATGAATATATCCCAACTGACTATATGTAAACCTTATCTTCAATTACACTTAGCATGATCTCTTCAGAATTTATGATTTGAGGTGACACACTTTCTGAATAATTAGAAGTGGGTGTATTTCAACCATTGGATTGAACTTTTCTATGAGAAAAATCTAACAATTGAGCTGACTAGATTTGATTGGATTATGCATGACATAGGAGACATCCTCGTGAAACTTGGGCCCAAAATTTATTTTGCTACTTTTATCTTTCTTTGGCTTTACTACTTCATTATGCTACACAGCGAGTAGTACATTTATTTGGAGACATTTGCAATGGCATGTAAGATGCTGCATGGAGAAAGAGTTGCTATTATTCCTATAGTACTAGGCTTGACATATGTGGGTCTCATCGTGATGGTGGACAGCCCTATAGGACCAGGTAATTCTTCAACTTGGTTCCTGATCCATTTTCTTATGCTTAAATTTATGCCCACTTTCAAAAGACATATACTAAATTGGAGCCTAGTGATGAGATCAAGAAGCTATATCAATCATGTTCAGTTCTTGTTCCTGAGATGATTTAGAATATGAATACGGTTGCTTCTCCTTATTCTTTCAAGAAGGCTAGGATGCATGTACAGGATCACTAGGATTTTAAGTAGCGAGCTTATCCTTTCACTCTTTCTGATTCTAACATGTTAGTGAATGTGGCTCGTCTACCTTTACCTCCATAAGCCTATGAGTATATTATCTTCTTGCAACACGAGGTGGTTCCACTTCACTCAAGGGAATATTTGGCCATAGAATCTTATAATCTATATTGATTTTGCTGACAATTCAAGTATGATCAAGGCTTCCTGAGAATGTTTCTACTCTTTCGCCACCATCATGTCTCGGCTAGCTCGCAAGCTATTGGATAGATCTTACTTGTCTCCAAGATGATTCAAAGTATTATATTTCTGACATCAAGTAGGAGGCCAAGGTTCTTCATTTATATGCCACAGCATGGTTTGATAGTATTGGAGGATATTTTCACATTGTTCTAGAATTTCTATTCAGGAAAGAGCTTGGTTTCTATAGTAGGGAGAAGTAAGCAATGAGCAGCAAAGGACGAAGCAGTAGAGGACCTAAGAAATACGGATGGTTTTGACTCATAAATTTGCTCATCCAAAACCAAGTAGAGAGAGGATCATTCCTCTTTGTAGAATTGATGATGGCAATTTTCAAGGCAATGCGAGTCCCAGATTATGTTTGGGGCAAGAGGGACTCTGATCTATATGTGACCCTCCTACTTCTAATACTCTGGGGGGGCTTAGCAACACATGAGGGTCTGTCCATAGGTAGGAGTGTTGTATCAGGATCAATATTACTACCTACACCATCTTGGGATCTGATTTCTCCTCTTCCTATAGTTGCCATAAATGAAGGACCAAGGGTGCCCCTTCCTTTACCAACACTAGTGCACCAATCTTCTGATATGGACTTGAGTAGAGTGGTCCGACTGGCTTCTTCATTGCCTATATTAGATGATTATTCTTCGGATATGAGTGCCCATAGGAACTGACAATTCTCTCATCCTACATTTGTTTTCTTTTCTTTCCTCCATTTTAGCTGAGAATCCATGTCTTTTGTAGTTGATGAGGATTTTGGAGGCCCTCTCAATAATATTTTGGACTCTAATGGTAAGGAACATCTAGACTTTGTTGAATTCTACATTGTATATATACTAGTTTTTCTTTGCCATAGACATGGTTTCTGGGTCATGCTTCAATTGAGGGATGCTTGCATTCAAAGGTACCCATCCATGTTCATCATTAAAAAGTGATGGTTTGCTATCTATTTCTCTTATTTTGAGGTCTTTTGCTGATACATCACTTACTTGCTCTGATGATAGTGGAGGAGCATGAGCGAGTGACTGTTGAGTCACCACGATCATTGGGAGGTATCACTAGGCTTTATGTATCTTAGGATTACCCTTATCCTATTTATCTAGGACTCTTGTTTCCTATTGTCTTCCTTATTTAGGAATATTATCATTGCTTTATGAGATTCCTTTACTTTGCATCATATTTTGATTGCAACTTTGTATTCCTCACATCCCAACCCCAGAAAATGAGCTTTGGTTTCCACTTAATGGTGGTCTTGACTTGTCATGTAATGATGAACATAACTTGCCACACAAGACTTAAGTTATCATATGGAGTGGACTTGATTTGCCATGAAAAGTGGACTTGAGCTGCCACATTAAATAGACTTGATTTATCATGGGGTCATGGACTCGATTGTCATACAAAATGGATGGGATTTTGTGTCCATATTTTATCTGGAGAAACATGGAGGGCATGTTTGATAGAGATTTTTTTTAAAGAAAGTCAGACATTTTGTCATAAACAAACATAGATATTCTTCGTTGTTGGCTCCCCCAAAGGCTTAGGTATAGTACCTTTTAAAGAATCAAATGTTGAATGGCAGCATAGGTCTTTTCCCTTCATCATCAGTCAGTTGATAAGATCTCCCTCAAATATCCTTTCGATGATATAAGGGTCTTCCCAATTTGTCTTGAATTTGTCTTTCTTTCTTTGATTTGGGATTATGAGTGTTCTCAAGACGAAGACCATTTCTTCTTTCTAGAAAGATCTGAGCTGGACATCTTATTGCAAGCTCTAGACATTTGTGCTTAGTACATCTCTAGGTTTTGCTGAGCTATGGGCCTGGTTTCATCCAATGAGAATAGCTCATCTAGCTGAAGATGAATGTTGCCTTCTTTTGTAATATCCTCTTGCAAAGACTTTTTTTCGATGGAGAGGGATTGCATCCACTTTGCTCAGAGATACCACAAGTGCCAAGTGCATGCAAATTAGGTCAGAGAGAGAATTTGTACTTCTAATGGTAAAATTGCTTCTGTTCCAAATACCAATGCACATGGTATTGATTAAGTGGGGGTTTGATATGTGGTGTGATAAGCCCACAATACCTCAGAAGGTTATTTTGTGCCAATCTTTTTTGTTTCTAACCATGACTTTCTTTAATATTTTGGAGAGGGTTTTATTAAATACCTCAGTGAGGCCATTTTCTCTTGCATTATAGATGGATAAATATCTTCAATCTATCTTATGATGATATACAAATCATCCTACCGTAAAGCTTCTAAACGATGGCCTGTTGTAAGAGATTATCCTTGAAGGATGCTAAATCAATACCAGATTTTTTCTCAAAATAAATAATGATAGTATCTATTTTTACTTCTTTCAATGGAACTACTTCTAGCCAACAAGAGAGATAATTGATTGCCACTAATATAAAGCGGTGACATCTAGAAGAAGATGGCTCAATTGGGCCTAGTATATCCATACCCCATACCTCAAATAGCCATTAGAATATTGTTGGATGTAGAGAATTTGGGTGTTAATGGATAAAGACAATATGAATTTAGCATAGGTGATATTTTCTTGCATATTCAATATAATCACTTACCATCATAGGCCAATAGTAGACCATATACTTGATTTTCATCATCATTTTTAGGTTTGATTAATGGGCTTCACAAACCCAAGAGTTACTTTGTACATGACTTCTTAGCTTCTTCATCTCAAAGATAACATAGAAGTAGTTGATTAAAAGACCTCTTATAAAGGGTATCATTGATGAGCAGAAAGCGTGTGAGCCTCTTCTTGAGTTGCATCTAGTCAGACTTATTTTCTAGGAGTTCTCCATTTTTGAGGTAGTTAGTGAATGGTATTCTCCAATATGTTGCTTATTCTATGACTTTCAATTTAGTCTTCTCATGTTTGATATCGAAGATTGAGTTTATCACTTTTTTGCTATAGACTATGATTAGGATTTTACCTTGGTTGGGATCAACCAATGCCTTGGTTAACTTGGCTAAGGAATCAACTTCCACATTGATAGATTAGGGAGCTTTAGTTATTTGAACATATGGGATTTACCTCATGAGTTCTCAAGTTTTTTTATGGTACTTTAGTAGCTCAAATTTGTGGACTTTATATTCACCTTCCACCTGACTGATGACCAGTTGCAAATCATCAAAAATATGTTGACATGTTGAGGGTCATTTCTAGTCTTGTGATTAGGGCCTTATATTGAACCTCATTATTTGTACATGATCTTGAGAGGAAATAGGAGTATCATAAAATGCCCCCATCTAGAGTATGAATATAAGTCTGATGCCTACTTTGATTTTTGAAAGCTTTGGCTTGATCCCTAGTCTAATAAATGATGTCTCATTAAAGTATAGCTTTAAGTAGGGTTTTTCTTCTTCAACAAAAAAGATTTCTTCATCGGGGAGTTCACAACCTAGTGGAGAGTCATTTGGCAATGGATGAGCTGCGAGAAAATCTACAAGAGCCTACCCTTTAATCACCATTTGGAGAGTAAACTTGATATCATATTCCATGAGAATTAAGGCCCATTTTTCCAGTTTTACAATGAGTATAGGCCTGGTCATCAAGTATTTTTTGGGGTCAACTTTTGTTATCAAAATGACTTGATGAGAAAGCAAATAATTTTTGAGTTTCTTAACTATAAATATGAGTACTAGACAATACTTTTTAATGGGAGAATAGTTGCTCTCCGCTCCCACTAGCATTTTACTCGGATAGTAAAGTGTGTTTTCTTTACTTTCTTCATTATTTTGGGCAAGAAGTGCCCCCATTGACCCTTCTATTATGGCCATGTAGAGGATTAAGGATCTATCAAACATGGGTGCTATTAAGATTGGTGGCTATAACAAATATTGCTTAATCCTTTCAAAGGCTTGCTGGCATTCTTGATCTCATATGAATGGAGCATTTTTTTCATCAATTTGGAGAAGGGCTTGCATTTTCTAGAGAGGTGTGAAATGAATCTCCTTATATATGTGAGCTGATCTTGAAATGACCTCAACTACTTTAAGTTATTGGGTGGTGGCATATCCAACATAATTTTAATTTTAGATGGATTGGTTTTAATCCCTTGATGTCTAATAATGAAGCT
Organism: Trichopus zeylanicus subsp. travancoricus; assembly: GCA_005019695.1. Lineage (NCBI taxonomy): Eukaryota > Viridiplantae > Streptophyta > Magnoliopsida > Dioscoreales > Dioscoreaceae > Trichopus > Trichopus zeylanicus. Next base: position 2,125,715 of record RXID01014226.1, read on the forward strand.
GATAAATTTTTCAGATGATACCCCAAAAGCACATTTCATAGGGTTGATCTTCAAGCTGTACTTTCCAAGGTGGTTGAAAACCATACTTAAGTCTTGGATATACTTTTCTTTGGACTTAGTTTTAACTACCAATTCATCCACATAGCATTAAACTAGTTGGTGTATGAGGTCATTGAAATTTGAGTCATGGCTCTTTAATAAGTGGCACCTGCATTCTTAAGCCCAAAGGGCATCATCTTGTGGTAGTAGATGTTGATTGGTGTTTGAAAGGTCATATACTTTTCATTATTGGGATCTATCTTGATTTATTTATATGCTGAAAAACCATCCATGAAAGACAATAGTTCAAAATTAGTCATATTATCAATCATAATTTCCATTATCAGTAATAGAAAATTGTCTTTTAGACATATTTTGTTCAAGTCCCTATAGTCCACACAAATATATATTTGACCATTCTTCTTATTGACTGGCACAATTCTTGCAACTCAGTCTGGGTATTTCTCTTCTTTGATGAAGTCTGCTTCTATCAAATTCTTCATTTCTTCTATCATCCTTTGATCTTGGTTGAGTTTCATCTTCCTTGGTGCTTGTTTGATAGGAGAAAGTTTAGGGTTGATAGCCAACTTAAGGATGGCAAATTCAGAATCTAGTCTAGGTATCTCCCTATAACTCCATGCGAAGTAGTCAATGTATTCTTTGAGAAATGCTTTGAGTTGGGCTTGGCTTTCCTCTAAGAGTTGTGTACCAATAAAGGTTGTCCTAGGGTTCTCCTTTGAATTGAGGTTGATTTTCATTAGTTTATTAATTGTGGCTTGTCCCCCATCTTCAAGTTTTGGTATAGCTTCTTTTGGTTTGAGGATCATGTCTTCACCAAGTGGTTCATCATATTGAATGGGACTTAGCAAAGGTTCCTCTTTTGGTTTTGAAGGTGTTTCAGCTACATCATGCCCCCTTTCTTTAGGTTTTGATGAAGTTTTACTGAGAACTTCACCTTCTTTTCCATACCATGTCTTGGAGCAAAGAATAAAGAAAAAAGTTATTATTTTCATAGGGCTTATCTTTTAGAATGCCTCATTGGCACATTGGAGTAGAACACTCTCTAGCAATCAGTTAGATCAACAAGCTAATATTTTCACTGATGCTTGTCAAACTGTAGTATCTCATGCTGACCATTCATCTTCTAGAATGCCAAATTGCGTATGAACTTCGAAAGAAGTAACCTTATTAAGTGATGTTCTCTTTTTTCTTTACTTTGATTGTGATCCTAGGAAAACTTTTTTAATAGATAGGTAATGTATCATTTTATCTTCGATTAAGGCATCTTACTTGATTTGGCCTATTGAAGTTTAAGGATGATTTTTTTTCAGGATGTGATAGGTCATTGATGGACCTTCCCTTATACCTTTTTCCAAGTGCAATGTTTTTTTAGGAACTTATTTTTCTGTCGACTTTGCTACTTTTACTAGATTCTTATTAGTTAGTTGCTTCTTTGACTTGGCTTTGATCTCAGATGCCTCTTACCCTCAATTTTCAAGTTTTACACACCTACTGATGCCACCCGGTACTTCTTTCTTAGTTGATAATACACCGAGATGAGGTTAAGTTAGTCCTCCTAATTTCGGTATGTGATCCAATTTTCTTCTCCTTTTTAAATTTTTTTCTTTTTTAATTTAGAAATCTCATTTCTTGTTTGAGGATCCAAGATTTGTCGGCTCATAGATGCTAATTGGTTTTTACTCTTTGAGTTTGCCTCTTTTGGTTTAATTTTCCATATGAGATTTGTCCATTTAAGATTTTATTTCCCATTGTTCATTTGGAGGATGACCATTTGCCTCTAGGAGAAGATTCCCAAGAGGTTATCTTCTGATTATTACACTTTTGCCTTTGAAGAAACTTTCCTAATAGCTTTTTTAGTTATTTGTAGACTAGTCATCATATTTGTAGGCTTACATTCTTGAGGGCATTGGTGGGTGAGGGAGGTGCAGGGATTCTAACTCTACCATATTTATCATCGATCATCTTTGCCTTCAAACATTACCCACACTTTTTCAGAGACTTTATCTTTGAGATAAAAGGTGATTCACCTGAATACCAAGAGAACTTTTTGTTTTATGTCTCTTTAAAAAATTTATTTTATGTTTTGCTTCAAGATGTATGGATTATATACTTGACTAGTCAGTTTGGATTTAGCTAGACATTCTATCATAGGCTAAATATTTTTTTATTTTGTGCTTTCAAAACTCATGCAACCATTTTGTATTACAAATTTAGTGCGAGTATCCTTTTTCTTGGATTTAGTTACTCATCCATTAATCATTATGGTATTAGAAGATGGCATTGCTATTTTCTTAGCTAAAGAAGGTTGAACATGTATTCTTCCATTGTTCTCCTTTAGTCCTTGTAGCACTAGAAGTGGAGATTGTAGAGTCTAGCTTTGGATTCAATCTGACATCCTGAAGTCAATTGAACACCTTGTTGATCCTTTGTTTGTTTATATTGCTTGTGTTTCCTTCCATGGGAAGTTGTAGGTGATAAAAAATTTACTTTTATCTATTGCTTAGTCTTCGGATGACTAATACCCTAGATTGTTCTAATAGGTCCTCTGTTTCATCATTGAGTTTTGGCACAATAAAATTTTACCTTTACCACTTGGACAAACTTGACCTTTACACCTAGGTAGATTTGATCTTTGCTCACTAGGTAGGTGGCAAGAGGTTGATCCATACTGGGTAGATGGTAGTAACTGGAGCAACAGTAGTCATAACAATAGCAGTAATGCTAGGAGCATGACATAATTAATAAAAGCAGAAGCACCATACATGAATTTTAGAGGTAGACACAACCTGATGGCTGATCTGGACTCTAATTGCTCTCATAATGATCATTATTTTATCATAAAGGTTTGACATAATGGCATCTTAGCTCTTTTAAATGGGTTTGGTCCTTACTTCCTATATTTGGGAAGGTCTTTACCCCTTGGATGGGAGATCTTTGCCCCACCTAGATGAGAGGTCTTTGCCACCCGGATAGGAGATTTTTGCCCTTTGGTAGGAGGTCCTTGCCCCTTGAATGGGACATGAGGAGTTGACCCACGCTTATGTGGATTCTGGTTGCCCATGTGGTGATCGTTGGTTGATGAGATATACCACAAACCCTTCACTTAGGTTGATGGTGTAGACTGAGACAGCAGAGTCACTTGATGATGCCATTTTTCTTTTCTTATAATGAAAAATCAATCATTAGCTTTCAACTTTATTTCTTTTGATATGTGTCTATATTAGCTAGGTTTCTCTACTTCGAGGAGAAATCATGTCCTATTAAGCATGCTATAATTTATGGGATTAGAATCAGTGGTCTGAGATGGTAGAGACCTCAGGGAGTGACCTCGAAACAAAAATTAAAGTGTGTTAGTGGTTTGAGTCCGTAATTAGATATTGTGGGACCATGACTTCTAAAAAGCACAAGCTCCTATTGTTAATTACCTTGATAGTTATCAAGAGCCTCGTAAAGTGAAAAATCTAATTAATAAAATAGAGGCACAAAAGAAAGAACAAAGCATCATTTGATTGACTTGAGAAGGGTACATAGATTAAAAAAAGGTATACCCTCACTTTACAATAAATTGAATTTATAATCATGCAAAAAAATGAAATGAGAAAAGGAAATGGGAAGAAGGCTTGATATGCATTACCCCACTCTCACATGCTGGACTATGTGAACTCTAATTCAGGTGGGCCTTAACCTAATCCTCAGCAAATGTTAATAATTTGGCCTCATGGTATTGTCCGGTGGGACATGGAAGAAGATGAGAAGTGGGATAGTCTTAAAGTGTGTCTAACAACTTTGAGCTTTTTGCAATAACTTCTTCCAGTTGAAGTGTTCCATTATTTTAGTGGCATTGGCGTAACGTCTCTTGGTTGAAGCGTTTCCATTAGCTTGATGGCATTGGTGATAACTTCTCTTGGTCAAAATGTTTCTGCTAGCATGATGGCATTGCTGATAACTTCTCTTGGTCAAAGAGTTTTTGCTAGCTTGTTGGTGTTGGCAATAACTTCTCCTAGTCAAAAGTGTTTCTCTTAGCTTGATCGTGTTGGCAATAGCTTCTCTTAGTCAAAATGTTTTCGTTAACCTAAGGGCATTGGCGATAACTTCTCTTGGTCAAAGTGTTTTTGTTAGCCTAATAGCACTGGTGATAACTTCTCTTGGTTGAAATGTTTCCATTAGCCTAGTGAGGTTGGTGATAACTTCTCTTAGTGAAAGTGTTTCCATTAGCCTAGTGGCCTTGGTGATAACTTCTCTTGGTTGAAGAATTGTTATTAGTCTAATGATGTTAGCGATAATTTCTCTTGGTTGAAGTGTTTCTGTTAGCTTGATGGCATTGGCGATAACTTCAAATGGTGGAATTATTTTTGTTAGCCTGATAGCATTGTCGATAACTTCTCTTGGTCAAAGAGTTTTTGCTAGCTTGTTGGTGTTGGGAATAACTTCTCTTGATTGAAGAGTTTCTAGTATCTTGGTAGCACTAGTGATAACCACTCTTTCACCAACTTCTCTTAGCTGAAATGTTTCTGTTAGCCTAGTAGCATTGGCAAGACTCCTCTTAGTTGAAGTGTTTTCATTAGCCTAATGGCATTGGCGATAACTTCTCTTGATTGAAGTGTTTTAGTTAGCTTGATAGCATTGGCAATAATATCCCTTGGTCAATTATTTCTATTAGCCTGGTGGCATTGCCAATAAATTCTTTTGATCAAAGTGTTTATCTTAGCTTGGGATGTTGGTGATAACATCTTTTGGTCAAAATGTTTCCATTAGCTTGGTAGCATTGGTGATAACTTCTTTTGGTCAAAGTGTTTTCATTAGTCTGATGGCGTTGGAGATAACTTCTCTTAGTTAAAGTGTTTCTATTAGCCTAATGGCATTGGTGATAACTTCTCATGGTTAAAGAGTTTCCGTTAGCCTAGTGGTGTTGGCCATAGCTTCCCTTGGTTAAGTGTTTCCATTAGCTTGGAGCATTGGTGATAATTTCTTTTCATTAAAGTATTTCCATTAGTATAATGGTATTGGTGATAACTTTTATTAGTCGAAGTGTTTCTGTTAGCTTGATGGCATTGGCAATAAATTTTTCTAGTTGAAGTATTTTTTGTGAGCCTGGTGGTTTTGGTGATAACTTCTTTTAGTTGAAGTATTTTTGTTAGCCTGAGGCATTGGCAATAACTTCTTTTCATCGAAGTACTTTCATTAGTCTAATGGCATTGTTGATAACTATTTTCTGTTTGGTAGTATTACCTACTACTTCTGAAGTTAGGTGTTGGAGGATTTGAACGAATGTCAAACTGGATTAATATAGTAGACTGAACACCAAATCATCCCAAAAGCTTAAGCTCATGGGATATAGGTTTTTTTCACTATGTATGAGACTAATCTATCACATCTGACATTATAACAATCTCTCTCTTCAGGTGTGATTTGACCACATCAATTTTTAACACTCTTAATTAATAACTCTTTTACTCAACCAGTTCTACTTGTGACCCATACTAACGATTTTTTGTCTCAATTTTTTTATTTTTTAAGAGAGACTAACATGCGATTCCATTTAGTTGCATCATTATGGTGCTCTTGTACTTAACTAATTTCACCGTGTGATCCATACTAATGGGTTTTTGTCTCAATTTTTGATTTTTTTAAGAGAGACTAACATGCAAGTCAATTCTGTCGTATCATCACAATCATTTTGGTCTTAAGAGTTTACAAAGGTTCAAACCTGAAGCTCTAATACCACTTATTTGGGGAGTCAAAAGAGTATCGAATCAGAATAATATAGTGAACCAAACACCAAACCATCCCATAAACTTAAGCTCATGGGATATGAGCCTTTTCACTATATATATTAGACTCTATTTATCTAATATTCGATATGAGACATTCATCACACCTGATATTATAATAATCTCCTCCTTTAGGTGTGATTTGACCACATCAATTTTAACATGCTTAATTAAGAATTCTTTTACTCGACCAGTTCCACCATGTGACCCATACTAATGGGTTTTTGTCTCATTTTTTTTATTTTTTTAAAGAGAGACTAACATGTGACTCAATTCAATCGCATCATCATGATAATTTTGGTCTTAAGAGTTTGCATAACTTCGAATCTGAAGCTCTAATACCACTTGTTGGGGGAGTTGAAAGAGTGTCGAACTGGATTAATATAGTAGGTCAGACACTAAACCATCACAAAATCTTAAGCACATGGAATATGAGCCTTTTTCACTATGTATATTAGACTTTGGCTATCCAATATCTGATGTGAGACTAATCCATCATCCTTGACATTATAACAGTTGGGCACAGCCTTAGAGTACTATCAATGTCTTTAGTGGCACACCTAGTAGGACTTAATCTGACCCTATTGAGTCCTATTCAAACTTGCTTTTGTTCAAGTCAGGCTAGTATCATCACCCACTTCTTATGGGGTTAGGTGTAGCCTTGGAATGTTACCAAATACTTAGCATGCCCAGGGGGACTTATTTTGGTTCAAATTTAATTTTTTTCTTCTTTAGGTCAAGTTTGACCTATCTTCTGATTTAGGTTGACCTACTTTGTTCAAGTTTGACCTATTTTGATTTAGGTTTGACCTTTTTTGGTTCAGATTTGACTATTTTTACTAATGTTTGACCTAGTTTTGGTTCATATTTGAGTTCAACTTGACTCGACTTAGGTTTGGTTTGAACTTAATTAAACTTGATTAAGATTTGGTTCAAACTTGGCTTCACCTGAAAGGGCTATGTTTGAACTTGGCTCGACGGCATAGGGTTTCGTTTGAATTTGACTTAACCCAGCTAGGTTTTCATTCGGACTTGTCTTGACCTAATTAGCTTGGTCCAAACTTGACTTGGCTCAGTTAGGACTCAATAACTTGATTTGGTTTAGGTTTGAAGTTAGCTTGACCCCCTAGCTGGGAGTTGGTTCAAACTCTATTTGAATCCATGTGGCTTGAGTCAATTAGAGTTTAAATGTGATTTGACTCAATTAGAGATCAATTTAAATTTATTTTGAATTGAGTCAAATGTAGTTTTAATTTGAACTTGTTCTGATTTAGTTTGAATGGTGTTTGACTCAATTGGAATCTAGCTTGAACCTTGTGTTCATCTTGGATAAACTTGGTCTGATTCTAAGTTGATACAAGTTTGGATTGATCAAGACTCAACTCAATTTGGACTACATCTAAACTCAAGTTGTCAGTTTTTAGACTAAAATAAATGACCAAGTGGTGTACCAATTGACCGATTGCTATTAGGCGTTGTATTTGGTTTAATAGAACTAGATGACTGGTTCGGATTCTAGTTGTCCAATAGGGCATATGCAAGCACTCGATAGAATAGAACTAGTGAGAGTACCAGTTAACCGATAGAGTAATTTTCTACCTATCTATATTGGTTTCAATCCGTTTACTTTGGTATGTTTGAATTCATTTAATGCTTTGTTTAGGTTAATTTGGTCTTGTTCATTTATTTTTGGCCACATTAACTTGAGTTTAATATGATTGAGTTATTAAATAAATTTTATATTCATCAATTTTAGTTCGAGAGCCCTCAATCTATCACGAAGAATTATGGTGAGCCTGTAGGTTGACCTATAATTCAAATAGACAATTTCAAGCCTGTAGACTTGCTTATAGATATTTGGCGAGCTCACAATCTAGCCTATAGTCTAAAAAAATTGAGAGCCTAGAGGCTAGCTTAAAAAAGTTTGGTGAGCCTACATGTTAGCTTATAGACATCCAGCTAATCCATAAGCTGGCCTATAGTTTAAAATAATCACAAGCCTGCAAGCTAGCTTATAGATATTCAATGAGCCTGTAGGTTGGCCTATAGTTCAGATATTTGAAGGCTGAATTTCTACTTAAAACTCTACCTGGCCATCCTTTTCTCCTAAAATCTTTTTGCTCAATCCATCTCCTTCGGCTCTCCAGCAACACCTAGTGGCTTCTTTGGCACTCACATGACTCCCCTACAACTTCCTCCTCCCTCCTCATCTCTTTCTCCCATCTCTCTTTCATCCCTACCATGCCTCTATGTACCAAAACCTCTCGTCACCAAGAGAAAGCAGTTCGAGGCTTCCTCCTCTAGTGAGAAACCTCAATTCCCATCTCAATTTTATTCCTTGGGTTGTTTTACTCACTTTAAGGATAGATTTGCAAGTGATAGGGTCATCCCTACACAAATCATTGATTTCAATGACCTAGCCTTCCTTAACCTCTCTACCCTCTTCCTTACCCAAAGGTGGTTAGATTTTGTGTCTTTTTGTGAGTCCTACAATGAGGAGAATGTGCAAATTTTCTACTCTAATGCCTTATTTGACCTTAACCACATGGTCCTCACCTATTATTATAGGGATACCAAAATTATCATTGATATTGACCTTCTAGGAGTGATCCTAGCACTTCTTGCTGAGGGGGACAAGGTCTCCTTTAGTTAGTAATAGTCTAGTGAGGAGCTCCTCATTACTTTCTTCGACATCATCGAGAAAGTACTTGAGGAAACCCATGCACAGACCTTGCATATAGGGAAGGCCTTGGCCTCTAACCTCTTTGGTATTTGATGCTCATGCTCCACCAAATCATTTCCTACACCTTCCTTCTGAAGAGTGGGTATTGTGATGAGATCTCCTATCTTGAGCTCTTCCTAATCTACTATCTCCACATTGGGCGTTTAGTTAACTTTTCTTACATTATTCTATGCCATACAATTAGTACATTGTTTACTTTACCATAGTCCTTAGCTACTCTAGCATTATCATTTGTATCTTCTATCATTTTGGAGTAGTCTCCACCTCTCAGGGTCCTCTCCACTGTTACACTCCTCCTCAAACTTTCACTCATGCCTCTCTTTGTCATATGAGGTTTAGCTCATAGGAGGATGACAACTTCGTCTAGACCCGAGATCAGGCCCCTGCCCCTGGCAAAGTCTAGGAGGTCACCTCCATTGTTGGTTGGATTAGGGACACAGATGCTAAGGCTAGATTTGCTTCCAAGGATGAGGATGCTAAGGCTAGCACTACATCTAGGCATGCAAATGCCAGCTCTTCATGACTTTCGATTGATCAATGACTGGATGAGCTAACTAAATAATTAGATCATCTCAAGAGGCTAGTCACCACTAGCTCCCAACAGATCTTGGAGCATTTCTACTATCTTGAGGGAATGTTGGGAGTTTTCATGTACTATTCTAGGCCGAGGCCGAGCTCTTAGAATTTTTGTCCCATCTTTGTTGATAGCCTTTGTGGGCAATTTGAGTTGATTAAAATTAATTAAAATATTATTAAAATTAAAACTTAAATGTCACTAAATTATGACTCAAATGTGAATCTCTGTTGGACTTAAATCTCATCTGAGTTTGATCGAAAATTTAGCTAAATCATTGAAAATTTGAGGTCAGTTTGGTTGGGGGTCAAGGTCAAGGTCAAGGTCAAGACTAGTGAATCATTTTTGTAAACTAATATCTTTTTATCAAAATTAAAGTTTCAATAATTTGAAGTTCAAAAAACTATTTAATTTTTCATAATAATTTAATTTAATAATAGTATAAAATAATAAATATTAATTTTATAAGAAAAAAATATTCCTGATACGAGCTGATCCTGATCCTGATCCCAAAACAAACAGGGCCTTGGGCTTTACTTAAGCCTAATTTAAATGGGCTGAGTGAGCTGGATTTTTGGATTAGAATTGGGTACAAAATTCATCTAAAATTTGAGCCAAAATGACAAAATACAAAAATTTTATAAATAGGCCCTTCAATTGAATAAATCATCATAAATGGGGTCTTGGGCCATATTTCTCTCACAAATAGGTCCCTGAAATAAAAATTTTACAGAAATATCTAACAAAATTCCAAAATTACAAATTAGTCCCACAAAATCTAAGATTTGCAAATAAACTCCTCAAAACATCGATAATTATGATTTGGTCCTTATAAATTCAAAATTTACAAAAACCTCTCCAAAATTTTTATTTATAAATAGGGCATTAGAATTTCAATATTTTGCAAATTGGTCTCTTAAAATTTTTCATTTACAAATAAGTCTAAATTTTATTCAAAAAGAATCTTGCAAGTTTTAAAATTTGATAAACAAGTCCTTTTTACAAGAAAATTCCTTAAAAATTATAAAATTATAATTTAACCCAATTCTTGAAAAAAAATTAAAAAAGGCCCCCATAATTTTAATATACTGGATAAGTACAAATTTTCAAAATTTATCATCCACAACAAACAGACTTATCCATATCTCTTTACAAGATTATCCAAACTCTGGATAAGTATATATATATATTCGTCTATATCCACATCCATTATTCAAATTTTAAATGAAAAAAACTCGATTCCAGCTCAACTCTATCTCTTCATGAGCCTATAAAAATCCATAGAACCTATAAATCAGAGAACACAAAAGAAAAAGAGATCAGAGATGAGGAGAAGGAGATCATCACAATAGAGGAGAGAAAGAACATATAAGCCATCAAGGATTAGGGACTTGAAGTAAAATAAGGTAAGCTTCTACCTTTTCTTCTTCTTACTTCGAAGGAGTAACCCTATCTACTACCTCGCTTGACCCTGTCATCCGATGACAACCTGTGCTATTAGTAAAAAATAATGATATTCTACTAACCTCTCTTAAACAAGAAAAAGAAACATCAACTTATTCATGGATATACAATATGTTCCCTATGGTGACTAGGTTCATAGATTACGATCAACAAATAGTACGAGCTGCAAGGCACATTGGTCAAAGTTTTATAATTACCTTATCCCACACAAATCGTTTACCTATAACTATTCAATATCCTTATGAAAAATCAATCACATCAAAGCATTTTCGTAGTCGAATTCACTTTGAATTTGATAAATGTATTGCCTATCTCCCGGTAAAGAGGCATTCAAATAGACTGTAGCTGAGATCTCCACCATGCTGACACTCCAGACAGACCAGGCAGCAATGTATCTGCAGTGGTGCATACAGCTCTCCAATGGGATTAGGAACCATGACCATGGGCACTAACAGCTCTTCTACTCGCTTAGGCATGGTAGGTTGGAGCTCTGGAAGCCTTACTTAAGCGCGATGCTCGGCTTTGTCGTGTGCTACACCCCAACTACCAGACCCAAACCTTGGTTCCCCTCACATGAACCTAGTTGTCGACCTCAATCTTACCTCACGACTGGCTACCTAGGAAAAGAGCTTCAATGTGGCTTCAAATGCATGGGTTCCATGACCACGTCTCCCAAAATCATCCACCCTAACTTCATCATATTGTGCTAGCCCAGCCTAGAGGTTCACCAATTTGACTCCTCGCAGCCATGGAATGGCCATTCAATAGCCCTTTGAACCTTCTCTCACTCTGCCTAGCCAACTTGCGACACAACCAGATTTTGCCTCATTGCAACTCATGCCAGCCCCATTGTGCCTACATGAATGGCCGCTTGTCTTGTTGTGCCTCCCGTAGGTCCCACCATGCACTCATGAATGGCAGCCTGTCTTGCCATGGCTTGTGCAAGCCCTGCCATGCCTGCATGAATGGCTGCCCGCCTCATCGTGGTCTACTCTAATGATACTTTATCGGCCTGGATCTCCTACACTACTCTTGACTTTTGCAACCTCATCTCGTGTCCTCCTCCCCTCCTCTCCGCCATTCCCTATAGGCTAGGGCCAGACTCGACCAGAATTGGTCGAGTTCAACCGTGAGTTTGAGGAAGACAAAGATCTTGTGACCATTAGAGTTTAGGATTGTGGGAGAAGGAAGAAGACTTGTTGGGAAGAAAGGAGGAAACTAAAAAGGAAAAACAAAAAATAAGAAAAAAGGGCTTGTGCTACCAAAAAAAAAATTTGGCCAAAAATATAGAGAAAGAGTTTTGGATTCGAAGGGGACGAAAAAAACTAAAAATAAACAAAATATAGTTGTTGTGATTTTTTTTGAAAAAAAGATAAAAAAGAGGAAAATTTGGCAAAAAAAATCAAAAATAGCACTCGGTAATACCATGGCCACTCGCGCCCTTGGCGATGAAGACGGTGAACTCTTGACCCTATCGTAGCCACCCATGATTCTTTTAAAGATGGCAATGAAGATGATGATGAAGATAGTAAATCCATGACCTTGATATGGCCACTTGTGGCCCCTCAAAGATAGTGATAAAGATGATGATGAAGAAGGTGGACTCATGATCCTACTACGACCACTCACAACTTCTCGAAGATGGTAGATCCCTATCACTTTGCCAACCTTCGGGCCCATATCCAAGCTAGCCTTCAAGCTTACATTAAGCTAGCCTTTGGGCTCACATTCAGCCAGCCTTGAACTTGCACTAAGCCAACCTTTGGGCTTATATTTAACCAGCCTTTAGGCTCACACTTAGCCAACCTTCAGGCTCGCATCCAAGCTAGTCTTTGGGCTCGTACTAAGCCAACCTTCAGGTTCATATTCAACTAGTCATCAAGCTTGCATCTAAGCTAGCCTTTAGGCTTGCATCCAAGCTTCAGACTCTCACTCAGCCAGACTTGAGGCTCGAATCCAAGCCAGCCTTTAAGCTTGCACTAAGCCAAGGGCTGACATTTAGCCAACCTTTGGGCTGACACTAAGACAGCCTTCGGTCTCACATTCAACCATCCTTTGGACTTACACTCAGTCTTCAAGCTTGCATCCAAGCCAATCTTTGGACTCGCATTCAAGCCAACCTTTAGAATTGCATCCAAGCTAGCTTTTAGACTTGCACTCAACTATCCTTTAGGATCACGTCCAAACTAGCTTTCACACTCATATTCAAGCTATCCTTCAGGCTCGCACTTAACCAGCCTTTGGGCTCGCATTTAGCCAGCCTTCGTTCTCGCACTTAGTCAGCCTTTGGGCTTACACTTAACCAGCCTTCGCACTCGCTAGCCTTTGGGCTCACACTTAGCTAGCCTTCAAGTTCACATCTTAGCTAGCCTTCAAGCTTGTATCTAAGTTAGTCTTCGGACTCACACCCAATCAGCTCTAAGGCTTGCACTAAGCTAGCTTTTGAGCTTGCAAACTAAGACAACCTTCGAGTTTGCATATTTGAAGCTAGATTGTGGGTTTATCTATAATCATCATAAAAGTCAAGGGCCCTTAAATCAAATTGATTAATGTGAACTTAAATGGGCAAAAGCCAAGCTGGCCCAAATAGACTTAAATTGGTTAGACAAATGGACTAAAACCCAAATTAAATTGAACTCCAAATCCAAATTGAGTTTATCTAAACCAAATAAACTTAAACTAGAGAATGGTTAATTCAAAATTAAGTTAAATTTGGATTAAACTAAGTTCAAATAAAACCCTCTTAAAGCCAACTAAAACTAGGCTAGGTTGAGCCTGAACTAAAACTAAGTTAAGCTAAATTGACTTAAACTTGAGCCAAAGTCTAACAGACTCAGACTTGGTAAGGGTCAAACTCGACTCAAGCTAAATAAAGTCAAACTCAAACCTGGACTAAATAGAGTCAAACTGAGTCTCATTGGGTGTGCTAAGTCCTTAGCAATACTCCAAGACCATGAACAAAAGGTGATGTTACCACCCTAACCTAAACTAGAATTAGTTTAAATAGAACTAAATAAGATGAGACTGAGTCTCATTGGGTGTACTACAAAAGCATTTAGCAACACTTCCAAGCTACATCTAATTCCATAAGCCATTGGTGATATTGTCGAACTAAAGAAGTTAATTGCCAATATGATTAAAGTTGTTGACTATACTTCAAAGCTAGTCAACTCTAGAGGCTGTTGACAATGCATCTTCCAACCTATATCCAACCCCATAAGTAATTGGTGATGCTGCCAAATCAAAAAAATTAATTGTCAATATGTTCCAAGCTGTTGGCTATACTTCAAAGCTATATCCAACTCCATAAGTCATTGGTGATGCTATAAGTTAATCTCCAATTTTCTCAAAGTTATTGACCACACTTTAAAACTATACTCGACCCCCCTAAACCATCAATGATGCTACCAAATCAATGAAGTCAAATAATAATATGCTCAAAACCATTAGCCACACTTCAAGCTGGTGAACCCTATAAGCAATTGACAACACACCCCTACAAGCTAGTCAACCCTACAAGTAGTTGATGGCGTGTCCTTTCAAACAGACAACCCCACAAGCAATTGATGATATGCCCTTCAAGCTAGCCAACCCCAAAAGTAGTTGGTGGCACATCTTCAAGCTACACCCAACCTCATAAGCTATTGGTGAGCCTTCAAAATTCAATGAAGTTATCACCTACATCTTATCGACTATGGAAACACTTCAAATATTAAAAAATTTATTGCCTATGCCTTATTGGCTATGGAAACACTTCAAAAAATAAAAGAAGTTATTGCCTATGTCTTTTTGGTTATGAAAACACTTCAAGGTTAAACAGAGTTATTGCCCACATCTTATCAGCTAACGGAAACACTCTAATCCAAAAAACGTTATCGCTCATACCTTATTAGTCAACAAAAATACTCCAACCTAAATGCAGTCATTATCAATACCTTATCGGCTAACAAAAACACTCCAACCCAAATGAAGTTATTGCCAAATCTCAAATCTAACAGAATCACTTCAAATCATAAAATTATCACTAATGCTCAAAAGTTAGCAGAAACATTTCAAACTTCTCCCATTCTATTCCACAATTTGGGTCAGGTGCCACATGGTCTAGTGTAGGGGGAGTGGGTAGTGGCACAACTTCTTCTTCACTCTTTCTCTTTCTTTTCCTTTATTCCTTTTATGTTTTCTATAATCTTATCTTGAATTTCATTATAAAGTGAGGGTATATTTTTACTTAAATCATGTACCATCTTTCTTAAATTAATCAATCATTCTTCTTTTCTTTCTTTTATATCCCTATCTTATTAACTAGGTTTCTCACTTTAGAAGATTCCTGACAATCATCAGGGTAATTAACAATAGGGGCTTGTGCCTATTGGAAATCATGTTCCTACAATACTTGATAGTGTATATTAAATTAAAATAAATTTTGATTTATGATTTAAGGTCACTTCTCAGGGTCTTCGCTATCCCGGATGGTTAACTTCAATCTCACAAAATTTGGCACACTCGGTGGAATTTGATTTCTCCTCCAAGTGTAAAAACTTGGTTAATACAATAGAGACACTGATAAGATAGAATTATGATTGAAGGTGGATTAATTATGCTCTCCCTTATAGAAGAAAAATCAGATGGCAACAATAAAGAACACTCCGTCCTGAGATACACCATCATCCTGGGGGCAAATTTAGTTATGCAATTACCTCAGTTAATGGTTGCTACAAAAGTAGCTAAAATATAAATCAATTTCGAGACCGTCTCTGGGTTTATCTAGTTCAAGTGGGTACCTACTACTACACCAGCTGAAGTGGTTGACATACAGGGCCAGTCTATTTTTGGCCTTCCATCAAGGGAAAGGAGGCCCAACATCATTATTTCTAATTAGAAGGGCTATTTAGATGAAGATCCAGGAGTCATGTCTCAACCAACAGGACGTCAGTCTTCAAGAGGTTAGGACCAAATTGAAACTCAGTCTTCAGTCACCTTCACCCAGCTCCTCACAGGGGGCAATTAAAAGCAAATCCAAATATAGGCATCAATGAAGAAGAACTTATCTTGACTTTTACAACTAAAGAAAAAGCTGTTAGAATTTTTAGCTGACTTGGGAAGCCTACTCCTCAAATATAGTCGGTCATTACCATCCCTACCTCTAACTTCTTTACTCTATTAAGCAATTTATAGAAGGGTGAAAGCAAGTCACAAGGGGCATAATCGTATCTTAAAACTATGGCAAAAGGGAAAATATTTAAACAAAGTTATAAGAGTTACTATAAAGCTATAGCTCAGCACAAGGACTCACAAAAGGAGATTACCCACACTATTATAGTCATTTCTCACCATGACTCTAGGAGGGACCACGAGTCTACACTCCAACCGACTAAACACAAAAAGAAGGCTACCTAAGTAAATTTACTAATGAAGAAATCCAAGAGGAAAGGGTCTTGTAGACCATTTCTTGCTATTATGTCGAAGAGAAGGTGTGGCAACCCACTCCTAAGTAGACTTTTGAATAAGATGAATTGACTGATGGGAGAAGTTATCCTCAACTCAGAGCCTAGACATGATTCTCAAGATAGAGACCATCATGTTTTGATAGAAGCCTTAGTCATAATTGAAAGCTCTAATTAAGAAGTAAGCATAGAAGCACTGCAAGAATAGCTGAAATAGCAAAGTAAAGAGAAAGATGAATCAAAATAAGGTCATCAAGTTGATGGAGATCATGTTGCAAATGAGCGAGAAGCTCAATAAGTTGAAATGATCCCAATAGCCATCTCAAGCAATAGAGGCGACAGAAGGCACATCTCCCATTGATGAGGTCCATGAAAACATAGGCCCTTTATAAGCTCCTTCTCTAGTAAGGGACACCCAATACCTGATTTTAGGGATCCCTCACAATATGAAATTCCTGGTATATATACAATAGCAAGTACAACAAATGGTGGCTACATAATTGAGACAAAGAAATGAGGCAAGTAGGGTGAATGATGTTGACAAACCATACCTTAGCCATCATGACCAAGTGTCATATCCCAAAGGCTATACAGTGTCTAGTTTCAAATAGTTCAATGGCTTGGAAAATCCTAAATAGCACATAGCTCACTTTGTGTCTCCGTGTGGAGATTCAAGTAACAATTCCTCACTGTTACTCTGCTAATTTTCAACAAGCATGATAGGGTTAGCATTTGAGTGGTATGCTAGATGCAACCAAAATTCATACATACTTGGGAACAAATGAAATAGGCTTTTCAAATTAGGTTCATAGGAGTTAGTGATAAAGTGACTATTACAAATCTTGTTGCAACACCGAAATATGATAATGAATCGATTTTGGACTATATCGTATGGTGCAGAAGTCTCAGCATTAACTGTGAACAAACCATGAGCCAATTGGAGACAGTCAACCTTGTGCTCAACAACATAAGGGGAGAGTGGATGGCACCTTACTTGCATACTTCTTCTATCCATACATTCTAAGATCTCATCATGCAAGACAAGAAGCTAAAAAGGATTGGTCCACCAACCTTATCTGGTTCACAAAGCTTTAGACCAGAAAAAGATATGATAAAGCATGGAGAAGTCTTCCAAAAATGTGAGGACTGCATTCACAGCAATTGAGCAAAAAAGAAAAACCTCCAAACCCTACTATGAACATGGGTAATCCTCAGAAGCTACTGGCACTTGGAGGAAATAGAGAAGTGGAATGATTCAATGATCTCTAACAAAGGCTTCGAAAGAAATACTCTTTCAAAGGAGAAAGATTAGGTAAAATTTTTCATAATTCACTAAAGTTAGGCCTCCAATTGCCAAAATCCTAGAGGCCAAGTGAGGCTAACAAAATAGATCAGCCAAACTATTATCCTTACCATATAATCTTGGGACATACCATTGAAGACTATGATGTGTTCAAGGATTAGGTCGAGAAGCAACATCAGGAGGGTAAGTTGACTCTCTCGAAGACAACCCTATTAGAAAAACCCACCGAATATATCAATTATATTACTGTATTCGAGGATCACAACCCACTCACTAAGATCCTCTTTGGGGAAGAAGCACAACATACCCCTGAATAAAGACACTTGTGGAATGCCTATATTTCAAAAAGGCTAAAGAAAATAATGAAAAAAGTAACTAGAAACCCTAGAGAATCTAGGATGGTGATAAAGAAAATCTCATAAGAACAAACCGTTTTACTTGCTCGAAGCTTCAAGAGAAAAAAGAATAGAAGCAAGGAGAAGAAGTTGGTTCAGCTAAATGAATATGATGTCAAGAAATCAGCCATTCAAGAATATCTCGATTCTTTGGATAAATATGTTCAGGTAGAAAGAAGCCAAGTAATTCTTAAAGAATTCCTCCTTGACAAAATCAAAGCTTTATTAGAAAACCCTGATGTGGGAAATGAAGAAAGTGAACCCTCAATTGCAACATGCTCTGCCATATTTACTGTCAAAGGTTTACAACCATGCTCAAACTATAGCTAAATACTGTGAAAGAGCTTGCTATACTAATATAAGATTTGTTAAGGGGCAAATGAAAATGCTGAATATGCAAATGAAAGCTATGACTGCCCATATGAAAAGTGTGATATATACAACCACCATGCTTTATGAAGAAGTCGAGAGGATGGAGAAGGTCCTATAAGAAAAGGCAAAGCCATACAAAAGATCTCCCAGGAGTGTTGAGGCAACACTTACCAACCCTCCTGAGGATAAGGACAACCACTCGTGCCATCTACTCAAGAGATGGATTAAGAAAGCTAGATACTATCAAAGAGAGTTAGTTAAGTCTATGCCCTCTTGTCATATAGTGACTCATACATCCGAAGCGAACACTGATAAGCTACTATCCTAGCCTCAGTCAAGCAATCTAGCAACAAATGCTCAACCTGTTAGGTTTCGTGAGGTCCCAATCCTAGAGCCTATAGAAAGATGCACTTTGCCAACCTTTGATGAATTATGCATACAAGGAATGGATGATGATTACGACTCCATGTCTGACTCAGAGCAACTTTGTGACACCTTCAGAAGGCCCTACACTAGCAAGGGCTAAAGGAAGAAGTAGGCATTTTGGGAGAGGATCAAACAAGTTAATGCTAAAGCTTATCCACTCCCGCATCAAATCAATCTGAATATCCATTGTCAAGCCAATTTAGATATCCATAAAAGAGACATCCTAAATACAATGTCCTGAAGAAAGTTATACTAATAGACAAAATAAAAAGGTTCATTTAGAAGGTTTCTAAAGACCTCTCTATGAGGAAATCTGATATGCCTAATTCTGATATTGAATTAAATGATTATCAGCCAATTATATCCTCCAACGACATTCAAGGAAGTATTGACTGGGGGCAAAGGTCCACTAGCTCTTGTCGCACGACTAGCCTCAGAAGTGACTCTGAACATGAATCTTATTCATCTCGTGATGCTAGGTTTCAACTAAGGAGAGCAAACTAGGTACAACTCCAAGGTGGAAAGGTGCTACCTCTGAGACAAGCTCCAATACCTAGGGACAAGAATGTCACAAAGGATAAGGAAAAAGAAATTCTAATAAATGAGGACATTGAGCCTTTGCAAGCTGAACCGACACCCAAAAAGGTGGAGTACAACATAGCAGCCCACCTCAAGAAGATCCCTACTATGTTGAGTGTGTTTGATATCTTGATGATGTCATAAGAACTCAGAGACACACTAGTGCATATCTTGTAGAATTCAGCTAACTATCAAGTATATTTTGCTAAAGAGATGATGAAGAAGTCCTTATATACACGCCAAACGCCTACCATCACTTTCACAAATGATGGCCTACTACCTAGAAAAATAGACTACAATAGACCATTATATTTTATAGGGAATAATGATGGGATCAAGATTAGTTGTATCCTGATTGACTAGGTTTTTCAATCAATCTAATGACTCTCCAAACTCTGAGAGATCTAACTTTGGATGTGTGTCACCTATCGTTTGAGTTTATAAACACATAAGGGTTTAATTAGAATAGCCAAAGAGCTTTGGGAGCCATAACTATCCTTTTGAAAATAGGCAAGTTGACAACAGATGTCAAGTTTTATATGATCGATACTAATATGTTATACAAAGCACTATTAGGAAGGTCATGGCCATATGAAAATAAATTGGTGCCATCAATCCTACACCAATACTTCAAATACTTTGAGGATGGTGAAGAACACCAAATTAATGGAGATGTACATCCTTTTGATGTTCATAAGGTACATTATGATGATGCAAAATACTATTAGAGTTCAATGGTGATAGGGGGTCTACTCTATCAGTCAAGTAAAGTAAAAGATTGCTAGCTCGATCTTTGCTCCTCCTCAGTTAGGAAGCGATTCTGACCCAGCCTCTTCAGATGAAGAAGCCCTGCAAGTCTGCTAGGTGATTATACTTTTGAGGAAGTTAATGACATAAATCGAATAGAAAATACCTCCTTATTAGTAAAGTTTCAAGAGGCTTAGTTAAGCTATTAGATGAGCTGAGCATTAATGTCATGGAAGAACTAACAACTTTCTACATTCCTCCATGATGCAAAGGAGAAAAAGAAATATTATTTTACAAGATAATCTCTTGCGCCCCAAGCATACATGAAATCCTAGGGACTAAAGATCTAGTAGATGATGGTGACCATCAATCCATAGTCATGCCTAAATATTTCTCTGATTGGCTTCGTCGGATAATCAACAAATCTAGTTGTAGATGTCCACAAACAAAGTGAGAGGGTTGCTTCTTCAAGAATCTATGGAATCCACCCTAAGAATGTGCTTACATTCTTGGAAGAGAAAACAAGAACACTAAAGGACTAGGCTATATTACTCCAAACACTCATACGTATCTCATAGTCACCATTGGACCTCTCTCTGACATTGAGGATGACCAAATGGTGTCAATACCCCGTGAAATGTGCATCGAGGTAACCATGACTTTTTGAACATCACAAGAAAGTGGCATCCTTGATGGGATTTTATCAGAACCAAAACAAAGAGGGCACGATGTAGCCAAAATGCCTCCAAATGAATCTTCGGTGAACCTTACTCAACATGATGAATGATTTGGTGAAGAAACAATTCTCAAACCAAAAGAAGCTCCACTAGAACTTGAGGATGGGGGGTGAGCCATAATTGATAAATGGATGGAGATCAACCTAGGCTGAGAGGAGGACTCAAAGCCAACTTTCATCAACACTCAACTTTCAAAGGAAAGCCAAACCTAGCTCAAAGTAGTGCTCCAAGAGTACATTGCCTACTTCACATAGTGCTATAAGGAGATGCCTGGAATAGATCTTGAAGTTGTAGTCCAAAAGCATGCCATCAACCCCAAGTTTCCACCTATCAAACAAGTACCTAAGAAGATGAAATTCAAACTAGAATAAAAGGTGATAGAAGAAATGAAGAAACTGATCAAAGCAAGCTTTATCAACGAGGAAAAATACCCAAATTTGGTGGCAAGCATCATGCTAGTCAAGAAAAAATTGGTGAAATTCACATTTGTGTGGACTACAAAGACTTGAATAAAGTATGTCTAAAGAATAATTTTTCATTGCTAATAATGGAAATCATGATTGATAACATGGCTAATTTTGAAATATTTTCCTTTATGAATGGTTTCTCAAGATGCAACCAAATCAAGATGCATCCTAATGATGAGAAATATACGACTTTCAGGAGATTGGCACCTTATACACCAATTAGTGGAATGTTATGTGTATGACTTGGTGGTAAAAACTAAGTCCAAAGATAGACATGTCCAAGACCTAAGAGTGGTATTCAACCGTCTTAGAAAATATAACTTAAAAGATGAATCCTATGAAGTGTGCTTTCAGAATATTATCAAGAAAGTTCCTTGGCTTTGTTGTCAGACATTGAGAGATTGAAATCGATCCATCTAAGATCAAAGCTATCTTCTATATGCTACCACCCAGCAAATTAAAATAATTAAGGTCATTCCAAGGCTGACTTGCATATATACAAAGATTTATTTCAAACCTCTCTAGAAAATACAAGCCTTTCTCCAAGTTGATAAAAGAAGATGCTCCATTCATCTAGGATCAAGATTGCCAATAGGCCTTTGAAGAAATCAAGCAGTATATACTAAAGCCACCAGTCTTAGCAGCACTTTACCCAATAACCTCTTAGCCTCTGCACGATAGCAATGGAAGGATTTTTGGGGGGCACGTTTTTCCCAAAATAATGAAAAGGGTAAAGAAAATAAACTCTACTATTTAATTAGAATGCTAGTGGGACAAAAAAATAACTACTCCCCCATCAAAAAGCATCGTTTGATAGGTAAGACATTATTTACTTTCTCATCAAATTATTTTAATACCAAGAATTGATCCCATAAAGTAACTAATGATTAGGCATGTACTCACTGGAAGGCTAGAAAAATGAGCTTTAATTCTTATGGAATATGATATCAACTTTACTCCTCAAAAGGTGATTAAGGGGCAAGCTCTCACTGATTTTCTTGCAGCTCATTCAGTATCGAATGATTCTCTTCTGAATTGTGCACTCCTTGACAAAGAGATCCTTTTGGTCAAAGAAGGAGAACCTTACTAGAAGCTATACTTTGATGGAGTGTCATCCATCAGACTTGGGATTAGATCAAAGCTTTCGCAAATCAAAGTAAGGATTGGACTTATTTATGTCACTCTGAATAGGGGCATTTTACGATACTCCTGTTCCCTTTCAAAATCATGCATAAACAATGAAACTAAATATGAGGCCCTAATTGCAAGATTATAAATGGCCCTCAATATGTAGATAACACAGCTACATATTTTTGGTATTCACAAACTGTTATGAGCCAAGTCCAAGGTAAATATAAAGTCCACAGATTTGAGCTCTTGAAATATCATGAACAGGCTCAAGAGCTTATAAGGCAAATTCCTTAGATCAAAATAACTAAGATTTCTTGGTCTATCAATGTGGAAGCTAACTCCTTAGCCAAACTAGCCAAGACACTGTCTAACCTTGATTAGGAAGAAATTCTAATCACAGTCCGTAGTAGATAAGTGATAAACTCAGTCTTCAGCATCAAGCATGAAAGAACTAAATCTAACTAATAAAAGAGGCTACATATTGAAAAATACCATTCACCAGTTACCTCAAAAGTGGAGAATTCCCAGAAGATAAATTTGCATGGACACAATTCAGAAAGAGGATCGCGCACTTTCTGCTTATTAATGGTACTCTTTATAGAAGATCCTTTAACCATCTACTTCTATGCCATCTCTCAGATAAAGAGGCCAGAGAAGTTATATATAAAGTACATTCTAGAGTTTGTGGAGCTCATCAGTCAGGCTCAAAAATGATGATGAAGATTAAGCATAAGAGCTACTATTGGCCCATGATGGTGGGAGATTGCATTAAATACATAAGAAGATATCACCTATACCAAATTCATGGTGACTTTATCTATCAACACTCAAATCCTCTATATCCAACAGTGTCGTCAAGGCCATTCAAGGTGTGGGGTATAGATATCATTGGACTAATTGAGCCATCTTCTTCTAGAGGCTATCATTTTATACTAGTAGTAACTGACTATTTCTCTTAGTGGGCTGAAATAATTCCATTGAAAGAGGTAAAAGTGGATATGCTTCTTTCAAAAAAATATTTTATTCCAATTTGGTGTTCCTTGAAGGTTCATTTTTGATAATGGATTGTCCTTTAGAAGGTTCAAGGTGGGATGATTTGCATATCACCCCAAGATAGATTGGAGATATTCATCCATATACAATGCCAAAGCCAACGAGCTTGTTGAGGCATTCAATGAGACCCTATCTAAGATTTTGAAGAATGTTGTTGCTAGAAACATGAAGGACTAGCACCAAAAGCTTACTGAGGCACTATGGGCCTATCGCACCATATATCGAACTCCTACCCAATCAACATCATATGCATTGGTGTTTGGGACTAAGGTAGTGTTACCACTGGAAGTGCAAATCCCCTCTCTAAGGATTGACTTGCAAGAAGAAATCACAAGAGAAGACAATTTTTGTCTTCACCTTGACAAGCTAGACTCTTTGAATGAGACAAGGCTCACAGCATAACAAAATCTAAAATTATATCGGGTGCAAATGGCTAGGGCCAACAACAAGATGACTCAACTTAGGTTATTTCAGAAGGGAGAAATGGTCTTAGTTCTAAGAACACTCATAATCCCAAACTAAAATAAGAAAGGCAGATTCAAGCTTAATTAGGAAGACCCTTATATCATCGGAAGGGTATTAGAAGGGGGATCCTACAACTTATCGATAACAAGGGGGAAAGGCCTATGCTACTAATCAATAACCTATTTCTCAAAAGATACCATGCCTAAGCCCTAAGGGTAACAATATAATAACCAAAAGTGCCTATGTTTTGTCTGTGATGGAATATTTGGTTTCCTCAAAAGGGGAACACTCGATCAAATATGCACTTTATGTTTCTCAAGGTAAAATATAGACACAAAACTCTATCCATCTTAGATGATTAGTGAGCCTGTATTTACACGACATATCAAGTCTATTTTCATATGACAACCCCAATCTACTTTCATGTTGCAACCCTAATTCACTTTCATGTGCCAATCTAAGTCCACTTTCACATAGCAAACCAAGTCAACTTTCTCATGGCAATTCAAATTCACTCTTACGTGGCAAACCTAAATTCACTCTCACGTGGTAAAATATGTCCATCATTGTATGGCAAATCAAGTTCACTCTCGTGTGACAATTCAAACCCATATTGTCAACTCCCAAAGTGTTGATGCAAGGGCAAGTACTTGAAAATTGTTCACACCCTCTCCTCTCATCATAACTCAAGAAGAGGCTACGAAGGGAGCAATTTGTTTGAGGCAATTTTTGCCATAATTAAAATTAATTGAGATATAAGTAAAATTAAGACTTATATGCTACTAGATTATGGCTCAAATGTGGATCTTAGTTTGCTTTAAATTGCATTTGAGTTTGATTGAAAATTGAGCTCAAATTATTTGAAAATTCGGGCTCCAGGTAAGCCTAATCTAAATAGGCTGAGTGGGCTAGACTTCTAGACTAGAATTGTGCCCAAAATTCATCTAAAATTTGGATCAAAATAATAAAATACAAAAATTTTGCATATGAGCACTTGGATTGAATAAATTATCATAAATAGGTGCTTAAAAAAAAATTTATAGAAAAATCCAATAAAATTCAAAAAATACAAATTAGCCTTGTGAAATCTAGGGTTTGCAAACAAACCTTTCAAAAGATTGATAATTATGATTTGGTCCTTATGAAATTCAGGATTTATGGATAAAACCCTCCAAATTTTTTATTTATAAATAAGCCCCTAGAAGTTTAACTTTTTACAAATAGGTCCCGCAAAATTTTTTATTTATGAATAAATTTAAATTTTGTTAAAAAAAAGATCTTGGAAGTTCCAAAACTTTATAAAAAAGTCCTTTTTACAAAAAAGTCTCTTAAAAATTTGAAAAATATAATTTAGTCTAATTTTTAAAAAAATTACAAAAAGCACCCCCATAATTTTAGTATCCAGTATAAGTATAAATTTTCAAATTTTATCCTCCACAATAAATAGGCTTATCCATATCTCTTTACAAGTTCATCCAAACTCCAGACAAGCATATCTATATCTGTCTATTATTCAAAAATCAAACAAAAAAAGAAATTGATTCTAGCCTAATTATATCTCTTCATGAGTCTATAAAAATATGCAAAACCTGCAAATCAGAGAACAAAAAAAAAAAGAGATCAAAGACAAGGACAAGGAGATCAACACAATAAAGGAGAGAAAGAACAAAGAAGCCATCAAGGATTGGGGACTTGAAGTAAATAAGGTAAGCATCTTCCTTTTCTTTTTTCTTCTCCTACTGATCTTCCTGTTCCTTTTCTTCTTCTTCCTCCGAAGGAGTGGTCTTGTCTACTACCTCACTTGACCCGGTCTTCCGATGATAGCCCGTGCTGCTGCCTGCCTCCCAATAAAGAGGCATTCCAATAGCCTATAGCTGAGATCTCCACCATGCTACTACCTCTGGACAGAGCAGGCGGGGACGCATCCGTAGTGGCATGTATGGCTCTCCGATGGGATCAAGAACCTCAACCATGGGCACTGATCACTCTTCTACTCACTAAGGCATGGCAAGTCGAAGCTTTGGAAGCCTTACCAAACTGCGATGCTCAACTTTATTGTGTTCTACACCCCAACTGCTAGACCTGAACCTTGGTTCCTCTTGCATGAACCTAGCTTCCAACCTCGATCTTACCTTGCCACTAGTCACCGAAGGAAAGAGCACCGACTAGGCTTCAAAAGTGATGATTCCACGATCATGTCTCCCAAAATCATCCTCCCTGGCATCATCACACTGTGCTAGCCTAGCCTGAAGGTTCGTCGGCTTGACTCCTCATTGCCGTGGAATGGCCGGCCAATAGCCCTCCAGACCCGCTCCTGCTCAACCTGGCCAACTTGCAACACAGCCCTATTCTACCTCATTGCAACTCATGTTGGCCCTGCCATGCTTGCATGAACAGCCGCTCATCTCACCGTAGCTCATGCCAGCCCACCGTGCCCACATAAATGGCTGCCCATCTCACTGTGGCATGCACCGGCCCCACCATCCCGGCACAAATGACTGCCCAGATCTACTGTGTCACTCTCAAATTTTGCAACCATATCCCGCACCTTGTCCCCTCCTTACCGTCATTCCTTGTAAGCCAGAGCCAGACTTGGCTAAAATTGGCCGAGTCCGGCCATGAGTTTGAGGAAGATGGAGATCTAGTAGCCATTAGTGTTTGGGATTGTGGGAGAAGGAAGAAGACTTGTGGGGAATAAAGGGAGAAAAAAAATAAAAAAGGGCTTGTGTTGCACAAAAAAAATGGCTAAAAATATAGAAGAAGAGTTTTGGACTCAAAGGGGAAGAAAGAGAAAAATAAAAATAAAAAATATAGTTGTTGTGATTTTAGAAAAATGAGGAAAAAGAGAATAGTTCGGCAAAAAAATATATAAGAGAAAGCTATCGGCAACATCGTGGCCACCTGCGGCCCTCGATGATGAAAATGGTGAACTCTTGACCTTACCGTGGCCACCCACGGCTCCTTTGAAGATGGCGATGAAGATGACGATAAAGATGGTGAATCCACAATCTCACTGTTGCCATCTGTGGCCCCTGAAAGATGGTGATAAAGACAATGATGAAGATGGTGGACCCATGACCCCACTGTGGCCTCCCGCGATCTCTCGAAGATGGCAAATTTCCATCACTTAGCCAGCCTTTACGCTCACATCTAAGTCAGTCTTCAGGCTCACACTAAGCTAGCCTTCTGGTTTACATTTAGTTAACCTTTGGACTCACACTAAACTAGCCTTTAGGCTCTCATTCAACCAGCCTTCAGACTCGCACTTAGTTGGTCATCAGGCTTACACTTAGCCAGCTTTCGGGCTTGCATCTAACCCAACCTTCGGGCTCACACTAAGCCAGTCTTTAGGCTCGCATTTAGCTAGCTTTTAGGCTTGGGCTCAGCCAGTCTTCAGGCTTGCATCCGAGCTAATTTTTGGGCTTACACTCAGCTAGCCTTCAGGCTTGCACTCAACAAGCCTTTAGGCTCACATTCAAGCTAGCCTTTAAGCTCACATTCAAGTCAGCCTTCAAGTTCATACTTACCTAGCCTTTAGGTTTGCATTTAAGCTAGCCTTTGGGCTCTCATTTATCTAGCTTTCGGGTTTGCACCTATCCAGCTTTTGAGCTTATACCTTAGCTAAGCTTTGGGCTCGCATCTTAGCCAGCCTTTGGGCTCGTATCTAAGCCAATATTTGGACTTGCACCCAGTCAACCCTCGAGCTCACACTAAGCTAGCTTTTAAGCTCGCAAACTAAGCCAACCTTTTGGTTTGCATATTTGAAGCTGAGTTACGAGTCTATTTAAAATTAG
This sequence comes from Trichopus zeylanicus subsp. travancoricus, assembly GCA_005019695.1. Lineage (NCBI taxonomy): Eukaryota > Viridiplantae > Streptophyta > Magnoliopsida > Dioscoreales > Dioscoreaceae > Trichopus > Trichopus zeylanicus. The sequence goes on from RXID01014226.1 coordinate 2,153,240, forward strand.
CATAAATAGCCAAGGATCCTCAAATCAAATTGATTAATATGAACTTGAATGGATAAAGTCCAAGCTAGCCCAAATGAACTTATATTGGTCAAACAAATAGGCTAAAATCCAAATTAAATTAAACTCCAAATCCAAATTAAGTTAATGTAAACTAAATAAACTTATACTCGAGAAGAGTTAATTCAAAATCAAGTTAAATTTGGATTCAACTAAGTTCAAATCAAACTCTAATTGGGTTAAATCAAGCCAACCGAAAAGAACCAAGCTAAAACTCAACTAAGACTAGGCTAGGTTGAGCCTAAACAAAAATCAAGTAGAAATAAATTAACTTGAACTTGAGCCAAAGTCTGGTATACCCAGACTCAACAAAGGTCCAACATAAGGTCAAACTTGATTCAAGCCAAATGAAGTGAAACTTGGACCTAAATAAATAGGGTCAAACTGAGTCCCATTGGGTGCACTAAGTCCTTGGCAATACTCCAAGGCTATGAACAAAGGGTGATGTTATCACCCTAACTTAAATTAGAATTAGTCGAATAGAACTAAATAAGGTGAAATTGAATCTCTCTGGGTGCACTATAAAAGCATTTAGCAACACTTTCAAGCTATATCCAAGTCCATAAGCCATTGGTGACACTATCAAATCAAAGAAGTTAATTGTTAATATACTCAAAGTTATTGGCCACACTTCGAAGCTAGTCAACTCCAAAAGCCATTAACACTGCATCTTCCAAGCTATATCCAACCCCATAAGCCATTGATGGCACTACCAAATTAAAGAAGTTAATTGCCAATATGCTCCAAACTGTCGTCATACTTCAAAGTTATATCCAACTCCATAAGTTGTTGGTGACATTATTAATCCAAAGAAATTAATTGCCAATACGCTCAACGCTATTGGTCACACTTCAAAGCTATACTGGACCCCATAAGCCATCAGTGATGCTACCAAATTAATGAAGTCAACTAATAATGCACTCAAAGCTGTTACCACACTTCAAGCTAGTCAACCCCACAAGCAGTTGATGGCACACCCCTACAAGCTAGTTAACCCCATAAGTAGTTAACAATGTGCCCTTTCAAAGTAGATAACCTTACAAGCAGTTGACAACACGCCCATCAAGCTAGCCAACACTAGATGTAGTTGGTGATGAATTTTCAAGTTATACCCAATCTAATTAGCTATTCGTGATGCCTCAAAAACTAATGAAATTATCGCCTACGTATTATCGACTATGAAAAAAATTCAAAAACTAAAGAAGTTAATGCCTCCGCCTTATCAGTTATGGAAACACTTCAAAAACTAAAGAAGTTATTGCCTACACTTTTTTAGCTATAGAAACATTTCAAGGTTAAACAAAGTTATCACCCATGCTTTATTGCCTAACGAAAATGCTTCAACCCAAATAGAGTTATCACCTACGCCATATCGACTAACAAAAATACTCCAACCCAAATGGATTCATTGTCAATGCCTTATCGACTAATGGAAATACTCCAACCCAAATGAAGTTATTACCAAAGCTCAAAGCTATTGGAAATACTTCAAATTACAAAGTTATCATTGATGTTTAAAGCTATTGAAAACACTTCAAACTTCTTCTATTTCCTTCCATAATTCGGGTCGGATGCCACAGGGTCCAATACAGGGGGAGCAGGGTAGTAGCACAACTTCTTCTCCACTCTTTCTCTTTCTTTTCCTTTATTCTTTTTATGTTTTTTATAATTATATGTTGAACTTTATTGTAAAGTGAGAATATACCCTTACTTAATCCATGTACAATCTTTCTTGAATTAATTAATTATTCTTCTTTTCTTTCTTTTGTATCTCTATTTTATTAACTAGGTTTCTCGCTTTAGGATATTCATAAAAATTATTGGGTAATTAATAATGGGGGCTTGTATCTATTGAAAGTCATATTCTCACATACCTGATAGTGCAATTAAATCAAAATAAATTTTGATTTATAATTAGAGATCACTCTTCGGGGTTTTGCTATCCCGTGTGGTCAACTTCGATACCATAGTGACTTGTGTATGTATCTTGGAGCCATATTTCTATTTATGAGTATTTTGCATATTATGGATCTTATTCCAGTTTATCTAGTTATGAGCTTCTATGTTCTATTACCTTGTATTATGTTGTGGCTTGCCTCCTCTGTGAATACTTGATATGTTGTTGTATTGTGTGGTCCACTAAGTATTCTTTTCCCTTTTTGTTGATATCAAAAAAGGGAGAATATTGACAAGGGGAGTATGTTATAGTAAAGGTGAGTCCATGTTAAAAATCAAGCTCTTGATGCATTTTAATTATTATCCATGTTATATCCATGCATGCATGACTCAAGTTATGTTAAAATGCTTCGAATTTCATAATTTTCTTTAACTAACTAGATTATGTAGTTTATATTCATTAGGTTTTGTCATCATCAAAAAGGATGAGATTGTTATCCTTTATAGTTTTGATAATGAATAAACTTAATATTTGATCTATTTCTTAAGTATTATGTAGCTAGTAATCAAGCTGAACCTGGAGTAAAATTCAAATCTATTCAAAAGTCTCAAGCATGGATGAGCATGAGGACATCATTGGAGATGAGGTGTGATGATAGACTAATGGATAGAACTTGAACAAACAAAGTTGGCTTGAAGAAGGCTCAAGACACCACTCACTAGATTTTGCTTTTTTCCTATTTTGTTGAGTTGAATATTTGTTGATTGAATTCTTAGCTTGGAAATTTGGTTAATACTCAACCTACCTTAGAATGCCTTCACCAGCTCATTGATTATCTAAGGTCAGCTTGAGAAGATGTCAAATATAAAAATTGAAGTTAAAGTAAAATAGTAGCTTTTCTATCAAATTTGGACATCTGAACAAGACTCTTCGGACACCTGAATCTAGTAGAAATGGCTCTCAAATTACTAGTAGTTTTAGATGCCTGAACCTTAGATTGAATGTCCAAAAATTTGAAAGTTGTACTTTCTAAAATTTCACATTCAGAGTTTGAATGTCTAATGTATTAGCCAAACATCCGAATCTGTGCAGTTCAGATGGTTGAAACTTGTAATCAGACATCTAAACCTATGACATCAACTTCAATAGCTAGTTAAATTTAACTGTTAGGAGGCTTCAGATGCCCAAACCTTTATGGTTGGATACAATGCTCTACCAACTGGTATTTAAGGGTTTGGAACTTATTCTTTGATAATTTTTTGCACGTTCTTGAGCAACCTTCATTTGAGATAATAAGTTCTCAATAGCCCTCTAACCTACAAGAGCTCTAATCCTTATTCTTTAACTTTCTAATCTTCAAAGCCCTTGTTCTCATTTTGAGTGATCTTGTAGAGAGGCAAAAAGCCTAGTTTTCATCTTTATGATCAAGTGCAAATACTTCAAGACCTTTTAGAGTGTTTGAGGGACTCAAGCTCTAGTGGAAGCTTATCTTTCCAGTTGGTGCAAGAAGAGTTCTAAGGAGTTGGCTTCACTGACAAAGTAACACACTAGTGAAGTGTAAAGAACATAGAGTAGGAGCGGTTGGTTTGTAAACCATATTATATCATGGTGCACAATTTTCTTGCTCTATTTACTTAATTGCAATTGTGTTTGATTGGTATTCGCTTGAAATCACTCTTGGTGAATTGATTTGGTTTTGATTGCTTCAAAAAGTGCCATTATTACTAAAACACCTAATTCACACCTGCTCCCTCTCTTAGGTGGTTTTTGTGTTTTTGAAGGGCACTTGAGTTGAGGAACTACTATACGTCTTGTGGTTGTATTAAACCATGCCTAGGACAACCACTAGTGAATCACCTTTTATGCTCACTTACTGGGTTAAAGCAATCACTTTTGTGGAAGTTGGCCTCACCTCATCATGGCTCAAAATGATCTTGAGGCAAATGAAATAAACATCTGGCCTGAGAAAGATCTTGCCCTAGAGGTTCAAGAAAGGGCTCACACGAGGATCGCTAAGTATTAATGAAGGGTGGCTTGCTACTACAATGCTTAGGTGCATAGCAGGGAGTTGTGACCAAGTACTTGGGTATTGCATTGAGTTGAACTCATCAATCAGGATTCAGAAAAGCTATCACCAAACTGGGTTAGCCCTTTCAAGGTTGTCTATGCCGTGAGACTAGGAGCCTTCAAGCTTGAGCACCCAAATGGTGAAGCACTTCTACAGATATGGCATGTTGACAACCTCAAAAAATTTTATCTCTAGAATAAAATATCTCCTATTTATGTTTTAAAGAAAATTAAAGTATATGTTGCAAGTGCTAGTTTAGGAGGCACAAAGACCTCAGTTCATCCGACACATCAGTTCACTTGAGGCACAAAGACCTCGATTCACCCAAGGCATAAGGATCTTAGTTCACTTGACACATAAAGACTTCAATCTGTTCGAGTCCTAAAAGACCTCAGTTCAACTAAGGCATAAAGATCTTAGTCCACCTGAGGTGTAAAGGCCTTAGTTTACTTAAGGTGTAAAGACATCAATCCACCTGAGATGTAAAGACCTCAATTCATCTGAGGCGCAAAGACCATGGTCTATCTGTGGCGTCAAGACATTAGTTCACCCAAGGCATAAAGACCTCAATCCACTAGATGCATAAAGACCTCGGTGTACCCAAGGCATAAATAACTAGGCCCAGACAAAGTAGAACATTTCAACCTCTTATCAAGCAAAATGCTCAGATCCAAACAAGGTCTAAAGCAAGCTTCATGGTGGACAAAAGAAACCCTTAAGCAATATATTGACAAGACTGCCATAGGGAGGAATCAGGTTTATAGTTTGGCCAAGTTTATCAGTTGAGATATTCCTATCTAAAGATATTCTTTACAAAAATCCTAATTGATCTGTGAAAGCCTCCCACCATGGAAGAGAAGTATTAAGTACTTCAAAAACTCATACAAATGCTTGCAAGAACTCAAGACCCATCGGCCAAACTAATACTTTAAGGAATTTATACTGAAAAAAGTCAGTGTGTATGACCACTTGATCATCAGGAACATTTGGGTGAGATTGGATAAAGTTAAGAAAGCAGGAAGAATGACTCAAAAAGCACAAATACACAAGAAGGAAGGAAAATTATATCGAAATAAGAAGCAAAAGTTTGGTATAAAAACTCTTCCAAAAGAAGAGTATGATTAATCAGAAATATTCAAAGTAGTTGGCTTCTTGGGCCCAGGAATGACCTCAATCTCAACCACTACTATATCCTCCTCATCCAAACCCTCACCCACCATCTCTGCAACAACCTCCTTCTCCCTTTGAAGAAGCACCTTATACTCCCACTTAATGCATCGAACCCTCAAGTCATTGTAGAGCTTGACATAGAAATCTTTAGGGTCAAAGTCAAAGTAATGATAGGTTTTCTTCACTATATCCCTACAAATAAGGTAACCTTCAATGAAGCCCTAGGAAAAGAGCTTGGCATGATCCTTGAGATATTCATTACTATCCCTAAACCCTAAATTCTATGATGGCCTATAGTTTGGTCATCTTCAGAGCATTGGTGTGCTCTTTTCTCCAGAGGTAGGTGGTGACAGCGGTGCTCTTGCCCTCCTCCAATCCAGTACGGTGATAGATCTTCAGTGCCTCCATGTTTGACAAGGCCAAGTCGTGCTCAACAGTGAGGAGGTTATTCCTTTCCTTCGCCTTTCTCTTTGACTCCTCCACACTACTAAGGGACTCAAGTTGAGAGCGAAGTAGGTCCACCTTCAAGGATGTTTCCTTTCAAACTTCATAAAAGTGATGCCCTGCAAAGTAGACAAAATATAGGGCCTATACCTAAACTAAAAGTTAGAATATTAAAAGAAGGAAAGAATGGAAGAAATCAAATTTGAATAAACTCATGTTGCAACAAGCTTTCACTCCTTTCAAGAAGAGTTTATTAATGGGGAGCTTGGTGATAGAGGAGTTTTCATTGTCCTTGAAGTCCCCAAGAAAATACTCCTCAATATCAATCTCCCATGAGGCATATCAGGACCTAGGAGGAGATCATTCTTGCACCTCAGAGAGAGATGGAGAAGAGGTAGAGGCGGAGATGTCTTCCTTGCCATGATCAACCTTCTTTGTCACACTAGAAGGTGATCAGATACGGTTGCCCAAGGTGGTGGTTTAGGAAAGAGGAGAAGATAAATGAGGTAGCACTTGTCTTTTCTTTGCTTACTCCTTGTCAGCTCCTCAATTCTTCTTCGTCTCTCCCTTCTACCTTTTCCCTTAGCTTGATGCCACAGTAGGAGGAGGAGTAGAAATCTCTAGTGCAGTAGGTTTCTTCCGAGCTAAGGATACCCAAGGAGCCCCTCCTTGCTTCTTTAGGAGCTCATTTGAGCTCGGCAATTCTTGCAAGCACAACATCATCTCATCAAACTGAAGTAAAAATTACTGTAAAGTGAAGGAAGCCTAAGTCTTGAGGGTTAAGTTTAATACTAGCCATTTGAGTAATGGCCAGGTTGTGCTCTTTCAAACAAGCCTCTTCAAACCATGTGGGGGTGGACCTAACCTCTTCTACCTCCTCAGCCAAGGATACTAAGAGACAATGGACTTCAAAAGAGATTTAAGGGTCGGCTCTATGGAAGAAATAATTGCCCCGCTAATGAAGAAGGCCGAAGTCAACCCTAGAGAAAACCCTCACCAAATGATCCTTCCAAAAATGAATAGAACTAAGGTTAAAGGCAAACAATTTATGCTAATTTTTTGAGGCGAAGTACTATCGATCCCCGGAATTGGAATCTCGGCAACCCTTGAAGGCATCCCTAAATATTTCTATGGTAGGCGGACAACCTTTAGAGATGGATAGGGTTCCAAAGGTTAAAATGAATTTCATAGCAATTGGTATAAGATATCTAAGTCTACTCTCAAACAACTCCCAATAAGTGAAAAACTCAAAAGCAAACACCTCCCTAAGAGTTTTACTATCTTTGTTTAACTCCCACAGGTCTAACTCAGTTCTATCTGGGAAGCTGAATATGCTAACCAATTGCTCAAGATTTTTCTCTCAAAGGGTAGATTCGAAAATTCAGACCATCACTTTGGGATTACCTAGCAAAATACTTATATTAGGATCATCAAGAGTAGAATAAAAAGCTATTTAAATAGGTGAACTCATTTGAAGGTGATGGTAGGATAGTCTCATTTTCTAAAAATGACCCCCTCGCAGCCTCAAAACTCGTAGATGGTATGGTGGAAGGTGCGGTAGGAGATGTGGTAGCCTTTGCGATAGACATTATAACGGAGGGTGAGGCTGCCTTTGAGATGGGTAGAGAAGTGGATGAACAGCTGGTAGTTCCACGCATCTCCTTTGGTGTAGGCACAAAGTCCCAGCCTTCGAAGGATGGTGTTGAGATGCTATGTGGAGCTGAGGACTTCTTCGGGGAATGGACCACCTATCCCAAAATGCTTTTCATATTGGTAGTGGAGGATCTCTTTTCAAAGCTAGATTAAGTAGAAGAGGACACCACAGATGAATGGAATTACCGCTGAAAGAATGAAGAAACTAAGAGAGGAAGACAAAGGCTTGAAAATTTGCTAACATAGAAGAAAAAGATCATGCCACTCTTTATATTTGCCTGCCTCACCGTTGGTTGCTTCTATGTGGACTAATCAGAGTCGACGAAGTCCAAAATGCCAAGCCTTTAAAATTCTCATTTGGATCCATCAACAAATGTCTTTTGTTCGATTCAAAAAGCCCAAGGGGAGACAAATCACAAGACACGCCAAAGATCATTCTGATAAGCAAGCGGATGGCTCCAGACCAATGTCTGGAAAAGAAATAAAACCCTAAATAATTACACAGGGAATGATGAGGTGGTGACCTGTTTCTCCAGGCATCATGGCAACGAACTCCTCACATCCAAAAGGCATCGAGTTAAAAAAATTGCTAGGGTATTTTTAGTAACGAGATATTATAGAACAGGCATATTATGAATAGAGATACTATAAGGTTTTTAGCTTCGGTTAAAATTTATTTTTATTTTTATTATATTTTAACAATAGTTTAATTATATTTTAACTATACTTTAATTTTATATTAAAAAATTATAAAATTTAAAAAAATTTTGAAAAAAAGAAGAAAATTTTAAAAGAATTTATAGCTAATTTTATAATAATATTAAATATTTTTTTAATTAATTTTAGTTAATTACTTGTATAATCAATTTTTTTATATAACTATATAAAAAATAGAAAGTAAGGAAAAAAATATCAAGTTTAATAACTAAAAATGTAATATAAGTAAATTTAACTTATCAGTAGAATTTACTTTAAATATATATAATTTATTAATAATAATACAATATAATTAATCATCATCATCATCAAAATATTTTTTTCGATTATTGATCATTTCATCTATTTCCATTAATGTTTAAATTTATTTTATAAAAACATTAAAATTATTGAGTGGAAAAATTAAACCTAATTAATCTATTTAATACAAAAATAATAATAAAGTTTCTCTATCGGTGAATAGAATAATAAATTCATCAACGAAATAATTAATATTTATTATTTTACACAAGTGAAATTTTCTTGAAATATTCAATTAAAATTTAACTAGTTTGTGAAATCATAATCATAGTTAACAGACTAAAACATTGTTAATTAAAAAATACACAACAAAAAAATCATAAATGTAATTTTTGATAAGAAAAACTTGCAGCACTCATGCCGCCAACTTCAAGACCTCTTCCGGCTTCACAGCCCTCTTGAGGAAGCTGCCCTCCTCTGCCACCATCTGCACTAGCAAGAACCCCAGCTCACTTGCCACCGCTAGCATCACCTCCCTCATCTCTGCCTGGAACTTCTCAAGGTCTTTTTCTCTATTCCCATCTCGATCGAACTTCGCGAAGAACCTATCGGAGAGCTGAACGATCTCTACATTGCTCAATCCTATTCCTTCCACACCGAAGTGCATCTCAAGAACTCTTAAGCTCATGAGCTTATGCATCGTCTCGTCGTAAGAGAAGCGGCCGTCGTGGTTTGTGTCAAGGCGGGCGAAACGGGACTCCACCGTGCCGTTGAACGAGCCTTGTCCTCGACAAAGGCATGGACCATGGCTCCGTCAAGTATCTTCACACTCATCTTTCTACCTCTGAAGTCTCAAATAAACAAATAGAAGACTTAAAGCGGAAACAGAGTAGTGACCAAAACATTTTAGCTAAAACCTTGGGATAAAGTTACTTCAAACTTAATTTTTATAAAATTACCTTTATATCTTATTTGCTCAAAAAATTTTATATTATATAAATGTAAAACGATAATTTATGAAGAATCAGTGTTTGATTTACTCCAGGCCTATTCCAATGGTCATTTGGTAACTGGATGGATGCACACAGAGTGAACTTGCAACCTAAACCAATGAACACCAAGTCAATGCATGGTCGAATACATTATACATTTGAGTTTTTTTTTTGTGTGTTTTACCTTTCCTTTGAGAGAATACTTTCAAGCATGTCAGCGTTACTCTAATTCACCACCCTACAATTCTTTCTTACCTGCCCCTCATTCCCAGTGAGAGGACTTGAATTCCCCATTCTAACAATCGACCCAACAAAATCAACAAAGAACCTACCGACATTACCACTGTAAATCTCCACCAAAACCCTCATCATCGACGCGGCTCCGCCGCCGTCACCGCCAGAGACCAGGGCCTGGTCCGATGGGAGAAGGCCCTTCTGGGTGAACAGGTTCTGAAAGTAGTGGCTATCGAACACGTCCACCGAACCCCTGTCCAAAGCCGCCGTCATGTTGCCTTCGCCATTCGGCTGGCACAATGCCCGTAGTTCGGCGGCCATGGTAACATCCATAGTCGTGTCGGCGGCGCCAGGGCCGGAAAAGTTGTACAGCCTGCTCCTGAATGCGGCGCACCGGGCTCGGCCTATTGTGTGAGCTCCTGAGAGGGAGACCATGTCGGACGCGTTGAGTCCGACCGCAGCGAACTTGGCGATGATGGTAGCGATGGAGTCCAAGGGAGAAGGGATGTTCTTGTCTGCACCAGTTTTGCTGGACACCGTGCCATCTCTTCGCCCTACCATTACTTTCCAGGAAGGCCCTCCACTCTGCAAGTAAAAACAATATATGGTTCGCCTATTTCATTCTGATTCTTTCTATGAAACCCCTGTACTTCGAAATACTTTTATGCATTCCCATAGAAAATTGAATGCACTGCTTAGGTTTTGGTGAGAACTTTATGCTTTGTTCGTTAGTGTTAAAAATAATTAACTAACATGTATAAATACAATTCTTATATTTTTTTTATTTTTAATTATAAAAAAAGTAATGACTATTTTTATTCACACTAATTAATCAAAACTAAGTTTTAAAAGTTTGGTAATTATACGATAATAATTTTTTGTTGAAAGTAAATTACCAAACTACAAACTATTATCGTCTTTATATTTTAATAACCGCCACCTTTGTTAATAAAACATTAAATCCGTGTAATTACAAAACATTAAAAAAAAGTGTTATGAATCTTTACTAAAGGAGATTTTTTAACATGCGATTATGGCAATTTACAAGGTTTTATACGTATATATTTTTGTACGACCGATAGAGGAGATCCAGCCAATTAACCATACAAGAAGAACTGCATCTCTTGCAGCAATGGCAAGTATGTCTGCACAAGACACTGTATCACTGCACTCCTTCTCCACGGCGGCCTTTATCTCGTCAATGACATCAAAGCCTCTCGCCGAATTTAGGTTCGGCATGGCAGATTTCTCCCCCTCGTCGCCATCTAAAAGAACAGATCCATCGCAACCCTGATAACATCATTTATTTTCTAGGAGAAAAGCAAACTACTATACTTCACTTAAAATGTTCAAGATCTCTTTACGAAACTGTAGGCAAAATCACACAAAAAAATTTCTAAAATTGCAAGAGAGGAACTCACATTGACAAAGCAATCATGGAAATGAAGCCGAAGCAGAGAGCCACCCATCCTCATCTCATTCTTCATGGCTTTGAAGACCGCACGCCTCACAATTTTGAAGATATTAGGGCAGCTTGTAGCATAGAAGTCAGTTGTTAACTCTGATTTAACATTAACACAGAAACCAAGCAAAACCAAAGAGATTATCAGCATTCTACTACTCTTGGCATACTCTTGAGTCTTCATCTTTATTCACTGGAAATTAAGCTCAACCCGTAGCTCTGGATAGACAAGTGTTGAGCTAGATTTATATCTGGTTGGAAAGTTAATCCAGCATTAAGTGTTTGTGGTGGGCGGCTGGAGCTTGTGTTAGTTATTAATTGAGACTCCAAAAACAGTTTTAGTCTTCTGAGCATGAGCTAGTGCTGCAAAAAGTAAATATTCTTTTATAACATGTTTGTAGTGCAATTCAAAACATGGCTGCCTGCAATAAGATGACGATTAAATTATGGAAAAGATTTCATCGTGGCCACTTTCTTAGTGCAAATCGTCGTTTTGGGCCAAATGCTTGTAAAATTCTTTTGGCTTGTTGATTATGGGCTTCTAATTTATTGGTAAATGATACCGACAAGAAACCCTTCTTGTCGTATGAATGCCTAAAATATCATATGAGTTATCTAATGCAGATCACGGGAAGTTATAGTCCTTGTCATGAATTCGTTCCTTCGATTTCTTTTTTTTGTTTATATTTTATAATGTTCATCTAGAGTGACTTGAAGCACTAGAACAACCAAGAAAATAGCACGTTGTGTAGAAACACTCGTCCAAAAATCTTATAAATATCTGGATATTCATGATTCGTATAGGTATTGAGCAATCATAGGCAAAGACTAAACAAATAGACGATTGTATCTTCTCACATAGATCACAAAAGCAAAACTTAGTAGTGGTGGTAATGTTGGAAATTTAACCAAAGTTTTGTCCATATTTTTTTATTTCTGAAACATTCCAAGGATGTATAGTGTTCAAATTGGACACTTGTAATTGATCAAATTTATATTCGCAGTACATATATGTAGGATAAACTTGTTGGAGAAAGAAGTAAAAGATGAACTATTTGAAAAAACACAATTTCATTTACTTTCTTGTCTTATTCAAAATACTTACAAATATAGGTCCTATATAAAGTTTAAAATAGTATTTTCTATACCCTAGGTATATACATCAAAAAACAAAAAGATGTGTTTTTTTGTAGGTATATTTATCTTAATCTAAAAATACAAAATGAATTACACCACTTTTTAACATTATATTTCTTAAATTTTCATATAATGTATTTTGCTTTAACTCTAACAAATTCCCCCTCCCTTCCTTAAACCAAAAATATTTCCATCGACTATTCAAAATAGTGATTTGAATTTGTAAAAGAGATCCACCTTAAACATTTTAGTGAAAATATCAACAACTTGATTAAAAGATTTCACATAATCTAGTTTGATCTTCTTCTTCTTCACAAGATCCCGAATGAAATAATATCGTATATCGATGTACTTATTTCTTTTTATGATATATTGGATTTTTTGCCAATATAATAGCAAATTTATTGTTAACATAAATCTTACTTAGTTTACTTTGAGAAAGATGAATTTTCTTGAGTAGATCTCTTACCCAAACTGCATGGCACATACATGAAAATACTGCTACATACTCAATTTCACAAGTAAAAAAAAGTAGCAATAGATTGCTTTTTTGAAAACTATACGAAAGCTGAATTTTTTTATAAAGAAAACAAAACCAGTGGTACTTTCTTTATTATCCACATCACCTCCCCAATCACTATCGAAATAGTTAAATAATTGAAAATCATTAGAATGCCAATAGAATAAGACATGACTAAGTGTACTTTTGATATAGTGAAAAATCCTCTTAGTAACTTGTAAGTGAGAGGTTTTTGGCTTTTCCATATAGCAACTCATTAATTTGATACTATAGAGAATATCAGGTCTTGTACAAGTTAAATATCTTAAGCTACTAATAATACTTTTGAAGAAGGTATTATCAACTTCTTATCCTTCATCAAGTTTAGAGAGATTTAAGCTTCTATCAACTGTTGTGCCAACCAGTTTACAATCATCCATATTAAACTTTTTTGAGAACCTCCTTTACATAAGCTTCTTAAGACATGAAGCTACCTTCTTTACTTTGACTCACTTTAACCTCAAGAAAATAGGACATTAGTCCTATATCTATCATCTCGAACTCTTGTATCATGACTTGTTTGAATTCCTTGAAAATAAGAGAATTAGTGTTAGTAAAGATTAAGTCATCTACATATAAACAAATAAATAAAATGTTATCTTGATCACTTTTCTTCATATAAAGAGAGTGTTCATGTGGGTATTGGATATAACCATGTTCTTTGAAAAAAGAATTGATAGTACTACTCCAAGTCCTTGGTGCTTAGTTCAAGCCATACAAGGATTTCTTCAACTTTAACTTCTTTTTTTCATATCATAACTTGATGTAGCCCAGAGGTTGTTGAATGTATATCTCCTCTTCAAGATAGCCATTTAGGAATATCGATTTAACATCCATTTGAAAGATTTATCATCCATATTGAGCTACCAAAAACATAATTAGTCTAATAGTTTCACACCACTTACCAAACATTGCATCACTTTCCAAATATTACATCTCTTAAATTATCATACAATGTATTTTGGTTTAACTCTAACAAAACTAAGGAACTCTTTATAATCCTATATAAGGCTTGAATTGACCTCTTCCTCTTCTATGACCTCTTGCTTGATTTGAGTTCTTCATTCTGTATTTGTTGATGGTTGTCTACCTCTTCCTCCTTGTCCTTGTCCTCAACCATGACCACGACCACAACCATAGCCACAACTTGTTCCTCAACCTCTTTAAGACTATTCCCAATTTGTATCTCCTTACTTTTCCTTCATTGCTAGCTTCGCTTAAAGAGCTTGTTCTAAGGAATTTTCTTTATTTCTGAGGATTTTTTATTTATGAACTTGCAAGGAACTCATCAGTTCATCAATTATTATTGTGTCCAAGTTTTTGGGCTTTTCAATAGTTGCAATAATATAATCAAATTTTGAAATAAGTAATGGGACAATTTTCTCGATTACCCATGTATCATCAATTGTTTCACCATTTCTCTTCATTTAGTTTATAATAAGCTAAACTCTTATGACATAATATGAAATTAATTTGGACTCTTTCGTTGCAAGGTCTTCGAACTCACCTCTTAGGGTTTGTAACCTAACCCTTTTTACATTTCGGTTCCTTTATGAGAATTCTGAAGAATCTTTCATACTTATTTTACACTTGTAGCACCAGCAACTCTTTCAAGGTCCCCTACATCAAGAGCAACATAGAGAAGGGTAAGTGCCTTATTGTCCTTCTTTCAAGAATCTCATAGGAATTCTCATCGTGCTTGAGTCAACAATGTTTCATCTTGAGGCATTGCAAAGTCTCTATCAATAATTTCGAGGAGCTCTTACAATCCAAATAATGTCTTTATTTGCATGACCCAATGGTCATAATTCTCCTTGGTGAGTTTTGAAATAGGATAGCCATTTACTATCTTTTCCTTTTTGACCAATGTCGACTCATTACAAACTTACGACACCGATCACCAAAATCTTTGATACCACTTTGTTGGAGGAAGAATTGGAAAATAAATTATTTTAAAAAAATATAATTTCATTCACTTTATTTTTTTGTTCAAAATACTTATAAATTAGGTCTATATATAGCCTAAAGTAACCTTTTCTATACCCTAGGTACCTGCATCAAAAAACTAAAAGATGTGTTCATTCGTAGGTGTATTCATCTTAACCTAAAAATATAAAATAAATTACACCACTTCCCAAACATTGCATCAGTTTCCAAACATTATATCTCTTAAATTTTCATGCAATGTATTTTGGTTTAACTCTAACAAAACTAAGGAACACCTTATAATCCTATATAAGGCTTGAATTGACATCTTTCTCTTCCACAACCTCTTGCTTGATTTTGTGTTCTTCCTTCCATATTTATTGATGGTTGTGTACCTCTTCCTCCTTGTCCTTGTCCTTGTCCTCAACCATGACCATGACCATAACTAGAGCCACGACTTGTTCCTCGACCTCCTTAAGATTGTTCCCAATTTGTATCTCCTCACTTTCCTTCAATGCTAGCTTTGCTTAAAGAGCTTGCTCTAAGAAATTTTCTTTATTTCTGAGGTCCTTTATTCATAAACTTGCCAAAAACTCATAAGTTCATCAATTATTATCGTGTCCAATCTTTTGGACTTCTCAATAGCTACAACAATATAATCAAATTTTAAAACAAGTAATCGGAGAATTTTCTCCATTACCTATGTATCATTAATTTTTCATCATTTCTCTTCATTTACTTTACAATAAGCAAAACTCTTTTGAAATAATATGAAATTAATTCGGACTCTTTCATTGCAAGGACTTTGAACTCACCTCTTATGATTTGTAACCCAACCATTTTTACCTTTTTGTTTCCTTTATGAGAATTCTAAAGAATCTTTCATACTTCTTCCTACATCAAGAGCAACGTAGAGAAGGGTAAGTGTCTTGTTGTCCTTATTTCGAGAATCTCATAGGATTGCCTAAGTCAACGATGTTTCATCTTGAGGCATTGTAAAGTCTCAATCAATAATTTCAAGGAGCTCTTACGACCCAATGAATGTTCTTATTTGCATGACCCAATGGTCATAATTCTCCTTGGTGAGTTTTGGAATAGAATAGTCATTGACTATCATTTCCTTCTTGACCAATGTCCACTCATTACAAACTTACGACGCCAATCACCAAAATCTATGATACTACTTTGTTGGAGGAAGAATTGGAAATTAAATTATTTTTTAAAAAATGTAATTTTATTCACTTTCTTTTCTTGTTCGAAATACTTAAAAATATATGTCTTATATATAACCTAAAGTAACCTTTTCTATACCCTGGGTTCCTACATCAAAACACTAAAAGATGTGTCCATTCATAGGTATATTCATCTTAACCTAAAAATATAAAATAAATTACACCACTTCCCAAAGATTGTATCACTTTCCAAACATTACATCTCTTAAATTTTCATGCAATATATTTTGGTTTAACTCTAAGAAAACTAAGGAACACCTTATAATCCTATATAAGGCTTAAATTGACCTCTTACTCTTCCACAACCTCTTGCTCGATTTTGAGTTCTTCCTTCTATACTTGCTGATGGTTGTCTACCTCTTCCTCCTTGTCCTTGTCCTCAACCATGACCACGACCACAGCCACAGCCATGACATGTTCCTCAACCTCCTTAAGACTATTCCTAATTTGTTTCTCCTTACTTTTCCTTCAATGCTAGCTTTGCTTAAAGAGCTTGCACTAAGAAATCTTCTTTATTTCTGAGGATTCTTTATTCATAAACTTGCAAGGAACTCATAAGTTCATCAATTATTATCATATCCAAGCTTTTGGGCTTTTCAATAGCTTCAACAATATAATCAAATTTTGAAACAAGTAATTAGAGAATTTTCTCAATTACCCATGTATCATCAATCTTTTCACCATTTCTCTTCATTTAGTTTACAATAAGCAAAACTCTTATGAAATAATATGAAATTAATTTGGACTCTTTCATTGCAAGGTCTTCGAACTCACCTCTTAGGGTTTGTAACCTAACCCTTTTTACATTTTCTGTTCCTTTAGGAGAATTCTGAAGAATCTTTCATACTTCTTTTACACTTGTAGCACCAGCAACTCCTTCAAAGTCCCCTACATCAAGAGCAAGATAGAGATGGGTAAGCGCCTTGTTGCCCTTCTTTCGAGAATCTCATAGGAATTCTCATCGTGCTTGAGTCAATGATGTTTCATCTTGAGGCATTGCAAAGTCTTTATCAATAATTTCAAGGAGCGCTTACGACCCAAGTAATGTCCTTATTTGCATGACCCAATGATCATAATTCTCCTTGGTGAGTTTTGGAATAGGATAGCCATTAACTATCATTTCCTTCTTGACCAATGTCGACTCATTGCAAACTTACAATGTCTATCACCAAAATATTTGATACCACTTTGTTGGAGGAAGAATTGAAAAATAAATTATTTAAAAAAATATAATTCCATTCACTTTCTTTTCTTGTTCAAAATGCTTACGAATATAGGTCTTATATATAGCCTAAAGCAATCTTTTCTATACCCTAGGTACCTGCAAAAAAAAAATAAAATAAAAGATGTGTCCGTTCGTAGGTATATTCATCTTAACCTAAAAATACAAAATAAATCATACCACTTCCCAAACTTTGCCTCACTTTTTAAATATTACATGTCTTAAATTTTCGTATAATGTATTCTAGTTTAACTCTAACAAAACTAAGGAACACCTTATAATCCTATATAAGGCTTGAATTGACCTCTTCCTCTTCCACAACTTCTTGCTTGATTTTGAGTTCTTCCTTCTATATTTGTTGATAGTTGTATTCCTCTTTCTCCTTGTCCTTGTCTTCAACCATGGCCATGACCACAACCACAACCACGACATGTTCCTCAACCTCCTTAAGACTGTTCCTAATTTGTTTCTCCTTACTTTTCCTTCAATGCTAGCTTTGCTTAAAGAGCTTGCTCTAAGAAATCTTCTTTATTTCTGAGGATTCTTTATTCATAAACTTGCAAAGAACTCATAAGTTCATCAATTATTATCATGTCCAAGCTGCTGGGTTTCTCAATAGCTGCAATAATATAATAGAATTTTGAAATAAGTAATCAAAGAATTTTGTCCATTACCCATGTATCGTCAATCTTTTCACCATTTCACTTCATTTAGTTTACAATAAGAAAAACTCATATGAAATAATATGAAATTAATTCGGACTCTTTCATTGTAAGGTCTTCGAACTCACATCTTAGGGTTTGTAACCAACCCTTTTTACCCTTTTGGTTCATTTATGAGAATTCTAAAGAATCTTTTGTGCTTCTTTTACGCTTGAAGCACCAGCAACTCCTTCAAGGTCCCCTACATCAAGAGCAACACAGAGAAGGGTAAGCGCCTTACTGTCCTTCTTTCGAGAATCTCGCAGGAATTCTCATCGTGCCTGAGTCAACGATATTTCATCTTGAGGCATTGCAAAGTCTCTATCAATAATTTTAAGGAGCTCTTATGACCCAAGTAATGTCCTTATTTGCATGACCCAATGGTCATAATTCTCCTTGGTGAGTTTTGGAATAAGATAGCCATTTACTGTCATTTCCTTCTTGACCAATGTTGACTCATTGCATACTTACAATGTCGATCACCAAAATCTTTGATACCACTTTGTTGGAGGAAGAATTGAAAAATAAATTATTCAAGAAAAATATAATTTCATTCACTTTCTTTTCTTGTTCAAAATAATTACGAATATAGGTCTTATATATAGCCTAAAGTAATCTTTTCTATACCCTAGGTACCTGCACCAAAAAATAAAAAGATGTGTCCGTTCATAGGTATATTCATCTTAACCTAAAAATACAAAATAAATCATACCACTTCCCAAACATTGCATCATTTTTCAAATATTATAGTTCTTAAATTTTCATACAATGTATTTTTGTTGAACTCTAACAAAACTAAGGAACACCTTATAATCTTATATAAGGTTGACTTTTTATAAGTGATTTTATATATGAATTGAATGAAATACTCTTCCACCAAATTATCTATCTTCTACTTTTTCTCCAATTAAGTGGTATTAGAACTCTAGTGATTGATATCGTAAGTGTGAAATAAATTATTATCAACAAAGAAGAAGATGATGAGCAATGACTATCATGATCCAAAACTTGCCAATTGCCATTACAACTATTGGGCCATTTAAAAGAATGTATTACTTGGGCACAAAAGCTCCTTGAAGTCATTGATAGAGGATTTTCGTAGTCTAAAGATGAACCATCTTTGATGCTAGAACAATGAGAATCCCTTCGAGAATCTCTAAAGAAGGATAATAAGATGCTTGTCCATATCTATCTTTGTCTTGATATAAATGACTTTGAAAAGGTTGTCAGCACTACAAAAAGCAAAAAAATATAGGATATTTTCTAGAATTCTCACAAAGGAATCAAAAAGGTAGAAAATATTTGACTACAAATCCTAAGAGATTAGCTCGAGGCTCTTACAATCGAGGACTCTAAGTTGATTTCAGATTATTTTCGAAAAAGTTTGATTATTATAATAAAATAAAAAGAAATAGTAAAAATATTAATTACATGCGAGTGGTGAAGAAAATTCTTCAACCACTTGTTTTAAAGTTCAATTATATTATTGTAGCTATTAAATAGTCCACAAATTTGGACTCGATGACAATTAATGAGTTTATAAGTTAATTGCAAGTTGTTTAGCAAAGAATCCTCAAAAGAAGAAAGATTCTTTGGAGTAAGTTATTTAAATCAAGCTACCACTGAAAGAAAAGAAAGAAGACATGAGTGGAGAGTGGTCTCATGGAGGCTGAAGAATTGATCGTGTTTGTGGTTGTGGTTGCCATTGTGGTTGAGAACGAGGAAATGAAGGAAGAGGTGGATGACCAACAACAAATATAAAAGAGAGAACTCAAAATAAACCAACCAAAATTTATATTGACAACAAATCTGCTATTGCATTAGTGAAAAATCCACTATACCACGAAAGAAACAAGCACATCGACACTTGATAGCATTTTATTCAGGACCTTGTGAAGAAAAAGAAAATCAAGCTAATTTTTGTGAAATCTCTTAATCAAGATGTTGATATCTTCACCAAATCACTAAAGGTGGATCTTTTTTACAAATTTAAATCATTTCTTAGAATAATTAATAGAAAAAATTATGGCTTAAAGAGGGAGCTTGTTGAGAATTAAATCAAAATTTTATATTTTTATATTTTTTATTTTTAAAATATTCTAGACTATGTATGAAAATGATCAAGTTCAAATTGTACACTTGCAGTTTGGTTTAATTTGTATTCCTAGTACATGTATTCATGATAAACCAAGGAATTCCCTATAGCCCTATATAAGATTAACTTTTGTAAGTGATTTTATATATGAAATGAATGAAATTCTTTTCCACCAAATTATCTATTTTTCACTTTTTCTTCATATGTATAAGAATGGTCAAATTCAAATTGGACACTTATACTTTAATTTATTTTCTATTCTTAGTACCTGTATTTAGGATAAATTAAGAAAAACCTTATAACCCTATATAAGGTGAACTTTTATAAGTGATTTTATATTTGAAGTGAATGAAATACTCTTCTATCAAATTATCTACCTTCAACTTTTTCACCAATTATTACACTCTTGTAAGATAGCTTAGTCCAATTTATGATCACAATACAATTCAATATTTGCATTCTCATTTACTTCATTTGTGTCCTACAAAAATTAGGACTTGAGTTAAACCAACTAACATAGAGAAAACCATCAAGTTCATAAGGTTCTATTGCATAATTCAATAAAGAAAAAGTTCATGCAACATTGGAATAGTATTTGTGGGAATCAAAGGTCCATTTCTGATGTTGCCTCAACTCCATAGTCAATTTGCTCAATTATTTGACATCATAATGTGATCAGCATACATTCTAGGTCATTAACATTTGGTATTTGTTCAAAACAAAATTAACATGGCAAGGCCAATCGCTACAACTTACATTTGCCAAAGAAAACTTGTCATTCAAAACCATGTGTATTACAAACTACTAAATAGCTATAAATGCTTGTCATTTGCATAATAAGCACAACTTACCAAAAGCATTGCACATTATGGTATAACTTGTCATTTACATATAAAGGAGAATAACATCACAAGGTCAATCGCTACAGATTACAGTTGCCAAAGAATACCTGCCATTCAAAATCATGTTATTATAAACTATTAAATTATTGTACAAAATAATGATATTCACCACAATTCACGATGTAGAAGAAGAAAAAAAGAAAAAATAGAACATAAAAGATTTATGTGGTTTGGTCTATGACTTACTCCATGGGCCAAGACAATATGGAGAATATTGTATTGATGAGAAAGAAGAGAAGATTACAATGATGGAGGCAAAATTTTAATATCACCAACTCTCACAAGAGACTAACTAGCATATCCATCACAAGACATTTTTAGAGTTTTGATTTATATCTCTCTATCTTACTGCTATGAAACCTTTAGATAAATAGGGTATTTACAAAAGTGACTAACTGAGTTTGAGTCAAAATAAGAGATTGACTCAAATAAGAATCCTACTAATCTAAGTCTTTTGAAATGAGACAAATTCAGAGAAGGATTATACCTACTAAATTAGGACTATCTAAAAAATCTAGATTCAAGACATAACTAAATCAATAATCTCTATATTGGCTCAAATTCTCTTTTTCTTTGAATTTCAATATTTAATAGATGTCTTTGCCATTACCCCATAAGATAGGATCAACAATCTTGAGCATTGATCTCCAAGCAAAGATTGAACTTATCAATCAGAATCACCTTCGTCAACATATTATAGAATTTCTTGAAGTAAAATATTTTATAAAAAAAATCTTGTCGTCATCAACAATATCCTGAATAAAGTAAAATCGGATATCTACATGCTTTGATCTAGCATTGTATATTTGTTTCTTCACAAGGTGTGTGACACTTTGACTATCATAAAAAATAGGAAAAATACATTGAGAAAAATCAACTTCACTTGTCAAATCTTTTAACTATAAAGCTTCTTTAACTACTTCTGTAATTGTCATATGCTCGAACTCTGTTATAGATAATATCACATTTAACTGCAAGGTACACCTCTAACTAATAAGATCGCCATAAAGAGTAAAAAAATAACTAATAAGCGATTATCATCGATCAAGGTCTCCAACATAGTCTGAATTAACGTAACCAATAATTTTACCCTCTTACACTGTATTAATGTCGAAACATAAATCAATATTAAGAGTATCTTTGATATATTTTAATAAACACTTTATAGCTTACCAATGCTCTTTTCCTGAATTTACCATATATGCAATATCAGGTTTTATATATACCATAGTATACATTAGACTTTCAATAACACTTGAGAATGAGATATTCTCCATATATGTATACTCCTCGTTTGTAGAAGAACATAGTTGAGATAAAAGCTTGAAGTAGGATGGCAAAGGAGTATTAATGGGTTTTGAATTTTACATGCTAAAATGAGAAATAATCTTCTCAAGATACTTTCTTTGTTTGAGCCGTAACTTATCATACTTTCGGTTCCGATTAATCTCCATACCAAGAATCTTCCTTGCAGCACCTAAATCTTTCATCTTTCATCTCAAATTTTTTTTTATTCTAAGCTTTAGATTATTAAGTAAAGATATATCTTGAACAATAATAAGTATATCATCAATACAAAGAAGCAATATATTAAATGAATTATTGGGATCCATTTTAAAAAAAATACAGCAATCATGTTTGCAATGGATAAAACCTTGTCCCAACATAAAATTGTCAAATCTTTTATATCATTGCCTCAAATACTATTTCAAATCATAAAGTGATTTGTTAAATTTATAGACATATTTTTTTGCCTTTTTAGATGAATCCTTCAGCGTACTATATAAAAATTTTCTCTTCTAATTCTCCATACAGAAAAGTAATTTTGACATCAAGCTGTTTTAATTCAAGATTATGAAAAGCAACTAAAGTAAGTAGAAAATAAGTAGATGTATGTTTAAACACAAAAGAGAAAATTTTATTAAAATCAACACCTTTCTTTTGTGAATATTATTTTATAACTAAATAGACTTTAAATTTAACACCATCTATCTCAGAAAAATCATTTTTCTTTCGAAATACCCACTTGCAATCAATCGCTCTTTTATTTTTTGATAATTTCACCAAATTCTAAGTATGATTTTTTGGAAGGGAATCCATCTCTTCATTTATAGCAACTTACCACTAAAAAGAATTCTTATCCTACATTACCTCTTTATAGGAAAAAAGATCACTATTATCAGTAAATAAAATAAAAGCTATCATATCCTCAAAATCATACGTTTTGAGTGGCCTTATATTTTTTTCAAATCTTTAAAGTGGAAGTTTCTCAAAAATTTTAACTTAACTCTCGAAATTTTTTTTAAAGTTTGACACACCTCGAATATCTTTTTATAAAGAAATTGCAGTCTCTACCTCTACTTGAATTATATTATTCAGACCTTTCTTGAAAAATTTTAACATAGCACTTTCATCAAACACTATATCTCTCTTAATAATTATATTAAAAATAGAAGGATCTCATAAATGATAACCCTTAGTACCTTTAGCATTAAAAAAAATATATATTTTTTGGAACGTACATCAAACTTATCCTTGATGACATACATATAAAAAGGGTAACAAAAAATCTTTAAAGAAGATAATTTGTAGGTTCACTAGTTTATACCTGCCCAAGAATTTTGTAACCAATGACTGTCTGAGGAGAACAATTCACAATAAAATATGTTGTATTATCTCATTTTACCCAAAAATTCTTATCAAGATTGGTTGCATTGAGCATACTGCATGCTTTCCCCAATAAAGTTCTGTTCATCTTTTCAGTCACACCATTCTATTGAGATTTTTCTGGGATGGTAAAGTAATATTTTATACCTTCATCTTCACAAAATTTGAGAAACTCTATTGATTTGTACTTCTCACCATTATCACTTTTAAGGTATTTGATTATTCTGGTAGTTCTTCTTTCAACTGAAGTTTTTCACTATTTAAAAATCAAAAATACTTTAGTTTTTCATGCAAAAAATAGATCCACACTATTTTGAAAAAAATTAACAATAAAACTAATAAAATAATGAGCATCAAATTTTAATGGAATAGGAGAACATGACACATCAGAATGAATATAATCAATTAAGTCTTTAATATAACGAGTACTGGTATTAAACTTTATCTTTGACTATCTACTATGACAATACTTGCATAAATCTAGTTGTATGAGTTGAGACCTTTTAATAATTTTCTTTTGTTAAACTCAATCAAACCTTACTCACTCATATAACTGAGACACATATACCATAGGTGAATCATATTAGAAGAAACCTAAGAAATTACTGCTCCACCTTGAATGATTTTCCTACTAACTTATATAAATTTTCATATTTTAGGTCTTTCATGACTATCAATAAAACTTTAGTAACCATAAGAACTCCACTTTCAGTAGAACACTTACAACTAATAGAATACAAAGAACCTAAATAAATCAATTTTTTTTTTAGATAAAAAACATGTCTAACATCAGTAAGAGTTTTAATAATATTATCAAATATCTTAATTTTGATTGTTTCAATTCTGATAGTTTTATATGATTGTTTTTATCCATCAAAACTAAAACACAATTATGAAACTTGTAGTCTTAAAACCAATCCTTGTTAAGACATATATGGTACGAACAACCAAAATCAAGAATTCAAGTATCATAATAACAATCAAAATCAGAATTAATAGAGAGAATATTACCATAATCATCATCAGAACTCCGTTTAGTAACTGACACTTATTCTTTGGCTTACTCTTTAAATTGAGATTCTTTCTCTTTCTTTACTTTGACCTTCCAATACTCTTCAATTACATGTTCCATCTTTTTATAGTACCTATAATTTTTTTCTTTAGATTTGGATCTAGAATGACCTGCCTTTGCTTTTTATTTGATACGACCATTGACAATCAGTTCTTTTAAATATGACTCATCCACTTCAATTTTTTTCAAATATTTATTAGATAAAAGGGTAGCAGAACTATCGTTAAGTTTTAAATTCTTACCATGCATGATAGTAGTTTTCAGATTCTTAAGAAGAGGTATATGCAATAATAAAATAATTGTCTCATCTTCATTTTAAATTTTAACATCAATGCTTAATAATTGAGAGACTAATTTATTGAAAGTATTAAGATAATCAACTATATTGATACCTTCTTTCATTCAAAAATTGAAAAAATTCTGCTTTAACTAAGCTCAGCTTGAAATAGACTTACTCACATAATATTTCTCTAATTTTTTTCATAATTTTGAAAATGATGTTTCATCAAAAAATGGATAGAGTACCTTATCGATGAGACTGAAGATGATAGTGTTATGTGCACTAACCTTCTGATTCTCTCAAATACTTTTAGTGATATCTTTAAACTTAACATCCTCCAATGTACTTCTCAATCGTTATTGAGTAAGGATTGCACAAATTTTTGCTTGCCAAATAGAAAATCATTGCTTTTTATTCAATTTCTCTACATTAAACTTTGTAGTGGACATATTAAATCAATCTCTAATACTAATTTATTGTGCAAAATACTGATATCCACTTTAATTCACGATATAGAAGAAGAAAAAAATAATAGCATACAAGAGATTTATATAGTTTAGTATACGACCTACTCCACAACCGAAGAAAATCTGAAAGATAAATATGGATAAAAAAAAAAGACTATAATAATGGAGGCGAAACTTTAATATTATCAACTCTCACAACAAACTAATTAGTCTAGCCGTCGTAAAATGTTTTGAGGGTTTTAATTTATATTTCTCTATCTCACTATTATGAAATCCTCAGATGAATAAGATATTTATAAAAGTGACCTAACTGAGTTTGAGTTAAAATAAGAGGCTGATTCAAATAAAGATCCTACTAATGTAAGTCTTCTAGTATGAGACAAATTCAAAAAAAAATTAAACCCACTAAATCATTTCTTAATATGAATACTAATTTAATTAGGACTCTGCGAAAAATTCGAATTCAAAACATGAATAAGTCAATACTAAATAGCTATAAATGTTTGTCATTTGTATAACAAGCACAACTAACCAAAAGCACTGCACAATATGGAATAACTTGTCATGTAAATATAAAGGAGAATAACTTTTTACATGCAACATGATAAGTTAATGTTCATTCACAAACTCCTCATGGAGAATTCACATCTATTGTGGTCTCTAACAATTAGAGTTTAGGCCTTCTATTTCTCTAAAAATCAAATATTTTAGCTCCCATGGTCAAGAACTTCCAACTTCCAAGAAATCTATGAATGGAACACAACCTCTCAAATGTTTGTTAATTGCCCCATTCTCCTCCTGTCCCATTGAACCGTACTTTGTTTCATTTGATGCAGCATTAACTCGAAGAAAGTCATAGAACTCTATTGAGAAATCCTTATCTGCGATCACAAAATACCACAAACACAACTAGTGAGACAACATATTGCAATGTTAGCATGAGATGAAATCAAATTGCTTCAACTTATTACTGTCTGTCATGTCGGATGCAAGTCCATCGTTTCTTGGATACAACTCTTCGTTATTGGGAAGGCTTCTGCTGTGCGTTTCAACAACTGAAGCAATACTTTCCTTGTTGAAACTTCGATCATGTGAGATAGACTTTGCTCTCTTACTATGGATCCTTAATCTTGAACTCTTTCTATATCTTCTAGCCATGACTACATGCCAGTGGTTCTTCACCGCATTGTCCGTCCTCCCGGGGAACAACCGGGCAATGGCCGCCCAACGATTTCCATGGACCCGGTGTGAAGCTAGCAGCCGCTCTTCCTCTTCTGCTGTGAAGGGGCTCCGATTGATCCTTGGATCCAATTGGTTGAACCATCTTAACCTGCAACTCTTTCCTGCTTTGTTTTTCAATTAGGGTCATTACTTAGCCCTTGGAAGACATGCCACAGAAGTACAGATGAGAGAAAACATAATTGCACCTGATCTCCCTTCAAGCTCCTCAGCGATCACATTCCAACTGTGTGGCCCGTAGCGGGTGACCAACTCCTTGAGTTTCTCGTCTTCGGCTGGCCGCCAATGACCCCTCGTGTACATCTGAACCCCGAAAAACACAGCCAATAGAAAAGAAGTAGGGCATGAACTGCTTGCTTCTTCTTTCTTGATTTCTTGATGGAGTTCCTTCAACCTATATCAAGACAAAAATGAACTCCAAACATCAAAATTTTGGATTTTTTAGGTTTAAATCTTTTAGGAGATTTAGGATAAGAAGAAGATGAAAGGTACACGAGAGAAATATATAAAGAGAGGATAAATTCTGATATAAAGAAGAGAGTATGGATAGAGAGAGATGGAGAGGGGGATATGAAGGTTGCTTGGAGGGGTGAATTCAGTTCCTATTTCAACATCTCTACACATTTTTTCTGACCTACAAACTCTACTTAGAACCAGCCACCTTATCTTCCACTTACAGTGCAAACTTTTGCCAAATCTGTTAACTATCTGCATCTTCATCTTAAATAAGAAGTGTGAGCACCTTCGGCACAACCGTCCGATTCATTCAATTGATGAAATAGTAAGATCCCTAGCCCAAAAGGCAAAGTACAAAACTGTAAGAGACCTTGATCTTCAAGAAATAGATGACTCCTTTGGATGGATAGGGAAGGGAGGGTAGGGGGGGTGGCGGGGGGGGTGCGGGGTCCGCGGGCGCGGTAAAACAGTTGTTTAACGTGGTAGACAAGACAACAGTATCATATATAGGGTTTTCAGCTTTTGTTGTATTCCTAGATTAGATAATGCTTATAAGGTGTTTTGGTATGTAGGCCGCAGACCTAACTGAACCCAACAGTTGCCCTAGAAATTGGGTTAGTGGATGTGGAATCCCAAGTCAAATGGTAAATCTGGCTGTTGTTGATGTTTTACTTGCGGGCCACAAACATTAAGGGACCCTATTTCTAAAATTAGAATTAGGGTTTCCTTGCATATATGTACTAATAATGTAAAATCACAAATTGCACTCAGTGACATGTTTGATGATAGTCTTTTAATCAAAAAACCAAAGAACTTACAACAGTGGCAGTGCTTTAGGCTGTGGGTACATAGAAAAGTTTCATGGTTGCAAGTTGCGACGTTGACCATTTCCCTTATTGGGTAACTTTGTGGTGTCCGAGAGTTGCTTTCCTTGAGTCATATAATTTAGGTTAAAAGAGAATCTCCAAGGGAATTAGGGGTTAGTGATTTCTGTATTTTGAAGTCATCTTCGGAACCAGACATATGTGAAGCTTATATTGGAAAAACCAAGATAACATGTTACATAAGCTACACCTACCATACCTAACTACAAAGTACACTCTCCTGTTCTCCCATTGTGACAATTTCTTCAAGGACATGATTTTCATGAAAGGAAGTCCATGGTATTTGCACCAAAAATAAGATATGGAAACTTTTGATTTTAATTAGAATTTACTTTTGTCATTAGGTACATGAAAGAGATGAATGTCTCAAGTGAAAAAGATACATGCTTCAGAATGCATACTCTACTGACCTTGATGGCATCAGACACCTTCATATCGTGTCCAAGAAATATCAGTAGTTTCCTTTCAGTATAGATCAACAATTTTTCACAGAACATTGTTGGATGTGAAGTCTATTCAGCTCAAGAATGTTAGGAAAATTCCAAAATTCATGTCAAAAAATTTGCTAGTCCATTTCTTCAGGCAGAAGTAGATAGGAAAAGACAAAAGGAGGTCAAGAGACAAAAGCCAAGTAAACAATCATGACATAATCAGACCTGTTTGACAGTAACATGCATACAGAACTTTTAGACTGAACAAATTTTGCTTGAAGTAACATGTAATGAAAACAATTCATTCTTAAAGACTACTCAAGAGAGGAATTTGCCAACTTTTTCCAATCTGATTCGCAAATCGAGTCTAGGGATTGGCTTCGAATCAAATGTTCATTGAGGAAATGACACGCGTGCATGAAGGAACATTTAGTTGCAATCCACGAAGCTAAAGGTGATGATACGAAGAAAGAAAAAGATGAAGCAACTGAACCTAAGTTGATACTAAGATTGCAGCATTTATGACATTGCAATCAGTATCCACTGATTTATGGGTCTGTTCTAAAGACATGAATTATACATTACAGATGAACGAAATGTTGATATCAAAAGCTGCTTGGCAAAAGAAGGCACAAATATAATTTAAGGTGATGTGCCAATGGGAAAGATTTGCACCAAAAGGCTTTTAAATCTTTTACTTCCGTTCGATTCTGGTAGATGTGAAATTTAAATATGGTTCTGGCGGGCTAATACAGAAAAGAAGAGCTTGTGATGCATTGGAGGGATAAAGAGTTTTTGGCCTCTGTGCCCGGACCAAAACTACCTGTTGTGAGATTTGCAGCCGAAGTATCACCAATCACCTTCTTTATATCGAACAAAAGACACACGAACTAACTGAAGCAACAATGAAAAACAAAAAAGAAACTATATATATGTGAGCCAGAGATGCACTATAAAAGTACAAAATAACCTTAAACTCACCTCTTTACTTCGACTATCCAAACCCTTCTCTCTCCGTCTCTACATAAAACCCTAGTCATAAAATTCCTATTTAGAGGTTCAGAACAATTCCTAGGAGAAATCCAAACCATCTGTAGAAGTATTCCAATCCAAATGGTGCTTGATAAATTTGAATCCTGTCTAGATGGGTAACCGCGTAGTCCACTATCCATACAACTTGCAAATTAGGTGAAAATCTAGTTTTCATACAGGTTATCAGATGCCAAATTATTTAGTCATATTTCTTATTAAATGTGTGTTAGCACATTGTTTAATGTCTCAATTCTAAATTTTTTTTATTATCTAGACAATTTAGATTCAGAACATATTCAAGAGTTAGAAGAATTTAAACAATAAAAAAAATTTAAAAGGAAAAAGGCTCATAAGGGCTTACATAATACAATAAATAAGTTGAACCGAAATCTTAAACTCCTGATCTGTTACATTCGAAACACAGTACTACCATCAAGCCAATAGTTAATGTACAATTAATCTGTGAGCCAATGTTCTTTTGACATATCAAAACATTCTCTCGATTCCCTTCATAAGAGATGACTTTGGGTTTTCCATAAAACGGCTTACTAATCAAACACTAAAAAATATTGGGTTTTGTACAAATCAAATAACGGACGCTCTGGGCCAATCATTTATAAAAATTGGATGGACATCTCCTTAATCATCATTTCTTCATTTATCTAACTTGGATGTTGAAAAATTAAGACATCAGTCCAAAATTTGTCATTTCAAAATTTTGAAACATTGCATACTTAAACTCCAAAAATATTCTTGGATTATTTCCGGTGAAGATCATATCATTGACATAGATGCAAAATAGCAAGATGCCTCCATCTTGATTCACTTTTATGTAGAGCACATGTTCATAAGGTCGATAAACAAAGCCATTGTCTTGAAGGCTACTGAACATTGTACATTCCCACCTTTTTGTGCTCTCTTTGAGTCTTTTGAGTCCTTTCGTACAACCTGAATCCAACGCACTCAATCCATTTCCTGTGTTTCGAATTGATTTGCAATTTCTAAACTTTTGAGATTCAATTTGCAAAATTGAAGCTCTTCATGTGATTCTATATTTTCAAATTATCTGAAGGAGAAGTTTCTGTAAAAGTTTTCATGGTTCCAGCCATTCATCATAATCAACGAGTCTTCAACAACTTTTAGATTTCCACTTTCAAAAAATACTTACAATCAATAGAATTCAAAGCACCCAAACAAATCAAACTCTTTTTCTAATTAGGAATATATGTAATATCAATAAAAATTCTAACAATATTATCAAATATTTTAATTTTAATTGGTCCAATTCTAATAATTTTGTATAAATTATTCTTAGCCATAGAATTAACTTACCATTATAAGATTTATAATCTTCAAACCAATTCTTGTTGGGGCACATATAGTAAGAATAAACAAAACCAAGAATTCAACTATCACAATAATGATCAACATCAAAACTAATAGATAGAACATTACCCTAATCATCATTTGAACTCGTTTCAACAATTGGAATTTTTTTTGTCTTGCACTTTAGACTGAAATTCCTTTTTTTCTTTTCATTGGGCTTCCAACAATATTCAATTGTATGTCTTATCTTCTTATAATACTTGAAACTCTTTTCTTTGGATGTAGCTCTGGAATGACCTAATTTTGATTTCTCCTTTGTATGACTTCTAGAAATTAGCGCTTTAGAGAGTGACTCTTTTCCTTCAATCTTTTTTAGATATTCATTAGATAGAAGAACAATGAAAATATCGTTAAATTTTGAATCCTTACTATTCATGAAAGTAGTTTTCATATTTTCAAGAGAAAGATATAAAGATGATATTAAAATAATCGTCTTATCTTCATCTTTAATTTTGATATCAATGCTTAATAATTGGAAGACTAAGTTTCAAAATCAACATCCAAAGATTGAAAAAATTTTACTCTAAATAGACTCAATTTTCAATGGACTTACTCATGCATTATTTTTTTAATTGTTTTATAATTTTAAAGGTGTTGTCTCATCTAAAACTAGATAAAGTAGCTTATTAGTGAGACTAAAGAGAATTGTGCTAAAGGTAATGAGATCACAAAAAATAATGAGTAAAATGCTAGAGAAAAAAGAGAAAATTGGATCGTCTTTCAGAATTAGGACAGATTCATACAATTTTATCTTGGTGTATTACCGACCAAAAAAAAATAACCCAAAGAGTATTGAATGGTATCCACGAGAGAATAAACCTTGGAGATTAAGGTTAAGGGGCATATAAAATTTGAAGTCCAACCAAGAATATTGATCAACTACAAGAGCATGACAGAAAGGAGAAATAACTTGGAACAGGTTTTCAAGGAAGGTATTGCAATAGAATGAGAGTTTGAAACAAAGGCCAATTAGCCAACCATCCACAATCTAAGACAACACACCTCCAAAGCTCAAGCTAATCCAGTTAAGAGAGCATGACCAAGGAAAAAAAGAATTTGCCACAATAACAAAAGGAACATTGGTCTTGATAAATATAGGAGGATCCAACCAAGGAGTTAGGACAAGATTCGTAGGAGGAGTATGATGACAAACTTGAAGTAGACCGACTCTCTAAAGGGACCCCAAGCTTGTTGTGCATACTGTCAACTCCACCAGGATATGCATCTAATCTAAGCTCGATAGGAGCTAAACAAGATTGTAGATCCACATTTTTAGCCTCCAACTATGCAAAAAGTGTGTCAAGCCAAATCCAAGATAATGAACTACAGAAGAGTAGAAGGAGTTGAACATTGTAATCCAAGCATGTAGGTCATCCACGACAATGTATTGTGCTTCATCAAGATAGGGAGCACAAGACAAAGAGCCCCACAACATGATTCCCTCCTAGCTCTACAACCAATATAAGAGCAAGTGCTAAACCAAAGGAAAAGAGCAAAGGAAAAAGAGGAAGTGCTCACTAGTCTATTTAGCTCAGCCTTCATCTCCCTCCTTGGTTCCTCTAGCTCCCTCTTTTAACCCTCCAACTCCTTCAATTTATCTTGCAAGATAGCCTCAATGAGCTCAAGATTTGTCATCTTTATGTCCCTCAACACGAGCCATCGCTTCCTCAAAGAAGTTGGAACCTAACAAAGCAAATCAATATGAGCAAAGAGCACATAAAAGAAGAATAAGATAATGAGAAAGGCCTAATACCATCGAAGGAGCTGAGTAGCTACCAATGTACACATCTAAGGTACCCAAGAAGGGAGACAGGTGAACTGCAACTTGCCCCTAAATGTGGTTTGATAACACTTGATGTAGGCATTTGACCATTTAGCACTCACCTCCTTGACTACACTACCACCCTCTATCCATACTTGGTAAGCTTTCAAAGATTACTAAGATCCTCTATCAGTTAAAGTGAGGTTATTTGACATATCAAGTAGAATATGAGGATGAAGACCAAGCTAGTGAACTACTTGACTTGGAGGATGAGGCATGACCATAAAAAACATATCACGGGAATATCCTGAGTAAAGATGGGGCAGATATAATTCACAAGAGGGTCATCTACTTCAAAATAGGGGCACCAGGTGATCTAAAATGCGATAGGTTAAAGACGAGATAAAAAAAAGGTAGAAAAAAAGAAGCCAACAGAACAAACATGATCCTCTTGAAGGCTTTGAAAAAGCCATGACCAAGATGATCATCATCCCAAATAGTCATGGAGTTGAAACATCCCAGTATCCATCGAATATCACGGTGAAAGGAATGTTGATACTTAGTCAATGGAACATGCCAAAAAATAGGGAACCGCTCAAAGGCCTATAGCTAAGAAAACCATTAACACACATACATATATGCCTGCATCAAAAAAAGAGGGAAGAAAGTAGAACACCTACAACAACAGAAGGAAGCCCAACAAACTCATTGCCCCTTCACAAATCATTGCTATGTGGTAGTAAACATAACACAAGACCACAAAACCCAAAACAGGAGCTAGCTACTTCAAGGTCCATCAAGAAAGGAAGGAACAGAAAACTCACCAAGGTGATAACATTAGCAAAATGAATGCCCCTATGAAACAAAATAAAAATGCAACCAACTAACGACTAGCCTCTAGACCAAGACAATTAGAAATCACAAAGTATTCAACAGATGAGTAGGGCAACACCATAGATATCGGGCAACCATTGCAAGGGTACACTTGATGGGGGCTGGTTTAGTACATTCCAAAATAATTAGCAAATAAGGTAGTACTATTGGGCCTCAATTGGGAAACGACTAGAAGGCCCACAACTAATATGTTGGTCGAATATACCACATCTTGCATATTGATACAAAATGAAGGTACATCTAGCAGGATCAAATCACTTAGCCATGGTGACCATCAAACAGGGGAGAAGTGTCATGGACTCCATCCTTAGAAATTGGTCAAATCTTGTTTATCTACTCTCTCTTGCTAAAAAAGTAGCAATACATCAAACTGCTCAATTGTGTAAGACCAAATGCACTATGCTTAGCCTGCACTGACCCTTGAATAGAAGAAGAAAATCAGCCCCAAGTTCCATCCTTCCTCTTAGCATTATTTTATTTGGATTTTTTTCAAGAAAAAGTGTTTCACATGCCAAGATTTTGGCATGTGAGGCTATCTTGAACTCATCAATATGCCATGATGCTGACATGTGGATGGCGTATTTTGTCCTTTAATTATTTTTTTTGTAATAAAAAAGCAAAAAAATATCACACACACACTAAGATTTTAAGGTGTGAACCTGTTCGCATGCTGGAAACCTGGCATGTGGACCCATTCCAACATCAAGATTTTGGCAAATGGATGGGGTTTTGTTACTTTCTCTCATGTTATTTAATTTAAGAAAAGGGAAAATGTGGAGATAGTTGCATGGAGTTAGGTTTCTTTCATTAACATGTGACTAATCTTAAAAGCATATCAAAGTCCTCAAGCTAATCAAGTTGCAAAAGATGATAAATATCTTTTCTCAAAATCCATGCCACCTAGGTTTAGCTAGCCAAAATAGGATTTAGAGAGACTAATTAGCTACTAATCATTAACTCAAAGCATGCAAAACTTAGCAAAGCATTTCATGAAGGAGAGAGAGAAGGAGAAGAGGTGAAGAGCTTAACTCCCTGCGCTTGACAAGAGTTCAAGGAGAGCTATCACTTGCTTGCTGGTAAGGCAGGCCACAACTTTCACCACCACCAAGTGAAGCTACATCACCTCCCACTATCTCATCCAGGTTGTCCATAAGAAGGAGAAAAAGGAGATGGCAAATATAAAAGAAGTAAGAAGAGAAGAAGGAGAGAGCAAAAAAGGAAAAAGCAATAAGAGGAGAAGGAAAGGTTCCTAGCTAAGGAGGAAGAAAAATGCAAGAGCAAGGGTACTAAGAAAGAGGAGGGGCTCAAGTGTAAAAGAGAAAAGGAGGGAGAGATTTGCAAAAGATTTGCATGGGGAATTGAATCCCATGTGATTATTTCTATCCACAACATGCAAGCCCATCAAAGGTCAAGAAAAAAAAAAGAACATAGAGAAATTGGAAGAAGAACAAGAAAAAAATTCATAAACGTAAAAAATGATGTGTATTATAAGACATACACCAATCACTTGGCATGTCTTGTGATATGCATGCCAAATACTTGGCATGCCAAACTATGTGCCAATTTCATAGCATGTTTCAAACCTATTTTTTGACATGATTTTCTAGCAATGCATCAAATTTTTTTGCATATTATTTTAATACAAGATTGCTCATATCAAAGTAGTGAATAGAACACTGAAAGAACAACAACAAAACATGAGACTCAGTAATAAAAGAAAATTATTATTTAATAAAATTAAACTACAAAATATGAAAACTCCTAAAAAAAATAAGCCCTACTAACAAAGGATCAAGTACAAGAATCCTAATGATGATGACAACGGTTTGCTGTAAGACCATCAATATCATAAATGCACTGAAGATGTTCCTAACCATGTCTGATCAAGCTAACTAATACTCCTTTATAAACTAGCATCAACAAGGAGAGTGAGAGATGGTTTGAATACCATGCAATTTAGTGCACTATAACTAAAGGATAAGGATCAAGAACAAGCAATTCCTCATCCCCTAAGGACCACAGTGAATTTGTCTCAAAGACATGGTGGTAATCATTTGAAGTGCCACTACCATATGATCACCATTCACTTGCACCTATGAATCAAATATGCCATGAAATAACAACTTCTAACAAGCACCAACTCATTTAAGGGACCTCTAAAAGTCAGAGGAGAACTAACTAAGGCATGAGCAAAATTGATTTGGGCATCACAAGATGGTCAAAGTAAGCTCTTCACTATTCTCAGTTATGCTAGCAAAAGCTCCCCAAATAGCATGGAGTTGAAAGACACAAAAGTACTCCTATAGATGTCTCCACCATAAGCAATTGAATCTTTCTATCAAGTAGGTCAAGAAAGAAGAGGTGAGGGAATGGTTAAAGAATAACAAGGAACCCGCAATCACATTAGTGTCCAAGTCAGTAAGAGTATCATGCCCATTGGGAAAGAGGAATAGGGCATAAAGAATAAACATAGCACCAAGCATCCCATGATGCATTGTCATTTGGCATCCACACTAAGTAGGAGACATTTCGTTGCCCACATTTCATGAATAATAAGTTTTCCCAACTCCTCAGTATAAAGTGTAGTAACCTATTCAATGAAAATGAGGCATTGCAAAAGGATAGTGATAAAACTCCCTGTGCCAAATATAATGCTGCTCTTGTTCAGAAAAGTGAAATGTGTCATCTCTTTTAAGCCTAGAAGGTGGCTTACTTCCACTAAAGCTAGCAACATCTTTCCACAAGAAAAGAAGAAAGCATAAGTTGCAGGGTTCCATCTTTCTATCGCAACACCAACAAGAGACCAATCTATGGGTTTACGAAAATGTTCTACAAGTTTCAAAAAAAATTCACATGGGAAGTAGGAAAGTTGCGAAACACAGGAAAGTACTCCAAGAATTCCTTAACCCAAGAGGGGGCATTCAAAGAGATAGCCATTGGAAATTTGAGGAACACCCTGCAACAACATAAAGAAGATCAACAATGTACAAAGAAGGGAAAGAGCAAAGAATAGAGAAGCCTACCTGATCAGCAATTAGCTTATTGGCAATGTGTTTCAGTTGGCCTGCAATGTCAATTGAAAACTTTGGAAAGAGATCTAGATCCATCACTCGAAGTAGGAAGGAAAGAGAGAGACTAGAAAAGAGGAAATAAGGAAGCTGCACTGAAGTGAGTAAATCATATTATATAGTGTAGGCAATGAGAATGTGAAAGGGAAATGAAATTTGAAGCAGAAGCAAACTAGCAATGCAAGAAGTAGACCACATGGCAGAAAAATAGGGTAAAGTGAAATCCATGCCCAAAACCTAGTCAAAAAGTTGTTGTATGACAAAGATTCCATGATAGAAACTTGGCATTAGGGAGGTAACAAACACCAAGATCTTGGAGTGTGAAAAAAAGAGTGAGAAAATTATAGAAAATTTAGGAAAATAAAAAAAAAGAAAAAGAAACCAACCACCTAGCATATGAAGCAAGTCATACGGTAGGAAGAGGGCATATGAAACCAAAAAAAGCTTTCTTAGAAGTTTAAGTTGACGGACTATACCACAAAAGATGCACTAATAGTCCACTAGATAGCATGTGTTCCGTCACACAAAAGACTAATCAACTCCTCCCAAACTCACAAGAGTTTCAAATATCATTACCAACATATTCACATCGACATCCCCACCAACAAAGTGTGCATCCCTCTATCAGCAAACCCGAGTACGAGCCAAAATCCTACCATGCAAAAGTTGCATCATCAATCCTACAAAAGCAATGCCTCCGCCATGAAGAAGAATGAAGCACAATAAAAGTGACATCAATCTCACTCCACAAAGGACATATTTTCCAAAACCTCCATCTAGAAAAGATCAAGGTGGTTTACAGCACTCGTTCATCAGAAGGACCCTTTGATCCAAGTCAATGGTTGACAACCTTATATTTTAAAAAACTTTAACATTTTTTAGAACCACTTCACAAGGAAAAAAAGGGAGAATAGAATATTTAATTTGAACTCAAATTGAATTTGGACCCAATCTAGTTGGTTCGGCTCAAATGTTAGTGTAAATAGTACTTGAATTAAAACTGAATTTGGATCCAAAATCAGATATACAAGTAGGCCTCTTATAGAAAAATTTTGCAAATAGCGGCTATAAATCACAAATTTACAAATGAATATTAATTTCAAATATTAACAAATTTATCTATAATATTATCCATTCAAATGAAAAATCACAATATCCCTATCCACAAGGATTCAAAGGAAAAGATGAGATCAATGTTCATGATTAAATTTATTTAATTGATAAGAATAAGATGATCCTTAATTCAAAATTCGAATGGGCTTTATCTCATTGGATATTTATGAAAATCTGCAAATACCTATAGAGAAAAGGAGGAAAGACAAGAGATTAAAAGTTATGGAGGAGCATGTGGAGAAGAGAAGAAAGGAAGGATGCAAGGGACCGAACACAAAAAAGGTGAAACTTAGAATCCTTGTCTTTGTGTTTCTTTTCCCTTTCTAATCCCTCTCTCCTCTTCTTTTCTATTCGAGACCATGACAACTCTCATTGCTTGAGTGCCCTATCAATAACACATCGCTTGCACTTGCTACCTTAATTGGAACATGACCAAATCATAGTCAAAGCATGGTAAAACATGGCTGTGACATGACTAGGACATGACCAGAACACAACCTAGGCACAGTTGGAACACCTCTGACCTCTACATCGCTAAGTTATTGTCACTACAACTATCATTCTTCGGCCGAACCTACAGCTGCCCTTTGGCTGCAGCACAACCAAGCTTTGGCACCTTGGGCACCTACAGCCCCAACCAAAACATGACTAGAACATGGCTAGAATATGGCACAATCAAAATATGGTCAAAAGATAGCTGAGCTTCTCTTCAACTACCCCACTGTCACCTCAATGAGAACACAGTCAGAACATAGTAAAAATCCCCCCAAGTTGCTCCATTACCCCCTGCAGCCTCCATCCAATAGTTGGACCTGCTTGATCATCCCAACCCACTGCACACTACTTAAGACTACTGCTTCAACTATAACACAGGCAAAATATAGGAAAATGACCAAAATATGGGCATAACATAGTCAAAACATAGCATTGATCACTTATTTTTGCTATCGAATAGCCCTCAAGCTCTTTAGGACACCATCTTGGCCAAGGAACAACCTTTAAGCTCTTCCGAACATCACACAACCTAAGGAACAGCCCCCAAACTCTTTTGAATGTAATTTTGACTAAGGAACAATGATTAGGCTTTTTTGAATGTCATCTCAACCAAGGAACAACTCTCTGGCTCTCCAAACATCACCCAAACTAAGGAATATCCCTCAGGCTCTTTCGAACATTATTTTGACTGAGGAATTTCCTTGGGCTCTTCTAAATATCATCTTGGTCATGGAATATCCCTTGAGCTCTTTCAAATGTCATTTCAAGAATGGAACAACCCTCAGGCTCTTTTGTAGCAGTGTGAACTATTCAATTTAAACCAAATAAACTAATCCAACCAAAATCGAATAGTCAATTCAATTTGGATTATTCAGCTTTTGGTTCAGTTCAGTTTTAAATTTAAAAATTTTCAATCATCGATTTTGATTTCAGTTTTAGATTTTTAAAAACCATTGGAACTGAATCGAACCAAAATATATATATACATACATACCATCAATTTTGGTTCATGGATTAGGGTAAGGATGTGCGGCCATCAGTCACCTCTCACTACTCCACTTCTATCCTTCTTTGAGATAAGGAGCGACCACCTCTACCAAGGTGTCGAGTGGCAACCCTCTAATAGTCCACCCTTTGGCTCCATCTCTCTGCATCCATCTTCACCCTCCACCCTCTGGCTCCATCTCTTTACGTCCACCTTTGCCCTCTGTTGCATCCACCTCTACCCTCCACCCTCTGCTATCTGGATCCATCTCTCTATGTCCCCCCCCCCCCCCCCCCACCCAAAACCCCCACCCCTACCTCCACTGCATCCACCTCCAACTCCATTCTTTTCATCCACCTTCACCCCTCCCTCTCCTCTATTGTTGCCTTCCTTCACTTCCTCCCCATCCTCCCTATTACTATCTACTCCTCTATTACTACCGAACTAGAATTGCATCCCACCCTTCGAGATCTTCTCCTGTCTCTCTCTAAGATCTCCCTTGTGGTTTCCATCTCCCTCCAAGATCTTGTCCCTCCAAACAAGGCTAACCTGTTACTCTAATGGCTTCGTTCTTAAGGGTTGCCACCCACTCGTCAATTTTCTCAATGGACCAACAAGGTGTGAATCTTAATGATCTGAGGGTGAGTTGTTGCCAAATCGAATCGATTTTGATGCATTATTTTAAATTTTTGGTTGATAATTCAGTTTTTGGTTTAAACTAAACCAAACCAAATCATTTCAATTTGGTCTCAATTTAGTTTCTGAATTAACTTAATTCATTTTGGTTTTGGTATTTTGAAAAGCAAATTTGTCAATTCAATTTACTGAATAGACTGAATACACACCCCTACTCTTTTGGATGCCTCCTTGGCAAAGGAATAATCCTTAGTTCTTTTGGATGTCACCCCACTAAGGAACAACCCTCAGACACTTTTGAACATTATCTAAGCCAAGGAACAACTCTTAGACTCTTCTAAATATCATCTAAACTAAGAAATATCCCTTAGGCTCTTCCAAATATCATTCTAACTAAGGAACAAGCCTCAAGATCTTCCAAATGTCATCTCAACTATGGAATAGCTCTCACAATCCTTTGGGTGCCCCTAATTAAAGATCAAACCTTGGGCTTTTATGAACATCATTCTAACTAAGAAATAGCCCTCAGGCTCTTCTGAACACTAAAAGCACAAAAAATCACCTAAGAGAGGGGTGTGAATTAGGTGTTTAAAAAATAATGGCATTTTTTGATAAAATAAAAATTAAATCAATCCACCAAAATGATTTCAAGCAAATCTTAACCAATCACAATATGTAGTTAAGTAAATAGAGTATAGAAAATGTGTATCATAATGTAACATGGTTTAGAGACCAACCACTCCTACTCTATAGTCCTTGTCTCAATCTTGAAAACTTCAACTCTGCTAAAGTATCACTTCATTAGTGAATTCAACTCCTTTGCATCTTCTCTTGCACCGATCAGCAAGATAAAGTCCAATCTAGAGCTTGAGTCTCTCAACTACTCCAAATAATCTTGGAGTATATTACACTTGATCTCAAAGATGGAAAAATTGATTCTTTTGCCTCACTATAAGATCACTCATTGAAGTTGATGTCACAGGGTCAGACATCCAAATAGTATAGGTTCAGATGTCTGACAAATATAGGTTCAGATGTCTGACAAATACACCAGGCATCTGAACTTTGAACATAAAAAGTTTAGAAGTTACAGTTTTAAAATCTTCAATCATCCGATCTTGAGATTTGGATGTCAAAAGTTGTCAATAATTTTAGACTTGTTTTTGCTATAGTCAAGCATCCAAACTAGGGAGTTTAGGTGTTCAAAGTTAATAGAAAACTATTTTTTTACTACAACTTTAGTTGTTATATTTGACATCTTCTCAAACTAACCTTAAATAAATAATGAGCTGTTAAAGGCATTCCAAGGTAAGGTGAGTGTTAACTAAAGCTCTAAGCTAAGAATTCAATTAACAAATCTTTGACTCAAAAAAATAGAAAAAAGTTAAACCTAGTGAGTCGCTCTTAAGCATTCTTCATGCCACCTGCATTTCTGCAGGTTTCATCTATTGATCTACCATTATGCCTCATCTTTAATGATATCTTCATGTTCATCTACACTTGAGGCTTCTAAATGAGCTTGAACTTCATTCTAGGCTCAGCTTGATTACTAGCTACACAATGCTCAAGAAATAGATCAAATACAAATTTTGTTTATCATCAAAATTATAAAGGACAACAAACACTACCTAGACTAAGGAACAACCTTTGAGCTCTTTCAAACATTACTCTAACTAAAAAATGACTCTCAAACTCTTCTAAATGTCATCTTGATTATGGAGCAACCTTCAGGATCTTTTGGGTGCCCCTAACAAAGGAACAACCATCAAACTTTTTCGAACATCATTTTGATTAACAAATAACTTCAAGCTTTTTTGAATATTATCTCACCCATGGAATAGCTATCATGCTCTTTTGGGATTCATTTCAACCATTAAATAGTCATTGAGCTCTTCTAGATGGCACTAAGTAAGGGACAATCCTCGAGCTCTCCCAGACATCATTGACTAAGGGACAACCCTTGGGCTCTCTCCCATATGTCATCAGCTAAGGAGCAACCCTTGTGCTCTTTCAGATTCTATCAGCTAAAGGATATCCCTCAGGCTCTCCTAATGAGTCTTGACTTAGGGACAACCTTTAGGCTCTTCTAAATGCAATTTCAATCTATAAGATGGCCTACTAACTCTCATAAACTATTGATTGATTAAATCAACAAAGGCTTAAATAAGCAACCTAAGAGGAGAATGAAATAGGTTCTAAATAATAAAATAAGTTAACATTCATTTGAAGCCCAAAAACACTTCAAGTAAAGGTAGATGATCAAAGCTCAATTAGAATTAGTAAAATAATTAAACCATATGAGAATAATTAATCCACAATCATATATAAGATAATTTTGAATCGATATCAAATTTAAATGTATAAAATAAATAGAAAAGTAGAGAGAGTACAAATCAACATACGTGATTCGGCGACCAATCACACCTAATTCGCAACCCTTGCCTCAATCCTAAGGACTTAAATTTGTCACTAGAATTGTTATTTCATTCAAGTGAAGTCATGCCCTTACATTACCTTACAAACGAC
The DNA here is from genome assembly GCA_005019695.1 of Trichopus zeylanicus subsp. travancoricus. NCBI lineage: Eukaryota > Viridiplantae > Streptophyta > Magnoliopsida > Dioscoreales > Dioscoreaceae > Trichopus > Trichopus zeylanicus. Next base: position 2,195,341 of record RXID01014226.1, read on the forward strand.
AAGTGTTGCTCCATAATAGCCAATCAGTCACTCCTTAAAAACTAAGGAGAGTACACTTTTACCACTTCTAAAATCTAGAAAACACTTAATCCTCTCTTAAAAATCTAGGAGAGTTACAATGATAAAAATTGGAAAAAAAAAAAGAAAAAAATCTCACATCAAGATCCTCACAAGGTTTAAGTATAGGAGCATGTGACAATTTAAAAGTTAACGCCTATTGAAGCTCTTGTTGAGGTTGGAAGGCTTTGGGAAGGTAGATCTTATTCTAAGAAAATGAAACCTGGTTCCCCCAATGAGCAAAAAAGTCTCAATCCTTTATATAACTATTGGAGAAAAAAATCTAGCTATTGGAATCACCTTTGACTATTTCTACTAGGTTTGGGCATTTGAACATGTAACTAAACTCATTTCAATGGTCAAAAAACTAGCCATTAAGTTTTGTCCTCACATGTTGGGGCACCTGAATTACATATTTGGGTTATCAAACCTCAAGTTCAGATAACCAAAGTCTCTTTTTGGATAATCAAAGTTTTACAAAACTAGAATGCTACTCTTTTGTCTATCAAGTTCAAGCATCTGAACATACCAGTTAGGGCGTCCAAACCTAACTTCAGGTGCCCAAAGATAGAAAAACTTGCTGGAAGTTTTCTATAATTTTGGGTATTTAACACAACTTTAATTTAACTTAGACAGAAGTAGGATAAGTTGATGAAGGCATATCCAAATTAAATAAGGTGTCAACCCAAAAGATCAAATAGATTAACTGTCAAATCCTTGACTCAACATAAAATGAAAAGCTAAATGTATAAACTTGGAGTTGATCTCGTTGCTTGAATATTGTTTGAGTTCTCAACTTAAATTTTAAGCTTCATTTTCAAATTATCATCTTCTATATCTTCGAGTAGTTATCTTCAAGATTTTATGTTGAGGCTCGATTCTTCATGAGCTTGGATGATCATTACAAATTCTGAAGCTTATTACAACTTAAAAAACTTGTTAAATATTAGTTTGATCATTATGAAAATCCAAATGTCAGTAATCAATCCATCTAATTGATCAGGTAAATTGAATCAAACTAAGTCAACTTTGCCAAACCCACCAAAGGTAAATAAATTGACCACATCAAATAAATAAATCAAACTCTAATAAATCACCAAATGAGTTAGGCTTGATGAAGTTTTTTCATAGCGTAAAACAATTAACCTGGACTAAAATGAAAATCAAACTAGACTCTAGTAAGGTTAGAACAAGGTATGAACTTTGAACAAGAACCAAGTCTGGACTTCTAACCAAAACTAGGTGTGAAAGTTAACCAGACCAAAGTTTGAACTTAAACCCGAAATAGGTTAGATTTGGACTCAATCTAAACCCTAAATAGGTCTAATCAAGATTGTACCTGAACCCTAATTAGGTTCAATTAGTTCTAACTCAAATGTAGAGCAAATCTCAGGTCAAACCCAAACCAAGTAGGCCTAGCCAATTAGATTAAACTATACAAAGCTTGTTCAAATGAAAATCCTAATTGGGTCCAATCAGGTCAAAATCATACCCTAAATGGGCCCAACCCAAAAACCAATAACGATCCAATAAGCATCAACTTCCAATCTGATTTAGGATTTGACAAGTGCCAACTCAAACCCAACAAGGGTCCAATAAGGGTCAAACATTAAGGATCTAATAAGGGTCTATGGGATCCAAATCGGTAGTCCAAGATAGCAGAGATCTTGAGGCGTGACCTCGATGCACAAATCAAAGTATGTTTAAATTTAAGTGTGCTATCAGGTGTTGTGAGAATATAACTTTTAATAAGTGTAAGCTCCTATTGTTAATTACTTTGACAATTATCAAGAATCTCCTAAAGTAAGGTACCTAGCTACTAAAATAGAGACACAAAAAAAAAAACATGGTTTGATTAATATGAGAAATAGTACATCACTTAAGAAAAGACATACCCTCACTTTACAATAAATTTTAGTATGTAATTATAGAAAATATAACAATAAAAAGAAAAGGGAGGAGTGAAAAAAAAAGCTCTACTAGGCGCTACTACCCCACTCATGTGTGGTTGACCATATTATGTCTGATTTAGATAGGTCTTGATTGGATCCTCATCAAATATTGATGACATTATCCTATGGGACACGATTGGTGATGGAGAAGTTTGAAGTGTTTCCAATAGTTTTGAGTATTAGTGATAATATCATTGGATGGCATTGTCAACAACTTGTCAAGATTAGCCTGATTAGCCTAAGGTGTTTCCAAAAGATTTGAGATTTGGCAAAAACTTTTTGAGTTGAAGTATTTTGGTATCCAATAAGGTGTAGGCAATGTCTTCATTTGGTTAGATTCTTTTCATAGCCAATGAGACATAGACACTAACTTCATTAGGTTGGAGTATTTTTATTAGCCAATAAGGTATTAGAGATAACTCCATGAGTTTGAAGTACTTCAGTTAGACAATAAGACATTGGAGATAACTTCATGAGTTTGAAGTCTTTCCATTAGCCAATAAGGCATTAGAGATATCTTTATTGGGTTGGAGTATTTTCATTAGTCAATAAGGAATTAGTGATAACTCCATGAGTTTTAAGTGTTTCTATTAGCCAATAAAATATTGAAGATAACTTCATTGGGTTAGAGTATTTCCATTAGACAATAAGGAGTTTTAAAGTATTTTTTTTAGCCAATAAGGCATTGGAGATAACTTCATTGGGTTTGATTGCTTTCATTAGCTAATAAGGCACTGGTGATAATTCTATGAGTTTGAAGTATTTTCATTAGCCAATAAAGCATTGGAGATAACTTTATTTTGGGTTGGAGTGTTTCTGTTAGTCAATAAGACATTGGTAATAAGTTCATGAGCTTAAAGTATTTTTATTAGCCAATAAGGCATTGGAGATAACTTTATTGGATTAGAGTGTTTCTGTTAGTCAATAAGGCATTGGCAATAACCCTATGAGTTTTGAAGTATTTACATTAGCTAATAAGGTATTGAAGGTAACTTCATGAATTTGAGTTGTTTCCATAGCCAATAAGACATATGCAATAACTCCTTTTGGTTGGAGCATTTCCGTTAGCCAATAAGGTATTAGAGATAACTCCATGAGTTTAACATATTTCAGTTAGCCAATAAGGTGTTGGTGATAACTTAGTCAGGTTGGAGTATTTCATTAGCCAATAAGGTATTGATGATAACTCCATGAGTTTTGAAGTGTTTTCATTAGTCAATAAAGTATTGGAGGTAACTTCATTAGGTTAGAGTATTTCTGTTAGCCAATAGGTCATTGGTAATAACTCCATGAGTTTTGAAGTGTTATTACCTCCTACTTGTGGAGTTGGGCATACTCTTGGAGTGTTGACAAAGGCTTTCATAGCACATCCAATAGGACTCAATTTGACTCAATTTAGTTTTACTCAAACTAATTCTAGTTCAGGCCAGGATGGTAACATCACCCATTATTCATAATTTTGGAGTGATGCCAAAGGGTTAGCACACCCAGTAGGACTCAATTTAGTTTGATTTAATTCTATTCAAACTTGTCTGGATTAGAATTGACTCATGTTCTAGTTCTGAGTTTGGCTCCCCCAAACTTTGGTTTATTTAGTCTAACCTGTTTGGCTTGGACTTGTCTTAATTTGGTTAGGTTTGGTTTAAACTCATTTTAACATAATTGGATTTAGTTAAACCTTAGTTTGAATGGCTTTTAACTTGACCAACTTTCAAGTCAAACCTATTATAGTTTGACTTAATTAGAGTTTAATTCAAGTTTTCTTTTTAGTTTGAATGTTGTTTGACTCAATTGAAATTCAACTTGAACCTTGTTTCTATCCTAAGTTGTTTGGGATGAGTTTGAATTGACCTAAATTTGGATTGATCAAGACTCAATTTAATTTAGGCTTATTCTAAACCATCTTGTCAGTTTCATAACTGAAATGGATGGCTAAATAGGCTATTGATTGTCTGACTGTAAATGGGTGTTGTTTCTACTTTAACAAAACCAGACGATTGGTTCAGGTACTGATCATTTGATTGAGGGCTTGCTTTTGTCCATTTGGGTTCATTTGTTGCTTTGAGTCAATTTGACTTTGTTTGTTTGTCTTGGCCAATTAGGCTTAGGCCCAATATGATAAGGCATCAATATCAGTTCTTAATTTTGATTTGAGAGCCCTCAAGCTATCATGATGTCATTATGATAGGCTCAAAGGTCAGCCTATGGTCCAAGTATTTGCAAGCCCGAAGGTTGACTTAAAACATTTGATGGGCTCAAAGGTTGGCCTATAGTCTAATGGTTATATGCCCAAAAATTGGTTTGATTTGGCAAGTCCACAGGCTAGCCTATGGTTGTGATCCCCAAGGCTGACTTAGTTTGGTGGGTCTGAATATTGGCCTATGGTTGCAATCCAAAGGCTGGTTTGATTTGGCAAATATAAAGGCTAGCCTATGATTTAGTGGGCCCAAAAGCTAGCTATGATCATGAGTCTGAAGACTGGCTTAATTTGATGGGCTTGAAAGCTAGCCTATGATTTAGTAAGTCTGAAAGCAACCTATGATTGCAAGCCCACATGCTGGATTGATTTGTCCAGCCCAATTCCCAACTAATGATTCAATGAGCTTGAATGCTAGCCTATGGTCACAAGCCTAAAGGCTAGCTTTATTCAGTGGGCTCAAAGGCTAGCCTATAATTTGGTGAGCCCAAAGACTAGCCTATAATCATATGCTAGAAGACTGACTTGATTTGGCAGGCTCGATGGTCGGCCTATGATTTAGCAGGCTTGGAGGTTGGCCTATGTTGTGAGCCTGAAGACTAGCTTGCTTTAGAGAGCCTAAAGGCTGGCCAATGATTCAGCAAGCTCGAAGCTGGCCTATGATCGTGAGTCTAAAGGCCGGCTTGGTTTGATAAGCATAAAGGCTAGCCTATAATTCAACAGGCTCATAGGCTGGCCTATGATCACAAGCCCAAAGGCTAGCTTGATTTGGCAGGCTCAAAGTCTGGCCTATAATTCACATTTATAAGTTTTAATTATTTTAATTATTTTATTCTTATTTAAGTTCAAGTTAGTTATAGTCATCATCTTTCCTCCATCTTCAAAGATGTTCATGGGAACTTTAAATTTTGAATTTCTCCACAAGGAGTGGCATCATGGTATGCAAGGAGGCCGCAGGTAGCTATGGTGGTGATGGAGTCAATTGAGACATATAGGACTATGGGCGAACACAATAGTGATGCAATCTACCAATGTGCAATGGACCACGGGTAGCCATGGTGGTGATGGAGTTTGCCAATGCACTAAGGACTACGAGTGACCATAATAGTGGAGTAAAGAAGTCTCCATAGTGTAGTTCAAGCGTCTGGCCTACCTAGGTTTAGTTATCCAAACTCGAGTAGGTTTATAATTTGATTTGGAGAAGAGCGAAGCCATGGGTGGCTATAGTGTTGATGGATCAAGGAAGTGCTTGTAGCATGGTTTGAGCATCTGATCCTCCTTGGTTCAATCATTAAAACTCAAGCGATCGAGTATTTACAATCAAGAAAAACAACAACTGAAGGAGTGTGAGGTTGCAGGTGGTTGTAAGTTTGGATGAAGAGCAAGCAATAGTAGGGGTGTAAGAAGAAAGAGGCCTCACAAGGGATGAAGAAAAGAAAGAGTAACAAAAGAAAAAGACAAGGAAAGGATTGGAACCTTACATCTTTTTTTATTCCTCAATGATGTCTTCTCCCTCTCCTCCCTATAGATGAGATCTTCTTCAAAATTCCTCCTTTAATTCATGTAGAATTTGCCCAAGAACCACTCACTAATTCTCTCTAAATTCGTGTGCTATAGCCCGTCTTTTTTAGGGTTGAGGGGATCTCCAAGTTTAGTTATTGATTGATTTAATTTGGAGATTTGAGAGATATTTTGTTGTCATAATCTTCAAATTTGGATCTCTGACTCATAGATTGTGAAATTGAAATCTCTGACCAAAAATCCTTCTGATTAATGATATATTCAGAGAAAAACTAGTTTTCAAATTTGCATATCTCGACCCGAAAAAGTTGACCTATTGGAAATTGGTTGACTGATTGTGAATGGTGTCGTGCCCACTTAACATAACTGATATGGCTCAGTATGACATTTTGGGCCTGAATATTTATCCCTTTTCTATTTTAAATTGGGCCCCACTCATCCTAGATTAGACTCAAATTCTTGTTATACTCAAAATAAGTTGAGTTGTAAAAACTACTTAAACATAATGCCCCCTTCACATCCACTACATGAATTTTCTTAGCAAGAGGAGTGGATGCGAACAAGAGTGAGTCTTTGACTGCTTTTCATTGCTTCCACAAGTATCTGATAGGTGAGGTTTCTTACTTTTCTCCTTGTCATGTTGTGATAGCTTCTTTTCTCTCCTTTCACTCATTTTTTTTTTTTTGAAAGCATCATGGAACCTTTTATGTTTGAGATAATTCAAAATAGGAAAGAAGATAATTTGACTTTATGTTGCTTTCTTCCCATCTTGGGGACCGATGCTGAAGCAATCATCATGTATTAATCTCAAGAGCATTGAAAATGAGTGTAGTTTGACAATTACCACCCTTTTGCTCACTTTTCCAAAGAAGGGGCACCATGTGCTGTGGGGTAGATGAGTCTTTTGGGCTAGAACCAATTGGACGCTTCAAGCCAAGAGAATTTTTAGAAACCCTAGAGTTTTGTATCTTGAATGGCTATTCACCTATTTGGGGGTGATCCTTTCCACTTGCTGAAGCAATTCTAGTTTTGCTGAATTACTCAAAGTGAGTTGATAATGTGGTATCTCAATTTTTGGCCCAACTCATGAGCCTCAGCATCTTAGGAGTCATTGCATCTAAGGTATAGTATGCAAGAGACCCAAAATTTTGCACAACATGATCAACATGTGGAATCATGCTACAAATACTATCCACACTTCATACGATGAGGTTAGTATATCTCTATGGGACATAAGATAGTTAGGATTCCCATCCTTGGGAGTTTTTATAATGAATATATCCCTACAGACTGCCACATAAGCCTGAATTTCAATTACTCTTTGCATGATCTCCTCCAAATTTATGATTGGATGGTGGCACACTTTCTGAATAATTAAAGCGGGTATACTTTAACTTTTGGATTTAACTCTTCTATGAGAGAAGTTTGATGACTGACTAACTAGATTTGACTAGATTATGCATGATACAAGAGACATCCTTCTGAAGTTTGGCCCCAAACCTATTTTGCTGTCTTCATTAGTTTGTGGCTTTGCCACTTTGTTATGCCACACAGTGGACAGTACATTCATCCAAAGATGTTTGTGACATCCTGGAAGATGGCACATAGACAAAAAGTTGCTCTAGGTCCTATAGTGTTAGGCTCAGTATACACAGGCCTCAAAGCAATGGTGGATACCCCTGCATGACTAGGTAATTCTTTGACTTAGTTCCCCATTCATTTTTTTTATGCCTAGATTTATGCCCACTTTTGAAGACATATAGTGGTGAAATCAAGGGGCTATGTCATTCATGCTTAGTTCCTATTCATGAGATGGTATGGATTATGAATACAATTACTTCTACTTATTCTCCTAGAGAAGCCAGGATGCATGTGAGGGGTCCTCAAAATTTTGAGTGGTAAGCTTGTCCTTACACTCTTTCAGATTCTAACATATTAGCGAATGTGGCTTAACTTCTATTATCTTCAGAAGCCTATGAGTACATCATCTCTTTGCGGCATGAAGTACTTCCACTTTTCTCAGGGGAGCATTTAGCTGTGAAGTCTTACAATCCATATCAGTTTTGTCAATAGTTTGGATGTGATTAGAGTCTTCCTAAGAACATTCCCACTCCTTTACTACCATCATGTCTTGGCCAATTGGCAAACTATTAGCTACATCTCACTCGCATCTGAGATAATTCAAAGTATTACATTCTTGACATCAAGTAGGAAGCCAAGTTTTTTCTCATCCCGAACCAAATAGAGAGAGGTCCATTCCCCCTTGTAGGATTAATGATGGCTTTTTTTGAGTCAATGCAGGTCCCAGATAGAGTTTGAGGTGAGAGGAACCTTGACTTGTATGTGACCCTCCTACTTCTGGGGCTCCAAGGCTTTTGGAGACATATGCAGGTCTATTTGTAGGTGGGAGTGTGAAGGCAGGATCAATGTTACTACATACATCATCTCGAGGTTTGATTTCTTTATTTTTCATGATTGACATGAATGCAAGGCCAAGGGTGACCCTTCCTTCACCAATACCAATGCGCCAATCTCCTGATATGCATTCAAGTAGAGTGCTCTGATTAGGATTGCCATCAGCTGGTTCTTCATCAGATGTGGGCACCCAGAGACGAGTATAATTTTCAGGTATTGGTCTTTCCGCCATCCCATGTTTCTTTTTTTTTCTCTCCTCTTTCCTAGCTAAAATCATATTTTCTTTCAAATGAGCTGAATGAGAATTTTAGAGGCCCTCCTGATGATATCTCAAACTCAGATGGTAAGAGATATCTGAATTTTGCCAAGTTTTGTATTGTAGATTTATTTAAGCCCTTACTGCTGATGTAGTTCCTAGATTATTCTTCAATCGAGGGATGTTTGCAGTCATGGACATTCATCCACCATTGTTAGTGATAGGTAATGGCCTACCATCTCCTTCTCTTTCTTTGAGGCCTTTTTCTAATATCATACTTACTTTGCATAGATGACAATGGAGGAGCGTGAGTGAGTGACTACTAGGTCGTCATGGTCATCTAGAAGAATCACTAGGCTTTATGTATCTTAAGATATTATCCCTTTTATCTAGGGCTCTTATTTTCTTTTTCTATCTTATTTAGGAATATCATTATTGCTTTATGGAATTCCTTTATATCAGATTTTCTTTGTATTTTTGTATTCCCTGCATCTCAATCCCAAAAGATAGGTTTTTGTGGACTTGACTTGTCATGCAATGATGGACTCATCTTGCCACATAAGAGTGGACTTGATTTGCCATGTAGAGTGGATTTTTGAGTTACCATATGGAGTGGACTTGAGTTACCATATGGAGTGAACTTGAGTTACCACATGGAGTGGTCTTACATTACCATAAGGAGTGGACTTGAGTTATCATACGACAATGGACTCATCTTGTCACACGAGAGTGGACTTGAGTTACCACAAGGAATGGACTTGAGTTGCCACAAGGAGTGGACTTCAGTTTCTACAAGAAGTGAACATGAGTTACCATAAGAAGTGGTCTTGAGTTGCCACAAGGAGTGGATTTCAGTTAGCACAAGGAGTGATCTCGAGTCGCCATAAAGAGTGGACTTGAGTTACCACAAGGAGTGGACTTGATGTGCCACAAGATGGGAGAGGGACTTTGTATCCATGTTTTACCTCAAGAAATATGGAGTGCATATTTGACCGGTCATTCCCTTGAGAAAGTAAAACATTCTATCATAGACACTCTTATTTTATTATTATTGCCCTTAGAAGTTTAGACATAGTACCTCTTGAGGAATTGGGCATTAATCAGTGGCATAGGCCTTTTCCCTTTGTCATCAATTAATTGGTAGGCTCCCCCTTTAAATATTCTTTTAATAATATAAGGGTCTTCCCAATTAGGCTCAAACTTATCTTTCTTGCTTTGATTTTAGATTATGGATCTTCTTAGGACCAAGACTATTTCTTTCTTCTTGAAGGCGAGCCATTTTATTGTAAGCCCTGGACATTTGTGCTCAACATTTTCAAGTTTTATTGAGTTGTAAGCCTCATTTCATTTAAGGAGTCTAACTTATCAAGGTGAAGATGAATATTATTTTATTTTGTGATTTTTTCTTGTAAGGCAATCCTTAGAGAGAAAATTTATACCTCTAATGGCAAGACTACTTTAGTTCCAAACACCAATGCACATGGTGTTGACTGAGTGTGAGTTCGATATATGGTGTAATAAGCTCACAATACTTAGAAAGTTTTTGGTGCCAATCTCTCTTATTTTTGGCAATAACTTTCTTCAATATCTTAGAGAGAGTTTTGTTGAATGCTTCAGCTAGGTCATTCGCCCTAGCATTAGAGATGGATAAATATCTCCAATCTATCTTGTGATGATGTAGGAATCATCCTATTTTGAAGCTTCTGAAAGATGGTCCATTGTCAAAGATGATCCTTCAAGGGATGTCAAACCATCACAGGATATTTTCTTGAAAGAAATGAATGATGGTGTCCGTCTTTACTTCCTTTAATGGAATCACCTTTGCCCACTGAGAGAAATAGTCGGTTGCTTTTAGTATGAATCAATAACCTCTAGAAGAAGATGATTCAATTAGGCCAATGACATCCATGTCCCATACCTTGAATGGCCATGAGGACACTATTAGATGTACAAGATTTGGATGTTGGTGGAAGAAGGCACCATGAACTTGGCATAGGTGATATTTTCTCGCATATTTGATGCAATCTTTCATAATTGTGGGTCACTAGTAGCCTATATGTTTGCTTTTCATCATTATTTTTGGGCCAAATTAATAAGCTGTACAATCCCCAGAGTGTACCTCATACATGACCTCTTTAGCTTCTTTATCTAAGAGATAATGTAAAAGTAGTTTATCAAACGACCCCCTATAAAGAGTATCATTGATAAGCAGAAAGTGCATGGCTCATTTTCTAAATTGCATCCATGCTAATTTATCTCCTGGGAGTTCTCTATTTTTGAGGCATTTGATGAATGGTATTCACTAATATATTACTCCCTCTATCACTTTAAATTTTGTCTTTTCATGTTTGATATTGAAGATCGAGATTATCACTTGTCTACTATAGACTGTAATTAGAATTTCTCCTTAGTCAAGGTCAACCAGTGCTTTAACTAATTTGGCTAAGGAATCAGCTTTCGCATTGATGGATTGGGAATCTTAGTTATTTGAATATGTGGGATTTATCCTATAAGTTCTTGAGCCATTTCATGGTATTTTAATAGCTTAGATTTGTGGACTTTATACTTACCTTTGACTTAATTGATGGTCAGTAGTGAGTCATCAAAAATATATAGGCATGATATCTCCATATTGAGGGTCATTTCTAGTTTTGTAATTAGGTTCTAGTATTCAGGTTCACTGTTTGTGCATGATTTTGAGCGAGAATAGAAATACTGTAAGGAAATATATACTGATTAACTAATGCATATTCTTACACATTAGATATTTGTTGAAGCTCAAGAATTACGTGAAAAACTGGACTTATTTAGAGGAGGCAACAACAAAAGGATATTTGGCAAAAAAATACACAACATTTTGTACAATATACTTAAATAACTTTCAGCCAAACTTCTATCCACATTCTCAAAATCACAGGAGCAAGTCTAAATTAGGAGTAGGCCATCCAATTGGGACATCACAAGATGTTTATTATTACCTGTCTGAGGTTGCATGGGTGAAAACCATGGCTACATGCTTTTCAATACTGATATTGTTGATGTCTATTATGAGTAAATACTTTGTTGGACTTATTTATAATCCACCTTAACATAATATATATATATATATATATATTGTAGAGAACACCTCCAAATGTTAAAAGTGGACAAAGGATGTTGGGGAGAGAAGTTTGAATGGAAAAAGTTCACAATGACATATTTTCTAAATAATTGAGAGATCATGTAAGTGTATATATAACATAGTCTTCAATTTTTCTCTAAATAATATGATAATTTTCAATTAACAAAAATGAGTCCAATGCCTACTTTAATTTGTGGAAGTTTTGGTTTGATCCCTGGTCTGATAGACAATACCCAACCAAAGTATAGCTTCCAGCAAGGTTTGTCTTCTTTGACAAAAAGGATCTCTTCATCAAGGAGTTTGCAATTCAGTAAAGAGTTGTTGGGCATTGGGTGAGCTACGAGAAAATCTACAAGAGCCTGCCCTTTAACTACATTTTGGGGTGTGAACTTAATATTGTATTCCATAAGGGTCAAAGCCTAATTTGCTAGCCATCTAGTGAGTACATGCCTAGTCATCAAGTATTTTATGGGATCAACTTTTGACATTAAAATGACTTGATGAGAAAGCAAATAATGTCTGAGCTTCTTAACTACAAATATAAGTGCCAAATAATATTTTTCTATGGGAGAGTGGTTATTTTTTGCCCAACTAGCATTTTACTCCAGTAGTAGAGTATGATTTCTTTATCCACTCATTATTCTAGGTGAGAAGTGCCCCCAGCGACCCTTCCATTGCGGCCATGTAGAGGATCAAGGATTTATCAAGCAGGAGTTCTACCAGGACTAGGGGCTTTCGGAGATATTATTTCACTTTGTCAATGGCTTGTGGCATTTTTTATCCCAAATGAATGGAGCATCCTTATTCATTAGTTTGGAGAAAGGCTTGCATCTTCCAAAGAGGTTTGATATTAATCTTCTTATGTATGTAAGTCAATCTTGGAATAACCTCGACTACTTCAGCTTGCTAGGTAGCGACATATCCAAGATGGTTGTGATCTTAGATGGATAAATTTCAATCCCTCGGTGTTTGACAATAAAGCCAAAAAAATTTTCCAATGATACCCCAAAAGCACACTTCATAGGGTTCATCTTTAAGTTATATTTTCTAAGGTGATTGAATACTACTCTTAAGTCTTGGATGTGCTTATATTTGGACTTAGTTTTGACTACCAAGTCATCCACATAACATTCGACCAACTGTTGTATGAGGTCATCAAAAATTCAAGCCATAGCCCTTTGATAAGTGGCACCTACATTCTTGAGCCTAAAGGACATTACTTTATAATAGTAAATGCTAATTAGAATTTGAAAGGTCATATGCTTCTCATTATTAGGATGCATCTTGATTTGGTTGTACCTTAAAAAACCATCCATAAAGGAGAATATTTCAAAATTGGCCATATTATCAATCATGATTTTCATTATCAGCAATGGAAAGTTATCTTTTAGACATGTTTTATTCAAGTCCCTATAGTCCACACAGATGTGAATTTGTCAATTCTTCTTCTTAACGGCCACAATACTTGCCACCCAATTTGGGTACTTCTCTTCTCTGATGAAGAATGCTTTGATTAGTTTCATCTTTCTAGGTGCTTGTTTGACAAATCAAAGCTCAGAATTGATGGCTAACTTATGGACCACAACCTCAAGATCTAGTCTAAGAATCTCCCTATAGCTCCATGCAAAATTATCAATGTACTCTCAGAACACTGCTTTGAGTTGTGCTTGGCTTTTCTCTAAAAGTTACATGCTAATGAAGGTTGGCTTGGGGTCCTCCTCTGAGCTTAAGTTGATTTTCATCAGTTTAACGACTATAGCTAGCAACCTTATTCTCAACTTCTGGTTGAGCTCCTTTTGGTTTGAGAATTATTTCCTCACTAAGTGAATCATCATGTTGAGTGAGATTTGGTGAAGGCTCATTTAAGGGCATTTTAGCTGCACATGCCCCTTTTTTTTGGTCTTGATGGAATTTTACTAAGGACATCACCTTCTTGTGATGTCTAAAGAGTTATGGCTACCTTGGTGCATGTGTCAGGAGGTGTTGATGTTGTTTGGTCATCCTGAATATCAGACACAAATCCAATAGTGACTGACCATGAAGCGTGTGTGGACGTTTGGAGTGATATAGCCCAATCCTTTAGTGTTCTTGTTTTCTCTTTCAGGAATGTAAGCACATTCTTGGGATGGATCCTATATATTCTTAAGAAATGGTTCTCTTTCTTTGCTTGTAGACACCCATAACCAAACTTCTTGATTATTTGATGAAGCTAGTTTGAAAAGTATTTATATATAACTATCGGTTGATAATCCCCATTGTCTTCCAGATCCTCAGTTACTAGGATTTCATGCATACTTGGGACACAAGGGATTGCCTTGTAGAATAATATCTCCTTTTCTCCCTTGCATCTGGGGAAATATAGAAGGTTATTAATTCTTCCATAACATTGATGCTCAGCTCATCTAATGGCTTAAATAAGCCTCCCAAAACTTTAGTAATAAGGAGAGTATTTGCTATTTGACCTTTGTTATTATCTTCGTCAAATGTATAGCCACCTAGGCAGATTGTGGGGTTTCTTTATCTGAAGAATCTCGATTGGTGTCACTTCCTAGATGAGAAGTGGCAAAGATAAGGCTAGCAATCTTTTGCTTTACTTGACTGACAAAAGCAAACCCTTTATCGGTATGAAATCTTTGATAGTATTTTTTATCATCATAATGCATCACTCCATAGGTTGTATTCATATTCATGGAATCATATTCATGGTTCATTTGTTGTATGTGTGATTCTCTAAAGTTGGTAGAGAGCATCCCTCTATAGGTTATAAGACTAGGACTTCACCAAACCTAACAGGTCCAGCATTTGCTACTAGATTATTTGATGGTGGTTGGGATAGCCACTCATTAGTGTCCATCTCGGATGTATGAGTCACCATGCAACAAGAGGCAATGGACTTGGATGATTGTTCTTGAAAGCTCTTATTCTCTTTGATTCATTTTCAAGGTGGGAGGTGTGGATGATTATTCCTGTTCTGAAGAGAGTTGGTAAGTGACTTCCTGCTAGTCCTGTAATAGGCTTTTTTGTGGCTTTGTATTTTTTATTATCATGCTTTCTACCCTCTAGACTTCTTCGTGTAGTATAGTAGTCATACTTGGAATGCTTTCTATATGGGCAATCATAACCTATATGTATTCATTCAGCACTTGCATTTGCCCCTTGACATATCTCATATTAGTTACGGCTAGCTCCATTACAACATCTAGTTGTAGTTTCATTATTCCATAATTATATCCGTTGGTGAATTATTCTATAACATAGTCATCTTGAATATAGCCCCCAGAAGGCTTATAGAATCTTTCATTTCATTAGTAATATATCCAATGGATTTATTCACTTCTTCTCACCTTGCATTTTGAATTTGGTCATTACTGAAATGATGGGATGGCGATTGGCTTGTGATAATAAATATAGCAACACATGTTACCATGGAAGTTCATTTTCTCTATTTTTACCATCAAGGTCTTCCAACAAAGCTCTAAGTTTGTCGGGGAGATATTCCTCGAGAGTTACTTAGCTTCTTTCTCTTTGGACATATCCTTCCATGGCATCGATATATTCTTGGATACTTTATTTCTTGACATCATATTCATTTGGTTAAACTAGTTTCTTTTCCTTGTTCCTATTTCTTTTCTTTTTGATGCCTTGAGCAGGTGGGGAAGCTTGTTCCAATGAAACTTTTCTTATTACCATTCTAGAATTTTTAGGGTTCTTAACTATCTTCTTTATTAATTTCTTTAGTCTTTTAGAGATATGGATCTCCTACAGGTGTTCTTGTTTGGGATGTGCTTCTTCCCTAAAAAGGAGCCCAGCAAGTGGCTCATATGTCTCAAACATAGTGATGTGATTGATGTATTCAGTGGGTATTCCAAGTAATACTAACTTTGAGAAAATCAGCTTACCTTCTTGGTATTACTTTTCGATCCAATCTTTTAATATAAAGTAACCTTTGATGGTATGACCCAAGATTCTATGATAAGAGCAGTAATTTGGATTATCCTTTTTATTAGCATCATTTGGCCTTCTATATTCTGGCAATTAAAGGCCTAATTTCAGAGAATACTGAAAGATTTTACCTATCCTTTCCTTTTTGAAATTTTTTTTGAGTCCTTGTTGAAGATCATTGGATTATTCCACTTTCCCATCTCCTCCAAGGACTAATAGTTCTAAGGGTTGCCTCTATTCACAATCAAATTTGGAGGTTTCTTCTGCTCAACTATTGTGAATGCCACCCTCACATTCTTAGAAAATTCTCTGTACTTCACCTTACCTTTCTCTAGTTTAAAGTTTTATGAACTAGGTAAGGCCTGTGGAAAAATCCTTTTTAACTTCTTGACATGCATAATCAGATCTTGGAAAGTGTGAATAGAAGAGTTGCTTAGATAGGACACCATCCACTTCTCCTTATATTGCCTAGAACTAGATTTACCACCTTTTAATTGGCTCATGGATTGTTCACACTTAATGCTAAGATTCATCCATCAAGTGATATAGTCCAAGATTGATTCATTATTGTGCTTTGGTGTTGAGCGAGGTCTACAATGGTCACCTTGTTGCTAACTCCCCTAAACCTAATTCAAAAGGCCTCTTTCATTTGGGCCCAAGTTTGTATAGATTCTAATGGTAAACTAGTGTACCACTTGAATGCTACTCCTATTAAGCTTGCCAAGAACTATTGAAGTAATAATGACGGATTATTACTTGAATTTCCATGCAAAATTCATTTGGGCTATATGTTGTTCACGATTACTCATGTCATTAAACCACTTGAAGCTAGGCACTATATAACCTCTAAGATATGGCATTTGATCATGATAATTAGAGTTTGGTTTATCAGCATCATTTATCCTACCTGTCTCACTTCCTTATCTTAATTGTTCAGCCACCATTCATTACACCTATTATTATATATATGCTAGTAGTTTTATATTATCTAGGATCCCTAAAATTAGAGATTAAGTATCCCTTGCCAGTGGAGGAGGTACTTGTGAAGAGTCTACATTTTCGTGGATCTCATCTACAGTAGATGCATCTTCTACCACCTAATAGCTTAGGATGGTTGTTGAGATTGCTCTAACTTTTTGAGCTTTTGGCTCATTTGTACCGTTATTTTTATCAACTCCATGACCTTCTTTTGAGCTTCATCTTTCTCTTTCCCTTGTTATCTCAATTGTTCTTGCAGTGCTTCTATGGTCACTTCTTGATGAGAGTCTTCAATTATGACCAAGGCTTTTGTCAAAATATTATGCTCCACATATTGAGGATTTGGTCTAGGTTTACTGTGTTTTGGATCGAGACCAACCTCTCCAATTAGTTGGGTTGCCTCATTCAAGAGCCTCCTTATGGAGTGAGTCATCACACTTTCTCTTTGACAGGGTAACAAAGATTGGCTCACAAGGGCCCTTTCCTTTTCAATTTCTCCATATTAAGTCTTATTTGTATGACCTTATTTTGGCATTTAACTAGTTAGGGTGCAAGCTTGCAGTCCCTCCTAAATTCATGGTGAAAGATGACTCTAACGGTGTGAATAGTCTCGCTTGGTGAGTTCCCATGGTGGCCCTTGTTGTTTTATTTGGTGATTCACCCCTTTTCCATAGTCTTAAGGTAAGATTGTGTCTCTTGTGATTTGTTTTTACCCTTCTCTAAATTGCTTAATAGAGTGAAAGAGTTGGAGGTAGGAATGGTAATAACCGACTTCATTGAAGGGGTAAGCTTTTCAAGTCGGTTAAAAATGCCAACATCATTTTCTTTACTTGTGATAGTCAAGATAAGTTCTTCTTCATCCATGCATATGTTTGAACTTGCTTTGGGTTGTCCCCTGTTAGGAGTTGGGTGAAGATGATTGAATATTGAGCTTTATTTTGGGCCTAGTCAATAAAAGACTGATATCCTTGCTGGTTGAGGCATGGCTTCTGACTATTCATCAAAATGACTCTTTCAATGGGAATGATGACATTGGATATCTTTACTCTTGACAAAAGGTGAGAAGTGGGCTATTTTTGCATGACAACAATATCAATTGGCATAGTAGCAGTGCCCTCTTGAACTAGATGGCCTCAAAGATAGTCCTGAACCCAATTTGAATTTTAGCTGCTCTTGTGGGGACCATTGACTAAGGTAGATATATAGCCAATCCTGCCCCCGAGATGATGGTATACTTTGGGGGTGAAGATGTTCTTTGTTGATGTCATTTAATACTTTCTTCTACTAATGAGAACATAATTGATTAGTTGTTAATTATAATTCTACCATGTTTATATCATATTAGGTAGATTTTGATACTTGGAGGAGAAGTCAAGTCCCACTGGGTATACCAGAATTAATGATTGATTGTTACTATAAGGTGTTTAGTTTACATAGCATACAAGTCCATCACAAATTAAAGAACCAGGTCCCACCGAATGTGCTAGAATTTGTGGGATCATAATTGACGATTTGAGGTAGTGGAGATCTCGGGGAGTTATCTTGATACATAAATCAAAGTATGTTTAAATTTGAGTATGTTATTGGGTGTTATAGGAATATTTACTTCTAATAGGCGCAAACCCCTATTGCTAATTACTTCGATGATTATCAAGAATCTTTTAGAGTAAGAAATCTAGCTCATAAAATAGAGACAAAAAAGAAAAAGGAAGAAGGTATGGTTTGATTGATATGAAAATGGTACATGACTTAAATAAGGACATACGCTCACTATACAATGAATTTAAGTATGTAATTATAGAAAACATGATAAGAAAAAGAAAAGAGAGGAATGGAAAAGAAGCTTTAGTGGGTGCTACTACCCACTTTTGTGTGTTGGACCATGTGGCATCTGATTTAGATAGGTCTTGACTAGATCCTCAGTAGATATTGATGGCATTATTCAGTGGGACATGAAAGGCAATAAGAGAAGTTTGAAGTGTTTCTAATAGCTTTGAGCATTGGTGATAACTTTATTAGATGTCATTGATGATGGCTTATCGAGATTAGCCTGAAGTGTTTCTAGTAGTTTTGAGCTTTGGTGATAACTTTTTGAGTTAGTGTTTATGTAGCCAATGAGTCATGGGTGATGACTTCTTTGGTTAAAGTATTCTCATAGCTAATGAGGCATAGGCAATAACTTCATTCAGTTGAAGTGTTTCCATTAGCCAATAAAGTGCTGGAGATAATTTCATGATCCATTAGCCAATAAGACATTGGTAATAACTCCATGAGTTTTGAAGTATTTCCGTTAGTCAATAAGACATAGGAGATAAGTTCGTTAAGTTAGAGTATTTTTATTAGCCAATAAGACATTGGCAATAACTACTAGGTAAGTTTGAAATATTTTCATTAGCCAATATGACATTGGGGATAACTCTATTTGAGGTTGGAGCATTTCCATTAGCCAATAAGGCATTGGCCACAATTCCATGAGTTTGAAGTGTTTCCATTAGCTAATAAGATGTTATAGATAACTTCGTTAGGTTGGAGTCTTTTTATTAACCAATAAGGCATTGGTGATAACTCTGAGCTTTGAAGTATTTTCATTAGCCAATAAGGCATTAGAGATAACTTCATGAATTTAAAATGTTTTCATATCCAATGAGGCATAGACAATAACTTATTATATTGGAGTATTTCCATTAGCCAATAAAGCATTGGAGATAACGTGATAAGTTTAAAATATTTTCATTAGCCAATGAGACATTGGAGATAATTTCATTAGGTTGGAGTGTTTTTATTAACCAATATGGCATTGATGATAACTCCATAAGTTTTGAAATGTTTTCATTAGACAATAAGGCATTCGAGATAACTTCATTGGGTTAGAGTGTTTTTGTTAGCTAATAAGGCACTAGTGATAACTCTATGAATTTTGAAAAATTATTACCTACTACTTGTGAAGTTGGGCATAACCTTAGATTGCTGCTAAATACTTTTATAGCACACCCAGTGGAACTTAGTTTCACTTAATTTAGTGTTATTCAAACTAATTCTTATTAGAGCGAGAATGGTAATATCACGCATTGTTCATAGCCTTGGAGTGATGACAAGGGCTTAGCATGCCCAGTAGGACTCAGTTCGATTTAATTCTATTTGAACTTCACTGGGTTAGACTTGACTCATGTTCTAGTTCTGAGTTTTGATTCCCAACCTACTTGGGTTGTTTTAGTCCAATTCATTTGGCTTGGACTTGTCTTAATTTGGGTAGGTTTGGTTTAAACTCATCTTGACTAGATTGGGTTTGGTTTAAGTTTAGTTTGAATAGCTTTTGACTCAACCAACTTTCAATTCAAACTTGTCAAAGTTTGACTTAATTAGAGTTTGATTCAATTTAAATGTTATTTGGCTCAATTGAAATTCAAATTGAACCTTGTTTCCATCTCAGATTGTTTTAGATGAGTTTGAATTGACCCAAATTTGGATTGATCGAGACTCAATTTGATTTAGACTAATTCCAAACCAAATTTGTAAATTTCTTAACTAAAACAAATAATCAGTAGGGCTATTAGTCATCCAACTGTGTATGGGTGTTGTTTTTGCTTTAATAGAACCAAATGACTAGTTCGAGTATCGGTTGTCTAATTGAGGGCTTGCTTTTGTCCATTTGGGTTCATTGTTGCTTTGAGTCCATTTGATTTTGTTTGTTTATCTTGGCCAAGTAGGCTTAGCCCCAATGTGATTAAGCCATCAATATCAATTCTCGATTTCAATTCAAGGCCCTCAAGCTATCATGATGTGATTATGGCGGATTTGAAGGCTGGCTTATGGTCCAAGTATTTGCAAGCCTAAAGGTAGGCTTAAGACACTTGGCAAGCTCAAAGGCTGGTTTGATTTAACAGGTCTGAAGGCTAGCTCGGTTTGACAAGGCCAAAGGTAGCCTATAATTTAGTAGGCCCAAAGGCTGGCCTATGATCACAAGCTCGAAAGCTAGCTTGATTTGGCAATCTCGAAGACTAGCCTATGATTTGAAGGGTTTGAAGGCTAGCCTATGGTCATGAGCCCAATAGCTTGCTTGATTTGGTGGACCCGAATATTGGCTTATCATTCGACAGGCCCAAAGGCTGGCCTATGATTTGATAGGTCTGATGGCTAGCCTATGGTCATGAGCTCGATGGCTAACTTGATTTGGCAAGCCTGAAGGCTAGCTTATGATAGTGAGCCCGAATTTTGGCTTGATTTGATGGGTCCAAAAGCTAACTATGGTTATGAGCTCAAAGACTAGCTTAATTTGATAAGCCCGAAGACTAGCTTATGATTTGACGAGCCTAAAGGCTAGCCTATAATCACAAGCTCGAAGGCTAGCTTGGTTTGATGAGCTCGTAGATTGGCAAATAATTTGGCAGGCCTGAAGGCTAGCCTATAATTCGATGGGCCCAATGGCTGGCTTGATTTAGTGGGCCGAAAGGCTAGTTGATAGTCCAAATTTATGAGTTTGATTTGTTTCAATTCTTTTGTTCTTATTCAAGTTCAAGTGAGTTCTAGTCATCGTCTTCCCTCCATCTTCAAAGATCTTCATGGGAACATTAAATTTTGAATTTCTTCGCAAGGGGTGGCACCACGGTATGCAAGGAGACTGTAGGTAGCCACGATGGTGATGGTGTCTGCCAATATGCAAAGGACCGTGGATGACCATGGTAGTGATGGTGTTTGCCAATGTACAAAGGACCGCGGGTGGCCATGGTGGTAATGGAGTAAAGAAGGCTCCCACAGTGCAGTTTGGGCATCCAATCCACCTAATTTCAGTCATCCAAACTTGGGTAGCCATATACTCTAACTTGGAGAAGAGCAAACCTGTGGGTGGCCGCTGTGTTAATGGGTGAAGGGGGCATCCGTAGCATGGTTTGAGCATCCGATCCTCCTTGGTTCAGTCATCCAAACTTGGATAATCAAGAATTTGCAATCCAGATGAACGACAACTAGAGGAGAGCGAGGCCACAAGTAGCCATGAGCCTGGAAGAGGAGGGATGCAGTAGCAAGGGTGCAAGAAGAAAGAGACCTCACAAGGGATGAAGAAAAGAAAGAGTAACGACAAAAAGAGACAAGGAAAGGATCAGAGCCTTACATCTTTTTCAATTCCTTGATAATGTCTTCTCACTCTCCTCCTTGAAGATGATATCTTCTTCAAAATTCTTCCTTCAATTAGTACAAAATTTGCCCAAAAACCACTCAATAATTCCCTCTAAATTTGTATGTTATAGCCTTCCTTTTATATGGTTGAGGGGATCTCCAAATTTTCTTATTGATTGATTTGATTTGGAGACTTGGGAGATTTTTTTTTTGCCATAATCTTTATATTTTGATCTATAATTGATATATTGCAAGATTACAATCACTAACTAAAAATCCTTTTGATTGGTGATAAATTCAAAGAAAGATTTGTTTCCAAATTTGCAGACCGTGACCTGAATCTGTTGACCAATTGGATGACTACTACGCATGGTGTCATGCCCAACTTAACAGAACCAATCAACAAGTATGGCTCGGTTCAATATTTTGGGCACAAATATTCAATCCTTTTCTACTTTTAATTGCTCCCCACTCAACCTAAATTAGACTCAAAATCTGACTCTAATTCTTGTTACACTTGAAATCGGAGTTGGGTTGCAAAAACTACTTAAACAAGGTCAAACCTAAACCTAATAAGTGTCTAATAAGAGTTGAATCCAAATCCAATTAGGGATCCAATAAGGGTTGAACTTGAATCTAATATAGATCCACTAAGGGTCCCAATAAGGGTCAAACTTAAATCCAATTATAATCCAATAAAAGGTCAAACTTAAACCTAATAAAAGTTAAATCCAATAAAGATCAAGTAAGGGTCAAACCTTAGATCCAATTAGGATCCAATAAGGATTGAACGCAAACCTAGCAAGCGTGTCAAACCTAAATCTAATTGGGATCCAAAAAGGGTCAAATCCAAACCTAATAAAGATAGAATCCAATAAGGATTCCAATAAGGGTCAAACCTTGGATCCAAAAAGCGTACAAGTGGGATTAAACACAAACCTAAATCTAATTAGAGTTAAATAAGGGTTGAACACAAATCCAAATAAGGATTCATTAAGGGTTGAACCAAAATCAGTTAAGGATCCAATAACAGTCCAATTAGAACCTAATAAAGGGTTGAACCAAAACCCAATTAAGGATCCAATAAGGGTCCAACCCAAACCCAATTAGGGTAAAACCTAAAATCCAACTAAGTATCCAATAAGAGTCCAACTGAAACCCAATTTAAGTTTCAACAAGGGTCGAATCCAAACCCTAATTAAGTCCAAGCAAGTGTTGAATCTAATCCCCAAAGTGGATTGAAATAAAGTTTGAATCAAAACTAGACTTGAACCACGACTATGAATGGATTGAATCAGGTTCAAGCTAGAATCGTACTTGAACCAAAACCAAGTTTGAATCAAACCAAGTTTAGACTAGAACTTGACTTAAACCAAAAAGCAAATCTAAAATGAATCAAGTTCAAACTAGAACTAGAGCCTAACCCAAAACCAAGTCTAAAATGAATCAAGTTTTAACCAAAACTATACTTGAATCAAAACTAAATATGAAATTAACCAAGTTCAAATAAGAATCATACTTGAACTAGAACCAAGTCTGAACAGAACCAAATTTGAATTAAAACCAAACTTGTACCAAAACCAAGTATGAATCAAACCAAGTTTAAACTAGAGCCATATTTGAACCAAAACTAATTATGAAATGAAACAAATTTGAATTGAGATGAACATGAATGAAAACCAAGCCTAAATTAAATCTAGTTCAAACTAAATCGAAGTTGAACCAAAATTAAAGACTTAACCAAGGTTCAAATCAAACCAAGCCAACTTGAATCGAGTCAAGATTGAAGCAATGTGACTCAATCAACATGAGTCAAATCAAGTTATTTTCGTTTGAACTAGCAGCAGCCAAGTAACCCCAACACAAATTCAAATCAAAGCCAAATAACTTGTGTTAGCTTGAGTCAAGACAAGCTAACACAAGGTTGGATAAGCTAAGGTAAATTGACATCAAGTTGAGGCCATTGACTTCCTTTAAATCAAATAAAGTCCAAAAAAGAATGTTCATCACAAGACAAAGTCATTAACCATCCCTTTAACTAGATCAAGCTAAGGTAGGTATGCATGCAGTTAGACAGTCAACCAAACATCAAACTCGAGTTAAAACCAAAAGGACTCAACCAATAATAAGTTAAAGTCATCAATGGCACTTTAAAATCAAATAGGATCAACTAACATAAGCCAAAATAGTCAATAGCAGACACCCTAAAATCAATCAAGCTTACTAACATCCTTCTATGATCAAATCAAGTATCTAGTCAAGTCAAATTCCAACGAGTTTATCTACTACATAGCATTTGACCAACTACATGGGAGTAGGGCAGTAGTGAGTACAAAGTCGTCCTAATCCTCTCCATAATATCTTATTTTCTTGTCATAATTTAAAATACTTTGAATGTAAAGTCAGGGTAAACCCTTTCTTAAGCTATATAATCCAAAAGTCATTAAAAAAAAATTGTGCTTTCTTTTATTTTGTCTCTATTTATATTACTTAGGTTTCTTAACTTTAGGATATTAAAAAAATTATCAATGCAATTAACAATAGGGGCTTACACTTATTGGAACTTATAAACCCATAATGACTTAAAAACGCACCATAACTTTTTTTTTTTTTATGTTACTTCTAAGGATCCTTTAGCCATCTCAAATAGTTGATCACAACTCCACACCGTTGCCACATTGCATTTAGCCCCACCATGCATGCATCTCTTTCATGACCTCTAGGTGCTCCATTAGAAATAAGGCTACCACTCAACCTCCTGATCTCTCGATCCTAACTAGCTTGGTAATTTCAAATATAATTACTCCCTCGTGGAAAGAGTAGTGAGAAAGGCTCCACCAAAATTCCTTAAAACTATCTTTATACCACATGAAAGCATGGTATCCTTTGCATATTTTCATTAGGCCCTATTTTATCAAAATCATCCCTCGTGGAAATAGCAGTAGGAAGGGCTCCACCAAAAATGCTCAAACTATCCTTGAATCACAAGAAAGTAGAAAATTCCCGGCATGTTCCCATGACATCTTACCTCTTGAAATGGTCGTACGCAAGCTTATGAAGCTCCAAATCAATCTGCAATCCTAGTTTATTTATATTGACTTCTTGAACTATTTAAAGCTAACGAGTTAGTTAGGAGAAAGTTGATTAAGTTAATTCTCAAAGGCAGCAATTATCTTTTACCCTCGAATCACACTTCAGTTCTTTTAGCACCCCACGAAGGAAGAGGTAGTTGTAGATACTAGCCTTTTTATAGTCCTTTGAATTTTATTGTGTAATACTAAGCTGACCCATTCTCCGACAGCATGAGCATGAAAAATTCTTAACACTTGAGATAAAATTCCCATCTTTCACCGACTGAAATTTCCTACAAGTTAGCTGAAAACCCCTTAGCAATTTAGCTGAAAAATCCTCATTGACTCGAGCTAAAAATAGCTAAAAATCATTGCTGAAAAATTCTTGTATTTGTAGTAAAAAAATCCTAGCTGATGCACTCTAACTTCTCTCTCCAATTAAACTTGGTCGAGCCCATTACCTGAAAAATAACAAAATTTATATTTTCACACCCCCAACTTGCTGGTGTACCAACTTTTCCAATGGAGGCTACTATCCCTTCAACCCAAAACCTTTTTCCCACTAGATTAAATCTCAGCCCTTGATCTTTTACTACCTTAAACCCTAATAAAATCTCAGGCATTAATCTAATTCACAACCCAAAATTTTCTCTGCAACCAACTCTCATAACACACAATCTTAGTCATTGATCTTCCACCTGCTTTCATTTATCCAACAACCATGTTAAATCTTGAATAGATGTCAAACTCCAACAAATCACTGTTATCATCCAATATTCAAATTCTCTAGCAAATCTACGTCGTTGACCTAAATCCAATCAACCCAATGTGCCTAACTCTATTAGTCCCATATAGACTATTCCAAAATTTCAACACCCTACTGCCACTATAAAAAAAAACATGTTTCTTCCCCAAAACTATTTAATTCTTATTAGGTAAGTTTGTGGCTAGAGTGACCATAAACTCTCAAAAGCTCAGATCAACAATTCCAATTAGGCTTAATAAGGTGAGAATGCTCTATGGTGATGGCATTCTAGGGAAAGGTAAAAGGGTTGCATGGAATCACTAGGGTCAATTTTTTGCTTCTCTTTCTTTCTTTTCTTTTCTATTCTTTTACTTTTGCATCAAGGTTAGATCTATTGCTCAGACTGCATTATCTTTACTAGAATTTAATTTTATCTCTTAAGAAATTTAAAGGGGCTTAGGGAGAGACTTTTGGGCTTTCCCCTAGTAAGGCAGCGAGTAAGCTTCCACCAATTTTTTTACTTTCTTTTTTTATTATTTATTTGATGTTGCACTCTAAAACTTACAAAATCTAACTCTGTTTCTCTTAGGTATGCACAATTATAAGTCACAAGCCATTAGGGCAGGTAATATCCTATGCCTAGTGAGGAGATTCCTACAATCACTCCCGAAGATCTTGTGCAACTTGTTTGCTAGGTGGTAAACTCTCAACAATATCCAATCTAAAAATTTTAGAGAGACTTACAAGGCTTGGCAGGCTAGAAAGATGTTGATCTATCATATTATCATCTTATTGAGTTGGGTCAACTATTGGCTTTGCATTTGGTAGGTTGAGTGGGACATATTCAAGGGCTGGTTCATTAGAATGCTCCCTCATAATTAGACAGAGATGTTTCCTTCGCGGGGGGAGGGGGGGGAGTCGGGGGGCGGGCGGGGTGAGGGTGTTGTCAAAATTGATCTTGTTGGGACAATAGTTTGGAAGTAATACGATATGTTCACCAACTTAGTGATGTGACGAGACAAACTATTGAAGGCTTTCTTATGATATATAGCAGAATTGCTAATATCCGTAGATATGATAAGACTATTGAAGTTTGCCTTATAAGAGATAACATGACAACCAAATCTTGTATCTAGCTACTCTCAGTGGTCTAGGCTTTTGTCGAATTAATGGTGCCGCTAAGGGTGTGTGGTGCTAATTAACATTCCCACTAGTAGGGTATGGCACCCATTGAGGTTTTCCTTTTTGGAAAATAAATCTTTCTAGGGAAGTTGCAGTCACTCCATAACTACACCCCTTTTGTTGGACTTTGTGATAGTCAAGTTGCCTAATCTGGGAGTGGCATGATAGTCTTTGAGGGTACATTTTTTGGAAATGCCCCATGTATTCTAGTATTACTCCATGAAGTATAGTGTCTCAGAAAACTATAAAAGTAGAAGTATGGTTGCTTTCTTCTCTCAATTGTAGCCTTGAAAATTTCTGTTGATATTCCTATTTCTTTTGCATTCTATATATGAGAAGATGGTTTAGACTTCTCCTTTGAGTAGCAAGGAAGCAAAAGATGAAGATGATGAGTATGTAGCATGGAGCATCCTAGAAATTCATCTTGGAATGGGGAAGACATGCTAGAAGATCATCTTGGAGGTGGTTCCTCTAGTCTTCAGCCATGTCCTCCCTCCCTTTATCCACAATTGTATGTCAAGAGGTAGGCTTCTATCTGCTTTGATTTTTTGGGATAAGAATTGTTTGAGTCTAACTCTTCATGTAGCTATTGGTACATGGAAACACTCCTCAAAAAGAGTGTTCTTACATGCACCATTTCAAAATGGCTTGTATTTTGCACCATTCTTCTAGCTTGTATTATACTTCTATACTTATAATGTCATCTTAATAAAATGAGGAGTTTGAACCATTTTTCTATGATTCTTCTATTTGGTTGTATGTTTGTTGAAGACTATGTGTTGATGTGCCCACCTAAATAGGGCAATGTATTCAGAGTCCCTCCAAACTCATGTTGTATGTCAGAGTTGACTCCTAGGTGGAGACTTACACTTTATGTAGAAGTTGCCACCTATGCATGGTTGTATTCTTGGCATGTTAGTCAAAAATTAAGCATTGATGTCATCATTTGGACGAGTACTATTTCTAGGGTCTGATTTGACTCGCTCTATATTGATGTCGTAGTAGAGTGATATGTCTAACATAGCAAAAATGGGAGTTGAGTTTTTATGTTGTTGCTTGAGCAAGCACTCACTGCATTTGGAGTCGTATCTAATTACTTTGTACTATGCTACCTTGAGTTCTACGCCCTTGAAAACTTAATTTGCAAGATAAAGATGTTGAAAACAAAGAGTTGCAACTGAATATAAAGAAGTTTCATACCTTGTGTGGGGACGTCTACCTGCACTCTAGGAGAAATGAGCCTTGATGATGATGAAAGAGAGTCATTTTGCAATAAGGTGCTATGCTTGTCAGACTAAACTCAAGGTGAAGACCATGTTGAGTTAGCAAAATACCAAAATACCATGGTAGAAGGCCCAAAGGATATGTTGAGCTTGTAGTGAAGACCTGCTCAAGCTGAAGAGAATATGAATGTATCTGAATGCTTGTAGTATGCTCAAGTCCTAGATGTTCATATAAATGTCCTGTATGAATCAGGATTTATGTCCTAGATGCATCAAGACTTTGAATGTCAAGCTCAAAAAAATTACCCTATCGAGCTAGCTAGATTGCTTGGATGAAAAAGGGCTTCGAGGCCTAGTTATTCAAGGACTTGAGTGTCAAGCTCAAGGAAATCCCCCTATCAAGTTGGCTAGATTGCTTGGATGAAAAATGAATCAAGAGTTGGTTAGTGCCAAGCTCAAGGAAATCACCTTGTCAAGCTAGCTAGATCACTTGGATGAAATAGAACTTTATGGCCTAGTTATATTAGGACTTTGATACCTAGACCTCCACTAGGACTTTAGTTCCTAAAAGATCATGGGTTTGAGGTATGCCAAGCTCGTGGAATTGCCCTGTCAAGCTAGAGAGAATGCCTAGGAGGACCATGAATTATACTTTCCTAGGGCATTGAGTGCCTAATTACATTAGGGTTTAAAAGGTATTGAGCTCATGGAATCAACTAGCCAAACTACTTAGGAGGACCAAGGCTTATACTCTCCTAGGATTTATGAAGTGCGTAGGGCTTCATGAGCCTGATTGTATTAGGGCTTAAGGGTGCCGAGCTCATGGAATTACTTAACCAAGCTAGTGATAGTACTTGAGAGGACCAGGACATACTTGCCTTGGGCTTATAAAGTGCTTATTTACGCAAGTTAGAGCTCGCAAAAATCGACCAAGCCAAGCTTGACTTGAATGCCTAGATGAGACAAGGCTTATACTTAACTAGGGCTTATGAGATGCCTACAACTTGTATATATGTATAGATGATTTTTGCCAAAATCTAATTCAATAGAAATTTGACCAAAATTAGAGATTAGATGTCACTATATTATAGTCCAAAAGTGAAAGTTGAACCTGGATTATGATCAAATTTGATAAAAAATTTAAACTCAATTCAAACCTCAATTATTATGGCTCAAAAGAATTCAATCCAAATAAACTGAGTGGGCTCGATATTTAGACCAAAATTTGGCCCAAAGTTTATTAAAATTTTGGATCAAAATGAAAAAATATAAAATTTTTAGAAATAGGTTCCCAAACCAAATAGATTTTTATAAACAAGTCCCTGACTAGATTTTCTTATAAATAAGTCTCCGAAATGAAAATTTTTTCAAAAAGTCTAAAAACATCTTTAAACTACATATTGGTCTTGGAAAAATCTAAGATTTACAAAAGACCCTTCAAAAATTTATATTTACAAATAGTTTAACGGAGAGTTCACCAAATTTGCAAACGAACCCACAATGAGATACAAAATTACAAAATGAACTCCTTAAAGATTTTAATTTGTAAATTAATTTAAAATTCATTAATTTTCAAATTAAACTTCAGAAAAGGGATTTTGAAAATTCTAAAATTTTAGAAACAAATCCCTAAGGCTATTCTTAAAAATAGGACCCTAAATTCTTCAAAAGTAGACATAAAGGCCTAAACATAAAAATATTGTACAATAACGCTCTTTATCATGCAATATCATAAAATAATACAAGTTTTATCTAAATATTCATCTACAAATAGAAGATCTCATCCATAAAATAGAATCAAACATTTGAAATTCGAAAAATCATAATCAGCCTAAATCTGATCATGAGCTTTGATTCAAGTGTTGAATTTGAATGTTACCTTGATAATAGCTTTAAAAATCAATCAAGACCTGAGAACTACGAGGAGAGAAGAAACTAAAAGAGGGATGGGCCAAAGAACCACAAACAAAAGAATACAACAATCAGAGGCTGCAGGAGACGAGAGAATCAATAGAGAAGGAAGCAAAAAAAAAGGGGAGTAAGTGAACTTCCTAATTCGTTCTCTTCTTTCTCTGTTTTCCTTGTGCTTCCTTCCTGCTTTCTTTCTCCTTTGTAGGGGCTCTGGCAACTACCTGCTCACTTTGGTCAATCTCCTGCTGCTTCAAACCTTGCCTACACTACTCCAATGGCCCTGTAGTCTGTTGCGAAAAATATCGATGTTCACCTCAATTCACGATATAAATGAAGAACAGAAAAGAGAAAAAGATAGCACACAAGAGATATATTTTGAGAAGACGATCCAGAGAATATTGTATTGATTAGAAGAGAAAGAGAAGATTACAATGATGGAGACGAAACTCCAATATCACTAATTCTCACAAAAGACTAAGTAGCCTAACCATCACAAGGCGTATTGAGAGTATTGATCTATATCTCTCTCTCTCTCACTCTATTGAAACCCTTACATCAATGGTGTATTTATAGATGTGGCCTAATGATGTTTGAGTTAAAGTAGAAGACTGACTCAAATGAGACTTCTACTAATTTAAGACTTCTAGTAGAAGATAAATCTAGATAAGGATTAGGCCCATTAAATAATTTCCTAATATAATTAAGACTATCCGGAAAATCCGGATTCGAGACACTATAAAGACAACAGTAGTCATCCGGCTCACACCCATGGAGCTCAAACCTGCAGTTGGCTTACACCCACCCACCGAAGCTCGAAGTCACAACCGCACCCATGGTTCTTGCCCACCGGCCTTACCCAAGCTTCTGTTGTACGACTTCGCTACATTGCACGATGACCTGACTATCTCCAACCACCTATATGCCTGCAACCTCTGCCCATAGCTTCACCCTCTAGCAGTGACCACTGGACCATCGGTTCCATCACTGTGTGATTGGCTTACATGGCCTCCATAACATGCTTCACCTTCTTTGCTTATTGTGCATCACCCTCCACAATCGCCGGTGATTGGAGTCGACCAAGCTCGGCAAGATCTAACTAATGAGGAACGAAGGAGAGCGCTAGCCATGGAGAAGAAGAAGGGATGGGGTCTCTGTTTACTCCATAGCTCACGCCCAATCTCTGGCAACCACGTCCGATCACAAGCTAAATTCTCGTGCCTTGTACCAGCGCCAATGCTTGTACCCTCGCAACCCCTGTGGGACCACATACCGCTGTCACTCCGACAACCAAGCTGCAGCTGCATCAAAGCTCTTCTCTCGCACTCGCATCTCCAACTCCCTTTGGTAACCAAGCCCGTTTGCCTTGGCACATTGCTGCAACGGAAATGGCCAAATCAGACCAAAGTTGATTAGATCCAAGCCAAATTGAAATTATAAAAATAAAAAAAATAAAAAATAAAAAAATAAAAAGAAGAAGAAGAAGAATTATTTTGGTTGTTATGGAGGAGAGAAAAGAGAAGAGAAGAAATGGTGGAGGTGGAAAGAAAAAAAGAAAAAGAAGGGAGAAAGAAATGTGAAAAGGTGAAGAGAAATATAATATAATATAAAATAATACTATAATAATAATAATAATAATAATAATAATAATAAAGTCGTTATCATTTGTAGGGAGGGAAGAGAAAGGGAATGGAAAAAATAAAAAATGACTAGGAGATATAAAAAAAAGTGAAAAAAAGAAAAGAAAAGATTTTTTATTTTTTATTTTTTTCCCTTTATCTTGATTTACATGTTACATGAATCAATTGTCAATTTCTATCCTAAAAAATTCTTTCGAAAATCTGACCGCCTCACCTCAGTTTAAGAGATTTTTTTAAAAACCTTACCACTTTATTTTTGGTCTAAAGAATTCTTTCAAAAATCTAATCACCATATGTTTAGGCTCAATGATCCTTTTGGGAATTTGAACACCATTTTTCTAGCTTAAAGAATTTTTTTTGGAAACCTGATCATCTTATTTTTGGCCTAAAGGATTTCTTTAGAAACCCAACTGCCGTATTTTTAGCCTAAGAGATCTCTTTGAAAACCTAAAAATCATATTTTTGGCCTAAAAAATTTCTTTAAGAACTCGACCATTTTGTTTCTAGCCTGAAAAATTCTTTTAAAAATCCGAATGCCTTATTTCTAACTTAAGAGATTCCTTGAAAACTCGATTATTGTATGTTTAGTTTACGAGATTTCTTGGGAACCTGATCACAAATCAAATAAATTAAATTAAATTAATTAAAATCAAAATCAGGTCTAAACTTGAAATAAAATCAAGATCAAATCTAAATTTGAATAAAACAAAATTAGAATTAGGTCTAAACCTGAACCAAAACCAGAACTAGATTTAAGCCTAAAATAAAAATCAAATTTAAACTAAGTCAAACTTGGATCAGAAATAGGTCAAACTTAAACTAGAATCAGGTCAAACCTGAATTAAAACTAAGTCAAACCTAAACCAAACTCAAGCCAAGTTCAAACCAAACTTGAACCAAGTCAAATTAGAACTACAACCAAGTCAAACCCGAATCAAAAACTAGTTGAACTACAACCCAATAAGGGTCCAACTTGAATCAAACCCAAATCTAATAAGAGTCTAACTTAATTCGAACCCAAACTCAATAAGGGTCCAACATAGTTCAAACCCAAAAGTAATAAGGATCCAACATGAACCAAGAGAGGGTTGGATCTAAGATCAATCAAGGATCTAATAAGAACTAGCAATAGTTGGATCCAAGATTCATTAAGGATCTAATAAAAACCCAACTAAGGTTGGATCCAAGATCCATTAAAAATTCATAAGAATATAATAAGAGTTGGATTCAAAATCCATTAACAATCAAATAAGAACTCATTAAGGGTTGGATCTAGAAGCTATTAAAGATCTAGTAAGAACCCAACTACAGTTGGATCCAAGGTCCATTAAGGATCCAATAAAAATTGATAAGGATTAAATCTAAGATCCACTAAGAATCCAATAAGAACCATATTAGGATTAGATCCAAGATCCATTAAGGATCAAAAAGACCCAATAAGGATTGAACCAAAAATCTAATAAGGATCAAGTCCATGGTTTGATGGAGATCCATTAAACAGGTTAAACTCGACTTGAATTGAATCCAATCAGACTTAAACCAAAATCAAGCCTAGATATCTAATTGAATCAAATCAAATTAGACTTGAACCATAACCAAATTTAAACTCTGAACTGAATCAAATAAGACTTGAACCAAAATCAAGTTTAAACATTGAATTGAATTAAATTAGACTTGAATCTAAATCAATTCTCAACATCAAACTGAATAAAAGTCAGACCTAAATCAAAATTAAGTCTAAATATTGAATTAAACCAAATCAAACTCTAACTAAAACTGAAACATACAAGAAAAGGTCATCAATTATTAAATTAGAGATGGTCAGTATAAGCCAAAGCTGCTAACCATTTCAAACCAAACTAAGACAGGCTTGAACTCCTTAGTCAGCCAAATGCCTTGATCGAAGAAAGTCAACTGATAATATGCATAAAGTCATTAGTAATACTTTAAGCTCAACCAACACAAGTATAAAAGTCATTGGTGATATTTCAAACTCAATCAATAATAAGCTAAAGAGGCTGTCAATGATCAAATCAAGAATAATCAGCATAAGTTGAAGCCACTAATCATTCTTTCAAATCAAATCACAAACTAAGACAGACTTGAACTTGCTTAATCAATCAATCAAATATCATGTTCAAATGAAGTCATCTAACAATAAGTATAAAATTATCGGTGACACTTCAACCTCAACTGATGTAAGTATAAAAGTCATTAGTGATATACTAAATTTGATTGACAATTAGCCAAAGAGGCTGTCAATTATCAAGTTGAGAATAATTAGCATAAGTCAAGGCCGCTAATTACTCTCTCAAATTAAATCAAGAACTAAGGTAGGCTAAAACTCAATTAGTCAATCTGCAAAATACTATGTTCAAAGAAGGTCAACTGATAACAAACATAAAGCCATCGATAACACTTTAAACTCAACCAATACAAGCATAACATCATTGGTAATGCTTCAAACTTAATTGATAATAAGTCAAAGAGGTTGTTGATTATCAAATCAAGAATGATTAGGAAAAACTAAGGCTACTAATCACTCTTTCATTTCAAAATCAAATCAAGACAAGTTTGAACTCACTTAATCAGTCAACAAAATATCATGTTCAAAGAAAACTCAACTGACAACAAGCATAAAGTAATCAATAACACTTTAAGCTCAACCAACACAAGCATAAAAGTAATTGGTGATGCATCAAAACTTAATCAATAATAAGCCAAAAAGGTCATCAATTATCAAATTAAGAATTATCAATATAAGCTAAGGCTGCTACTTATTCTCTCAAAACAAACTAAACTATGACAAGCTTGAATTTGCTTAGTCACTGACAATGTTATTGCTCCTGGTGTCGTTACTACTGCTACTGCTATAACTGATTTGGTGGATTTTTCGGTTATCCAACATGGATCAACTCATTGCCTCCCATCTAGAGGACAAGGGCCAAACCCATCTAGGGGCAAAGGTTGAATGTCAATGTGTTAAACCTCAATGATAATACATAAGGCCCATTGGCACAAAGTATGGTATTAGCCTTTCAAACATTGGGCAATAGGTGAAAGCCAATTTTTGACACCTTACAACTTGCCCTAGAAATTAAAGAAGTTAATATAAATAATGCAAGAAAAAAAGATCAGTGGGATATTTACTTGATTAGGAGATATCAGTTCAAAGCTAAAAGTAGTTATTGCAATCCCCACATCCAACTCTTTGACAATACCACAAGAACTAAAGAAGAACAAAGGAAGGACACATGTTCAATATTTGTTAGTTGAGAAAGGAGCAACACTATCCTCTAATACAAGAGTGATTAATGGATGAATAACTCTACCCAAAAGAAGAATACTCATGATAACTTTGTGGCATGGAAGAATCAAATGGTTGCATGAGCTTCAAAAAAAATAAAAAAATCTAAAAATGAAAATAAAATAAGATAAATAGATAAAATTATTATGTTAGCCTATGACAAAATATCTAATCATATCAAAATTGACTAATCAATTATGTGTTTCATACTTCTCAAGGCAAAATATAAAATAAAAAATCCACTAAGAGATGAGATAGAGAAAATCTTTTCTCAATATTCAAGTGAACTACCTTCTATCTTAAAAATAAGGTCTCTAAAAATGAGAGGATGATGTTTAAAGACAAGGATGATCAATTATGGAAAAATGGTGCAATTGAGGTCCCTACACCTCCCCCACCCACTAATATCCTAAGTTAACTTTAAGAATGCAAGTTTCAAAATATGGCAATCAATCTGCAAGTAACTAGAAGCCTATCAAAAAGGTTACTTTAAAGACAAAAGTATAACAATCAAAAGATAACCTCTCAAGAATCTCCTCCTAGAGACAGATGATCATCTCAAATAAATAATGAAAAATAAATGAAAAAAATCTCATATGAAAAACTAAGCTAAGAGAGCCAAATTAAAAAAGTAAGAATTGATTAGCATCCATGAGTCCATAAACCTTGGGTTCTCAAAAAAGAAATAAGATTGCTAAAGTAAAAAAAATAAAAGAAAAAAAGGAGGAGAAAATTGGATCACATGTCAGAATTAGGAGGACTAACATAACCTTATCTTGGTATATTATCAATCAAAAAAGACCATATAAAAAGTAAGTATTAGATGGCATTCGCAGGTATATAAACCTTAAAAATTGTGGTTAAGAGGCATCCAAAGATCAAAGCTAAAATAAAAAGACTACTAGCTAATAGAAATATGGTGAAAGTAGCAAAGTCGCCAGAAAAACTGATTCCTGAAGAAAATATTGCACTAAGAAAAAGATGTAAGGGGAGGTTAATTAGTGGCTTACCACATCCTAAAACAAAATCATTCTTAAAGTTCAACAAGCCAAATCAAGTAGCATGTCTTAATCTTAAAGATGAAACGATATACTACCAGTCTGCTAAAAAATTTTCAAAATAATAAAAGACAAAAATTTTTAGAAATTTTTTAAAAAAATAAATAAAGCAATTGAGAAAAGTAAAACAAAGAAAACTAAGCTAATAATAAATTAATAAAATAAAAAATAAATACAAACACATATGCTCTATTAGCTTCTTCCCTCATCACAATTAGAGTATATTGAAAAAAATCACTTCATAAATTACTTATTTTAAAGCTCTTGAAGAAACTGAAAACTAAATATTTAATGTGTCAATGTAGTATTCTAGAGGATGAGCCTCATAAAAATAGCAACTTTCTACTCCATTCTCTACTCTTCCTCTCCTTACATAACAAGAGACACCAAGACGTGATATGGATGATAAGGTGAAGATTTAGGGTTGTCTTTAAGCTAACTCTCTAACTAATTGGGGTTGAGTCACTTTAACCAAATGGTCAAGTCAAATAACCATTGTATGAATGGATGAAGATTGAGGGAAAACCTCTCCCTTCGGCCCTTAATTTTAAAACCATCCCGATATAGGCTGTAATCTCTTCTGCCCATCTATTTTTAAGCAACAATCTTGTCCATTATAGATACAAGGTCCTAACCTACTGAAAAGGAAAGGTGGGACTTCTTTTGACAAAAAATTGGGCATTTCTCATAAAAACAAATACTATACTCCTTTGCTGTTATATGCAAAGATAAAAATGATGCCAATGAATTAAAGTCTATGTTGTGTGGCGAATCAAACTTGCATGTGCATGATAAATTATCTTTACTTCTATGTGGCAAATTAAAGTCTATTTGGCGTGGTGATTAAGCTTGCATTTAAATGGCAAATTAAATCCACTTTCATATAGTAAACTAAAGTTTATCTTGCATGGCGATCGAGTTTGTAATTATATGGCAAATCGAGATAACTTTCATATGACAAATTGAAGTCTATTTCAGATGATAATCAAGCCTACATTTAAATGGCAAATTAAGTCCACTCTTATGTGGCAATTCAAGCCCACTCTCATGTGGTAAATCCAATTCACTTTCATGTGATGATCAAGCCAACTTTATGTGGAGAGCCAAGTCCACTTTCACATGGCAAATTATGTCCACTTTCACTTTCACATGGCAAATGAAATTCATTTTTATGTGGTGGATCAAGTCCTCTTCCAAATGATAAACTCAATCCACTTACGCATGGAAAGCAAGCCTACTTTTATGTGGAGAATCAAGTCCACTTTCACGTGGCAACCAGGCCTACTTTACATAGAGAACCAAGTTCACTTCTACTTGGCAAATTTAATCTACTTTCACATGATAACCAAACCAGCTTTTATGTGGAGAGCCAAGTCCACGTTTACATGGAAAATTCAATCCATTTTTATAGATGATCAAGTCTACTTTTATGTGGAGAATTAAGTCCACTCTCACATGGAAAATACAATTCACTCTTGCATAGTGATCAAACTTTATTGTATGTGGAGAATCAAGTTCTTTTCATGTGGAAAATTTAATCCACTTACATGTGGCAATCAAACCTACTTTTATATGGAGAGTCGAGTCTACTATTACATGGCAAACTCAATCCACTTTATGAGGCAACCAAGCCTACTTTACATAGAGAACAAAGTCTACTTTCATATAGCAAATTCAATTCACTTTCATATAGCAACCAAGCCTACTTTTATGTGTAGAGCCCAGTATACTTTCACATGGCAAATTCAATCTATTTTTTTGCGACAATCAAGCCTGCTTTTATGTAGAGAATTAAGTCCACTCTTACGTTATAAATTAAATCAACTTTTATGTGGCAAGTCAAGCCCACTTTCATGTGGACAATTAAGTAAACTCTCACATAAAAAAATATAATCCACTTATATGTGGCAAATCAAGTCTATTCTCATGTGGCAATTCAAGCCTACTTTCACATGAAAAATTAAGTCCAGTTCTATATGATAAATTAAAGCTCATTTTGGGTGACGATCAAACTCATATTTAAATGATGAATTAAGTCCACTTCTATGTGGAAAATATCCATCTTGCATGGTGATCAAGTTCACATCTACATGGTGAACCAAGTCCAATTTCACATGGTAAATTAAAGTCCATTATATGTGATGATCAAGCTCATATTTAAAAGACAAATCAAGTCTACTTTC
Source organism: Trichopus zeylanicus subsp. travancoricus (assembly GCA_005019695.1). Taxonomy (NCBI): domain Eukaryota; kingdom Viridiplantae; phylum Streptophyta; class Magnoliopsida; order Dioscoreales; family Dioscoreaceae; genus Trichopus; species Trichopus zeylanicus. Next base: position 2,233,209 of record RXID01014226.1, read on the forward strand.
ACATGGCAAATTAATCTATTTTTGCATAGTAATCAAGCCCAAATTTATATGGCAAAACTAAGTGCACTTTCATGAGGAAAATTAAAGTCTATTTTTGCATGACAATCAAGTCTACATTTAAATGATAAATTAATTCTACCTCCATATGACAAATCAAATTGACTCTTATGTGGCAAATTTAAGCCCACTTCCACATGGTGAATTGAAGTCCATTTTACATGTGATTAAGCTCGCATTTAAATTACAAACCAAGTCCACTTTCACATGGCAAATTAAATTTTATTTTGTATGCAATCAAGCCCCCATTTAAATACATGCAAACCAAGTCTACTTTGTTGTAGCAAATTGAAGTCTATTTTGTATGGTGATCAAATTCACATTTAAATGGTAAATTATATCCACTCTCATATGGCAATTCAAACCCACTCCAACATGACAAATCCAATCAACTTTCATGTGGTAAGAAAGTCAACATTTATATGGAGAACCAAGTCTAGTTTCAAATGATAAATCAAGATCACTTTCACGTGGCAAACCACGTTTACTCACACATAAAAAATCAAGTTTACTTTTATGTAACAAATCAAGTCCACTCTCACATGGTAATTTAAGACCTTTTATGCATGACAAATCAAATCCACTTATATGTGGTAAGTTAAGTCCATTTATATATAACAGATCAAATCTACTTTTATGGGGTAAATATAGCCAACTCTCATAACATTGACACAAGGGGTAGATATCTAAAAATTGTTCATACCCTCTTCTCTCATCAAAACTCGAGAAATGGATATGAAGGAAAACTCTATTTGGATAGTCTTTGTCAAAATCTAATTCGATACGAATATGACCAAAATCGGGATTGGATGTCATTGGATTATTGGTGGGTCTCAGTTAAACTTGAATCACAGTAGAATTTGATAAAAAATTGAACTCAATTTAGACCTAAATTGATATGAAATCCAATTTCAAATTGAATTCACCCCAGATGGACTGAGTGGGGTAGATATTTAGACCAAAATTAGGATCAAAGTTCATTAAAAATATGGGCCAAAATAAAAAAAATAAACTTTTTCTAAATAAGTCCTTGGACCAAATAAATTTTTAAAAATAGGTCCCCGGTAGAATTTTCTTATAAATAAATCCCCAAGATGAAAATTTTTACAAAAAGATCTAAAACAATCTCCAAATTATATATTAGTCATAGCAAAATTTAGGTTTTGCAGAAAGACTCCTCGAAAATTATATTTATGGATAGCTTCTTAGAAAGTTCTAAATTTGCAAATGAACCCTTAATAAGATACTAACTTACAAAATCAATGTTTTTATAAATTTATAAATAAATTCTTCATTTATAAATAAATTTTGCAAATATTTTAATTTATAAATTAATATAAAATTTATTAATTTGTAAATGAAACTTTATGAAAAGGAGCTTGAAAATTTTAAAACTTTACAAATAAGTCCCTAAGGCCATTCTTGCAAATAAGCCCCTAAATTCTTTAAAATTATACATTAGTTACTAGAAATAAAAAATGTTGTAAATCTTTATCTACAAATAGAAGATCTCATCCATAACACATAATAATACAAATTTTATCTAAATCTTTATCAACAAATAGAAGATCTCATCCATAAAACATAATCAAACATTTGAAATTCAAAAATCATGATCAACCTAAATATGATCATTAGCTTCTATTCAAGTTTTGAATTTGAATGTTATCTTGATGATGGCTATAAAAAATAATCAAACCCAAGAACCAGGAGAAGAGGAGAATTTGAAAGAGAGACAAGCCAAAGAGCCTAAAATAAAATAATACAATAATCAAAGGCTAGAGGAGACGAGAGAATCAATAGAGAATGAAGCAATCTAGTTTAAGATATTCCATCGAAAATCTGACCATCATATTTTTGGCCTAAGGGATCCCTTTGGAAATTTGAATGTCGTATTTCTAACCTAAAGGATTTTTTAGGAACCCAAATGTCATATTTCTAACTTAAGAATTTTCTTCAAAAATTCTATTGCCGTATTTCTAGCCTAAAATTTTTTTTGAAAACTCAAACACCACATTTCTAGCCTAAAGGTTCTTTGAAATTTGAACATCATATTTTTGACCAAAGAGATTTCTTCAAAAATCTAAGCTCTATAATTTTTACTTATGAATTCCTTCAGGATCCCAATTATCGTATTTTTAGCCTAAGAATTTCTTTCTGGAACTAGACCATGAATCAAATAAATCAAATCAAATTGATTAAAATCAAAATCAAGTCTAAATCTAAACCAAAACTAAGATTAGGCCTAAATCTAAATAAAAGTAAAAATCAGGTCTAACGTGAACCAAAACTAAAATTAGGTCTAAACTTGAACCAAAAACAAAATTAGAATCAAGTCTAAACCTTGACCAAAATCAAAACTATGCTTACGCTTGAACCAAAAACTAAATTTTAACCAGGTTGAACCTAAACCAAAACCAAGTGGAACCTGCACCAAAACTAGGTCAAACCTAAACCAAACTCAAATTAAGTTCGAAGCAAACTCAAACCAAGGTGAACCTAAACTAGAACCAGGTCAAACTCAAACCCAATAAAGGTCCACATAGGGCTAACTCAAACCCAATAAGAGTTCAACATGGTTCAAACCTAAACCCAATAATGGTCCAACTTAGTTTAAACTTAAACTCAAAAAGGGTCTAACTAGGTTCAAATGCAAACCTAATAAGGGCCCAATTTGGTTCAAACCCAAACGTAATATGGATCCAATAAAAATCCAAACCCAAACCCAAACACAATATAGATCCAAGATCCACTAAGAATCCAATAAGAACCCAATTAAGGTTAGATCCAAGATCTATTAAAGATTTAATAAGAACCCAATCAAGATTAGACCCAAGATCTATTAAGAATCCAATAAGAACCTAATAAGAACCTAATAAAGGTCAAATCCAAGATCCACTAAGGATTTAATAAGAACTTAACAAGAGTCAGATTCAAGATCCATTAAGGATCCAAAAGGACCTAATAATGGTTGAACTGAGATCCAATAAGGATCAAGTCCAAGGTTCGATGGGGATCCATTAAAATGGTCAAATCTAATTCGAAATGAATCAAATTAGACTTAAAACAGAACTAGGTTTGAACATCAAATTAAATTAAATTGAATCAGACTTGAACCATAACCAAGTCTAAATACCAAATTAAATCAAATCAAACTTGAACTAAAATTAAGTTTGAACATCAAACTAAATCAAATTATACCTAAATCAAAATCAAGTTTAAATATCAAATTGAATCAAATCAAACTTGAACCAAAATTGAGTATGGATCAAACCAAGCTCAAATTAAAGGGGAGTTAGTTGACAATAAACTCAAAAGTCATTAATAATACCTCAAGACCAATTAGCAATAAACAAAAAAAATATTGATTATTAAATTAGAGATGGTCAACATCAGCCAAGGCCACTAACCATTTCAAAATAAACTAAGGCAGCCTTGAGCTCACTTAGTCAGTAAGCCAAATACCATATTCAAAAAAAGTCAACCGACAATAAGCATAAAGTCGTCAATAATACTTCAAGGTCAATCAATATAAGCGAAAAGATCGTTGGTGATGCTTTAAACTTAATCGATAATAAGCCCAAGAGGTTATTACTTATCAAATCAAGAATGATTAGCATAAACTAAAGTTGCTAACCATTCTCTCATATCAAATCATGAACTAAGGCAAACTTGAACTCACTTAGTTGGTTAGCCAAACATTATGTTGAAGGAAGTCAACTAACAACAAGCATAAAGTTGTAAGTGACATTTCAAGCTCAACTAATACAAGCATAAAAGCTCTTGTCGACACTTCAAACTTAATTAATAATAAGTCAAAGAAGCTATCAATTATCAAACTAAGAAAGTTTAGCATAAGAGAAGACCGCCAATCACTCTCTCAAATCAAATCATGAGGCAGGCTTGAACTCACTTAATCAATTAGCCAAATGCAATGTTCAAAAAAAGTTAATAGACAATAAGCATAAAGTCATTGATGACACTTCAAGCTCAGCCAATACAAGCATAAAAGTCATTAGTGATGCTTTAAACTTAAACAATAATAAGCCAAAGGAGCTATCAATTATCAAGTCAAGAATGATTAGCATAAGCCAAGGCGGCTAATCACTCTCTCATTTTAAAATCGAACCAAGATAGTCTTGAATTCACTTAGTCAATCAGTCAAACATCATATTCAAAGGAAGTTAATTAATAACAAGCATAAATCCATTGATAATACTTTAAGCTCAACACAATCATGAAAGCCATTGGTGATGCTTGAAAACTTAATCAATAATAAGCCAAAAGGCTATTTATTATCAAATTGAGAATAATCATCATAAGATAAGACCACTATTTATTCTCTTAAATGAAATAGAACTAAAGCAGGCTTGAACTCGCTTAATCAGTTAGCTAAACTCCATCTTTATAGAAAGTTCATTGACACAAGAAGAAAGTCGTTAGTAATACTTTAAATTTAATTGACACAAATCAAAATGGTTGCTGGTTATCAAATCATGGATGATTAGTATAACCTAAAGTTGCTAATCATTCTCTCAAATCAAAATAAACTAAGGTAGGATTAAATTTGCTTAGTCAGTCAATCAAATTTCGTATTCGAAAGAAGTCAACCAATAACGAGCATAAAGCCATCAATAATACTTCAAGCTAAGCCAACACAAGCATAAAAGCTATTAGCAACACTTTAAAACTTAATCGACAACAAGCCAAGGCGACCATCGATTATCAAATCAGGAGTGATTAGCATAAGCAAAGGTTGCTAATCATTCTCTTAAATTAAAACTAAAGAAAGTCAACTGACAATAAGTAGAAAGCTATCGGTAATACTTCAAGCCCTAATGGGTCAATTGACATAAGGCAAGGTCGTCAATCATATCTTAAAATCAAGTAAAGTTATTAACATCCACCAAGGATCAAGCCAAGTATCCATCCGAGTTAAATTCTACTTGATTGAGTGTAGGGGAGTGGGGTAGTGGTGAGCGTCAAGCCTTTCTCAATTCTTTCCCTATTTCATGTTCTTTATGTTATAAATTTAAATTCTTAAATTGCAAAGTGAGGGTACACCCTTACTTAAGCTATGTACCCCTCTTTAAATAATTTTTTTTTTCCTTCGTGTCTTTATCTTATTAGGTAGGTTTCTTACTTTAGGAGATTTTTTATAATTATCAGAATAATTAATAATAGGAGCTTGCACTTGTTAAAAGTTATATTCCCATAATTTCTAATTACACACTCAAACTCACTCAATTTTCATTTGTCATTTCGAGATTGCCTCTCAAGGTCTTTAGTTATCTTGATGGTTGATCACGGCTCCATAATATCCTTAGGGTTTATGGAGTGCCTAGGACTTTAAGAGTATGGATAGTCAAGACTTAGAGAATGTCAAGCCGATGGAATCACCCTATCGAGTTGGCGGAGTGCATGGAAGGACTAAGACTTATACATGCCTATAACTATGAAGTGCCTAGGGATTTGAGCACATGATTACATTAGAGCTTAAGATGTACCAAGCTCATGAAATCACCTAGCTGAGCTAGTGAAAGTGCCTCAAAAAACTAGGACTTATGAAGTGCTTATGACTTAGGCCCAACTTAGCAGCTGATACAAGCTAAGCTAGTAATGAAGGACTTTGGTTATATAGATAATATTATGGTAGAATAACATGGAAAGGAGACTATTCATGTAGAAATGAGCCTATTATTGGTAGAACCTCTTTAGGTTATTGACATGCCAAGTCCTTGGAAAGAGTATTTCATCTAGCTAAGTAAGTCCATATGAGTCAATGTTGTGGGTGTCAATATTTTGGTATGGCCTTTTCCAATTTACAATGAGCTTGCCAACTATTTGACTAGTAGACTCAATCTTCCTAAGCACAAGATTGCCGATCTAGAAGCTTCTTTCATTGACTTTTCATTGATGGACCTGGCTACTTTTTGTTGGCAAGCAGCTATTCTGTGTTGCACCTATTCCTTGAGTTTAAGGAGGAGGTCTTTCTCTACCTTATAGGCCTAGGTTCAAGTAAGACATTCTATATTGAGCTACTTTTAGATGATTCTAAGCATGTCTACAGGGTCCATGTGACGATATCTTGGTTTACTAAGAGGAACCAATTGAGCCTTTATTTGAGGTGCAAGGGTAAATCTTTGCCTATTTTGAGAGTTCTTTGTTTTGTCATGCCAAAGTTGATTATGGTAATCAATTCTACTATGATTTTCTAGCCTTCATCTGATGAGTTTGGTGACACTAGCCCCTACCTATTCTGCCTGGGGGCTATAAATCTGGGGTCGCTTGGCTGGACCCTCAATTCTCTTTGCTTGAATAGGAATGGGTTGCTAAGGGACACCTACAAGTGAAGTCTCGACCCTTACTGAGTTGGTGATTGAGAAGACAACCTTAGAGTCATTGAAAGATTTGCTTGGGGGTGCCTACCCTTAGGCGCATGCTCACTTGATGCATGGTGAAGGTTGAAGAAGTTTGCCCCATGTGTGTTTTGATTTAGAGGTAGATGTGAAATTCAAGGAGGAAAAGATGGTGATCCAATTGTTATGCTCATTGGTTCACGTGCTGGGTTGTGGCTATAATACTTCAACTAGTGTCTTGTGAGAATTTTGGATTAGAGGAGGTGCCTCTAGTAAAGACCTTGTGCCACTCAAGTCAGGATAAAACTCTAATGCAATAATATACAGTGTAGGTTATTTGGGTTATTTTTATTCAAATCATATTTGATGAGAATTTAACCAAAATCAGATATTAAATGTTACTAGGTTATGACGCAAATGTGAGTCTTGGTTAGACCTGAATCATTATCAAATTTGACCAAAATTAAGCTTAATTCGGACTTAAACTATTGTAAAATTCATGCTCAAATTAAATTTAGCCCAAATAGATTTGAGTAGGCCAATATTTGGATCAAAATTGGACTCAAAATTCATCAAAAATTGGGGCCAAAATGAAAATATAAAATTATTACAAATTGGTCCCTCTGCAAACTAAATCTTTACAAAGAAGTCCTTGGTCAAATTTTTCTTACAAATAATCTTTGGGATGAAAATTTTTAAAAAAGAGTCCATAAAGGCCTAAATTTTCAAATTGATCCTCGTAAAATTTAGGATTTACAAATAAACCTCTTGAAGATTGATAATTGTAAATTAATCTTTACAAAATCTAGGGTTTGCAATCTTTGTGTTTCTCCTGAATACTATGAACCAAATGAAATGGCTATGCTCCACATAACAAAGGCAAAAAGGGTAGAGTGCTAAGCTGAATTAAATGACCTTAGGAAACAATAGAAACTCCCATAGGTACTCTTTGGAGGCTTTAATGCCACAAGGTATAACTCGAATTGGAAGAACACAATGGGAACTTACTGAAATAAAGAGAAATTCAATGAATGGATCATTGGCCATGAATTAATTGACATCCCTTTGTCAAGTAGAAGATACAATTGGTCTAATAGATAGGAGATTCCCAGTTTTAACAAACTTGATAGATTTCTAGTCTCTATGTGCTAGGAATCACAATACCCTTTAACAGTAGCTAAGGTCCTTCCTCAAACTACTTCAGATCATGTACCTATTTTGCTAACCACATAGGACGAACCTGAATATAGGGGGCGTTGGGGACAAAGAAATTAGAAGAAGAAGATAAATAGATTTCTATTCAAAAACATGTAGATTTAGGAAAAGAACTTTGTTAAAATGGTTGAGGAGAAATTGGTACAATACCCAAATAGAGCTGATGGGGTACATAGTATACTGAATAAATTGAAAAAACTTAGAGTAAATATCTCTAAATGGTGTAAAAACCATTTCATTGGTGTTAATGCTAATAAATAGGAGCTGATGTAGAACATACACCTATTAGAGAAGACACAGGAAGAATTGGACAACCTAATTAGGTACAAATTAGAATTAGAAGATGTCCTCAAGAAAGAACAGATAATGTAGAGACAAAGATCCATAATTACTTGGATCTGAGAGGTGACACAAATACTTCTTTCTTCCATAGATATGCTAATCACAAAAGAAGAATTAATTTTAGATATAAACTTTTTGATAATGGAAAATCATATATTGCAGACGAGCAGATGGCGAAACACACAATGGGTTACTATAAAAAATTATTTGGAGAAGATACTAATTGAAAAATTGAGGCCAATTGTAAAAAGATTTACCCTTGACTAGAGGAGCTAATTGATCTAGATAGAGAATTCTTCAAATCCAAGATCAAGGAAGCTATATGGGACATGGTAGAGTCAAAAACTCCCGGTCTTAATGACTTCCCCATTTTATTCTATAAAAATTTCTGGCAAAAAATCAAAATTGATATCCTTCTTCTCTTTGTCAGCCTATATTCACATAAAGCTTCTCCAGAGAAGGCAAACTTTGCACTGATTACCTTAATCCTAAAGAAAAAAGAGGCTAACTATCAAAAGGACTTTAAACCCATCTGTTTTCTTAATTGCATCCCAAAAGTATTTACAAAAGGTATTGGCTGAGAGATTAAAGAAGAAAATCTTTGTCTTGATTAATCCAGTCCAGTCTACCTTTATTCCTGGTAAATACATTCTAGACAACATTGTGGCTACCTAGAAGGACCTTCGCAAAGGCAAAAAATAGAAGAAAATGGGGGAAATACTGAAACTGGATTTTGAGAACGCTTATGACAAGGTAAAATGAGAGTTTTTATTTATACATATGGACGTCAAGGGCTTTAGGAGGAGATGGATCCAATGGACTAAAGATCTATTAAAATCAAATAATGTCTCTATCCTTCTAAATGGCAATATATACAGTAGGAAAGGAATAAAATAGGGGATCCTCTCTCACTTTATTTGTTCATTCTAATTACTATATGTTTGTATAGAATGATCCTATTTGAGTTAATTTTGACCAAAAATAAAATTTAATCATAATTTAGTCAAAATCTAGAGTTGAATATCACTAGATTGTGGTCCAAATGCGGCCTCAATTGGACTGAAATCATAATCAAATTCGATCAAAAATTGAGTTTAATTTGAATTTGACTTGCTCAAAAATTTGGGCTAAAACTAAAAAGAGTCGATTAAGCCAAATATTTGGACTAAAATTACACCCAAAATTCATCAAATATTTAGGCCAAAATGAAATTTATAAAATCTTTGCAAATGGGTTCTTGACTAGACTTTTCTGATGAATAAGTTCCTGAGATAAAAATTTTTTGAAACAATTCTTAAAAGCTTTGAAATTTCAAATTAATCCCTGCGAAATCTATGCTTTGTAAATAAACCTCTTAAAATTTTATATTTGCCAAAAATCCCTAAAATTTCTAACTTGCGCAAATGAACCCTTGAAATTTTTTACCTTTGCAAATAAATCCCTCAAAAATTTTTCTTTGTAAATAAGTTCAAATTTTATTCAAAAAGAACCCTAAAAATTTTAAATTTTATAAATAGATCCTTTTTGCAAAAAAAACTCATGGAACTTAAGAAATTACTGTTTGAGGTTATTTTTGCCACATTTAAATTTGATCAAAATTGAGACTTGTATGTCATTAAATTATTACTCAAATTTGAGTCTCGCTCAAACTTAAATCACATCTGAGTTTGATTAAAAATTGAGTTTAATTTGGATTTGAATCATTGGAAAATTTGGGCTTAAGTTAGGCCTAATCGAAATGGGTTGAGTGGGATGGATACATGAACCAAATTAGTTAGGCCCAAAATTTATTTAAAATCTGGACCAAAATGATAAAATATAAAAAATTTGTAAATAAGTATTTTGATTGAATAAATCTTTATAAATGGCTTCTTCATTGGATTTTTTTACAAATAGGTCTTTGGAATAGAAATTTTTTGAAGAAACCTAATAAAATTCTAAAATTAGAAATCAATCCCACAAAATTTAAGATTTACAAGTAAACCCCTCAAACATCAATAATTATAATTCGATCTACATAAAATTTAATATTTTTAAATAAACCCCTCCAAAAGTTTTTATTTACAATAAGCTCCTAAAATTTTAATTTTATTAAATAAATTCCTCAAAAAATTTTATTTGTGACTAAGTCTAAATTTATTGAAAAGAGACCCTGAAAGTTTCAAAACTTTATAAACAAGTATTTTTGCAAAAAAAGCTCCTAAAATTCATAAAATTATAATTTAGTCTAATTTTTTCAAAAAAATTATAAATAACCCCTCTATAATTTCAATGCCCCAAATAAGTATTTTTTTTTAAATATCATCATCTATAATGGATAAGCTTATCCATATCTCTCCAAAGATTTATCTAATCTCAAAGAAACTATATCCATATATATCCACAATAATCCAATCCAAACAAAACTCATCTAAAACAATTAGATAAAATTCTCAATTCAAATTTTGAACAAGATTAATTCCAAACCAATTCGATCTTCTCAAACCCTATATAAACCCGTTGACCTAAAAGAAAGAGCAAAAGGATCAAGAAGAGGAAAACATGAGGAAAACTTAGAGATCAAAAGAATATGAAGAAGAATCAATTAGTAAGTAAGAACTCTTATCTCTGTCTTTTTTTCTGTTGTCCTCCCATGGTTTTCTCCTGCTCCTCTACTTTTAGCAAAGTCCTCATCACTTGCTAAAGCTCTAGATTGAATCTCCCTATGTTGTCCCGACCTGTCTCTAGCCTTACCACATTGTTGCTTCCCCAAACCCCCCTACTCTCGAGCTTCCTGCATCAACCCTAAATTGCCAATCACCACATCTCATTGTGCTCTCCTCGCTGGAAGCAATTCCTCATCACCAAATCAAGCCTGAGCTCCAACTTGCCACCACAATGCCGCCTCCGATGTCCTCCTCCCTATCACTATCAGAGCTCTGCCTAAGCTCCAAACTCCATCCCGACTGTTGGTGAAGCCCGGTCTATGCCCCACATGAACCCTGTCGAGCCACCTCCAATCCACCGAGCAACCTTGCCTCTAGTTTTGCCCCATTGAGCTCACCCTGCCTCTTTGGTCACCGCTCCACCTCGCTGTCAAAGAACAGCCAGATCCCCACTAGGAAGGAGACCTGGCTGCCATGGCCTAGTTGTAAGGGAAAGAGATGAGATTAGGGCATGAGTAAGTTGAGGGAGAAGAAGAAATAGAGGAAACAAAATTCTCTTATCTTGATTTATAGCAAAACTTCATCAACATCACAACCACCCACAATCCTTGGCCCAATGATGAAACTCCACTAATACTACAGTTACCCATAGCTTGTTGAAGATGACAAACTCTTGACACCATGGCCACCGTGGCCCCTCGAAGATAGCGAAACTTTATCAATACCGAGGCCACTTGTGGCCTCTCAAAGATGATGAACTCTCAATATCGCTATAGCCATCTGTGGCCTCTCGAAGATAGTGAAGCCTTGTTACACTAAGCCAGCTTTCAAGCTCATATCTTAGTTAGCCTTCAAGCATGCATCCAAGCTAATCTTCGGGCTTACACTTAGCCAGTCTTCAGGCTCACATCCAAGCCAATCTTTGGGCTCACACTCTACCATCCTTCATGCTTGCACTCCACCAACCTTCAGGCTCGCACTTAGCTAGCCTTCGGGCTCACACTTAGCCAACCTTTGAGCTCGCACCTCCACCAACCTTCAAGCATGCACTTAGCCAATCTTTGGGCTTTGCACCTTAGCTAATCTTCGAGCTCACACCTAGTTAACCTTCGAGCTTACACTCAACCAGCCTTCAGACTCATATACAAGTTAGCCTTCGGATTTGCACTCAACTAGCCTTCAAGCTCACATCTAAGCTAGCCTTCAAGCTAGCACTTAACCAACTTTGGGGCTCACACTCAACCAGTTTTTGAGCTCGCACTTTGCTAGCCTTTGGGCTCACATCTCAACCAACCTTCGAGCTCACACTTAGCTATCCTTCAAACTCGCACTCAACCAGCCTTCAAGCTTGCACCTTAGCTAGCCTTCGGACTTACACTCAACCAGCCTTCAGGCTTATATCCAAGCCAATCTTTAGGCCCCCTTCTTAGCCAGCCTTCGGGCTCACACTTAGCCAGCCTTCGGGCTCCCACTTAGCCAGCTTTCAACCTCGGGCTCGTACCTCAACCAGCCTTTACGCTCGCACTTAGCCAACCTTCAGGCTTACACCTAACCAACCTTCAAGCTCACGGCTTAGCTAGCCTTCCGTTTTATACTTAGCCAACCTTCGGGCTCATACTTGGCCAGTCTTTGAACTCGCACCTAGTCAACCCTTAGGCTTTCACCCCTAAGCCAGCTTTCAAGCTCATGAGTTAAGATAGTGCATAAGTTCGCACACTTAAAACTAGACCATGGGTCTACCTAAAATTATTATAAATAATTAAGAAATCTCAAATTAAATTGATTAATGTGAAATAACTCAATCATATTAAAATTAAACTCGATCACAATAACTAGACAAAGGCGAAGTTTCTCAAATGGATCTAAATTGATTAAACAAATAGGCTAAAATCTAAATTGAGCTAGACTCCAAACAAATTTAAATTCAGTTAACCTAAACCAAATAAACTCAAACTCAACCCTAATCAGGTCCAAGTTGGGTCAATTCAAAATTAAGTTAAATCAAGATTGAACTAAGTTCAAAGTCAAACTAGAATCAAGCTAGACTAGACTGAAACCAAGTTGAACTAAATTGACTTGAACTTGAATCAAAGTCCACCAAGAAGCAAACCCAAACTCAATAAAGGTCCAATACAAGATTGAACTCAACTCCAGCTATAAAATCAAACTCGAACCCAAAGTATAGGGTCAAACCAAGTCCTATTAGGTATGCTGAACCTTCAGCAATACTCCTAGGCTATGAACAAAGAGTAATATTACCACCCTAACCTGAACCAAAATTAGTTCAAATAGTACTTAATAAGATCAGATTAAGTCTCACTGGGTATGCTACAAAAGCCTTTAGTAATACCTCAAAGCTATACCCAACTCTATAAGTTGTTGGTGACACTATCAAACCAAAGAAGTTAATCATCAATATTCTTAAAGTTGTCGATAATATTTCAAAGCTATACCCAACTCCATAAGTCATTAGTGTCGCTACCAAACCAAAGAAGTTAATTGCCAACACGTTCAAAGTTACCAACCATACTTCAAAGCTAAGCTAACCCAAAAGCATTGGCAACTCTTCAATTTAAACTGAACTAAGATAGACTTAAACTTGTTTAGTTAGTCAACCATAATGCTTTGTTCAAATGAAGTTAACTAATAACATGCTCAAAGTCATTGTCTACACTTCGAAGCTAATTAACCCAAGAAGCAGTTGACAATTCACCCTTTCAAGCTAGTGAACCCTTGAAGCAAGTGACAACACACTCTTTAAGCTAGTCAACTCCAAAAATAGTTGACAATGCAATTTTCAAAACTATACCCAACTCTGTAAGTCATGGATGATGCCACCAAACTAAATGAGGTTATCACCTACACCTTGTCAACTATGGAAACACTTCAAAAAGAATCAAAGAAATTATTACCTATGCCCTATTGGCTATGAAGATACTTCAAGGTCAACGGAGTTATCATCTATACCTTATTAGTTATGAAAATAATTCAAATGTAGTTATCACCTATGCCTTATCAGCTATAAAAACACTTCAAATGTAGTTATCACCTAGCCTTATCAGCTATGGCCTATGTTTTATTGGCTATAAAAACACTTCAAGGTCAATAGAGTTATCACCAATGTCTTATTGACTAACAGAAATACTCCAACGCAAAAGAAGTTATCACCTACATTTTATTGGCTAACTGAAATATTTCAAATTATGAAGTTATCACCAAAGCTCAAAACTATCAAAAATACTTCAGGTCAATCCCTATAAACTATTTATAATGCCTAAACTAAATAAAATTATTGCCAATGCTCAAAGCTTTTGGAAACACTTTGAACTTCTCCTATTTCTTTCATATCCCATCGGATGATGCTACCAACACCTATCAAAGATTGAATCGATTTAGGTCAGATACCACGTAGTCCAACACAAGAGGAGCGAGGCAGCAATGCACATCGAACCTTCTTCTCCACTCTTTCTCTTTCTTCATTTTTTTTAATGTTTTCTATAATTTTATGTTGGAATGCATTATAAAGTGAGGCTTACCCTTACGTAAACCATGTATTATTTCTTAAAATCAATCAAATACTTTCTTCTTTTCTTTTTTATGCCTCTATTTTATTAGCTAGACTTCTTAATATAGGAGGTTCTTAACAATTGTTGAGATAATTAATAATAAGAGCTTGTGCTTGTTGAAAGTTAATATTCCCATAATACTTGATAACACACTTTAAATTAAAATAAATTTTGATTTATGATTCACGTTTGCTCCTAAGGTCTCTGCTATCCTGGGTGGTTAATTTCAATCCCACAATTATATTTTGGTCCATATTTTTTTAAGAATTTATAAATAATCTCCTAAAAATTTAGCATCCAAAAATGACACATATTCTACATCTCTTCATCAAGGAAATAAATTCCAATCAAAGAAGATTACATGCCAATTACGAAATTTGGAAATACAATCCAATTTCAAATTGCAATCCCAAACATGCCAATCAAAGAGATGAAGATCCAACCTACAAATCATCATCCAACTATATTTGGTAATCAAACCAATCGAAAATTTAGTTTCAAATCTCCTTAATTTAATTTCAAATCTTCTTAAGGCCTATAAAGGTTGATAAAGACCTATAGAGCACAATAAAAAGTAGAGAGAGAGAGAAGGATCAGCAAACCTTTGTAGGATAAGAGAAAAGAAAATAAATGAGAAGATAATAAGAAAGTTCTAGAATTCAAACTTAGCTCTTCTTCCTTTCTTCTCTTTCTCCTTCTCTGCCTTGGGTCTTCTCTTCTGCTATTCATGTAGTTGCCTATTGTTATCCTAACTCTGCTACCAACCCCCACATCCACCCATGGCTCTACACATCAATGGACCTCCACCACTGACCTAGGGCTAAAATATGAGCTCGCCCGAAAGTCAACTTCGGCCTAGGGCCAACCTACGGGCTTGCTCGAAACCAATTTTGGACTAAGGCCAATTTATGAGCTCGCTGAATGTCTATTCGAACTAAAGCCAATCTACAAGCTTGCCAAATGTCTATTCAAACTAAGACCAACTTACAAGTTCATCAAACATCTATTTAGATTAAGGCCAACTCGTAGGATTGCTGAATGTCTACTTGGATTAAGGCCAGCTTGCGAGCTCACAGAATATCTACTTAGATTAAGGTCAGCCTGTAGGCTCACCAAATATCTATTCAAACTAAGGCTAGCCCACGAGCTCACTGAATGTCTATTCGGACTAAGACCAATTCGCAGGCCAGCTGAATGTCTATTTGGACTAAGACCAATCCATGGGCTTATTCAATATCTATTTGAACTAAAACTAGTTTGCGAGCTCACCAAACATTTATTTGGACTAAGGCTAGCATGTGAAATTACCAAACGTCTATTTAGTCTAAAGCCAACTTGCGAGCTTGCCGAATATCTATTTAAATTAAGGTCAACTTGCGAGCTTGCCAAACGTTTATTTGGACTAAGGTTAGTTCCCGAGCTCGCTGAATGTCTATTTGGACTAAGGCTAGCCTACGAGCTTGCTGAATGTCTATTCAAACTAAGGCTAGTTTATAAGCTTATCAAACATCTACTTGGACTAAGGCCAACCCGCAAACTCACCAAACTTCTATTCAGACTGAAATCAGCTTGTGAGCTCCTCGAACATCTACTTAGACTAAGTCTAGCCCACAGGCTCACCAAATGTCTATTCAAACTAAGGTTAGCTCACGAATAGGCTGAATATCTATTCAGACTAAAGCTAGCTTACAAACTCGTCGAACGTTTGTTTAAACTAAGGCTAGCTTACAAACTCATTGAATATCAATTCGAAATAAGGCTAGCCCATGGGCTCACTAAATATTTGTTCAAACTAAGGCTAGTTTGTAAGCTCACCAAACTTATATTTGGACTAAGATTAGACCGCAGGCTCACCAAATATCCATTCAGACTAAGGTTAGTTTGCGAGTTTACTAAATATCTATTCAGATTAAAATTAGTTTGTAAGCTTGCTAAACATCTATTCAGACTAAGACAGCTCGTGGGCTCATCCAAAATTATCATGACAGCCTGTGGGCTCTCAAACTAAATTGATTAATACAAATTGATCAAATTCAAGTGACTCAATCACATTAATCTTGGCCAAAATAAATGAACAAAACTAAATTAACTTAAATAGGCCACTAAATGGACCTAAATTGATCATATAAATAGACTAAAACTCAAATTGAAACTAGATCCAAAATCTGGATTGGGTTAATCTAGACCAAATCAATTCAGACCCAATCTTAATCAAGTTCAAGTTGGGTTAATTCAAAATCAAGTCAAGTTTAAATCAAATCCAATCTAGATCAAACTAACTTTGAATCAAACCCTAATTGGGTTAAATCAAGTTAAAACTAAATGGTCAAACTCACAATCAAGCTAGAATTAGGCTAAGCCTAAACTAAAATCAAGTTGAACTAAATCAACTTGAACTTGAACTGAAGCCCATCATGATGCAAACTCAAATCCAAGATCAAACTCAACCTAAATCAAACCAGACTCGAACCAAAATCAAACCCTAAACATTAAACTAATTCAAATCAAATTCGAATTAAAATTAGCACTACTCCAACCAGAGTCAATGATCAGTATTTGACAAATATTCTTCTCAAAATCAATGTTAAGTTTGGTGACTTGAATGTATTACTGCAAATTAAATGTTCACTATCAATACCAACAATACTTTTGGAATGCATATTTTGCATGATTCTTCTTATCATACTATAAAGCATCAATGTGAACCTAATCACCAAAGATTTTGGGAATAAAAAACCAAAACATATCACCATCTTTCAGAAAGAAATTAATGGATAGCAATTTAATCAAATTTTAAACATTGAGTTTAATCAATTCAGACTTGAATCAAATTGAGTGTTGAATATTAAATTAATTCTAAATCGAACTTGAACCCTAGCCATATTAGTCCTGATGGCATTAAATAGGATCAAATTGAGTCCCACAAGGTGTGCTAAACCCTCGATAATACTCCAAGGGTATAAATAATGGGTGATATTATCATCCTGACTTGAATCAAAGCTAGTTCATATAAAAACTAAACTAGGTCAAACTGAGTCTCGTTGGGTGTGTTACAAAAGCCTTTGGCATTACTCCAAGGCTATGTCCAATTCTATAAATAGTGGATAATGCTACCTTCAAAATCAATGAAATTATTTTCTACACCCCACAAGCTATGAAAATACTTCAAATTCATAAAATTATTGCTTACGCCTCATTGGCTATAGAAATACTTCAAAACTAAATAAAATTATTACTTATGCCTTATTGGCTATAGAAATACTTCAAAAAGCAAATGAAGTTATTACTAATGCCTTATTGACTAATAGAAATACTTCAAAACTAAATGAAGTTATTATTTACGCCTCATCGATTATAAAAATACTTCAAAATCAAATAAAGTTATTACTTATACTACATTAACTACAGAAACACTTCAAAACCAAATGAAGTTATTGTTTATGCTTCATTGGTTATAGAAACTCTTCAAAATTAATGAAGTTATTACCTCGGGCTACGGAAACACTTCAAATTTATGAAGTTATTGTTTATATCTCATCGATTATAAAAATACTTCAAGACCAAATGAAGTTATTGCTCATGCCTCATTGGCTATAGAAATACTTCAAAATAAAATGAAGTTATTGCTTAAACCTTATTGGCTATAAAAACACTTTAAAATCAATAAAATTATTGTCTATGCCCCCACAGACTATGGAAACACTTTAAATTCATAAAGTTATTGCCTATGCTCCATGCACTATGAAAATACTTCAAATTTATAAAGTTATTGCTTATGTCTTATTGGCTATAGAAATACTTCAAAACCAAATAAAGTTATTCTTACACCTCATTGGCTCTAGGGAGTTTTTTTAGAGAGAGAGGTGAATTGAAGTGAGGGTAGCCTCTTGCTTCACTTGACTGGTAGCCCTCTCCCCATTTTGATGGTGAATGTCACCCAATTTCTTTCGATGATTGATAACTTGAGGGGAATAGTTATGCCGAGTCAAATCAGCTCCGCTGATTTTTTTTCCAAATCTGACCCATTTTCTCATCGAGTGAAAGGTATGAAATAAATCAGATCAATTGGGAAACAGGGACCAATTTCTCTTCTTTATTTTCACACGAGCAACATAGGGGAATAAAGTGTAGACAATTTCTATGGGGCGTAGGCCTCCCAAAGTGTAACAAATGCTTAATGGATTAGAATGCTACTTTTTTAGTGGTGATTTGTAACCTCATACGAACATGTCTCTAGTTGTGAATAGCACTACCCAACCACGTCTAGGCCCTCAACCAAAGTTTGACGATGATGATGCCACCTTGACATCATTTTATACATAGAAAGCTCACTCTAAGAGCCTACCCACCCGATCACTCTCTTTCTGCTTATGGTCTTTATAGAATTAAACACCCATTAACATTTTTGCTTATTATTGCTTACAACTCATTAGCTATAGAAATACTTCAAAATTAATGAAGTTATTGTCTATGCCCCATAATTATAGAAATACTTCAAATTCATGAAGTTATTATTTATGCTTCATTAGTGATAGAAATACTTTAAAATTAAATAAAGTTATTACTTATACTTCATTGCTTATAAAAATATTTTAAAATCAAATAAAATTATTGCTTATACCTCATTGGTTATAGAAATACTTCAAAATCAAAATAAGTTATCACCTACGCCCCACGGGCTAAGAAAAATACTTTAAAATGAATAGAATTATTACTTATGCCTCATTGGCTATAAAAATACTTCGAAATTAGTGAAGTTATCACTTATGCCCACAGGCTATAAAAACACTTCACAACCAAATAAAGTTATTGCTCATGCCTTATCGGCTATAAACATACCTCAAAACTAAATGAAGTTATTGTTTACACCTCATTGGTTATAGAAATACTTTAAAATCAAAATAAGTTATTACCTATGCACCAAGGATTATGAAAATATTTCCAAATTAATGAAGTTATTACATAATCTTAATTGACTATGGAAATACTTCAGAGCAAATGAAGTTATCACCAATGCTCAAAACTATTGGAAACACTTCGAACCTCTACCATTTCCTTTCACAGTTCCATTGGACGATGCCAACAATATCTGCTAAAGAACTAGTAAATCTAAGTCAGATGCTACGTGGTTTAATACAGGAGAGCGGGACAGTAGCACATATCAGAATTTCCTCTCCACTCCTTCTTTATCTTTCCCCTTTTTCTATGTTTTTTATAATTTAATGTTAAAATTTATTATGAAATGTGAGTATACCCTTACTTAAGTCATGTACCATTTCTTAAAATCAATCAAATACTTCTTCTTTTTTTTGTACCTCTATTTTATTAGCTAGGTTTCTTATTTCAGAAGGTTTTTGATAATTATCAAAGTAATTAATAACAAGGGCGTGTGCCTGTTGAAAATCAATATTTTCAAAACACCTAATAGTGTACTTGAAATCAAACAAACTCTGATTTGTGCATCGAGGTTACTCCCAAAGTCTCTGCTACTCCCGAGCCACCAAAATTGATCCCCAGAATGTGCAGTTAGCTAGTTTGTTTTTAGGACTATTTGGGATTGTCAATGTACATTATGCTGATGATACTTTAATATTCAAGGAAGCTAAGCTTGATCAGTTCCTCCATTTAAAGGCTTTGCTTTATATGTTTGAGGCTGGCCTAGGATGAAGATTAACTTTGATAAGAGTTTTGTAATAAAAGTGGGATGCTCTAATCTAAATTTAATAAACCAGATAGCTAGCACCATGAACTGAGAAATTGAATCACTTCCCTTTCAATACCTTGACCTCCCTATAAAAACATAGAGAACTTGTGAAGAATGATTGCCATCCTTTAATCTCTAAGGATGAAAAGAAATTGGAAAGCTAGAAGGGAAAAAGCCTTTCGATTGGAGGCACATTGTACTCCTAAATATTGTGCTTTTTATAATCCTGACATACTAGATGGCTTTCTTTCACATTCCTAAGTGGGCAATCGGAAAATTGGATCGAATCAGGGCCCATTATCTATGGCAGGGAACTGAGGAGGTTGATAGGTATCATCTTGTAATGTGCATAAATAGATAGATTGGGGGTTTGGGTGTTCAAAATGCTAAAGCTTTTAATCAATCTTTGCTAATCAAGTAGCAATGGAGATTATTTACAAAACCAACTAGTCCTTGGAAAAAACTAATTCTTGATAATTACTACAATAATGTTCTACCTTCACTACAGACACAAAAGGATCCAAAAATGCACTCAATTTTCTAGATGGGAGTCCTAAAAGTCAAAAAAGAATCCATGGCCAACATTAATTTTGTGGTGAATGATGGGAAATTGACCTATTTATATTCTAACAAATGGGTTGATGGCTTTAGTCTAGATATCTTGTTTCCTAAAGCATCTAAGTATGCAAAAAATAAATCTATTAGGCTATGGATGGGTAGTCAGCAAGGACCTTTACTCAAAAAATGGACCTCCAGTGAAATCAGTAATTTGGAAGAGGTAATAAAAAACTTGGCTCTGCCTTTATTTTCTCAAGAGGAAGAAAAAATTTGTTGGAGGAGGGATATTACTTTCACTATAATATCTGCATATTTTTTCCTCACTGATAGAGATAGGATTTTTGAATTTTCACCTAAGCTTTAGAAACTGCCATGCCCTCTGAAAATCATGTTTTTTTGTATAGTTGACTTTTCATGATAAAATAGTCACCATCAATAATCTTGTTGATAGAGGTTGGAAAGGGGAGATTCATCCATGTCCCTTATGTGACACAACTAGTGAAAGTACTAATCATTTATTTTGTGAATGTAGTTTCACAAGAAAAATATAGAAACAGATACTCTCGGGGTTCAAATTAACTGTTGCTCTAATATCCATACTATGGACGGAGTGGAGGAACTCTGTTGGATTTAACATCAGGAGGGCTATAGACCTGATGGTGCTAGCCCTTCTCTGGAGTGTTTGGTTAGAGAGAAATAGAAGAGTGTTTTAGAACAAGGAAAAAAATTGAAATAGATATATTGCATGCCGTATATTTTTTTTCTTAAAATCATGGTTAGTTTCTAGTTCTAATAAAGACAGAGTGAAAATGGAAGTTTTCTCAATTTTTACTGGGAAAACTAACTCTTGATTTGCCTTCAACTTATGCAATAGAACCAATCCATAAGTGGAAAAAATCGGATAAGAAAAGTTGCACTTAGGAGTGTTGGTCCCAATTGATGGTTTCAATGTTTAGTTTGCTGAATGGTTTTGTAAACAACTTGGGGTGATCTTTGTTGGGTTTTTGTGCGGGATTTATTTCATTGTCTTTTATTTTTGTAAGGATACAAGCTACTTGTATCTCTTTATACCTTACTTTAGCAAGGCTATGAATTTGTAAATCCTAGGTTTGCTAAAAAAAACTAGGATTTGCAAATAAACCCTTCAAAAAAATTTATATTCATAAATAAATTCCTAAAATTTTTGTTTTTGTAAATAAACCCTCCATGAAATGTTAAATTGTGAGTTAATATTTGAAAATTTATGAATAAACCTCTCGATGATTTTTATTTACACATAAGTTCAAAATTTGTCATTTGGCAAATAACATCTTACAAAAAGGATCTCAAAAGTTTTACACTTTACAAATAAGTTCTTTTTATAAAAAGATCCTTGAGATTTGTAAAATTATAAATTAATTTGAATTTTTTGAATATTTTTGTAAATAACCCCCATGTTATGCGATATCACAAAATAATATAATTTCATCCAAGTCTTTATCTACAAACAAGATCATCATCCACATCTAACCAAATCACAACAAGAATCACAGTAGATTCAGATTAGAAAATTATTTTAAAATTTCAACAAAAAAGATAAGGATTGAGCTTATCCTCAAGTAAAATTTCAAATGAAAATTTGATCTTCTCAATACCAACAAAAGTCCATGAAATTAAACAAAATAGAGAGAGAACAAGGAGATCATTAGGGAGAGATCAGAGGAAAAGAACATGAGAAAGTCAAAAGTCAAAGTTGAATATGAGGAAAGGAAGAGTTCGGTGAGCTTTCTTCACTCATTTGGTTTATTCATTTTACTTTGTTGCTTCTTCTTTTTCTACTTTTGCACTCTACGAGCCTCCTACACCCTTGCCTCATTGCCTCATTGAAGATCTTCTACCATTACACCCTCCTACTCAGATCTTGTAGTACACCTCCCTTGGTTTCTCGAGTTCAGGTGACCAAACTCAAGGGTACGATCTCCTATACCCAGACCTAGAGTCGATCCCTTCATTCAACTCTAGCCTCTTACTGTTGGCCGTTCTCCTCCACCACACCTCCATGCCCCAACAAGCCACAAGAAACTATTGGCCAATTATCTTCCTTGATAATGACTCGTCAAAATAGACTTAAGAGCCTCTTGTTGGTGGTCACATGGACTTCCACTCTAGCTCCAACAAATGAGCATCCCTCTCGGCAACCTCCACTCACCAAACCCACTGTGTTGACCTCACCACTCATAGCTGAATCACTACCTTGTGTAAGGCACCTACACCTCAGCAAACTCATTATCGCTCCAACCTCCATGCCGCCTGCCTTCACTAATACCTCATTTCTCTTATGTCATCGTGCTTCGAGATGGCCACAATTTCTGCCTTGCTACCACTAACAACCAAATCCAACTAAACAACAATGAAGAAGGAATGTGAGGCTTCAGCCATTGATGAAGTAGGGGAGAAGAGAAAAAAGAAGGAAAATGAAGGAAGAAAAAGAAAATAAAAAAGGGTTGTGGTTAGCTTAAATAATAATAATATAAAAAAATAAATAAATAAATAAATAAAATAAATAATAAAAGGAGAAGTGGAGGCCAGCTGTAGGAGGAAAGATAAAGAGAATAAAAAAAATATGAAAACTTGCTAAAAAAATAAATAGAAAATGAAAGGAAGAAGCCTACATGGAGGGCCAATGAGCAGAGAATAAAAAAATAAAAGGAAAAAAAAAGAAGAGAAAAGAAATTTTTTATTATTTTTCTCCCTTCTACTTTGATTTACATGTCACATTCACCAATCATTTTTAGGTTTAAGGAACTCTTTCGGAAATCTAACCACCTCACTTTGGCATAAGAAATTTCTTCGAAAACCTGACTGTCTCATTATGACCTAGGGGATTTCTTCAAAAATTCGACTGCCTTACTTTGGCCTAAGAGATTCCTTCAGGAACCTAACTATCTCATTCTAATCTAAGAGATTCCTTCAAAAATTTAACCATCATATTTTTAGGCCTAAGGGATTTTTTTCAGAAATCCTATGGTTTTTAAGCCTAAGAGATTCTATCAAAAATCCAACCACCTCATCTATGGCCTGAGAGATTCTTTCAAGAACTCGATCACCTTACTTTGGCCTAAGGGATTTTTTTAAAAATTTGTTTGCCTTACTTTAGCATAATATATTCTCTTAGAAACCTAGATGTCTTATTTCTAACGTAAAACATTTCTGCAAAACTTAAACATCATATTTCTAGTCTAAAGGATTCCTTCTGAAACTCAAACAACATATTTCTAACCTAAGGGATTCCTTTGGGATCCAAATATCATATCTTTAGCTTAAAATTATGTTTTGATTATTTGACCACCATATTTTTGGACTAAGAGACTCTTTTGAGAACCTGAATGTCGTATATCTGGCCTATGAGATTCCTTTAAAAATTCAAATATCATATTTTTGGGCTAAAAAATTTCTTCAAAAATCTGAATGTCTTATTTCTATCTTATGGGATTCCTTTAGAAACCTAATTTTCATATTTTTAGCCTAAGAAATTCTTTTAGAAACTCTACCAAAAAACAAAAAATTAAATCAAATTAATTAAAATCAAAATCAAGTCTAAACTTGAACCAAAACTAAAATTAGGTCCAAACCAAATTTAAAATTAAATATTAGATTCAAGTTCGAACCAAAACTAAATCAAGCTAAGCTTGAAGCAGAGGTAGGTCAAAACTAAACCAATTTTAAACCAAGTTAGACCTAAACTAGAATCAAGTCGAACCTAAAGAAGAACAAGGTTGAACCTGAACTCGAATTATTTTGAAATTAAACTTGAATCATATTAAACCTAAACCAAAACTAAATTAAACTTGAATCAGAACCAATTTGAAATTAAACCAAAACTAGGTTGAACTTAAACCCAAACCCAATAAGGGTCTAATATGGATCCAACCCAAACCCAATAAGAGTCCAATATGGATCGAATCCAAACCAATTAAGGATTCATTAAGGATCCAATAAGAACCGAATAAGGGTCAAATCTAAAATCCAATAAGGATCCAATAAGAACCCAATAAGGATATGATCCAAGATCCATTTAGGATCCAATAAGGGCCCAACAAGGGTCAGATCCAAAATCTAATAAGGATCCAATAAGAATCCAATCTGGGTCAGATTCAAAATCTAATAAGGATCCGATAAAAATTCAATTAGGGTTGGATCCAAGATTAATTAAAGATCCAATTAAAACCTAATAAGGATTGGATCTAAGATCCAATAAGGATCCAATAAAAATCCAACAAGAGTTGGATCCAAGATCTATTAAGAATCAAGTCTAGGATCCAATTAAAATCCAATTAGGATTGGATTTAAAATCAAATAAGGATTCAATAAGAACCCAACAAGAGTTAGATCTAAGATCCATTAAGAATTACATCCAAGATCTAATTAGAACCCATCAAAGATTAGATCCAAAATCCATTAAGGACCCAACAAGAACCCAATAAGGGTTGAATCCAAGATCCATTAAGAATTCAATAAGAACCCAATAAGGGTTAGATCCAAGATCCATTAAGTATCCAATAAGAACTCAATAAAGGTTAGATCCAAAATCCATTAAGAATCCAAAAGGACCCAATAAGGGTTGAACCAAGATCTAATAAGGATCAAATCCAAAGCCTGATAGGGACCCATCATAAGGTCGAACTTGACTCGAATTAAATAAGATAAAACTTGAACCAAAACTAAGTTTAAACATCAAATTAAATAAATTAAACTTGAACCTAAATCAAGTTTGAACATCAAATTAAATTAAATCAGACATGAATCAAGATCAAGTTTGAATATCAAATTGAACCAAATCAAATGCAAGCAAAAATCATGTTTGAATTGAAGCAAACTCAAATTAATTGGAGTTAGTCAACAATAAGTTTAAAGCCATCAATAATAGCTCAAGTCCAATTAACAACAAAGTAAGAAAAGTCATCGATTGTTAAATTAAAGATGGTCAGCATAAAGTAAGACTGTTAATTATTTTAAACTAAATTAAGGTAGACTTAAATTTACTTAGTCAGTCAGTCAAATATCATATTTGAAAAAAGTCAAGTCAACCGACAATAAGTATAAAACTGTCAGTGGCACTCAAGCTCAACCAACACAAGTGTAAAAGCTATTAATAAGGCTTCAAACTTGATTAACAACAAGCTAAGAAAGACAATCAATTTATCAACTTGAGAATGGTTAGCATAAGCCAAAGTTGCTAATCATTTTTTCAAATTAAATCAAACTAAGACAAACTTAAACTCACTTAGTCAATTAGTCAAGTATCATATTTGAAAGAAGTTAACTAACAATAAGCAAAAAATCATTGATAATGCTTCAAACTTGATTAATACAAGTCATCAAACCATTAATTATCAAATCAAGAATGATAAGCATAAGTTAGGACCGTTAACCATTCTTCTAAATCAAATATCAAAAGAAGTCAACTGACAATTAATAAAAAGTCATCAATGATACTTCAAATCCTCATGGGTCAATTGATATAAGGTAAGATAATCAACCACACTCTAAAATCAAGTAAAGATATCAACATCCACTAAGGATCAAATCAAGCACAAAGGTGGGGCAGCGGCGAGTATCAAGCCTTAGCCCACTCCTTTTCTTATTTCATGTTATTTCATGTTGTGAATTTAAATTCTTTAAAATTATCAAGGATATGATTTTACTTAAACTATGTAATACTTTATTAAATTAATCAAAATATGTTTTTTCTTTGTGTCTTATCTTATTAGTTGGGTTTTTTACTTTAAGAGATTTCTGACAATTGTCAAGATGATTAACAACAGAGGCTTGTGCCTCTTACAAATCATGCTCCCATAATACTTGATCACACATTTAAACCTACCCCAAAATTTTATTTATTATTTCGAGATTGCTTTTTAAAGTCTCTTAGATATTCTAAATGATCTGCAGTTCCTCATAGGTGTCTAAACTCATGAGGAGTTATGCCAACCTAGGATTTATGAGGAGCGTAGGGCTTATGGAGTGTCTAGAGACTATAAGAGGCATAGGGCTCATGTGAGAACTAGCCAACATGGAGTTGTGTCATGGTTGTGATAGTGGTGCCTAGGTAGATAAGGGCTTGTATGAGCAACAAGATGCAACTATAGTGCATGAAGGAAGTTTTCCAAGAAGTCTCTAGGTAGAGACATATCAAAATGATTCGAACCTTTACGAGATTTGGCCTTGAGATGATAGAGCTTATGGACTCTGAGTTGACTTTTAAGCAATTCATTACTAGTAAAAGACTATTTGAGATCTTCGATAGCTTGCAATTAAGGCACTTTTCAATAATGACGAGAGTGGAGACACGCTGAAAGCTTCACACATACCCTTGAGACCTCATGATTGAGATTATGATATTAAATGTGATCTATCATGTGAGATATTTATCATTAATATAATTATAGCTCTATCTCCCCGTAGTGGAGAGCATCCTATGGTGGTCATACAGATATGTCAAGCTAATAATATGGCAAAGGCTCTAAAGGGTTTCTGAGCTATTGTGGTTGAGCCATTAGGATTTGACAGGTTGAAAAGATGCCGATCTACCATACTATCATCTTGAAGTATTGTTGAGTTGGGTTGACTATTGACTTTGCATGTATTTGATCAGAGTTGGATCCATTTAGGGATTAGTTCACTGGACCACTCCCCCATCAGTGTCCAAGGATGAGGTTTGTTAAAATTACACTTTTTTAAAAAATATATGTAATATTTAAAATTTTGAGTGGCATAATGCAAAAATAATACCCAAGTTATATAAAAGTATTAGATTTAATAGCATCTAATAACTTAGTATTAGCTTGGAATAGATTGCTTACGTAATAAACAAGTGTTTACGGATTAAGGAATTATTTTTTTATCATTGATATCGATGACATAAAATTTATGTTTTCTCATTTTAATATTTATGTTTGATTAACTCATCATCGAACTATTATTTTTATATTGTATTTTTATCTATAAATTAATTTTATATATTTAGAGTTCAAATTGATAATCAATAATGTTTCGACTAATTATTGCAACTTCATAATTTACTTGTAGTAAGATAAGAATTTTATGAAATTGAAACATATCTTTGTTCAATCATATTATTCTTATATCAAAATGATTATTTGTTGTGATAAATAACAATAATTTACAATACTTATAAATATGACGCAAATATAATTGAATAATGTAAATTAAAACTCTCGAATATTAACATAATATTAACATAATACATATTACATATTGTAATATATGAGGCACATGCAAGGTATGTGCCATATGACTACACCATACTAGTTACTATAAAACCATGTGCAACTCGAGGTATTATTCTCTAAAAAAAATAATACAAAAGAAATGACGAGGCTATGGGTTCAGATTGTACAGACTCGATCCAATCCAATCCGAGCACGTGCAAGGTATGTGCCATATGACTGCACCATACTAGTTGTCACATGGCCAAACTTCTAACCTGAAATTTTGCCCGTGATGGCGCCAAGGTTCACCCACCTAAACCCGCCAAACTCGCACAAGCCCACAAGAGTATAGAGGAGAAGAGAAGTACATCAACCTTACCAACCTTTTATTGCTCACATAAAAGGAAATACAACTCTTAATGCGGAGTGACACTACAAGTCTCTCTATCTGTGTGTGTCTCAGCTCAATAGACCCCCTGGTTTATTTTATAGTACACATATTTGGCTTTGAGCCATCCCTGCAGATCATGGAGAATATACTCCACAATGTTCTCTCTGCAGTCCCAACTGTTGGGGTCATGCAGAACATGCTCCACAATATTCTCATGGCAGTTTGTTGACTCCCTCTAACTGCAACCACCTATCCCATGAGCCCTCAATTGCCTCTTTACTGGCCATGTGTCCCTTAACAGTTGCAGCTCTGATTCTCCAGTTTGCAGCCATGTGTCTTCAGCCTGCAGCACCAAGTGTCCAAGTTGTTCACACACTCCTGCAGCTCACTTTAGCCAACCTGTCCCGATGCTCGCTTTGCAGGACTATTTGGGTTGTTCGGATCTCCATCCGAACATATCGTGACTTCGTCACTTGCTGTTATGTGTGTTGCTCACGCACACATATATTAGAGACAGTCCATCGCCTCGCATGATCACGCGCTCAGTCGCATGATACTCCTCGTAGTGGCACCGACCACCACAGCTGGTTGTTTCCTCACATGTGTGCTGCTCGCGCACACATACGTTGGAGGCAGTCCGTCGCCTTGCATGATCACGCGCTCCCTCGCATGATCCTCCTCGTAGTGACACCGATCACCACAATTTGTTGTTTCCTCGTATGCATGCTGCCCGCGCACACATACGTTAGAGGCAGTCCGTCGTCTCGCATGATCACGCGCTCCCTCGTATGATCTTCCTCGTAGTGGTATCGACCACCACAGGTGGTTATATCCTTATATGTGTGCTGCCCGTGCACACATACGTTGGAAGCACTCCATTGCCTCCGAGATCATGAGTTCTGTTACGTGATCTCGTTGTGGTGGCACCTACCACTCACAACGGGTGTGACACTAGTTACTATAAAACCATGTGCAACTCGAGGTATTATTCTCTGAAAAAAAAATAAAAAAAAGAAATGACGAGGCTATCGGGTTCGGATTGTAAGACCCGATCCAATCCAATCCGATGGCGATCGCTCAACATTTGAAAAACCCTAAAACCACAGTCCCACCCTCGTTTTCCCCCTTCTTTCTCGATACGAATTCTCGAGCGCGAGGGGGAGAGAGGAGCTGCTGGAGAAGAAGATGAGGGAGGAGGCGGTGGAGAGGCTTCGCGGGGTGGTGCGGGACTGCGTGAGCAAGCACCTGTACTCCTCGGCCATCTTCTTCGCCGACAAGGTCGCCGCAGCCACCGCCGACCCAGCCGACATCTACATGCAAGCCCAGGCGCTCTTCCTCGGCCGCCACTTCCGCCGCGCTTTCCACCTCCTCACCTCCTCCGCCTCCTCCGCCTCCCTCCTCCGCGACCTACGATTCCGCTACCTCGCCGCCAAGTGCATGGTAATCTTACGGCCTTTTCGTCAAACACCTGATGTAATATAATTCAATAATCAGATGTTGTGAGGTCCTCTGTTTGTTGTTGATATCATTTATGCATGTTGGATTATTTGATTTGAGCTCATTTCTTGAATATCTGAACATTTTATGTGGTGGATCTTATGAATAGGAATAATGCTATGCCTTTTGTACTAGATGATGGTTTGCAAGCTCAGGTTGAAATTGAGATACTTTGAGAAAATTATTTTGTTACTGTCCTAATGACCATGGCCTCTTGATTTCTTCTATTTCACCAAACTTTATTTTTACTGGTTTGTTCAATCAGGAGGAATTGAAAGATTGGCATCAGTGCTTAACAATGCTTGGAGATGCTAAGGTGGATGAGCTTGGAAATGTGCAGGATCAAGGTGATTGCAGTGCAATGTCCTTGGACAAAGATGTTGAAGATCATGAAATCAATGTAAATTATTTCTTTGATTGTTGTCTTCTGTGGCATTTTTGCTCATGTCAGACTCTTCTAATACAATTTTATGATTTTTTATATGTTTGGTTTTAGTTTATTCAGTCAAAATATCTTTTCTATACTGAACTTATGAACCCTTAATTATCATTTTGTGATCTGTAGATATCTTATAATTTGATAGATTCAAGATGCTGTTAGTAAACGTATTTGTTGTGCGCTAGTTATCTGAACTTTTTTTGCGTAAATATCAGGGTGAAACTGTTCTATCATTTTTCTCTTCCTAAGGCAATTTTATCTCTGAATTGTGTTTCTTTTTGCAAGATCAAATGTAAGTTGTTACTGAAGATATTCGCCATTCTTCTCTTGCTTTTCATGATTTAGATCAGATATTGTGACAAATCTTCTTAAGGAAGCTATACTTATTCTTCTTGGCAAATGGCAAACAGTTGTACTCAGTGTTGATGCTCTCTTGTTATTTGCACTCTTAATCTTTTCCCCAAAATTATTATTTTATTATTACCATTTTGTTCTGGTCTTTTCACTCATGATTATTACTGTTTTCTTAGAGAAGGAAACTGGCAATCATCGAAACCTGGCAAGTATCACCTTCATGTGTACAATGCTCAGGCTATTTTTTATTTTTTTTATTTTTTTTATTTTTTGCTCATTTATTGAGTGAATCTTAGCACTTTATTGACCAGATTTCTTGAATGAATTGTGCAATGACAGCATGGCAGATATTTACTAGTGCTCACCTTGATGCTTAGTTGGGTCAATATGCATTCATTTTGGCTTTCCACACTCACTTTGAAATATAATCTTTTCATTTCCTTTCATTTCTTGCTTGCAGATTACTTCGGCAATATGTTTTTTGCGAGGCAAAGCATATGAAGCTTTGGAAAACCGTGTCCAAGCTCGACAATGGTAAAGTTTGCATTTCCTGGTTCTAATACATGCCATGTGAAACATGATGTTCCTGTCGTTCTAGATTCCTATTCTTTCCTTCCTACTGGTCTTACCCATCTATAACTTCCCCCTTTGTTTTTACTCATGGGCAATGTTACACAATCCAGAGCAAGGTCTACTGGAATCTTAAACAAAACTGATGATCATCCATGTTCTTTTTTGTGTATCATGTAGCTAGCTATAATCATGTTTTTCATTAACCATCTTTTGGCTTGTATTCAACATTTTGCTTTCCCAATGCTATATAGGCTTTGTAAAATGGTTTGCTTGTACATATAACCTTTCTAAGTCTGCCCTGAGTTCTCCTTGATGTTTGTTCTGCCATACTTAGGTGACGTTTCTCATTTCTAATGTGCACTAAGATGATTTAATTTGGTGGTGCTTCACAGGTACAAAGCAGCTGTGAAGGCTGACCCATTGTGTTATGAAGTAAGTTGTTTCTAATATGATCAACTTTTGTGTCTATTATGAATATAGTCTAATATCTATGAGAATAATTGTGGCAAATGCTGTGTTGTGCCATCTTTTGCCCTAGATTCCACCTTGCTAGTGTTTGTATGGACTAGTTCTCATTTTAGGTCATTCATGACGGTTTTAACTGTATTATGGGTATCCATTTGCCACATCACCATCAACTATGTGATGCAGCACATGTCAGCACTTAGCAGCACATTATTTTTTCTAACTAGGCTTAGCTGGAAAACTTTACCTTTGACTTGTTAGTGTATCTTATGTCATATTTTTCACATACTGCTTGAGACAGACAAAAGAACTGGAGAGAGAACAATGAAAATAGCAGGGTGCAAACAAAGTGAGGATTCACAGTATATATCAGCTAGATGTGGCAAGTCGTGGCCCAGCATATGCATTGGTCAGCAACTTGTAAACATGGAATTTGTGTGAAACTTAAACAGTGATAGTAGCAGAGTTACAGGCTATGGAAAACATAAAATTTCCTTTTATGGGTTAAGATGTATCAATCCCTTCTACAGGTAACTACTTCCAGAATAACACTTTTCATGGACAAGTGCTACAAAAGGTCAGATAAAATTTTGAAATGTAGGACGTATGGTTTCCCTCAGGCTATCTAAACTATGTTAGGAAATTGCTTTGATTGAACTTAAGGTGGAAAGCTACATGCGGTGTATATGGAGTCTAAGTATCTAACAAGCATAGTAATTAAGAAATTTTGTATTACATTACGTTTACTTTTGAATCCCTATTGGCATGTTTCACATTATTTTCACATTTTTATAGTTCTGTGAATGGGGAATATTAACCTTACATGTGCTGCTTTGATCATGTTTTTCAGGCTTTGGAGTGTTTGGTAGATAATTACATGCTATCATGCGAGGAAGGTAATCCATATCCAAGATTCAACTAGAAAGTATGTAAAGAGTTCAATAGCAGTAACATGATTCTGAAATAGAACATTGATTCAGTTGTAGCTAAGATCAAACCATTTTCCGTCAGAGATCCAAAAGCATTGGTTTGGCTCTGACTGGTTTGGAACACCAGATAATTGCATAGTCATGTAACTAGTTCAGTCTGACATACTAATATTTGTATATTGATTTAAATGGATGTTGCAGAGTCTAATCTCTTGTCATCTCTGCAATTTGGGAAGGATGACGGTTGGCTATCAACATTTTATTCATGTATGATAAAGAAGGTATGCCTCACAAACTCTATAGTGAAGTATACAAGATCTCTTTAATGATTTTCATCCATGAATTCTTTCTGTCTGTAACTTTCAGCGTGACAAAGAAAACATTGTAGAGGCCAAATTTAAGGACCTTGAGACAGATGTTGTTTCCTCAGATTCACCTTTTGGTCTCACTCTCAAAAGCAACACAGATCTGTTGTCTTGTAAAGCTGAATATTACTATCAATGTGGAGAGTATCAAAAATGTTTTGAACTCACTTCCATGTAAGCTGGTAAATATTCTTGTAGTAGCAATGCATCCTTGTTATACTGGAATATTTTTTTGACCATTTCTCTTTTATTTCAGGCTACTAGGAAGGGATCCATTTCATTTAAAATGCACATTGATTTATATAGTAGCTGCTATGGAGCTTGGTTGTTCAAATGATCTTTATCTTATGGCATGCAATTTAGTGAAGGATTACCCGCAAAAGTAAGTACTATGTGAGTACGTATTAATTTTTGAAGGATTCATTTGTTACTATTGATAATTTACCATTTCTTGTTAGATGCAATAAACACCTTTTCTGTTTTCATGAGCTTGCAAATTGGATTTGGCTGGATACTTAGTAAATGGCCTTTGTGATCTACTGAGCTTCATTAAGTGCGAGGGAAACATTTTTGTAGAACATATTTTATGATTTTTTTAATCAACAGAAATTGTTGGGATTAGGTACCTTTGCTCCTAGATTAATTTGTTAGGCATAGTTAGGGTTCTAGAATTTGGGGTTATTAGAATAATATGTTATCTTGATTATATCAAAGCTTAGAGATTATCTGATAAATTTAGCTCATGCAACAATTTCGGGACAACCATCTGGGTGATGGGGACTCCCAATTGCCCAAGCAGCTCCTAGTGCCTTTGGTAGAATGCCTGGTTTCTGGCAATGAAAGTTTTTTAGTTTTTTCAAGAATATTTAATTCAATAAGATTTTAGTGAACACATTTGATTTCACTTAACAAAATCAAATGGTATAATAATTGAGCCAAGTCATAAAATTCCATGTAGTATATATGTAGATCAAAAGAGATCACCTCCAATATCCCTTATTGCTAGTCTCTCAGATATTCCCAAATCTCAGCTGTGGTCAAATGCTGTATCTGACTTGTACTACATGTAAATGACAAGTTCCCTAATGAGATTCAATTTTGACCTAGGGCTCTGTCTTGGTTTGCTGTCGGATGTTACTACTATTGCATAAAGAAGTATGACCATGCACGGAGATATTTCTGGTAACAGCTATATCCTCTAGATATGAATTTTTTTTTTTTTTATTAATTCTGCGTGCCTGTTTATTACTTCTTGTTGAAATAAACTCCTTAAGCTTGGAGTTATGCATCATATTTTACCACATCTATTGCCAATACATCTTCATGTAAGAATAACAATGGATGATTGGCATCTAATCCGCATCCCCTCTAGATTGAGGAAGATGCTTGAACAGAGATTCTTTTTGAATCATCAACTTTAAAATTCATAATTTTATGGTTGATGCACTAGCATTTATCTTGCACTTATATGCTTACTGTTGTTATTCATAAATTATGACTTGAAATTGATTTTGCAGCAAAGCTACAAGTGTCGATGGATCATTTCCACCTGCTTGGCTCAGTTCTGGAATTGCTTATGCTGCACAAGAAGAGCATGAACAAGCAATGGCAGCATTTCGTACGGGGGCTCGTTTGTTTCCTGGGTATTCCTTCCCTATCTTGGTTATCCAAGCACTAATGTATATCTGCTGCACGGATGTCCTAAAGGCCTTTTTGTTCTCATGAGTTCAAAAGGTTGAATAGTTTGAGCTCTGTTGAGATGGGGTATTAGTGATTTTTTCCACCTTTGATTGCCTTTCGTATCTAGTATACACTTTGGACAGCATCTTCTTTCTTCTGGGAAATGTAAAGGTTAGCCTATATGGTTTCCATAGTCAACAAGGTTCTAATTGTTTACCACCATTTACCCCATCTTCATTTCTCTTTTTGTCATTAAACACACCATTTGGCACCATTTAGGCACTTGTGTTACTAGCATAGATGTGATAAAAAGCATCATAACTGATTACTATAGTTAAATAGATAAGTGAACCAGGTTAAAGGTATGTCCTATATTATCATCACACTTTTTGTTGTGCATGAGCTGAAATATGCAAGTGTGCTCCCCTTATGTATTTTTTGTTATTCCTTCTGAGTTATATTTTTGATAATTCCTTCCGTTATAGATTGAACCATGTGTTTTTTTTTCAGGTGTCATTTACCAACATTATATATTGGAATGGAGTACATGCGTAGCCACAACTTTAAACTTGCAGAACAGGTACCCTTCAGTGTGCTGTTGCTTAATGCTTGGAACTATTACTAATGCAAGTGATTAGTGTAAATTGATGTGGTTTTCTATCAAATTCTGATTTAAGGTTCAAAAAAAGATATTGGGATACTTAAGAATGCCTTCGTTGAGGAGGAGGAAGGGAGGTGGGGTGGATGGTGGGGGTGGGGTGGGGTGGGTGGTGGTGGGTGTGGTGATAAGATAAAAGGTGCTTGTAGATCCAATCGCTCACCATTCTTATGATCATATTGGCATGGTCCTTTTCACCCAAAGTAAATTGCTCCCATGAGATAAACCACAAAATTGGAAAACTCCTAGGGGCTACTTCGGTATTTTTTCTGCAGGGTTTGGGATGCATGCAACATAATTACTATGACAATTCCTATGATTGGTGGTAATGGTGGTGATTGATGGTCATCAAGCTACAATCCATAGGAAAACTAAAAAAGAGGTCTGACCTCTTTTACATTTTGCTATGGAACCACATTATCCTAAAGGAAAATGGAGCACTCCCAAAATGGTGTCAAACATCCAGAGGGAAAAATTCTACAAAAGGAGAGAAATCCATTGGAAAAGTCAATTTATATGGAAAATAGTCTATCCAAAAGGGTGCTAGCTGATTTCAGGATCATGATTTTGAATTTTGATGCATCAAAACCCATCTCTATTGGAGACACCATAAATTTGTTTTGAAAGTCAAATGTAACAAAATTTTCAGTGTATGCATGTGTTACTATTTGCACCCATATGATTCGTCTGATTTTTAATTATTGGAATTGCTTGTTCTGAGTAAATCATCCCTTTTTTAGTAAAGCTGATGAGAATCCCCGAATTTTATTTTTAACTGAGATATTGACTATGTTCTTCATCCAGTATTTTCTTCAGGCGAAAACAATATGCCCTTCAGACCCACTTGTATATAATGAGCTTGGAGTTGTTGCTTATCATATGAAGGAGTAAGCAGATATCCTTTCTGAAATACTTTTCAGAATCTCGTAGTGTTCAACAGTTGATACTTGCGAATGTATAACCATTTGGGTGTTGCTCAACTGATTTAACTTTTGTCACTGAAGTATTAAAAGCACTGATATGTGGTATGGCTACTATCTAAAACATTTTTAGAATGTCCAATGCATCACTCTACACAGGCACAATGGGAGCACATACATAGGCATGTATCCATGTGAATGCATCGCTTCACAATATTTGCAGTATTGATGTTCAGAAAGTCATTATCTGTTTCATTTTTACTAATTTCTATTTCTTGGTATGTTTTCTAAGTTGTTTACTTCATTTACATTTTCTAACTTAGGTATCAGAAAGCTATACAGTGGTTTGAGAAGACACTCACTCATGTTGCATCTTCACTCAATGAAATGTGGGAGCCGGCTTTTGCAAATCTGGCACATGCGCATAGAAAGTTGAAGTATGTCCACCATTGCTATGCATGACTATGATCATGCATACTTCTTATCTTTTTATTAGTTTGAGCAGTGTGTGTAGGCTTACAAGAAATTAGACATAATGATCTATTTCCATCCTAGGATGTATCACAAGGCCATATCCTACTATGAAAAAGCCTTGACTCTCTCAACTCGAAGTTTGAGTACATTTGCTGGGTTGGCATACACATATCATCTCCAGGTATCTCTTCTGATTCTGATATATTGTGCAGGCTCTTTTAATTTGAGAACTTTTTTTTTTTTGCTCAATTGCTTATGATCAAAACCTAGTTCTGGATCCTGTTTTAATTAGAAGATTTTGTTTATAAGCAAAAGGACTGATATTTTGATATGCCATAATGAACATCCAAGTTTTGATAAGCTAAAACTAATTATTAACAAAATGATTCTTTGATTAGATTTAATATCTACTCAGATATATATTTTTCCTCAATCTCTTAAAAATTCATCCTTTTTGAGCCTTGTCTTTTAAAAGTCTCCATTTCTCCATAGCTTTGACAGTTTCTGTTGATTGCTGTTTTTACAGGCCAATTTTGATGCTGCAATTACCTATTACCACAAGGTTTGTTTGCAAGATTTCTATCTCCTGGCAATGTATGCATGTGCAGCTGATTTATTTTTACCCAGTTGGTACAAAACAAAATACTGGTTACTGAAAATTCTAATGGTGCATTAGCTTGTTGCCTCACGAGTGTAAACAGTAGTTGCTGGTTGAAACCTGACATCAGTCTTTTGGAATTTGGTTAGACATTTGATCCAAGCTATCAATTTCAATTGTTTAGTTTAATCTTTGCTATACAGCAATAAAACACTTAGCTTATCAGCAAGGTGTCACAATGGCCAATGCTGTTTATATTTGGCTGCACTAATATTGTTATATTTAGCAGTTGATTATCATTAAGTTTTGTAAGTGTCATGAGTTAAATAGTTTTCTGTCCTTTGCCGTCTGTTTACATATGGTCATTCATCCCTTATATATATATATATATATATATATATATTTTATATTGCTTGGCATTATCAGTACTTAAATATTTTAGTCCTTTCTTAATCCAGGCTCTATGGTTGAAACCTGACGACCAATTCTGCACAGAGATGCTTGCTCTAGCGTTGCAAGATGATTGCAGAGTTGGTGATCTGAGGAAGTGAAAATTTGTTGTTCTACAACTTAAATCTGGTGGCGAGCGATGATGCCCTCATTGTTGTAATCTATTTTCAGTTGGAGAATTCTCTGTAAGACAATCAAACAGAATGTTGTGTTTGTTTATTTTGAAGCCAATGTATACTTTCTTAAGAAAATTCCTAGTTTTTTGAAAACATTTGTAATTTTGCTTGCTTTGATTTGTCCAAAGGTGCATATTGATTTTTATTTTTACGGGTTGAAGCTTGGTTTTCAGGAATAACTCCCACACATTTGTTCTAACTACATAGAATTCCCTGGCGTGTCATCAGTAACTGCTAGTATTTTTCTGATTTAGAAGATAGCTGCTAGTTTGTTAACAGTTATATGCAGATATATCCCTTACATCTTTGTATTTGTAGATTAACTTTTTATTTTATAATTTGCATACTATTATATATTGTAGTGGGATACTCTATAGTGCTCTAGGTGTAAACAAAAGATTAACATTAATTTACCAATAAAATATTATATTTAATCAACCCTAGAATTAATAAAGCTTCAAAATTGAATTTATGTAGCCTTGATATTACATGGGATTGATAATAACACAATTATCCAATGGTCTATTCACATATGAATTTAGATAATAGTGAAATAGAGATTTTGGGAGATTTAGGGTGCAAATGTAATTGAATCAAGGAGACCATATCCCGAAAAATTGAAACTCAATAAAAATTACAAGCAACATCATCAATAATATGGTTATCCTTTTTTCCTGGCAAATCAATGATTCTCAATGAAACAAGTTCAACTATGATTTAGTGTGGAAAGAGAACCTAGTCTTCATATAAGCTAAAAAAGATGTCTTTAAATCCAAACCCAATACGGATCTGTCTGATGGGTTCAACAAAGATATGACCATATTTAATTCCCAATTTTATAAAATAAAAAACACAATTAATGACAGCTTGATTAGGCAAGACTTGGACAATCTTATTTTGTAAAATTTATCAAGTAATCATTATTTTGAGTAGAATTTAATTTTAGCAATTGTACCCAAAAATCAATAGCCCTGCTATAATCTATTGGTTGAGATAGATTCACTACACATGTGCAAGTTTTTTGGAGGGAGAAAAAGTTCTTTTCACCTATAGTTACAAGTGAAAAACGGATTGTTTTCTAAAATCAATACTATAACTCATAAAATAAACACCACAACTCATAAAACGAATGTCGTAATTCATATAATGAATACCATAAATACTGAAAAATAGTTGGTGACCAAACACAAAAGACTAAATTTCCCACAAAATAATCGTAGATAATTGTTGCTTGATAAGAAACTTAGCCTATTACAAATAATTATTGCTTTTCATTTAACTTAACTCACTAGGTAAAATTAGTTATTTTTTATCTACTAATTGTAAGGGAAATATGCAGGATTTTTTCACGTATGTTTTCAAATCTCTTTTTCAACAATTTGTGCATATAACGACTTATTAACTTGGCTATTTTCTATTATTTTTACTTATTTAGCTTTTGATGGGTGGCAAACCCAAGTTAGTAGTAGAAAGCCCATACCAACACCTCTCGGTGATGACTTGCTAGCTTGGCATCGACCATTACTTCTTGTCTGGAAGACAATGCATGTTACCTTAGGATACTTTCCCTTTTGTCAAATTTATTGAATGTGCCTATAAGAGTTAATAAGGATATTAAATTTTGAGATCTTATACCACTACGGGTGCTACTCCTAGCATTTAAAAGAAAAATCACAATCATAAGTCCTAGAGAAGTCAAATCCAGCCTCCCTATTCCGTAGGATTACCAACTAATTGATGTAGATGGCCACTAGAGTGGCTAGATGAGGATAATCTGACACCCTAAATATTGCTTTCAACTAGTTTTCTTTTTTGAAGCGCCGGCCTATTTTGTTGGTCATTTCATCTCTCTCATGTACAAAAGTCTAAACCCAATCCTTGGTATAGAAGACTCCTAGGCAAATACTTCGCTTTTGCACTTTGTTACATCATCTCCATCCTACAAGCTCTAGCATGCTCATACACGACCATCACAATCATAGCACAACATAGTGCTGCCTAGTTCTTGCATAAACCCTAGACCCCTCATAAGCCTTAAGAAAACATAAGTCTTGGCGAGTTCAGATACCCACAAGCTTTGGCCAACCCAAGCACCACCACACTACATGTTGTTACATCAAATATCTAATCGGGTCTTCGCCAGAGGCATCCCCTCTTGCCTAGATTTATCCTATAGGTGGCAAGTGAGAGACTGCATCCGTAATCTAGAGCATGAACTATCAATTGCAACAATCAAAGCATCCTCTCTTTGTGCTTATGTTCTACGTTTATCTTTGAACTAGAATATATATGGGATGCCCTCTGTCATCCTTTGATCCCAAACAAAGGATCAAACTATCATTACTTCCAATCCTATGCTTCACTATTTGGTGGTAGAGGAAAGGTTGCACTTCAGTCCTCATCATGCCTCTCAAAGGCAAGATTGCATCCCTACGGGCTTTCTTAGCCATTGAGTCTAAGGAGGAACCTATGGCATTAGTAGAACTATAGCACCACCCCACAAACATGACTTCCACATCCATGGAGTGCAAAATAGGAGATTTGGCTGCTTTGCTCCACTATATAGCTCCACTATCTCCTCATCGGGAAGTTCCATATCTAGTAGGTTTGTCCTATCCTGCAGCTTCTGTAGCTCTTGATCACGCTACTAGGGAAGTGTTTAACAACCTCTCCTCTCAAGTTCAAGCCTTCCTTCACTAACTTCTCTAGTTGCAGTAGTTATCGCTTGTATCCTTTCAATGGCCAGCTTCTCAACTTCAAGAAGAAGGTCACGACCAACATAAGCCGCCCACTCAACTGTCGGCTCAAACTCAACATCCACTTGCTCAGCGTTCCTTGGAAAGACTTGATCCAAGCTACCCCACCTCACAAGCGGCATCATCCCAACTATCTCCACATAGCTTCTAGTGAAGCCCATTTCCTCACACGCTCCTAGAGGTGAAGATAACTAACCCCTTGGCACCTTCACTTCTTGAACAACCATCTCCACCTAAGTTTTGACTTCCTACAGTTGAATAATACAAGGGGCCCCTGACCTTGTATAGTACGTAAGGTATTATCAATCCCTATAGAATTTTTTTGGGGGGGGGGGGGGGGGGGGGGGGGGTGTGGATTGGGGTGTGGGGATTGGGGGGGTGGGTGTAGGGGGCATCAAAGACATTCCTTTGTCACACCTTCCCCTTATTGCAACTACTTGGGATGTCACTTTTCTTATGACTTCTATAATGAGAGAAGTTCACCACTCAATTCATCTTTCTTATTCCTCATGACAAGAGCTACACTTCATTATTTTCACTTAAGTAGCAAGATGGAGAATTCCTCCTATCATACATCAATTGATTCAACATAGAGAGGTTGCAAATTAGTAATATCAACAACCTGATCACCCTCATCGTAGTTGTTAGCAATCTAAGGACTTACACCTGTTGTTCTCTCTAACTAAGGCATTGATCGTTGACCTCCATGATTTTATATTATGGTTGCAAAAGTACATTAATGCTAAATATGTCCTTTTATCCACAAAGGATGCAAGATAGCCCCAATAGCTCAACATGAAAAGCAAGAGTCAAAACCTCCTAAATCAAAGAGATATAGGCCTGACATGCATCAGCTTGAAGGGAGCCAACTTGAAGCTTGACAATCAGATGTGATCCCTGTATAGCCAAAATTGATCATCCAAGATAGCTAGAGAGCCCAAGGAGCAATATCAAAATGACAAATAAAATTTGAGAGTGGTTTGAATGTGTAATCAGAAATTGTGGAAATATGACTTTTAATAGGCACAAGCTCCTATTGTTAATTACCCTGACGATTGTCAAAAATCTCCTAAAGTATGAAAGCTAGCTAATAACATAGAAACACAAAAAAAATAATTTGATTCATATAAGAAAGAAATACATGGCTTAAGTAAGGGCATATCCTCACTTTATAATTTAAAATTTTAAATTCATAATCATAGGAGAATATGAAAATAAGAGAGAGAATATGAGAAAGGCTTGATCCTCACCTCTATCTCACTCCTATGTACTTGACTGAGTAGAATTTGACTCAGATGGATGCTTAATTTGATCCTTGGTGAATGATAATAATTTTGTTGGACTTCAGGGTGTGTTAACTATTTTAGCGTGTCAGTTGATCCTATTATGGTTTTAAGTATTACTGATAGCTTTTAGCTTACTGTCATCTAACCTCTTTTGATATTTGATTTAAAAATGATTAGTAGCCTTAGCTTTATACTAATTATTTTTAATTTGATAATCGACGATCTTTTGGTTTGTTATCGATTAGATTTGAAGTATCATTGATGTTTTTAAGTTTGTGTAGGATGAGCTTCAAGTGAGACCGATGACTTTATGTGTATTATCAATTGACTTTTTTTAAAAAAGATATTTGGCTGACTGGCTAAGTGAGTTTAAGCCTACTTTTGGTTCAATTTGATTTGAAGAAATGATTAGTGACCTTGGTCTATACTAATTATCTTTGATTTGATAATCAATGGCCTTTTTGGTGTGTTGTTGATTAATTTTTGAAGCATTACCAATGGCTTTTTAGCACGTGTTGTTTTAGCTCGAAATGTGACCGCGAACTTTAAATATGTTATCAGTTAACTTTATTTAAATATGGCATTTGACTAACAGACTAAGTGAGATTAAATTTGCCTTAATTCAGTTCGAAATGGTTAGTATGTTGACCATTTCTTATTTGAAGGAATGATTAGTGGCTTTGGACCTATGCTAATCTTTCTCAATTTAATAATTGATGGCCTCATTGGTGTATTATAGATTAAATTTGAAGTGTCACTGACAACTTTTGAGCATGTGTTGGCTTAGCTTGAAGTGTGACCGATGGTTTTAAGTATGTTGTTGGTTGATTTTATTTGAATTTGGCATCTGGTTAACTGACTAAGTAAGTTTAAGCTTATCTTGGTTCAATTTAATTTGAATGAATGATTAACAGACTTGGCTTGTATTAATTATCTTTAATTTGATAATTGATGGCCTTATTGGCGTATTGTTAATTGGACCAATGGCTTTTGAGTGTGTGTTAGCTTAAATTTGAAGTGTGGTCGATGGCTTTAAGTATATTACTGGTTGACTTCCTTTGAATACAATATCTGGCTGACTGGCTAAACAAGTTTAAGTTTGCCTTTAGTTTGATTCAATTTGAAAGAACTATTAGCAGCCTTGGCTTGTGTTAATTATCTTCGATTTGATAATTGACGACCTCTTTGACATGTTATCGATTAAATTTTGAAGTGCTATTAATGACTTTAAGCTTATTGTTGACTAACCCTGATTGATCTTGGACCCAACCCTAATTGGAATCCTATTAGATTCTTAATAGAACTTGAATCCAACTCTTATTGGGTTCTTATTGAATCTTTAATTGATCTTGAATCCAACCTTGATTAGGTTCTTGATGGATCATTAATGGATTTTGAATTCAACCCTTATTGGGTTCTTGGTGGATCCAGAGTGGATCTTGGATTCAACCCTTAATATATTCTTATTAGATCCTAATTTGACCTGTTAATGGTTTTGGATTCAACCTGTGCTAGACCTACTAAATTAGGTTCAAGTTCAAACCTTAACGAACTTGGGTTCAAGTGTAAGTTTTTTGGTTCAACTGGATTTAGATTCAAGTTTGACTTAATTTTGATTTAGGTTTTCCCTAGTTTTGGTCTAGGTTTGACCTGATTTAAGTTTAAATTTAACCTGTTTTAGGTTTAGATTTAACCTGGTCCTAGTTCAGGTTTAACTTGTTTTGGATTTGAATTTGAGTTTGATTTGACCTGATTAAGGTTTAGTTTAAACTTGGTTTGACCCAGTTAGGATTTAGATTTTGACCCGATTAGGGTTTGGTTTAAACTTGGCTTAACCTGATTGGGGTTTGGTTCGAACTTGGCTTAACCCGATTAGGTTTGATTCGAACTTGGTTTGACCCAATTAGGGTTCATATTTGAATTCAAATTGACCCAACTAGAGTGTGATTTGAAGTTGATTTAACTCGATTAGAATTTGGATTTGAACTTGATTTAATCTGATTAGGTTTTTGTTTGAACTTAGTTGATCCAATTAGGGTTTAGTTCTAAGTTGGTTTGTTTGAAAGTAGTTTTGACTCAATTAGAGTTCACTTCAAACTTGTTTTAATTTAGTTCAAATGTGGTTTGACTCAAATAGAGTTCAATTTGAGCTTATTTTGATTTAAGATTGACTCGATTTGAATCCAACTTGATCTAGGTTTACCTAATTTAGACCAATCAAGGCTTGACCCAATTTAAACTCAATTAGGGTTGGGTCAGAACCCAAGTCACTATTTTTTTTTTTACTAAAATGGACGACCAGTTGGGATACCAGTCGTTTGACAGAGGGCTTGCTAGTCCTAGTTTATCAAAATCAGACAACCAAGGAGGACTTGTAGTCTGAGTTCATTAGAATTGGATAATTGGTTGATAAACTGATCAACTGACAGAGGTGATTCTTTTTTTTTTTTTTGTTTTTTTGGTGTTGGGTGATCTTTTACCTGTAAGATGGACCTACCAAAGGAGTTATCCTTTAGCTTTTGCACTTAGTTTGAGAGGTGACTTCCTTGATGAGCTCCCTATTACTCTACGATTGACCCCCTTACTCTTGAGCTTGCATTCCTAAGGTTAACTTAGAGTTTGAGTATAAAAGATCAGTTCAAGGCCTTCAAAGTCACTTCACATCATTAGCGATTCTCTTTTCACTCTTGGAATCACCTCTCTTTTGAAGGTCCTATCCCTAGGAGA
The DNA here is from genome assembly GCA_005019695.1 of Trichopus zeylanicus subsp. travancoricus. NCBI lineage: Eukaryota > Viridiplantae > Streptophyta > Magnoliopsida > Dioscoreales > Dioscoreaceae > Trichopus > Trichopus zeylanicus. Next base: position 2,277,604 of record RXID01014226.1, read on the forward strand.
GAAAAGAATTTGTCTCTCAGTTTTTTCCTAAGGAAAATATTTTTTTAGATACATGGATTCTAAGAGTCATAGAGCACTTTACCTTTAGAGTTGGCCAATTAATAAGAATTACAAGAATAGGCTTTCTTGATCACATACAATCCCTTCTAGTTGGGTTTCAATTTTCCTTTATCCTTTAGCAAGGTAAGCCCCCTATCTCAAGCTTGCGCTTGATCACTTTCTTTTGGAAGAATTAAAATAGTCACAGTTAGTAAGGTTGTGTGTGATTAACTATATTTAATCATCTTTCATATAGTAGTTCAAGTTGGCCAAGAAGAGACTCTTATATTTCAGTTAGACTTAAGTCATTTTGCATTGCTATTCTAATTGATAGAATTTTAATTTCATATGGTACTACTGCCTCCAATTCATACATTATTGCAAATAGGGTTTGACCCATTGGAGTATATTAGAGGTACGTTGGCCCATAAAACCTCATCTACCTCATGTATCCAATCTTATTTTTGCTAGCTTCTATTATCTATTTGATGAGCTTAATTAGAGTCTTGTTAATGGCTTCAACTTGATTATTACCTTGAGAGTAGCAAGGAGATGAATGATGCAACCCAATAGAAAAATTCTTACATAAGTCCCACATTAGTTTTGGGAGGAATTATGGCATATTGTCTATCACAATCATTTTTGGCACCCCTAACAAAGCTAGAATGTTGTGCCTTATAAATCAAACCACGTCCGTTGCTTTAAGCTCCTAAAAATATTCAACTTTAACACATTTAGTGAAATACTTGGTTGTAGTTAGGACAAAACCAATCACATCCATGACCCACATTGAGAATGGCCATGGCACTGATAGAGTGTAGAGGGAGGATGCAAGAGCATGGATCTACTATTCTTGGCATCTCCTTACAAAGTCTTTATAGTCCTTCTCCATCGCACGTCAATAATACCCTATTTTGATGATTTTCTTTGCTATTATTTGTGCATTAATGTGGCCTCCACATACTCCTAGATGAGCTTCCTCAAGAATCTAGGTGGACTCCTTCTCATCTACGCATCTTAGTAGGATCCCATTGAATTATTTTTTTGTATAGGGTGTCGCCTAGAATCACATATCAGACTATCATCCTTTGAACCACTTCACAATCATCTCTAGTAGCATTCTCAGGAATCCTTTTCCTAAAAAATTTTTGATATCACAAAACCACATATTCCCATCATCATAGATATTTACAAACTCTATTAAGAGGATATGAGCTGCAACTATGGGGTTGTGTGACTCTTTCCATCTTCGGATGAGTGGGTTACTTGAGTTGAGTATCAACTATGGGTTCTTTTGGAGAAGGATCAGGTCTAGCATAATGCTAGAGGGGTTGTGGAACATCAATCTGAGCAAGGCTAGGGCATCCGTTAGCACATTGTTCATTCTTGGAATATGGATTATAGTAATCTTTTGATAGCTTGGCATCTTTGACGTGGTATTGGTCCAAAACTTGTAGGATGATGAGCTTGGAGTCCTCTTTGATCTTGGGGTACTTTACTCCTAGAGGAAGAATTAGATGAATGCCAATTATTAGAGCTTCATACTCGACTTGATTGTTGGTATAGGAAAATCCAAGCTGATATGCTTGGGACATGAGAACTCCTTCAAGCATGAATAGAATGATGCCTATTCCTCCACTTGCTTGGTTTAGGGTGCCATCAAAGTACAAGGCCCACACCCTAGGGTAGTCTTTATCGGAAATGAACAATATCGATTCATCAAAGAACAACTCCTAAGTTGACTTCATGATAGGCAATAGGAAATCAACAAGTTGATCAACTATAGCCTGCCCCTTGACTACCTTCTTAGTTACGAACTTGAGGTCGAATTCAGCTAGGAGCATCTGCCATATTGTGATTCGCTCCAACAACACTGGCTTCTTGATCATGAACTTGATCAAATCCACCTGAGTTAGGATGAGTATCTTTTGGCCCATGAAATAATACCTTAGCTTCTAGAAGGCCAAAACCATAACCAAACTAGTCTTCTCCATCTTTGAATACTTGTTCTTGTATTCCAACATGGTTTGAGAGAGGTAGTATATCACCCTTTCTTTCTTTCCTTTATCCTCTTACGCCAATATGATGTTAATTGGCTCCTTGATGATAGTAACAATAAGATCGGTAGCTACCCTAAGATTAACACCATGAGGGTTGGTGGCTTGAGAATGTAGTTCTTCTGGCACTCCATGGTCAATTCGAATTGAGCTCCACTTTTTAGCATCTTGTAAAATGGGAGACTTTTTTCAAAGTATTATGATATAAACCTTCAGATGAAATATGATCTCTCGATTAGTTAGCAAAGCTCCTTTATGTTCTTTGGGAGTGGTATTTCTATAATGGCTCATGCTTTAGTTGGATCCACTTTAATTCACCTACTAATTACCAAGAAATCAAGCAACTTGCCCGATAAGACCCCAAACATGCATATCTTTGGGTTTATTCTTAACTAATGCTTCCATAATTGGTAGAGAACTCACTTTAAGGCCAAGACATGTCCCTCGCTGATTTGGGATTTGACTATAATGTTTATCGACATACACCTCCATGTAGTCGTGAATCATGTTGTGGAAGATTATTATTATAGCCCATTAGTATGTTGCTCCAGTGTTTTGCAATCCAAATAGCATGACCACAAAATAATAAGTTCCCCAAGGAGTAATAATAAGTTCTCTTCATCTTTTAATGTGAGGCAGATCTAGTTGCGCTACAAGATTAACCTCTATTGGCAACAATCAAAGAATGCCACCAACAGATTGGGAAAACTCTTTTGATGGTTTTTTATAGTGATTGTAACACATGGGGTAAAAAATTGTTGAGAAACATTAGCGGCTTTTTTTAAACACTGCTAATAACTTATCTTGACATTTTTTTCTGTTTTAAAAGTGTTAAAAATAGTATTCCTAGCATTTTTCTAATGAACTTTGACAATATTCTCAGTATTCTTCTAAAAAACACCAAGAATAGTCCCAACATTCATCGCACGAACACTGGGAATATTTGCAATATTCTTTAAAGTATGCTAGAAATAGTCCTAATATTCACCTCATGAATGCCGAGAATAGTCCTAGTGTTTGTCAAATCACGCTGAAAATAATCTCGGAGTTTGTTAGAAGAACACCAAGAATACTTTGTTAATATAACCCTGGGAGTATTCGTAGCATATTATTCTGAAATATTTTTTAATATTTTCTTGAAAAATGCTGGAAATAGTTAATATACCTGAACAAAACAATTTGATTTATAGATTACCCCTATATAGAAAATCCAAACACATGATACAAAATATCCAAACGTATTACAAAATTGTATTATGAAGTTCAAGTTTTGTAATATGAATCAAGTATATACAAGATTTTGTATTGCAATATTTTCATAATAAGCGATCAATGTTGATTGGGGCTTTCTTAACCATTGTCGGATGTCATCTCCACACATAGCTTTGAATTCCCAAGTGACTCCAATCTCCCTGTGAGATAATTAAACAAATAGTAATAGTGAGATAAGACAATAATAAAAATCAGACCTTCATGAAATTACATAAGGTTGCAAAGGAGTAGATGATGTTCCTCCCAAGCTCATCAATGCAGTAGATCCCTTGATTTCGTATTAGTTTATCTTCTCTAAAACTTATTTAATGCCATACATTTGTGTAGTCATACTAACTAATAATATATAAGAACGAAAAAAATTAACCAAAGCTCAAATTATATACACCTAGGAGTGGCTGTGGGTCCACCAATAATACGAGCCTATAGAGACTCGAAGGCACTCTATGCTGTGCATACCTCTAGAGACTTGGGTTGGCATGATTCCCATATCAAACATTTGTAATCAGTCATGCCTCTCACATCTAAAAACTTGGGCATGGATTTCGTTTTAAGAGGCAATGTCCAAAAGAGAACCCTTTGGCATAGTCTATCATAAATTTTCAATTTGGGCTTGTATAAAAATGGTGTATGATGTAAGTATATATTCAATAATAGAATTTTAAATCGATGGCTAAATATACTCACTATTGTTGTTGTGGATCCTTGATCGTTTGCTTGTCCATCCTTCTTGGTATGGGATGTCAAGAACACCTTAAGGTTTGATGGCTTGACCTTGGTTTGCTCCTCCAATTGTGCACGATGATACATTATATAAGAACATATAGCAATTGACATCAAATTCATATTTAAATATAAAAATACTTCGGTTCTCAAATTGGCATAGCCCTTCCAACCCATAGAGTGGCTCTTGTTCTTTTTTTTTTTTTTTTTTTGAGCTCTTCTATCTTTTCTACTTTGCTCCTAAAAAAAATCACATTATGAGTTTAATAGGTCAACATTTATGAAATTTTAAATATATAAAATTCAAAGAGATAAAAGATAATCGAACATCTAAGCTCTGCCAATATCTCACTATAAGTTGCTACTACTTTGCTTCAATCCTGATATCTGGATAACTGGCAAGTTTCTCTAGTTCATCTTGAATGGTACAACATACTTCTTCTTCATGTCCACTTTCTAATTTCACCATTGCTTGTCCAACAACTACAATATAGTCTTTTTACAATCTTCTTCTAGATTCATATTTGTATGTAAAGTCAAAAATTAATATGTCAATATGCAAATATACAGTATAAAAATAGAAACATAAGATTAATATTACTTTGACATCTTCTCAAATTCTTTACTTGTTTGCTTTTGGCATTGCCCAACTAATCAGTGTAAGATAAGGGCCATTATGCCCCGTTGAGTGGAGAGTTTTCTCAAATTGTCCCTGAAGATTTGATTGTACTAGCTGACAGTCAGCACCAACTCGTATCCTTTGGTGCCCCAAACTTTGATCTGCATGTTAGGCTCGTGACCTACTCACTTGAAAAATGTGCAAAACTTGGACCTAAAAATTAAAATAGATAAATATGTAATTATATAACTCATAAGATGATTAGTGGATAAAAATAATATTAATTGAAGATTGTGTAAATCTTTGTCATGATGTGTCTCCTGATCCTCTGCGCCATGGGATAAGGAAGCTACTATTTTCGAAGCATCTTCATGTAAACCATCACCTGATGGGAATTAAGTCTCTAATACTAGTCTCTCTATCTCTATATTTTCAAGGACAACTAAGATAGTCCAAACATATCTCATTGGATGAAACATTAAAAACTAAAATTGGAAAAAATGCACTGATCAATATAACATATATTTAATATAATGACATGTTATAAAAAATACTACCTATGCAAAATAACATCATATGTAGTTAACTAATATGTGAACATAAGAAATGAGACTGACAATCACATTAACACTTTTTTCATTTGGCATAAAATTATTTTCTTTAGTATTAGTGTCATCATTATCACCAACATAGATGTTCTCTTGTTCTATTTCAGATTCATCACTAACGAATTCACCAATTAATTTAAATATTATCATATTCTAAATGACAATTGAAGGCTTGTAGTACATTGTATGTGCTTACATGATCTTTGAACCAGTTAGAAAATATTTCATTGTGAATTTTTTTTATTCAAATTTCCTCCTCGACATTGTTGATCCATCTTTATTGTATGAAGGTGTACCCTGCAACACAATGGAAATATATGCATATGATTATCAATTAGTTTAAGATTAATTTCTGGGAAATCCAAACCAACAATTAATCATGATAGGTATAAATAATATCAAGATTGAAAAGCATGTGTCATGAGCTTAGGTCCATGCAATCTTGCATAGGTAATGAATATCATACAATGACCCAATTGCCTGGCTTACTTCAAATTTGAACTTGCCCTCATGATTCTATGAATATGGATAAAAGTTTGACTGAAACTCATTCAAATACATTATGCAAAATATTATGCATTCTTCAACTAAATACTCTTCTACTATTGATCCTTTTAGATGAGTCTGATTTTGTACATAATTATTGAGCTTTAAAAGGTATCTAATATTCAATAATGTCTATTAATTCATGAGTATATATATGTTATCATTTAATATTTAATGCATGTATGGGGTTATCAAATTTTACCTCTCAAAAGGATATATAGACTAATATCGCACAGGCCCAACAATTGCTACCTCCTTAGCTAAATGGATAGGAATGAAGGTGGGAAGATTTGTTCAAAGTGGCATAGAGTAATGACAATCCTTCATTACAAAGCTTCAAAGTCACATTGTTATCTTTTTTTTTCATATAACTACCTAAGATACTTCTTTCTCAATTCAATCAATATTTTGGCCACATTCTTTATAAGACAAGCCCTAACTCTAATTGGTAGCAACTATTGTATAAGTATATGACAAGCATGACTTTTTAAACCTAATATCATTTGATCCTTCATATTTACACATAATATTTGATGCATAACCATCAGGTACTTTTATGTTTTTCAGAATACTGAGAAATACATTCTTTTCTTATTTGTTCATGGAAAATGGAGTAGGATTCAAGTAGTTTTTACTATCTCATGGATGGAGTGCCTTCCTTATTTCATTGTCCCTAAGATCTAATCATGCATTTAGATTATCATTTGACTTTGGAGTTCCCAACAATGCCCACAACATGTTATCAATGAAATTTTTTTAATATGCATGATGTCAAGATTATGGTGAATTTGTAATGTGCTCCAGTATAGCAAGATAAAGAACACTTTTTTTCCAATTGCTCCTAAGCTTTAAGGCACCGTTTGGTTCGGGATTAGGATCAGGATCAGGATCAAAACTAGTGAACTACTTTTATAAACTAATATCTTTTTATCAAAATTAACACTTCAATAATTTAAAGTTCAAAAAACTATTTAATTTTTTATAATAATTTAATTTAATAATAGTGTAAAATAAGTAATATTAATTTTACAAGAAATTTTTTTTTTGAAATGAGCTGATCCTGATCCTGATCCCAAACCAAACGGGGCCTAATGTGTCATATGTAGTCATTCCAGTCCTCCTTTTTTTTTACTAAAAGTAACTCTGTATAGGTTTCCATAATAATAATTTTATTCAATGTATCCTCTCTAGATGGGCCAAAGGGAGGAAGGTCATGCTCATATGTCCCATTGAATAACTTATCTAGTTGAAACTTATAATTTGTAGATAAAAATTATTGATGACACATAAAACAGAACTTATGGTCATATTTCAACCAATGAGATCACATGTTATTATCATAGATTGGACAAGCTTTCTATCCTCTTGTCATATAACCTGACATATATGCAAATGCAGGAAAATTATTGATAGTCCACATTAGTGTTGTACACATATATCTTTTTTCTACTTGTATCATATGTTGGCACACCTATTTTTCATAATTTGTTCAATTCTTCTATCAACAATTATAAATATACATCTATGTCATTTCTTGGCCATCTTGGTCTCTTGATAAGTATAGATAAGATGAATGATGGTTACTTTATACATAACCATAGAGGTAAATTGTCTAGAACTAGAACCACTAGCCATATGTGATATACTTCTGATATTGAAAGGGTTTCTAAAGCTAATCCCAACTGTTTGTTGGGACAATCAATTACAAAGTCTAGGTATTTATGATCAAAATCCTTCCAAACCATGCTATTTGTTAGATATTGCAATGATTCATCTACTAAATGTCCTTTTACATCCATCTCATATGTGGAGAAATCTTTTCTAACATGAAAAGTTGTTATAGTCTCAGCTTCGAGGAGAAGTACCCAACCACCTTAATTGATATGTTCTTGTGGGATCGAAATAAGTGGTATAGGATAATGAAGACCTCAAAGAGAAACCTCAATACATAAATTAAAGTATATTAATCTAAGTACACAATTAGATGTTATGGGAATATTGACTTCTAACAGGTACAAACCTTTGTTGTTAACTATCCCAACAATTATCGAAAATCTTCTAAAGCAAAAAACCTAAATAATAAGATAAAGATACAAAAAAAAGAAAAGAAAAAACATTATTTGATTAATATGAGAAATGGTACATAGCTTAAGTAAGAACATACCCTTAATTTACAATGAATTTAAGTATGAAATTATAGAAAATATGGCAATAAGAAAAAGGAAGTGGGTGAGAAAGAAACTTTGATATGTGTTGCTGCCCCACTTCCATGTATTGGACCATATGACGTTTGACTCGAATAGGTCTTGACTTGACCCTTAGCAGATGTTGATGGTGTCTTATGATGGGATATTGAAGGAGATGAGAAAAGTTTAAAGTGTTTCCAATAACTTTGAGCATTGGCAATAACTTTATTGGATGGTGTTACTAATGGCATATCAAGATTAGCCTAAAATGTTTCCAATAGCATTGAGTGTTGATGATAACTTTTTTTGGTTGAAGTGTTTATGTTAGCTTGATAGTATTAGCAATAACTTTTTTTGGTTGAAATATTTCTTTTAGCCTGGTGGTATTGGTGATAACTTCTTTAGGTTGAAGTGTCCTTGTTAGCCAATGAGGCGTTGGTGATAATTTTATTTGATTTGAGTGTTTCTTTTAACCAGTGAGGCACTGATAATAACTTTATTTAGTTTGAAGTGTTTGAGTTAGCCAATGAGGCCTTGGTGATAACTTCATTTGGTTTGAAGTGTTCTCATTAGCCAATGAGGTGTTGGTGATAACTTTATTTGCTTCAAGTGTTTTCATTAGTGAATAAGGTATTGGTGATAGTTTTATTTGGTTTGAAGTATTTTCATTAGTCAATAAAGTATTAGTGATAACTTTATTTGATTTAAAATATTTTCATTAGCCAATGAGGCATTAGTGATAATGTCATTTGGTTTTAAGTGTTTCTGTTAGTCAATGAGATGTTGGGGATCTGAAGTATTTTCATTAGTCAATGAGGTATCGATGATAATTTAATTTGGTCTAAAGTGTTTCCATTAGCTAATAAAGCATTGGTGATAACTTTATTTATTTTAATATATTTTTATTAGCTAATGAGACATTGGTGATAACTTTATTTATTTTGAGATATTTTTATTAGCCAATGAGACATTGACAATAATTTCATCTGGTCTGAAGTATTTTCATTAGCCAATAAGGCGTTGGCAATAATTTCATTTGTTTTGAAGTGTTTCCATTAGCCAATGAGGGGTTGGCGATAACTTCATTTTGTTTGAAGTATTTTCATTAGCCAATGAGATATTGGTGATAACTTTATTCAATTTGAAGTATTTTCATTAGCTAATGAGGTATTGATAATAACTTTATTTATTTGAAGTATTTTCATTAGCTGATGAAGCGTCGGCAAAAACTTTATTAGTTGAAGTGTTTCCACTAGCCAATGAAGCATTGGCAATAACTCCATTTGGCTTGAAGTATTTTCATTAGTTAACAAGACATTGAAGATGATTTTATTTGGTTTGAAATATTTCTATTAGTGAATGAGGCACTGGTGATAACTTTATTTGGTTTGAAGTATTTTCATTTGTCATTGAGGTGATGGCAATAACTTTATTTGGTTTGAAGTATTTTCATTTGCCAATGAGGTGATGACGATAACTTTATTTGGTTTGAAGTATTTTCATTAGATAATAAGGTATTAATGATAACTTTATTTAGTTTGAAGTATTTCCATTAGGTAATAAGTCATTGGCAGTAACTTCATTTATGAAGTATTTTCGTTAGCCAATGAGGCATTGGCGATAACTTCATTTGGTTGAAGTGATTCCGTTAGCCAATGAGGTATTAACAATAACTTCATTTGTTTGAAGTATTTTCATTAGCTGATGAGGCATCAATAATAACTTCATTTAGTTGAAGTATTTTCCTTAGCCATCGAGGTATTAGCGATAACTTCATTTAGTTTGAAGTATTGCCGTTAGCTAATAAGCCATTAGCGATAAGTTTGTTTGGTTTGAAATATTTTGTTAGCCAATAAGGCGTTAGTGATAACTTCATTTGGGTTGAAGTATTTACATTAGCCAATGATTTGTTGGTAATAACATCATTTTGTTTAAAGTATTTCATTTAGCCAATGAGGCATTGGCGATAACTTCATTTGATTTGTAGTATTTATATTAGCCAATGTTGCATTGGCAATAACATCATTTGGTTTGAAGCATTTTCATTAGCCAATGAGGTATCGGTGATAACTTTATTTGGTCTGAAGTATTTTTATTAGTCAATGAGGCATTGATGATAACTTTATTTAGTTTGAAGTTTTTTCATTAGCTAATGAGGTGTTGGTAATAACTTCATTTAGTTTAAAGTATTTCCATTAGCCAATTAGGTGCTTGGTGATAACTTTTTTTATTTAGAAGTATTTTCATTAGCCAATGAGGCATTGGCAATAACTTTATTTAGTTTAAAGTATTTTTGTTAGCTAATAAGGCATTAATGATAACTTCATTTAGTTTGAAGTGTTCCCATTTCTAATGAAATGTTGGCAATAACTTCATCTAGTTTAAAGGTAGCATTACTCCCTACTTGTGGAGTTGGACATAGCCTTGGAATGCTGTCAAAGGCTTTCATAGAGTATCCAGTAGGACTTAGTTTAACCCAGTTTAGGTCTATTTGAACTAGTTATGGTTTGGATCAAGATAGTGGCATTACCCATTACTTATGGGATTTAGTATAGCCTTGGAGTGTTACCAAAGGCTTATCACACCTAGTAGGACTTAGTTTTCAAACTTGATTTATTTCTGATTAAGATTGGATTTAATCTATCTTCTAGTTTAGGTTGACTTATTTTGATTTAGGTTTGACCTATTTTGGCTCATGTTTGACTTGGTTTAGATTTAAGTTTTGCTTAACCCAACTTGGATTTTGCTTGAACTCAATTTAAACCCAATTGGGGTTTGGTTTGAACTTCACTTTAGTTTGAATTTGACTTGATCCAATTGAGTTTTGGTTATGATTAGTCTTGACCTGATTGGCTTCGTCTGAACTTGACTTGGCCCAATTGGGACTCTATTCAACTTGATTGGGTTTAAGTTCAAACTTGGCTTGGCCCAACTGGGACTTGGTTCAAACTCTAATCAAATCAATGAGGATTGACTCAATTAGAGTTTAGTTTGAATTTGCTTTGAATTAAGTCAAATGTAGTTTTAATTTGAACTTGTTCTGATTTAGTTCAAATGTGTTTAACTCGATTGGAATCCAACTCTAACCTTGTTTTTATCTTGAGTTAACTTGGTCTTTATTCTGAATTGACCTAAGTTTGGAATGATCAATATTTGACTCAATTCGGACTGAATATGAACCCAAGTTCTCAATTTTCTAACTAAAATGGATGATCAGTTGGAGTACCAGTTAACTGATTACAAGTAGGTGTTATTTTTAGTTCAACAAGACTAGATGATTGGTTCAAATACCAATTGTCAAACAGAGTGATTTTCTACCTATCTGGGTTCATTTTAGTCCATTTGTTTTAGTCCTTTTGAGTTCATTTGGTGTTTTATTCAAGTTGACTTGGTCTTGTTTATTTACTTTTAGCCACATTGGCTTGAGTTCAACATAATTGAGTCATTAAATTAATTTTTTTTATACATCTATGATGGTTTGAGAGTCCTCAAACTATTATGAAGATATTATGGTGAGCCCATAGGCTAGCCTTATAGTTTGAATAGATATTCGGTGAGTCAAAAAACTGGTCTTAGTATGAATAGATGTTTGACTAGTTCATAGGCTAGCCATGGTTTGAACAAATATTCAACAAGCCCATAGGTTATATTATATCCAAATTGGCATTAGGTGAGCTTGAAGGCTGGCCTTAGTCCAAATATATGATTTGTGAGTCTATAGGTTGGCATTAGTCTAAATAAAAGTTTAGCAAGCCCTAGATTGGCCTTAGTCCAAATAAATATTCGGAAAGCCTACAAGCTAACCTTAATCCAAATAGATGTTCAGCTAGCCGGTAGACTAGTCTTAGTTAGAATAGATGATCAGTGAGCCCACAAATTGGTCTTAGTCCAAATAGATGTTCAGCGAGTTCATAGGTTGGTCTTAGTTTAAATAGATAGACATTCAACGAGTCTGCAACTGACCTTAGTCTGAATAGATGTTCAGTAAGTCCAAAGGTTTACTTTAGTTTGAATAGATGTTCGATGAGCTTGTAGACTGATTTTAGTTCAACTAGACATTCAGTGAGCTCATAGGCTGACCTCAATCTGCATAGACAATTGGTGAGTCCACAGGCTAGCCTTTGTTCAAATAGATGTCCCATGAGCCCACAAGATAGCCTTGGTTTGAATAGACATCCGACGAGCCCGTAAGGTGGCCTAAGTCCGAATAGCCAATCGACGAGCTTGCAGGCTAGCCTTTATTTGAATAGATGATCGTCTAGCCCATAAACTGGCTCTAGTCTAAATTTGTGAGTCTACAAGCTAGCTTATAATTTTTCAGCAAGCCTACAAGTTGGCCCTAGAATAATGGTGAATTTTAGTTATTTTAGTTCTCTTTATTCTTGTTCAAGTTCAAGTGAGTTCCTGTCAATTGGTGGGCTTCAAGGTTTGAGTTCTTTAGCAGAGTGTGTTGTAGTAGAGAAGGGGTTGTGGGTGGCCATGGTAGTACAAAGACTTGCTGATGTATGAGATCGTGGGCAGTCACAATGATGATAGAGATCCCATCGATGCATAAGGCCACATGTGGCCATGGTAGTGATAGAAGTCTGTTGATGCACAAGGTACTATAAGTGGCTATAATAGAAATAGAGGTCTATTGATGCACAAGGGGCTGTGAGTGGTCACGGTGGTGATGGAGATCCATTGATGTGCAAGAGACTACAGGTGGCCACAGCGGTAGTGGGGGTCCGTCGAGGCACAAGAGGCCATAGATGGCTGTGGTGATGATTGAGGTCAATTGACATGCAAGGGACCATGGTTGACCACAGTGATGATGGGGGTCCATTGAGGTGCATGAGATCATAGATGGCCGTGGTGTTGGTGAAGTAAATGGCAGCACTCGGTGAAGTTCGGATGCTCGGTCCCCTCAATTTTGGTCATCTAAATGTAGGCGATAAAGTGTTCTTTGAGGAATAGCAAGAGCATGGGGTAGTGAAAGCATAGGCCACCAATGAGGGTATGGGGCATCAATAGCAACTGGATGCCCATAGGAGACAAGGAAAGAAGAAAAAGAGTAAAATTAAAAGGAAGATATAAAAGAGTAGGAGCCTTACATCTCTTTATTCCTTGATGTTGCCTCTCGGTCTCCTCCTCAATGGCAAGATCCTCCTCCTCTTTGATCCATGCTCTCCTCCTTTCGAGTTCACCCAGAAATGCTCCAAAATTCTCCCTAATGCATGTGCTCTAGCCCTCTTTTTATAAGGTTGAGAGGATCTTCAATTTGAGTTGTTGATTGATTTTATTTCAAGATTTGATGGATATATTCTTACCATAGATCTTAGATTAGATCTTTGATTGATATGTTCTGAGATTGTAATTTTTTTAACCAAAAATTTTGTTGATTGCTGATGATATTAGATGGGGATTCTTTCAAATTTGATTATATTCTCAATGAAATTTGAGATTTGAATCTTATCCTTGATTGATACAATTTGAAATTGCAATATTGATGAGATTGGCCGAGAGAATCTTTCAAGATTTGATTAGATTCTCAATGAAATTTGATATTTGAATTTTATCTTTGAATGGGACAATTTGAGATTGGCCAAGAGAATCTTTTAAGATTTGATTGGATTCTCAATGAAATTTGAGATTTGAATTTTATCCTTGATTGATACGATTTGAGATTGCAATCTTGATGAGATTCTATTAATTGCAAATGAGATTGGGCAAGGATTTTTTTCATCTCTATCAATCTCGATCCAAATTGGATGACTGGTTAAGGAATCGGTTGGCTAGTAGAGCACTACCAAACCCAATTTATGAAAACCGGTTGACTAGTTCATAAAGCGATCGATCAGTAGGGCCCAATTTAGTGTTTGGACCTGAAATTTTTGCCCATATTTATTTTAAATTGGACCTTAGCCATCACAAATCAAGCTTAAAGTTTAATTCTAATTCTTGTCAAACTTGAAGTCGACAAATGCCTTTTTTCATCCTCTTCTTGAGTTCTAACAAGAGGAGAGGGTGCAAACAATCTTCAGGTACTTGCCCCTATGTCAATGTTGTAGGAGTTGGCTATATGGGTTTGAATTGCTATATGAAGATGGACTTATGCCATATGGAGTGGACTTTAGTCGCCATGTAGAAATAGACTTAATTTGTGACATGGAATAGACTTGAGTCATCTTGTAAAGATGGATTTGACTTGCTATGCAATGATAGACTTAATTTTCCATGAGAGGGGACTTAGTTTATCATGTGAAGTGGCCTTGAGTTATCACATGGAGTGGACCTGAGTTGTCATGTAAAAGTAGACTTAATTTTTCACGTAAAGGTGGAATTGACTTTACCATGTAGGAGTGATTTTCCATATGAAAATAGACTTAATTGTCACATGAATGCGAGCTTGATTGCTACAGAAAATGGTCTTAAGATGCAAGCTTGATCACTCGGCAAAAATGGTCCTAATTTATCATTCAAAAGTGGACTTGATTGCCATAAAGATGCCATTTGATTACCATGCAAAATGAACTTAATTTACATGTGAAAGTGGACTTGATTGCCATGAAGATGTGGATTTGATCACCATGCAAAATGGACGTTGTTTGCCACTTGAAAGTCCATGAAGATGTGGGTTTGATCACTACACAAAAATGGACTTTGTTTCCCACTTGAAAGTGAACTTGAATGCCATGAAGATCTGGGTTTGATCACCATGCAAAATGGACTTTGTTTGTCACTTGAAAGTGAATTTGATTGACATGAAGATGCAGGTTTGATCACTATGCAAAGTAGGCTTTTTTTGCCACTTGAAAGTGGAATTGATTGCAATGAAGGTGTGGGTTTTATCACCATGCAAAAATGGAGTTTGCCACTTGAAAGTGGACTTGATTGCCATGAATCATGGGGAAAAAGGTAACACCATATGTTCCTTTGGATGTCACAATAATTGACATCTTAATTATTTACTTAACTTCCCTTTTAAGCATTGGGAAGAAAATTATCCGTGCTCCCTACTGTTTGAGGTGGGGGAGAATCCTCGATCAATTTCATATTTTAATCCCTGGGTTATACATCACCTTGGTGAGCTTTTGATGAGGGGATTTTGATTTTCTTGTCTGCAACCTTTCGATTGTAGGAGAATAAAAATCTCACTTGGGTGTTAGCTCTATGGACTAGGTGTCCACTCCAAATACTTCAGCACCATTCTTTTCCTTGAACATTTGAATGAGAGAAGACTGACTTTACCATCTTCTTTCATGAGACGATGAATTTAATGTTTGCTTGAGCAATCACAATGGATGCTCAGGTAATATACCCCCTGACATCATTATGTATTTTTTGGAAGAGAGTTGTTGAATATGCTCAAATGCTTCAGATGTGAGAATTTCCTATTTTCATCCTTGCATAAAATTGCAAAGGAGTATGGTGCTTGCTTTTGAAGGAGAAACTTCGTTTTGATCAAAAGGAGTTTCACTTTTCCTTTTCAGCAGGTCAGAACCCTGCATGCATAATGGGAAGACTTCCACTTGACAATAGTTGGGAAAGAGATCCTAATTTGTATTGGAGTAGCCCTAAACTTGAGGACCAAAGGTGAAGATCTGCCCCCAACTTTGATCACTTAGATAGCAATTGATGATTTAACCAGTTAGTCCAAGTGATTCGACTTTAATTGTTTTGAGGATTATCTTGAGAGAAATCCTAAAGCTGCTTCACCTTGTTATCTATACAATGCCTTGACATCTCTCATCATACAAAGAGAGGTAGAGCAAGAAATTACTACTTTTAGAATGCCACATTGGCATGTTTGGGTAGGACACACTATAGCAATCAGCTAGATTAGCGACCGGATATCTTAATTGGTGCTTGTCAAACTATAGTACCTCATGCTGACACTTCATCTTCTAGAATGCCAAATTGATGCATGAGCTTCAACATTATGAAGTGATGTTCTCTCTTCTTTTTTACTTTGATCATGATGCTAGAGAAAATATTTTAATGGACAGATGATGTATCCTTTCATTTTTGATTAAAACATCTTACTTGATTTGGCTTATTAAAGTTTAAGAATGATTTTGTCTCAAAATGTGGTAGGTCACCAACGAACCTTCCCTTACTCTTTTTTCTAAGTGCAATATTTTTTTCAGGAACCTTTTTTTGGTGACTTTGCTACTTTTACCATGTTCCCATTGGTTAGTTGCTTATTTGACCTGGCTTTGAATTCAAATGCCTCTTAACCTCAATCTCCAAAGTTTACACACCTATGGATACCTTTCAGTACTTATTCTTTGGGTGGTCTTCCATGGTCAATAATACACTAAGATGGGCTGGGTTTACCCTCATAATTCTGACATGTGATCTAAATTTCTTCCCCTTTTCATTCTTTTTCATTTTTCTTTTTTTCTTCTTTCTTCTTTTTACTTTGACTTAGTAATCTCATTCTTCTTTTGAGAATCTAAGGTTTGCAGGCTCACAAATGCCAACCAATTTTTATTCTTTGAGTTTTCTTCTATTGGTTTAATTTTTCGTATGAGATTTTTTTCATTTAAGAGTTTATTTCCCAATGTTTATTTAGAGGGTGATCTGTTGCCTCTAGGAGGAGATTTCTAAGAGGTTATCTTTTAATCTTAGTATTTTTTTTGTCTTAAAAAAAACTTTCCTAATAGGATTTTAGTTACTTGTAGATTGGTTGCCATATTTTCAAGCTTGTATTTTTGAAGTTAACTTAGGCCATCGGTGGGTGGGGAAGGTGTAGAAATTCCAACTCCATCATATTTCATCACCAACTATCCGTATCTTCAAATATTATTCTTTTATTTTTAGAGGCCTTATCTCTACAATAGAAGATGATTCACCTGAATACTAAGAGAATTTTTTGTTCTTATCTCTTAAAAAAATTATTTTATAGTTTGCCTTGATAAGTATGAAATACATAGTTAATTAGTCAGTTTTGATTTGACTAGATATTTTGTCATAGGCTAAATATTTTTTTTATATTGTGCTTTTGAAGCTCATGCAACCATTTGACTCTTCCATGTTATAGACTTGGCGTAAGTAACTTTTTTCTTGTCTATTAATCACTCTAGTATTAGAAGATGATGTTACTCCTTTCTCAGCTGAAGAACATTAAATATGTGTCCTTCCCTTATTCTTCTGTAGCTCTGATAGTGTTATCAAGGAGTTAGAGGTAGAGATTGTAGCATCTAGCTTTAAGTTTGATCTGACATTTCGAAGTCGACTGAATGCCCTACTAATCCTTCCTTTAGCAAGTTGTTAACTAACTTTCACCTATTTCTTAATCTTTGAAAGACTGATACCCTAGTTTGTGTCAATGGATCCTTTATTTTATTATTTAGGTTCAATAGGATGAAATTTGGCTTTTACCACTTGGGCGACCTCGGCCTTTGCCCCTTGGTGGACTTCATCTTTACCCCTTTGATTGACTTGGTCATTTTCCCCCTAAGTAGACTTGGTCTTTGCGCACTGGGTGGGAGGTGAGGGGGTTGATCTATATTGAGAAGGTAGAGCAGTAACTGGATCAATAGTAGTCGTAGCAATGCTAGGAGCAGTAACACTATTGGCAAAAGCAGAAGCATTATGTATAAATTAATTAGAGTTGGACATTGTCTGATGGCTAATATAGACTCTAGTTACACCCTTGATGATCATTATTTTGTCATCAAGATTCATCATAATGGCATTTGATCTTATCCCTTTTGAATGGATTTGCCCTTGCTCCTTGGGTGTACTTAGTCTTTGCCCCCTTTGTGGACTTAATATTTGCCCCCTATATGAGAGGTTTTTGCTCCTACATGGGAGGCTTTTGCCTTCTAGATAGGAGGTCCTTGTACCCTAGATCAGAGATGAGGAGTTGACCCATGCTTATGTGGACTATGGTTAACCCTGCAATGATCATTGGTTGATGGTGTAGAATAACACAGGAGGGTCACTTCATGATGCCATTTTTTATTTTTTATAATGAAAAATCAATCATTAGTTTTTAACTTTTTTTCTTTTGATATGTGTTTTTATCGCATTAGATAGATTTCTACACTTCGAGATAAAGTTATGTCCTGCCAGATGTACCAAAATTTGTGAGATCAGAATCGATAGCCTAGGATAGTAGAGACCTCGAGGAACGACCTCGATGTACAAATTAAAGTGTATTAATTTGAATACACAATTAGGTATTATGAGAACATTGATTTCTAATAAGTGCAAACTCCTATTATTAATTACTGTAACAATTATCGAAAACCTCCTAAACCAAGAAACCTAACTAATAAAATAGAGACACAAAAAATAAAAAAAGAAAGCATTGCTTAATTGATATGAGAAATGGTACATGACTTAAGTAAGGACATATCCTCACTTTATAATGAATTTTAGCATGAAATTATAGAAAATATGACAATAATAAAAAAGAGAGGGGGTGAGAAAGAAGATCTGATGTATGCTGCTGCTCTACTCTTATGCGTTGGACCATGTGACATTTGACTCAGATGAGATTCTCGACAGATGCAGATGGCATCATCGATGGAACATAGAAGGAGATAAGAAAAGTTTGAAGTATTTCTAATCACTTTATGTATTGGCGATAACTTCATTAGATGGCATTACTGACATATTTTCGAGATTAGCCTAAAGTATTTCAATAGCTTTATGCATTATCAATAACATATTTCAATTGAATAGTTTCTGTTAGCCTGGTGGTGCTAGTGACAACTTCTTTTAATTAAAGTGTTTCTATTAGCCTGGCATTGGCAATAACTTCTTTGCATTGAAATATTTTCATTAGCTAATATAGCATTGACAATAACATCATTTGGCTTGAAGTGTTTCCTTTAGCCAATGAGGCATTGGCAATAATTTTATTTAGTTTGAAGTATTTTTATTAGCCAATGAGATGTTGGTGATGAGTTTATTTGGTTTGAAGTATTTTCGTTCGCTAATAAGGTGTTGGCCATAATTTCATTTGGTTTGAAGTATTTTTATTAGCTAATGAGGCACATTGGTGATAACTTTATTTAATTTGAAGTATTTTTATTAGCAAATAAGGCATTGACAATAACTTTATTTGGTTTGAAGTATTTTTGTTAGCCAAGGAGGTATTGGCGACAGCTTTATTTGACTTGAAGTATTTCTGTTAGCTAATAAGACATTGGTGATAACTTCATTTTATTTAAAATATTTTCATTAGTTAAGTAGGCATTGGTGATAACTTTATTTGGTTTGAAGTATTTTTGTTAGACAATGAGGCATTGGTGATAATTTTATTTTAGTTGAAGTGTTTATGTTAGCCAATAAGGAATTGGCAATAACTTTATTTAATTTAAAATATTTTCACTAGTCAATGAGGCTTTGGCGATTACTTTATTTAGTTTGAAGTATTTTTATTAGCCAATGAGATATTGACAATAACTTCATTTGGTCTAAAGTATTTCCATTAACCAATGAGGTATTGGTGATAACTTTATTTGAAGTATTTTTGTTAGCCAATGAGATGTTGGTGGTGACTTCATTTGTTTTGAAGTGTTTTAATTAGCCAATGAGGCATTGGCGATAACTTCATTTAGTTTGAGATATCTTTGTTAGCCAATAAGACGTTGATAATAGCTTCATTTGGTCTAAAGTATTTTCATTAGCCAATGAGCCATTAGCAATAACTTTATTTATTTTAAAGTTTTTCTATTAGCTAATGATGGATTGACAATAACTACATTTAGTTTGAAGTATTCTTGTTAGCCAATGAGACATTGGCAATAATTTCATTTTGTTTGAAGTGTTTCTGATAGCCAATGAGGCATTGGTGATAACTTCATTTAGTTTAAAGGTAGCATTACCCACTTCTTATGGAGTTAGGCATAGCCTTTGAATGCTACCAAAGACTTTCGTAGCACATCCAATGGGACTCAATTTGACCCAATTTAGTTTTATTTAAACTAATTCTTGTTCTGGTCAGGATGGTAGCATTACTCATTACTTTTGGGGTTGGATTACCCTTGGAGTCTTGTGAATAGCTTAGCACACCCAGTGGGACTCAGTTTGATTCAAACTTAATTTGTTTTTTAGGTTGGGTTTGGTTATCTTTTGGTTTAGGTTGACCTTTTTTGGTTTAGGTTTGACCTATTTTGATTCAGTTTGACCTATTTTGGCTCATGTTTGACCTAGTTCAAATTTGAGTTTGGCTTAACCCTACTTGAATTCAGTTTGAATTTAATTTAAATCCAACTAGGGTTTGGTTTGAACTTGGCTTTAGTTTGAATTTGAATTGACCCAGTTGGGTTTTAGTTCCAACTTGTCTTGACTTGATTGACTCGGTTTGAAGTTAACTTGGCCCAATTGAGACTCGGTTCAACCTAATTGGGTTTAGGTTCAAACTTGGCTTGGCCTGGCTGGGACTTGGTTTGAACTCTTTTTGAATCCATGAGGCTTGACTTAAATAGAGTTCAAATGTGATTTGACTCAATTAGAGTTCAATTCTATTTTTTTTAATTGAGTCAAATGTAGTTTTGATTTGAACTTGTTTTGATTTAGTTCAAATGGTGTTTAACTCAATTGGAATCCAACTCAAACCTTGTTTTCATCTCAGGTTAACTTGGTTTTGATTTTGAATTGACCCAAGTTTGGATTAATCAATACTCGACTTAATTTGAACTGAATCTAAACCCAAGTTGTCAATTTTCTGATCAAAATAGATGACTAATTGGGCTACAAGTTGACTAACTATGAACGGGTGTTGTTTTTGGTTTAACAAAATCAAATGACTAGTTCAAATATCAATATCTAACATAGTGGTTTTCTACCCATCTGCTTTATCTTCAATCCATCTATTTTAGTTTGTTTGAGTTTATTTAGTGCTTTGTTCAAGTTAATTTGGTCTTGCTCATCTATTTTTGGCCACATTGACTTGAGTTCAACATGATTGAGTTATTAAATCGATTGATTATCTAACTTAGCTTGAGAGCCCTCAAACTATCATGATGACATTCCAACAAGCTTGCAAGCTAGCCTTATAGTTTGAATAGATATTTGGCAAGTCTGCAAGTTGATCTTAGTTTGAATAGATATTTGGTGATCCTGCAAACTAGCCTTGATTCCAATAGAAATTTGGTGAGCCCATATGCTAGCCTTGGTTTGAATAGATGTTCAATAAGCCTGCATGTTGGCTTTAGTTTAGATAGATGATCGGCAAGCATGCATGCTCTCCTTAGCCTAAATAGATGTTTGACGAGCACACAGGCTGGTCTTAATTTAAATAGATATTTGGTAATCTCCAAAGCTAACCTTAATCCGAATAGATATTTAGCGAGCTCATAGATTGATCTTAGTCTAAATAGATGTTTGACTAGTCCACAGTATGACCTTAGGTCAAATAGATAATCGACGAGCCCACAAACTAGCCTTATTTTGAATAGACAATTGGCAAGCCCACAGACTAGCCTTAATTCGAATATATGTTCGACGAGCTCGCAAACTAGCCTTAGTTCAAATAGAAAATCAAGGAGCTTGGAAGTTGGACTTAGTCCGAATAGATGTCCGACAAGTCCACATGCTGGCATTGATTCAAATAAACATTTGGCAAGTCTGCCGGCTAGCCTTAGTCTCAACGAGTCCATAAGCTAGTCTTAATCTGAATAAATGACCGGTGAGCTCGTAGGCTAACCCTAGTTCAAATTTGTGAGTGCATAGGCTAACCCTAAACTAATTGTGAATTTTAATGATTTTAGTTCTCTTTGTTCTTGTTCAAGTTTAAGTGAGTTCTCATTAAGGTGGGCTTCAAGGTTTGAGTTCTTCAACAGAGGGTGTTGTGGTAGAGATGGGGTCACGGTAGTGATGAATGCTTGTCAATGTATGAGACCATGGGCAGTTATAATGATAATGGAGTTCTTGTCGATGCACAAGGCTACAAGTGGTTGCAGTATTGATAGAAGTTTGTTGATGCACAAGGGGTCGTAGGCCATAGTGGTGATAGAGGTCCATTGATGCACAAAGGGCTATGAGTAGTCATGGTGGTGATGAAGGTCCATTGATGTGCAAGAGGCCATGGATGGCCACAATGATGATGGACATCTATTGACAAACAAGAGGTCACAGGTGACCATAGTGATTGTGGAGTGAAAGAAGGCGCTCAGTAAAGTTTGGATGCCCAGTCCCCTTAGTTTTGTTCTTCCAAATATGGGCAGTAGAGTGTTCTTCAGGAAATAGTAGGAGCATGGAGCACTAAAAGCATAAGGCAATAGCAAGCATCAACAGAAATAGGATGCTTATAGGAGACAATGAAAGAAGAACATGAGTAAAATTAAAAGGAAGATGTAAAAGAGTATGAGCCTTACATCTCTTCGGTTCCTTGAAGTTGCCCTCTTGGTCTCCTCCTTGATAGCAAGACCCTCCTCCTCTCCAATTCATGCTCTCCTCCTTCAGGTTTCGCCAAGAATCGCTCTAGAATTCTCCCTAATTCATGTGCTCTAACCCTCTATTTATAGGGTTAAGAGGATCTTCAATTTGAGTCATTGATTGATTTGATTTTGTGATTTAATAGATATATTTTTTGCATAGATCTTAGATTTGAATCTTTAATTGATATATTCTGAGATTTCAATTTCCTTAACTAAAAATTATATTAATTGCCAATGAGATTGGATGAGGATTCTTTCCAAATTTGATCGGATTCTCAATAAAATTTGAGATTTGACTTTTATCCTTAAATGATAGAATTTGAGATTGTAATCTTGATGAGATTAGACAAAAGATTTTTTCAAGATCTAATTAGATTCTTAATAAAATGTGTAATTTGAATTTTATCCTTGATTGATATGATTTGAGATTGCAATCTTGATGAGATTTTATTAATTGTAGATGAAATTAGACAATGATTTGTTCCAAATTATACGACCAATTGAGGAACTGGTCAGCTAGCAGAGCGCTACTAAACTTGGTTCATGAGAACCAATCAATCAGTTCATAAAGTAATCAATCGGTATGGCCCCATTCGATATTTGGGCCTAAAATTTCAGCTCATCAAATTGGACCTCACCCATTATAAATTAGGCTCAATGTCAAACTCTAATTCTTGTTAAATTCAAAGTCAAAGTTGGGTTACAAAATTGACTCAAACAATTTTGTACTTCCTAACTATGAAAGTCAACTTGAGTTTCCAATTGCCTGTATTGCGGTGATTTACAATGTGTGCAATATGCATCTGATGCACTATTATTCTTGTAGAGCATGCAATGATTGAGACGAGCATGAATCTTGACATACTTGAGGCTTAGGTTTTTTAGAATATTTCAAAGCTCGCAATAAGAACATAGGAATGAACTTTGCTTATGGAATGTCTCCTTGAAGGTCTCCAATAGGATTCTAAATAATTTATTATTTCATCAACACTTGGCCTTCATGGCCAACAATCATATGATAAAGGATAAGAATGTGAAATTCTTATATCTCAAGTAGAATTCTCTATTAGCTTTGTTTAATAGTTTGAAGAATTTCATGTCATCTTTAGTAAAAACTTCTATTAACATTTCTCTGATTGCAATACTAAATGTATCATACAATAAACATTCAATATCATCTTCATCTTTATTATACATTGTAACTAACTTTGCAATCTAGTTATGCTGCATTTTCTAATGATACCATGACTCTTCTTCATGAAAAGTTTAATTAGTGTAGGATACACTTCATCTCCTTACTATTACATATTTGTAAACCTTTTTTAATGTCTAATTGTGCATATTCAAACAATCAATGCATTTACACCTTATCCTCTAATCAAATCCCTTGTTCCTATAGGCATGTTCAAGAAAGGGACTAACTCCTTCAATTTATCTCTAGTCTAACCAATTCTTTATTTTGATCTAATTCTTATCCATTATGCTACTATAGAGTGAGAAAACAATATCTCATAGTAGTCCAAATATATGTAGAGATGAAAAATAATTGAACAATCTAGAATATCTAATTATAGGTAAATACATATCTTTTTTTTTAAAGTAAGAAAACTTGTGTTTTTATTTACCGCCCATGTAGTTTTTATTTACCGCCCATGTAATTGATAAATTGTATTTATAACTCTAAAACTAACATTTGATATGGTATCTAACAAAATCATGATTCATATATATAAATATTTGCCTATTTAATAAATATCATCATAAGCCCTAATTCAAGTTCTAAAATTTAAACAAAACCTAAGAACCAAAATCCTAATCTAAGATCAAAAACTATAACCCTAATACAAGCAACAAAACCCTAACTCAAACTCTAAACTTAAACAAAACCCTAATTCAATTATAAACTATACAAACTAAAAACATTAATTTCTAATTTCAATTTCATTAGCTATGCTAATTCTAATATTTTTCTCAAGAAGAATACTAACTCTAAATTAAAAAAAACTACCTTCCAATTTCAATTTCATATGTTATTTCCATTTGTTGAGCCATTATTAACCAAAACCCAAAATAGCAAAACTTAATTCTAGATTAAAAAAACTTAGCCGTAATCCAAGCTTAAAAAAAACCCTAATTCAAGTTCTAAAATGTAAACAAAAACCAAAATATCATACCCTAATCCTAGATTAAAAATCCTAACCCTAATCCAAGCTACAAAACTCTAATCCAAAATCAAAAACACTAACTATAATCTAAATTATTAACCCCTAATTGAAACGCTAAAACTTAAACAAAAACCAAAATACCAAACCATAATTCAAGAATTAGGATAATATATCAATAAATTTAACAAAAATTAGGATCGAATATCTTAAATGGAAGATGATGGAGTGACAACAATGAGTCAGAGCAGCATAGGTTGTTAGTCGGAGAGGCATGGGTAGTTGGTTAGAGTGACGCCAATAGTGGCTTAGAGAGACGCTGGCGGTGGGTCGGAGCAGTGGTAGATTGGACGAGCAACAATGAGTCGAGACACGCATGAGGCTGGTCGAGAAAGAGGAGGAACAAATATTTAGGGTGTTTTGCTCCTGTGCAATCTTAGGGGAGCTTTTTAAAATAGGGGCAATCCTTACATTTTTTTCACAAAATGTTATGATTGCTTGGCATTTAATGAGACAATGCTATGAACTCCCAAATACCAAAATTTTTAGGTGTTTCTCTCATGAACATTGGGTATTCCCACCATGATCACCATTTTATAGGTCTCCTCAATTAATTATGGTTTAATTTTGGTTTTGAGCTGTTCCATGAGTCAGTTCTCGAGCTTGATTTAACTTGACTCTTTTTTAATATCTGCACGCACCTCGATGATTCACACATTTGATATACACAACATGCAAAGTCCTTGATAAGTTTGTAGGAGCCTCCTTATTAAGTATAAGATATACCGAGCCTAATGGTTTTACCTTCACAGTTACCTACAAATGAAAGATAAAATGAAGAAAAATTTGTGAGTTTCTTGAGTGTAGCATCCAACTCATGAAAATATATAAAATTATAGAAACAAAATAAGGCTAAAATTTACCTATTGTCTCGACAGAGGATGGCTTGAAGGTTCCTCCCTATCCCCTTTTGGTATTTAAGGATTGAATTTAAAATGTAATGTAATGAAAAAAAACTAAAATTCTAATCTAAATGCATCATATGAAATAAAAGCATGAGAAGAATGGAAAAAATGGGTGGAGAGATGTAGCCTATATCACCAAAAGGAAATGATCATCGAATGTCGATTTTTTGACCAGTGCTTCAACATCAATGAAAAATTTAACAATGAACCTTAGCAAAGTCTTGTGGGCATCATGGAACTCCTTCATCTTCGTCAGAGCATCAAGATTATTATCCTTCAACCTCTTCTACATAATAATAATTTCTAATATAATTGTTTGAGTATCTTTACTAGTAAATATGTGTGTTATTTATAAGTTAACAAGAGAGTTATTTGAAGAGATTTTGACTACTAATTTTGAGTAAATTTTTAGTTAATTTAAAGTGTGGTTAAAGCATGGCTGCATGCGGAGTGCATAGGAATTGGATGCACCACATCATTGATCTAGATTGGAGTAAACTAAGATAGTGGAAGGGGTTCAGGGTGCCAATTGGTTAGCAACCTACCACAAAAAGGGAAACCAACTAGCTAGCACTCAAATAAAGAAGGCACTAGGATTCTAGCACCCCTGCCAAAAAGGAGATGTTAGGATCCTAACACCCAAATTTTGAATTTTTCAAATTTTAAATTGTTAGCTAGTTTTCTAATGGTTTTGCACCTAAATTTAGCCCATTTTTAGCCTAATTTATTGTGGATTCATGGCTCATGTTCCTAGTGTATTTTTTGCACAAAAGTGTGAATTTTTAAAAGGTCTCATCACACTATAAATTTATAAATAAATCCTTGATATCGAAATAGTAGGCATCTATAATGCTTAACACAAAGCATCACAAAAGCTTATTTAGTAGCACTTTTTTTAAGCATTGCCAATAGATCCTATTGGCAACCATTATTAAAAAAGTACCAGCAATGAGTCTCCTATTTTTTCAGCACTTTTTTCAAAAGCATCAACAATGCACTAATCAGCATATTTGTTGTTCTACTATATTGGCACTTGGAAAGTACCGACAAAGTACACAAATGCCAGTACTTCTCTCCTAAGCACCAAGAAAAATTTTAAAAACTTGTAATATCATTTATAAATTTTAAATACTATAATTTATGTTGAAATTGACAAAAGACCAAATGAAGCCTTGTCAAGCTAGAAGTTATGCTTAGTTAGCTAAAATTATCGATAGTACATATAGCAAAACTTTCAATAATATTTCAACTATCTAGATCATATTTTCTTCTCACTTAGAGGGCATGCCCTTTGACCTTTTATGTTATATCCAAATAGATATTCATACATAAGGAAATAATTAATTATCCACATCAATGTAGCATGTAAGTAAATTATCTATTTTTTGCTTACATCATATGTCAGCACGTTTGATTCCTATAATTTCTTTAACTCTTCTACCAACAATTTCAAGTACACATCAATGTCATTTCTAGGACCTCATTCTCCATCAATGATCATTGATAAAATGAACAATAGTTGCTTGCATGAACACAAAGGCATATTGTACATAATCAATAGCATGACCATGCGTCATGTGAACTGCTTGTTTTCTGAAACTAATTAATCTCATTCAAAGCTAAACCAAACTTTGCATTGCAAAATATTACCTGCAAAGTCATGTTTTGGATGTCTCAGTGCCCCATCAACTACATGGTCTCCTATATGTCATTTCATGTTTGGAGTTATTTTTGGCATTCATCAAAAGTCATTGTAATCTTGGCTTTATTAGAAAGTATCATGCCACCTTAGAAGGTATTTTTCACACTTCTTGATCATCAAAATTACCCTAGTTATTGAAATATTTGCACTATGATGACTTGTAGTGATTACAACAAGTTTCTGATGCACTCTTGTTTATGTAGAGCATCTTTATATAGGTGATGCCTAAGTCTTTGACAATATTCCAAGTCATGCAATAAGAAAATAAAAATGAAGCACGCCCATGAGGCCTCTTTCAATATCTCTAACAATATATTAAACGAGCTATTGCTCTATCAACCCTTAGGCTTCACAACCAGTGGTCTCATGATGAATGATAAGAATGTAAAATTCTTACATCCTGGATACAACTGACTATACATTCATTAAGCAACTTGTAAAATTTCATGTCTTCTTTATCATGATCCTTAGGTGGCATTTTGATATCAATAATATCTATGTCTCTATAGAATTTAGAAGAACCAAAGGCATCATGTAGCAATCTTTTGACATCATCCTCGTCCTCAACATTAACCGTAATGTTCACTGTAATATTTTTATAATTTGATCTCCTACAATACCATATCTCTTCTCTATGAAATATCCAATTAATATGTGGCACATTTCATCCTCTCATTATTACAGGTTCAAGCACCTATTTTCTAATTTGATTATGCATATTTGTACAATCTAATACATGGACAATATATCTTCTCAATTGGCCTCTTATTTGTATATGCATAGCTAAGAAAATGTATTTACTTTGTTAATATATCTCTAGTCTAATTAATTATTTATCTTGATCCAACTCTTGTTTATGAAGCCACCAAATTTACCTGGTCCTGCTTCTTGTGCTGTAAAAATTCATGAACATCATACTTTAGAGAGCTAGCCGAGCAGTAGTTGAGATATATTGTACAAGAGAGAATAAATGCATAATAATAATTTAAAGAATAATTAATTAGATCTCAAAAATAAAAAGAAAAATAGGCTCTCATATCTCATCATTAATTTTATATTCAAAGTGTTACGGATCATAGATTTAGTTTAATGAGCAACCATTTTCATAGATCAAAAATCTGAAATTTGGGAACTAAAAACTCTAGTTTTCAATAGAAACAATATACAATGGGAGAGGCTCTTCATGTGCTAACTCTCTCCACCCTCTATTGCTTTCTTTCTCTAGCTTTCTATCTCGCTATATCTCTCTCTTTCACTGTGCCCTCCCCATTCCTTGCCCATATGTATTCTCCCCGTATTATTCTTGTGTCATTTGCATGTCTTCACAGTGTTCTTTTAGTGTTCTTCTAGTATTCTTCTCCTATCCTTTTTGTATTCTCCCCATGTTCTTCCCATGATAACTATACAAAATATTTTTTATTAATAAAATTGAAACACCTTCAGTCCAATGAATACATTAAGGTGCAAAGACATTGAGAGTTACCATAGAAACTCTAATTGTAATGCTAAAAAATTTGTGGATTTTAGTACTAAGTGGCAAGCTAGTTATCCAAAAAAAAAAAAATTCCAAAACATTGCAATTTCACTTCTAAAAACCCTAAAAGCTGAAGTCATATAATTAGAAGTACATTAGAGCATGATAACACACCTTGGAGGAACAAGCAAGGGCTCAAGTCATGAGAAGGAGGAAAATCTAGGGCTAGAGTTAGCACCAATGGTCGATGATGCATGGGCTCGAGGCAAAGGCAATAGCAGTTGTACTTCACACAAGTCCCAAAAGAGGCCAAGGATTTTTGCACAGCATAGCTCAACATAGGTCGCAAAGGAGACAGAGGAGAAAGACAACCAAGAATAGGGTGCATGAGTTAGACGAGTGATTTTGACATGGGAATTGTTGGCACTTCGTAGAAATGCGTCGACAGTTCTTGACACTTTGCCAAAAATTTTTGGTACCCTATTAAAAAATACTATGAATAACCGACATTTCAAAAGCATCAATATAACACATGTTACTAAAATACTAAAATATTAATGGGTATTAATAGCACTAGTCATGTGTCCATATAAGTTGTCCATTGGAGCACCGCCAATGATCTACTACTAACAGTGCTAGTTTGTTAGCGCCAACATTTGCTAACACACTAACACCACTAGTAATAACATAATATTAGTGCTAGGTCTATTAGCACTAGTTTTGATACTCTAAAATATCTATTCATAGCTGGAGTTATTCTCAACTGAATCTATAGATGAAGACGTAGTCCTCCACTAGATCTCCTTCACCCTACACCACATGTGTTGCCTCCAACCTACAATGCCTCTATTAGATCTTATCCAGCCAGCCCTGCCCCAAGCTTGTGTCACCTCTGCTCGATTTCCATCACTAGGTCACTGCCTCTTCCAGCCTTGTCGTCGGTTGGTTGCCACCCCACTAGCCCTACCACCTCAAATCGCCATAGCCAGGTATAATTTTAAGTCCCTTTCCTCCATCTTTTCATTCTTTTATAATTAGCAATTGCAAATGTTGGTGTTCAAGGTATGGTTGTGATGGAGTTTCAGAATAATTTCTAAGTCCCTTCCCTCCATTAACCCAATTGGGGATTTTTACAAAGGACAACAATAAGTTATCAATGACTGACACTAACTGACAAGTTATGCTATAAGAAAAGAAGAAATGGATTTGGACAAATATAAAGGTAATATCTATTTATATTATATTTTTTTTTAATGATTATATTTAATATATTTCATATATTTTTAACTTTTCTAATATCTTTGTATCCAAGGTAATACAAATTTAGAGGACAACCCAAAAAAAGATATTATATGGACCTTTACCAAGTATTAGCAAGACTAGAAGGTGGACATAAAGAACAAATACTTCACATCATTCAAGAATAATCTAGAGAGACTTATCAACTGCCTATTCGAGGATAGAGGAAGACTAATAGACTGTCTTGGTTAGATATTGATGGACGAAAGAAGTCTAAGTTTTCCTCTAACTCTCTTTGTTGTTGGAATATCAATATGGTTATCACTAACACTACATGGCCTAACAAATTTGCATTCTTCTTTTAGAAATTGAGTCATATAAATAGAAGGCATTGAAGGCATCAGACGATCGGCCACTCTCTCGAATGCAAGGGGTATGCCAACTTGAAGACTGAGGTATATTCTTCAACTTATAGTTAGAAGTTAGGCCACTTCCTTTAGTATATTTTATTTATTATTAATTATATCACTTACAGCTTGAGGCATTCATTGGAGTTGAGCCTTCCAGGCTAGATATCTTCCTTGCATCTTATATTAAGAAAGACAAACAACCAGCTGATGTAGCATCCACCACCACTGTAGTGAGTATTTAGCTTAATTTTTGATAATTTTTGTTCTAATGAAATAATGCTAATATTTTTATTGCTCGTATTGCAAGAGAATTTTTCTCAATTGAGGTAGTCTTTCCTAGAGGACTCTCTCTCAAATACAATAACCTAGAACACGATTAATGATTAGGTATTTGGGACTGACAGATATGACCAACTGCGGGTATTTGGTATGGACCCAACTCCCAACACTATCTCTGAGTTTGCCTGTATAGTCTCGCAAGATAAGCAATCTCAGCATACTCATGGTCAAATGTAAGAGACGATCTAAGCAAAGGTTGCTTTAGCATTGGAGAGGTTCAGAAAGGAAATATTCGACCATCTTCCTCATACCATGTCTTAGTCTACTCCATAGCTTTAGGTATGAACTAAATTCATACTTTTACTACTTTGAATTTGTAGTAAGCATGAAATATTTATTTGTAATACTAACTCATATTTTATGTGATAAATTAAGGAGGTTTTGAGTGTAACATCCCAACAACAAGGCAATATGGTTAAGCTAGTTTGGGAGAGACTCCTTTCACCTCTCAGGCTACTAGGATAAACTTCGTCTAGTATAAAAAAGCTTATTACATATCGATTCTATTAGTACATGTTGAACATTCATAACTTATAAACATGGGTAGAGGGAAGGAGAGTGGCGACTTGGACATGGGAGAGAGGACTTAGGCATAGAAATTGTGAGTTGGGATTATGATTTGGACTTAGGCTCATATATATTTTATTAAATTATAATTTTTTGTTGGTAATATAAAATAATAATTTTTTATTGCATTTGTTTAGACCTATATAAGGAAACTATCTACAAGTTGATGACTGAAAACAGGACAAGCGAACATTACTCAGAGTGATATTTTTTAATTTTCTTTCGATGTTTCATGTTAAAAACTTAATATTATATATAAGTTGTTGTACTTCAAAATGTATTTGGAGATGTATTTCTAGTTTTATAAATTATTTTATATATCAATTGTTTGTTACAAATTCAAGACATATGTTATAAAATAAATATCGTAAAGATAAGATTTTAATACTATATCGGTGCTAATAAAATATGCTACTAATGTTTAATACACTAGTGGTGCTAATAGTTAGCACCACCTAAAGATTCAACACCAATGGCGGTGCTAATATACATTAGCACCGCCATTGATGGCCCCATAGCAATGCTATTTTCTAGTGCCACTATTGACATTACAATAGCAGCACTAGCTTCTAGCATTGCTATTGGCTAATTGGTTGCAATGCTAACAACTAGCATTGGTCAAGTTCTATTTTTCATGATAAAAAATAAATGTCATATTTAGTGTCGGTGTAGATGTTTGGGTGGGGTAAATTAGCACCACAAATATTTTTAATTCTAGTAGTTGCGATATTTTGTTAGCATTACAAATTATTACCAGTAAAAATAGATCGATACTAATATTATTATTAACGTCACTAAATTAATGCCGATAATAGACGAATATATTGTAGTGTGTATTGGCATTGCTTTTAAAAATTTTGAAATAATACGTTGAGGATGCCCTATTATTTTCTAATGTGCATTATCATCATTAAGAGAAAATGGCAAATTGCCATGTAATCAGCTCGATTAGTCTCTGACTATGTCACTAGGTTGGCAAGTCCTGGCAAATATTAATTAGTAGATAAGCCCAACAAGCCCCTATGGCCATGAAAGGTTAAATGTCAACTCCCTCTTGTCTCAACAGTCTCAAGAGATAATGTTTCAATCAAGAGAAAGTGAAGGAGGCCATTGATGGGGAGCAAACCTAGGTTGGCAATAGAAAACCTAGATCATTACCTCTCAGTGATGAGTTGCTAGCTCAATAACTATTTCTCGACTTAGTATCAACTTTTGCTTCTTCTGTAGTAGACAGCTCACATTCTTTCAAGCTACTTTCCCTTCCATGGAACTCATTAAATACAACTACAAGCATTATAAAGCATTAAATGGTGAGATCTTACACCACTCTGAGTGATGTTCTCAATATTTAATGAAAAAATCACAATCGTAAGTTCTTGAGAAGGCAAATCCAACCTTTCCACTTTGCGGCATTATTGGCTAATTAATTTGATGGTGACTAGAGCAACCAGGTGAGGATACTTTGAGCATCGCTTACATTTAGTTTCCTTTTTTGGAGTACCAATATATTTTTTTGGTCATATGATCTCTCTTAGTATAGGGGGCTCCAGGACAAATACTTCACTCTTGCACTTTATTGCATCACCTCCATCTTCATACAAACTCTACATGCTTAGATACCACTGTCACAATCATAACATAACTCTATGTTGCTTGGTTCTTGCATAAGCCTTAAACCTCTCATAAGCCCTAGATAACTATAAACTTTGATGAGTTCAAGTACCTACAAGACATGGTCAGCCCAAATACTTTTACATTATATCTTGTTACATTGAAGATTTATTTTGATTTGAGTATCAAATAGTCTTTTTTAGAAGTACCATTTCAACTTAAACTTATCCTACAAGTTGTAGGAGAGAGATTATATCAATGGTCGAAAGCATAAAAGGATGAATACAACAATCAAAACACCCTCTCTTCATCCTTAAATTTCACATTTATCTCTACATCGGAACTCATTTGGGATGCCCTCCTATATTTTTTAATATTAGACAAAAAAAACTAGATTATCATTACCTCTTATTGGATGCTCCAGCTCCCTATTTTGGTTTCATGTTCAGATTGTTGGGTATTGAAATTATTTTTAAGAGTTCTATTAAACATAATATTTAATTTTATAATTTTTCAGGTGTATACATATAAAAAATCCAAACGGTCAAATCCCCTCTTCCGTCTGCAGAAAAATAATAACACTAAAAAAAAGCGATTTACATTTTGGTCCTCAGCACCTAATGGTCCCCTCACATGATCGCGGCTCCATTCTCCTCGAACTAGGGCTGTCGTTTCCTGGCTCTGATCCCGAGGCAAAACCAATGGCCACCTAATCCACCGCTCGCCGGCTTCTCGCCGGCCTCTTCTACCACCGGAGCTAGGGTTTTCACGCCAAGATCGCCACTTTGCCTTCTTCCGCCTCACTTCCATGATGGACTCCGTTGACGTCGTGCTCGATTTCCTGAAAAGGAACCGCTTCACCCGCGCAGAGGCCGCGATGCTCGGCGAGCTGGTCTGCCGGCCAGAGCCGAACGGTGAGGCCAAGAGGGAAATCTCGAAGGAGTTCATTTTGAAGGAGATCGAGGTGGGGAAGCTCGGTAACGGGGGAAATAGGGCCGGGGAGGGCTCGTTGGGTGGCGATCTCTTCCCCAACCTTTTAGAGGCACAGGCGCGCCGGGGAGCAGCGAAAATGAACGATTTTGAGGAGAAAGGGGAGGTCAAGGATTGCTGGGCCGTGAAGACCGTGCTCCTGTTTTCTGGTGAGGGGGAGGAGAAGCAGAGGGTGGTGTCGAAGGAGGGCTTGGAGCAGAATAATATCGGTGGGCTTTGGAGTTGGTGAATCACAGGGAGGAGTTTCCGCGGTTGCCTCCGGTTCGGCTCAAGTCAGAGGAGAAGACGGTGAATTTGGGTTGGCAGGAGAAGGGTGAGATTTTTGGTTCTGGTAGCAAGTCCTCGAATGCTGATAGGGCCTGCATGATTGGGTCGTTTCTCGATGTTCCCGTTGGGTAGGATATTGGATTCTCAGGTGTCGTGGTAGTTTGTTTTTTATCTCGTTATCACTATGACAGTCTAGATAATTTTGTTTGGAAAGTTGTTCTTGCTCATATATTTGTTTGGTATTGGAGATTTTCTTTGATTGTCATTTATGCTTGTTTTTGTGTTTTGTACATAACTTTGAGGTTTTTGTGTGACAGCATGCCGAGCTTTATATGCTTCTAAAGGGCACATGGATAATATTGTTGTTTGACACCTCAGTCGCGCTGTGATGTAGACAGGACATGCAATATACAAGTAGTAATGTAAGGTTACACCGACTTAATAGCAAGTGCCTTGATTATTTCAAAAAGTGGTCAAAACATTGAAAGCTGACGTCAGATGTTATGCAAGCTTTGTCTCTTTTATCATTAATACAATCCATCTGTAGGTGACAGTTTACATATCACTAAGGATTCAATGTTATTACGTGAAATTTGTGTGGCACTATTTTGTGAAGTGGATGAATATTTTTTATGCTCAGTATCATTGATGGGTAATTTTATTTGGGAATAACTATTTGTGATTCTTGCATACTTTTGAAACTTGTGTGATATCCCAATTAGCATTATGCTGAGTGGATTAATAGCTTTGTAATTGAGGAGAGTTATTTAAGAGTGATATTATAATATATACTGATGATTGGTTATGGTGGTGTGAGAAGGTTGTCATTCTTGAACCTTAATCTTTGGTTTGGAATTTAATTGAGCCCAAACATATTTTTTTTCTTATGCCTAGTTTCTTCAGTTGATAAGCATCTGTAGCTCCCTAGCTGGTGAAAGGGTATTTTGTGGGGAATTGAAAGAACAATTGCCTCATATGGCAGGTTTAGTAGCTTAATTAGGTCTTGCCTGGTTGAGTTCTTGTTGGACAGTGGTTTTATGGTGTTTGTATTCCTCAAAGGGCTGCATTGACTGGGTTCAGGTATAGGAGAACCAATGTTGTCTAGCAGGTCACAGAATCTAATTGATATCTCAGTTTTATGGGATAATTAATTTGTTGGAATTGTGTTTGAGTTGGCAATCAACCTTTAAGAAATGTCAAGATCAGGTTGTTTTTTATGTTCCATCTTGACGGGCTGTGAGAGTGTGTAAGCGCTTAAAGCTATTGCTAATAGTATTACATCAGCTGGCAGGTTGAGCCAAGTTGAAATAGGAATTGTTATTTTGGTAATTATGCATTTGATGAATCCTATGGTATATGGCATAGTTACTCATTAGTAAACTATTCCAATCATTAGTTGCCAATCTACATTCAGTCAGTTAATGGATAATGAAAAAAAAAAAAAAGAATTTGAGTCTTGGATCAATCCATAAACTGGCATAGTAGCTTATTAGAAGAATCTAAGTGACATAGTCTACAAACTGGTATAGGAAGTTCCTCAACAACTGACAAGGATTTGGTCAAGAACTAGAGCTCTGCTAATTTCTTATTAAGGCAGGGATGAGGTCGTGCATAGGTAATGATAATTCATGGTATTTGAGGGTAGCTGCATGTTTGGTCTAAATCTATGATTTTGACTGGGAAATAATTTCTTTTGTTGAGCAGATAATTCAGTTATTTATGCCATTTGATGGTTGTGAATTGACTGAAACTGCTTTCAGTTTGGAAATAAGATATATTATTATTATTATTATTATTATGGTCTGTTCATTGTGGATATTACTGAGGACTGGAATTTCTGTGCAGGTAAGTTAGATTTTGTGGTATCTCCACATGGTTTGCTAGGTACTTTTTAAAGGCTAGTTGCGCAACCATCAAAACTTGACATACTTCAATCAGGGGTTAGAAAGACCTTCTAGGTGATCTCACTATGTTGAGTCTGGCATAATTTGAGGTTCCCTATAAAACTTGTTTAAGCTATGCATTTTCTATGCATGTTTCAATTTTAATTGCCGTATTTAGGTTCAATCTTTTGATTTTGATTTTGATGTTTTTAATATGTTTTATAACAAGGTTCAATCCAATGAAATTGGTGATAAGTTAGTGTGACGTTGGGTGATGCCACAAAAATTGACATGCAAACATTAACATAACTATTGTGGAGATGAACTATGAAGGCAACTAAAAAGAACAATTTTAGCTATTATTTAGGGTATGGGAAATTATAGAAAAGATAGATTTTGCCTTAATCTGAGCTGAATTCTTGACATTGCAATACCAATGCCATGGTTCTTAGTTTTAGTCTGCTTTATATTCTTAGATAAGGTTTTGATTTCTTTTCCTAGATTTCTTATCTTATAAAGGCATAATGCCTTCTACTTTTGGTTGTTCTGTTTGTGGTGAGTCTCCTAGGCACCGTTTAGTTTAAAATCAGAATCAAAATCAAAGTTCAGACTAGTAAATCACTTTTATAGGATAATATCTTTTTATTAAAATTAATTCTAAAATAATTTAAAGTTCAAAAAAATATTTAGTTTTTTATAATAATTAATTTAATAATGGTGTAAAATAAGTAATTAATTTTATAAGATAAAAAAATAATTCTGAAAATGCTGATTCTGATCCTGATCTCAAATTAAATAGTACCCTAATGTTGATTCAGTTACTATTATTATTTATTTATTTATTATTATTATTGTTATTATTATTATTATTAGTAGTAGTAGTAGTTTGTAATGTAAGGTTTAGGGGCCGTTTGGATAATTCCGGATTTTGGAATTGAGGGAATTGTCAATTCGGTCAATTAAGGGGAATTGAGGGAATTGGCCGAATTTGATAATTTTGGTGTTTGGATGTACTTTTTGAGTAAAGAAAAGGAATTGTCAATTCAGTCAATTCCGTGAATTCGGTTGTTTGGAATGTAAATTGAAATCAACGAATTCCGCCAATTCCCTCAATTCCGGTGTTTAGTTAGATTTGGAATTGGAGATATGATCACCCAATTCTTAATGGGTGAGATTACCCCCATTTTTAATATTTTCTATATTTAATTTTAAAATAAATATATATATTGAATTAATAAATTAATTAGACATATTTTGAGATTTTAAAAATAAATAATATTAGAATTACGTATTGATAATATCTAATTTTTTTAGATAATTGATTTAAATAATATTAAATTAATAAAATATTTTTTTTAATTCGCTCTAAGCAAACAGTTATAGAATTAAAACAATCCACAATAAAATAATATAAAACTTAATACCCTGTTATAAACCTCAATTTCACGTAAACTGTAATATAGAATTAAAACAAACAGTTATACAAACAACAATCAACAATCGAATGTTAAATAACTCATTATATAAAGTTTAAAACACAGATAATTATAGATTATACTGACAGTAATAACATTAACTAAATTATCAAAATCATCAAAATTAACTGGCGTCGGGGACGACGGGCGTCGGGACTCGGGGACGGACCGCCGCTTGGGCTCGGGGACGATGGGTGTCGGGGCTCGGGGATGGACTGTGCTCGGGCTCGGGGACGACGGGCGTCGGGGCTCGGGGACAGACCGCGCTCGGGCTCGGGGACGAACCACCGCTCGAGCTCGGGGACGACGGCTCGGGCTTGGGGACGACGCTCGGGGCTGACGACGCTCGGGCTTGGGGGAGACGAGCTCGGGGCTGACGGCGGACGGCGCTCGGGCTCGAGGACGGTGACGGGAAGAATTCGGTGGAATTCCGCCGAATTCGCTGGGATATAAAAGGGTGAATTGGAGTTTCGGGTAGTGGTGGGGCCCACTCAATTCGGATCCGGAATTGCGAATTCGCCTCTTTTGATCCAGAATTCAAATCCGGAATTGGGAATTGTCGGAATTGAGAATTCACCGAATTCCGGATTTTTATTTGGTTACCAAATAGCCGAATTAGGGGAATTGAATTTTCAATTCCCCCAATTCAGCCAATTCGCCCAATTCGGACTGTTACCAAACAACCCCTTAGTGGGCCAGTAGGGCACAAGGCTCATGACTGAGCATCAATTTAGACTTTAGTTTCTTATAGAAAAAGTGCAAGCGTTGAAATTGTATTAAATATGATGATTACCACAAATTTAATAACGAAGTTTTTTTTTTGAAAAAAAAAAAAAAAAACTCTGAGGTCCGATGGGTGGTAGGCATCGAAGGATAATATCGTACTGGGTCGGTACATTACACTCTGTGTCACTTCTTAATTAATGTGGGATAGTTCAGCGAGGACATTGAGTCCTTGAGAAGTGGAGAATGTGAGGTCAAATGATTGATAGCATTGTCATTGATTAAAGATTTTCCTATTAACAGTATGTTTATCATGTAGCATGCTCTTTAACTATTCTTTTTTTAGTAAAATTCAAACTTTTGGCTAAAGGATTTGCTCACAACAGGCGGGAAAAGAACAGCTGGAAGTAGCTGGCTTTCTATAAGTCAAGGAATTGTAGAAGATACTTCTGACCTAGTATCTGGCTTTGTTACTGTTGGCAATGATTCACTTGACTATCCAAATGAGTATTGGGATTCTGATGAATATGATGATGATAATGATGTTGGGTTCACGAGGCAACCTATCGAAGACGAAACTTGGTTTCTAGCTCATGAAATTGACTATCCAAGTGATAATGAAAAGGGAATTGGCCATGTATGTATTCCTGATCAACAGGAGCAGGTGCCAAGGAAGGATGAGGATGATGACCAATCTTTTGCTGAAGAGGACTCGTACTTCTCAGGTGAGCAATATCTCCGGAATAAGAATATTGAAAAAGTTGCTGCTTCAGAGCATTCTATGGGGTTTGGGATGTCTGAAATGTATGGGAGAAGGGATGAAAATGATTTAATAACTCAGCTTAATGGGCAGTTGCTCAATGTTGAAGATCTAAATTTGATGCATTCAGAACCTGTTTGGCAGGGTTTTGTTAACCAGAGCAATGAACTCACTGTTTCAGGAAATGAGAAATCCATAAATGCATGTGAACCATGCTGGCACGATAATCTTTGCATAGATGATCATCAGCATTGTTCAGTCAGATCCGTTGGTGTAGGCATAAGCAGTGATGCTACTGATATTGGCAGTGAAATACATTGAAGTTTGGTTGGAGAAAGCAGTGAAGGTGACGTAGAATACTTCCATGGACATGATGTTAGTACCAATGGTAGCAGAGGTGCCCATCAGAAAAAAAAATGAAATCTCAATTAATAGGTCCAGTAGGGATAAATTAAAAAACAATAAACAAGGTTCGGATAAGTACATTCTGATTTCTGAGAAAGGTGTTTCTTTTCCAACAATGAATCATGCAGATGGTGGTTTTTCATTCCGACCTACACTAAGAACTGGAGATGTGTTAAAAGCTGATGCTGGTAAATCTTTGTGGTTGGCTAAGTCCAATGCTGTTGTTGGTTGTTATACAGATATTTGTGGCAATGGCCTTGGTACTGCAGACATGCTTGCCACATGGAGGCAAAGTAGTGATTCTTCTCCTGGAAAATGTTTTGGAGATGAACATACTGCTGATGCTGTAAGATCAAGAAATTCAACTTCATCATCAGTCTCAGACCGGGTATATGCTGAAAGTGATAATCTCAAGAGAGGCCAAGACAATAAAGAGCATTATACAAGGGAAGAAGACCCTGGAGCAACACTAGAAGATGACGAAGCAGCTGCATTGCAGGAACAAGTGAGGCAGATAAAAGCTCAGGAAGAGGAATTTGAAACCTTCAATCTTAAGATTGTACACAGGAAAAACAGGCATGTTTAACTTTTACAGATATCTTTTTATAGATCGCCTAGTATATAAATTCATGATTTTACCATCCATCTATATATCTATTTTTGATTGCTTTAAGTTGTGTTCTCGTTGACTCCTTAGCAGACCTCATTGTTATATCTTTTCCCATCTCCTATCTTTTCTTCCTTTACTTGGTAAATGATTTTTTTTTTTACTTCTGTATAATTTGTCTGAACTGGCTTTGAGGAAGATAAGAATTTTCATGTGATTCTGAATTCAGTGATTGTGGGGCGTTATCATGTTACTGAATACCTGGTGGGATCAGCTGCATTTAGCAAAGCCATTCAGGCA
Source organism: Trichopus zeylanicus subsp. travancoricus (assembly GCA_005019695.1). Classification (NCBI taxonomy): domain Eukaryota; kingdom Viridiplantae; phylum Streptophyta; class Magnoliopsida; order Dioscoreales; family Dioscoreaceae; genus Trichopus; species Trichopus zeylanicus. Next base: position 2,317,914 of record RXID01014226.1, read on the forward strand.
CATGATTTGCATACTGGGATGGATGTGTGTGTGAAAATTATAAAGAACAATAAAGATTTCCTTGATCAGAGCCTTGACAAAATCAAGCTTTTGAAGTATGTTAACAAGCATGATCCTGCTGATAAGTACCATATTTTGCGGTTGTATGATTATTTCTACTACCGGGTGAGTGTTGTTTTAACATATAATTTTTGTTTTAGATTTTTGAGTTACTTTTTAACTTTATTCCTATTGCTGTCAACAATGATAACAGTTATACTCTATTTTACATTTATTATAGAAGTTATAGTTGACAGTTATTTGTAACAATAATGGAATTATCTTTTAGTTCTCAGCCTCGTTAGTCTGGTGAGCTATCCAATGTAAATGGTTTTAATCAGTCTCTTCTTGATTTGAGTCTGTGGAACATGTTTATCAGCTGTTTTTAGATATCTATGGATGGCATATATTTTTCTTTGCCCCTTAATATGTTGTGACTGGCACAGCACAAGATTGGGCTTGAGGAAACTTTGGTTTTCTGGAACCTGCCTTGAATATGTTCTCATAGATTTTGCAGTTGACTCTGGATTTTAATCTCTTAACATTAAAACAAAATACCCCTTAAAAATACTGCTAGAAAACAATCTGAACTAACTAGGTAAAAAAATCCTCTTGGTGTCTGACATGTTAATCTTGTCTATGATTGCTTATACGTGTAGAATTGGACCTAGTAAGTATTTTTCTCTTATATATATCACAATTTTAGTGATGCATTCCCTTCAATATGTTCTGTTTCTTCTATGCCTTGTTGCTAATGTTGCATAGCTGATCTCTCTTGACTTTCAGGAGCACTAATTGATAGTTTGTGAGCTTCTCAAGGCAAACCTATATGAATTTCACAAGTTCAATAGAGAATCTGGAGGGGAGGTTTATTTCACAATGCCAAGGTTGCAGGTTGTGTGCAATCTATGGAACAAGTTGTTTTTCTTGGTTTTTCTTTTGTTAATATTATTGTGTGCAATACATTTGACATGTTCTTTATTTCCTCTTTTTGCGGTCAATTACATTTCAGTGCTTGGAAGCACTTCAATTTTTACATGGACTTGGCCTTACTCATTGTGATTTGAAACCTGAGAATATTTTGGTAAAGAGCTATAGCAGGTGTGAAGTGAAAGTCATTGACCTTGGTAGCAGCTGCTTTGAAACAGATCATTTGTGTTCTTATGTGCAGTCATGATCCTATTGTGCACCTGAAGTTATATTGGGTCTTCCATATGATCAAAAGATTGATATATGGTCTCTTGGGTGCATCTTGGCAGAACTTTGTACTGGAAATGTAAGTAACCATGTGCTTATTTTTTCGTAGATACTGTTTATGAGATATCCAAAACTTTTATTTTCCCTTCCTCCAATATAGAATGAGTATGGCAGTATGCAGCATATGTGTCTCTGTGTAATTATTAAATAGGATGCACATAGTGCATGTCTAAGTCATTTCTTTCACATGTACTGTTTCTCCAAGCTCCCTGAGCTCAAAAAAAAATCATACCACTCTTGAGGAAAGGTGACATGATTTCTTTATTGGTGCGATGCTAGCAATCTAGTTAATTAGTTAGCTCTCTATGTAGAACATATGGATGGACCTAGTTCAGATTGTGATTCAAACAGTAACCCTCATCTTTCGAGAAAATGTATGGAACTATTGAATAAGTGGGCAACTACTTTTATCTTAAAATCATTACGTGATGCATAATTTGCTCTCCGTTTTGTTCCTCATGGTGAAAATCCACTTTGCAATGAAAGTTTGACATTATGCAGCTAAAGAATTCTGATCCAAGCTGTGTAAGGAGTCATTTCTTTGCATTATTTGTAGTAGATGCATGACGAAAATCATTCTTTTTTATCAGATCTCATTGTTAGACATAATAATCTCATCCACTTTAACCACAGAAAAGAGCACCAGGGGAATTGCAAAAGAGTATGATACACTATGCACATTGCCAGCATTCAGTAAGAAAATTCTCATAATTTCAGATTATAAATGCCCCAATTACTTTTTGTCAACTTATATTTTTGCTTTTCTAGGCTTTATCGAATTGCAGACCTATTCTTTCTCTAGGGTTTTCAACTAACAGGCTTGACCTGATGAAAAAATTTAGGGATTAGGGTTACACTTGTACAGCCCAAAATAAATGACTCCAATTCAAAGTGCAACATGCAAAAAAAATTCTAAGAGAAATATTTGGGTTGGATCCAGTTCCAGACTAAGTTATATTCAGCTCAATTTGGTTACCGGCTTGATCAAGTCAAAGTCTAGCATAGACTGCGTACGCTTTTTAGAAGCCCAATGCTTGTTATGTGCACCACATAACTGTATAACCATCTCAGCTAAAAGCTACTGTTTTTCTTGATTTCCAAGACTATGGTTCTTTCTCTTGGTTTAATGATATAGCTTTCATGTGAAGTAGTGAGCTGTATTTCAGGATTGGAGTTGGACTATACAAAATAGAACAAGCCTTCTGTTCTTGTGACTTTAACTTCTTACAATGGGTAGAATTTGGATGGAGTTAATTTTCAAAGCCATAATGTATTTTCAATTTTCTTGTCTTCATGAATATTAAGAAACAGGAGTGATATATATTGTTAAATGTACTGCTCTTCATGACCTGCATGTGGTGTCATCAAAGATGTTTATGAACTCTTAAAAATTTACTCCCCAGCAACCAATACTCTTATCAGATAAACATATTCATTTCTTCCACATTGTTTCACCTCCGAATGACAATATTCTGTTTAGTTTCATAGGTGCATTGATAGCAAGGTCTCATTGGCTTAGTTAGAAAGTTCCAGAATCCAAGTGTAGTAGTGCTATTCTAATATACTATTTTATGATGTCAACTTGGTACTTTATCTATTTGCCCTGACTGTTTACTTTGTTCATGCAAGAAATTAGGCCAATTTATGGGTCTTTTAGTTTATCTGGTTGCTGCTACTTGTGTACATAGTTGGCTTTATGATTTATGTGTATTATTTCTTTGTAGATACATATATCATGTGATTGTTTTGTTTGTTTATTTGAGTAAAGAATATTTTGAGCCACTTTGAAGTGTTATATTGTAGACACTTCTTCTCCATACACTCCAAAGTAAATTTTCTCCCAGATCTGTCTCTGTTCATCGTCGCAAGTCTAATTATTCAGTATTTGTGATTGCCTTTTGGAATCATCCAATGTCTTTTTGGGGTTTTCGTTGCATGTTTTGTTTCTTCATTGCATCCTTCTTCAACTCCTAAGCTCCATCAATTAGTCATTTTGTTACCTTTATTCCTATGCCACCACATATGGTATCAAAACAGTGTTCTCTCCTTTTTCCATTACTACTATGCTCTGTTATTTGAGACCATTTATAGTTGTCACTTCTTACCAGTATCTTTTTAAAATAGTAGGATTGATGTGACAACTATACACTAGTGAATAATGCTCGATAAATGTGCATTATTTTTCTTGTCTATGTCCCTCCTACCAGGATAAAACTCAATCTGACTTAGATATTAAAAGAGTAGATTTTGAGATGGAAAGGAATCATGGGTGCTCGAGAAAGGTTTTCTTGGGAAAATGGACTCCACACACCAGTCCTAAAATAGGAGAACATGGTGATCTTGCCTAACATTAGAACCTAAGTTCCATATGCTTTGACTCTTTTCCATCACTCACCATCAAGTCAAGGAAGATGTTATGTGCTTTTTAATGTTACTGGGTTAGGAGTTTAATGTCTTTCCTGTGTATATGATATATGCATAACCATTTGTATAAATTCATTCCAAAACTCTCTTGTAATTTTGAGAAATGTTTTTTGGTACAATGAACTAATATTTTTGCATTTCTGTAGGTTCTCTTCCAAAATGATTCTCCTGCAACTCTACTTGCAAGAGTAATTGGAATTATTGACCCCATTGACCTAGGCATGCTTGCTAAAGGTCGGGACACATGCAAATATTTTTCGAAAACCACATGCTATATGAAAGAAATCAGGTGAGGATTTCATTTCTATATCCCACAAATAATCTTAGGAGTTCTGTTATTCTCGAGGAATTTGGTAAACAGGTCTTGGAAGGACGCCCAAATTAGCTATTTATGATTATCCACGGTATGAAAATGAACAAGTGGGAAGGTTTTTGAAGGTTTCCATGAATGAAATAGAAATAAGGGGCACGTAATCCCCATTCCTTGAGGATGTTATCTTACTATATGAGGATTGCATGTGCATTCACATTATTTAACCAATCTTCTATGCTACAAAAATCAATGTACCATTCAACATATAGGATGCCATTTGAATATCCTGGATAAGCATCAAAACAGCCCCTTAAGCCTGATTTGTGTCTAGATTACTGTGTTGCATGTGTATTATCTTGCATTGGTTCACCCATGTGGTTCATTAAATCTATGTCAACAGGAGACTAACAGACTAGAGTGCTTGATTCCAAAGAAGACATCCTTAAGGCACCGTCTACCAATGGGTGATCAAGGCTTCATTGATTTTGTTGCTCATCTTCTTGAAGTGAACCCAAAGAAACGTCCAACAGCATCTGAGGCTCTCAAGCATCCATGGCTTTCTTATCCATATGAAGCAATATCTTCTTGAAGTATATTTTGATTGAGTGATAGAGATACCTTCCCAATCCAAATCCTTCCACCAGAGTACAACAAGAACTATTGTACATTTCTACTACAGAGGGGGTGCAGAGCAAAGAAGGCTTGAAGCGCCAACTGTGCAGTTTGCATGCTTAGAATGGTTTTGTGGTGTGTATGGTGCTAAACTGCATGTATTTTCATTCTATTTAGTATCTATATGTTTAAGCAAGAATAGAATTGAGCTTGTATTGGTTAATGGCTTGCTGGAAAAAGCATTATGTTGTACATGATGTTAGTTGTTTTCCAATGCTCTGAGCATGTCTGGTTGCGCCTCCAGCTCTGGCTTCGATTTTGTCAGCTAAACAGCTAGTTTTGGGCGGTATATTATTGGCTCAGGAGAGAATGTTGTCAAAATGTATTGTGTTCTTTGATCTAATGAAATGAGTGCATTGATGGCAGGCTTGTTCCAGCTTCTCATGAATTGACAGCTTTGTATTTTGTGTTCTGGGATGCAACTGAAAAGTTGAATGATTGTTTAAATATTTTATAAATGAGTTTGTGTGTTGGCTTATGCAGACCTTCAGAATCTTTGTATACCTTGAGTTTATTTTAATTGGCAGGCTTGTATGGCGCAATGATTTTTCATGTATACCCTTCAAAGGGACATTTTTATTGTAGAAATATACATAGTTTTAATGGATTTCAAAGTGTACATACAAATTGATTTTTACAAGGGTAAACTTTTACTCGCAATGAAACTGGTCTTACATTTCTGTTTGGTACTTCTAATATATTTGTTTGGTAGGGTGCCCATGAAATTGTACATGCTAGGTTTTCACTCGTGTTTGGTTCGATGTTAGTAGGCGTTGTAAATGGAACAATATCAATTGAATTTAACAACAACAAATTAATAAAATTTTTTTTTGACCAAGAATGATTGAAATATTTGTAATTACTAATAAACCTCTAATATAATTTATCTGCATGTACAAGGGCTAACTCACACAAACTTTAGGGGTTCATTTCACAATGGATTAAATTGGGGATTAGTGGAATTAATCTGAGTTTTTTTTTGTCAAACAGGTGCTAGAAATTAATCTAATTTCAATCAAAAAAGTTTTAAATTTAATCTCTCTTTACATTGAATTTAGATTTGATGATACACTAAGATAATTGAATCGAGTCAAGAATTGATAAGAATCAAATACAAGGCTGAACTGCAAGCCGAGCTACCGACGTAAGGTATCCATTTACCTCGAGATAAGAGGAGTCCGATCGATCTCTACACCGAGTTATACAAATATCGATATATTCAGCTAGAAAGGTTGTGTTAGCGCCAAGGTCCTACGGAACTCATAGGTCTTGGCGATCAGACAATAAAAAAAAAGATAATTATATAAACAAATTTACAATTCAAATCTATGAGAAAATATCTCGAGATTCAAGATTCGAGATTCGAGATCATCCATTACAAAAAATTCGACAAAAATTATAACACTAAGATTGTTAGAATTCTGATATGACCAACGTCCTATAAATAATATAATATCTGAAAAGATAAGAATTAATATTCAATTATACATTATACTCTCATTACTAATTTTTATTTTAATAGCGTTGGAGTGACCCGGAGAACTCCTGATAGTCTTTTTCACGATTCTTTTCTACGCTGGACAACAAAAGAATGATTAATAAATTGAATTCTTGAGGAGTTATACGGACCAAAACTGATTTTGAACCTGGCTTCTTCAACAAAATTAAATTAAATTAAATTAAATTTATATTTTAATTTTTCCTACCAAACACACCATAAGTAACTATTTGTGAAATATTTTGCTTTAAAACATTCTTAACCTAAATGATTACGATTTTTTGCAACACATGTTATTGAAGTAAAACACTTAATGTTTAGATTTGTTGCATATAAAGATGTGGCAATTTGATAATCGAATTGAATTGCATGTAATTACAGGGGATGAGTTCGAATTGGTGTCCGGATCGCAAGGGTTGCACATTGTCAATATACCCCCATTATCCATTAACATTAATCTACCAGTCGGTGGTTTTCCTAATAAAGTGATCGCATGCATAAATATATGGTAATGTGATGATCAAGTTACTCAATTTTTACACTCGATGAGTTCGCATTGGTCATGCAATCACAACGTTTACGTATATGTGGAAAAATATAGACTATTAAAATCGCAATATTTATAAAAAATCGCAATTTATAGAGGACTTTTCTGTTCAAATTCATATTACGTTTTTAAACAATATTTTATAATTTTTATGGTAATTAATCACATTAGAAGTAATACACTTACGTTCTACTTAATTTTTTAATTTTTAAAATTCCATCCCTTCTATAAAATGTCTTATAAAAATATAAAAAAGCGTGACATGTCTAGGTGCTAAAAGATCTGTCTTGGCCCTTCTCTCTCTCTCTCTCTCATCTTTCTCTATCATACAGGGGCAAGAACCCTAGAGGCTGCTCTTTCTTCTCACAAAGGTAAGTTTTAAGATGCCCTTCTTCACCTTCTCCCTTTCAGGGAAGATTTTCAAGGACTAATTTGGCATTTTCACCCTTACCTTCACTTGATTCCTAGGTTTTTTTCAATTTTTTTCTTAATTTCAGAGCTTAAATTCCGAGATCCCGTCTTGGAAACGCTAAAGGTCGAATCTTTTTGGGTTTAATCATCGAATGCGTCATAGATTGGAGTTGTTTTGGACAGTTTTGGGTGTTTCTCGGGCACCATTATTCGACCTTTTTTTTGGTTACTGATTTGATGAGGGTTTCTAACAAGGTGGATCTTTTTTTTACTGAATTTTTGTTGTTTTAGTCGATTTAGAACTTTAGGCTGGATTTTGACCGTTTTTGATGGATGGGGTTTCTAGATTTGGTTCGTAGGGCACAATGTGGTGGATCAGAGCTGGATCTTTTTGCACCCTCTTTTTGGTTTTCTTGGGTGGCATTTATGGTTTTGAGTTATGATCCAGACCGTTTATTTGATTTCCAACATTTCTTTTGATTTAATCTGCTGCTGGAAAAAGACTGTTTTGCTTACTTTTTTCTGAAGGTGTTTCTTTTCAAAATTATATTTTTAGCGAATTTTGCAGATATTGTAGCATCATCTTCTTTTTCTTTTATTTGCTTCACGTTTTCAGCATTGCAGTTCAGAGTTTGTTTCAAGATGTCTTTTTGTGCAACTGTTCTCCATTTTACACCATTTACTTTATTTCTTTGGATCCTTTTCTCTTAATTTTATAGGTTTTACTAGAGAAGTGCAAAATGCAGCAGATGGGTTGAATAAAATCAGCGAGAAGCTTCACAATTTTAACCCATTTGATGAAGTGTGGTGGCGGTTCTTCCAACGCTGGTTACATGGATGATGACGGGGGACTTGGTATCCGTAATTGGCCTTTCTATGAGCAACCCTTGAAGAGCAACTTGGGGCTGCAGCTCATGTCCACAGTTGTGGAGAGGGACACAAAGCCCTTCTTCTCCAATGGAGGCTTCCTCCACCGTGATTGTGGTGTTTCTGATCCTTCTATTCCCATGGAGTTCATAAGGGATGGATGGTTGCACCACAGCAGGGAAGGCAAGATGCACCATGTGCTTCCCATTAGTCATAATTACCATGTCCTCCCTGACCCACCACCAGCCCATACTCTTCAGATGCTTCAGCCACCAGCACCTCCTAAGGAGGATAAGGTCCCAATGACGGATGATATTGCTAGAAACGATGCTCCTTTGAAGAAAAGGCCTCCGGGCCGTCCTCAGAAGGAACTGAAGCCGAAGAAGCCTAAGAAGACTAATGGTTCGAGGGGTGATGGGATAAACGGATCTGTGCCACGTGGTAAAATTGGGAAGAGCACTAGTTTAGTCATTAATGGGATTGATGTCGACATCTCAGGGATCCCTACACCTGTCTGTTCTTGTACGGGCACCGCTCAGCAGTGCTATCGCTGGGGTATCGGCGGGTGGCAGTCTGCTTGCTGTACTACTAGCATCTCTGTGTATCCTCTTCCAATGAGCACAAAAAGAAGGGGTGCACGAATTGCTGGGAGGAAGATGAGTCAAGGAGCTTTCAAGAAGGTGCTGGAGCAGCTGGCAGGAGAGGGGCATAACCTTTCTAACCCAATTGACTTGAGGACTTTTTGGGCTAAGCATGGCACAAACAAGTTCGTGACTATCAGGTAAAGGTGTAGAATGCTTAGAGTTGCCCTCTGCATGTAATCTGCTTTTTGTGTACAAGGAGCTTTCACCTTTGCAGAGGCTTTCTGATTAGCTGTAGTCCTTTCTCATCCATATTTACATGCATGTTAATTTCAGACAGTCGGGTTTTAGGGAACCTTTTTTTCTTCTCTTTCTTCCTTGCAACCTGTAGTTTCAAGGAGACGGTGTTATCTGTTTCAGATGGCTTGTTGTTTAATGCATAGAAAGCTTTGTTAACTTGCTTCTATGGTTAAAGGTCTATTTTTGCATGCATGGTTCAGGCATGTTCCTAATGATAATTGTCTTAACTTATACAACCTCATGTAGTTTAGTGATGTTTTACATGTGTGTCTGAGCTGTATATTCTTTTATGTGAGTCGTTTCACTAATATTGCTTGTTTTGTCCTTAATTTGTTGACATAATTTTTTGACTTTATAAAGTGTTGGATGATTCTTGAGTAATTTATTTGATGCATTTTGAATGTTTAACTCTGTTTGAAATTAGAAGCTTGAAATTTTCTAGCAAACAGATTTGCATTGGTAACTTACGCAAGTTAATTAACTCCTTGAAAAAATGGTAAATTGTGTATGACTACTTGTTATTCCACTTAATTGCATGTAACTCCTTAACTTGTTATCCCTGTTTGCATAAAAACTCCTCAGGTTAGAGTCAACTTAATTGGGCAGAATTTCTGCTTGACGCTGTTAACTTGGGGTAAACTGATTATTTTGCCCTCACAACTATTTACTGGCCCCAATCCCATGTTTAACTGTCTAATAAAGTGTGTTTAGGTTAACATATTAATCATTAATCAGGCCAAACTCTCAATGATCACAAATTGGACCATTGAGAGATGGATCAACATATATAGTAGTGTCCAACCCCACCACCACACTCTCTGAGTACTTGGAAGTTTTAAATGAGCATTTTAGTGGTGTTTTTAGTTCCACCTCGATCATCAAGCTCTTAGCCTCTGATTCATAACTCAAGCCCAAGATCCAAATTTGGTAACATTTTCCTCTCTATGATACTTGTATTTGTTAGATTTGTGAGTCATTAAGTGTGTATGGGTTCTGATTTTTGAGTTCCTCTTAAGCCATTGGAACCATTGCTGCAAACCCTAGGTTAATGTTGGAAGCAAAGATCTGAGGTAGGTTTTTGCAATTTATATGCAGCTTTAAGGAGTTTTCTATAAATTGAAACATTTGTGCATGAGGGTGTATGGGGCCAAGCTGTGTTAATGTAATTTAACATCTTGGGTTTGACATGAATTCAATTTGGGTTAGGATTTCTTTCAGGAGGAGCTATGGATGAGAAATCAAAGAAGCTATATGTAATTGAGGATTACAAGGAGTATACTTACCATGTTTTCAAGGGTACCTATGCAATTAAACCAAAAAATTTGCATGGGATTAAAGTATTTGTACAATCGCAGTCAAAGGTGCTTATTGATATGTGGATTTTCAGCCATTTATATTTTGAAGCATCTTTTGGTTGACTTTTTGGTTATTCTCACATTTTACTTACATAATGCTGATTATTCTGAACTTTCTGACTTTCTCATCTTGATTTGGTATAATATCATGTTCCTCGTCATCTAGATTTTGTTTAACTTCATGTGCTTTTTTGGTTGTATTTTCTTTCCAGTTAAATGGATATGGCATTTCATTGACCATTCTATGGAAAACAATAGAATCTCCAAACTTTATATCTTGGGAGTAAAATCTATGCGCACTGGGGCAATCATTGGAGAGTAAATATGAATATAAATAATTGAAGTATATCATGGAAGTAAAAAGGATATGTGTATCTGAACTTGGGGCAGTAGGTGGACATGCAATATTCTATTTATGTCACTTGATTTGGGTGATGACTATATAAGGAAAAAGTTGTTTAGTTTAATCTTTCTTGTGGCACTTGCTGAAAGATTTGCCATTTGTTTCAAATTTTCAGTTTTTATAGTTTTATGAATGACAAATATTTAGAATCGATTTAACTTCCTTCTATTGATTGTTATCTGATTGCTCAAATTCTTTTCTACAATGACTTATGTTAGTTGTAAATCTGTTTGCATGAGTGCATGCACAAATATGTCCAAATTTTTGGACTGCAATGATTGAGATCATGAGATTAGATGGCTTTATGGGCACTCAAGAAGGATCCTTATGTCTACTTTTAAGCATTGTAAAAAGAAATCAGAGACTGCCTTCATTTGTAGTTATCTTTATGAATTGTATGATTAGATTGAAAAAATAGATGATCGCTCATCAGATTTTTTTTCTAAACTTGTTAGAGTTGAATTAGCAATTGTGGAACATGACTGTAAATGTAGTATCAAGCTGTGATAGTTGTTGTGCTGACTCCTTTTTTGTTGGCCTTACTGACTCAATTCTTTATAAACTGGATGAGAAGGAAGATCATTTTGGAGAAGTTGCTAGATAGGATGTGATACTGTTGGAGGTTAGAGCTTTTAATGTCTGTTGTAGTTCTTCTGGCTTCATCTTGAAAATTTTAGGATTTTAGCATTGGAGCATTCTTGATTCAGTTCCGTAGCACATTGTGTTATATGAAAAGTTTTGTAGTGAAGGAAACCATCTTTAGTTCATTTCAAATGGCGAGGAACTGGCTTTGTGGACTTGTTGCACTCCGATGGTGCAGTTGTAACTTTTCACATAGTTGAGAAAAACTTTCAAGTTCAGTTAAAATGGCATTGGATTGATTGTATTGATTCAGAAGGGCCGGCGACGGGGAGATACTTGGAGGGGATCTGACCTAGTTGAAGGCTCGATCAAACAACATTAGATGGAGATTAGGGACCTTGAATGATGACTGAAGGCTTGAAATTGATGTTTTAATGGTGGCCTGCAAATTTTGGGGCCAGTGATTCTAGAGCCATCAGAAAACTTAGGCTATGGAGTTCAGATTGGTATTAGATGGTGTATTGGTGCAAGGTAAATAGTACAGTTGCTTGTGTGAGCAAGCAGAGGAAACTTGTTGAGCGACCTGACCTTAAAATGGGATTGGCAGAAAGCTCCTGCTGTTTCATTTCGTCATGAATCCAATGATACTTAACATGTACCAATTTCATTAGTAATTTAGATAGGGATGGAGGGGGTTCTGCAGCTATTAAACCAGGAGTCCATAAGTTCTATTTATTGTTTGAAGGCCTGAATCTACTCAAAAACAAAAGAAATAAAAGCCTGAAGGCAGTGAAACAAGTATTTAGTGACTTCTTTATATATATCATCGTACTCTATTGATACCTACACTCAACATGTTGGAACTTTCTATGTGATTATCAATATTTTGTTGTTCATTGGCATGAGTAAAACTAATCTGAATTATTTATTGAGAGGTGATAGTGGTCCCATGTAGGTTGATTTTATTGACATCCTAATAATAGGTTGACTTAGCAAAGGTCTTAGTAATAGTAGAAAATAATTTTAGTTAGAATGCGAACTTTTGTAAGCAATTTAGTGAGATGCAGTCCATTCGCAATCAAAACTGAGGTGCTTACATGATAATCTCAATGCAAAACTTTGAGTTGCAAATTACTTGTGTCTTTATTGGTAGAAGTTCAGAAGTGCATCTATCATTATTGTTTATTTGACTGTGAATCTCATATGCAGTGGGTAGCTGCTTGGAACAACTTATAAGTGACCTTAGGCTCAAGTTTTCCGCTCACTCAAAAAGTAGTCTTGTAGGCAAAACGATTCCTATTACATGAATCAATCTCTAATATCTTTGTTGCATTTTTAGCTAGCAACCTTATCTACCTTCCTAAGGCCAAACCCCTTCCATTTAGTGCCAGCTTCTTTAGAGTTTGCTCATATCATAGAACCCCATGACGTGGTTTTCAATAATGTTTTACTTTAAAAGAGTCATATATAATTTAAACGATCAAATTTTGATCATAAACTAGGAATTATTTCACACGTATATTAAATAAGTGGAGCGAAAAATATGATAGTTGTGAGGGAGCCTCTCTCAAGCCACCCAAATAACAATGTCAATATCATTGTGGCTTTGCCTAAATTGAGTGAATCACAACTTATTAGACAAATTAACTAGATAGTTGAGAATTTTTGGGAGGAGTTTTATAAGGATCCTTCCTTTGAGTTTAAAATGCTTAAACAATATCCTAAAATCAATGGAATAAAAAATTTTATGCACTTAGTGATACATACGTTGGTTATAATTTTGAAAATGAGAATTACAATCTTTTAAAATATATCAATAAAAATTTTGTACTCTACCAAAATTATATAAAAGATGAAAAGTTGGTAAATAAACAAATAATATCTATTGAGGATTAAGGTAAAATGATCAAATAGATTATTAATTAAAAATCAAAATTTATATAAGGAGCCGTTAAAATAAAAAATGAGTATAACATAGTAAATTAGACAAGTAAGACTCCTATAAAAAATTCGCTCTTAAAATTTATTATGAATTCACCTAAATATCGTGAGATATTTTTGTCTCTTAATAAAACATAACTTAAGAGTGATGTTTCTCCTAAAACGTTAGTCGTCATTTGCAAAGTTATCTTTTAAAACCCAAACATAACTCTCTTTGATCAAGACTTATTCGAGAAAAAACTTAGAAATGCACTATTTCGTATCTTAATAAGAATTGGTGAGATATAGTTGGTTTGGTGCTTGTGGAGATTGAGTTTCACATAGGATCTACATAGTGCAAGAAAAAGAGAGATTGTTGACATTTTCAAAGATGCCATTAGTACCCTAAAAAATGTCAATAATATTACCAGTGATTTTGTAAGTGATTTGTAAAATGTTGTAAAAAACAATGTCGAAAAAATTAAGCATTGATAATAAGTTTTCCTGACGCTTTTTGTAGTGCATAAAAATTACTGACAATACAAGAGTTTTTATTAACAAATACTTGTATTGTTTTAAAATAACCTTTAACCTTCTAGATGACTTACTTTGCACATAGTTTTTGAGTTTCAAAATTATCTAATTGAAACTACTTTTGTTATTATGAATATATATTATTAGATTTAACAATATTGTACATTTACAAATAAATCCCTTGATTTTTTTAAATAAATTAATATTTTAATCATTTTTAATACTAAATTTCACGGAAAATACGGTGAAAGTTTTAAAATTTAAAATTTAAAATTTAAAATTACAAGTTTACTATTTTTACATTTAAAAATAGACCACTTTTAATATTTTTTTATAAATAAGTCCAAATTTTATTTATTTTATAAGTAAATTTTACAAATAAATCATCGAACGTTTCAAAACATAAAATTTAAAATTACAAGTTTCATATTGTACATTTACAAATAGATCCCTTGATTTTTTTTAAATAAATTAATATTTTAATCATTTTTAATACTAAATTTCACGGAAAATACGGTGAAAGTTTTAAAATTTAAAATTTAAAATTACAAGTTTACTATTTTTACATTTAAAAATAGACCACCTTTAATATTTTTCTTTATAAATAAGTCCAAATTTTATTTATTTTATAAGTAAATTTTACAAATAATTCATCGAAAGGTTTCAAAACTTAAAATTTAAAATTACAAGTTTCATGTTGTATATTTACAAATAGACCCCTTCAATATTTTTATTTATAAATAAGTCTATATTTTTTATAATATTTTAAGTAAAATTTTACAAAAAAGACATTAATGATTTTTAAATTTATAAATACAAATTTAATATTTATATATTAAAAAAATCATTAAATTTTTTTTAAAAAATAAATCTAAACTTTCCGAAATTTTAAAACTAATTTTTACAAATACACCCCTCGCCAGACCATCGCTGGCCGGCGTCATCGCCCGCATGCCGGGGACGGAGGCCGAGGCTGGACGGCTTGCCGGCACATGGGCGCGGATGGCCTCCGCACGCGGGACGGAGGCCGAGGCGCCAGCGCGCCGACACCCGGGAGCAGACTGCCAAGGCCGACGCCGTTCCGCCCTCGCGTGCCGGGGACGGAGGCGGAGGCCGGCGCGCTGGCACGCGGGCCTCGCCCTCCGTCCCCGACACGCGGGGGCGGAACGGCGTCGGCCTTGGCAGTCTGCTCCCGGGTGTCGGTGTGCCGGCGCCTCGGCCTCCGCCTTCGCTCCGGCCCGCGTCCGCCTCCGCTCCCGCTCGCCCGGCCTCCGCCTCCGCTCCCCCCGCGCGCCGAGGTGTTATTTGCAAAAATCTGTATTTCGGGGACTTTTCTGTAAATCGAAATAATTTTCAGGGGTTTATTTGTAGAAATCCGAATTTTGAGGATTTTTCTGTAAATCAGAGTTATTTCGGGGTGTTATTTGCAAAAAACCGAATTTCGTGGCGTAAAATATAAAAAATAAATTTTTAGGGGTGTATTTGTAAAAATAACCGAGGGTAAATCAGAATTTTTTGGGAAAAGTTTGATTAAATAACAATCAGGGGGGTGTGGGTAAATATTTTCGAAAATAGGGGGGCGTGGGTAATTTCGGAAATTACGGGGGGTTGTAATTAAGGCTAATTACAGGGACTTATACGTAATTATCCCAAAAAATTAATTTTTGAATAATTATTTAAATAATTGTAATAAAAAATATTATAAAATAAAATATTAAATAATTTTAATTAGTTTAATTGATAAATGGATTAACTCGAGTGATTTGACTAGACCCATTTATGACCTGATAGATAAGTAAGTCAATCGGATCATAAACAATTATATTTATTAATTTGATTGCAATATGAAATTTCTTGGATCATAATCGAAGGGCTTGAACCTAATTATAATAAATTTAAACCTGTTTAAGTTGGGTTAGATTCGGATTGGGTTAACAGATTGGATCATATATTACTAGGTTTATATATTATAAAGGCATATTTAAAAGATGATAGAAAAAGGTAGGTGAATAATAAATTTGCACCTCTTCATAGAATGCATTGAAGGATATTGCATTGGTCTACTAATTGCTATCTCTTTAGCTAAATGGATAGACAAATGTTTCATGATATTAGAAAAAAAATGTGGAAAGATCCTTTAAAGATGGAAAAGAATTATAAAAAGCATAAATTTCAAAGTTTTAAAGTCACATGCACATCTAACTTTTGAGTACAAGAGTCTAAATATGTTGCTCAGTTCAATAAATGGTTTAGCGATATTCTTATACAAATATCTTCTTATTGTGATTGATAGCAATTGTTATATTGATATGTAACAATTATGACTCTTTACTTCAAAGATAATTCGATCATTTTTATTCACTCATTTAGATATATGTCATGTATAACTATCAGACATGTTAATATTTTTTAAGACACTTAGGAATATATCATTTTCTTATATATGTTAAATGAAGTAGGAGATAAATATATTTTATCGTCTCTTTTTTGTGGATGAAATACTATTCTTATGCCAATGACTTTGGGATTTAGATTTATATTCAAATTGTCTTTTGACTTATTTGTAATACCTAACAATACCTATATAAATTTTTTTTAAAAAAAATTTCAATGGAAATGATATTAAAATAGTGATGAATATGCAATGTGCTCTAATATAACAAAGTAAAGGATATTTTTCTTTCTTCAATTGCTTTTTTTTTCAAGCTGTCATTCATTTACCTCTCACTTCTTTTCCTTTTCTTGCATGAAACCAAGTGATCACATTTTTTAAATTCATTTTCAACAATAAGTACTTTTTTCAAAGTGTCATCTCCAAATAATTGAGGGATATACTATATTCAATTGTCCCATCAAATGATGTTTTATTTAGCCGAAATTTATAATTCTTAGGAAAAAATTATTGATGATACATATATCAAAATTTTCGATTATGTTTTGATAATTGATATTGTGTGTTCTTTTGATATACATGACAAAACTTTTGACCTCTTGTCATATAACTAGACAAACATGCATACGTAGAAAAATTATTAATTTTCCCCATTAGAGTTGTACACATACACAACATCTGCTTTTTTACTTATGTTATATATTGACACTTGAATTCCAAAGTTCATTTAGCTCATATATTAGTAGTTATAAATACACATCAATGTCATTTTCAAGAACACTTAGTCCAACAATGAAAAAGGATAAAATGAATAATGATTGTTTTATACATAATTACGAAGGTAAATTATATGAAATCAATGCCATATGCTATGCTCATTGACTTGTAAGGGTTGAACCCATTTGATGTTATATTCAATCGTACATTATAAATATCAGTAACAAAATTAGGGTACTTAAAAGTCAAATTTCTTCCAAGTCACATTATTTGTTGAGACATCCCAATGATCCATCGAGTACATGGCCTTTTGCTTACTATCTCATGTGTGGAGTTATTTTTTATGATATGAAAAGTTTTGAATCCTTGGCTTTAAAAGGACATATCAAACCACTTTAGCAAGTATTTTTTTGTATTTCATAACCCTCATTACTAGATTGCTTGTTAAAATGCTTGTACTTTGATGCTTTATAATACTTATAAAATACTTCTGATGCACTCTAATTTTTATAAAATATAAAATTATTAGGACATGCATAAACTTTTTTATACCTAAGACTTAAATCCTTGATAATATTACAATAAGAACATGAAAATGACTCCTACCCATGAAACACATGTTTCAATATCTGCAATAGTATGATGAATGAATTATTGCTCCATTGATATTGAAATTTCATAATTGATAGTCGTACGATGAAAGATGAAAAAAGTAAAACTCTTGTATTTGAGATACAATTCACTATTAGTTTTACTGAGTAATTTGGATATTTTTATTTTATCTTTATTAGATCGAACATTTTAATGTAACAACATCTATATCATTGACTAATCCCTTAAAACCAAAAACATCATGTAGCAATCTTTTCATGTGATTCCCTTTTCAACATTTACTGTAATATCTTCATGAATTTCTTTCATCAAATATCATGGTGTTTCACCATGATAAGTCCAATTAGTATGTTTCTAAATTTTTTTTTTTAATATTATATGTTCAAAAATGTTTTCACTTGTTTAATTATAAGGATTCACACACTATATACATGGACATCTTATATCTGAAAATGAACTCTTTGTCGTGTGAGCAAAATAAAAAAAATATCTAGATAGTTAGGATTCAATTCATTCTTTATTTTAATTTAACTCTTATCCATGAGGTTAACAAGAATTAAAACTAATTTTAGAAACAAAATAATACCACATCTCCAACCAAATAATGTAGAAAAAAATAGATTGGAGAAGGTGGATGGAATACATAATATAAGAATGAAGGTGATGACAATACATATATATATTTTATGATTAAATCCTATAATAGAATCTCGAGTAATTTTAACACCCTACACTTTTGTTGATGGAGCCTGGTTTAGAAATTGCTTCTACTTTGTGAGACTCTTACAAGGATGAATCTACTAGGTCGTCCTTTCACCAATTTGTAAGAGGAGATATGAGTCGTAGGGAGGATTGTTGGGAGCTCTCGGGCGATGACCACTCTGACACTTAATTTAAAAAAGGCCCTGTCATTCTTTTCGAGAGAGTATTTGAGAGAAAGGGGTAGAGAGAAATCGAGGTCCCTTATCTTCATGGGTTATCCTCTATTTTATAGGTTACGAAGGTCTTTCTGTAGATATGGGATTTTGTGATTTTAATCTTGATCATACTGGACTCTCCTTATTTGGCTGCTATCACTCCTAACTTCAGTGGTTTTATCTTGGGTATCAGCTTCCCTATTTGTACCTTGGTCACCTCAGCCTAAGGATTAGTTCTCACGTTGGGCCTCCATTCACATTCAGCATGGTTAAATTTAGCTTGGTGTATCATCAATTTTCATTTGCAAAAATTAGAAAGCAAGCTTTTATGTTTAAATGCTACAGTTTTTACAATACTCATTAGGAAAAATTTCCAGATGGATCCTAAAAAGTTTTTAGTTGATCAATAGCTCTCTCCAATTTTTGAATTTCCTATTCATCCTTCTTGATGTGACAAATATTTTATTTTGACCTTTGCTATTATGAATGGTACTTTATCATTGTTAAACTACTGTAGTAGGTATTTGTAGCAGATGCTGTAATAATATTTTAAAAAATATAATAATATTGTATTTATAATGATCAAGACCAACTCAATATAAACAAAAAATAAGACAAAATAGTCAAACTTAAGTATATATAATTAGAAAATAATCATTATGATCAAAATTAATCATATATGACTAAAAAGAACATATATTTTTTTATTATAAAAACTTATTTCTAAATATATACTACTGTTATAATACTTTTAAAGTAATGTTACAATATTTATATCCTATTATAATATTATTATAATTATTTATATATTATTATATTATTCTAAGTACTGCTATAATATTTTCTGATATTTTATACTAACAATTGCTAACATAAGGGATTTTTAAGAAATTTAAAAATTGGAGAGGTTATTGGTCAACTAAAAATTTTTTTAGTGTATTTGAAAGTTTTCCCTACTCATTATATAGAAGGAAGGCCTTGACAATTCAGAATTAACTTTAGTTTGCACATCAACACTAGAAGTTATATAATAAGTGTTTGATAGCCAAACTTCTACCTTGAAATTTTGCTCGTGATGACGCTAAGGTTCTCCCACCTCAGCATATCAAATTCGCACAAGTCCACAAGAGTATAGAGGAGAAGAGAAGTACAACAATCTTACAAATCTTTTATTACTTACATAAAAGGAATACAACTCTAGTACGAAAGGATACTATAAGCCTCTCTTTACTTATGTGTGTCTCAACTCAATTGACCCCCTAGTCTATTTATAATACACATATTTGGTTGTGAGCCACCCATGAAGATCATGGAGAACACGCTCCCATAATATTCTCCCTGCAGTCTACCTATTGGAGATTATGGAGAACATTCTTCACAATGTTCTCCCTGCAATCCACCTGTTAGAGGTCATGGAGAATATACTTTACAATGTTCTCCTTACAGTCCACTTGTTGGGATCATGGAGAACATACTTTACAATGTTCTCCTTGAGTTTCCTTGATTCCTTCCAGCTATAGCCATATGTCCCATGAGCCCTCAATTGCCTCTTTTGCTGGCCACATGTCCATTGACAAGTGCAGCTCTAATTCTCTAGCCTACAGCCATGTATATTCAACCTGTAGCGCTAAGTGTCTAGGCTATTCACACGCTCTTATAACTCACTTTAGCCAAACTGTTCTGCTACTCTCTCTGCAGGATTGTTTGGGCTGTCTAGGTCTCCATCCAGACATGTCATGACTCTTTCACTTTCTGCTATGTGTGCTTCCTGTGCACACATGTGTTGGAGGCAGTTTGTTGCCTCACATAATCACGCGTTCCCTCGCATGATTCTCATTATAGTGGCACCGACCACCATAGCTAGTTGATTCCTTATATGTGTACTGCCCATGCACATATACATTAGAGGTACTCCATTGCCTCCGAGATCCTGAGGTCCATGACATGATCTCATTGCGGTGGCACCTACCACTCACAATTGGTATGACAAACCACCCCCACCAGGAGAGCCCGACGTCCTCATCAAAGTAGAGTCCATGTACTCCTTGATTTGCCTTTCAAACTGTCATAACATGGAATCCCGCTCTCGTGTATTATCATTCTCACTGCTGCCTTTCCATAGCACAAGAAATTTGGCCTGTCGATTCTTCTTGCTTTGCCCCATAGTTCGGTGTGCAAGAATCATCTTGACCTCCTTGTCAAACTACTTTCGAACTATCGGTGGGGCTCTCTTGGCTTGCTGTCTATCCCCAAGTAAGTCCCCATTGAAAGGTTTGAGAAAACTAATATGAAATATTGGGTGTACATTCAATTTGTCGGGTAGCTTCAACCGGTGAGCAACTTGCTCGACTTTCTTCATCACTTCTAAGGGGCCGTCATATCTTGGTACCAACCCATGATGTACAGTCTTGCTACTGATTTTCTTCCATATTTGTGGAGTAAGTTTCAACAACACCATGTCTCCAACTTGGAACTCTAATGACCATCTTCGTTCATCTGCATGCCTCTTCATGCGTTTTGCTACCTTGCACAAACTGTCCCAAGCTTGTTCTATCAGCTCCTCCTTCTCCTTGGTGAAGCGATAAGCTACAAGGCATTTTCCTTGGTCTGTCGATTGAGCTATCTCAAGAGGAGTGAGAGACTGTTGTCCCATGACAAGCTCTGCAGGACTCATTCCCGTAGCTGACAACCTATGGATGTTATAGTAGAATTGAGTTGTGTCCAACAGCTCCAACCAATTTTGTTGGCTGGCCATTATGTAATGCCTTAAGTATTCCTCCACCAAGGCATTGATGTGTTCCATTTGGCCATCTGTTTGTACCTCAAATGGAAGTTTGAAGTTAGGCAATCGTAGTATCGATCTTTTGACAATGCTACCTTTAGTTGGTCAAACGCCACTTGGTCCATCCATGCCCATTTTCGATCCTTCCTCAGAAAGTCAGTCAAAGGACTCAGTTTCCTTGAATAATCCTGAATAAATCTTCTATAATAGTTAGCCAAACTGAGGAAAGAACGAAGATCTGATACCTTTGTTGGGTCCACCCAATCAATGATTGCCTGGATCTCCCTCTCCATAGTCTCAAGCTGACACACAAGACAAGTCTTGATGTATATCTTTATGTCTTCCCCTATTTTCGGCCAGTAGTATGACCTAGACAAGAGTGCCATCATCTCTGCACTCCAGGATGTCCTGCCCATCGAGGATCATGAGTCTCTCACAGTAGCTCACGTCTCAGCCCTCTCGTCTTTGGGATGTATAACTTGTTGCCTCTAGCATACAACAAGTTATCGTTAAACCAATAATGCCTAATTATCCCTTCATGTACCTCTTCCCTGAGTTGGACATATGTCGGGTCCACATTGGCTTGCTTTCTAACCCTCACCAATAGGGTTGACTGCACTGTGGATAGTATAGCTGTGTAGCATTGCACCTCCTTTCGACTCAATGCATTTGCCACTTGGTTCTATCACCCGAGTTTGTTCTCCCACACGAAATCAAACTCGGCCAAGAACTCCTACCACTGAGCTTATTTAGGGGTCAATTTCTTTTGAGTCTTGAAGTGGATGTTTGTGACATTATCCGTCATAACCTTGAACTTCATTCCCAATAGATAATATCTCCAAGTGTCCAAGCAGTGCACCACTACTATCATTTCTTTCTCATGTGTGGTGTAGCGTTGCTCCGCATCCTTGAGCTTATGGCTCTCAAACGCCACTGGGTGTCCTCCTTGTACAAGAACTACCCCAAGAACAAAATCTGAGGCATCTGTATATACCTCGAATGGAAGTTCGAAGTTAGGCAATCGTAGCAATGGCTCTGTTGACACTATTGTGCTGTCTTTAGCTGGTCAAACACCGCTTGGCATGAGTCTGTCCATGCCCATTTTCGATCCTTCCTCAGCAAGTCTGTTAGGGGGTTCACTTTCCTTGAATAACCTTGAATGAACCTTCTATAATAGTTAGCCAAGCCGAGAAAAGAATAAAGATCTGATACCTTTGTTGGGGCTGCCCAATCAATGATTGCTTGGACCTTCCTCTCATCCGTTTGTGTCTATCCCTTGCTCACCTTGTGTCTAAGGAACTTGATCTCTTTTCGACAAAACTTACATTTCTCCTTCTTTACAAAGAGCTTGTATTTCTTAAGCCAAGAGAATACTTTTCTGAGGTGGTTGACTTGGTTTGCCAACATCTCCAAATAGATGATAATGTCATCCAAGTATACCACCACAAGTCGATCCAAGAACTCATACAATACTTTATTCATCAAGTAGCAAAAAGTTGCAGGAGCATTTGTTAATCCAAAAGGCATGACTAAGAGCTCAAATGAATCATACCTTGTGACACACACTGTCTTTGACTCATCTCCCTCAGTAATCCGAACTTGCCAATACTCCGACCGCAAGTCCAACTTGGTGAAGTATGTCATCTTGGCCAATCAATTGAACTAGTCACCTACATTCAGCACCGAGTACTTGTTCTTGATAGTCACCTTGTTTAGCGCTGGATAGCTCACACACATCCAAAGTGAATCATCTTGTTTCCACTGAAATAATACCAGAGCACCATATGAGGCTTTCGATAGTTGGATTAATCTCTCATCCAACAGTTTGTTGAACTATTTCCTCAGCTCCAAAAGCTCCATATTAGCCAATCGATAAGGGGTTTGAGTAGGAGGTTTAGCACCTAGTTCCAGCTTAATCTTATGGGCAATTGCCCTCTGAGGGGAAAGTTCGCTGGGTAGTTTTGGTGGCATCATTATTAGGTACATCTACGACCTGATCCAATTGTATCTCAATTAGTGCTGCAACATAGGTGGTCTCGCCCCTCGTGAGACCTACTTTTAGCTATTGAAGTGACTGCATCCCTACTACTATAGTTTTTCCCACATATGGTACCTGTACAAACCATGGTGATTCTTTCACAGAAATCACCATATCTGATAAGTGAGACATCAAGCTGACCTTTGCTTGGACAAATAAGTTTATCCCCAAGACAAACTCAAACTCATCAAGTGCCGAGATTGTCACATTGATCTCTCCCTCCTAAGCTCCAACTTTGAGGGTTGCACTAGCCATTCCATGAATCGGAGTCGGCCCAGAGTTTACTGTCTTCACTTTTCATGAACTTGGTTGCACCTATAGGCCAAAGTCACTTACCAATTTATGGGAGAAGAAGTTACTTGTTGCCCCTGTGTCCAACATAGCAAAAATAGGCCTCCCATTCAATAGCACTGATGCATACATCAATCCTTTGCAAGGCGGTTGCTTTTCTGCCATCATAGAGTTGAGTAGCTGCAATGGATTCATGCGTGGTGTTACCACAACACCATGTTCTTCCTCTTCAGATTCCCTGAGAGATAGAGCAGCTAGCTTTTCCCTCCTCGGATAGTCCCTTGCCCAATAAGGACCATTGCATATAAAATAGCCCTGCTCTCTATTAGTGGGATGCAGTTTGGACTGGCTAGGTTTCGCAACCTTCTTACTCTTGCCCTCTGGCTTCTTGCCATCCTTGTCTGCCCACTCCGTCTTCCTTCCATCCGTGGCCTTCTTGGTGGTCGTCATTAACTTGAAATCTACCAAGTTTTCTGCAGAGGCAGTGGCTGAAGGAAGATCCCTCACTCCTTGCCATCAGAGTTCAGCATGAGCCCATGGCTGCAAGCCAGAAAGAAAGTTGAATAACTTGTCCTTCTCGGACATGTTAGTGATGTCGAGCATGAGGGAGCTGAATTCCCACACATACTCCCTTATGGTCCCCGAATGTTGCAGCTTCTTTAGAGATTCTTGTGCAACCCACCCTGTGTTGCACGGAAGGAACTACTCCTTTAGTTCCTTCTTGAGGATTTTCCAATCCTCCAATTAAGCTCTCCCAACTCAAGCATTCTCTGATGCTCTGGTACACCGCTATAACTTAGCATCTCCAATCAAGTACACGCTAGTGATGGTGACTTTCTCCCATTCCAAAAGACGAGTAGCCTTAAAGTATTGCTCTATATCCCATAAAAAGTTCTCCAACTCCTTTGCATTCCTGCAACCATTAAAGGAATGAGGTTCTAGGACTTTTACCTTTGAAGAAGCTCCGCCTTCAATAGTGGAGTTTGCCACCGCCCTCTTTACCACCATCAAGTCCTCTTCCAAGGACTTTAGACATGATCTCGTTGAGTCCATGATCGCAACATACCTTTCATCCGCACTTTTCACCTCACTCACAAGGGCTTCCTTGAGAGCATCATTTTGCCTCTCTTGCCAAGCCAACTACATCCATATGCTGCTCGCATCTTCGGTTGGAGGGTTTCCCAGCATCTCCTCGACGCAAATCAACCGATCCCGAAGCTCCACTTGGGTTGCCATGGCTTTTATTGATACTGGCTTTAGTTGAACCTGGTTTCCACCAAACCGGGCTCTGATATCACTTGTCACACGGCCAAACTTCTACCCTGAAATTTTGCTCGTGATGGCGTTAAGGTTCGCCCACCTTAGCCTGCCAAACTCACACAAGCCCATAAGAGTATAGAGGAAAAGAGAAGTACAACAACCTTACTAACCTTTTATTGCTCACATAAAAGAAATACAACTCTAATATGAAGGGACACTACAAGCCTTTCTCTACTTGTGTGTCTTAGCTCAATTGACCCCCTAGTCTATTTATAATACATATATTTGGCTGTGAGCCACCAATGAAGATCATGGAGAATATGCTTCCATAATATTCTCCCTGTAGTCTACCTGTTGGAGATCATAAAGAGCATTCTCCATAATGTTCTCTCTGCAGTCCACCTGTTAGAGGTCATGGAGAACATTCTCCACAATGTTCTTCTTGCAGTCTACCTGTTGGGATCATGGAGAACATACTCCACAATATTCTCCCTGTAGTTTCTTTGACTCCTTCTAGCTATAGCCACTTATTCCATGAGCCCTCAATTGCTTCTTTGATTGGCCACATGTCTCTTAATAGGTGCAGCTCTAATTCTCCAGCTTGTAGCCACGTGTATTTAGCCTGCAGCCCTAAGTGTCCAAGCTGTTCACACGCTCATGCAGCGCACTTTAACCAACCTATCCTGCTGCTCTCTTTGCAAAATTGTTTGGGCTATCTGAGCCTCCATCCGAACATGTCGTGCCTCCATCATTTTCCGCTATGTGGGTTGCCTGCGCACACATGTGTTGGAGGCAATCTGTCGTTTCGCATAATCGTGTGCTCCCTCGCTTGATTCTCCTTATCGATTATCACAGCTAATTGATTTTTTATATGTATACTGTTCGTGCACATATACGTTAAAGACATTCCATTACCTCCAAAATCATGAAGTCCGTTATATAATTTCGTTGTGCTGACACCT
Organism: Trichopus zeylanicus subsp. travancoricus; assembly: GCA_005019695.1. NCBI lineage: Eukaryota > Viridiplantae > Streptophyta > Magnoliopsida > Dioscoreales > Dioscoreaceae > Trichopus > Trichopus zeylanicus. The sequence goes on from RXID01014226.1 coordinate 2,343,588, forward strand.
ACCACTCATAACTGGTGTGACACTAAGAACTCCAAATATGTATACTCACAAAATCACTAATAATGCATGACATGCCCTCAAATGGATGATCACATCGGACGTATAAGAAAAATGTACAAATCATTTGCAAAAATCCTGCAATTATCAGGGGAAAACCTAATCATAGTAAATTTTTGATATCATTATCATCATGCATGCTAAAATATCAACGTAGAAACCAAAACATTTCCTTTGAGCATGCATAAACCTCCAGAATCTATAGCATGAGCAACTACCAGTATCAAAAGGCCAATTATTAGATAAAACACCACATTTTAGTAACAATAATCTACAAAACATACATTCTTTGCATCCCAAGCAAGATCTCTATAGACAGTTGCCAATTTTTGCATGCTAAACTGGGGAAAACAATATAAAATAAAATGAGAGAAATAACTGATATCTCCGTCTTTGCATGTTTTCTATAAACGCAGACGCAACAGGAGGAACTCAAGAATCCAGAAACACAGATGAATAGTTAGCCATGGTAACAGATGACTTTCAGTTTCCATTTTTTTCCGTTATAGGTCAAAAGCCAAACAAGGTCAAATTTTAGCTTTGCTCAAACTCCTTCCAGTGTAACACAATCTCTTACTTTTTTTTTTCTCGTCATGGCCAGCACTTGAAAACAACCACCAATTCCTCTGCGCAATGCAGCCCACTCTGCTCTCAGCTGCAATACCCCGACCCCCCAGTAGCAGATTCTCAATCCCATCCTTACTACAAACTCATTTATTCAAAAAATCCGTTCTCCTCCTATCGAGTAATTCTGAAGCCGTCTTCGTTCCAAGCTCGTCGCCACCCAAACCAAAAATCAAACTAAAAGCGAAAAATCCACAAACTACTCCATTAAAACATGAACGCAAACATCCAACTCGACAAAGAGAAGCAATGCCAGATCCAAGTTGACGAATTCCCAGACAAACCAATCCAAAAACCAATCACTCATCTCTAACCCAGAGCTCCGGAACCCCAACAAATCGCCAAAAATACAATCCAACAACCAAACCGACACCGCAAAACAAGCGACACCAAACCAGAGCTCAACACAAATTCAGAGCGGGAGCCATGCCTATCAGCGGGGCCAGCGGCCGCAAGGCGATCAAAGGCGGCCGATTTCGGGGGTTCGGGGCCCTATGAGACGTGGCGTGGCTCACGTCTGCCACCTGGCGACAGGAGGCTGGGACGGCGAGGAGGGGATCGGCGATGGTTGGAAGGGGGTCGAGCCGCCTTGGAGGTCAGAGAGAGAAGAAAAGTTGGGGACGATGATGTCGACTTCGTTTGAAAAGGAGATGTAGAAGCAAGGTGCAGATTGGCAAAGCTCGAACGGGAGAAAGAGGAGACGGGGTGGCGAAGCACAAAGTCGAGAAGAAAAAGGAGACGGGGTAGCGAAGCTTGGTTTGAACTCGGTTTTGATAAAGCAAAAGTGCAGCGGCGCGCCTCGGAAACAAAGAAAAATTGCCAGCATTCAGGAAGAAACACCGGCATTGGAACGCCAAAAATTTGACTCTTAATGAAAGTCGGTAATTAACGATGATTTTTTAAAAACACCGACAAATTTACTGATGCTTGGCAAAAGCGCCGACGTCAAAAAAATTATTTTCTTGTAATGCTTCTCCTTCGAAGTAACCTAGAGCTTTAGTTTATTCACTGGTGTGTTAGATGTCACCAGGATTGTATCAGAACTTGAACTCCTAATCAGACTAGGCTGGTGGTCCCTGACATGCAAGCTTCTCTTCTCGGAAAAAGGGTACTAGTTATGTTAAAGTTATATAGTTAAAATTGACCTTATTATAATTTGAAAGGTCTTCTCATTAGACATAAGAGTTTAAGATTTAGGATTTAAGATTTAGCGCATGACATAAGAGAGTATGGAAATAAGAAAAAGAATGGATAAAATTTTGAAATGTATTTGATATCTTTAAGCATATTGGTTATTAAACGGCTTGTTACATTTAATTTGAAGTGTAACCGATATTTTTGAGTGTTGGGGATTAATTTTTTTTTATAGTGTTATCAATAATTTATTAGATTTAGTTTGAAGTGTGACCTATAGTTTTAAGTATTAATGATTCATTTCCTTTGATAACATTACTAATAGTTTATTGGGTTTAACTTGAAGTGTGACCAATAGTTTTGATAATTGGTGATTAACTTTTTTTTAAATAGCATTAGCAATAGTTTGTTAGATTTAAATTAAAGAGTGGCTAATAACATTGAACTTTGATGATTAACTTTCTTTGATAGCATTACCAACGACTTATTAGGTTTAACTTAAAGTATATTCAATAGTTTTAAGCGTTGGTGATTAACTTCCTTTGATAGTGTTAGTAATGGCTTATTGGGTTTAGCTTGAAGTGTGGCTAATAATTTTGAACGTTCATGATAAACTTTTTAGATTTAGTTATCAACGACCTTACTTGTTGTTGTCGATTAAATTTGAGGCATCATCGACTACTTTGAGCTTGTTATTGACTAACCATGACTTGATTTCGGATCTAACTCTAATTGATTTCTTAATGAACCTAGGTTAAGCCTGTTAATGGATTTGGGTTTGGCCCACCTTCAACCCTTGTTGGGTTTGGGTTGAAACCAAAAATGGACTTGAGTTTAAGTTCAAGTTGGTTTAATTCAACTTGGTCTTGGTCCAGTTTTGAACTATTTTGATTCAAGTCTGACCTGTTCTGGTTCAAATTTGAATTATTCTAGTTTATATTTTTGATCTATTTTTGGTTCAGATTTTAACTTGTTTCTAGTTCAAATCTTGACCTATTTTTGGTTAAAGTTTTGACATATTTTTTTGTTTAGATTTTTATCTATTTTGGTTCAAGTTTTGACCTATTTTCATTTGGATTTTGATCTATTTTAATTCAGGTCCAGATTTTAACCTATTTTTGGGTATAGATTTGACCTATTCTTGTCCAAATTTGATCTATTTTGGTCTAGATTTGACCTATTCTGGTCCAAATTTAAATTGTTCTGGTTTAGGTTTTGACCTATTTTTTAGTTTGAGTTTCGACCAAATTTTTTGATCAGATTTGAGTTAGGTTTGAATTTGGTTTGACTTAGTTGGGTCTTGATTTGAACTTCGCTTAATCCAGTTGGGACTTAGTTCGAACTTGGCTTGACCTAGTTGGGTTTGGTTTAAGTTTGATTTGATTCAAATGTGACTTGACTCAATCAGCTTTCAATTTGAATTTGTTGTTGCTTGACCCAATTAGAGTTTAATTTGAATTTATTTTGACTTACTTTGAATATTGTTTAACTTGATTGGAGTTAATACAAACTTGTTTTGATTTAATCCTGAATTGATCTAGGTTCGGGTCGATCGAGACTTGACCCAATTTGGACTGATTCTAAGTCCTAGCTATAAGTTTTTTGACTAAAATAGATAACTAATTGGGGTATTGATCGTTTGACCAAGCGGGGTTATTCCTAGTTTAAGTGAACTAGTGGACCAACAGAGCCTTTTTTGCCCATCTAGATTAGTTTTGATCATTTGTTTTGTGTCTATTTGATAGTTTGTTTTGAATCGATTTGGTTCTATTTATTTATTTTAGCCTAGTTAGCTTTGAGTTTAATGTGATTGAGTTATTTTAATTCAATCAATTCTTATTTATTGATTTGCTTTAGTTGGAGAGCTCTCAGGATATCATGATGATATTGGGGTGAGTCCTTGAGCTATCTTGAGTTATATTGGCTTTTGGGCCAGTTTGCGAGCTAATCTTTAGCATGAATAGATGTTTAGGTAAGCTAACACGTTGGCCTTTAGTTTGAATAGATGTTAGACGAGCCCACAGATTGGCCTTTAGTCCAAATAGATGTTAGATGGACTCGCAGGTTGGCCTTTAGTCCAAATAAATGTTAGATGAGCCTGTAGGCTGGCCTTTAATTTGAATTGGCTTTTGGGCCAGCCAATAGGCTAGCTCTTGGCCAAATTGACTTTTAGACGAGATTGTCGAATGGCCTTACGTTAGAATGATTTTCGATGAGCCTGCAGGTTGGTCTTAGGCTGATTGTCTTTTGGGCAAGTACGTAAGCTGGCTCTAAGCCAATTGTGAAGGGCATGTTCAATGAGATGAGAATGTATTTTAGTTTTTTTTATTGTTATTCTATTGTTAGTCCACATGGGTTCTCTCTCTTCTTTGTCGTTTCCTCTTCTTCTCTTCAGAGACTTCCATGGCGAGTCTCAAGATTTGAGATCCTCAAGTTGATGAAGATGACACCGTGGTAGGGGCATGGCTGTGGGTGGTTGTGGTGGTGATGGAGCGAGAGTAGAATGACATCATGATGGATGCAATGGAGGTCAAGCTCACAAAGGATGGGGTCGTGGATGGTTGTGGTGTTGTTGGAGGTTCGCTTGCGGACAAGAGGAGATGAAGCCAGGGGTGGCCACAGTGGTGATGGAGTGAAGGAGTAGCAAGGACGTGGAGAGGGCAATAGGGACTTCGTAGGAGACAAAGGAAGAGAAGAGTAAAACAAAAACAAAAGGACATAAAAGAGATAGAAACCTTACTTTTCCTTGCTTCCTTGATAATGATTTTTTGGTTTCCTCCTTAGTGATGGGATTTCCTTTCTCTCTGAAATTTGTGTCATTTCTTATGCTCATTTTTGCCCCAATTTTCTGTGTTTTCCATGCTCGTCTTTGCACTTTATAGGGTTGAGGGGATCTTCAAATCGAATCATTGATTGATTCGAATTTAAGATTTAATGGGACATAGATCCCATATTCGGCTCTCTGTTTGATATATTTTGAGATTCCAATCCTCTAACTAGAAACTCTTTGATTGCTGATGAGATTAGAGAGGGATCTATTTCCGTATCTGCAGATTGTGACCTAAACTAGACAACTGGTTGAGGGACTGGTTGATCGGCCAAGAGGTCGTGTTGGTCCCAATTTATTAGAATTGATCAACCAACAAAGCATTGCCAAGTTTGGTCTATGAGAACCGGATGACTAGTTCACCAAGCAGTTGACCAGTGCGGTCTGATGCAGTATTTGAGACTAAAATTTTAACCCATGTTTATTTTAGATTGGACCCAACCTATCATAAATTGGGATCAAACTCTAATTCTAATTCTTGTTAAACTCGAAGTCGAAGTTGGATTACAGAATCCAATCAAATAAAGTACCCCCTTCGCATCCATTTGACAAGTTCTTTTGGTGAGAGGAGTGGATGCGAATAATAATAAGTATTTAATCTTATATCATTGCCTTTGCAAGGGTTTGACAAGTGGGGTCATGTACTTCTTTTTATTGTGTTATGTTGTTGCAATAGCTTTCTTTTTCCCTCTTTTATTTGCTTTGTCTCTCTATTTTTTTGTTTGAAGGCACCATGGAGCATTTTGTGATTGAAAGAATTCTAGGTAGGGAAGAAAATAGTTTAGTTTTACCATGCTTCCTTCTCATCTTAGGAATTGATGCTAAATTGATTATGTCATATTAACCTTAGGAGCATTGAAAAAAAGTGAGATTTGATAATTACCATCCCTTTTCCCACTTTTCCAAAGAGGAAATGTCATGTACTGATGGGACTGGCAAGTCCTTTAGATTGGAGCTAGTTGCGCATTTTAAGCAACGAGAGTTTAGAAATCCTAGGATTTCGTATCCTGAATGGTCGTTCACCCATTTAGAGATGATCATTCCTACTTGCCAAAGCGGAATTGGTTTTGTCCAATTATTCAAAGTGGGTTGATAATGTAGTATCTCAGTTTTTAACTTAACTTGTGGGTCTTGGCATTTTAGGAGGAGTCATAGTATCCAAGGGGCCGTATGCACAAGATTTGGGAATTTTGCACAACATGATCGAGATGTGGAATCATGCTACAAATACCTTCCACACTCCATACGATGAAGTTGATATTTCCTTATGGAACATAAGACAACTAGTTAGGATTCTCATCCAAGGGGCTATAATGAAAATATCTCTTCTAACTACCACATGAACCTTGACTTCAATTATACTTTACATGATCTCCTTCGAGTTTATGATTGGATGGTGACACACTTTCCAAATAATCAAAAGTGAGTGTACTTTGATCATTGGATTGAACTTTTCTATGAGAGAAGTTTGATGAATGAGCCAACTAGATTTGATTGGGTCATCATGACATAAGTGACATCCTTCTGGAATTCGACCTCGAGATTTACTTTATTGCTTTTCATCTATCTATGGGTTTGTTGTTTTGTTATGCCACACCACGGGTAGTACATTCATCCGGAGACATTTGCAATGGCCTGTAAGATGGCACATAAACAAAATATTTCTCTGGCCCTTGCAGTGCTAGGCTTAAAATATGTGGGTCTCAGAGTGATAGTGGATAGCTCTATAGGACCCAACAATTCTTCGACTTGGTTCCCCATTCATTTTTTTTAGCTTGGATTTTTGGCCACTTTTAGAGGACATATACTGAGTTAGAACCTAGTGATGAAATCAAGAAATTATGTCACTCATATCCAATCCTTGCGCTTGAGATGTTTCGAATTATGAATACAGTTACTTTCCCTTACGCTTTTAAATTTTGAGTGGCAAGCTTACCCTTACACTTTCTCTGATTCTAACATGTTGGAGGATGTGGCTTGTCTTCCATTATCTCTAGAAGCTTATGAGTATATTATTTCTTTGAGACACGAGGTACCTCTACTTTGCTGAGGGGGATACTTGACTGTAGAATCTTATAATCCACATTAGTTCTACGGACAATTCAAGTATGACCAAGGCTTTCGTGAGAATGTTCTTACTCCTTCACCGCTATTATAGTTAGTGGGCCATTGGTTACATCTTATTCATCTCCAAGATAATGCAGAGTATTATATTCTAGATAGTGAGCGGGAAGCTACGATTTTTTGACTGTACACAATAACATGGTTTAACAATATTAGGGGATATTTCTGCATTGATCTAGAATTTTTATTTAGAAATGAGCTAAAATTGGGTAGCAAGGAAAAACAAGTAATTAGTAGCAAAGGATTGAAGTAGCATAGGACCCAAGAGACACGAAAGGCCCCGACGCATAAATTTTCTTGCCTCGGACCAAGTTGAGAGAGGACCATTCCCCCTTATAGCATTGATGTGACCATTTTTGAGGTAATACAAGTCCTAAATTGAGTTCAAGGAAAGGACATTTCAATCTGCGTGTGACTCTCCTATTCCTAATGTTCTAGAGTGCTTAGTGACATATGTGAGAGGTGTAGGATCAGGATCAATGCCACTGCTTCCATCACCAACACCATCTCAAATCTGATTTCTTCATTCCCCGCACCTACTTACCAACCAATTGACATAGACATAGGATTAGAAGCAATCTTCTCTTTATCAACACTAGTTTGCTAGTCTTCTGATATGAATCTTGAGTAAAGGGGTCATACCGGCCTTGACATTACCTATACCAACTATCCATTCTTTAGATGTGAGTGCTCAGGGGAGGATAGAACCTATAGGTATTGATAATATTCTCATCCTATGTTTATTTCCTTTTCTTTTCCTTAATATAAGCTGAGAATCCCATCTCCTTTTAGATGAACTGGACAAGGATTTCGAATGGCTTCCTAATAATATTTCAGATTCAGATGGTGAGGGATATTTGGACTTTGCTAGGTCTTGCATTGTATGTATGCTAACTTTTAAGCTTTTGCAGCAAACATGGTTCTTGGGTCATACTTTAGTTGAGGGATTCTTACATTCATAGGTATCCATCCATATTCACCATCATCAGGTTTAGTTCACTATCTTCCTTTCTTATTTTGAGAATTTTATTCATAATCCCTTTTGCTGATACAATACTTGCTTGTTTAGATGATAATAGAGGAGCATGTGTAGGTGTCTACTAAGCTAATATGACTGCTGGGAGGCATCACTAGGCTTTATGTATTTTAAGATTATTATTATCCTCTCTATATAGGATCCCTTTTGCTCTTATTTATGTCAAATTTTATTCATAATTTTGTATCCCTTGTGTTCCAATTCCAAAGTGTCCCTCGGCATAGTGGAAATGGATTTGCCCCCTTTTCAGATAAAGGTGAGTTAGTTCATCATTATGAATGGTTTTAAACTTGAATTGCTAGTGAAAGTGGACTTAATTTTATCATATGAGAGTGGACTCAGTTTTCATGTGGAGTGGACCTAGGTTACCACGTAGGAGTGGATTTTATTTGCCATGTGAAAATAGACTTGATTTGCCATGTAAAGGTGGAATTAATTTACCATGTGAAAGTAGACTTGATTTTGTCATGTAAAAGTGGATTGATTTGTAATGTAAATGTAGACTTGATCATCACACAAAATGAATGAGATTTTGTGTCCATGTCTTGGCTCAAGAAACATGGAGTGTATGTTTGATTAGGCATTCTTTTTCAAAAGGTTGGGATTTTATCATAGACAAAACATCAATATTTTTATTTTGTTATTGTTGCCCCCAAGGCTTAGGTATAATACTTCTTCAAGAATCGGTCATTGATTAGTGGTATAGGTCTTTTCCCTTTATCATCAATCAGTTGGTAGGTTCGCCCTTCAAGTAGCCTTTCCATGATATAAGGGTCTTTCCAATTAGACTTAAATTTGTCTCTCTTGCTTCAATTTGGAGTTATGGGTTTTCTTGAGACTATCCCTTTTGAAAAGATCTAAGTTAGGACATTTTGTTGTAGGCAACCTAGTTTTTTGTGCTTGGCACATCTCTTGGTTTTATTAAGCAGTAAGACTTGTTTTATCTAAGGAGTCTAGCTCATCTAGGTGAAGACAAACATTATCTTCTTTTGTAATTTTTCTTACAAAGTAATTTTTAGAGAGGGAAGGCATACCTCCAATGGCAAGGTTGCCTCAGTCCAGGACATCAATGCATATGGTTTTAATTAGGTAGGAGTTTGATATGTAGTGTGATAAGCCCACGATACTTTAGAAAGTTTCTAGTGCCAATCTCTTTTGGTTTTGCTAATAACTTTCTTCAATATTTTGGAGAGAGTCTTGTTAAATATTTGTGAGACCATTCACCCTTGTGTTATAGATGGATGAATATCTCCAATCTATCTTGTGATGATGTGTAAATCGTCTCACCTTGAAGCTTCTAAAAGATGGTTTGTTATAAAAAATGATTCTTTGGGAAATACTGAATCGATATATGATATTTTTTTTGAAAGAAATGAATGATAGTATTTGCTTTCACTTCTTTCAATAGGATTGCCTCTGCCGATTGAGATAAATAATTGGTCACTATTAATATGAAACAGTGACCAATGAAAGAAGATGGATCGATTGGGTCAATTATGTTTGTAGCCCATACTTTAAATGGCCATGAGGATACCATTGGATGTTAACGAATGAAGTCACTTTTAATTCAACATAGGTGTTATTTTCTTGTGTATTTGATGCAATCTCTCACCATTGTAGGCCAACAGTAACACATTCGTTTGCTTTTCATCATTATTTTTGGGACTAATGGGCTTTGCAAATCCCAAAATGTACCTCATACATGACTTCTCTTATTTCTTCATCTGAAAGATAGTGTAGAAATAGTTGATCAAAAGACCTCCTATAAAAGCTATAATTTTTAAGCAGAATGCACATGACCCTCTTCTTGAGTTGCATCCATGCTGACTTATTCTCCAGGAGTTCTCCAGTTTTGAGGCAATCAGTAAATGGTACCCTCCAATCTATTGCTTTCTCTATGTCTTTAGATTCAGTCTCATGTTTGATATGAAGATTGAGCTTATCACTTGCCTACTACGGATTGTAATTAGAATTTCTTCTTGGTCAAAATCAACTAGTGCCTTGACTAACTTGGCTAATGAATCAACTTTTGTATTGATGGATCGAGAAACTTTAGCTATTTGAACATGTGAGATTTGCCCCATGAGTTATTGAGCCTTTTGATGGTATTTCAATAGCTCAAATTTGTGAATTGTATATTTAATTCCCACCTAATTGATAACCAATTGCAAGTCATCAAAAATATATAGGCGTGATATCCCCATGTTGAGGGCCATTTCTAGTTTTGCAATAAGAGCCTTGAATTCAGCCTTATTATTTGTGCATGATTTTGAGCGGAGTAGGAATATTGTAAATACTCCTATTTGGAGTGACAAATATGAGTTTGATGCTTGCTTTAATTTGAAAAATCTTGGCTTGATTCCTAGTTTAATCAATGATGTCCCATCAAAGTATAGCTTCCAACAGGGTTCTCCTTCCTCGACAAAAAGAATTTCTTCATTGGGGAATTCGCAACTCAATGAAAAGTCATTTGGCACCAAATGAGTTATGAGAAAATCGGCAAGGGCTTGCTCTTTAATTGCCTTTTAAGGAGTAAACTTGATATCATATTCTATGAGGATTAATGCCCATTTTTCTAATCTTTTAGTCAATATGGGCCTGGTCATTACATATTTTATGGGATCAATCTTTGATATTAAAATGACTTAATGAGAAAATAATGTTTGAGCATTTTGACAGAGAATATGAGTGTTAGACAATGCTTCTCAATTGGAGAATAGTTATTCTTTACCTCCACTAGTATTCTACTCAAATAGTAGAATGCATTTTCTTTTCATTCTTCATTATTCTGGATAAGAAGTGCCTCTCGAGACTCTTTCATTATGGCCATGTAGAGCATTAGGGGTCTACCAAGCATGTGTGTTGCTAAGACTAGTGGCTTGAAGAGATATTACTTAATCACTTTAAAAGCTGGTTGGCATTCTTGATCCCAAATAAATAGAGCATCCTTCTTCATCAATTTAGAGAAGGGTTTACATCTTCCAGAGAAATTCAAAATCGATCTCATTATATATGCAAGCAGGCCTTAGAATGACCTCAACTATTTCAAATTATTGGATGGTGGCATATCTAAGATGACTTTGATCTTAGATAGATCGATTTTAATTCCTTAATGTCTAACAAAGAATCCAAGGATTTGTCAAGTCCCATTTAATTCCTTGGATTCTTTGTTAGACATGATCCTCAACCCATTATCGACAATGGAAAGTCACCTTTCAAATATACTTTATTCAATACTCCATAGTCCATGCAAATACATATTTGATGGAGCTTTGTTTGGGTTGAGGATCATGTCTAAGAAAGAATCCTCGATGTCTAACAAACAATCTTCAAGTTTTGGTGGAGCTTTGTTTGGGTTAAGGATCATGTCTTCACCAAGTGGTTCATCATGTTAAATGGGACTTGGCAAAGGTTCACCTTTTGATTTTGAGGGCATTTCGATTGTGTAATTTCACTTTATTCTAGTATTGATGAAGCTTTGTTGAGAACTTCACCTTCTTATAATGTCTGGAGAATAGTGGTTGGCTTGATGTATATGGCTTGTGTGCCAAGATAGCTGACTTCTTCTTCACTTGATTGATGGAAGCAAACACTTTATCAGCATGGAATTTCTAATAATATTTTGCATCATCATTGTGTACCTTGTGAACATCAAAAAAATGTACATCTCCATTAATTCAGCATTCTTCACCATTCTTGAAGTATTTACGGTATTGATGTAGAGTTGATGTCACCACTTTATTTTTATGTAGACATGGCCTTCCTAATGATGCCTTGTATGGTGTGTCAGTGACAATCACATAGAACTTAGTATTAGTCAATAATTCACTTACTTTCAAAGGTATGGTTATAGCTCCCAGAGCTTTTTGGCTATTTTGATTAAATTCTTGGATGGTTATAGTTTTAGACGACAGGTGGCATATGTCCAAAGTTAGCAATCTTAGAGTATAGAGAGACATCAAATTGACTGAGGAGCTTGGATCAATGAGGATGTGATTGATTTTGATCCCATCACTACCTGTTATGGTCTATTGTTCTTGGTAGTAGGTCGTCATTTGTGAAGGTGATTTTAGAAGTCCAATGAGCATACGAAGTCTCTTTCATTTTTTCTTTAGTGAAGTATGCTTGATAATTAGTTAGGTTTTACAAGATATGCACTAATATATTTCTAAGTTCTCATGACATTATTAAGGCATCAAACACACTTAGCATGACAAGAATCTTTAGATTTGTTGCTATGTTATATTCTACCTTCTTGAGCATAGGTTCAATTTGTGAGGGCTCAATGTCCTCATTTATCCGAATTTCCTTTTCTTTGTCCTTTTTCTTAGAGATATTTTTGTCTCTAGGCAGTGAAGCTTGTCTTAGAGGTAGCATTTTACTTCCTCTAAGTTGTACTTGGTTTGTATTTCTTAGTTAGACTCTAGCATACTAAGACCACTAATGTTTTGCTTTAGAGCCACTACCAAGATTGCTCATGTGACCAGATGCAGTGGGTCCTTGCTCTCTATGGATAGTTTTTTAAATGTCTTTGGGGAATGTAACCAACTAGATCATCCCATTCGACATTGGAATTAGGCACACGAGATTTTCTTATAGAGAGATCTTCAGAGACTCTTTGGATGAACTTTTCTATTTCTTCGGCCAGCATAACCTTCTTTAGAAATTTGTATTTAGGGCATTTCTTTCATGGATGTTTGGATTGACTTGATGTAAGAATTGAATGAGCTCTAACATTAGCTTGTTTAATCTTTTCCTAAAATGCCTGCTTTTTCTTTTGGCACTTACTAGTGTAGGGTCTCCAGAAGCGGTTATAAAGCTATTATAATTCAGATGTAGAGTCATACTCATTGTTTGTGTCCTGTATGTATAATTCCTCTAATGTCGATAGAGGGCATCCTTCCATAGGCTCTAGAATTGGGACTTCACCAAACCTAATGGGTTGATCATTTGCCACTAGGTTATTTGATGGCGATTGGGATGGCTAATCATCAGTGTCTATCCTGATTGTGTGAGTTACCATGCAACAAGAGGTAATGGACTTAGATGATTGTCCTTGAGAGTGTTTATCCTCTTTGACTCATTTTTGGGGTAATGGTGTAAATAATTATCCAAGTCTCAAGGAAGGTTAGTAGGTGATTCCTTACCAATCATGTAGGATCTTTTGTGTGCCTTTACCCTTTTTGCTACTATCCTTCTCTCTTCTCCATTTCTTCACAAAGTATGGTAGTCACACTTGACATGCTTTATATATGGACAACCATAGCTTGCATGCATTTATTCAATATTTGCATTTGTCTCCTGACACATGTCATATTAGTTATGGTTAGATTATGTATAGTATCTGGTTGTAGTTTGATCATGTCATAGTCACATTCACAAGCAAACCACTCCCTAATGTAGTCATCTTGGTGACAACTTTTTGGGAGACCCATGAGAATTTTCATTTTATCAGCGATACGCTCAACACATTCATTTATTTCTTCCTGCCCTATGCTCTAATTTTCATCATCACTAGAATGATGAGATGCCCCGATGATTGGTTTGATTGTGACTTTCCTACAAAAACAATGGTAGCACACGTTGCCACTAAAAATTTTTCTTCCCCACTCTTAGTGTCAGGGCCCTCAAGTTGAGCTCTGAGTTCATCAGGGAGGAGCTCCTCGAGAGTTACTTGACTTTTTTCTCCTTGGACATATTCTTCCATGGTGGTGATATATTCTCGGATGGCCTTCTTAATTGTGTATTCATCCGGTGGAACCAGTTTCTTCTTCTTTTTTTTGTCCTTTCTCTTTTTGATGCTTTGAGTAGGTGAGAGAGCTTATTTTGATGAAGCTTTTCTTATCACTATCTCAGATCTTTTAGAACTCTTAGCTACCTTCTTTATTAGTTTATTTAGTATTTTAGAGATATAAATCTCCCATAGGTATTCTTGTTCAAGTGTATGTTATCCTTCTTCTCCAAAAAGGAGTCCAAGAAGTGGCTCATATATCTTGAACACAATGATGTGATTGATATATTTCATAGATATTTCAAATAGTGCTAACTTCGAGAGAGTCAGCTTGTCCTCTTGGTATTCCTTTTGGACCTAATCTTTGAATACAAAATAGTCTTCAATGGTATGACCCAAGGCTCTATGGTAATGATAATAGTTTGGGTGAGCCTTTTTGTTATTCTCGTTTGGCCTTCTACATTCTGGTAGTTGGAGGCTTAATTTCAAAGCATCTTAGAAGATTTTGCCTCTCCTTTTTCTTTTGAAAGAATATTTCTTCTTGAGTTTTTGTTGAAAACCATTGGATGATTCTACTTTCTCATCTCTTCCAAGAGTTGATAGTTTCTAAGGATTACCTCTATTCATAGTGAGGTTTGTAGGTTTTTTCTCCTCACGTATTATGAATACTACCCTCATGTTTTTAGAAGACTCTCCATGCTTTGTCTTATTTTTCTATAATTTGAAATTTTGTGAATTAATTAAGACTGGTGGACCAATCCTCTCTAACTTTCTGACTTGCATAATGAGATCTTGGAAAGTTTGGATAAAAAAAAGCACTTAAATAGGGTATTATTCAATCCCTCTTTATATTATTAAGGACTAGATTTACAATCTCAAATTGGCTTATGGATAGTTCACACTTAATGTGAAATTTGTCTATTATATAATATAGTCCAAAACTGATTCATTGTTGCACTTTAGCATTGAGATAAGGTCTACACTAGTCACCTTATCGCTAACTCCTCTGAACCTGATTCGAAAAGCTTCTTTTATTTGCAATTAAGTATGTATGAATTCTGCTTGTAAATTGGCATACTACTCAAATATCACTTCTATTAATCTTGCTGAAAATTGGTAGAGTAGAAATGAGGGATTATTACTTGAATCCCCACATAGTCACAAAATGAGCGATATATTGTGTTGGGTTACCCATACCATTAAATTATTTGAAGTTAGGTACTATATAAGCCCTAGGATATGGCACTCAGTCGTGATGACTATGATATGGTTTGTCTATATTGTTTATCACACCTGCGTCATTTCCTTATCTTAGTTGTATAACCACCATTTGTTGCACTTATTGTTATATGTATTCTGACAATTTCATGTTATCAGTGATCCCAGAGATTAGGGATTGGGTATCTCTTGCTGGTGGAGGAGAAGTTTGTAAAGGGCCTACATTTTTCATGGATTCCATCTATAGGAGATGCATCTTTGGCTACCTTTGTAGCTTAAGATGGCTATTAAGATCACTCCAACTTGTCGAGCTTTTATCACATTTGCATCATCATCTCTATTAACTCCATGACTTTCTTTTGAGCTTCATCTTTCTCTTTCCCTTATTGTCTTAACTATTCTCATAGTACTTCTATGATCACTTTTTCATTGGAGCTTTCAGTTATGATCAAGGATTTTTGTTGGAACATGATGGTCCACATCTTGAGGATCAAGTATAGGTTTAGTGTGTTTTGGGTCGATGCTAACTTCTCTCATTAGCTAGGTTGTCTCTTTAAAAGCCTACTCATAAATCGAGTAGCTACACCCTTTCTTTGTCATGGTAGCAAGGATTAGCTTATAAGGGCTTTTTCTTCCTCAATCTCTTCATCTGTAAGCCTTATTCATAAAGCCTTCTTTTAGCACTTGGTGGGCCAATGCGAGGGCTCATAGTCTTTTTTAGAGTCATGAGAAATGAATCATACAATATGGGTGGTCTCTCTTTTTGGAGTCTTATGTTGGGTTGAAGCCTTATGGTAGCTCTTGTTGTTTTGTTTATATATTTACCCCTTAGCTATAGTCTTGAGGCAAGAATGTGTCCCTTTTGACTTACGTTTATCCTTTTCTAAGCCATATAATATAGCAAAAGAGTTAGAGGTAAGAATGGTGATGATCGTCTTCATTCGAGAGGCAGGCTTTCCAAGTCGACTAAAGACTCCAGTAGCCTTTACCTTACTTGTCATAGTTTGGATGAGTTCTTCTTTGTCCATGCATATATTTGGACATACTTTTGCTGCTTCTTCTTGGGAGTGGGCTAAAGATGATTGAAGATTGAGCTTCGCTTTGTGCTTAACCTCTGAAAAACAAATACCCTTGCCAATTGAGGCATAGCTTCTGACTCCTTATTAGATTGGCTCTTCTCATTGAGAATGATGGCATTGAATCTTTTTCTCCTTGATGGGAGGTGAGAAGTAAATTTTTCTTGCATGCTTGCAACACTATAGGTGAGCTAGCAGGTGCCATCTTGAACTGGAACATCTCAAAGATGGTTCCAAACTCGATTTGAGTTGCAGCTACTTTTGTGATGATCATCGACTAAGGTAAACACACAATTGATCATTCCCCCAAGATGATGGTGTATGTCAGGATGAAAATGTTCTTTATTGATACCATTTGATGATTTTTTCTGGAAAAGAGAACATGATTCATTAGTTTTCAATTGTAATTTTTCTTATTAATGTCTCTATCGTATTAGTTAGATTTCTATACTTGCAGGAGAAGCCATGTCCCATCGGGAGTGCCAAAATTTGTGAGATCAAAATCGATTACCTAGGATGGTGGAGACCCCGAGGAGCAACTTTGAAACAACGAGTCAAATTTGTATGTACTTTGAGTGTGCAATTAGGTATCATGGAAATATGACTTCTAATAGATATAAGTTCTTATTGTTAATTATCCCGACAGTTGTCAAAAATCTTCTAAAATGAGAAATCTAGCTAACATAATAGAGACACACAAGAAAAAAAAACATCATTTAATTGATTCAAGATTTAGTTGGTTTGATTCAACTTAGTCATCATTTATTTTTAACTTGTTCTAGTTCAGATTTGAATTATTTTGGTTCTAATTTTGATATATTTTGGTTCAGGTTTTGACTCATTTCTTGTTAAAATTTTGACTTATTTTTGGTTCAAGTTTTGACCTATTTTCATTTAGGTTTTGAGCTATTTTGATTTAGATTTTGACCAATTTTCTAGTTCAGATTTTGACCTATTTTTTAGTTCGTGTTTGACATGTTCTGGTCCAAATTTGACTTGTTTTGGTCCAGATTTGAATTGTTCTTGTTCAAGTTTTGACCTATTTTTTGGTTCAAGTTTCGACTCATTTTTTGGATCATATTTGAGTTCAGCTTAGCCTAATTTTGGATCAGTTTGACTTGGTTTGACTTAGTTGGATTTTGGTTCAAACATGGCTTGACCCAGTTAGGTTTAGTTTAAGTTCAATTCAAATTCCTTTTTATTTGATTTGAATGTGACTTGACTCTATCAGCTTTCAATTCTAATTTGTTGTGGCTTGACTCAATTAAAGTTTAATTTGAATTTGTTTTGATTTAGTTTGACTGTTGTTTGACTTGATCAAAGTTTAATCCGAACTTGTTTTGATTTTGAGGTTATCTTTATTTGATCCTGAATTGATCTAGGTTCAGGTTGATTGAGACTTGACTTGAGTTGGACTGATTCTGAACCCCAAGTCATCAATTTTTTGAATGAAATGGCCAACCAGTTGGGGTACTGGTCATCTGGTTGAGCGAGGTCATTCTTAGTTTAACAGAATTGGTCGACTAGTTTAGGTACCGGTTGACCAATAGAGCCTTTTTTCTACCCATTTTTGGACTGGTTTCGATCATTTGTTTTGTGTCCGTTTGATGGTTTGAGTCAATATAGTTTTTTTTATTTGTTTTAGCCTAGTTAGTTTGAGTTCAATGTTATTGAGTTATTTTAATTCAATCAATTCTTATTTATTGATTTGCTTTGGTTTGAGAGCCCTCAAGCTATCATGATGACATTAGACAAAGCCCATGGGTTGACCTTGAGTCATATTGACTTTCAGGCAAGCTCGTGGACTGGCTTTTAGTTCAAATAGATGTTTAACCAAGCCTGTAGGCTGACTTTTAGTCTGAATAAATGTTAAACGAGCCTGTAGGCTGACCATTAGTTCGAATACTCATTGGCAAGCCTTTAATTTGAATAGACACTAGACAAGTCTGCAGGCTAGTCTTTAGTCCAAATAGATGTTAGATGAGCTCGCATGCTGGCCTTTAGTCTGAATAGACGCGAGCTTACAAGCTGACCCTAAGTTAGTTGTGAAGGACATGTTCAATAAGATGAGAATGTATTTTAGTTATTTTTTTGTTGTTATTCTATTATTAGTCTGCATGAGTTCTCTCTATTCTTTCTCTTCTCCTTGTCATCTCTTCAAAGACTTCCATGGCCGATCCCAAGATTTGAGATCCTCAATTTGGTGACGATGACATCGTGATAGGGACGAGGCTATGGGTGGCCATGGTGGTGATAGAGCAAGGGCAAGATGATATTGTGTCGAATGCAGTGGAGGTCAAGCTCAAAGGATGGGGCCGTAGTGGGTAGTGGTGTTGTTTAAGGCCCACTGATGCACTAAAGGAGATAGAGCCATGGTGGCCATGGTGGTGATGGAGTGAGGGAGCAACAAGGACGCTAAGAGGGCAGTAGGGACCTCATAGACAAAGGAAGATAAGAGTAAAACAAAAAAAAAAGACAAGGAAGAGAAAAAACCCTTACTTCTCCGTACTTCTTTGACAATGATCTTTTGGTTTCCTCCCTCATTCATCACCATGGTGTTATGTTGGAAAAGAATCGATGGTGAAAATCTCTTGGATTGACAATGAGGAGGAGAGCATGAATAAGAACAAAATTAAAATAGAACAAAAATAACAATAATAAAATATCTTAACAAAATAGTTTAGGGTCATCCTACGGTCTAATCCAACAATTAATCAACTTAGGGCCAACCTACAATCTTGCCTAAAAGTTCAAATAGTTTATGGACATCTGCAGTCTCGCATGATAATCAATCAACTTAGGGCTAACCTGTGATCTCATTTGAAAGTTGAGGTGGTTTAGAGTATGCCTATAACCTTGCACGATAATTAATCAACTTAGGGCCAACCTGTGGTCTCACTCGAGAGTCAAAATAAATTAGGACTAGCTTATGGTCTCACCCGATAACCAATTGACTTAGGGCTAGCTTGTAGTCTCACTGGATCAGCCTGCGGTCTCATTTGAAGACCAATTAATTTAGGGCCAATCTACGATCTTGTCTGAAAGTCAAAATGGTTTTAGACTAGCTTGTAGTCTTGTTCAAAAGTCAAAATGGTTTAAGGCCAACCTGCGATCTCGCCCAAAAGTCAAGATGGTTTAAAGCTAACCTATGATTTCACCTTATTACCAATCAACTTAGGGTTAGCCTATGGTCTCACCCAAAAGTCAAGGTAGTTTAGGGCCAGCCTATGATCTCTCTCAATAACTAATTGACTTAGGACTAGCCTGTGATCTCGTTCAAATGACAAGATGATTTATGGCTAGCCTGTGATTTTGTCTGACAACTAATCAACTTAGAATCAGTCTGTGGTCTCACCTAAAAGTTAAAATAATTTAAAATCAGTCTACGGTCTTGCCTAACAACTAATTGAATTAGGGTTAGCTTGTGGTCTCACCTAAAAGTGAGTAAAATGTTATGGTCAACTTGCGAGCTTGTCATAATATCATTATGTAGCTCGAGGACCCTTGGATGAAATCAATTAATATAAATCAATTAAATTAAAATGACTTAAATTGAATTTTAGATTAGACTCGAATCGAAGTCAAGTTTTGAATATTGAATTGAATCAAATCAAACTTGACCAAGTAAAATTTTGAACAACTAACTGTATCGAATCACTTGAAGCTATTGGGCATACTTCAAAGCTATACCCAACTCCATAAAAAGTTGGTGATGCTACCAAATCAAAAAGTTAACTGCTAATACTCTCAAAGTTATCAGCCACACTTCAAAGCTATACCCAACTCCATAAGCAATTGGTGATGCTATCAAATCAAAGAAGTTAATCATCAATATGCTCAAAACTATTGGCTATACTTCAAAGCTATACTCAACCCCATAAGCAATTGGTGACACTACAAAATCAAAGAAGTTAATTGCCAATATGCTTAAAGATGTCGACCTCACTTCAAAACTATAACTAAACCCATAAGCAGTTGGTGATGATACCAAATCAAAGAGGTTAATCGCCAATATGTTCAAAGCTGTCGATCACACTTCAAAATTATACATAACTCCATAAACAATTGGTGATGCCAAATCAAAGAAGTTAATCACCAAAACACTCCAAAGTGTTAGTGACACTTTGAAACTATACCCAACTCTATAAGTAGTTGGTGACATTACCAAATCAGAGAAGTTAATTGTCAATATGCTCAAAGCTATTGGCCATACTTCAAAGCTATACCCAACCTCATAAGCTATTGGTGACACTACATAATCAAAGAACTTAAACACCAATACACTCAAAATCATTGGCCACACTTCGAAGCTAGTCAACTCCAAAAATAGTTAATGACACCTCCCTCAAGCTAGTTAACTCCAGAATCAGTTGATGAGACATCCTTTGAGCTAGTCAATCCCAGAAGTAGTTGATGATCACCCCTCAAGCTAGTCAATGCCGGAAGTAGTTGATAACACACACTTCAAGCTAGTCAACTAATTGACATACCCAAAAAGCCTTGATTATCAGATTAGAAATGATTAGAATAAAAGATAATTGATATAAGCTAAGGTAGTCAGGCTCATTCATCAGTGTGTTATTAACATTTGTCAAAGATCAAGTCAAGACTCATTTGAGTCGGATGTCACATAGTCTAACACATAGGAGATGGGTAGCATCAAAGCCCCTTTTTCACTCTTTATCTCTTTTCTTTCATTATTCTCATATTTTTCATAATTTCATGTGAAATTTATTGTAAAGTGAGGGAATGCCCTTATTTAAGCTATGTACCATCTCTCTCAAATTAATCAAATAATACTATCTTCTTTTCTTTTGTGTCTCTATTTTATTAGTTAAGTTTCTTATTTTAAGAGGTTCCTAACAATTGTTCAAGTAATAAACAATAGTGGTTTACATTTGTT
Organism: Trichopus zeylanicus subsp. travancoricus; assembly: GCA_005019695.1. Classification (NCBI taxonomy): domain Eukaryota; kingdom Viridiplantae; phylum Streptophyta; class Magnoliopsida; order Dioscoreales; family Dioscoreaceae; genus Trichopus; species Trichopus zeylanicus. The sequence continues at coordinate 2,364,318 of RXID01014226.1, forward strand.
AGAAGTCAATATTCCCATAACACTTGATGGCGCATTCAAATTTAAACATATTCTGATTTATGCATAGAGGTTGCTCCTCGGGGTTTTTACTACTCTCAGAAGCCTTGGTTATAACTAATAGCTCTAATCAAGAAGTGACTATAAAAGCATTGGAAAAATAGTTTGAGGTAACAAAGAAAAGAGAAAGATGGAATTCAAAAGAAGCTCATGGATTTGATGAAAATGATATTACAAATGAGCCAAAAGCTAGAAAAGTTGGAATAATTTTCACAACCATCTTAAGAAGCAGAGGTAGTAGAATATGCATTTTTTGTAGATGAGATCCATGAAAATACATGCCCTTAACAAGTGCCTCCTCCTCCAATAAGGGACACCCAATCTCCGATTTCATGGATCCCTAATAACATGAAATTGCTAACATACATATAATAGTAGATGCAATGAATGATGATTGCACAGTTGAGACAAGGAAATGAGATGAGTAGTATAAATGATGTTGACAAATCATACCATAGTCATCACAACCGAGTGTCGTATCCCAGGGAATATACAGTGCCTAACTTCGCAATTTAATAGCACGAACAACCTTGGACATCACATAGCTTACTTTATGACTCTGTGTTGAGATTCAAATACTAGTCTCTCATTGTTACTCCATCAATATTCAACAATCTTGATAGGAGTAGCGTTTGAGTGACATGCTAGTTTACAACTAGAATCCATACAAACTTGGATATAAATAAAAAAATCTTTTCAAATCAGATTTGGAGGAGTTATTGATGAAGTGATGATTGTAGACCTCATCTTGATACCGAAGTGGGATAGTGAATCAATCATGGACTATATCACACGATGAAGAAATCTCAGCATTAAATGAGAATAACTCATTAGCCAATTTGGGGCAATCTAGTCCTTGGTAATATAAAGGGAGGGTGGATAGCACCCTACTTGAGTGTTTCTTCTATCCACACCTTCCAAGACCTCATTATGCAAGCCAAGAATATAGAAAGGATTGGCCCACCAGCTGCACCTAGTTCACAAAATTTTAAACTAGAAAAAGCAGGAACCTTCCAAGAATGTAAGGGTGGCATTCAAAGCAATCGAGTAGAAGAAAACTTTGAACCCCATTGTGAACAAGGATAATTCTTAGAAATCACCAACTCTTGGAGAAGATGGGGAAGTAGAATGATTCAATGATTTCTAACAAAGACTCAAAAAGAAATACTCCTTCAAAATAGATAGAGTGGGTAAAATCTTTCAAAATGCTCTAAAATTAGGCCTCCAACTACCCAAACCCAGGGGTCAAATGAGGCCAACAAAATAGATCACATAAACTATTATCCGCACCATAGATTTTTGGGGTACACTATTGAAGAATGCTATGTGTTCAAGGATTGGGTCGAGGGTAAGTTGACTCTCTCAAAGGCAACCCTATTTCAAATGCCCATCGAACACATTAGTCATATTACTATATTTAAGAACCATGAACCACTTACTGAGTTCCTCTTTAGGGAAGAAGCATAATTTACCTTTGACCAAAGAAACTTATGGAGCATCTACATGTCAAAGAGGTTGAAGAAGTTGATGAAGAAAATGACAAAACCTTGAGGAGCTTGGGATAGTGATAAAGAAAGTCTCATCAGAGTAAACTACATCACTTGCTCAAAGCATCAAGAAGAAAAAGAATAGAAGTAAGAAGAAGAAGCTTGCTCAACTAGATAAATATAATGTCAGAAAATTGGTCATCCAAGAACACATCAATGCTCTCAAAGAATATGTCCAAGGAGAAAGAAGCCAAGTAACTCTCGAAGAATTCTTCCTTGACAAACTCAAAGCTTTTCGGGATACCTGTTGTGAAAGATAAATAAAGTGAACTGGCAGTGGCAATGTGTTTTGTATTATTTACTATTGGACATCTACAATCAAGATAGTCATCGGAGTCATCCCATCATTTCAGTGATGACAAAATTTGGGATATGAGGCAAGAAGAAGAAAATAGATTCATTGGAGATATTACCAATGAAATGAGAGATCCCATGGGTCTCCTCGAGGGTTGCTCTCGAGATGACTATCTTAAAGGGTGGTTTGTTCATGAATATGATATAGCATACTCAAACTATAGCTAGATACTATGAAAAAAATTGCTACAACTAACATGATGTTTGTCAAGAGGCAAATGCAAATGTTGAATGAATACACGAAGGCTATAGCTGCCCACATGGGAAGCATGACAAATAAGATTACCATAATTTGTGAGAAAACCAAAAAGATGGAAGAGGTGCTAATACTGAAAGCAAAGCCACACAAATGACCCTATAGCATTGGTGGGGAATCACTTACCAGCCCTCTTAAGACTAAATTGATCACTCATGCCACCTACTCCAAAGATAGATCAAGAAAACTAGATATTTTAGAAAATAATTAATTGAGTTTATAGCCTTCTGTCATATGGTGACTCATGCATCTGAGGTAAATGATGATGAATAGTTGTCCTAGCCCCCATTGGGTAATCCAGCAATAAATGCTCGACCTGCTAGGTTCGGTGAAGTCCCAGTTCTAGAATCTATGGAGGGATGCACCCTACTAACTTTAGAAAAATTATGTATACAAGATAAAAAGGATAAATATGACTCTATATTTGAGTTAGAGCAACTTTATGACTACTTTAAGAGGCTCTATACCAACAAGTGCCAAAGGAGAAAGCAAATATTCTGAGAGATGATCAAATAGGATAATGCTAAAGCTCATATAGCCCTTGCATCAAGCCAATCTAAACACACGAAAAAAATCTTCTAAACACAAGATCATGAAGAAGGTCATGCCAATAGACAAAATAATAGGATTCATCCAAAGAGTATTTGAAGATTTCTCTACAAGAATGGCTCATGTGCCTAATTCTAATATTGAATGGGATGATTTTTGTCTAGTCATGTCCTCCAAAGATATCTAGGAGACTATCAACTGAGGGTAAGGATTCACTACCTCCTGTTGCATGATTAGTCTCAGTAGCAATTCTGAAGATGCACCTTATTGGTTTCATGATGCAAGATTTTGACTGAGGAGTAGAAACTAGGTACAACTCCGAGGTGGAAAGGTGCTACCCCCGAGACAAGTTCCAATGTCTAAGAATAAGAATACCTCTAAGGATGAGGGAAAAAATTTAGATAAATAAGGACATCGAGCCTTCGCAAGCTAACCTATACTCAAGAAGGTGTAATATAATATGGTATCCTACCTCAAGAAGATTTCTACTACACTAAGTGTGTTTGATGCCCTGATGATATCGCAAGAACTCAGGGACACAGTGGTACATACTATGCAGAATCTACCAAACTACCAAACATACTTCACAAAAGAGAAGATGAAGCATTCTTGTATACACATTAAACTCCTACCATGACTTTTGCAAATGACAACCTGCTACCAAGAAGACCATAACAGGCCATTATATCTCATAGGAGATAGTAATGGATTAAGATCAATCGTATCCTAATTGACCCAAGTTCCTCAGTCAATTTAATAGCTCTCCAAACTCTAAGAGCTCTAACTCTGGATGTATGTCACCTTTCATCTGAAATTATAACCATCCAAAGGTTTAATTAAAATAGTTAAAGAGCTTTGGGAACCATAACCATCCCTCTAAAAAATAGGCGGGTTGATGATAGACACTAAGTTCTTTGTGATTGATATCGATACAACATACAAAGCACTACTAGAGAGGCCATAGCTACCTGAAAATAAAGTAGTGTCATCAACCTTACATCAATATCTCAAATACTTTGAGAATGGTAAATAACACTTAATTGATGGAGATGTACATTCTTCTAATGTTCATGAGGTGTATTATGATGATACAAAATACTACTAGAGATCCAGTGTTGATAAAGGGTTTGTTTCCATTAGTCAAGTAAAATAAAAGATTGCTTGGATGATCTTTACTCCTCCTCAGCTAGGAAGTGACTCTAACCCAGACTCGTTAGATGAGGAAGCCCCACAAGTCCACCTAGGTGGTTACACTTATGATGAAGATGATGACAAAAGTCAAATAGAAAATACTCTCCTTATTACTAAAGTTTCACAAAGCTTATTTAAGCCATTGGATGAGTTAAGTATCAATGTAGTGGAGGAATTAATGACTTTCTATGTTCTACCATGACATAAAGAAGAAAAGGAGACACTTTTTTACAAAATTGATTCCCTATGCCCAAAGCAAACATGAAATCTTAGGGACTAAAGATTCAAAGGATGATGGGGAGTATTATCTAGTAGTCATACCTAAATATTTTTTGGATCTGCTTCATCAAATAATTAAGAAATTTGGCCATGGACGTCTACAAAAAAAAGAGAGAGAAAGAGTTATTTCTTCAAGAATCTATGGGATTCACCCCGCACACATGCTTACATTCCTGAAAGAGGAAAAAAGAACACCAAAAGATTGGACTACATTACGCCAAATGTCCACACATGCCTCACAGTCATCATTGGACCTTTGTCTAATTTTCAAAATGACCAAACAACATCGACACCACTCTGACATAAGATTTGAGGTGGCCATGCTCTTTAGACATCACAAGAATGTAACATCCTAGATAAAATTCCATCAGGACTAGAGGAAAGGGGCATGATGTAGCCAAAACATCCTTAGATGAACCTTTGCCAAAGCTCGCTTCGCATGATAAACCACTTGGTGAAGAAATGATTCTTAAATCAAAGGAAGCTCCACCAAAACTCAAGGATGGGGGGCAAGCCATAGTCAATGAACTAATGAAAATCAACCTAGGCTCAGAGACAGACTCCAAGCCAATATTTATGAGCACTCAAGTTTCAGAGAAAAGTCAAATCCAACTCAAAGTGGTGCTCTAAGAGAACATTGATTGCTTTGCATGGAGCTATAAGGAGATGCCTAGACTAGATCTTGAAATTACAAACCATCAATCGGCCATCAATCCTAAGCTACCACCTATCAAACAAGCAGCTAGGAAGATGAAATCCAACCTAGAATAGAAGGTGATAGAAGAAACTAAGAAACTAATTGAAACAAGCTTCATCAGGAAAGAAAGGTACCCAGATTGGGTGGCAAGCATTATGCCAAAAGAAAAAAAAAGGTCAAATCTACATTTGTGTAGACTATAGGGATTTGAACAAAGCATGCCCAAAGGATGACTTTCTATTACCAATAATAGAAATCATGATTGAAAACATGGCCAACTTTGAAATATACTCTTTTATGGATGATTGTTTAGGGTACAATCAAAATAAGATGCATCCCAATGATGAGAAGTATACAGTCTTTAAAATACCAATTGGCATCTATTGCTACAGGGCTATGCCCTTCGGGCTCAAGAATATAGGTGTCACTTATTAAAGGGCCATGACCCAAATTTTCGATAACCTCACATATGAGGTGGTGGAATGCTATGTGGATGACCTAGTAGTCAAAACCAAGTCCAAAGATAGGCACACCCAATATCTAAAAGTAGTTTTTGACTGCCTTTGAAAGTATACCTTATAGATGAGTCTTATAAAATGCACCTCTGGGGTATCGTCAAAGAAGCTACTTGGATTTGTTGTTAGATACCAAGGAATTAAAATTGATCCATCTAAAATCAAAGCAATCTTGGATATGCCACTACTGAGCAACCTAAAATAGCTGAGGTCATTCTAAAGCTGACTTGCATATATAAGAAAATTCATCTCAAATCTCTCCAAAAAATACAAGCCTTTTTCCAAATTGATAAAGAAGGATATCCTACTCATTTGGGATCAAGAATGCCAATGAGCCTTTGACTAGATCAAGTAGTACCTCTACTTAATAAACCCTTGATCCTCTATACAACTATAATGGAAGGATGTCTAGGGCACTTCTCACTCGGGATAATAAAGAAGTTAAAGAAAATATATTCTACTACTTGAGTAGAATACTAGTGGGGGTAGAAAGCAACTACTCTCCTATGAAAAAGCATTTTATGGAGCTCATATTTGAAGTTAATAAGATGAGAGATTATTTACTTTCTCATCAAGTCATTTTAATATCAAAAATTTATCCTATAAAATACTTTATGAATAGGCATGTACTCACTGGAAGACTAGCAAAATGAGCTTTAATTCTCATGGAATATGATAGCAAGTTCATATCCAAAATGGTGGTGAAAGGGCAAGCCCTTGCTAAGTTTCTTATAGTTCATCCAGTATCGGACAATTCTCTATTAGGTTGCAAACTCCCTAATGAAGAGATCTTTTTGGTCGGAGAAGGGGAATCTTACTGGAAGCTATATTTTGATGGGGCATCATCCATTAGACTAAGGATTAGACCAAAGCTTCCACAAATTAAAATAGACATTGAACTCATTTATGTCACTCAAAATTGGGGTATTTTATTCCTATCCCCTCTTAAAATTATGCATAAATAATGAAGCTGAATATGAAGCCTTAATTATAGGACTAGAAATGACCATCAATATAGGGATATCTCGCCTACATATTTAGTGATTTGCAATTGATCATCAATTAAATTTTTGATGAATATAAAGTCCATAAAGTTGATCTTCTAAAATACCATAAAAAGGCTTAAGGACTTATGAGACAAATCCCACATGTCCAAATAACAAAGGTTCCTTGATCTATCAACACGGAAGCTAATTCGTTAGCCAACTTGGCTAGAGTATTGGCAAGTCCTGACTAAGAAGAGATTCTAATAATGATCTTAGCAGACAAGTGATAAGCTCAGTCTTCAGCATCAAGAACGAAAAGATTAAATTTAAAATGATAGAAGAGGCTACATCTTAGAGAATATCATTCACTAGTTACCTCAAAAGAGGAAAACTCAAAAAAGTTAAATCAGCATAGACATAACTCATAAAGAAAGTTGTACCCTTCCTGCTTATCAATGTCACTCTTTATAGAAGGTCCTTTGATCAATTATATCTGCATTATTTGTTAGACCAATAAGTCAAAGAAGTCATGTATGAGATGCATTCTAGGATCTGTGGGACTCATTAATTAGGCCCAAAAAATGATGATGAAGATTAAGTGTATGGGTTGCTATTGGCTTAGGATGGTGAGGGATTACATTAAGTACATGAGAAAATATCATGTATGCCAAATTCATAGGGACTTCATTCATCAACACCCAAATCCTCTACATCCTACAATGTCCTCATGGCCATTCGAAGTATGGGGGTATAGATATCATTGGCTCAATTGAACCATCTTCTTCCAAAGGTCACGCTTCACACTAGTAGTGACCGACTATTTCTCTAGGTGGGTTGAGGCAATCCCATTAAAGAGGTAAAAGCAGATACTATTATCTGCTTCTTTTGAGAAAATATTCTATACCAATTTGGTATACCTTGAAAGATCATTTCTGATAATGAAATACCCTTCAGAAGCTTTAAGGTGGGACAATTTGCACGTCATCATAAGATAGATTTGAGATATTCATTCATCTATAATGCAAAGGTAAATGACCTCATTGAGACATTCAATAAGACTCTTTCCAAGTTATTGAAAAAAATCATCATAAAAAATAAGAGAGACTGACACCAAAAGCTTTCTGAAGCACTATAGGCTTATCGCACAACATATCAAACCCCTAACTAATCAACACCATATATATTAGTATTTAGAATTGAAGCAATCCTTCCATTGGAAGTACAAATTTTCTCTCTAAGGATTGCCTTGCAAGAAATTACAAAAGAATATAATGTTTATCTTCACCTTGATGATCTAGACTCCTTGGAGAAGTAAGGCTTATAGCTCAACAAAGCCTAAAAATGTATCAAGCACAGATGTCTAGAACCTACAATAAGATGGTCTGACTCAAATTCTTTCAAAAAGGAGAAATGATCTTAGTCTGGAGAAGATCCATAATGCCAAATTGAAATAAGAAAGGCGAATTGCACCCAATTGGGATGATTGTTGAAAGGATATTTGAAGGAGGATCTTCCCAGCTGATTGATGACAAAGGAGAAAGGCCTATGCACCAATCAATGCCTGATTTCTCAAGAGGTTCTATGCCTATTCCTCTGGGGGAAATAATAAAAATAATAAAAAGTGTCTATGTTTCATCTTTGATGGAAAGTTTGACTTTTCCAAAAAGGAATGTTTGGTCAAACATGCACTCCATGTTTCTTTAGGCAAAACATGAACACAAAATCTCACTCCATTTGTGTGATGATCGAGTCCAGCTCCCATCAAATCCCTCTTTTTGTGGTAAATTAAGTCCACTTCTCATGGCAAATTAAGTCCACTTTTTATGACAAATCAAGTCCACTCCTTGTAGCAACTTCAGTCCACTCTTCATGGCAAACCAAATCCACTCTTTGTGGTAAATCAAGTCTACTCCTCATGGTAACTCAAATCCACTCTTCATGGCAATCAAAGTCTACTCATTATGATGAATCAAATCCACTACTTATGGCAAATTAAGCCCACTCCACATGATGAATCAAGTCTACTCTCATGTAGCAAGACGAGTCTGTCATCGCATGACAAGTCAAATCTACAAAAAGGCCTATCTTTTGGGACTTAGATGTAGGGAACACAAAATTACAAACAAAACTTGGTGCAAAGAAATTTCATAAAGCAATAATGATATCCTAAATAAGATGGAACAAAGTAAACAAGAGATCAAGATAAAGAGGATAATGATAGTCCTAATACAAAAAGCCTAGTGATGCTTGTCAACTATCATGACAACCCAATCGCCGCTCGCTCATGCTTCTCTATCATCACCTAAGGTAGCAAGTGTCATATTAACGAAAGGAGATAGAAAATTTCAAAGAGGAGAAGGAGATAGAAAATCATTACTTGATGTTGGCGATGGTGGATGGATGTCCATAAGTGCAAACATCCCTCAACTGAAGCATGATTTGGGAATCACATCTTTGACAAAGAATTAAACCAATATACATGCAATGCAAGACCTAGCAAAAGCTCAGCTATATCTTACCATCTAAGTTTAAAATATCATCGGAAGGGCCTCCACAATGTTCATCTAGTTGCCTAAAATTGAACATGATTTTAGCTAGAGAGAAGAAGAGAAGAAAAAGCAAATGTGGGATGAAGGAATAACCAATACCCAAAAACTCTATCCTCCTTTGAGCTCTCATATTTGATGATGGCGAGCCCAGTCAATCCACTTTATCCGAACCCATGTCAGAAGACTAGTGCACTGGTGTCGGTGAAGGAAGGGTCACCTTGAGCTCCATTTTATATCAATATTGCAAAACAAAGAAAACAGAGCTTGAGATGGTGTATGCCGTAAAGTCAACCCTGATACACTAGGAATAGGAGGGTCACGAGTAGATTGAGGTGCCTTTCACCTTAGACTCAATCTAGAACCTGCATTACTTCTAAAATGGCTGTCACTAATCCTACAAGAGGGAATGAACCTCTCCTCATTTGTCTTAGGACGAGCAAACATATGAGCCGGGGGCTTTCATATTTTCTGGACTCTCTGCTGCTTCAACCCTCTATTGCTCACTACTTGGTTCTCCTTGCTATGCAAAACAAGATCATTCCTGAACAAAAATTTTGGATCAATGTGAAAATGCCCTTCCACACTATTAAACCATGTTGTTGTATATAAATGAAGAACCTTGGCCTCTTGCTCAATATCAGGAATATAATTCTTTAAATAAACTTGAAGGCGAGTAAGATATAACTAATAGCCCATGATGGCAATGAAGGAGTAGGAACATTCTCAAGAAAACTCTGATCATACCCAAATTTTCATAATAATCGATGTGGATTATAAAACTTTGTAGCTAAATGCTCCCCTAAGTAGAGCAAAAGTACTCCGTACTGCAAAGAGACAATGCATTCATAAGCCTTCAAAGATAATGGAAGATGGGCCATGTCTACTAGCATGTTAGAATCTGAAAGAGTGGGGGAAAGCTTGCCAATCAAAGTTTTGAGGATCTCACACATGCATCTTAGCTTTTTTAGGAGTGAAAGTGGAAGCAACCATATTCATGATCTGAATCATCTTAGGAATAGGCACCAACCATGAGTGACATAGCCCTTTAATTACATCACTAGGCTCTAACTCAGTATATATCCTCCAAAAATGAGCATAAATCCAAGAATAAAGAAAATGGATGTAAAACCAAGTTGAGGAATCACTTGGTCCTCTGGAGTTGTCCACCATTACTCCGAGACTCACATATATAGATCTCAACACTGCAAGAGCTAGAGTAACCTTTTGTCCATGTGCCATCTTGCAAGCCATTGAAAAAGTCTCCAAATGAAAGTATTGCCAGCAATGTGGCATGATGAAATGGCAAAGCGACAAATAGATGAAGGTGGCAAAATATGTCTTAGGGAAAAACTTTGGAAGGACGTCCCTCGTGTCATCATAATCCAATCAAACTTGGTTGGCTTACTCATTTGAGATCTTTCATACAAAAGGCCAACCCAATGATCAAAGTATACTTGCTTCTGATTATTTGGAATGTATCACAATCCAATCATAAATCTTGAGAAGGTCATGAAGGGTGTAACTAAAATTGAGCGACATATGATGGTTAGTAGGGACATACTCATCATAAAAACTCCTAAGAATAGGAATTCCGACTAGCTATTTTATGTCCCATAAAGAGATACTAACCTCACCACATAGAGTATATCAAGACATGGTTCCATATATTGACCACACTACATAGAATTTCTATGTCTCATGCATACTATCCTTTGGATGCTATGACTCCTCCCAATATATCAAGACCCATGAGTTGAGCTAGAAATTGAGATATCACATCATCAACCCACTTCAAGTAATTTGTCAATATTGGCACAACTCTGACAAGTGAGAAGGATCATCCCCAAGGAGGAGAAAGGCTATTTAAGATATGAGACCCCAAAGGTTTCTAGAAATTATCATTGCCTAAAACACTCGACGAGCTCCAACATGAAGGACTCAGTTGCCTCATCAGCATATGGCATCCCTTCTCTAGAAAAATGAGCAAAAAGGTAGTCATGGTCAAACTACACTCATTTTTAATGCTCCTATGGTTGGTATGCCAAGATTATTTTGGCATCAGTCCCTAAGATAGGGAGAAAGTGACATAAGGCCAAACTATTTTACTCCTTGTCTTGGACTCCCTCAATTATAAAGGCTCCATAACACTTTCTAAAAAGGAAAAGGAGAGAGAGAAGAAGAACAAACAAGTCAAAGAAGAGAAGGAGAATTATTATTGGTTGACAAAAATGTGAGTGGAGAATCTCACCGGTCAAACACTTGCAAAAGCAACAAAAAGAGGTCAAGAACTCACTATGGTTTGTATCCACTTCCCTCACCAAGGAAACTTGCAAAGTGTACATGAAGGGGCACTTTGTTTAAGTAGTTTTTGCAATTTAACCCCAACTTTAAGTTAGAGTTGGGACTTTGAACTTGATTTAGAGTGATTTAGACCAACTTAAAATAGAAAAAAGCTGAAAAATTGGGTCCAAAAACTGAACCGAGTCACAACTGGACATCCAATTCTCAATCAGTTTTCCAATTCTATTCAACTGCATGGACTCTAACTCACAGTAGGACGTCTATTTTCAACTGGACATCTAGTATAGTCCAATTGCATGAAACCCTAGTCACAGTTGGATGTCTGATTTCTAATCAGATATTTGGTTCAGTTGCAAATCTGCAGAAATGGAAATAAAATTCTTCTCAAAATCTATCAAAATCAATTTGAGTTTTTGACAAGGAAGGTACAATATCAGAGAATATCAATATGAGATTCAAATATGAAATTTATAGCAAAAGAATACTTATCAAATCTCCTAATCAAATTTCAATAACTAAAATTGGAGATCCGCTCAAGGCCCTATAAAAAGGGGTCTAGGGCACACTAATTTGATAAGAATTCACTAATCATTCTTGGGCAAATTTTGCACAAATTGAAGAAGAAATTTTGAAAAAGATCTAGTCACCTAGGAGGAGAGCAAGAAGGCATCAACAAGGGATTGAAAAGATGTAAGATTTTATCTCTTTGTTTGTTCTTTCTTTCATTATCCCTTGTTCTCTTTCTCCCCTACAAGGTCTTTGTGTTCTCATGCTTGTTACTGCTACTACCCCCTTTTTCTCAAGGCTTACAATCACCTACGACCTTGTTCTCCATCAACCGCTACACATTCTCAGTAGCCCAAATTTGAATAATTGAATATGAAAGAATTATGCCTCTGAACCCCATCATGGCCCTATCTTTTGCTCACTAATACCGTGGCCACTCGCAGCCCTCTGTATGATGGGGGATCTCCACCAAAATTGTGGCCACCTATGACCCTCCGCATGATGGCAGATCTCCATTAACACTGTGATTACATGTGGTCCTCTGTATAATGGTGGATTTCCACCAAAACTGTGGTCACTTGTGGCCTTCTGCATGACAACAAATCTCCACCAATGCCACAGGCACCCACAACCCTCCAAATAATAGCAGATCTCTACTAACACTACAACTACCCATGGTCAAACCTCCATCATCATCACGGCCACTTGTAGCCTTGTTCATCACCATGGTATTATGTTGGAAAATAATTGATAATAAGAATCTCTTGGATCGACAATGAGGAGGAGAGCAAGAGCAAGAAAAAGAACAAGAACAAAACAAAACAAAATTATAATAATAAAATATCCTAAACTAAAGTCTTCTTTGAAAGTCAAGATAGTTTACGACCAATCTATAGTTTTGCCTAATAACCAATCAATTAAGGGTCAACCTACGATCTCACCCGAAAGTTAAAATAATTTAGAGTCAGCTTGCGGTCTTACTTGAGACTCGAGATGGTTTAGTGTTAGCTTGCGATCTCGCCCGATGACCAATTGGCTTAGGACCAGCTTGCAATCTTACCCAAAAGTCAAAATGGTTTAGGGTCAGTTTACGATCTCACCCAAAAGTCAAAACAAATTAGGACCAATCTATGGTCTTATCTAACAATCAATTGACTTAGGGCTAGCCTGTGATCTCGCTTGAAAGTTAAGACAATTTAGAGCTAACCAGTGGTCTCGCCCAATAACCAATTGACTTAGGACCAGCTTGTGGTCTCACTCAAAAGTAAAAATAATTTACGATCAGCCTACAATCTTGCCTAAAAGTCAAGATGGTTTAGGACCAGCCTACTATCTCATTCGATAACCAATCCACTTAGGGTCAGCCTGCGGTCTTGCCTAAAAGTCAAAATAATTAAGGGTCAATTTGCAGTCTTGTCCAACTCGAATAAGTTCAAATAAAACTAAAATAAGATTAAACTGAGTCTTACTAGGGTGTGCTAAATTTTTAGCAATACTCTAAGGCTATGAAAAATAGGTGATGTTACCATCCTAACCCAAATCAAAGTTAGTTCAAATAGAACTAAACTAGATCAAATTGAGTCTCACTGGGTGTGCTACATGAGTCTCTAGCAACACTCTAAAGTTTCACTCAACTCCACAAATAGTGGATAATGCCACTTCAAATCAAAGAAGTTAATTGCCAACATACTTAAAACTATTGCCAACACTTCGAAGCTATACCCAACCCTATAAGTAGTTGGTAATACTACAAAATCAAAGAAGTTAATTGGCAATATGTTCAAAACTATTGGCCAAACTTTAAAGCTATAGCCAACCCCATAAGTCATTGGTAATGCTACCAAATCAAAGAAGTTAAATACCAACATGCTCAAAGCTGTTGGCCACACTTCAAAGTTATTCAACCCCAAAAGTAATTGATGACACACCCATCAAGTTAGTCAATCTTTGAAGTAGTTGATGGTGCACCTTTCGAGCTAGTTAACCCCAAAAATGATTGATGATGCACCCCTCAAGTTAGTCAATTTCATAAGCAATTGATAATGCACTCTTCAAGCAAGTCAACCCTAGAAGCCGTTGATCATGCACTTTTCAAGCTAGTCATCTGACCAACAATATGCTTAAAAGACCTTCAATTATCAGGTTAGAAATAACTAGAATAAATGTTAAATGATATAAGCCAAGGCAGTTAGCCTCACTCGTCAACATGTTATCAACATCCACGGAAGATTGAGTCAAGACCTATTCAAGTTAGACATCATATGGTTTAGCACATAGGAGCAGGGTAGTAGTGCACATCAAATCTCCTTGTTTTACTCATTATCTTTTCTTTTATTTCATTATTCTCATATTTTCCATAATTTCATGTGAAACTTATTGTAAAGTGAGGATATGTCCTTTCTTAGGCTCATCTCTCTCAAATTAATCAAATGATACTTTCTTCTTTTCTTTTGTCTATATTTTATTAGGTAGGTTTCTTGCTTTAGAAGACTCCTGATAATTTTTGGAATAATTAATAATGAGGACTTTCACTTATTAGAAGTCAATATTTACACAATACCTAATAACACATTTAAATTTAAACACACTCCGATTTGTATATTGAGGTTACTCCCCCAGGGTCTCTACCACTCCCAAACCACTAAATCAATCCCATACACCCATTTTGGTAATTGATAAAAAGCTATCCAATATATAGTTGTTGTGGATAAAACTGAATTAATCAACACAATCTTGTCACCAATTGATAAACTTTTAACTTTCTAGGTTTCTAACTTTTTTTGTTCACCTTATTAATCATAGGCAACCACACCATTATATTCAATTCACTATCTTTTACGGGCATCCCTAAATATTTGAAAGAGAGATTCTTAGTCTTGCAACTCACAATCTTTGCCAACATCTCACTTATTTCCTGAGAGCTTTTTCCAAAACTAAGTACTAAACTTTTATGAATATTTATTTTCATCCTAGACAAGCCTTCATACATATAAAGGATACAATTTAAGTGTAAAAATGGTTCAGGTTCAACTTCTCCAAATATCAAAATATCATCAACATAATGTAGATTTAAAATCCCAAATAAACCTCTAATTAAATCTGTACTTTGTGTTAGCTAAAGCATTTTATAGAGGTAGTCGGTGACAAAGATAAATAAGGAGATAAAGGGTCTCCTTGCTTGATTTCTTTTATACTGAAAATGCTCCCATGAGGGGTTCCATTCAAGAGAATGGAAACTTTAACTATTTCCAAAATCTCTTCTATCCAAAGAATACATTTACAACCAAAGCCACTAGCCTTCATTAGTTCTAACAAAAAGGACCAATCAACATTATCATAATCTTTTCAAAGTCCAATTTCAACATAGCCCTATTTTTCTTTTGCTTTTTGCATCTAAAAATAATCTCTTGGGAGGTAGCTACACTCTTGTATATATCTTCCAAGGATAAAAGCAGTTGAGTAGGGTTAACTAATTCAATAGTTCTCTTCTTCAATCTTTCAGTCAAAATCTTTGTGAATGTTTTCAGAATTAGTTCAACAGACAAATTGGTCTGAAATCTTTGAGGCAATTAGCACCTTCCTTTTAGGCATTAGAGTAATTAAGATAAAATTAGCTTTTTTCAAGGAAGATTTATAATGATACAAATCACATAACATGAGTTTAAAATTATTTTTACAACAAACCAAAACTTTGTAAGATAGGATGGGGAAATCATTTGGTCCTTGAGTTTTAGATTTTGCCATATCCCATATAGCTTCCTAAATTTCATCCTTTGAAAACTCAACTTCTAACTCTTCCGACTCAGCCTTTTCTAGATACAATATTTTCCAATTTGACTTCATCTTCTAGCTTTTAACAATCTTAATAGAATTTTGTAAGTCCACAACATGTCTAGCCATTTCTTCCTTGGTCATATAACCCTTCTCTCTCTCTCTCTCCCTCTCTCATTTTTGTAATCAAGTTCACTCTCATTCTATTGTTCATAGTTCTATGAAAGAAAGAAGTATTAGAATATCTTTCTTGTATCCATGTTATTCTAGACCTTTATTTTCATCTTTCTTTCAGGACACCATCTAGTTTCAATTTGAAGTCTATTAGATTATTGAATAGAATTTCTTCCTTAAATAGATTGGTCTCTTTTTGTGCTCTTTTGGGACTAGATATATTGTATAGAAGTTCTTTTTTCCTAGCATTTATATTCACAAAATGATCTTCACTACTTGGTTATATCAGTCCTTAGCTTTTTAAGTTTTTTTTTATCATATTAACAACTCCATTATCTCTATTAGGATACCGTCCTAATTTTTCTATTATCATATTTACAAAATCTTCTTCTTGGAATCACATACTTTCAAACATGGAAAACTAGGTACATGATCTATGGTGGTTTGAGGAAAAGCTTTAGTACTAGATATGGGATATTTAACTTCCCAATCAAGGAAAACTAGGAATCTATCTAGCTTTGTGAAACTAGTATTTACTTGTCTATAGAACTAGCTTTAGTACTAGAACTAATTCATGAGTAGCAATCCACTCATTAAGGTCCACCTAGTCCTATATATATTCCTTAGTATTCTTCCTATTAGAGGTAAATATGGTTGCATTAAAGTCAAATATTACTCAAGAAAGATTTTATTCTTCTCTAACTGCACTTTATTCTTCCCAATATTCTACCTTCTTCTCTCTAGTTTCATGGGCATAAATTGAAGTGTAGATCCAATTCAATTGATAATCAGGATTATAAAATATAACAAATATGGTGTAGACTTCTATGATATGGCACACCTTTTGAAAAATACTATTATTTCATCCCATAAAAATGCCCCCTAAAGCACCCTGAGAAAGTAAGAAAAGTCAAATGTTTATTTTTCTACCACCTAAATGTCTCATAACTCTTTTAGAGAAGCTTTCTAATTTGGTTTCTTGAATACTAACTATGTCTGGTTTGGTCTCATTGATCATAGCTCTAACATATCTTTTTTTACTATATAGGACAATCATTTTTTGGAGTTGTCCCCTCCCCCTCTAATATAAATGCAATATTTGTTGAGCTAGTCCAAGAGGTTTGAAACATGAATAGGATCCGGTATCAAAATTTAGGCTCATGTATGATAATTTCTAACTAGGAAAATATGAATCTTATTAAGATCCCTTTTAAGTAGGAGGTAGCCTTTGCTATTCGATTTCTTGCTCCTAAAAAAGCTTATGGCAAGGTTTTTTTAGGAAATCAATATTTTCTTGCTCATCTTGGTTTCATCACACATTTGTTAATTAGATTAGAGGTTGTATGACTATTGTTAATTTTTTTACTATGATAAATAGAATTTCTTCTCCTTGATTTTCTTACTAGCATCAACATCAACATCAACATCAATGAAATATAGCTCAAGTGACTTACATGGATAATATTATTTTTTTTGTTTACTTAAGCAAATATTGAAAATGCTTGTGAAATATTCAACATTATTGAAAATTGTACTACATTCAAGGCCATATGCATCAATTATGACGAATTTGAAATGCTTTTCCTCCTAATGCTAGTGCTAACTTGAAGGAGGCCATTGAATGGCTTCTAATTTTAGGGTCACCAAAGGTAGTTGGAAACAACTTAAAGTCCCTATTTTTGGTGGCCATGTTCTTTCAAAGGACTTCAGTTTTCTTATTTCAAAAATTGAGAATATTTTCCTTAGATGGGCTTCTAATACCTAAACTGATTTTTATCTTGCTTGCATGTCCCCAATGTTATCCTTAAGAAAATTGAATAATTTACTAAGATATTTTTGTGAAGTATCGATTCCAAAAGCCATGCCCTTCACCTTTAGTCTTGGGTTGGGAGTTGGGATAGTCACTACACTATAGGAATTTGGTGGCTTGGGGTTATGTTCTATACTAATCACTCTCTGAAAAACATTCATGGAAAAACATTTTAGCAAGAGCTTTCTTAATTACTCTCCTTATTGGGTCAACTTTGTGAATCTCAAGTATAATTGTCTTTTCAAAAATCAAGTAGGTAACTTAATTTCCTACAAAATTTTTTGATATCTATCAACTTATTTAGAATGCTAAGAAACTAGTTCAAAATAGTATTTTGGATAATTTCATGTCTATTATTGTTGAAGTCACTACCAAGTTTTGCTTCTCACTTCTCTATCACGGAAACTCTCACCATGTCGGTGATGAAGTTAGGAGACTAAGGGATATTTGGATCAATTCTGAATTTGGAATTGTGGAATCGAGAGAATTGGGTAATTCTGAGGAATAGAGAAAATTGAAAGAATTGGATAATTTTGATATTTGGATGAATATTTTTTCAATAGAATTGGAATTTGGCCAATTCACTTAAATTCTGAATTTTGTTGTTCGATTGACAAATGAAATTAATTAATTCCATTAATTTCGGTGTTTTGTTGGAGTAAAAATTAAAAATTAGTCTGTCAAAATACATACTGTGTAAAAAAACAATTCAATTATAAATTATTACGAAAATGTAATAAATTTAATATAAAAATTGGTAATTTAATTTTAACAATTAATAAAATTTTTTAATGAGTTGCACAGATGAAGAGTTATATAAATATATATTAATTAATTAGTATTTTTAATATAATATTATTGTTCTATTGTCAAATAATTTTTAATAAGCAAAAAAATTACATTCTTTTTAAAAAATATTTTATTTGTAAACAATTAGGAAAGTATAATAATTTTAATATTAAATATATAAAAATTGATGTAAAAAATTAATAAAAATTTAAAAAAGGCCAAAAAAGTAGGTTTATATAAGTAAATCGTAACCAATTATGGATTTATTTAATATAATTTTGTGGTTATCTTGTCAAATAGTTTTTAATAAACTTAAAATAGTTAGAGATTTGTTTAATATAATTTTGTTGTTCTCTTGTCAAATAATTTTTAATAAACATAGAAAAAACATACATATTTTTTAAAAATAATTTATTTGTAAGTAATTAGAAAAATAAAATAATTTTAGTTTCAAAATTATTAAATTAATTGAAGAAATTAATAACATTTTACAAAAAGGCCTAAAAATGGAGTAAATTAATTTATACAATCTTCTCGTTTCAAAAACATATAGCTATAGACAAAAAAAGAGCCAATTATGAAAACAATGCAACTAAGCATTTGTTGTTTTATGATTGCAAAACAAAACTTATGTCACATAACTGCTAAATAACTAGTTTGACTCTACTGCTATTATCATGTTCAATTGTTAAAACAAGTAATATATCTCCAGTTTGTTTATCAATACTGAGGTCAAAAAAGAAAAACATGTTATGCAGTTATTTTAGGCAACTCAATAAAAACATACAAAGCAAACTTCATTATGACCTAATTCAACGTATGATTTACTGGTAGCAAAAGAACTTGCATTTAGAAGGTTGTCTTCACTCTTCAGAACCCACAAGAGACACAACTGATGATCCAAGCTGCAACAAACTTTGTAAATGAACATACTAAACTAATCATCTATTAGCCATGACCTGCAAGAGTTGAAGTAACATAATCAGCTAGTGTATGCTCATAGGAAATCAATAGATTTTGGAAAATGCCATTTTTTTATAGATAAAATGGCATTACAAAGACTAGGATAAGCAGTTGTGGAAGATTATTTCGCCATAGAATAGCAAAATTCACTATTAATAGAGAAGAATCTTTGATGACACAATGATACAGCATGCAAGTATATGCAAGAAAACTTGGAACTCACACTTCAAACAACACTCTCTTCATGGATAACTCTATGTGAAGATTGGGAAGAACATTGTTGGCTATATGAGCAATAATATAATCACTAATCATAAAAATGATGCTAGTGCATGAGTTTTGGTATGTTGAAGACCTTCATTAGTCACATAAAAACCTTAAAGAGCATCACTAATCATATATAAATTCTTCAATGTACCAACATATATACATTGTTTTCCTTCCAATATGCCAAAAATAATATAGATCTAGCGATCTTATTCAATGTGTCAGATCCTCCACTACCTATCAGTATCCTAAACAAAAGATGTAGATAATAGAATAAAATGTACATGAAAAATAAAATAATGCGAATAGAGGATGGGTAAAAAATAGCCACCTCTCAAATGAATCATCATGCCTATGCAATACTAAATTATCTAAAGCAAAGAAAGGGATGTTGTGTTGACTTCTCCATAAATTTGAGTTCTTAACCATTAATTGGGAAGGATGAATACTAGCCACCTATTTGAGGGGCAAAAAGAAACTTAACGACTCAAGGCCGCCTATGTACACTTAAATTAACAATAATACTTTGCAAGAAAATCCTGGTGAAGTATATGCAGAATCATATGGTAGGCAATTGAAGATCAATGCAAACATTGCAAATAAACAGAATTGGATGTTTTCCATCCTACTAAACAAAGGTCACAGATCCTTCCATATTTTAATCAAGATTGAACACACATAAATTTCACAACTAACATAGATAATGAAATCATCCAATATTGATAATTCTCTTCTTACAACAATAAAAAAATTTTGATATTTGCTATGTCTAGCATGTCCCAATAGCCAATTCACAAACTGCAATAACTGTAGACTATGTTATGTTATTTGACCACATTATAGCCATCTAACTAATGACTATTAGATGGTGACAGCTAAAAGACTACTTGTATTGCATGACATGCAACCATATGTCATTACTAGCACACCATAATTGTCACCAAGAAATTATTTACAATAGGGTGACTTCGCTGTTTTGCATTAGTTTCACAATGAAAAATTAAAAGGGGTGTAACACACTTATAGATGTATAGTGGAACACCATTTACACTAGTGAGTATTGATCAGGCATTCAAGTTCCATAGCTAAATGTAGAGGTAGAGACTGATGCTAATGGCTGTAATAAACCATAAATGTTGTCATAAGACAAAGATTAAAAAATAAAGCCTTAAAAATGTCCAACATATGAGTACACTCAAGAATGTATTAAAACAAAAACTAGATATTGTGTGCATGAATGTAAAAGTTAATGATGAGTTATGCCTTCAACACAATGCATACCCACAAAAAGATTAAAGTTGTATCAGAGACAAAGTTGACGTAGTATAAAGATCAATATCCTAAAAATGATGCAACAAGTAATATATCTCCAAATTTTTTTTTATCAATATCGAGGTCAAAAGAGAGAAACATGTTCTACAACTATTTTAGGCAACTCAATAAAAGCACACAAAGTAAGCATCATTATGACCATTTGCAGATCAATCTTGAACACCACATATGCATGTAAAGAATTTAAACACTTGATTGAGTTGCTAAACAAGTTTATGTATATTATATCACAATTACAATAGAATTTCCAAAACAAGGCAACACAATACATTTTATTTTCAAAAATGAAAAAGTAATGCATTGTTTCTCTATTTGCCACAGAATGACAATTGTACACCTCATCAAAACTTACAACCACAAAAAATATTATTACAGTAAAAAAGCATCTTGAACCATTGAAAGCAAAGAAATGGAGAGGAGTAGGAGGCAGACACAAATCATGAACCAACCTAGTAGAAAAACCAACCAACATAAAAGCAAAGAAGATTTCATTAGATATAAATAAAAACATGGTATTGTAGGAATTCAGCTTCACCATGCATAAATATTATGATAAATATTAAGATGATCTACAACTATTACAAAGATAGCTTAGTAGGTTAATACAAAAGATAGCTTAGTAGGTTAATACAAAAGATAACTTAATAGATTAATACAAAAGATGTAGCTAGATATTCGTATTGTCTAAAAACTCTTGAAGCCACTCAATTCTAGCATCATCATCTATGTCATCGACAAATGCCATATCATTAACCTCATCCTCATGTAAGTGCCTGCATACAAGTTTCAGAAAGGCGGTGCTAAATTATTCTCCTCTAAACCTCATCAAAGTTAGATACACAACTCTCTCCCAAGAATCTTTTCTAGTTGTTTGAATAGCACATGCAACATTGCGCATATTAATCATCAACTCTTCCATCATCATCTGATCAATGTTTTTCCTCTTTCACTTATGTGACCTTGATGTATCCCCTGAAAAAGAAGATTGTTGCTTGCCTTTCGACTGGCTCCTATCATTATGCTTGGCAGAAAGTCTCTCTCTACAAGTTGCATTTGAGGTATCCTCACCTACAAAAGGTTGTTGCTAGATCTCCTCTCTATTGAGATCTCCAAAATTGTCAAACGTGAATCTAGCCATATTGCCAGTATCATAGTCTGATCCACAAATTAGTAGCAACTCCTCGTACCAGGGTATATGTGTGTTCAGAATTTGCTACAAGATTGTGTTTTAAATATATTAGATATAACATGAACTGATAGTATACTTTGAAAATAATGAAAAATAGAAAAAATTTCTTTCTTTCTTACGGCTACGATATCAATATAGGCTTATCCAGATGGCGTGATCATCTTCTTATCCTTAATCTACCTTACCCCACTGAAGTCTTGTACCTTTTTGATGGTTGCAACCAGATTCTTCAATGTCTTCTTATAGAGGCTTTCAACATTGTCAGTAGTAAACTCAGTATTGAACCATGCATTCACAGCATTTGCAGCTACCATGAATGCTTGTCTTTTGAAAGACTTGTCTTGCTTTAAACCTTCATGCACTTATCTAACCAAAAAAGTAATAAGAAACTTGGAGTTACTTTTAGACCACACTTTATATGGCTTATGATTCCTAGTTTGTTTAAGTTGTTCTTTGTTGGACAACTACTACTTCCAAGCTAGGACTCAATTATGTCAGTAAATGAGTTGGAGTCTAATTCTTCAAATCTATTTGAGTCCATACCTTTCAAATAATAATAGAGGCTTTAGTAGAAAAGTAATAATAAGCAAACAAGTATAATAATAGCACATCCACAACACAATTCACATGAATACCTCAAGAAGTAAAATAGTTTGATATTAGCATAGAATGATAGACACAAAAATATATTCACGAATATAACTAAATCCTAATGATGATTATAAGCCTCCCACATTTCAGCCACTATGTTATTCCTCAAATAAATCCAATGGAGATTCTCCTCACAATGCTCCTTGATTGTCTAATTAATGTAAAATGGCTAGTTCTCTGCTTCTTCTAATGGTTCACCTTCAGTCTCATCATCCACATCCACATCCTTATTCAGTACTTCGTCATTTGGATCGATAGCTATGACATAGTTGTGGAGTATGCAACATGCTAGAATTATATCAACTTGGGTTTTGAATGGAAAAAAAGGAGTCTCATCCAATATACGAAAATAATTCCTTAAAATCCCAAATGTGTATTCTATTTTAGACCTTAGGGATATATGCTTGTAATTGAATAACTCCTTTGCATTTTGTAGTAGGTGGCCCAGTTGTTCTTTCAAATGGTATCTGATACCTGTATACAGTGTAATAAATCCAACCATTGTTGAGTAGCTAGCATCAACAAGATAATATTTTCCTAGAAAATAATTAATCTGATCACCATAATATACATTAATGCTTAATCTAATTATTAATAAAAAATAATGCCTTGTATCTGCTTTAGATGATCAAGAGGAGGTTGTGAAGTAGCATCTCTTAAGATCGTAAAGTCATTTGTAGATCCTTGCCACCCTACGAAAATATACAAAAATTTAAGGCCGGTGTCAACTACAGCTAAGATGTTTTGTGTGACATCCTTGTGTGACACCCTTACATCCACAAAAATGTGCAACCATATCGACCAGTAATCTAGCATGCACATACATTTCGTCAATTAGTCTAATACAATCCTACATAAAATACAACCAAATATTAAAAATAAATCTTTAATCAAATAATTCCGATGAGTTAGAATAATATACCTTAAACCAAAAATAGTAGTTACTATTGTTCTCTATTATAGGATGTGTCGAAGCAATTGTTTGAGACATAAACTGATCTCTGATTTCACATATAGCTCAGAGACATGTATTAAAATATTGACTGATCGTCTCACTATACCTTAGAAAGACTATCTTCATACTTCTATTCCAATGAAAACTAATATAACGCAAAAAAATATCACAAGTTGTTCCTCAATGGTGACATGTTATGTATTGTGTAAAAGATTTTTGATCTCACAACATACTAACAAAATACATGAATACAGACACATCCATCCTCAAATAGTCTACATAGTTATTTTTATCATCATATAAAATATTCTGAAGATTGCCACCCCTACGGTACTCTCTATTGGCTATTGGTTTAATGTGCAATTGAGTTCTTCTTCTTCTAATCAGCATTTGTACTATTAAATATGTGGCCATCAAGTAACAATATCTAGCAACTTGCATTTTCAGCAAATCTAAATCCTCATTGTCCATCTAATATTCACACATTTGTCAAAACAAGAATTATATTTTCAACTAGTGAGGTTAAGTCAAACACAAGACTATATTCTTTTATTTATCTAAATATTACATGTAATTCATAGATTTACAGTTTATAAGATGGCTATAATAGAGGGAAAAGTAATACAATGGTAGATAATAATAAACCTGCAAGCAATAGATAGTTTATAGCAATTCAAGGATGAGAAAATATCAAATGAGAAAAAAAATTTTCTAGCTGTGAATGAAATTTGCCTTATTTATATATCGTATAAGATATTGATTCATAGTAAAAATGAGGATTAATGCATTGTCCTATGTAAGCTTCAATACATAAGAAAGGATGAGAGATAGGACATTTCCACAACCCATCATGACCAAGGCACTACTGTTTACTATTTTAACTTTGCACAAATTACAAAAGAAGAGGATATATATTTTCCCTCCATAGCTGATTTTATTTGCTCAATTAACAGATGGTCTAGATAATGATCTTAATATGATATCTATTTCATTAGTATACATGCCAAGTACTTGTTTTGAGTATATAGGACTTTTTTGAAATTCCTTTTGGTCAGCACAAGTAGCAACAACTTTTGGAGTAGCCTTGCTTTTATGTAGATCTTAAAGGCAAGGTCATTGTCTACTGTATACAAAATTAAATAGAGATTTTAGGATAAACAATATGATAAATGAATAATAATATTAATTTTATGCATAGAAGGAATAGAAGAAGAAACAAGGAAAAAGGAGGTAAGGATCATTGACTATTTAAATATTTAAATAATGTTAGTTGCTTGTCTATACTAATTGTGGGGTAAAAATTGCAAAATAAAGGCATGGAGAAAAAATGGAAATAACAAGCAGGGTGTACATATGTCATACTAGAGCCACAAGGAACATCAAGATAGTCCACAAGATATTCTTTTAAGATCAAAATTTTAACCCTATAAAAAAGAGAGGATCATGCCTAGTAAAAAATAACAATGATCACAAACCTTCAACATTTAAATAAAAACCATAAAGACTTCAATAGATCCATGCTTATTATTATCAATGATTGCATATATAATATTACTACAATCACAATGAGTTGTCACAGAACAAACAAGAACAAATTTTCACATAGGAACAAAGATCTGATGCATGGACTTTTCCTTTCAGTTTATAGATTACTATCTTGTGCTTATTGTGGTGAGATTGCTGCACTATTTTGGCCATAATCTCAATGCTACACATTCACTGGAACTCTAGATGGCAGTAATAAACTAACAAGTTCTACAGTAAAATAGAAGTCCTACAAAGTAGCCATCAACCAAAACATCAAGTATCACGATGTCCTTTGAATAAAGACATGATCACATGGTTCTCAACTAGTATTTTTGCATGAAAAATATTAAATAAGAAGCAGAAGAGCATAAAATTTAATAAGAGTCTTTTTTTTTTGGAGAAAGCTACAAGCTTAAGAAAAACTAAAAAAATGGCATTATGATCCACAATGCTGCTACACATAGTCTCATTAGTCATTGTTTATGATTGATTTTAAGAAATATATATAACAAAGTCTGTGACTCACAAAAAGGCAAGACATAGACTAATGTCTTTGGATAGATAGAGGTCCAAGCATGCAATACAACATGATAACATCACTAAATTTGAAAAGGCTAAAAATGTAGGAATTATTTATGCGAACTTCTTGTTGAAAATAAATATGGCAAATTAGCTTAAAAATTTACAATGGTGTGTGGGGGGAAAAGATAATAATAAGGGGAAGAAATTGCACATTTGTGAACATAAAAGAAAATGTGGTGTCAACAACCTAAGAGGTCGTGTTGGATATGAGCATCACTTCATATTGATTGTCCTTACCTTGACCTGCCCAAAGAGTTTGCATTGTAAATCACTTTATTGATTTTTTTAAAATTTAAAAAGGTTTAGAAATAATAATTGTACATGGCAGTAGAGATACCTACTGATTTCTATGGTAATTCCTAGTCAAAAAAAAGATGCAAATTTTATCTAATTTAGAATATGAACAGTTAGTAAACCTGTCTATTTTTGAGAAGCAATGTAATAGAAATCAAATCATGAAGTTCTACATACATTCTTATATAGTAAAATCTAGTTAATATGATATAAAATTTTGGCTAGCATAAAAATAATGGTATGTTTTAGTTTGACAACAAAAACAAAAAAGAATGTCCTAATCAAAGATAGACTTGTTCTAAAAAAAACTTAAAAAAAGGATGTGTAGAACTTCTAAATTACCTTTCTCTATTTAAAATCAGACAACTTCAAGGCTTTAGCTTCAAAAACAATAACTAGGCTGTATTTTTCATCTTTAGTAATCTATGAGAGAACAAATAAACACCATCAGTAGAATGAAAAGGAAATTAGTGACAAAACCTATGAATTTCATGTTGAAGGCGTTGATTTTTCTAGTCAAATGTAACTCTAGGCATTGGTATGCTTACTGAACAAAGGAATAGTGGAGAGCAAGTTTGTATTACATTTCTAATAATCTCTTAGCCAAGTTTATCAACTTAATTCTATCGGCCTTTGCCCTAAAATTGGAATATCTTCATACCTCTTTTGCATGAAATAAGCAAGAAGCTGATGAGATAAAAGATGTATTTTATGGAGCAAAACCCAAATTGAACAAAAGAATAGTGGAGAGCAAGTTCCATATTGCACAAGCCCTAACAAGATAGCAACAAGAACATAATACTCTGCAATCAGTACGATAAGCAATGTGAAACCTTACAATGCAGCGGCAGCGGTAGCATTTGAGACAACCTCTGAGCGGACTAGATCCGACAATGAAAGTCTCGTCGAGGGGGAGAATGGGTAGATCTGTCAGAGAGACGTGAAACTCAGAGATCATCTTGAGCAACGAGCTTCAAGTCTAAGAATCGCCATGAAACTAGTAGCACGGCGATGGCAGCATCGGAGACAACCTTCGAGCGCAGCTCAACAGTGCTCGGGTACAGAGAGATCTCTTGATAAACACAAAGGGAGGAAAGACGAGCACAAGCAAATCAGGAGAATGAAGAAAAGAAGATTTTGAATAGGAAAAAGCTAAACCTAGGATGGGAAAACATTAAAAATTTGTATTGTGGGATCCACCGCTTTTCTCAAGAAAAGAATATCTTCTGATTGCAATTAATTGAATTCAAATCCAAAATTAAGAAAAAAATTTATTTAATTCTCTCAATTTAAAATTTAGAAATCAAATCAAATATTAGAATTGAGAAAATTAAGCTTTAATTTTTCTGATTTTTTAATTCTTGTATTTGGAAATCAAATCAAACGCTCTTGAACGTCAGCGCTTTTCCGCCCCTTGCTAGAGGAGGAAAAAATATCGGGGCATTATTCAAAAAAATTTTTAAAAGAGGGGAAAAAGAATTTTTGGCGGCAAAGGCCAAAATTTTGGCGACCCTGTTCTCTCCCCCCTCCTTCTCTTCCCTAGCAACCCGAAAGGGAGACCCAGGGAGCGAGAGAGAGGAGGAGATGGATCCACGCGGTGGCGAAGCAACCTTCGAGGGTGCCGCCGCCATCATCGCCAGCCCCAGGAGCACCCCTTCTAATGGAGGAGGAGGATGCCTGCTGGCGCCTTTGCTACTTGATCACAGGGATCCGATCGCTTGCTAAAGATCCGAGGTGCTGTGTCTTCTCCTTTCTTCAGCAATTGATCCGGGTATTTGGGGGATTGGGTTCTTTCAGATGGCGTCAGAGGATGTGGTGGGGAAGATCACTGGGGAGTCGGCGGTGACTACGATCATGAACCTCGCTGAGGAGGCGAAGCTCGCCAGTGATGGCGTCAAGCCCCCAAGTATGTGATCCTCTCTGTCTGCAAGTCCCTCATCGCTGGTGGTGTGTGAGTTTTTTGTATTTATCCATCTCTAATTCCTTTCTTTTTTTTAATTGCTATTGTGTAGGTTTTCAATTGTTGGTTGTGAATGTTCCGAGATACTGGGAGTTGGATTTACAGTGCTATTTGAGTATGTCATGGCCGATTTTATATTATTATTCCTAGGATTTCGGTTTTTCACGTTCGCTTGTGTGGTTTTTCATCATTATCATATGTTATGGCTTGCGAAGATTTCAACTTTTGATAGGATTCGTTGTGGAGAAATGAGGTCTGTTTTCAGATGAATAGATTATGCATTTGTGAGTTTGGTGCTGGTGTCATTATCCTTTCTGGTTGTTGGTTGGATGGCTTTAGAGCAAAATAAGAAGATCTACATATTTGTTTCATAAATATTCTCAAAAGAAAAATATATTTATTTTACAAAAGAAATGCTTATAAGAGTAGGATATGTTTTAAGCCTCTTCGAGGTGGATGGATCGGAGGTAATACGTTCGGGAGAGTTGGTTCTTAAATTCATATCAATTGTTTCTTATGATGGAAGTCCCAAATGGATGGATGTAACTTATTGTGCTAAATATCAATATTCACCGTAATTTACGATATAAAAGAAAGACAAAAAAGAAGAAAAATAGTACACAAGATATTTATGTGATTTGGTCTATGACCTGCTCCACTGGCGAAAACTATTCAGAATATATTGTATTGATGAGGAAGAAAGAGGATATTACAATAATGGAGGCGAAACCCAATATCACTAACTTTGACAAGAGATTAAGTAACCTAACCGTCATAAGATATTTTGAGAGTTTAGATCTATGTCTTTCTATCTCACTCTATTGAAACCCTTAGATGAATAGGGTATTTATAGATATGGTTTAACTAAGTTTGAATCAAAGTAGAAGACTGAATTAAATAAGACTTCTACCAATCCAAGTCTTCCAGTAGAAGATAAATACAGAGAAGGATTAGGCCCATTAAATTACTTTCTAATATAAATTCTAATTTAATTAATACTCTCTGGATTTGAGACACAACTAAGTCAATAATCTCCATCTTGGCTCGAATTCTCTTCTTTTTTGAATTTGAATCTTCAACAGATACCTTTGTCTTACCTAATAGGACAGGATCAATGACCTTGAATATTGATCAAGTCCAAATAGAGCTTAAACTTGTCAATTAGAATCACCTTTATCAATATGTCTGTAAGATTTCTTGAAGTATGGATCTTTTATAAAGAAATTTCGTTGTCTTTAATAATATCTAGAATAAAGAGAAATCGAATATCTATGTGTTTTGATCTTGTATGGTATATTTGGTTTTTCGTAAAGTGTATGACGCTTTGACTGTTGTAAAAAATAGGAAGAACACATTGAGAAAAATTAATTTCACTTACCAATCCTTTTAGCCATAAAGTTTCTTTGAATGCTTTTGTGGCTGTCATATATTTAGAATCTGTTGTAGATAATGCTACAATTGACTGTAAGGTGCATTTTCAACTAATAGATCCATCATAAAGAGTGAAAAGATAACCAGTGAGAAATTGTTGTCAATCAATGTCTCCAGTATAGTCTGAATCAACGTAATCAATAATTTTGGCCTCTTGAACTTCTGGTAATTTCACTAAGTTCCAAATATAATTCTTTTGAAGGGAGTCCATCTCTTCATTCATAATAGATTGCCATTGAAAAGAATTCTTATCTTACATTGTTTCTTTATAGGAAAAAATATCACCATTATTGGTAACTAAAACAAAAGTTACCATAACTTCAAAACCATACCTTTCGAGTGATTTTATATTT
Organism: Trichopus zeylanicus subsp. travancoricus; assembly: GCA_005019695.1. Classification (NCBI taxonomy): domain Eukaryota; kingdom Viridiplantae; phylum Streptophyta; class Magnoliopsida; order Dioscoreales; family Dioscoreaceae; genus Trichopus; species Trichopus zeylanicus. The sequence continues at coordinate 2,394,154 of RXID01014226.1, forward strand.
CTTTGAGATCTTCAACATGAAGTCTCCTAAAAAATTTGATTCTTAGGATTTTCTTGAGAGTTTAACATAATCTGAATATCTTCTTCTGAAAGAACTATATATTCCACCTCCACTTATATTATCTCACTGGGATGTTTTTTGAGAGATTTTAATATAACACTTTTATCAAATACTACGTCTCTTTTTAGAATTACATTAGAAATAATAGGATCCCACAAATGATAGTTCTTAATACCTTTGACATTACATAAGAAAATACATTTTTTGGAACGTGCGTCTAATTTATCTTTGACTATATGCACATAAGTAAGGCAATAAAAAATTTTTAAAGAAGAATAATTTGTAGGTTGACCAATCCATAGCTCTTCAGGAGTTTTGTAATTAATAACTGTCTGAGGAGAACTATTCATAATGAAATATACTATATTAACTGCTTTTGTCCGAAAATTTTTATCAAAATTAGATGTACTGAGTATATTACATGTTTTCTCCAATAAAGTTTTGTTCATTTTTTTAGTCACATCATTTTGTTGAGATTTTCCTGGAATGATAAAGTGGAGTTCGATACTTTCATCTTTACAGAATTTGAGAAACTCTGTTGACTTATACTCTTTGTCATTATCACTTCTGAGGTATTTGATTTCTGCTAGTTCTTTTTTTAACTGAAGTTTTTCACCGTTTAAAGATAGAAAATACTTTGGTTTTGTGATGCAAAAAATAAATTCACACTGTTTTAAAAAAATCATCAATAAAACTGACAAAATAATAAACACCGGACTTTGATAGAATAGAAGAGCACCATACATCAGAATGAATATAATCAATTAAGCATTTAATGTAATGAGTACTAGTGTTAAATTTTACTTTGGACTATTTACTATAAAGACAATGCTCATAGAAATCCAATTTTCATGAGTTGAATTCTTTCAGTAATTTTTTTTATTGAGCTCAGTTAGACAGTTAGACCTTACTCACTCATATAACCGAGACGTATATGCCATAAGTGGGTTATATCAAAAGAAATATGAGAAATTGCTTTTTCACATTCAACGGTTTTTTCTACTAATTCATATAAATTTTTATGCTTTAGGCCCCTCATCAATATCAATGAGCTTTTTGCAACATTAAAAACTCCACATTCAAAAGAATACTTATAATCGGTAGAATGCAAAACACCCAAAGAGATCAAATTTTTTTCAAATCAGGAATATGTCTAACGTTAGTAAGAGTTCTAATAATATTATCAAATATTTTAATTTTGATTGTCCTAATTTTAACAGCTTTGCATGGATTATTATTATTTATCAAAATTAAACCACAAAAATAGGACTTATAGTATTCAAACCAATCCTTATTGAGACATATGGTAAGAACAACCTGAATCAAGAATTCAAGTATTATGATAATGATCAAAATTAGAACTAATAGAGAGAATATTACCATAATCATCATCAGAATTCTGTTCAGCAACTGACACTTATTCTTTGGCTTGCTCTTTAGACTAAGATTATTTTTCTTTCTTTGCTTTGAGCTTCCAACATTCTGTAATTACATGTCTCATCTTTTTACAATATCAACAATTTATTTCTTTAGATTTGGATCAAAAATGACCTGTTTTTGATCTTTCTTTGATATGACCTTTGACAATCAATGCTATTGAGTGTGACATATCTTCTTTAATTTTTTAAAAATATTTATTAGATAGAAGGGCAGCAGAAATATCATCAAACTTCAAATCCTTACCATACGTGAGAGTAGTCTTCAGATTTTCAAGGAAAAGAGGTAGAAACGATAATAAAATAATTGACTTGTCTTCATTTTCAATTTTAATATCAATACTTAACAATTAAAAGACTAATTTATTGAAAGCATTAAGATGATCAACTATATGCATACATTCTCTCATTCGAAAATTGAAAAGCTTCTGTTTTAAGTAAACTCGATTTGAGATAAACTTATTCATTTATTGTTTCTCCAATTTTTTTCATAACTTTAAAGATGGTGTTTCATCAAGAAACGGATAAAGTAGCTCATCGATGAGATTGAGAATGATTATGCTATGTGTACTAGCCTTCTGGTTTTCTCAGACACTTTTGGTGACATCTTTAGGTTTGACGTCCTTCATTGTGTTTCTCAACCCTTGTTGACTAAGAATTGTACAAACTCTTACTTGTCAAATAGAAAATTCTTACTTTTCATTGAATTTTTCTACATCGAATTTCGTAATAGATATATTGAACCAAACTTTGATACCAGTTTGTTGTACTAAATATCGATATCCACCGAATTTAAGATGTAGAATAGAAAAGAAGAAAAATAGCACACAAGATATTTATGTGGTTTGATATATGACTTGCTCCACTGGCAAAGGCGATTCGGAGTATATTGTATTGATGATAAAAAAAGAGAAGATTACAATGATGGAGGCGAAACTCCAATATTACCAGCTCTCACAAGAGACTAAATAGGCTAGCCGTCAAAAGACATTTTAATAGTCTAGATCTATATCTTTCTATCTCACTCTATTGAAATCCTTAGATGAATAGGATATTTATAGATGTGGTCTACCTGAGTTTGAGTCAAAGTAAAAGACTGATTCAAATAAGACTTTTACTAATTCAAGTCCTCTAATAGAAGATAAATATAAAGAAGAATTAGACTCACTAAATCACTTTTTAATATAAATTCTAATTTAATTAATACTCTCTGAATTCGAAACACAACTAAATCAACAATAATTTGCCTGAAAGATTTTTTACTCAACCCTTCCCTGGTTGTTGCCTAATAATTATATGGTCGTTCAATCTTGATCTATTTATCACACTCTCAAGTTGTTTGACATGGGAGTGGCTGAATTGTACTAATAATCGTGCTTCAATGCAATTAGCTGAATATTGTCACTTCCAGCTGTTTGCCAGTCGTGCTTACTGTGTGCCATGCAAACTTTTTTTGCAGTTCTCTACACACTTCACATTTAATATTGAAGCAAACACACTGAATCCCTGCAGTCAATTTTTGATAAATGTCATTTCTTCCAAAAGGTGGAATCTAACCCATCGTACTGTCACATTAAAAGGCTCCTATCATTTTACTGGTATTTGTTTTTAGCTAGAACATTAAAAATCTGCAGTCTCTTGTTTCTTGCCTTCACATTTGTTAGAGGAACCTCTGTTCTAAGTCAAGGCTTATCAAAGGCTTGAATGCCTTCTTTTAGAGATGGCAAAGAGACACGACATGAGATTGAGGTGCTTACGCAACAGATAACTAATCTTTTGATGAAGTCCGAGAAGCAATTAAGAAGACTTTCGGTGAGTGTCCCTTCTGAGGATTCAAAAGTTCAAAAAAATGTTTAGGTGCACTATTTCTAAAATTTTGCTCCAGGAGATTGATTTTGTTTTCTTTCTTTTCCTAATCAATAAATGAGACTTGCACACTTGCATACTAGCTTCTACATATATAATGAAAAATTGCAGTAGATGTCATAAACATTTTTATGTTGGACTTGGCATCTCTGTTCATTTTCTTTCTCGAGATGCATGCTTCTAAGTAATCTTCTTAGCTTCATTTGATGTCAAAACGTTCTATTTTCCTTTTTTAAGGGTCAGGATGGCGTTGAGTTGGAGTTGAATCGCAATGGAACAAATTCTAGAGCTGAGATGATGGCTTTGTTGATGCAATAACCTTATCTTCCTTTCACCATCACATGTATGAAGTACAATCATTTTTATCACTTGTTTAACACTTGACTACTACATCAATTTTCACCTCTACTTTTGGATTTCTGTCAACAGCCTGACCCTTTTATCTTATTAAGCGTGGCTAGCCTGGGAGATCAAATTTTTTCTTTGGACCAAAACATTGAGCAGCTTGGAATTCATCTAATCTATTCGCCATGTGGTCAAAATTGGAAAACATATTGGACCATGAAATCAGGGTTTTAATGGATTTCTTTATAAATAGTCATCTTTCAATAAATATATGAATTGGTTTTGATAATGTCATTTCTGCCTTTTCTTGTTAAAAATGTCCGATATTTGTTCATGGTTCATGGATTGAATCTTGACTATTTCAACTTTTCTCTAAAATATCTAGTGTAGTGTTGCTTTGTTGGCTTTATGGTGTCTCGAATCCGGATTTTCCAGATAGTCTTAATTATATTAGGAAGTTATTTAGTGGGCCTAATCTTTATCTAGATTTATCTTCTATTAGAAGACTTAAATTAGTAGAAGTCTTATTTGAGTCAGTCTTCTACTTTGACTCAAACATCATTATGTCATATCTATAAATACACCATTAATGTAAGGATTTCAATACAGAGTGAGAGAGAGATATATATAGATCAATACTCTCAATACGTCTTTTGACGGTTAGGCTACTTAGTCTTTTGTGAGAGTTAGTGATATTGGAGTTTCGTCTCCATCGTTGTAATCTTCTCTTTCTTTTCTTATCAATACAATATTCTCTGGATCGTCTTCGCCACATATATCTCTTGTGAGCTATCTTTTCTCCTTTTCTGTTCTTCTTCTATATCGTGAATTGTGATGGACATCGATATTTTACGCAATAAGTGGTACCAGAACTTGGTTCAACATGTCTACTACGAAGTTTGATATAGAGAAATTCAATGGAAAGTAAGGATTTCCTATTTGGCAAGCAAGAGTTCGTGCAATTCTTACTCAACAAGGATTGAGACACACATTGGAAGACGTCAAGCCTGAAGATGTCACCGAAAGTGTCTGGGAAAATCAGAAGGCTAGCGCACATAGCACAATCATCCTCAGTCTCACTGATGAGGTACTCTATCCGTTTCTTGATAAAACATCACCTTCAGAGTTATGAAAAAAGCTGGAGAAACAGTATATGAGTAAGTTTATCTTAAATCGAGTTTATTTAAAGCAGAAGCTCTTCAATTTTCGAATGACAGAAGGTACGAATATAGTTGATCATCTTAATGCTTTCAATAAACTTGTCTCTCAATTATTAAGCATTGATGTTAAAATTGAAGATGAAAATAAGACAATTATTTTATTATCGTCCTTACCTCCTTCTCTTGAGAATCTTAAAATTACTCTCATGTATGGAAAAGATTTGAAATTTGACGATATTTTTGCTGCCCTTCTATCTAATGAATATTTGAAAAAGATTGGAGGGGATGTGTCACACTCAGAAGCATTAATTGTCAGAGGTCGTACCAAAGAAAGATCAAGGACAGGTCGTTCTAGATCCAAATCCAAAGAAATAAACTGCAGGTATTGTAATAAGATGGGACATGCAATTAAAGATTGTTGGAAGCTCGAAGCAAAGAAAGAAAGAGAATCTCAATTTAAAGAGCAAGCCAAAGAACAAGTGTCAGTTGTTGAAGGGAGTTCTGATGATAATTTAGGTAACGTTCTCTCTATTAGTTCTAATTTTGATCGTTACCATGATATTTGGATTCTTGATTCTGGTTGTTCTTACTACATGTGTCCTAATAAGGATTGGTTTGAAGACTACAAGTTCTATAATGGTGGTTTGGTTTTGATGGGTAATAACAATCCATGCAAAACTTTTGGAATTGGAACAATCAAAATTAAGATGTTTGATAATATTATTAGAACTCTTACTGATGTTAGACATGTTCCTGATTTTAAAAAAAAATTGATCTCTTTGGGTGCTTTGGATTCTTCTGGTTATAAGTATTCTGCTGAAGGTGGAATTCTTAAGGTTGCTAAAGGCTCATTGATAGTGATGAAGAGCCTAAAGCATCAAACACCACTTTTACCATCTCAGGAAAACCTCAACAAAATGATGTGGCTGAAAGGATGAACAAAACCTTATTAGAGAAAGCACATAGTATGTTCAGTATAG